>JAJKFL010000010.1:12192834-13579084 GCA_021186555.1 Reticulitermes speratus
GCTGCCATGCTAAGTGCTATGATAAAAGAAATACCGTGCGTATGTAACAGGTAAGCTATGCTGTTGATTGAGAGAGCATAAATTAAGAAGTGGTGTAAATTGGTAAGGGGTGCTAAAGCAAAAGGCATAAAACAAGACTTACCAAAGTGAAAGTTGTAGTGTCTGTATTATACCAGTAACTGATGAGACATTTTGTTTTGTGTATTAACTTGTCCAAAGCCTTGTGTAGCATTTGGGTATTGCACATAATTTCAATGTAGTACCCATTACCCTCTACTATTTGTGCTGGTGACTGTAACAGGTATGGGGGCAGATTGCCCTTGAATCATCACAGCTGTATGTAACGGAAGGCACAAGTGTTAAGAGTCGGTTTGCTAACACGGTGAGTGATTGTTTCAGTTAAGGTGGTCAGGTGCAGAAAATTTGAGACATTGCTCTGATTGGGAACTTGACATAATAAAATGTGTGTAGGTTACTATGTTTCAATCAACTAAGTAGCCTACACTGTGTTTTATTTAACTGGATCTTTAAAATAATTCAGGGAAATTACATAATCAACTGTTGTTTTTGCAGCCTCTGAACAGTGGACATAACAACTTCACTTTATATTTAAATTATTAAGTTTAACAACTTCACTATTGGTGATACTGTACAAGAGGGATGAAATGTGTAGAGAAGCATTTGAATTTGATTTTGTAAAACAACCACAAATAAAATATACATAATGGATTTTGTTGATAAAATTCATATTTTTATTCTAAGCAACTTTTATGTCTGATGCATTTTTCACTATGTGCTAAATTATTGTTGAGAAAATTTGTGGAAAAAAGTCCCTTCAGAAACCAAGGACTGTACTGGAAGATAATATTAAAATTAATTTTGTAGATCAGAATATTGTCCTACAACAGGCTTCAGTTGTTGGGTTGAGGAATGTTTTGGTCCCACACTACCAGGGCAACAGAAAATGTTACTCATCTCACTGCAGCCTGTATTTTGACTTGTGCCCCTCTTGCCTTAACATTTCTTCTGGGAACAACACCAATCATTTATAACATGTTACAGAACACAAATGTGATTGAAATGTTTTCGCTTGCAGACAATTGAGAAGTTGCCAGACAAAGTGCTGCTCAACATCTTTTCATATTTGTCTCACCGTGAGATCTGCCGTGTGGCACGTGTCTGCAAGAAATGGAGAGTGATTGCCTATGACACACGCCTTTGGAGGGATGTTTCCTTACGTCCTGAAATCTCTGGACTGCATGTTGGATCACTTGAGTTTCTGCTTGGGCTCATCAGGTTGGTTGCATGTGACATTAAGTCTTTAACTAGTTTGTTAAATGCTGATAGAATTGTAAACACATGTATAATAATATTAAGCTGTCTCTTAAGCTGTGAATAGGAGAATGCCATTCACATACTTGTGAAATTTTCTGAAACACAGAGGTAGTGAGGGCCATTTCTGAACAGGATGTGGTCTATTATAAATTATAAGGTAGCATACAAGTAAATAATAAGAGTGCATGAAGATTTCAGAACTGAAACGACTAGGAATTTTTTTTTTAAATGAAGTTAGACGTAAATGGGAAAATAAATGAGAGATATAACACTGAGATGAGAGGTGGAGAATGTAGTACTGTTATAAATATTGCTAAGGAGAGTAACTGGAGTAACCATTTATTGTAATGGGCATTGTTAAATAATTATAAAGGGCTGAGCGCTGCAAGAACCTGATGCTAGTGGGTGCAGGACTCTGTTTTTGACTCAACTAATAATATTTAAATAAATAAATAAATAAACAATATTTAAATAAATAAATAAATGGAGTGAGTGAGTAAGCATGTGAATAAGTAAGTAAGTAAGTAAGTGAATGGTAAATAATAAATAAATAAAAGAGTGAGTAGATGAATGAATGAATGAACAAATACCAACATAAAGAAACAAAGGTCAAATTGAATTAATATAATGCAAAATTTGAGGCTCTCACTGTGGTATTGTTGAAGATTCAAGTCGTCTGGGATACTATACTGTGTCACTGGGTAAGTAGTTACCAACATTTTAAAGAATTGTAATACCTTCATCTTGAGGGCCAGGCAGTCCAAAATATTAGCAGGCTATATTTATAAATTCAGTGGCTGTATATTTTGGCATTTGCACAAGTGAGCCTCCCAAGCAAACATATGAGTATATGTTGATTATACTAAATGTGTTATCCTGTAGCACTGAATGTGTAAACAGTAACAATATAATTTATAAATATAACAAATGAGGAGACATTGTGTTGAGTTCTCAAAGATACAGTGTTCTGATTCCTGCATTTTGTGCCCTTGTTCCAGTATTAGGTTTGGGCCCTCTCTGCGCTACATCGAGCTGCCCATTGAGCTCATCACACACACTGTACTGCATGAGCTTGCCAACAAGTGCCCGAACCTGACACACATGTTACTTGATTTTTCCACAGCCATGCAGTTGCATGACTTCAGTGAGATGCAGGTCAGTATGTAGAGTGAATGATAATGAATAGGCCCCATTTTTTGTGTCTGTGTTAACACCTCCCAGATCACATCACAAATTTTGGTGTTGATCAGTGTGAGGGGTCTGCAGTTAAAGTTGTGTGAATTTAATGTTTATTCATATTGATTCACTAATGCCTGTTTTACATGACAGTGAAATCAGGATTGTAAAGTTTATTGTAACTGACTTGCTATACAGTTAATGAGTTAAAATTCCTTTAATCCAGCAACTGATAGTCTGGCACGTGAGTAAAGTAGTCCTCAGTACTTTTTACCAGAAAGAGCTTTGTCAGTAAAATAGTCACATCTCAGGGACGTGTTTAAAAACGCCCCCAAGAGTGTCTGTACATCAGCTTTTGTGGTATCTCCTGACACCATGTCTCCTACTCCATACAATTCTTCAGCCCTGAAGACTCCAGAAAACATGGACAAGGACGCTGATGACCCTGAACCAGTAGGTGAAGGAGATGTCCAATTGGAATACTCCTCTAATTAGCTGTTCGGCCCCAGTATAGGAGGAGTAACAGAAATTCCATGTAAGAACTTTGGTCAGTATAGGTACTGTCTGATAATCCAGAATATCTGATAATCTGGCACGCAAGTAAATAAATACATACACATATACATATACATACATACATACATTCCATGGATCCATAAGTGTATCACAAACACAACAGGATGTGGATGAAGTCATAAGTACACAAATATACACAATTTTACAGTGTAAAATACTATAAACATTTTACAGAACAGTATAATAGATCATCTTTACACATAAAAAATTCATTTACAGAGTGAAAGGAGTGTGTATTTATGCATTTTCTTAAGGCTAATTTAAAGTTTGCCTCTTAATTCTAAAGGATTGTCACACAACATTGTATGTTTTTGAAAATTTTGATGCCAGCATAAAATGTACTTTTTTGAAAACAAGAGAGGTTGGCATTTGGTCTATGAAGGTGGTGCTTATTCCTTGTATTAATATTGTGTACAGATGAATTTGTTTGAAAATTTTCTTGATTAATGGTAATGAAGTTCATTAATGAAAATCTCTAATTGTTTAAATAAGATTTCTACATGAAGTTCTTGGTTGTGCACCAGCCATAATTTTGACAGTTTTCTTTTGTAAAGTGATAATCTTCCTACTGTTGGAAGAGTTACCCCACAAAATTATTCCATATTTTTTAATGCAATGAAAGTATGCATAGTAAATTGACTTGAGAGTATTAATGTTACTGATATGGACCATTGACCTAATAGCTTAACATGCTCCACTTAACTTAGGAATCATTTGTTCATTATGGTTCTTCCAATTTAGGTGCTTATCAATTTGTAAACCAAGAAGTTTGGTATTTACCATTTCTTTTATATATACTTTTCTTATTAACAAATATGTAGTGTAGAATGTGATGAATTGTTATAAATTTCATTATACCTGTTTTATCTAGATTTAGGACTAACTTATTAGCAGCAAACCATTTAATCATACAAAAGAGAACTGAGTTTGATAAGAGAGAAATAAAATTACGGTATGTCCTGTGAGTGCCGGATTAACAGAATTTTACTGTAATCATGACTGGTTATAAGTTTTGCCTGAAGCATTTTTTTCTGTGTGGTGCATATTTAATGTGATAGAAGAAAGAACAATGTATTACTATGCTGGTTAGCTCTGTCACCAGTAATATTTATGGCTTTATGCCGTGTAGTTTCTTTATGGACACTCCTTGACTTCTGCGACTTGAAGTTACATAATTGCAGGCTTATGGGATGTTAAAATAATGCCAAATTTTTCCTGTGGGGATGAAAGTGCATTAAGACTAAGGTGGTGGAAGAATACTACTGGGTGGTAACACAGGCAGTGGGGCAGTCATGCTGCGGCCGACAGGGGCGCACCCAAGGTTTAGAAGGGGGGCTGCCAGGCTGCAACCCCCCTTCTAAACCTCCCCAAAACCGAAATTTAAAAAACACAGATCTTGTAAATATTATGATATCAAAAGTTTTACGTGATTTCCCCTTCAGGCGAAATTAGCCACTGAAATCTGCTGATGACTAGTACATTAGAATTTTGAAAAAAAAAAACGAGAAGCTAAGACACTGTGATTGAGGCATGGAACATGTAGTTATATTTGTATGTATATAAATGCAGTTGCAAACAGTGTTATGTTATACTTACTACATGATTTTTATGATATAATTTTTAAAATCAAACATAAATTATATATAGACTCAGGGTCAGTTCCCCCCCCCCCCCTCAACGAAAAATCTGGGTGCCCACCTGGCGGCTGATCAGGGTCCAGTGTGTTGGAGTTTGAATTTCAACTGAAATTCCTTGTATACATATATACAGTTGACCATATTTATATGCATTTCCACCTTGAGCAAAAATAGTGTGACTCTGTTAATGATGTATTTCTGTCTGTAGTGAAGAAAATCAACAGAATGAGCAACACTAAATCACAAAGATGAACTTGTAAACCCCAAGCATTCCAAAATTATATTTTTCCCATGTCGTCAATGCCTGTGCGTGTGGTGTGAGTGTGTGTGCTTGCGTGGTGTGTGTGTGTGTGTGTTTTATGGTCTGGGTATATGGGATGCTTGTGAAAACAAGTGATGACTAGTGGATTTTGGTGGATAATTCTCTTAAAGGGCAGTCATTTAGAAGCATGAGTTAGCAAAATAAGGTTTGATGAGGTGAATTGACTTTATCTGCTACAAGATGAGGTTCAGTGGCAAGGTTTAGTGTTGATGATGCTGAATTGTCGTATGATGTTACCATCAACATTACTAGTAAGATTTTTTGTGTAGAAGTTGGTAACTCTACCTTTATACCTATCAGCTGGTATAAGAAACATAGTAAACTGTAAAAATACAAAGCAACAAAAGTAATAGGCTTTACTAGTAATTTAGACTTTGTTCATTTAACAGGTTAATTACATCCAATCTTTCGAAAGCTGTGTCTGTTTTCTTCAGGTAGAAATGGGGGAAAGGGATCCTCACCTGGTGGTCTGTTAGGAATAGCTAGTCTCTGTCACTCAAGTGATGGGAAAATGCAGTCTATATGTCATACTGGCCAAGTTTATATTTCTATATAGTTATGTATGAGTTAGTTTGCCCATTCTGTTTCTCACTGACTTTTAAGTCATTATCACGAAGTTTAATCAAGCACGAATATTCACACCTTCTGGGATAAGATGCTGTGTTGAAGGGCAGACAGTTAAGTTTTCTTTACATACTACATATGTGTCCAATATCATTCTGTAATGATTTCTAGGACGAAATACAATACAATACAATACAATACAATACAATGCCAACCATTTAGCAAGTCCATTTGTATGATTCTCTTTGACAGCATTTTTTTAAACACTCCAATACACTTTTTAGCCTCGTCAGTTTAAATGCAGAACAGAACATGTATGTTTGAGTTTTTCTGCATTCAAATGTGTTGGCCAGTTTGGTTTTGAGATCCTATAATAGACTGATTACCATCCAAAAATATCTACCACTTATCTTGAAAAAATTTATGAACTTATGCATTAAAGGAGGCTACCCTTGCCTTAAATGAGTTGTAGCACCAAGAAACAGCAGCAGCACACATGAATTCATTCTGATGTATGTTGTTTTGTGTTTTCTAGGCATTTCCAACCAAGCTGCGGTACATGTGTATTTGTCTGTCAGAGGTCATTTTCATGGAGGGTTTCATGAGAAAAATATATAACTTCATCAATGGGCTTGAAATTCTACATTTGATAGGTAAGTAATCATTAGTTTATGCAAGAGTATCTTGCCCTGAGTTCATCCACTGTCCATGAAGGACTTGTATGACTGTAATATTGAACTTCCCAGTTAGACATCTTTTATAAAGTTAACAAGAAAGAGATAAAAGGTGAAATTTTTAATTTAAGCATTTCTAAATTTGTTACTGAGCTGGTACAACATATTGCATGTTGTCTATTTGTTAGAAAGAGAAGTAAAAATTAAAATATTTTTAGCAAATGGAGGTATAATTAGTATTACTGAGATTTTTGGCTTTGCCTCTTATTCTATTTTTCTTAACACAGCACATTTTGGATGCTGCATCTTTTACTGTCCTCAGGTAAAAAGATGGGGAGTCCCCTACTCTGTTGGTTCAAGATGGAAACACATTTTCTGCAGCATTTTTCTCAGTTCAGAATACAATGTAGCAGGAACTCTGTAATATGCATTGTAACATACCATTGTGAAAAGCCTTTAGAATTTACTTAAGTTTATGTAGGTTTTAATAAGTTATGTGTGGTTTCTGTATGTGGATGCTTTTGGGAGCACAATACTTTCACAAGCACGATTTGAGGATATTCATCTGAAACCACATTGGCTGGTATAACTTCCATACTCCAGTTCCTGTGTGAGTATATTCAATTTAATCACATCCATATTGTTACAAATGTAGCATCTGGACAAGTCATACACCTTTCTTTCACAGAGCAGTCACTGTTGTATTCAGTGTCAAATCCAGCTCATATGCATAATTGCCCATTACTGATCCAGCTGAACTACAGTGCAGAAACCATTTTGTTGAAAAATATGAAAACAATGTAATATAGTTTTCTTATTGATGATTGATTGAAAAGTATGTGGCTGCTCATCAAAGATTAAATCAAAAACACAAAATGGAATAAATCAAATTAAATGCAGTGACATGGGTATCTTAAATACCTTCTTTCACAGCGGATGTAAAGGTCATACCCCCTTTTTATCACATCTTCAATTATATATCATTTTCTGCGTACCAGATAAAAAGGTTATACCACAGAAAACTGGTCTATAAAAATGAGACTTATCTAATGAACATGAACCTTGTTTTGTGGCAGAGGAGTACTGTACATAAGGTGCAGGGGAAAATTAATATTTTTAAAGTTTTTGGATGAATAGAGCAATAGTCTTGTTCAATTTGATAGTGGGAGGAGGGGGGGGGGGGTTTAATGAAGAGCAATAGTCTTTGTAACACAAAACTTTTTCAGTGGTTGTTATAATGTGACAGTGTGCTCAATATATTTTTCTACCTGTGTGACAGCATTATGATGTAGTGAGGATGTAGCTGGTACATATTTCTTGCTACATTTCTGTACTGCTCAGTTGAAATTTTACATTTCACAGTGTAAACTTACAAGGCCAGCTTCCTGTTAAGTACATCAGTACTATTCATTATTCTTCAGATCACTATTCCAAAGACAGCTGGCAGTACGTCATTATCACATACATTATTGTGAACACCTACATTCCCTCTGACATCTCGATTGTAAGCTGTGTCACGAAATATTCTTCCTTGCACTTCCTTCTTTGATTACACATTGATATCGTGTCCTCTTTGATCATGGAATTGAACTTATTTTTGATTAGGTGGGTTGTGTCATGGAGTTTGAAAGGTACATTTCTTTTTTGTGACGTATTCTTTAACGCAACTTTATAGCAACTTCATTGGATGGAGATTGGGTTATAATTAGGTAACTGGAGAACTGAATGTCTATGTTGTGCCAAATGAATGTCTGTCTTGAATGTCTTGAAGGGAGGTTTGTAAATTTTTGGTAAAATGTAAATTGCGTGTCGAAAGCCGTTCAATCATTTCCTGTTTTTGTGAGGTAGAGGGTGACGCCAAATGAAACTGCATATTTTGATAAGCAATGTCAACTGCCAAAAGACAGTTGGGTGGAAAGCTAGGGATGTATTTGGTTTTCAGCCATTTCTCATATTTATTGGAGGTGATGGTAATGTGCGTTTTTAGAAGCCGACTAGAAAATCACAGTTGCATTTTTATGAAGTCCTCTTCCCTGCCAGTGTGAAGGATTGTGGCATGTTGCCCTCACAACACAGGGACAATAACCCACTAATCGTATTGTCTTTTCTTGTGATATGAGTAGATGGATGCCTTATATATGTAAATAATGAAATTACTTTGGTGTCTGTATATACTAACATTTCTGAGCTACTGAGCTCCTTTTTAAATAAGCAACTTCCTGTTGTTACCAGTTTTTCTCCATCTAAAATCCATTATTCCTATGACTCTCCATAGTTAATCCCTAGAATCTTTAAGCTGTGCTGTATTTTTCAGTGATGAATACAAGGATCTTAATGTCACACCTTGACTGTGTGTTTTGTGGGGTTGATCTGATAATGTCTTATTAAAATCATTGATCTGTGTCTCCTTTCTTCCGAAAATAGTTTTTATTTGAGTGAAGGATGATTTCCCATCTTAATGTCACCAACTTATTCCTTCAGAATATGTTTCATATAATTCATCAACACTCCTGTGGCTTTACATACTTTTTCATTCATATTTTCGAGCATTGCTTCACCTTCTTTGTCTTCTTCCTCCCTTCTCATGTATCTGTCAGGTCTCTGTCTATATAATACTTTATTTTTCCCTTCTTTCCTTACATTTTTCCACCCTCCACAATGGAGCAAGGTTAGTGTAGTCAGTATAGTAACTAGGCTATCTGCTAGACAGTCTGGGGTTCAAATTCCGGAAGATGCAAGAGATTTGTCTCTTCCACAAAACGTCCAGACCAGCTGCAGGGACTCACACAGCCTCCTATTCAATGGGTACTGGAGACTCTTTCCCAGGGTAAAGTGGCCGAGTCATGAGGGTGACCGCTCACCTCCATCTAGTACCAAGGTTAAGACTGAGTGGAGTTGCACTTCTGCTATTTCTATATGCCTTCATGGCATGTATTAGGATAACTTTACCTTTACCTTTTACCCTCCACACTAGTTCTAATCAAAATTACCAATTAAATGGACTTATAATATAAACTGGTATTTTTCAAAGAGCTTGCAGGTGTTTGATACCTACACGAATGAAGAGCATTACAGACTGGACATTTGTCATCTCCCACCACATAAACAGTGCCTAGGCATGACAGATGAGCATCCTGCCATGACTCTAGCGACATCAAACAAGTTATAGTAAATAAAACTGTATGCATAAACTGCACATTTATATAAATTCGTGTCTGTTTTTACAGGTACATATGAAAAGGTAGAGGAGGAGGAAGAAGAAATTTATGAAGTCATTAATGTACACAAACTTAAGTCTGCAACTCCTAACCTCAGAGTTATCAACCTATATGGTATCAACTTTGTAGATGACAGTCACATTGAGGCCTTCAGTTCCAACTGCATTCAGGTAATATCAAAACCTTCATTTCTAAACTGAATCAAGGTGAAAGGTAATTTGGAGGTGTTTCACAGTGGCCACATTGCATGCTGTTAGCTTTGTCTTGTCTACCTCTCCAGCTGTCTGAATGTCCTAAATAGTTCTCAGAATACACTGATTCTGATGACATGTAATTCTGGTTCCAACTTATTTATGAAAACTGTGGGACAGCACCTTTACATTAAGACTTAAATATAATCTTAGGTATGGGAAAAATAGGATCTTGTGGTGTCACACAAATTGTAGGATTTAAATGTTTTACTACCGTGGTACTTGATTTTTTTTTTTTTTAATATTAACAACATGCTCCATTACAAAGTAATAATACATGTTTAAGTTTTCTTTTAGTTTTACATTAGCTTATTGTTTGAACAATTCATATTTGTTAGTGGCTGGCATATATCTAAGGTTAATTATCTAGTTCTTAATACTTTGCATGATTTGACATTCTTACGCGTCAATTGAATTATGTGATTATAATGAATGTAATTTGTTAGTTGATGCACTTAAAACTACACGTCTAAATTCTAGCATTACCATGTTTACAATTGCATTTTTATCCTTCACATTAAATGGGTGTTTCCTGTCTACATATAACAATTACATTTTAATTGAAATTACATCTGTTTCATCTTACTATTGGAGTGCATTAAAGTCGATTGATTTTACAAATCTTAAAAATATAGTCATATGTTTTGCTATAAGGTTCCTGTTTGTAGTTGGCCAGTTTCCTCCATTAGCTGTAATTTGCTGTATCATGATTTTTCTTTGGTTTTCCAGTATTTTGCATGTGTAAATCAAGTGTTCCGATGTTTGTTCTCCCTTATTGCAGCGGCACATGGTACTTGATATTAAATCATGAGATTTGACACATCACGTTCTCCATGAACAAAATGTTCAGTCTCAGAAACTCAAATTTCAGCAATCAGTTAACATTTCCTCATGTCAAAGATTTTAATGAAGCAGGCAGATTTGTAGCAGAACAATATCATGTCATGACTTTCCTCATTTGTGAGGGAATTTACAATTCTGAAATTTGATGCCTATATGCAGTGATGAAGGATAATAATCTTGTCATCATACAGGGTGTTTGGAAAGGCCTGCACTTCCGTGATGCATTCACAAGACCATATATAATGATGATGATGACAATGATGTTTATGTGACAACTGGTTTACCCCACACTGCTGTTACTCGTGCAAAATGTAATATGTTAAAATGTGTATCCTTGTAAAGTTTTTGATGAAATGGGTCTTATAATGGGTATATAATTTAATAAATTACCCATAGAGATTAAGAATACCTCTAATAATTTAAAAAAGTTTAAGGTTGCATTAAGGCATTTTTTTAATACTCACTCATTTTATACTGTGGATGAGTACCTAATTGGATAACTGTTACAATAAAAAATACTAGTTTATATTGTTGGTATTTAGTATTCTGTTTGTTTTAGATGTGATTATTTAATGTATGTATTTTATGCTTTTATACTTGAGTTTGTGACGTGTTCTATATCCATTTATTGGATTTCTGGAACTTATAAATAAATACAAATAAATACAAATACAAATACAAAGCTTTTGGCAAATTCAGTCTCCTTAGGCAGGTGAAAGCGTTGATAGGAGACAAGAAGTAAGAACACAGTGAGTAGGTCCAGCAGCATGTCCATCATTTCTTGTGGGAGCTTTAGGAAACATCAATGTAGCTATGTTTATGAAACTTTTAGAGTGAAGGAAATACTGTGTGGAAGTGGAGGGTGACTAGAGAGACCCTAAAATTTTATGTGTTTTACAAAATGCAAAATAAATTTGAATCCTGGAATTTCATAGTATGGAGACCCTTCGTTGTGTCTGAGCAGATATGATAGGTAGAGTGAATGTCATGTTAATGAAGGACACGTTATGTTCACCATCACCTGTGAATATTAAGTCCTAGATTGTGAGCTGAGACACATCTTGTACGTTATTGAGCCTTGGAGATAACATGTGAAAACAGTTTCAGCAAAGTGTGCATTGTAAGACAGTGGTCTGTGTATCCTGACTATATAGTATTCTTGTAATTATCAAATTAAATATTCTTAAAAGTGGAGGTTTATTTGAAGGTATAATCATTGTATTTTCCTGGAGATAGTGGAGAAAAATATGAAGCACATCACTGAGTGGGAAGTCATTTCATGCAGAGTAACAAATGGACATGTTGAACATAATAGGTGATGACACAGTTTTGAAAGTGTATAGAAAGGCAGCTGCCTGAAATTGGGGAATCCATTAAAGATAAAGGAGCTCTTATTAGCGAAAATGTCCAACAACACAGATAAGGTTAAGAATAGTTCAGAATAAATTCAGAATATATATTAAAACTAGTGTCCATAACATTACATGCTTTTAGCTTAATAATTAAATCATGTGCCTTGACAGCTGGAATGTTTGGCAGTGAACTTCTGTTCTAAAGTTACTGGATCGAGCCTAAAAACATTACTGCAGAGAAGTAGACGACTAACGTGCCTTCTGATGAATCAGACGAGTAAGTAGTGGTGATTTGCCTATTAAAAACAATGTTTTCTAAAATTTCTGAGGTTGCTGCATCTTTAGAGATGCATTGCAGTGTTTCTGTCTGTGTGTTTGTGAAGAATATGGTTTTAAATGCATCTATTATTCCTGGTGCAATCTCTGCTTTCCAGACATAGTTCTTATATCTTGACAGAATACCGTGGGACATTAATGTGTAACATGCCAGATGCTGGAAAATATTTCAGAGCACCTTCACACCCACAGACACCCACATACCCAAGGACATGTTGATACTCAGGGCCTGACACTTCCATCCATCTGTTCACTTGTGATGACTGAAAAATCAAGGTGAATAAGTAGAATTTCTTTTAAAATTCTTCCACACTTTCATTTTTTGGTGTGTTCACATAAATAGTGAAAAGCGCCTATTAGGCTTGCCATGTTTGTCCATCTGTCTGCATGTATCAGCACGGCTCCCACTGGATGGATTTTCATTAATTTTGATACTGGCTAAAATAGGGCAACTATATCAGGCACTTTACTTGATGTTCTAAATATGTTCACATTATTTTCCATAGAATATGTAAACAAAATTACCAATTAGTGTCAGGATTATTAGGTGCATTCGTGTGATTTGCAAAACGTGCCTATTAGCTTTGTCATGTCTGCCTGCCTGTCTGTCTGCATGTATCAGCGCAGCTCCCACTGGATGGAGTTTCATGAAATTTGATATTTGGAACTTTTGAAAAAAAATCTGTCTGGAAATTCCAAAATTGGTTAAAATCAGACAAAAATATCAGGCACGTTACATGAAAACCTAAGTGTGTTTCATATTGTTCGCAGTGACATATGTAGAGCAGCAATACAGAGAACACATTTCTGTGCTTGCACAGCAACACTGTCAATATTACATTGTTGACAGTGATATATGTACGTCAACAATACAAAGGAACACATTTTTGCATTTCCATGGCAGCAGTGGTTACACAAACATGCCACATTACTTTATATATACATTGCCTACCTTGTTTGCAACTATATACATGCAGAACGGTAATTTGAGTAGTAAATATCTTGTATACATACTAAAAATTGTAAGGTACAGTATTTTTTTGTGTTTGGTATGCTATGTGATTGTAAGTGTTTTGGTGTCAAGAAATTGCGGTTTTGTGGGTAGGCACAATTTCTCGTGTTTAGAAAAGTCTGGTGAGTAACAGTTTTATATGTTGAAGTTGTTACCATAAACCTACATTGCCTTACAAAATAAGGAAAGGAGACTGAAAATTTGACATTAAGTTTGAGACCTATATGACTGATTGAGTGCGTTTCTGGTACAGGACGTTACCTGTATTGACAGCAGTTATTCATATTTTAAATAAATTCTTTGCTGTAACAAGGCAGAAGATTCGTTACCAGTAATCAGCACATAAACCAGTCATTGCACACTGTCCTGAGCTATTTATTTCAGCAAGATCCATTTTAATATCACTCTGCTCTCTGTACTTGTTCGAGCCAGGGTAGGATAGTCAGTATAGTGACAATGCTATGCACTGGACAATCTGGGGTTTGAATCCCAGCAATGGCAAGAGATGCATCTTTTCTCCAAAATGTCCAGATCAGCTCTGGGATCTACGCAGCTTCCTGTTTGATGGATACCATGGGGGGCTCATTCCCTATGGATGAAGCAGCTAGAACATTTGGTAGACCACTCACCTCCATCTAGTGCTGTGGTTAAGAATGAGTGGAGTTACACTTCCACTTCCTCTCTATGACTGCATGGCATGGGTGAGGACAACTTCACCTCTTTTCCTTGTTCTCTATGCTTTTGTCTCTTAATTGGTCTCTTCATTATTTTTCCAACAGCACTGTAAGCTTCACTGTTTTCTTGCAATTTGGTTTCAAAGTTGTCATAACTCTGGATTAGTAGTCAAATTTAATCTACAAACCCTGGTCATACACCATGTCAAACAGTAACATTATAACATTCCAGAAGACCTGAATCTTCAGCAACACAGCTCTGAGAACCCCAAGACTCTGAAGTTCACTGAAGTTTCCCTTCTATGTTTCTGTTACAGACCTTCTCAGCGAGCATGTAATGCAGGTAGAATGGGAGAAGGCAGCACTTCAAGAGCTGGACATCACTGCGACAGATCTAAGCACAGAATGTCTCATTGACATGCTGACACGGATTCCCAACCTGCGATTCTTATCAGCAGGTCAACTTAATGGTTTCAATGACTCAGTAAGTGCCTGTTATCAGAGTGAAGAATGATGTGGAACGTACCGTCACTGTCTCCATAGTCATGACTGTCAATGTTATATGCATGCTGGTAGTTTGATATTAATATGGGCTTTAATCCTAGCATTGCCAGCTACTGAAAAAATTTGCACATGACTGCAGTTATTTTGTAAGTCATACAAAAATTCATTGCAATTTATTTGCCACCTATACTTCATAGTTTTGTGGTGTTGACAGTTTGTTTTATGCCCAATATTATTTATCCCACTTTCCTTACTCTTTATGGATGGCCTATGGTATAGTATCCACGCATCTATGTGAAATACGTAAATTAGTGGAGTCCACATCCATAAATCTTATCATATCACACAATACATGCTACTTGCCCTGTCCACCTCATCCTCTTTGATTGGATTATTTTAATAATATTTGATGAAAATTTCAGATTATGAAGCTCTTCATGATGCAGTTTTCTCCAGCCTCCTATTACATTCTTCCTCTAGGTTCATGTATTTTCTTCCACACTTGTTCTGAAACACCGTTGAGCTATGTTCTGCCCTGGATTTGACAGACCAAGTTTGACACATACATGCAAAATGATGGGTAAATTACAGTCTTTTTTTTTAATTTCAGTATCTCCATTTCTAGATAGCAGATAGGAAGACAAAGATTCTGCACTGCATCATAGCAAGTGCTCCTGAAGATAATCTGGTCTTAATTTCTTTGTTAATGCTGTTTTGATTCATTTTGTCTTTCTGAAATTATCGTAACTGTGCTAAATGTTCAGTGTTTTTTAACACATATTCGTATTGTGATTTTATCTTCAAGGGACATTAACTTGTTTACTTCTAGGAAAATCTGTGTGCTAGTGACTAATAGAGCTGTTCTTTTTTTAAAGTATTTTTATTTTTACTTAGTAAATTAATATCACTAGTACAGACCAGAAGCTTATGTATCCCGTTTATTTCCAGTTCCTTTTGGTTGTACATTGCCTCCCTAATGTTATATTGTAAGGAAAAATTTAAACACAATTTCATTTCATTTATTTAATCACGCTTTAGATCCTTATGAGGGCTAAACACACCCATAGGATGTAGAGTTAGTCAGACATATACAATATTGTACAATTACTTAGATCCATACAGAAAGATTATGACATACAGTATATCCGTAGGTACACTGTCAGAGATATAACATTATGTATATAATAACTAGTTGAATTCATTTGTACAAAAACAATTAAAGAGCAAAACATACAATACACATTAGGCAATGAGCAACAATACAATTATGTATACAGAAACAAGTTGAATACATTTGTACAAAGCAATAAAATGATTAAGACATATAATACACTTTTGGCAATGAAGAACAGTACAATTGACCTCATTTTTATCAAATCATTATTTATGAATTATTGTAATTAAAGTACTCTTCCAATGAATACAATGATTGTAGGAGAAGGTATCTCTTTAACGCTGGTTTAAACAGCTCTATTTTATTTGATAGTCTTTTTATGTGTGTGGGGAGATGGTTAAATATCTTCATTCGAACAAAATATGTCCCCTCTTTAAACACTGTCAATCTAGCTGTAGTGAAATGGAGATCAGTATTGTGTCTAGTGTTAACGCCATGTATTTCTTGATTGGCTGTGTATAGATTCATATTTCTCACAACAAATAACATTAAAGAAAATATATATTGAGAGTAAAATGGTAGGATTCCCCAATCTTTGAAAAGTTGTCTACAAGAATCTCTGTATCTAGACCTAGTCATGATTCGAAGTATTCGTTTTTGCATCTTGAAAACACTAATACTATGTGGTGAATTGCCCCATAAAATTATGCCATAGGAATGTCAAAAAAGCATCTTCTTCTTTCAGATGATTCTGAATAGAAAATGTGTGTGATGATTGTTTATGTAAATACACTGACTGTAGGTTTTGTTTAAACACATTAATTAGGCTCACCATATTCATGGGTGTACCAAATTGAATGACTATTTTAGAAATTTAAGCCTGGAATTTGAAAAATTACAGTAGCCTTTTGTGGGTTTGATCTGATAAAAGTTAGACTGATAACATTTTTTCAATTAGTGAGCTTTTATGAGTGAAATTTGTGTAAAATGTTACTAATACGTTGCCTGTAACTTTTGCAGACCAAATGTTTGATACAGTATGGCACTTGTACTGTATTACATGTGTAAACTATAGATAATAGAGACTAACCCAACTAATTGCTGGTGAACATTTGAAATGTATAGACATTCTGAGGAAATAATACAAAGGTAATAACAGCCCTCATGTTGTTTCACTTTCATCTGTTTTTCCACTGAGATCTGTATCTGTATATGGAATCTGTGTTTTAGAGTACTTGCCAACAAATGGTTGGTATGTCATTACTAACCAATGAGGAGCATATTACACTGATGCAGTCTAATCCAGTGTTTGTGGATGTAGTGCATGAAGTCTGTGTGTTGCAGGTCTGGCAGATTGATTGATTGATTGAGTGATTTGTTAGAGTTACCTTCTGATATATGACACCATACAGCCTGGCAGGTGGGTATCTACCCTTGTGCCATGCTGCTAATGCGTCTACTAGTTTTGTGTTGAAATTGATGAAGTTTGGAACAGAGAAATGGTAAATAACATTTTTGTTGCTGACAAGATACATTAGTAGTGTATGCTCTTAAAATCTTTCTACCTGAATACAGTAATTCTTTACACAGGGGTAAACTGAAGTTAATCCTAAGCCTAACACCTGAAAGTGGGGCCATAAAAGTAAAACCTCATGCATTCTTAACTTTTGTACCAGATGCAGGTGAGGGGTCATGTTTGTGCTTCAGCCATGTTTCATCTAGTGATTATAATGAATTAAATTTCAAGTTAAATTCAATACTAACTTGCATTTCCAATTGGTTTAAAAAAAATCAGTTAATCCTAAATCTAAATAACACAAATGTAGTTAGATTTATTCATTCCCTCTCAATCGCTTGCTTATCCCTTAAGCAC
This sequence comes from Reticulitermes speratus, assembly GCA_021186555.1. Classification (NCBI taxonomy): domain Eukaryota; kingdom Metazoa; phylum Arthropoda; class Insecta; order Blattodea; family Rhinotermitidae; genus Reticulitermes; species Reticulitermes speratus. Next base: position 12,210,296 of record JAJKFL010000010.1, read on the forward strand.
AACATATAGCGGTCAACTTCTTAAAGTTGCTGAATCCATTAGATTCTTAGGTCTACAACTAGGTAGTGACCTAAACGGGAAATTGCATTCGGAAGAACTGTCAAAAAAGCTAAACTCTGTCTGTTACATGATGAGGAAACTATCTATACACTTATATAAGTTTTAAAACTTTCGCAGCAACATGATTCAATATAGTCTTCTCGGGCGCACAGCCGCGTCAATTCGTTTGAATACAACGTTTCGGGGACTAGCTCCATCCCCATCCTCAGGCAAAACTTTTTTGCCTGAGGATGGGGACGGAGCTAGTCCCCGAAACGTTGTATTCAAACGAATTGACGCGGCTGTGCGCCCGAGAAGACTATATTGTATCTATACACTTAATCTAAAAACATTACGAATTATTTATTTCGCATATTTCCATTCCATAGTCAGTTATGGAATATTTTTTGGGGTTCTTCAGCATCAATGCAAAATGTATTCTTGATTCAAAAAAGGGATGTAAGGAGTATGCTGGGACTAGGATATAGGAGCTCCTGTAGGAAAGCTTTCAGGAAGTTAGACATACTCATTATATATATATATATATATATATATATATATATATATATGCCACAGTGATGTTTGTAGTAGGAAACCCAGATGTCTATCAGACTAATTACGTACTTTATGGTATAAACACGAGGCAGAAAAATAAACTTCTTATATTATCCATGAAACTTTATGCTATTCAGAAAGGCGTACTTTATTTGTCAATAAAAGTATTTAATGCACTACCTTCTATTATAGTTGATCTCCAAAATAATACATCCAGGTTTTGGAATGTTTTATGAAGGTATCTTGCAATGAATGTTTTTCATTCTGTTGATGAGTTCTTGTTTACCTCGTGCATTGTTAACTAATAATATATTTAATTATGTATACATTTTATGATGTATGAACTAATTTAAATGTATTGTTACTATATCTAACTATGGACAATGGATCGCTATTGTTTGCATTATTGGATGTTTACTGTGTGGATGTATAATGTGGGTGTGCTACTTATAATTATTACTATTCCATTTCTCATTTGTTACATTGTTTGTATTGTGTTTCTTTGTAACTTGTCTTGTTACTACTGGACATAGATGCAATTTGCATACATATCTTAATTATGACCAATTTCATATTCAATCCTTGTGTGGCGGAAAACGGATCTAAGAAATAGGAATGTAAATACAAATATAAATATAAATGTTTATCCTCAAAGTAAATTTGTCCATCTGGATGCCATCAAGGCATATGGGGGGGAGAGGATGTATAGCTCCACTCGTTCTTAACTTTGGCACTAGATGTAGGTGAGTGGTCAAATTCACACCTTGGGGATAGTGTCCCCAGTACCCACAGAATAGAAAGCTGGCTGGGCCCCAATATTAGTCTGGGTGCTTTCAAGAAGAGAATAAAATCTCTTGCTGTTGCTGGGAATCAAACCATGATTCCTCAGTTATCTAGCCCAAAGCTGAGTCACTATACCAAATGTACTATCTTTGCTGTCCCTGGGGAAGAACCTCACTATTGCTTTGCTGTAGGACAAAGGGCCATGGTTGTGAAAAGGTAATGTTGACGTGGCTGCCAGGAGTCAGACCTTAACTATTCAGACCGTGCTCTGTTACTTTACTGATTAAGCTGTTACAGACTGTACATAAAAGTGAAGAATGTGACATTTTTATTTTTATTGATTTGGTCTTATTTGAGACAGGAATGTAGAATTTTTGTCCAGATTGAAGAATTGTCTGGATAATACCAAAAAGGTAAATATTTCTCCTTTTTTTATGTGTAATGTTTGCTTGTGTGTAGGTGCTTAAAGCCTTCATGGAACTAGGTAATCCAAAGAATCTTATAGCACTGGATGTGGACAGTTCAGACAATCTAACTGATGATGCCTTGCATAAGTTCCTGTCTCGCCATGGTCACCAACTTTGGGGAATTGCTTTGTCTGGTATGCCACATATCACAGACCAACTGTGGCAGTCAGTTCTACCTGTAATTAATAATGCAAAGTGAGTATCAGTTATTTCATTCAAAGAACATGAACTGTATTTGCGACATTCCTTTTGTAGTATAATGCATGTAAATTGATTGTGGTCACAATGATATTTCCTTTCCTTGAAATGCTTGACCAAGGCACTGGCTGTGGTGAGCAATAATTGCATGTATTCTCCTTGGCCCTTACTGACTTTGATGGGTTTCCCTGGCTGTGTCACTTAAAGGCAATATCTATGTTTAAATTTGCACGAATCATCAATATTCTTAGACTGCTAGAACCTGCAATTGAAAGCACTCTGCTGCTTCAACATATCAGTAACTATTTACCAGTCAATATGGCATGGCATCTCAGAAGACTGAAAATTTCATCAGGTAAAGAATTTAGGGCCGATCCCAGTGGCCACGCGGTCTAAGGCGTGGGTTTGCGGCCGCTCGCTTACTAGGATTGTGGGTTCGAATCCCATCGGGGGCATATATGTCTGTCTCTCGTGAGTGTTATGTGTTGTCAGGTAGAGGTATCTGTGACGAGCTGGTCCCTTGTCCAGAGGAGTCCTACTGAATGTGGTGTGTCTAAAAAGTGTGATCGTGAAGCCTTGAAAAAGGAGGTGGCCTAGGCCCCCAAGGGGCTGTCGAGCCATTGGGGGAAAAAAAAAAAATTTAGGCAACTACAGGACAATTAGTAAAGGGATAGTACTCTTTGATAATTTTTACAATAACAACAACAACAACAGCAGCAGCAACAACAAAAACAAAAACAGTGATGACAATAATGACGATGATGATTGTTGTTGTCATTATTGTCGTCATTGTTATGGTCACTACTACTACTACTACTACTACTACTTTTGCTGCTGCTGCTACTACTACTACATATAATAGTAAGTGAATGGGTTTTATACATACAAATGCATGGACACAGTCATATTGGTTCTATGGGTCCTTATTTTATCTGACAACTATTGTTTGTCACTTCCTGCCATTACTCCATCACATGTGTGAGCAGACAGCTGAGTGGGCTACATTACTATGGCAACCAATAGTTGTCAGATAAAGTAATGACCCTATAGAAACAATGGAGTGTGGGGAGAATAAATCTTGTCTGGTATAAATAATGGGCTGTTTACTTAGGTTACCATAATGCATCATAATTGATGTAAGTTATTCTTGGACTGGCTAGAACTGCCCAAGTCATAATGAAGATTTATTGCATTTTCTATATAATTTAACTCAAGGTAATATCAAATCAGAATTCAATAAATTGTGACCTGTGTGTCTAATAAGTAGTGGTTTTGAAACAGCGCAGGTTAAGAGCAAGACAAGAGTAAGATTTTGTCATACTCCGGTTTGTATAATGTGTGTACACAGCAGTGAAACCTGGACAGTAAAAGTCAAAGACAAATCTGGAATCACAGTTTTGAAATTAAATTTATGAGATGGAATTCTAGATGCTCTTGGAAAGAATGTGAAAGTAGTGAAGACATTTTACAAGAATTAACACTGGTATTAACAAACAGATTTGTGACATTGACAGAATGCAGAGCAGGACCAAGTACAGACCTTATGGAAAAAGGCACATATGATAACTCTTGAAGAATCGGCTGTAAAACTGTGGCTAGAATGAGCTGAAAAGTAGCTTTACTTCTTTATTTTTTGATGATACTGATTTTCAGTGAGCTTATCTCATGTGAGACTTAAATCTAATATTTGATTTAGAGTACAGAATTACACAAACACTGTAAGTTTCTTCTTTATTGTGACTCAAACAGAAATAATTTGGCATTTAAAAAGCCACTTATCATGTTTTTGACTTATTCACAATGATAGACAGCATGATGGAAACTTGTTTTTTTGATTGTATAGTTAATATTATATGTGACCGGTTGGTACAGGATTTTGACAATGGGCACCCAGGAGCGGCTTGGTGTGAATATCCATGTAGATCAACTGATGGATGGAATTGCCAGCAACTGCCCAAATCTGGAGCGTTTAGAACTGCGCTGGGATCCTGAGAATCTTCGTTTCTCTGATAAGAGCCAAAAAGCCATTGACATTCTGAGAGTCAAATGTGTGAAGCTGAGATGTCTTGTTCTCAGGTAATTTACTTAAACTGTTGCTTCAGTTAGTCAGGACAGTTGCGAAGCAAACTGAAGTGTTGCTGATTGCCAAATGTAGGTCTTTCAAATAGGCAATATTTTATTTTTTCAGAATAAATTAAAACTAAGAAGTAAATCAAATTAATTTTAACTCTATTTTAGAACACTAATGGTCCAATTTGTTCACTAACTTCCCTTCTTCTCCTTCGGCTTCCCACATCATTTGTTCATGTAGGATAACAGCACATCAGCCTTTTGTTGTTTTACTATCTCCCTTTCTTATGAGTCGTTGGCTTCAGTGATTCTTTTTATCTTCTAGTCTGTCAGATTATCAAGAGTGTAAAGGTATACCCCAGTGGGATATGTGCATTTTACAATTGTGTTCTTTGATATTTAGCGTATCTGTATTTGTATTTGTATTTTATTCACAATCCGTAAATCCAATATACAGTCTCAGAGACAAAACAGGATGTGGATTTGGTCAAACATACAAACTAAAAAGTCATACGAAATATACATTGTCAAACAACACATACAGTCTACAAAATAGACCTAACGCACAAAACATATAGTAAAACAATTAATACAGGATACTGTTAAAACCTAGCACTGACATAAAAACAATTAAAACCAATAAATCTTGTTCAGTTCATTATATTGTAATTAAAATATTCCTCCACAGAGTAAAAAGAATGTAGATGAAAAAATCGCTTTAATGCATTTTTAAAACATTTTATGTCATCAGACAATTCCTTTATATCAGCTGGAAGACAGTTGAAAACCTTTATTCCAAAGTAATAGGGTCCCTTGTAATCTGTTGACCGTGATGGTCATTTATTGCAGAAAGAGACCTATTTCTGCGAAGCTACGTCACACTACAGATACCATCCACAGTGTGAGAAGTTATTTTTCCCTTATTGTGTTAAATGTTGTAAATAAAACTACCGTAGTAGAATGTAACAGGTACATATATGCCTTATACTAATGTTTTGTACAATGAGCTGTGTTTTGAAAAATGTTACAAATTTCAGTGTGGGTTCAAGTAAAGTAGGGGTTGTAATTATATGACATGCATACCACTATTATTTACTTTACTTGAAGATGGACGCAGTTTGTTCCTCCAAATTGTTGGTACTCACCTGCCCATCGCATTGCATTGTCATAGTCCAGGGGACCACAATGTAAATACTAAATTTACTTAACATTATGTTATGTGGATTCTGCAATACCAAAGTTGTCCCTGTGTTTAATTAAGCGTTTACTATGATGGCATTTTGGGGATTGGAGGTATAGCTCCATGCATTCTTCACTTTGCCACTAGTCACCATGCTTATGCCTCGGCCACTTTATTCCTGGGAAAGAGTCCCTTTTGCCCATTGGTGAATAAGAAGCTGTGTGGGCCCCAGAGCAAGTCTGGATATTTTAGAAAACAGGAAAATCTCTTGCATGTACAAGGAATCCAACCAGAATGCCTGCAGTCATTCAGTCCATAGTGTAGTGACATCACTGACAGATGCCTGAGCTGAGCTATCCCAGCTCCCCACACTAAATTTAAAGTACTGAGTGGTTTTCAAGCAGAAATATAAAGTATGATAACAGAGAGATGTAACCTCCCATAAAGCGTTGAAGCTGCTGGCCTTGAAAATTCCAGTTCTGCAAATTCCATTTTCTTCTTGTTACTTCCGTTAGTATCCTGTTTCTTACTAATAGACTAGAATGGTCACAACCCTATAAAATTCCATTTGTATGGTGTTCCTTGTTTCAGGCACATATCCCCACCACACACATATATGCACACATGCGTACATGCACGCACGCGCACACACACGCCCTAAAATGATGATCCCATTTTCAATAACTGTTGCATTTACTCTTTCAGTGATGGACGTTACTATGAGACAACTAAGGCCAACTTCGAGAGAGCAGACCGTACAACTGTGGTCAGAACTACAACAAACTGCTGTGTGTCTAACTACTACCTCCTCTCCAACTACAGGGATCTCATATTCAACTGAGACAGAAATTTGACTCTACTACGTAAATACATAAGAGGAAAGTGTTATTTTGTGGAGTCAGGTCATTCAGTAGAACAGAATGACAAATTTCAAACTTCCAGTACTGAAGAAATGATGGTGGGATAATGACATTTATTTTCTGTATAAGAATTATGTGGTGCTTAGAAACTGAGAGTGTAACAGTAACAGTAACAGTAACAGTAACAACAGCTATTATTTCAGAGTTTCTTTGTTCTTAGATTTTTTTCTTAAAAGACTGGAATTAGGAAGATTGAAACACTGAGAATAAACTTCCCTTTTGTAACTTAAACATCAAAATGTGTACCCATACATGAAAGCAATTCCTCAGAAACACCAGAACAAGGATAAAATTTATCATGCCTTAAGTCAGACTAGACCTCACAGAAAACACACTATTTTTGTACACAGTCAGGTTCTATGCAGAATTGTTTATAAAACTTTGCATATGGCCAGTCTGTTCATTTTAATGTGGGAAAAGTACGTTGATAAACACTGGTAGCACTTGTTTAGTGTATTTGTTAGCTGTAAATGGCAGAATATTGGGGTCTGATGATGACTAGACTGATATTTTTGTGACAAGCTTGTCACATTAGTGCTCACCACTCTTCAGATAATCTTTCTTCAGCAGCCTTAGTCCTACGTTCTGCTATGTATGGACCACTTGTCAATGTTTTGGAGCTTTCATATGTTCTTGCCTGAGGTCAACAACCACAAGAAAAGGGTGTAACATCAGTTGGCGTCACTGCATGTTTACCGATTCCAGAAGCTGGAAAAGGAACAGGCACTCCTGATGAATGGTAGTTGGTTTTAGAAGAAGTTGAAGGCACTGCCTCTGGAAGAGAATGATGGTTAGCTCCACATGTTGAAGAAGGAGGCTCTGATGGTGAACACTGATCAGTTTCAGAGCTTACCTGTCTATCTGTTGTGTCCAAAATTTAGAGCAGGAAATCAAAAAAGGTATCCATTTTATGCGGCCAAATTGCTGTTTTGGAAAATCAACTCAAAGTGTTATGATTTGTAACAGCCTTTCAACCTACAAGATTTTAGGCTTTGCTGCAGTGTAGTTGAGTTCAGTGATTTTCTGGTATGTTGCGCAGTGTCAGTGGGTAGTTTGTTACCGATGTTTCGGAACAGCATGTTGATCCCTTTTTCAGGGCTTAAGATTCCCAAGAAGAATGCTGTTTGATGCTTGTGATAAACCAGATGATGTAGCTTTAGGTTGTCTTAAGAAGATACCTTGGTTTCTCGACCTGAGGCCTTTTTGTGGACATCTTGACCCTTGAAGATGGGACTAACATCCTGTCCTGATAACAAACTACCCATTGATGCTACACAACATCCTAGGAGATCGCAGGCCTCAGCTTTTTCACACGCTTCAGCATATACACCTTTTAGTGTTTTATAATCCTTCCTGAATGGCACTTAAGCTTCTTTGTTACTTCCTGATTATAATAAGTCTTCAAAGGCCCGTAAGAGGGTACATCAAGTGGTTGCAGTGGATGTGTGCAATGAGGAAGAAGAGACAATCACTGTGCCATGATTCTTCATGTAGGTTATGACATCAACAGACTCATGACTTTAATGACTATGTACTTCAAGCAAAACTTTATCTTCTATTGGATTAGCATACTCCTTAAAATGACGCAGCCATCTTAAGAATATCTCCGATCATCGAACCTGACTCATGCACTAATCCCAAAGTTCCTGTTGATGCACCATCCAATACGTCATGTTTCCATCTTGCATTCCACATAAAAGTGCTGGTGGAATTTACTCCCAGCCAAACTCGTACAGCATGCAACTGCAACATGATGTCTGTTTTTGGCACTAGTTATGAAAACAAACTGTCCCCCCACCCCACTTACAGCAAACACAGCCTGATATTTCTACAACATTGAGAGAGCTGATTCATCGAAATTCCATATTCTGGTAGCATAATTTCATGATTCAACATGACTTGCTCTAAAGTTTTGAAAAGCCCATTGACCTGCAGTCTGTCAAATGTTTGTGCTCAACATTTGACAGCTTGTTTCAGAGGAATCTGAATCCTCCATATTCAGAGTAGAGAGAGTTTCTTTTACCCTAAGGATACATGTGCCAGATTCCTCTAAGATGTCAGTACCTACCTAAAAATTACACAGTGATATATTCTAGACATGGTAATATTCAAAGTCACTGGTGTGAGGTTCTAATTTTTTTTAACATAATTGAAACATTGAAGTGTTTGACATAGTGACATTATACGTCTTCTGCCAAGCCTCATTGTGTATTAAAACTCAGTGTAAGAATGGGCTTTAAATTAAGTGATCTGATCTATGAATTTAAATGGCATAGAGAAAGGACTGAGCTGTAGTCTGTTTGATGGAAATACTGAAAAGAAGGTAAATGTTAAATGAGACATGAAATTCAACTAATTTTGAAGAATATTTCCCCTGTATCATCACACTTTGAAGATTATGTTTGGCTTTGCCAAATTGCATACCTTACAGAGTTATTCTCAAAGTTAAATGACTTACACTTAAATCTTCAGTGTGATAGAAATGAAGATTTTCAGCAGAGTGCACTCCTTTCATAGGAAATTGTTTTGGGGCCAAGGACCAGTGAAATCCGGAAATTTGGTAGTGTTTTCTACAGTTATGGATTTCATTGACAAAAATAATGGGAACAGACCACCAGCTGAGAATGAAGCTGATATTATGTGACACTTGCAGGGCCATTCCTGTCATGCTACCTCTTCTTTACAGAAAACTCAGATGGTGGAAACAAATGATCTTTTGAGATCTGTGCTCTTCTGAGATATTATGCAGCGTCATGTGGTAATCATTTACAATTACCACATGACACCAGTAATTGTAAACAATTACCACATGACGCCGCATAATATCCCAGAAGAGTGCAGATCTCATTGACATAGCGGCAGAAGCCTGAAATCATATGATCTTTTCATTGTTTAGTATGGACACTGCCTGCAAAGCTAAAATCATGGACAGTTTTCAAGATAATTTAATTGGTATGATGACAGACCACCTGTTTCAGACAATTTTCAAGGAAGAGCTTCTTTCAGAATTGTGGTGTGAAGTCAACAAGGACTTGGGCGAAGTGCAGTGACAGCTTTGTTACCATTTGGATCAACACACTGTACAAAAGAACTTTTTCTGCCATGGCATTAATCAAGACAAGATAGAACAACTGCCTGCAGCTGGCACCACCTGTATTCTTTGCTATCAATACTGTGCACCTAGCATCAACAAGTTGAAGTCATCAAAACAAGCTCAGGTCTGTCACTAACAGAGGAGAGGTGTGGAAACATTTTAGTGGATTTCATGTTTTATCAGTTCTTTTATTTTAATATTATATTGGTATATACATTAAAATGTTATAAACTAATGTTAATGGTATAAAAATTTAAATAAGAAAAACAGAAACTGTATGTTTTTAATATTTTCAGTACCTAAAGTTATGCATAAATGTTTTGCTTCATGACAGTGGTGTGTGAGGAGTAAAGGCTGAAAAGCACTGCTGTACAAGATGGAGAAAGCTGGAGGTCATCCTGGGTGGCAGGCCACCATTTCTGATAAAGTGTCTGGCCAGTAACCTGATCTTACTGGATGAATCTGTATTCCTTCCTATTCCTTAAATTTTTAAGAAATGTTGCAAGAATTTGTCCTTCATGGCTTCTGAATTTATTTTATCCAAAGATAAGATGGGTCACATTATTCTCATTGCACTGACTGCATATCATACTCCAACTTTGTCATTAAACAGCACTGTGTGCATTAGTCTGGGATTGTCTTTTATTCTGAGTATTTCCATAGTGTTTAAGTACTCTAGCAACCAAAAATTTTTTGGAGGTGTTTCTAAATGTGATGCATTAAAATTTAATATTTCTACAGAAATAACATGTTGAGTTCACTCTCGCATCTCCACTAACAAACAACCTGTTTGAAATTTGTGTACCAGTCAAATTATTACTGATTTTGAAGGAAATGAAACATTGGGAAACCAACATCAAAATTTGCTACAACACTTTTGATAGAATTTCTTATATAGTTTTCAGCAGTAAATGCTGTCTCTGTTAACTAATTCATATTCACAAAAAACAGTTTTCTTCTGTTGTGCACAGCTTATGAAATGGAACTGTTTTGAACTGTTACTGATATCTGTGAATGAGCCTTTGGTTGATATAGCAACAGAATGTATGGTGGTGAAGCTACCAAAAAATGAACCACACTGCCAGTGAGCAAGCTGCTTGGATGGGTTTTGCATTGAATGGGACAAACTGTGGCTTGCACCTTGAAGATACAAGGCCTACGGCAGGTTACACCATGTTGATTGGTAAATAGTAACAGACGTTTCGGAGAGGCCTATTGCCTCCATCTTCAGGAAAAAAGCAGTCTTTTTGGACTGGTTGATACTGAAGATGGTGGCACCAAGCTCCTCCATAACATCTAACTTTTTACCATTCAACATGGCTTAACATCCCAGAGTACTAGAGTCTTCAGGAACACTGCTGTGAGAACCTCACGTCTTCAGGGTGAATATAATGGATGGGCAAGAGCAGCAGTTCATACCAGACATGGGAATGTTCATAAGATTTGTAGAAAGCTGTCATGTAGACTCATTCTTCCTTCAGAGAGATCCAACTAACTAACTCTATTGAGCAGAGCCCTTCTTGAGAAGCTAACAGGTCCTCAGCTAGTCAAGAAATTCCCCACATGTTATGGAACCCGAAGGTTCATTACTGCATTCACAAGAGCCCGCCACCTGTCCCTGTCCTGAGCCATATGAAACCAGTCATGCCCCCCCCCCCCCCCATCCAACTTCTTGAAGATCGATTTTAATATTATTCTCCCACCTATGCCTGGGTCTTGCAAGTGGTCTCCTTCCCTCAGGTCTCCCCACCAAAATCCTGCATGCACCTCTCCCCTCCCCCATACTTGCTACATGCCCCGCCCACCTCATTATTCTCGATTTGACCACCCGAATAATATTTGGTGATGAGTACAGATCATTAAGTTCCACGTTATGTAGTCTTCTCCACTCCCCTGTTACCTCGTCCCTCTTAGGCTCAAATATTCTCCTCAGCCTATGTTCCTCCCTTAGTGTGAGAGACCAAGTTTCACACACATATAAAACAACAGGCAACATTATAGTTCTGCATATCTTAATCTTTGTATTTTTGGATAGCAAACTGGAAGACAGAAGATCCTGCACTGAATGATAACAAGCATTCCCTGACTTCAATCTGCTCTTAATTTCTTCCTGAATAGAATTTCGATATGTTAGGGTTGTTCCCAAATATTTGAACTGTTCCACCCTTTCAAAGGATTTATTATGTATCTTTATGTTGTGACTTTGTCCTGCATTCTGATCTCGAGACATGACCATGTACTTAGTTTTCTCAGCATTTACTTCTAGACCAATCTCCTTACTAGCGACTACTAATGCTTCTGTGTTTTTCTTTATAGCATGTACGCTTCCACCCAATATATTAACATCATCAGCATAAACTACAAGCTGATGTGTACCATTTAATTTCAAGCCCTCCTGGTTTGCCTGAACCCTCCAAATGGCATATTCTAAAGCAGAGTTGATAAGCAATGGCGATAAAGCATCTCCTTGTTTCAAACCATTCCTAATAGGAAATGTGTCAGACAAATATTTGCCTACTGGACTCTGCTGTTACCTTCAGAAGGATCTACAGAAGAGAAAGTTATAATTGATACTATAATCAGAAGGAAAGAAAAGGATGGCATGGTGGAGTTTAGGGGTGTCAAAACTGAAGGGTTGTAGGAGACAAATCAGGAAAGATCAGTATCCTGTGTCTGGTGAGGCAGAACATACCATGCATGTTATTTTAAGATGTGTTAAAATTTCCAATTGGAGAGTGGAGGTTGTTTGTGAGAAGTGGAGGAGCCTTCATGAGAAGACAGTTTTGAAAGGAACTATAAATTGTGGTAGTGGAAACTGTCTTAAGAGTCTGAGCGTGAGTGATTACCTGTTCAGATTTATAGATAAGTGGGAGAGGTGTGTTCAGTTACTGGATGTTTTATTTGTACATAATTATGATAATGCAGGGGAGTAAACAGATGCAAATCCTCAAGTTTGTATGGCACACTATTTGTGTAAGGGACCATGTGTTATGTGAGGTGGGGTGTGAGGTACTGTGTGTAATATCACACATAGTGAAGAACAGGTCCACAATTAAAAACAAATCTGAGCCACCTCCAAATGCTAGGCACCTGAAAGGTGACATGAAGCAATTTCCATACTGAGGACCCACAACGCTAGAGTGACCTGTGATCCTCACTCTTATACGGTGCTTTCTGCCCAGCGCATATGAAGTGATAAACATTCTTGTATGTATGGAAAAACACTGCAGTGATTATGCAGAAAATGTTAGGTACTGTGGTACAAAATTTAATTTCCTGGCTGACCAGGTACCTGGGATTTGTGGACCCTTGTGGTAAATATGCATCATATATTGTATATGAGTCTCCTGGAGGATCAGGGAGAAGAAGAAGTCATGCTACTGAATTAACAAGTAATGAATTTGTTGTCAAAGCCAGTGACTATACCCAGTTGTAGCAGACTTTGTGAAGGTAATACTGTATTGTACTCCTAAACTGAATAGTTAACATTTATGTAGAACTGAACAGTCAAATGCAGTGACTATTAACAATTCAGAGATGTGTGATTTAAAGCTTCTGCTACGATGTAGAGATATCTGCGCCCTTCATCCCAGAAGAGTACAGATATCAACAATTGGCAGAAATTACAACTTTGCCAAACAGTAAATTAATCTACCACCAATATTATGGCACCACAGTTTCTTTCATACTTCACTGATCAATTGATTCTTAAATTAATGCCATCTTGACAGGATGTGTACTATAGAGTTTCAAATATTAACCCTTCCAAGAATAAAATTAAGCTACATTATATTTTAAGATTCAGTTTGTACCTGAGAGAAAACACAATGAACTTCCATAGAAATACAAATTAAATGCTGCATGGGGCCCATCTAATGGGAGAATCATACTGAACACACAAATACCCTGTGTCGTCAGAATACAGAGTTCTTTAATGTTAAACCTGGCAGTACATGTTGTAACCACTGAATTGAAAATTGTTATGTCTTCATGGTATACATTCACATCTGTCGACAAACATCAGCAATTATTGTTAAGTGCCCAATTTGATTGTCGAATAGTAGGTCTACCATGGACATGGGTAGTGCAGTGGTTAGGCAAAGTTTAATCTGTAGCAGGTGCACTGACATTTCTTTCTACTGCTACAGCCTGAGCAGAAGAGGGTACATCCTCAGCAGAGGCACTGGAAATGTTTTCTCTACCATAGCCATAGGGGTCCACCCAATGTGAGGTTTCCTACTTATTGTTGTGTTGTTTCAAGTTCCAGCAAGGTATACACTTTTGTTTCTTGATAATTGGTAGGCTACAGAGTTTGGTGCGATAAGAATGGCAGTTTGCTCTAGTGGTTGTCTGGTTCTTTTACAAAGTGCAACAACATTAGTTTTTGTAGTGCACGGTTATTGTTGTGAACGTTATTGGAAGTGAGGGACAAGGCAATTCACGGCCAGTTTTGAGAGGTTTTTGTGGTGGGGTTGAAATAAACAATACCGATATCAGAGTTGCTGTTTCAGGCCGAGATAAACCAGAACACATAAAGTTATCTTGTGATTAACGAAGACGCACGTTATGGAGACAAATCGGAATGTGGAAGCAGGCTACAGCTCTGTAAGTTCTCAACGTCGACACGTGATGGAGGTCAGCAGTTTGCTTCACACCCAGGCTGCTTTATACCCGGGGAAATAACCCAGATATCCATTGAATAGGTGGGGGGGTGGTGTCCCAGACAAGACAGAAATCTGTCGCTTACCGGGAACCAACCCTAATTCTATGGTCGTCCGGTACGCAATCTGTATACCGACATCTAGCTACGACCCTGTAACAAAGCTAACATTATTTCATCATTCTCTTGATTGAATTTTTACCCCAAATAGAAGCGCCAGCTCTGACCCACATCGCGCAAAGCGCTGCTATTACACATAACAGTTATTCCATGTGAGAAACGTCTTGTACAGACAATGGCACAGCGCACTTTCATTTGGAACGAGAGAAACATATTTGGCTTTCGAAAATAAAGTTATTGAAATCATACGATTTTACTGGAATTCACAAATGAATATACTCATTGTAATTTTACGACTTATAATGCACAAATAAATGTGATAATTACGTGACCGAAACTGTGCGCGTAACTGTACGGGGTCGATGACCATTTTACATGTCGCACAGGATTCTCTTCATAGCGTACCGTAAACAGCTAAAATTGAAATGAAATTAATAAAATTGAGCTACTTTGATGATGAAATGACCAAATTATGTTATCCTTTACTTCCAGTGGTTGTGACATAACGAGTTCATTGTCTTTAAGACATGTTTTCTTGTGCGGAAATAACGGCACTTCGTACAAAAACAGCGTTCTTTACCCGCATACACACGGGAAATCGGTAACTTCAATGGTATTGGTCGGAAACGTGGGGCCCAGTCTATTGTCCTGCCATCTATAGCCGTTCACAACTACCACAAGCTATTAGTAGCAATCGGTAGCAATATCCCAGTCGGTAAGGTTGACTACTATTCGGCCCTCAATATCCCCCCTCCCTTTCGCCACTGTCATACAGATAATTTTCACTTGACATGGTTCAGCAGCAGCATGAAATAATGTCCTCTACAATAGGTCATATCATAGGTATTTCATTCATATGTATTTATTATCCCTGCACTGAAATCTACTCAGCTAGAGAGTATGTTAATGTTCACACTTTTAACTTCCACTTCTAACACATCAATATTGAATGTAGGACAAGATATAAAGAAACTAAAAATTTTTTATTCTTCAAAAACGGGCAGTAAGGTATACTGCAGGGTTAAAACATTTAGAATCGTGTAGAAAGAGTTTCAGTCATCTAAAGACATTAACAGTGTATTTGTTATACATTCAAAAGACAATCTTATAAGTAATAGAAAAGTCTAACTGCACTGTAAATAAACATGTACATACACGTAACACAAGAAATAGTCTTTATTATATCTATCTATCTATCTATCAATCAATCAATCTATCTATTATGACTATACAAGCAAAGGTATATGTTGTATATACAATGTGATTATACAATAAACACAGCTGTACTTTTGTTATGTATAATACAGATTCACATCCTATATCACTGTATTTTCATCTACAGGATGAATGAAAAAAGTGATTGATGTATAATATCAAACAGTGTATATTCAGTTCAATTCAATGCAATTTATTTCATCTTCAAGCAGATCCACAACCATTGGATATAGAATGTGTCACATAATTATCATGTTCAAATCTTCTCCAGAATCAAGTCAATAAACATAATAAAAAGATAATACAATAAAATCATCATGAATTAATATAGAATTATTTTCAGTTAAAATTATAATGCTTAGAATGTATGTATAAAAATATAAATGAAATTATATACGAGGTCTGTCCAAAAAGTATCCGACCTTGGGCCGGGAAAAAAAAGTTCTGTATCTGGGTGGTTACAACACCTAATCCCCTTCAAAGTAGGCCCCTTGTGACTCCACACACTTAGCCCAGCGGTCCTTCCATCGCTGGAAGCAATTCTGGAAGGCTTGTTTTGGAATGGTGTGCAGCTGCGCCGTCGCGTTCTGTATGATGTCCTCGCGGCTGTCAAAACGGGAGCCTTTTAGTGGTGTCTTCAATCTTGGGAACAGCCAGAAATCACAAGGAGCCATGTCAGGAGAGTAGGGAGCCTGGCGAACCTGCGGAATGCCGTGCTTAGCCAGGAAACCCTGGATCAGGTGTGATGAATGAGCTGGGGCATTGTCATGATGCAGCTGCCAGTTGCGTGCGTCCCACAGCTCCGGTCTCTTGCGCCGAACTGCATCACGAAGATGACGGAGGACTTGTTGGTAGTACTCCTTATTAACAGTTTGGCCTAGTGGTGCGTACTCATGATGCACAACACCCTGGTAATCGAAGAAAACAGTCAGTATCACCTTCACATTGCTCCGAACGTGTCGTGCTTTTTTGGGCCTCGGGGATGTTGGATGCTTCCATTGTGACTACTGGACCTTGGTTTCCGGGTCATATCCGTACACCCACGACTCGTCACCAGTGATCACAGTCTTCAGGAACTCAGGATCCCTGTTGGCGCACTCCAGCATGTCCTGCGCGACCTCAAGGCGGAGTTGTTGCTGCTCCGGCGAAAGCAGCTTGGGCACAAATTTTGCGGATTGTTTCCGCTTGGGTATCCCTAAGTTTCTGACAAAACTTGATGCAGTATCGCTGCTCCAAACATTCTGTCATCTTGAGCGAAACGAGAATGCGACGAACACGTGTTACACCACTTCCCTATCTGGCAGTGACAGACGCATCCGGCGGTGTTGCGAGGCAGCAAAAAATCACGCTTGCGCATGAAAGTCCCTTCTACCACTACGCTCAGTTTCCCCACCCTTTCGCCATTACTTACCGCGGGAAAAAATATAGTCGGTATACCTTTTTGGACATCCCTCATATATATATATATATATATATATATACACAACACACACACATAGACACACAGATACACGTAATATAATACCATAGATATTTAAACAATGAAGTATAAATTAAAAATTCTTGAATATAATATTATTAATTTTCATAATATACACAATATATACAGACACCAGCTGAAGTGGGTAACCTGAACATAGCAATAGTCTGTAAAAAGTAATGCCAGTTAATTTTTACCTATACATGTAAAAGTATGAACAATAATGTGTGCGAGATAGAAAGGAGGTTCATACAGAATTCTCAGTTGCGATGTACTCTTGCCAACATGACAAACTGTATAGAGGAATTCTGAGACATATGTAGGTCAATGTAAATTAGGGCTTCTTCCACTGCTGGTCTACACAAGCTTCTCATAGATGTCACATTCTCCAAGTGATGTAATGTCTAACGATGCTCACATCAGTGGTAGCCACACTTTCAGACTGCATGGTCTGTTTCACGTGACGGAACAAACTTGATACGTGCAGGAGATCAGAACTGTTCATTGAGAGGTCACACAGCTGCTGTGTACCACCTCACTTAGTAGGCAAAAGTTAAGAAGCATTAATTTATTACAGACCTACTGATGTGACAGAATCTTCATCTTTCTCTTAGTTGCCCTCTGCCTGACTGCTTCACTTAACACCCGATTTGTTCGCTTACACCACCAAGGAATGGCAATTCTGGCAACACCAACAGCAATGCCATCCACCAATTCTTGGTAATGAAGTGAACAACCAGCGGACCTGATCCAGTCAAAGTCAACCTTGCTCTTGATGGCAGCTGTGACATGCTGTTCGACTGAACTCAAGTGCGCCACATCTGCCATCATATCCTCCAGAAGAGTGACAGATGTTCCTACAGTTTCTACCAGCTTCTCAGAAGGGTAGGTGAGAGACTGTTTTGTATCGCTGTACTCTTTGAAATATATGAAGGCATTGTGTGATAACATCACTTGAGATGTCAGACATGCCTTGCATGCATCACAGTTGACAACACGAAGCAGCTTTTTGGCAATGAAACCACTGACATATGCTACTGACATTTTCATGTTACCAGCACGTACAGCAGCTCTCACTTCCTGTTGTACTTGCTTCGCAACAAGAAAACTGTCATCAACATTATCATGGGTTTCCCCAATGTGACTTGTGGAAGGATCAGGTGTAGAAGCATCAGGTCCCCTGAGTAACGAATGTAGGTTGTCCAGGAGACTAACACCATCTTCCTCGCAGTTAGTGCCACGTAGCCCTCTAAATGCAAGGCCATTGATGATGCTAGTTTTCAGGGCATCTACAAACTGTCCCACAGTTGGGTTATTGTTTGACCCACAATGCAAAGGAATAGCACCAAATGTGTTCTCAAGGGGATCTTGATTCAGCCTTCGGGTCTCAAGATAGGCAAACCCCGCAGCTTTCAAGGTCCTCCACACATGCTGGGCAGCTACAATGTCAATGAGCCACCCAGTCTGTGATGGAGGTGGTCGTTTGAAGGCAGGTTTGCCATCCTTCAGAAAGATCCAGCTGCTTACCCTCATACTTGCCTTGGTCCAGTGACCTATATGAGGACTCTTATCGCTAAGTGGGCCCCGCAGTTCCTTCCCTGTGTCAGCACCAGACACACCGTTCAAACTGTCAAAGAGCTTATCAACTTCCCCAATGAAGGTGGCAGTAGCCAGGTATGTGCTGCTCAACATTCCTAAAACAATCAGTAAAATAATAAAGCTAGGGCCTTGTTACAGAATTCATTGTTACATTAATATTAGAATAACACAGTAATCAGTGCACAGAAACTGGGAGAAAATAAAGTTATTTTTTTCGGCTGATCACAAGCACATTTTGGGGAGAAGAAGTTGGAAAAATTGTCTTCATGTAACCAATGCCTTAAAAATAGTGCATTACAAATAACTGAATGCAGTGAAACATTTCTTACCTGCACATACGAGACTATACAGACTTGCTGCTACAGTGTGGCTCAACACTTGTGCAGCCAGCTTCACCTTCATTGCATTCTGCCCCACAGGGTTCATGTGTGTGTCTGTAAGCTTATACAGTTGACGGAGTGGATGCGGTTTGTCAAACTTGTATACATTCAAAATGTGTTCCCACTTAGCTATAACACGAAGCTGACTGTCCAGAGGCTCAGACTTCAACTGCACATCATACTTATGGAATAGGTTTCGGGTACATTTCAGGAGGTGTGGAGGATCAAATACTGTCGCAATTTCTTTATTATGAAACTTGAAGAATGCTTCTGTTTCAGAAGCACCCAACAATTTCAAGGCCTTGACATTGTTGGCACCCATGTCACAGACAGTGGCAACAACTTGCAGTCCAGCATTCTGACAAGCGTCAAGAACCTCCTTCAAAAATTGCGCAAGCATCTCAGCCTTAGTGCTTCCGCGACTAAAGTAGTAAGCCACTGGTTGCTTCCACTTTTGATGCAGGCCACTGACCATGAAAACCAGAGCATGATTTGCAATGTTGCTGGTCCTGCCCTGGCTTCCAAAGTCCTCAAAACCCTCTATGCAGCCCAATTTCCGCTTAAAGCACAAGTTTTCTCTGATTGACATTTCATCAAACATCAGAATACAATAACGATCTTTATCAGACATTGTCTGTGCAGAGTGTTTGAGTGCACCAAACACATGGGCATTAATGCCTGCCATGAAGTGAAAAGTGACAGACTGCAATGTTCGTCTAGATGGAAGGGGGAAGAGCGTCTGCAGAAGGATGTAGGATTTGGGACTGCGTTTCAGTAGGGCCAGAGCCAACACTTTGTCTTCAAAATTCCACCTCCTGCCCTTGGGCTTCTGCCTACTGTTCCGAATAACTCCTGCCAATAACCTGGCAGCCTCTACAGACAAAGAAGATGCAAGCTTCTGCATCACTGGATCCCTATCCAGATCACAGACATCTTTCAACTTTTTTGCCTTGCATTGCTTTTTCAATTTACATAGCGCACTCCCCTGCTTCTGAATATGTTCATACATTTTCCTTTTTCTAGGTGTCAATTCTGCAACTGTTGCCAAATTAATTTCTTTTAGTAGAGAATGCCTTGCTCTAGGCTTTGAGGAAGAACTTTGATGACTGATACATCTGAGTTCTCCATCACAAGCATTAGGATTTACAGGGCTCAAGGAACAAGAGGTTTCTTTCACTGCTAAAGTTCTGCCTGCTGGTGGTGGTGTTTGGAACCCAGGGATTTGATGAGAAGTTGAAGGACTGTCTGCATGGACAGGCATAGGAGTTTTAGTGGAGGACACAGACGCCTTGCCGTAGGTTCTGGTGGGTGGTAGGACATGGAGGTTATCTTCAGGGGTTAAATTTGTGGGCAAGGAGTTCAGAGAAGGGTTATAATAGGAAGATTCCGAAGGTTGTGGGATTGAATGTGAAAATGAATCTGAGCCATGTGGAACTGCCACTTTGTTCAAGCGTACCCTTTCAGAAGTGCAGAAATCGCTCTCTGCAAAATGTTTGCTGCACAAAAAATATTTGTACAGCATTTTTGCAGAGTCGATACTGCATGGCTGCCCGACATTCTCCGCCCATACTTAGGCTCTGGAAAGAAAAATGAAAGTACATTACATTACATATGTTTGGGAATTTACTGTTAATGGGATACATTTAAATTGCATTCTCCTAGTATTAATGACTTACACATTTCCTATTAGCAATGCACAGTGCACATGTGACTGGTCTTCTTTATTGTAACGCCGTGTAACCCTGCACAGTCCACTGGACTGCAATTGACATTTTCACATTTCCTTTTTACACATACGTACTATATTAAATGAGATCTGCTTATATTACGATATTGCATGTAACATACCGTATCGGATTCGTAGGAAATCTGAAGAATCGTAAACCGTCTTTGTGATCCTGAGGCGTGGCACTTGTTCCGCCTGGCCATTCTACTGAAAGAAACAGAATACAACGCGATACAGTACGTACATCTCAAAATTACACGACCCATCATGTAGGATTAAGCTAAGCGTTCATAAATTCAAATCTTACCGTTTCACAGACGCTGGAGAATACATAACTCACTCAAAACACACGATGCAATCAACGAACAACGCTACACACAAGACGGGGAAACCAAAATGGAAAGGTTGGCGCTTCTTTGTGATTGGTCCAAAATGTCACGTGGCATGGTAACTTCTTCCGACTTTGTGCGACATCTGTTATGATTAATAGTAGATATTGTAGTTGTCGTTCTAGACGAGTATGATGTGCACAACGGTAAGATGTCGCGATTGCATGCTTCCCCTTCCCCAATCCCAGTTTTCCCCCCCTGCACGGGAAGGTGCATACTGGGTACATGACGTCATGGACTGTCGCGGAAATGGTTAATTGAAGATGGCAGGGAACTTGCAGATGTTTTTATTCCTGTTTAAATCAAAATACTGCCGAAAATATTACTTTCGGCACTTAGTATTGTGTATTGGTGTAGTATATTTTTTAATAATTAATGTGGTTTATAGTACAAACTGTACAAGTGTTCAGTGTGTGAACGGAAAGTGTGAAAATGGCACAGGCTGTGTTTGTTTTGATGGTTGGCAAGGACAGTATTGTCAATTTTGTGGTGGTAAAGTTAGGTGTGTATTGTAATCAAGATGATTTAAAATGTTTTGGAAAAATATTGTGCTTATAATAAGTGGATTAAATGCGTGTTATTGTGCCATCGGCAGGATTGGTTGGTAGGTTATGTTTAACATTTTCTTTATTTTATTTATAAGGGTTGTGCCCATTTGATTTTTTTCTCGTCGTGATAGGTTGACAGAGAAGTCTGGAATCATCCATGACGGTCTTGGGAATTATTCCATTGACGTCAAGTGCAGTTGGTTGGTGGATGCAGGAGGTGCACCGAATGCAACAATCCGCATGCACTTGGAGGAATTTGCCACTGAATGTGGTTGGGACCATCTTTATATCTTTGATGGAGATAGTGTGCATTCCCCTCTCCTTGCAGTCTTTAGGTTAGTGTGGTATTGATATTAGTTGTGTGGTTATGTGATTACAGTAATTCAGTATATTGAGATTTGGAGAAATGTCTTGAAATCATGTAACATATTTCTTGCAGTATTTTGAAGCTGCGTGCAAATTGAGCCAAGAGTGTGAAGAGCATTGGTGAGATAGTTAAGTGTGATAGAAATCCACAAATAGGCAAGAATTTAACTTAAAGCTGTTGAAGCAAAATCGATTCTATCTCATGTATGTGGAAATTGATGTGAATCCTACAAGGGTTTGATATTAGGCTCCACAGAAAGTAAAATGTCATGATTGTTATATTTTTTCCTGAAGTTACAAAACACCTGTGTTCACAGTTTAATAGACTAATAGGACACTTGAATACATGATGTGCTTTTGTCCACAGAACTCTTTCTGCCTTAAAACTTAATTGATGGGACCTCAAACACAAATGATAATCTACTGATACAAAATTTGAGTATTGGTTGGGAGTACAGTTATAGAGATGGATTTGCATGATATGTGAGGCATCTGATGGTTGGAATTTTGTTAAGGTGGAAATCAGTGACTATGCATTTTATACATGTGTACTGGTATATCGCTGCCACCATATAAGAAAGAGCGCTCAACAGCAAAAGGATCAACAAGTAGTCAGTGTACGCCGAATTTCTATCTGCGTAGTTCCGAGCGCACACAGTGATCAGCTGTTGGCGTAGCCTGAAGCGGGTTGCCTATCTTCGCAGGAGTGGGGTAAGGAGAGATGCTAAAGGAAGGGGGGAGTATGTTCGGCAATCTTCGGGTGGGTAGGCTCGGTCGGCTTCGTGAGGGTGTGGTTGCCTCTGTCTGCAACGCCGTACTCTCATACGCCGAAAACAAAGAGTGTTAGCATTTAATCACACTTACCCAACACTCTTGTGATTTACGTAATAAATTAACTGCAATTAATTAGAAGTAATATATTATAAAATTTACCAAAAATATGAAAGTGTAGCCATACAACGCTATAGTGAACTATAATGATTTGACTATCTAATTAAACAATAATAAAGGTATTTTGAACCAAAACAACTGGGTAAAAATAAATTCTTTCAGAAGGAGACACAAATCTGAACTAATACAACAAAATAATTATAGTAAAACAATGCTTTTCTGGTAGAATGATACAAGCGGTTCAGTAAATTACCCGTCCTAAATTCAGGAAACTAAAAGAATTTAGCACTTTAACGTTGCTTCATAGTAATTTACCGCAATATTTCCAGATTAACAACCGCTTACCTCCAGTGTTAAATTTTTGTCCACAGTTCCTTTGTTTCTTTGTCCCTTTGTCCTCAAAATTGGCCAAACCGTGACTACGTCCTTCCTACTAAGAGGTTTCCAGACAAGTGCTGGGACCAGCGACTGCTCCTGGATCGCCGTCCGAAATGTTTACGTAAATTCGTCAACGTGATTGGCTATCGCCAAACCCCTGCATCATTTCACTAGACAAAGCACTGCTTTACGAACAGAATGCTGAGGGTAGAGGGAGGAAAAAACTACAAACACACAAAGATCTGAAATTAAAATAGACAGAAAAAACTACCCCATGGAAAATTCCACTGTCTAACTACTTATCCACTACAATTTCCCCCTCCTCAGCCTGTGACGTCCCTGTCACAGTCACTTACCTTACTTGACTGAAACAAGATTACAAAAAAAATGAGTCTCTTACAAAAAAATCCAAAAGACATGGTACATGTGTTAAAACATTACAAATAAACAATAAGGAATTATTACATAATAAAAACAAAGGTTATGGTATAAAATTCACTAAATCAATCACACAACCATTCTCTCTAATATTGTCCTTATTACATTTGAATTTGAATTCTGGCGCTCTTTTCCCATAAGTCTTTGCTGCTTTGTACTTCCTGTACTGGCCTGTCTGCTGCTGTCTCGGTCACTCCAAGCGTCACGGTCTCCTCATGGAGTTGTACATCGGCATGTTATCTGTGAATCTCCATAAATCGGAGCCATCGAAGAGTTATATTCGAAAATATGAAAATTATAAAACTTTTACAAAGTGCATAGTTCGTTATTCTGCAGTTTCTATTCAAAGTTCGTAGTATATATTTATAAAAATAAACGCCAAAAGAAAAATACCGGTGAAGCTTGTTCATCACGGCTCCAAGAATGTAACTTCACTTCGCTTATTCAACTGGAATCCGTCGAAAATGTTCAACTCTTCAACTTAAAACGGTGAGTAAAACTCCTTTCATTCATTATTAATCACAATTGAATGTTTAATTCTCGTAGCTTGTAGAGGGAATGTATTCAAGGAATGTTTTATTCGTGAAGAAAATTCCTTAATAAGGTAACAAAAAAATAAATTGGAATGTGGGAAAATAATTCCTTGGAAAGTGGTTACTTTCATAGGTAATCTACTGTAAAATAATATTACAGTTCCATAGGAATGAACTGGAATGGGTAACTGAATATACGACTGTCTTTGTCTCTCTTAGGCACGACTGGAAGCGTCCGTTGCCACCACACAGCTGTTGCTATGACGTCACGTACTGGAATAGTTCGATGTTTGTACGAAGGAATATGTACCACTAGATATATTAGCATGTCGTTAACAAAAGGTAACTACCTTTTCACATTACTGTCTATTTGAATATGTGCATATATGAACCATATATAGTCACTTTGCGTCTTTACCATGTAGAATCACTGGATATTGCTTGTAACTGAAATTAACTATAATTTCCATTTTGTAGACTTTCGTCGAAATCTGGCTGATTTGCTGCAACTCGCGAGCATCCACCTGGCTGTTGCATCTCAGCTGTCTTCACTGAAGAGAAGCTGCGACCACCTTAACTATTCTGGAACAACTTTACTGTTACTGGAACATTTCATATGCGATCTGGCTGAACCGAGTCTTACTGCACACACGAAGATGTTACAAGTAACTGTGCTCATTGTATACTTGAAGCTAGCGGTTCGTTTTATTCTGGGAAATATTACAACCCTAAAACTTATTTCCAAAATTATCTTTCCTTAACTAGACTCAACCGCTTGAATTATCCTTTACATATTTCTCTTCACATTCCTTCTTTAGTTTAATACATCGGTTCTATTTCATAGCAATCAGTTTTTTTCTTCCATCTCCTTCTTTAATTCGTGACAAATTCACTCTCACATACTCTAGTAAACATTACATTCAAAATACTACTTTCAAACTTATATATACAATCTCTTCCCTCTCTTTCTCCTTATATCTTAATCAACGTTTCCCATAATTATTACTGTTAAATGGATTGTACATTGTATATCAGGTTCCAATAAGTTTCATTTTAACAATCAAAATCCCACTAACTGATCTAATTAGAATATTCAACTTGCATGTTATCTCTAAACTGTAACCTGGCTCTACTTCTAGTCATTGGAGGTGAATATGGACTGGTACCTAACTCTCTCCTAGACCTTGGTGAATCAGAGGGTATATAATCTGGATCCATCCTAATTGAATCACGGCCTCTACCGTTAGAACACTCTACCTGCAGGAGAATCCTCTACATCAAACTCCATGGTTTCATTTCCTTCCTGAACTACTTCATATGAGTTGTCAGGGGGTAAATTACAAGGTATAGGATGTGACCTAATTATAACTTCCTCTTCCTGACCACCATCATCAATAGGTCTCACCTTCCTATTAAAACCCTTTTTCTTCCTAACTTCCATAGGACTTTGCTCGTATGACCTCTTTAAACGGTTAACGTTCACAATTAACTCTTTCCCTTGTGAGTCAACAATTTGATAATTTAAATCAGATAATTTCTTTTTCACTATGTATGGACCCTTCCATACACATCTAAACTTATTGCATACACCTGATTTCTTGGCTGGACAAAATAAGTAGACTTTGTCATCAACCTCAAAAGTCCTTAATTTTGCCTTCTTATCATAGTAACTTTTGTTCTTCTGATGAGCTGTTCTATTGTTTCCATGAACAACCTTATAAGCTCTGGACAAATTTGACTTCAAATTTTCCAACCTCTGTCTCAAATCTACATCCTGAACATTCACTGAAATCTTAGCCTTCAAGTTATCCATTGTAGGTAAATTCATTTCACGCCCATGAATCAAATAAAATGGACTGTATTTTGTAGTTGTCTGTGGGGTTGCTCTATAAGCCATTAAGAAAAATGGTACTGCTAAATCCCAATTTGTACCAGATGAATCAACATAATGTGCTAAAGCATCATGTAAAGTCTTATGAAGTCGTTCGACTAGACCATTGCACTGTGCATGATATGGACTTGTCTGTACTTTCTTGACATTCAAAATTCTACAGGTCTCTTTGAAAAAATTAGAAGTAAATTGCCTACCTTGGTCTGTAATCAAGACTGATCCTGACCCATGTCTAGCAATTATCTGAGTAGCATATACCCTTGCACATGTCTCAGCAGAAATATCGGGTATTGGATAGGCTTCAGGATACCTTGAAAAATTATCTATAAATGTTAACAAATATTTGTTCTTACGTGCGGTCTGACTATACGGTCCTGTTATGTCCATACTAGTCACTTGGAAAGGTTCTGTTGGTTCTGGTAGCTCACCTAATGGTGCACGAAACTGGTGTCCTTTCCTTTTCTGACACTTATCACACTTCCTCACATAATCTTCTATCATAAACCTCATCTTAGGCCACCAAAACTTAAGAGAAATCAAATCATAACATCTCTTATTTCCTGGATGAGAAGCATACACCGGATCGTGATTCATACGAATTACATCTGTGATCATAGTCTTTGAAACCACTAATTGGTTATCCTTCCCTGTATTCCTTCTGTATAATACTCCATCTCTATCACAGAAAAATTCACTATTTCTGGTACTCCGTTTAACTCTTTGAGCATTACAGAAACTATCCTTCAACTGCTCTTCTAAAAACTTCTCTCTAGTTAGGGGGGTTTCCTTGCTCACTAGTGCTACATGCCTGCTCAGAGCATCCACATGCCCCATCCTTGAACCTGGCACATGCTCTATGTCAAAATCAAACTCACCTAACCTTAAACTCCATCTATTCAACCTTGCATTATTATCCTTTAGAGTCCGTGCGTGCCATATAGTTGCCAGGGCCCTTTAAACCGTCAGTCATCCTTTCCTGCCCATGACCGCGGGGGATAGCTCCCACAGCTTTAAATACATGTAGGTAACGTGTATACCTCAACATTCCGCGTTAAATGAAATGTTTGGTTTGTTTCACGCTCCGACTACTTTACCCCAGGAAGGAACTCAGGCTGTAACAGCTCTGGAAGCATTAGGAAGTTACGTAACTTGTTTTGCACTGCAGCGGAGGTCGTGTGGTTTCAGTCGACTGAAAACAACCGCTTGGTGAAAGCGCGATTCACTTGTACGAGAGTTTTATATCATATGGCTGAGCTAGACATAGGCGTAGTGATTCACACAAGTTTCCTACTGTGTAGTTAGCGTTAGTGAGAAACAAAACGAAACAGACTCCAGAAATGAAAACAAACTGGACCAGTCATAAAGAGCTCTTTGTAGTTTAGTATCGCAGTTTAGTATCGCAGGCAGTGTAATATTTCGTCGCCAAGAAATATTACGTCAACCTTCCTGACAGACGAATTTCGTGTGCAAAAATGTACTATAACTCTACTGTCATTATTCTAATAAAAACGCCAAACAAATCCTTTTATATTATTTTTAAGCGCTATTTGTCTGAAAATTAAAACGTTAAATTATTTCTTGAATGCGAGAATTTCTCTTTGTCTTCTGATATTTCATTTTAGGTTCAAAAATAGGTTTAGTAGGTATGTGATGTTGGACACTGTTTCAGGATATACTTCTGTTTTGCTATAAGCGGTGTGGAATACTCCTGCAATCAGAGACGCCATAAAACCTTCCAATGTTTAGACTGCTAGCAGAGGCTAGTGTTAGGTTTGTGCGTGCTTCAGATAAATAAACTGTGTTCATTGAGTGGGAGAGACGAGATATCAGTAAGGATACAAGCTGACGTTTTATAAAGCGCTTGCTAAACGCCTGTTTCATAACAGAGATGTTTCGTAGAGCCCCAAATATGACGACATAAACTGCAAATTCATATGAATACGGAACATTATTGTGTGTATTTAGGCAGCAAGGATACAAGCTGACTTTATAAAGCGCTCTGCTAAAATCCTGTTTCATAATAGATGTCGCTAACAGCCCCAAATAAGACGACATAAACTGCAAATTCATACGAATACGGAATTTTATTGTGTGTATTTAGGCAGAAAGGATACAAGCTGACTTTATAAAGCTCACTGCTAAAAGCCTGTTTCATTTTCTACAAAATGGAAGTAATTCCACCATTTTATCTCTTAAAGAAAAAATAATATTAAAGTTTTTCTAACGAATGCGCAAAAATTTAAACGGCCAACGCGGGGACCGCAGAACCGATCACACAGGTATTGTGCCGTAAAGTAGGCCACTTATCTCGATTTAAAGGGCAAAGCTGAGAAATAAGTCCGGACGCTAAAGGTTATCAGCAAATTTATGAATAAATTTCAATGCTGCATGATCTGTTCTCACTAGAAATTTCTTTCCGTAAAGATAGCATCTAAAATATTTAGTAGCCCAAACAACTGCCAATGCCTCAAGTTCAGATGCTGAATATGACCTTTCAGCTTTGTTAAGCTGTCTACTGGCATACGCTACCGGCCGTTCTACTCCACCTTGAACCTGAGATAATACTGCTCCTAAACCTACCTGTGATGCATCTGTTGCCAAAATAAAAGGTAACTTAAGATCTGGGAAAGCTAAAATTGGCGGGTTACTCAATTTATTCTTCAGATCTTCAAACGCATTCTGACAATCTTGTGTCCACTGCCACTTAAGATCCTTCTTAGTTAACTGGGTCAATGGTTTTGCAATGTCTGCAAAATGTGGCACCAACCGTCTATAAAACGAACACAAACCCAGAAAAGCTCTGACATCTTTAACTGACTGTGGGGTTGGATATTTTTGGATAGCCCTAACCTTATCTTCAGAAGCTTCAATACCACTCTGTGACAAAACATAGCCCAGATAGGTAATTTTGGTCTTAGCAAAATCACACTTTTCTGGCTGCAACTGAAGATTGGCTCTCTTAAAACTATCAAATACATGAGCTAGTCTTCTTGCATGTTCTTCCAAAGAATCCGAATAAATCACTACATCATCCATAAAAACCCAAGCTTCTTTCCCTACTAAATTCCTCAACACTACATCCATTAGTCTCTGAAAACTAGCAGGACTGTTTGCCATCCCATAAGGTAACCTATTAAACTCATAAAGTCCACTCGGTACAGAAAAAGCAGATTTTTCCCTGTGTTCTTCACAAATATTGACCTGCCAAAAGCCTTGGTATAAATCCAACTTGCTAAACCACTTAGATCCTGCTAACGTGGATACTGTATCTTCAAATCTTGGCAAAGGATAACTGTCAAACTTAGTGACAGCATTCAATGCTCTGTAATCAACACAAAACCTGTACTTGGGTAAACCTGTTTCCGATTTCTTAGGGACTAAAATCACAGGGGATTGCCAAGGGGAATTTCTTGGTCTTATCACTCCCTTATCTAGCATTGTCCTAACCTGTCTGTCTACTTCATCTCTAAGTGCAAATGGAATATGATAGGGATGTTTCCTTATTGGAGCAGCATCACCTGTCACTATCCTATGTTCTATCACATTTGTACTTTTAAAATCATTGTCCTCGTCGTCATGGAATAAATCAGCATATTCCCATAACACTGGCTCTATGATCTTCCTCTCCATCCTAGATAAATGAGCTAGCTTGCTATCTATGTATTCCTTAAATTTCCTATTCACCTTCTGACTTGATTCAGAAAACAACACTGCCTTTGCATTCTTTTCTGTGCTTACACCCTCATCTATGGGTACTACTAAACTTTCTGACACTTCTTGAGCTATACCTAACACTGTTCCTTTAGGCACTGTTAACTCTTCTTCACTGAAATTAACCACCATGAGAATCACTGTATCACATGGACTCTTCACTGACAAACTTTTCTCAACTTGCACTTGATTCTGGGAATTGTCAGATGAACCTACCAAGTAGTTCTGTTTTCGATACTCACTACTCTTCTGCTGTGGCTGTCTTCCAGCTGAACTGGTGTATGACAAAACACGAGCTACACTAATACCTTGTATGGGCACAAGAGCTGGCTCCACACACACTAAACTGGGTAAACTCCCTACTCTCTCTCCTATAACTTTTCCCTGAATCACATGTTTAGCTCTTGGTTTCAATACTACCGTACGTTTACACACAACCGACCACGGTTCTGATTCTTCCAACTGTATAGGTACCTCTTTACCTTCGCAAGGTTTTACTTGCCTAACCTCACTATGTTGGGACTTTACTCTTGATGTGAAAACATGGGGAACTAGCCCTGACTTCTGTTTTACATCACCACTAACTACTAACCCTAAACTAGGACCTCTAAACAATGACAACTTTCTATTTGCTAGATCTAACACTGCCTGCTTAGGTGTGAGAAAATTTACGCCTAGTATTCCAGCTGCCATAGTAGGTAGTTGGCTTACCACGAAGGTTTGTCTGAAAATAGCTCCACCCATCAGAAAAGATACACTTTGCTCTCCCTGAACTGCCAAATTATGTCCTGTCACACCGAAAGGAGTGAGAGACGTGCACTCTACAGGTGCCTTTGACACACCAGGTTGCAAAATACAACAACTTGACCCTGAATCAATCACTAGGATTCTATTGACACCTTCAATTTGTACTGAGACAATGGGAGTGTCCTGATCCAACAAAATGGGAATAGTCAGTTGTTCTGTGACAGCATTGCTAGAAAACTGAAGATAGGAGTCGCTGTCCTTCCTTCCATCTAGTTCCAGTTTTCCTGAAAATGGGTGCTTCGACGCACTTCGTCTTTCTGAGAATTAGTTCTCGCAGGTTGTTGTGAACTAGACTGCATGTTTGTCCTACTATTCTGTCCCCTATCTTGCTTCCTATCAGAAAACTTCTTATTTCTGAAACAGTGTCTGGCAAAATGTCCAAACTTTCCACAATTATAACACTGTATGTCTTTTCCAGAACTCTGTCTATCGACTACAGCTGTCCCTGTACTAACTTGTCTCTTATCTCGGATTGAGCTTTGACCAACTGAGGGTTTAACAAAGTCTCGATCTCGAATATCACTACTCATGTTAGAGAAGAATGCCTGATTCCTTCTCTCCTGCTTTTCAGCCTCATATACTGTAACAGCTATCTGTACAGCTTCTTCTACACTTTTCGGCATCCTAAACCGAACCTGCTGCCCTGGGTTACCTATCAAACCCGAAATAAACGTGGACAGTATCATTCTGTCGGCCTGATCGTAATGAAATCTCTGTAACTGAGGATCATCAACTCTTGGGACTGTCTTCATCGCCAACGCACGAACCCTGTCTGCGAAATCCTGCGGCGATTCGTCTCTATGTTGCCTAGCAGACTGCAGCTGTACATAATGGAACTGAGGAGGTCTAACATCTCTGAAGCGATGCATAAAGGTTGCCTTAAAAGCATCCCATGTAACATTTACATTTTGTAACACCCTCGAACTACAATAAAATGCTTTGGCCACATCTGTAAGTTTCAGCACTGTGATCCTGATCTTGTCAGAATCACTCCAATTCCCAATCCCAGCTGTAGATTCTACTGTATCGAAAAAATCTTTTACACTCACTGATTTATCAGACCCTGACCACTTTGGTATTAAGCCAACTAAAGATAGATCCTTGGTCTGTTGGGGAACCGGTGCACTAACCTGTACCCTCAAATTTCTTAACTCAGTCTGCATCTGTTCAATTTGTTCCTTCAACAAACCTTCTTCCATTTTTGTCGCCATTCTTAACTCAAATTAACAAATATCACACAAAATATCTGAGTTACTAAACCTAACTGGACTCGAAGCCGGAACCTCTATACAATGTGACACCCGTAATACTAGTCACTAACAGTGAACCCCCTGTGGTATTAGTAAACCACTAAAACACAAAACCCTTATCCCACCGCTGCCACCATTTTTGTACTGGTATATCGCTGCCACCATATAAGAAAGAGCGCTCAACAGCAAAAGGATCAACAAGTAGTCAGTGTACGCCGAATTTCTATCTGCGTAGTTCCGAGCGCACACAGTGATCAGCTGTTGGCGTAGCCTGAAGCGGGTTGCCTATCTTCGCAGGAGTGGGGTAAGGAGAGATGCTAAAGGAAGGGGGGAGTATGTTCGGCAATCTTCGGGTGGGTAGGCTCGGTCGGCTTCGTGAGGGTGTGGTTGCCTCTGTCTGCAACGCCGTACTCTCATACGCCGAAAACAAAGAGTGTTAGCATTTAATCACACTTACCCAACACTCTTGTGATTTACGTAATAAATTAACTGCAATTAATTAGAAGTAATATATTATAAAATTTACCAAAAATATGAAAGTGTAGCCATACAATGCTATAGTGAACTATAATGATTTGACTATCTAATTAAACAATAATAAAGGTATTTTGAACCAAAACAACTGGGTAAAAATAAATTCTTTCAGAAGGAGACACAAATCTGAACTTACAACAAAATAATTATAGTAAAACAATGCTTTTCTGGTAGAATGATACAAGCGGTTCAGTAAATTACCCGTCCTAAATTCAGGAAACTAAAAGAATTTAGCACTTTAACGTTGCTTCATAGTAATTTACCGCAATATTTCCAGATTAACAACCGCTTACCTCCAGTGTTAAATTTTTGTCCACAGTTCCTTTGTTTCTTTGTCCCTTTGTCCTCAAAATTGGCCAAACCGTGACTACGTCCTTCCTACTAAGAGGTTTCCAGACAAGTGCTGGGACCAGCGACTGCTCCCTGGATCGCCGTCCGAAATGTTTACGTAAATTCGTCAACGTGATTGGCTATCGCCAAACCCCTGCATCATTTCACTAGACAAAGCACTGCTTTACGAACAGAATGCTGAGGGTAGAGGGAGGAAAAAACTACACACACACAAAGATCTGAAATTAAAATAGACAGAAAAAAACTACCCCATGGAAAATTCCACTGTCTAACTACTTATCCACTACACATGCATATTGCAGCAAAGGGGGTATATGCACATGCTTCACGTTTGATCTCTCTTCATGAATTAAATTGTCTTGGCAATAAATCAAGGAATGTTCATTCAGTTACAGCTTCAGCATAGAATCAAGATTCTGGAGGTTTGGTGATATAGATTCTAAAAACAATTCAGTACCCACAAAATGCATATTCTAAAGAGTGGGCATAAAAATTTAGAATGTAAATCACATGTTGAGTAATGTAAATGGGATTATTGTTTTCAAGCTTGCAGGTTTTTCATTGTAAGACATTCTCCATTCCTTAAAGCCATCACAGTTCTTGATATATAATATTTTGAACCAGAATTTAAACTGATATTGTGAAGGGTTTGTATCAGTATTTGGAGTTATACTTTCAGTACAAAATTGATTGTTAGGTTGATTGAACATAATAAAGTCTGTCATTTGAAAAATATGTCTGTGGAATTCCTGTCTGTGTTTGGATATATAACATACAGTTTTGTCAGCCTGCTGTGGGGTTGCCAAGTGTGCTATTGTATTGTATTGTATTGTATTATATTTCATCCTATAAATCATTACAGAATGATATTGGACACGTCCAGAGAGTAGTTACAGTAAACAGTATAAGAATTACAGTAAAAGCAAACAAACATGTAAATCTATATAATTACATACATGTACAGGACCTCACAAGACCCTGATTAACACAGTACACAGAAGAAAGCACTGGCAATTACCGTACAGAGATACATCATTAACCCAGTTCCCACAAATTAAGAGTCAACTGTCATAAATTCGTCCACCGAATAAAAACTCTTTTCAAGTAGGAAATTTCTAAGTATCTTCTTGAATTTTATTATGGACTTAACACTTTTAATTGATATTTGTCCTTCTTTGCCTTGTCTCATTGTTCCTGAAGCATGCATAATTGTTTTGCATTTTCATAATCTGCATTAAAACTAGAAAGCAATTCCAGTTTCATTCAGCAAGTGCTGTGTAAAATGATGGTGTGTTCTTTACTCAGAAAGTGTAAGGAGTAAACACTCAGTAATAGCCATTTGTCAGACTGTTTGAAGATTTGGTTTCTAATACCAATGAACAGATGTTTATTACATCTGGCTGTACATATGTGAAGTATGGGGAGGGAGTGTTCACACTTACGTAGTTTTTTGGTAAGTTTAATAGTCCAGAACTGGGGTCCACAAATTTTCCAACATTCTAGGAGCTGCCTCAAAATTCTAAGTGCCAAAAGATTGACGTGAAGCAAGTTCCATACTGAGGGCCCACAAGTATTGGGCACCATGATTCAAAATTCAGTCTCCTGGGCAACCTGATACCCAGGACTTGTGTGTGCCTGGTCCAGAATAATGTACAGAAGAGGCATGGGTGGTTGAAGAAGAGCATAAAAGACTATTGTAATAGAAACTGTTAGATTACATACCATATTGTGAATGATCTACATGAGAAAGATTAAAAGTAAGGGTTGTGTACAGGTGTACACAGCTCTTGGTAATACATACTTGAGATTCAACAAATAAACAAGTGAATTAATGATGATGATGATAATGATAATAATAATAATAATTAATAGGTTGTATTGGAAATGCAACATTTTTACAGATAAGACCATCACACATAACCGTCACATATAAATTTCACAGATAAGGTTACTGATACTACATACTTGATAGACTTCACTGTTCTGGACATGCGCAACTTGCGTAAAACATGGATCAAAATGTGTAACAAGCCCCAAGATCTTGCAGTTGAAGTAAAAAACATAAAGCAGAGAACAGTGTGATGAAGAAAGAAGCCAAAAAAGATGTAAAAATATAAAGACCTTACAACAGAAATGCAGCGTATGTGGAATATAAAAACAAAAGTGGTACTGGTAATATTAGGGGCAATTGGAAGCACCTCAAAATCATTCAGAAAATATCTAAACAACATACCTGGAAAGCATGACATCAAGGAACTACAGAAAACAGTCATGCTAGGCACTGCACATGACTTTGATAAGTACTAGTGTAAAAGTACAAAACATTTATCATGGGAAATAACATTACATGTGCAATGTACTGTATTGTAACCACAATAGCTGCAACGTTATATACCTTAGAAACATGGTTTGTTTCAGGTTTATAACTGTAAACACCCTGCATAATGGTGATAACACAAGAAATGATAATAATATAAAGATAGTAATATAATGATGTATTTTCATAAACTGAAATGAAAACTACATGCTAGTTATACTAAGAACATTAAAAGTAAATGATGTTAGATTTAAGGTTGTTACAGCAGCACTGATGAACATTTATGCCTGTGTGGGTGTGTATATTGGTATGTGGGTGCCAGCATTTTGGAGGGGCAAGAAAAGTGGACTACCCTGAAGTTGTAGGCAGCAAGCTTCTGTAAAATGTTGGCAACTCTACCAGTCTAGACAGTGTGGTATCCCAGAAGCCAGGAATTGTCTGTTTGATGTTAAATAAAAAAAGAACTATTCACAAAAGAATGTGCAAAGATAATAGCAGTCAGACTGAAAATGTAGAGCTGGAGAGTCTTTAAATATATTTAAATGGAAAGAAAGCTGGAATGCAAGTGACAGTGGGTAGGTTGGGGAGGGCATGCAAAGGAGATGTAGCTGCTGGGCAGACAAATGCTGCAGAATCTGTATTCATTCTTTTCATGACCCAAGTTTTGTGTGACATGTGAGTGTTATAAATTTAGTAATTGTTATAAGTTCTAGGCACTGTGTTTTGTTTGAAGTGCAGCTCAGAAGTGAAGCTCAGAAAGGTGATGCATAATAGATTGAAACTGGTTGAGGTACAAATGCTGTCACACTGCCCTCCCCATTATAATCATATTCACTTATTCGGTTCAACAGTTAAGCCTTTGAAGCCTGTATTTCATTAGGATTGCATTGAAATTCAGTTTGGGCTGCCAACTCACAAGGCATCTTCAGTACAAAGAGCAGCTGGTTATTGCAGTTAAGGGGAAAAAAGTTCTTTTTTATTGTGAGAATCAAACACAGCATATACATATACCCTGTGAATAAACTGAAAATTTTAAATGTTTAACTCTTTGGTGCTGGAATTAAATTCCTGGTGTAATCTTGAAAACCCCGGATTTAAATGACAGGATTTAATTTTTTCATGCAGCTTCTTACACACACACACAAGCACACACACACATGCACATACCAAGGGAGGGGAAAAAAGCAAAAGGAAAATAAAACCCCAACAGGACTGTACAAGAATGTCAATAATTGGCTGATGCATATGCTGTGTTGTTAGGTCATTGAACCCAGCACTCTGTGATGCACTGTATCCGTTATCCGGTGCCAAATTGTTAAGCAGGTGGTACGTATAGTCACCACTGTTCTCAAAAGGCGTGCATGTTTATGTGAACTGTGTCTATATGTTGTGTTCTTTGTATGTATTTGTGTAGTGGGTTGATGTACAAAGATGGCTACAGTATTAGGAGAATTCCTGAAGTGGTGGCGCATTCTGGCTCAGCATTGCTGCATTTCTACAGTGATGTTGCATATAACATGGCAGGGTTCAACATATCCTACAGGTGGGTAATTGCTGTTAATGGCATCAAAGGAAGAGTGTATTTTAACCCTTGCATTATCATGCTGCAGGTCTGTTCATCTTGTATGGTTTATCTCTCACATTATGGTTCACATTGCTATTAGATTGAAAGTTTTCCTTCATTTCTTGTGTTATGCTTACTTGTGAGAAAGACATCCAGTTATGCCAGTACATTGCAGCGTGATGTAGCTACATTTGCGTCATTTATTGCAAAGTCTTGATCAGTGAAAAGTAAAAGTGAAATCCCTGTCCATGCCATGAAGGCATGCTCGGGGGAAAGGTGTATGGCTCTACTATTTTTTAATCTTGGCACTTTACTCCCTGGGAAAGGACCCCACTATCCATTGAATGGGAGACTGGGTGAGTGACCAGGGGGTGGAAAAAAGAGTGGCAGGAACAAATGGAGCCATCTTGCTTGCCAGAAGGCTGCATGGCATGGCCAGCCATATTGGTTGCTATGAAGTGCTGATGCAGTGTGGCTTGCTTTGCATGGCATGTTGATCAAGACTGCCCCTCTGTGTAAATGTAGAGGCCTTGAGAAGGACTGGAAAGTTACTGGGTGAGGAGAGGAGAGGACAGAAGTTAATGGGTTGTTGGGCTTGGTGAGCACCATGAAATATCCACCATGGAATCTGGGAAGGTGTGCGAGGAAGGAGTGGTAGTGTGGTACTGAGAAGGACTATGCCTGTACTAACCATTCAGGGGGCTTCCTACCTCAAGACTCACAAGATCAACATTGCTGGTGGATATGCAGTTGTGTGAGGAAAGTAAAATAATTATCTTATATAGTTTATTGCAGTGACAGTGTTTGTTCCATACAAAATGGAACGCTCCAAATCCCTGTAGCTCTGGCAGTTCCACCCGCAATTCAATTGATTTTTTGAGATTCTTGTTGTTATATGTGGTGTGTACAGCTGAAACCCTTTCATGATATTGCTGTAGCAGTGTAGATGGTGCAGCTATGCATTTGTCTTGTTAAGCACTTCAGCAGACACTTGTGTAGAACAGTACAGTCGGTCGGATGAGCAGCCAGTATGGATGATGTTCTCGTGCAGCTTAAATGTGGTGGGCATAGGTGGTGAATCAGCCCAAACGGGTCCAGAGGGACATGGAGGGACCCCTGCTTCTGAACTTCAAATCATGTAACACAATCAGTGCAAAATGATATGCTTTAAAATTTGCTTATCAAGAACAAATATTTGGGTAAGCTCACTGAACTTATCATCCTGCTGCAGGACAGTGCCAATCCCCAGTTGCCCACACAGTGCAGAACTAACTGATGTGATGGGAGGTGCACAGGCATCCTACAAACAGCCCAGACTTTGTTATGTAATTTTTATGTCTTTGGAATTGTTAAAGATAGGCATCAAAGTCTGTATGTTAATGTTGGACAGCGATGTGTAGGAGGTTGTGGTATCAGAAGTTATTTCTGAAATTCCTGGAATTTCTTTTTAAAACAGCTTGGGTGAACTTTACCTTTATCACTAATCATTACTGATGGTGTTTATGCAGCAGTGCAACATTCCAAGCTTGAAACTGTCCACTTTTGTGCAAATTGCCAAGGTTAAAAATGTGTGTAGCCCTACACCCATTCTTCGTTCGATTAATTATATGCCTCATGGAGTAGTGCTTAGACATTAGGATGTACTTACATCTCACCTATTAAGTTTGTATAAATTGGCAGTTTTAAGTTTTTAGTTTTAATTCACCGTGCATTGTTATTGTAACGGTCACTGACACTCAATAGTCCCACTATTGAGATCAGGGCCCGTTTGGTATACGTAGCTAAGCAGTTCTACAAACTGCTGATGGTAATGCTGCCACCAGCTGATAACACAGTACCAGCAACAATAATCCTCCTGATATATATCTGGGATATAATAAACACCAAATTTAACACAAACAACACACAAATTTATTAATAAAAACAAAACAAACACTAAATCACAATAAAAACCCCAATTAAATGACCAAATAAAATAACCCAAATAATTACCTCAATAGCAATTACTACTCTTTACTAAAATTTCCAAATATTTAACTTTCCCTCTATAGTTATTAATATCTCAATAAACCCAAATTAATCTTTCAGTAAACTAATATAAATCCCTTGAAGGTAAATTCCCTGTATTTACATTGGATTCACACACTTTACATTGTAACATAATATCCATATTAAAATGATTTTTTTTGCTTCTCTACTTGCATATAATAGGCTGTTCTTACATACCTTGTATCCAAATTAATCCAAGTAAAATAATGTAACCAACTTATCTGTTGAATTTAATTCTGGCAGTAGCAACCCTGTTTGCACTCATAAATTACACTTTTATTTCTGGCTGGTTAAACTTCACTCGGTTTCACTTTTGTGCCTAATTTTCTTTACACTCAAACCGTTGTTTCACCATCACAGTTACCAAACATTTTCTATCATTTTCAATAAAATGAACTAAGCTCCTTTTATGTGTTCACTTAAATGTTTCCAAACAAATACATTTCGTGGATCTTTTCTCTTTATCACCACTTTTCACTTTTGCATAGTTAGTAAACAACTAACGTTTCTTTGTTTATAATAAATTTCACATGTTATAATTTCAAAAGCTCCTGACCAAAGACTGACGCCAAAGACGCTTTCCCATTGTCTTCACCCCTATATAATACCTGCGAAACCGCTCCCAAATATGGCTACTTCCAAGCTCTCTCCACACTCTCGACCAATTATAACTTGTCATTTCGGTTGCTATGCACAATTAACTGCCAATCAGAACTCTATTGCATATCTACAGTTCTAGGAATATTTTGCACACGGCCCAAATCCCGTGACAAATCTGTTCTGCTTGCAGTGGACTGCAACGCTATGATTCAACTCAATGGAAAGTTGCATCATCAATATGCAATACACAAGTTCTCATTAATTCTATGCAAAATCATCTTAACTAAACATAATCAATTCGAAAAATATTTCCCCATATTATCAATATTCATTACATTATTATTCTAGACATTCACCAACGAAATGCACAAATCACTAACAAGGTGCAATCAGCCCCTTATCATAAACAAACCCTACATGTTTCGGCTCTATGAGCCATCATCAGGGGTTTTCCAATGGTGCTTTTCAAATGCTGGATAGATCTGCTAATGACACTCGTAAAGATTTGCGATTTTGACTTACGAAACAAATGTTTTATGATCATAAACAGTGCAAATCTTTACGAGTGTCATTAGCAGATCTATCCAGCATTTGAAAAGCACTATTGGAAAACCCCTGATGATGGCTGATAGAGAGCCGTAACATATGTAGGGTTTGTTTATGATAAGGGGCTGATTGCACCTTGTTAGTGATTTGTGCATTTTGTTGGTGAATGTCTAGAAGTTTTAAGTTTGTTGGATTACTTTAAAGGTCCTCCAATTATGTGTTTCATCTTAGATTGAATTCTTGCCCAAGCCGGTTTTCACATGTCAACTGTTCAGGCAATGGCATGTGCATTGACAGTGTGTGCACATGTGATGCATATTATATGGGTGATGCGTGTGATATTCCTGTGTGTCCAAACAACTGCAGCAACAGCCAAGGAGTCTGCAACCATGAAATGCACCGCTGTGACTGTAAGGAAGGGTATAAAGGTCTGTAGTTTGTTTAATTTCTATTGTGTTTGTCACATAACATGAAAATGGTGCAGTACATTTGTTTCTTTGTTAACCTTTAAGTGCCAAAACAGACAAGTCTGTCTATTGTTATGTGTAGGTTTGAATTCCAAAACAGACATTTTTGTCAAAAAATATATGTGGAGTTTTCGCATTAAATATGTTACTGACCAGACAGATGCGAGTGTAAGTAATATGTATACACACTACAGACTTAAAACAAACCTTGCACTTGTGCCTCATGTCAAGGGGGCTTATAGGGACATGGAGGTAGTATACCATACAGTGGTTTATTCAACACTGTTGACAAATATGTATTCAGCTTCATGCTTCAGAACCTGTACATTCAGGTACCCCAGGTACCCATCGAACACAAAGCTGGTAGGTTGAAGGCAAAATTTATATGTGTTGACGATAAAATTTGTGTACTTTCCGGGAACCAAACCCTGTTTTCTCGTAGTTGTATACTTTATTCACAGTTGTAGCCTGTCCTTTTACTCAGAGAACAATTTTCAGGACTTTTTCACAGTGTATTTGTCCAAATATACAAACAAGTTAAAAGCTTCCAGCTGTATTTACCCTTAGGTATTTGATACAAGAATGAAACATAGCACACTTGAGAAAGAAATTACATGATATGTTGTCAAAAGAAAGTTACTTGCTACAGAAATTATTACATACCTTATCATCAGATGATCTCTCCAGGGGACTATCTCCTCCTATTACCTATTTTTACAAATTATCACCTAGAGCTGTGCCTTTGTGTGATAGTCTTTGAAATGTTCAGATATGCGCAGTCTAACATTACACTTTTTACACTTTGAATTCAGCATCTCTTCTTGTGCAGGCATGACACACTACACATTCCATCCTCGTTTCAGCTGTAGTAGGACAGTGCTGGTGACCTCTCTCCCTCAGGTGACCGATGCTTGTTGCCAAAGCCAATTGCCTGCCTACAAGTTGTAGTGGGCATGGCTGTGGTCCAGCAGGCTCTACCATATTCCTCCCAAGTGTGAGTTGGAAGTTGCTGTGTGAAAGCTTAGAACCACAGGACTTCAGGAGAATGTGGCTAATTACAATTGTGAGGTTGAGGAGGATGAAAGAACAGTTTCTTCATCCATTCCCATGTATGGTGACTGATAGAGTAGCTGTTGGCCATTCTGCCACTTTTATTGACGTAGCCCTTGTGTCATTTGTAATCCTCCGCAATGGCTGGCTTAGGGCGTTCCTGCTGTCTTCACAAAAGTTACCTTCTGCTGGTGGATCATGAATATTTGTCAGCATGTGTACGTCACGTTTGTCCTTCCACACCACTGCTGTCAAGTCACCACTTGTCCTGACCCTAACATCACCCTGTTTCAATTGCAGATTCTTGTTTCTGAAGTTGTCTGGCATTCCCTTATGGTTTGGTCTGACTCTACTGCAGCAGTTTGTTTTCTGTTTTGTCAGATCGCTATATAAGTCAGGAGGAGAAAGTAATTGTCCATATATAACTTAAGGCCTCACCCCTTCACTCTTCATGTCAGTTGTTTCACTGTAGCATGGGTCGCCGTCAAGTCTGGTATGGCATGTTTTCTGTCTGTCCCTAAGTACTCTTCCATGTCATATGTGTTGCCAGTCATGTCACAGAATTTGGAAATTTTATTTCTGAAACGTTCATTTTTCTTTGGGATATACTGCTTGCATGCAACTTTCCCTTTGAAAAGTACATTCACCTCATCAAGTGTCAAATGTTCAGAAGGGTTGTAAAATTTTCAAGTCTGCAACACTGAGCATATCAGAAATTTCCCTTGTTTTCCACAGTCTGTCATAGTTTTCATTCGTTCTTGTAAATTTCTTTGTCAATGTCCATGAAGTGCAAGTAACATTAAAATGTGCAAGAAATGTGCCGTGTTATGTTGTTGGTGTAGAAAGGAATGAAGAATTGTTCTGTCCTTGTTCATAGTCCCTCAGTCTGTCACGTATGTCATGGACCATTTGTACAATGATTGCTAGAAACAGAAGCATTTCGGAATTCATTATGTTTGGAAGTGGGTTTGGCGTTCTGTCACATCTGTTCAAATATTGGTGATAGTATCTGTTAGTCTGCATCACCAGCAGATCAATAATAGATGCAAAATAGAGCGTGAAAATGCTCAGAGGTGATGAATCCATATTCATGTGCAGTGCTTCATTCTGCTTCTTGCCTCTGTCACTGCCTGTTAACTGATGGACTTGTGTCTGGTTAGCTTTGAGATCAC
This sequence comes from Reticulitermes speratus, assembly GCA_021186555.1. Taxonomy (NCBI): domain Eukaryota; kingdom Metazoa; phylum Arthropoda; class Insecta; order Blattodea; family Rhinotermitidae; genus Reticulitermes; species Reticulitermes speratus. The sequence goes on from JAJKFL010000010.1 coordinate 12,252,634, forward strand.
AGTCCCCACTTCATAGTGTGTTGTTGTTGCATTTTTGAAAAACAGGAAACTTACAGAAATTTAGGTTAATTTAGGATTAATGTTTACTTATTTCAGTGAAATATTATCACTTACTTTCTCTGTTTCCTGTATAAGATTAGAATAAACAAAAATTTCCTACCAAAAACACAAGTTAGCTGAATCATTTGCATGTGCTTTCCCCTTGTATGTGGCTGGAATTTTGTCTTTTTAAGTTGCCAGCAGTAGCTGGCAAGCATTGCTGGACTCTATTTCTCTTGGTAGCGTTTTTCCGTGGTGGAGATATCTTGGTGAAATCACTTACCATGCTTGTCACTGAGATCTTCAAGGTTGCTTGGAAAGAAATCCAGATGATTTGAAGGAAGTGCAGTCTGACATGTTGCATCCCGTATTTCTGAAGGTTTGAAGCATATTTTCAACAAGTGTCCTGTAATTTGGTGCCTTATATTTGCCAAGACAGTTGTCAACAAGTACTTTAAATGCTTCCCAAACAGCTGTTACAGTCCACTTGAGCAATGCCTCAAACTTCTCATCCTTCATAAATCTTTAATTTGAAGAATAATGAAGATTCCTTGTTTGATTTTGGATTCACCGATTTGTGGAAATTTATGCTGTAGATATTGAAACGCCTTTCCTTCGCAGTCTGTAGCTTTAACAAAATTCGTCATACCAAGATTGATATGTAATGGAGGTAAAAATATTTTCTTTGGATGTACTGGTGGCTCGTTTCTGATGTTCTTTTGCTTATGTTTGGGTCATTCTTTTACAGAATAGTGACAATCTTTTGCTTGACTGTCCCTTTCACATAAAAAGCAGCAGAACTTGGTAAAACCAAGTGGCATGCTAACAAGGAGAGTTATGACTTTCAAATCTCTACAAATATGCCAACAATGTATGTTATGTGGTGTGAAACTGAGGAGAAGTTTTATGTTCTCATAGATTCTTTCTTCTGAGTAGCATGAAAATCAGGGAATGGTGGAAATTCATTTCCTATGTAAAGGAGAGAGAACACCTTTCAGGCTTACTTTAGATGCATCAGTCAACAATCGCCATTCTTCATGCTTACTATCTTGTCCAGATGTTTTCATTAAGCAATCAACATCATTACAGTAGGACATATTTCCAGTTGCTACTTAGGGTTACCAACAAAACAAAATACAACTTGTTATCCCTGACAGTTACAGAAATAACCAATATGAAACACATGGCTATATATGTAGAACAATAATGGAAACATAAATTAGAAAATTTGGCATTTCTTAAAAACTATAGGCTTATCTGGTAATCTGGAATTGAACTCTATTATTTTTAGCTATGTTCATCCAGGAAGCAAAACCTTTGTTGAATGTGTAATGTATATATTTGTGTAAATTTTACTTTCTTAATTGTGTTGCCTAATTGCATTTATTTATATTTGGGACCGCTGCACTGCAAGCCGGAAAGTCGTGGGTTTGATTCCTGATGGGGTCATTGGGATTTTTCATTGACTTAATCCTTCCGGGCGCACTGTGGCCCTAGGGTCGACTCAGCGATTAACAGAAATGAGTACCAGGGATATCTCCTGGGGGGTAAAGGCAACCGGTGTGTAGGCCTGGCAACCTTACTACCTTCATATGTTGTTTGTCTAGAAATTCTGTGAGCCTCAATCTTCTGGAGCCCTGAGGGCCTGCCCAGGCCTGTAATGAGATGGCTTTATATTTTTGATACTGGGTTCAACTCCCATTTTAGGCATTGGCTGTTCTGAATGAGGGTTTTCTTGGTTGTAAATTTTACTGTTTAATTCTTACAACATACAGCCTGATGATGACTTGATCATAAGCTGAAACGTGTACATGTAGCTGATTTCCAGACTTGTAAATATATGGTTGTGTTTGACAGATGAGTGATGGTTTTATCATTATTGTAACACAATGGGTTGAATTACCTCAGAGTTATTTCTTATTATTGCAACAAATCTGGGATACCTTGAAACAAGCCATCGTCCTCTGTACTTCAGAATCACTATTTATAGCCATTGTCTCATCGTGTTTGCTAGTACATAAACATGCATGGTTAAAGAATCTGCAAAAAAACATAGTTGTGATCTCGTGAACCTGAGACCAACGTGAACTCCCATTTTATCTGTGTGTATATTCAGTGAGTGCTGACAGTTACTCATTTTTATTCCTTTGAAACACACAGTTATAAAAAAAATAGTTGTGGAGTAATTTTTGATTGTGCTTCCAGTTAGCTTGTAATCCTGTGAAACTGAAAGCAACATGAACTGCCTTCTTCACTGTGTTGATATTTACTGACTGCTTTTTAACAATTACTCATTTTTATTTCCATCAAAGCAGACAGTTATATGTACAATAATAACAGTTTAGTCAAAATGACATGTTTTGATTTATTATGATTTAATAATAAATTGAAACAAGTTGTTTAATGATAACAGTTTATTCAAAATCTGACATGTTTCAGTTTATTGTGATTTAGTAATAAATTGAAACATGTCTGATTTTGAATAAAGTGTTATTATTGTATATTTGTGTCATTTGAAGGGAATAAAACCAGTAAATGAACTGCTATGTTTGAATTAATGTTACTTTGTGCCTGTGATACAGGAGAAGACTGTAGTCAAGTGGCTGATCGTGGCTACTGGGAAGTTGTGCACTGGAAGGACTTCGTGCCAGAGGGCTCTGCATCCCATGGAGCAGTTGTGTGGCGAGATTCCTTGTACATTGTGGGAGGAGAATCTTATCACAGAGGAAAGATGATCTACGTGTATGATTTTAATGGTAATTATCCTCAGTTCAGCTTCGTATTAGAACACTGTGTAACAGTGTATACTAAGGTCGTTCAAATTTAAATGAGAATTTGTTTCTAAAAAATTTATTCACAAAAAAATGGAAAAGTATTACACATTACTTTTCAAAGTAGTCCCTGCTGACTGCCATACACTTGTGCCAACATTCTGGAAGCTTCTTGATTCCAGTTTCAAAGAAGGTTTTCTGTTGCTTGTGTATCCAACTTTGCACAGCTGCAGTGACCTCATCATTATTCTGGAATCTCTTGCCTCCTAAAACCCTCCTCATTGGTCCAAACAAATGATAATCAGATGGAGCTTAGTCTGGACTGTACGGTGGATGAGGTAGGACATCCCACTTCAGTTTCAATATAGTTGCCGTCGTTAAAGCCACAGTGTGAGGATGAACGTTGTCCTGGAGGAAGCAAACTGAATCCTGCCTTTTTCTTCGCTTTAAGTGGATTGCCAACTTCACTTTTTCATTCAGGAGAGTTGAATAGTACTGCACATTGATGGTTTTTTGACCAGTGAGATAGTCCAGGAGAATGATACCCTTTGAATCCCAGAACACAGCAGTCATGATCTTCCCATCTGAAAAAATTGCTTTCGCTTTCTTTGGGGGGTGGAGAATGGGTGTGTTTGCACTGCTTGCTTGGTCTTTTTGATTCAGGAGTGAAGTAGTGGACCCAGGTCTCATCACAAGTCACAATTGAGTCCAAAACTTCGGCTCATTCTCTCTCGTATCATTGCAAAAGTTGAGTAACGGCCACTAAAAGTCTTTCCCTGTGCTCCGGTGACAGGAGCCGTGGGACCCACCTTGCGCTCACTCTGCTGACTTTCAGCTCATTGTGCAGAATTTCTTCAACACTCCCTGCACTAATTCCTACTTCTTGTGACAGTGTAAGGACAGTTATGCGACAATTAGCCTGAATAAGTTCACCAATTTTCAAAAAGTTCTCTGGATTGACAGAAGTTCTTGGTCGCCGAGCGTGAGGTTCATTTCAACACGGTACTGTGATGCAAATGGACCTGCTTGACATGAAAAGTTATTCAGTTATTCAAGAAAACTATGTTGTATGGAATCTGAAGATTCATCACTGTTGTTATAGAAGCTTGCCTTTGGACACTGACTCAGTTTAAGCCAGTTCATTTATTGACAGACTGTTCCTTGAGATACATTGAAATACTTCCCTGCCATCCATACCTTGATCTTCATAGTAGCTTCAAACCAGAATTTTGTATAATTTTGTTTCTGTTTTGTGTACTTGATATCCATAGTATTCATTCTGATACTGATTCTTATTGCAGGAAATGTATGGGAAACACCACATCTAGATTCCAAAATTATGCCTCGAATGAGGTATGGCCACTCTGCCGTTTTATTTGGGGTGAGTAATTGTGTTGCAAGGGTAAAAACAAATCTGCAGAATCGTCAAAAAAATAATAAAAAGAGACTGTCTACCATAGTTGACATTCCGTTGCTGATTGAAGGGATGACAAACCCTAAGATGGCCAAAATGATGATGGAGAGAACAAGACCATCTTGAGATTTATTGGTTCAGGCTTCAACAAAGTAATTTGACAAAGTTTACGATGTTTTTGGGATCTCTGAAAGTTGCTGCATCCTATTAAGCTCAATAATTTTCACATATTAAGATTATTTACTTGTCTGGGTGTTCTCATATCTGGGGAAGAGGAAAAGTCACCTGGGGCCATGTCTGGGGACTATGGGGGCTGATGCAGTTGTGGAATGTGGTGTTTGGCTAAAAATTGCTGCACAAGTTGGGCCAAGTGTGCCGATACCTTGTGTTGAATTTGCCATGCACCAGACTGTCATTTTCTTGGTTGTTTATGGTGAACTGCATCATGAAGACATGCTAGGACATCTAAGTAAAAATGTTGGTTTACAGTTTGGCCATGTGGAGTGTATTCTTGGTGCACAATGCCTTTGTGATCCAAAATAGGTGGTAAGTATCACCTTTGTCTTGTATCAGCCTTGCACACCTTCTAGGTGTGTGACAGTGGACATGTGTTTTTCCATTGTGATCATTGTTATTTAGTTTTGGGCCTATAACTGTATGCCCATGTTTCATCACCAGTAATGGTGTTTTTAAAGCTATTTGTGTCTGCTTCTGCACATTCGAGCAATTCAGAGATTACAGACAGGCAGTGCTCCTGCTGTGCTGCCAGCAGCCATGGGATGAACTTCACTGACATGTCTCATGTCCAAATATTTAGTTAGAATTGCCTGACATGAGACAAAAGAAATTCCTAGTTCCTCAGCCACTTCCCTAATAGTTAGTACTTGATCTGCTCTCACTAAATCACACATTTCTGCTATCACTTCATCATTTATGCTTAATGAAGGATGTTTTAATCATTCCATAAGTTTCAGTTCCTTTTTTCTCATGTTTTGAACAAAATTTGATACGCGTTTCATACTTTTGGATGTCACGCATACAATGCACAACACAAATACTTCTGCTTACTTGATATGATTGCAGCAAACCGAATGCCTGCAGTCAGATATTGCTGATTGAGGACATGCAGGAGCATGTCCACACATGCTCAGAAAAGTCCTGTTGCAGTGTGACATAAGGCACTAGAGAAATGACCTCAGTTCGTATAGTTTTTGATCAGGCCTCGTACACACTCACTCATTCTCCCACCCTTCCTCCCTTTCCAACTTGCGTCCAGCTAGAGTGTTTATTAGTTGAACATACAGCATTCTGTTAGCAAGCATAATTTTGCCAATTATGGTTTTGCCAGTGGCAGATTTCTGCTGTTTACTTAACTTTATGCATCCATGGTCTTTGGACAAAGAAAGGAGGTGGGCAGAGCCGTTTTCATTGTCATCAATTCCATGCTCATCTTGTACTCATAAAAGGAAATAATAAAACAGATGATTTTGTGTGTTGTTTAATATGTTACCCAATAATGTGCTGTGTTTAAAGGTGTTATTACATATTTTTTATGCTCATGGAGGAGCAGTAAATGTAGATGGAATCAGTGAGTTAACATTCACTCTGGTTTCCCTAACGTAATATTACTCACAAGGCCTTTGTTTTGCCAACCATTCTGTTTTTCAGGAACTTTAGGCCACTGATTCATGAGGGATTTCTATACTGGCTCATTATAAACTAATTTATTCAGTGTCACTATAATTTAATATAAATGGAGCCTTAAGAATATTGAGCGCTTTTACTGAACATGTAATTGTGTTTGCAGGTTAAAATTTATATGTATGGTGGTGTGGAGGAGAATGGTGTTGTATCAAATGAATTGTGGGCATTTGATGTGAGTGCAAAGACATGGGAGAACATTACTGTGCGTACTGAGCAGTGTAACACCACTGGATCAAACGCATCCATTCTCTGTGGTAAGTATTTGTAACATAAAATAAAGTTCACCCTATAACACTCCATGAAGGTACAACTTCAAAATTTCTTTAACCTTGATGCTAGATGGGGTAGGTGGTCAGTGCCATCCCCGGCACCTTTGTCCTCAGAAAGAGACCCTGTTCCCATTGTGCAGGAGGCTGTGTGGACCTCGGGGGCCAATTTGGACGAGTATGGTTAAAATCTCGCCCCCACTGGGGTTCGAACCGTGGACTGTCCAGTCCATAGTGTGTCACTATACTGATTATGCTATCCTGGCCACCTGTTTGTCACATGATTTCAATTAAGTTTTGTATGATGAGGAGGATGGTGTCATTATCAAATGAACTGTAAAAAATGGTAAAAGGTAAAGTTGTCCCTATACAAACCATGAAGGCATACAGGAGAGTGGAGGTATAGCTCCACTCATTCTTAACCTTGGCACTGGATGGGGGTGAGTGGTCAACCTGATGCCCTGGCCATTTTACCGCTTGAGAAAGGGCTCCCATTACCCATTAAATAGGAGGCTGGGTAGGCCCCAGAGCCATTCTGGACTTTAGAAGGAGAGATAAATCTCTAGCCCCTGCTAAGTTTTGAACCCCACATCATCCAACCCATAACCTAGTCATTATCCTGACTAGGCTATCCTGGCTCCCAAATGAATTGTAAGGATATCGTTTAAGTGCAAAATGTTCCTGTGCACACTGAGCAGTGTAATATCACTGAATTGAACCTGAGATGTCACCTGTATACCTCTGTATTATACAGGAATGAAACGCTATGTCAGACTGAATTTTTCTTCTTTAGCGAAAACTTCTGGTTATCGGGTTAACTGTGGCTGATAGAACAGCTTCAGGATTGGTTGCTCATCCACTCTTGTCACTGCTAGTCTGCAAATTGTTACTGGGTCAGTTAGTTAAACATCAGTTCAAGATCTTCCTCTTGTAAATGTGTTTCTGCTATTATATCATGTGGCAGAATATTGACCTCTTCAACACAGGCTGGTATTTTTCACTTGTAGTGACTTTTGACACTTTCCTCATGTTACCTGAAGTTTTTGTTTTATTCTTGTGTTTTTATAATCTCATATCTCCTTTTGCATGCTTGAGTATAAATGGCATTGCTCTTGTCAAGTGCTTTAATAAATAATTTGAACTGATTCATTGTCATTATTTGTATTATTATTATTTTTGTATATGGATGTACCAGTTATGTAAGTATGGGTCCTGTATACGTTAAACTTGTCAGATATAGCCTCAAAGGTTAGCACTGTTATCAGTTTTATTATTGTTGAAATATAAGCGGTATTTTGTACACAGTTTGTGGGAGTGTTTATCATCTGCCTGCGTACAGTATTTTGTACTCCTGGCACTGGTGGTTCATTAGGTGTCATCACTGTTAAAATGAAAGTGAAATAAGAATGTTTGTGTGGTCACCCTCCTGATTTACATTCTACAAAAAATTTACCACAACAAACTACCATATTTTTTGGAGATCTATTCCCATAAATCATTTGAAGTTTGTACTTACACAGTGTTATTATTACAGATTGCAGGAAGTTAAAAAGTATGATTTTGAGGTGGCCTCCAGTGGCATAATGTTCATAGCATCTTTTGTGGAATGGTTTGAAAGCTGGAAGGTGCTAACTCAAAGCTGCATGCTTAGAGAGATTTCATGAGCTACAGATTCACATTGTAACAAAGTAAAAGTACAGAAAGTGTATGAAACAAGATATGAAGAAAATTGTTTGTATTCACTTTATACCTATCTTTACATTCCCTTTACATGCCATTTTTGTGAAAGCTGTAGAATGTTTTGAAAGCTGAAAGGTGCTCATGCTGATCACACATACATGCATGCATAGAGAGAGAGAGACTTCATAAGGTGTGAAGAAAATGTATTTGTATTGATTTTGTACCTCCCTCTACGTTCTTTCATCCTGTGTCATCAATTTTGTGAAATTGTTTATTGTTCTTATTTCAGTTGGATAAACAGAGGAGACTCCAAAAATTTGTGCTGTGTTTAGTAGTTGTATTTTGTCATATACCTGTATAGTGAAGTACTGTGCTAATGTGCATGTTATGAGGCTGTTGTCAGATAATGGTTTTAGAACCAGAAGTATGTGTGAAGCAATTCCTGTACATGCCTGGGCAGGCTGTTAGAGCTCCAGGAGGTTGAGGCTTCCAGAATTTCTAGACAGTTGGCACATGAAGGTGGACAAGGTTGTTAGCCCTATGCACCAGCTGCCTTTAGCCCCCATGAGATACCCCAGGTACTCATTTCTGTTAGAGGCTGAGTCAATGCCAGGGCCGTAGTGTGGCCAGAGGGATTAAGTAAAAAAAAAATCCAATGATCCCATCGGGAATTGAACCTGTGAGAAATACTTGTGAAAAGACTGAAAATTCAGGTTTTATGATCATTGCTGTAAAGATGTTGATGTTTTCCATGAATTTTCTGCATTCATCACCAAAAATATTTTTGTGTACTGAAAGTAACCTTTGTAATGATTAGCAACAATTCTTTATTTATATAATTAAATGGAAACAGCCTTAATAGTTTGGATTTTGTGACATGTTCATGGCCAGCTTGTGATCATATAAGAAACTCCAAGATACTCGTAGCGTGCGTAAAATCTGTTGCTGATACTGTAGTTCTTTTCTCATATCTTTCTTACACTTTACCCACATGCATAGTGCCATTCTGAAGAAGTAGCTGAAATTCTGTTTCTCCTAAATGTAGAAGAGTGAGAGATTTGGGTTGTATATGTCCATAGTTTAATTATGGTGGTTATTTCATTACAGAATTCTATCTTTTGATTTCAGGTCCCTTGAGGTCTGCAGGTCACACTGCAACTGTTGTCACTGGTAGATCGAACAAGAAATCAGAACGCATGATTGTTATTTTTGGCCATTCTCCAGTGTACGGTTACCTGAACACTGTGCAGGAATATCAGTTTGGCACGAGAGACTGGAAAGTAATCACAACACAAGGGTATCCAGTAAAAGGTGGCTATGGGCACAGTGCAGCGTGGGATCCACTGAGCCAAAGGATCTTTGTATATGGAGGTTTTGTGTCAGAGAGCACTTCTACACCAGTTCTGAGCAGAAAACTTTATTCTTTTGAACCCAACACTTACACATGGTAGGCATAACCAAATGAAAGGGAACTTAGCATGTTTTTTTTGTTTGTTATGGCTGTACTTTTTATGGTGTATTTTTGACCTCAATTCTGAAAGGGTGTTTGAGGTTTTCATAAACTCAGTCTTTTATATTTAGAAGTTAATGCATGCATCTGAATCAGATTTTTAGCTTTTCTTTGTGTGAAACAGGGAGCTGGGTAGTGTAGTTGATGTAGTGACTGGGTTATGGGCTGGACACCCAAAGAATTGTGATTTGATTCCCATCAGCAGTAAGAGATTTATCTCTTCTCTAGAGCATCTGTACAAGCTGTGGGGCCCACCCAGCCTCCTGTTTACTGGGTACCAGGGACTCTTTTTTTCCCTGGGAGGAAAGTGGCCAGGGCATGAAGTTGACCACTCACCTACATCTAGTGCGAGATTAAGAATGAGTGGCAGAATACATATGCTGTCTCATAGGCCTTTATGGTGTTCACAGGGACAACTTTACCTTATGAGAAACAGGATGAAGCCTTACAGTCACCTGTACCATTATTTATAACTCCTGAATATTTATGTTGTCTGTTCTTGTTTATGAAACATTTGACAGAGTATTGTGTTTACTAATAGTACTGATCTCATTAAGAATTTTGCAAGTGGAAAGTATTTTATGTTGTATATGTAGGGAGTACCACATATCCTGGAAACTACTGGGTGGTTTCACGTTACTATCACCGTGCATCTTCACTAATTAAACAATTTTTACACCAACCGATGCACTATTAAAACCACCTTTATTGTAGCTTTTGTAAATATATCATAGAACATTCCACTGCACGACGATAGCACACACCGCTCTGCATAAAATGCACACATAGCATAAGCTCACGCTTTACCACGATTCAAAACACCAGTACTTCCGCAATCAAAACTTTTACAACCTTTTTACAAACTTTTAACCACAATTTTAACTTATAAAACAAGTTTTAATGTGTTATAATTTTAAACCAAGACAATTTTACAATATTAAGACACAAGTGCTCTTCGATCCTGCAAATTGTGTAATTGAAGTGTTAGTGGCTTTCAAAAAGGAAACCCCTGACGATGATCTGAGGATCGAAACATATGTAGGGGTATATATTTACAAAAGCTACAATAAAGGTGGTTTTAATAGTGCATCGGTTGGTGTAAAAATTGTTTAATTACTGGGTGTGTTAGTGATTTTTTGTTTGTCAGTGACTCAGTTCCAATAACACATGCTACTTGTTTGCAGTCAGTCTTGCAATGTAATGACTGCTTAACATGTTTTCATGGCTGAAGATGAAATACAGTTAGCACACAAACTGTTTATTTTTAAAACTATATTAGGAGTAAGTCTTTTAAAATACATCACATTATTTCATTTCCTTTGAAAGTAACAGTGCATTGAATGGCCAAAGAGTTTGAACTTCAGCTTTCATGTTAGAGAAGTGGAGTTCAGTGCAACATGTCTTTTTGGAAAAAACAGTATATAAAATTAGCACTCGTCTTCTGTACACACAATACAACTCTTCATACAAGGACACGGTCCGCATTGGATCGAGGACTACAGTAGATGTTAGATATACACTGCCACAACTCAGAGTCTCATCTCTAATTACATTTGATATATTTTAAATATTTGATATTTAAATGTGTTGTCATATGACTTATACATACTCTCTACAATATATTAGAAAATTCACATATTTTAATCCATATTTTATCCACATAGTAACTAGTATTAGCAGCAAAATAGATGTAATCCAGTTTATTATAAATGGTTTTAAGCTTGCTATGTACTCCCTGAAGATGGCATTGTTATACCAAGACATGTCGGCGTGAAATGACTGTAATATCATATATTGTAAGTGCATTTAGTTGGTACATTAAACAAAAATATTGATTCAAGATACACAGAATAAATAATTTTAAAAAGAGTCCTTGATGATTTAAGTCTTCTGGGATGGGATGCCTGATGTTTCAGAGGATCATAATGCACTACAATCTTGTGAAATGTCAGGAATTACTTATCCAAAACACAGTGCTACATCCTGTAAGACTTGAATCTTCAACACCACCAATGTGAGAACCTCTAATCTTGCAGTGAGAGCTTGTTTAGACACATCCCAATGAAGAGCTTTCAAACAGCTTTCTGCACAAACTGATGTGTCATAGTTGTCTGACAAAGTGGTGTAGAAAAGCCATCTGTGCACTGAACAAAGTTGCTTCCAAGTTACAGTAGTATGGCAAATGCATGGGGAAGGCTGTGTGGAGTTTTGTGGGGCAGGGTTTAATGGTGAGATTTATTTATTGTTTATTTTGCAGGTGAGGTATGGTTTCATTTGAGTGGGCATGTGAAGATCCAGAATAATAGATACTGATTAGCAGGTTATTCAGAGTTGTAAACTAACACATGAAGTGCCTTAAGATGATACTAAGATTGCTATATGACTTGCTGTTGGTGCAACAAGAATTGTTGGGTTCTTCTTTTTTTCAGAGACAATAAATCCAGAAAAGTATTCTAAAAACATCTCACACAGTTTTTCCTAAACCTAAGTAATAAGGAGGAGTGTGACAAAATACTTTTATGTTAACCTTTCACGATGTTTTTCGTGATCAAATATGAGGGATGTATTGAGATTACTGTGTGTGTTTATATTACATTAAGACAAGGGTACCTGTACAAGAACTGGAAGCGTTTTGGTACTTGTTCACAAAGTCCCCATTTTGATCAACACATTTCTGCCAGCATGATATGAGCTCGAACATGCAGCTGTGGTAGAAGTCCGTTTCAGCATTCTACGCCCATGTGTGCATGGCATCCCGGACTGCCACATTTTCATCATGTAGCTATTCTGTCTGCACAAATGTTGGTAGTGATACCCATAGGATAACCTCCACTAGTGATGGATGAGATTCGAGATTCTCACAGTGGTGCTGTTAAAGGTTCAGGGCTGATTCTGTGGCACTGGGTATGCTGTTTCTAACATTTGAAGGGATTGTGTTGCCTTAGTCATCGGGGCCAAACATTCCAAGAAGAGTGATTCTTCTTAGACTGCTGGACTCTTATGATTAAGGCACTGTGGTCATTCAAAACATTGGGATTTGCACACCCAATGGCACAGCATCACATCCCAGAAGAGTTGAGTCTTTAGTGACAAGTGCTTTGGGCTGGTTGACTTAGGTTTGAGAATAGAATAGTATCCAGAGAGTGAGAGGAATTAAGTGTCATCATCCCCATTATTCATGGGACTTCTTGCCATAGCTTTATTATTTTTTGTTGTGTAATTGAATGAGAAGTTCCATTGATTAATCACCTAACTTACTGTTTGGAGAACTGACATTTATCTTTTAGTAACTGAATGTGCTGCAGTAGTCTAAATTTAATTGAACTGTGTGTTCTGAATGAATGATAAGTGATAAAAAAGATTGCTGCAATCTGTATTTGTGTTATTCAGATAATGTTCATTGCTATATCACACTTAGATCTCATGAGTTACCACTGGGTTTAGTGACATTGAGTAGTGAACTTGATTGAACTCTTGAAGTTCATTGCTGTGTCGTAGTTGTCAGCATTGAGAATGACCAGCTCTGTAATTCCATCTGGGGACACTAGTGATTGTTAGAATGTCGGCCACTGATTTGGCAATCAGTTTGCAAAGAAAGATTTTTGACATGCTTTAAAACCCTATATGGAAGCAAATTTAATTGAAAATTTTAAAAACCAAATTGTTAACTGGTGATGAATGGTGTTGTATTATGTACTTTATTGATGTTGCATTATGGGCCTTATTGATGTTGCATTATGGGCCTTATCAGACTAGAGCTGAAATAGCTGTATATAGTTACAAAATATGGCTTTGATTTTGAGCAACGGAATTGGCAATTTTTTTGTGCACTGCCACACAAAGAGTGGCTCTCTGGTACACCTAAATTCTTGTTTTTATGGTTAGTGGTGGTTTTGAGGTGTGTTCACATAGTCATGAAAAGCACCTGTTACCTTTGTAATGTCTGTCCATCCGTCTGTGTATATCAGTGCGGCTCCCATTGGATGTGTTTCCGTGAAATTTGATATTGGGAATTTTTATGAAAATCTGTCAAGAAAATCCAAATTTGGTCAAGATCAGACAGAAATATTGGGTAGTTTACACGAATATTTAAGTACATTCTATTTTTACAGGCGACATTAAATTGCTATAAAATCGCTCTCCTTGACTGAAGTTATGTCATACTCTTAGTCCATGCCTCTGTCTGTCTGTCTCTCTGTCTGCCTGTCTGCACAAATCAATGTGGCTCCTGCTTGATGGATTTACATGAGATTTGATTTTGGGGACTTTCTTGAAAATCTGTTGAGGAATTCCAAATTTGTTTAAAATTGGGCAGAATATCGGGCACTTTACGTGAAGACCTAAGTACATTTCATTGTTGCTGGTGACATTAAATCACCAGAATAGTACTGTCTTTGAGTGAAATGATATCAGGCTGTTACAATAACCAAGGAGGTATAAACTTTTACTTGAATGTGCTACAATATTACATTATATGTACATTGCCTATCTTATTATACTGGAGGATGCAGACAACACAATAATAATGTTAATCACTCACCATCACCTAGTACTGAGTTCGTATGACCAGACAGTTTAATTGTAAGTTGTGGGCCCTTGTTCATAGGGCTCATTTCAAGATCAGCTTTATCTAATACATTTCGAAGTCCAGTTAAAGTTTTTGCTGGCTACCGTCACCATTCTATCATTGGGTGTAAACAGAACCTCAAACTCTGGATGTTTCTACCTAAGATGTTGACCTCTTCAAATCCTTCATGTGTGCAGAGGCCAGGATTAAAGGACAAAAGCAAAGGCAGCATGAGTGCGTGTAGTTATATACCCATGTTTCTGTTATGCAGTGCTTAGTACTGACTGCTTACTGTGGTTTTATCTTCATAGGATGATGCTGATGTCAGCCCCATCAGCTCGTTTTCTTCACACAGCCTCATTCTTGCATGGTGGACTGATGATTGTATTTGGGGGTAACACCCATAATGACACAGCCCACAGTTTTGGAGCTAAATGCTACTCATCAGAGACGTTGGTGTATGATGTGACTTGTGACACTTGGAGCACACTGCCTGTACCTCAAGGACTGAGGTCAGACCTTGCCCGCTTTGGTCATTCAGCTAACGTCTTTGAGAATTCACTGTACATTTATGGCGGCTTTGATGGACAGATGCTATCAGATATGCTTAGGTAAAGTACTTAAGAATCTTGAATTTTGGATAGATTTTTCTTTGTTTAAGGTATTACAATTAAAACATTAGTTTAATGTATTTAGTGTAATATGTGGTGAAATGTGTATGAGTGTGGGTGAGAAAGTGTGTGGCTGTGCTCATTGTTTGCTGAGGTACCATATTATATGGGGGTAGAGTCTGAAACATCACTTTTCTCTTTACAGAACAGGTCTGCATGTATGTATATAGTAGTTTTCACAGTCTTGGTCTGTATGTAATTTTGTGATGGTTTTAATAGATTTTCTATATTTTTATTTGAATAGTGCTTTCACAAACTTGGTCTGCTTGCAGTTACAGAATTGTTACAGACCTGATCTACATCTCATTAAAGAATGTTTTCACTAGAGATGTGTGAGCATAATTATTTGAAATGAGTCTTGCCGTTCACAAGTTCTTGAATATTGCTTTCTTCTGGGATGTTATGCCATGTAGTCCGTTGGATATGTATTAACATTTCAGAGGATCCTGCTGCCTTCATTATTATGGTAGATGAAGATGTAGCAGGATCCTCCAAAATGTCTGTATGCTTCTACCAATATCCCAGAAAACATGCTTGTGAATGAGATTTGAGTTCTCATGCAGTGACTAAGATTTTTTTTTGTACAATCCTCGTAGTCACTGCTGTGAGAACCCAAAATTCCACTCGGAAGTATGTGTTCAAGACCCTGTACAGTATATCCAAATGTTTATATTATTATGTACCAGAATTTCTGGTTTCATGTTTTGTGCTTTTTACTGCAGTACTTTCTAAATACAGTGGAACCTTGAACTTTGAACACAATCCGTTCCAGGAGACGGTTCGACTTTCAAGTTGTTCGACTTTCGAGTTAAATTTCCCCATAAGAAATAATGTAAATTGAATTAATCCATTCCAGACCCCCAAAATTTACCCAATATAAAACATTTTAAGTGCCTATTTCAAAAGATCATAATGATAAAACAAGCATATTTAATTTCAATAATTGAAAATTTTTATTTATAATAGTACATACATAAAAAATATTGCATAATAATCAATCAATAATAATAGTAGGAGGGATATTACTGTTCACTGGAAGGTGAATTACCCTACTTTCATCTGGACCAAGCAGAGAGAGAAGGCGACCACGTGACGACCACGTGATTCTTTGTTCGACTTTCGAGTTTTTGTTCGAGTTTAAAAACCGGATTTTCCTCGAATTTTTGTTCGAGTTTCAAGTTGTTCGAACATCAAACCGTTTGAAGTTCGAGGGTCCACTGTATTTCCATTCCATAGTATGCAGTCTGCTTTTGTGTGTGACTTGGTTGGATGTATTGTGATTGCAGGTATACTCCAGGAAAATGTGAAAGTTTCACAAACCACTCACTATGCCTCAGTACTCGTCCTGGGGTGAAGTGTGTGTGGAACAGGCGAAAATCGAAATGCCATCCATTAAGTGGTTTGCCTCGTGTGTTCATGATGACAGTGCCTGAGATACGGGATATACGGACTGCAGAGGGGGAAATATATAGGTATGAGAAATGTCACTACTGACTCTGCCACTCATTTTGCTACTTTTCTTGCACCCACATGGAATATGGGTATTGAACTAATGGCAGATTATTGTTAAATCATGTGGTTAACAGTCTTGAGTAAAATTTTTGACATCATGCATTATCTGAGGCTAGAAATCTACAACATATCAGAGGCTGGATATGCTGTCATCTTCAGGTAGAATAAGGAAAGGGAAGAACTTAAGCTACTGGGCTAACTTTTGTCCAGGGATTGAGAGTAGCTCTGTCCCTTCGCCAAAATTTCAGTCATGACTGGCCACATACCATCATCAGAATCCTTGAAAGTTGAATTACGTTCTTAACATTAGAGTTAGGAAATTTCCTGCACACTTGTGACACGGTATATGTATTGTAAGTGCACATTTGCTTTTTTATTCTTTTTCTTCCAATGGCTCGACAGCCCCTTGGGGGCCTAGGCCGCCTCATTTTTTTGAGGCTTCACGATCACACACTTTTTGAGACACACCACACTCGGTAGGACTCCTCTGGACAAGGGACCAGCTCGTCGCAGAGATCTCTACCTAACAACACACAACACTCACAACAGACAGACATCCATGCCCTAGGCGGGATTCGAATCCACAATCCCAGTAAGCGAGTGGCCGTAGACCCACGCCTTAGACTGCGCGGCCACTGGGATCGGCGCACATTTCCTTACACTGGCAAATACAATATAATTTCTTTAATCCAGCACCCACAGGACCGGACAGGTGCCAGATTATCAGACTGCCTGTCACTTGAAAAGGTCCTTCACACTTTCATTGATTCCATAAGTGGTTGTAATTTGTCCATGTGTTTCTTTGTATCATAGACAGTTGATGATCCAATATATGAAGCCATAATTACTGTATGGCTTTCGCCACACTAGGCTTCAAATTACTTCAAGTTGCTAAGGAATTGTTAAAGTTACGTGTTTCCTATTGGCAGCACTACCTTGTTTGGGATCTTTTGAAGCCATTATAATAGATTGATGTGCTCAATAAATTTCATATAATGCAAGATAAAGTCACGGAATAGTATACATACCAGAAGTTACAGATGGTGAAACTTCTGGTGTTGGCACTATTTTCCTCAAGTGCCTACCTATCAGGAGTGCTGGATTGAAGGAAGTCTACTGTATGCAGTAAAGTCTGAAAGAATTGAATGAATGAACGTACCACTCTGAAGTAAAATTTGTATGAACAGCAAAATATAATTGAACAAGTTAATATTTTTAATTATATAATTATTTTGTATGAATTAGACAAAGATGATCTGTACATGAAAGTAACATGTTTTGCCATAACGATGGGTGTAAAGATCATTGGTCTCTACACATACAAATATTTGGAATTACAGGCCAGGTTTTTTCATTTTGCTACAAGGAATGCTTTGTGAGAGGAACCCCTTCATAGCAAAACCAACAGTCAGTGTAGTGAAGTGCCATTTCACTGAACTCCAGAAGATATCATAAATGCATAAAATAGAGCAAATATTCACTATGTGAAAAGATGGCACAGTTGTGTATTAGAGGCAAGGTAGTATAGTCAGTATAGTTGCTAGGCTATGGGCTGAATGGTCCAGGGTGTAATTTGTGGCAGGGAGAAGAGTATAATTCACTCCAGACCATTTCATTAGCTACTGTACATTATTTTATAGACTTGAAGTTCTCTGTAGTTTTACTGTCGTTTTATTGAGATAGTAACAGTATTTAGAACATATTTACCAAACATTAAAACATGTACTGATTTAAAACAGAATTTTACAAACAGAATAACAATATGTAGTCAAGAGCTCCTGTGTTTCTATCATAACTTTGAGTTACCTGTTTAAGAAAAGCAGACATGATAATGACATATTCAGAAAGAAATGTCATATTGAATTCGCAGTTGATGGTTATATAAATTATGTATTTGAAATCTTAATTTGGTTTTGAACCCTTAGCTGCCGAACGGCCTCTATAGTGGCCGCCCTTTAAATGTGGCACGAAGCCGAACGGCCACTAAAGAGGCCACTGAGTGTGTGTCGAATTTGGAAGCATTTTTTTCACCCCTATCGCAGGTAATGCTAAAGATTTATACTGGGTTAGGTCTGGTGATGTCAGAGCTTCTTTGTGGAGTGAGAATTACTCCCCCTCCATCCCTCTAACCCCTCCAGAAAGCCTTTAGATGTCAACACATTTCAACTGCGTAATTCTCTGGCGTGACTAAGACCGTTTCAAAACACAGCATGCTTTTGTTTATGTCTGGAACTGGAGTGTAGTGTAGCTAGAATTATAAGAGTGGACTATGATACGAGTACTGATTGACGACCTGAGAGGTGGTCAGTGGCGTACTGTAACGCGAAATTTTCAGATGAAATTATTACACAAAAACTGGAGATATCCGCAAAAATCCATGCTTACAGCTACAGGGGGCTCACAGACGTGTCTCTTGTAGTTCTGGGGCACTCTTTAGGCGTTGTGGGGCAGTAATGTGCAACACACAGACGTCAAATATAATAAAAACGTCGTGGGCACCCTTGAATACCAGGATGTTTACCCAGCATTGACACAGTGGCTTTAGATCTGTTTTGCTCTCACCAAACAAGTAGCCGATATATTCGTCGCATTAGGTTTCTGCAGCTGTGGGCAGTAACACAACAGTCTTTGTGAAGTGGCACCGAGACTTTTTGACGACTTAGAGAGACGTAAAATAAATTCATGCCGGACAGTACGACCGAACAGGAAAGACATGCCCCCTGACTTTGGACCGAAAAAAATGAAACTGAAAAGGGGCGACGTAAGGGTGAGGACCAGGGGAAATTTGACAGCGTTAGTTTGGAAGGACAGACGAGACGTTTACATGCTAACTAACAAAATACGCTGCCGTGTTTGTTCAGCGCGTGGCGTCAGAAAGGGAACCACATATAAGTGCGCCAAATGTAATGTCGGCCTGTGCATGGTGCCTTGTTTCGCGGACTTTCACACAAAAGTGAACGTGTAAAACACCAAAATTATCTATTGTGATAGAATAGTGATCCAAGGTGCCACGGATCGTCTGCAGCAGACAGAAATATGTGAGTAATAAAATATTTACACTCGATTTTATATAATGCATGCAATTCACAGGCCTAAATTTATTATAAAAATATGTGAACATTTTTTCCCGAATTAATCAATTCATAAACACACTACGAAATTTTATTTCCTCAAATTTGATGCAAAAGTGTATGAGATATGATTTTTTTTCTAAGAGTAAGCGTTAAGAATAGAAACCTATATTTAAAAACCTCGGCAGGGCGCTGTTGCGCGGGGGCATTTAAATCCGGCGTATAAGGGTGGTTGGGGATTAAGGTGTGTGAATAATAAAGGAACCAGAAAATTCAAGGCCTAGCAGAAAGCATTACTCTTTTCCAGTTCATTGTTGTTTTTATTTTAGTCATGTATGTGAACTGAATTTTCTTCATTTTCTTACAGCCGCTGTCCTGAAGAGAGTCGTTCATCCATTGCTGCTACCATTATTATGCACTCTGAGATGTGTACTAGGTTCTCAGACTGTCATTCTTGTGTGCATGCATCTTCTTATTGTGTGTGGTGTGCGAGTGGAGGCTGTAGCTATCAAACCTGCAGAGACAGTGATTTGAATAATCCTGCTTTGAACAAAGAAGGTAATGTGTGAACCATCATTAACACTGTGATAAAGAAGGAGAAAAGGTAGATTTTCAGACCATTTTTACCCAAAATAATGTTTTTAAACTTTTTAACAAGATAGGCAATATATGTATGTCATTAGATTGTGGTGTGTTTGTGTAACCATTGTTGTAGTGGACATGCAACAATGCATTCTGTGTGTATTGTTGAGCTACATGTCACTTGCAACTACATACAAATATTGAGTGTTGCACAAAAATGCTTTTGTGGTGAATTTATGTGGCTGGCAATAACAAAATGTACTTAGGTCTTCACATAAAATGCCCAACATTTTTGTCTGATTTTAACCAAATTTGGAGTTTCTTGACAGATTTTCATGAATGTCCCTATTATCAAATTTCATGTAAATGTATCTAGTGGGAGGTGCACTGATACATGTGGACGGATGGACAGACAGATGGACACGACACAGTGAATAGGCGCTTTTTGTGACGATGCAAATGTGCCTAAAAACCTCCATTGCATCCTGGAAAGTGCAGAGCACAAAGTATTTGTTTCATTGCATATCTGTTGACTTTCCCTTGGATATTTGTAGTGTTCTTAATGAAAAGATATAAAACTGTGTGTGTTACTTTGAACTTGTGTGGTGATTGTGCCAGACATCTGAAATTATTTTGTAAATTAACGACTATTTAATTAACTACATAAATATGAAGGTTATCTGAAAAGTAATGCACAACAATTTTTAGTTTGAACATGTTTTATTGGATCACAAAACTTTATGTCTTATGACAGCTTCTCAGTGTTCTAGTAATTCTTGTGTACTATTTAATTGTCCAGTGGAATTAAGCTGTCTGATACGTCAGGTCACGTCTTCATTCACCGTTTCTAAAGACAGAAATCAATCGCCAGGCAGCAGTTTTTTCAGCTCTGGGAAGAGATCGAGATCAGAGGACTTGTATTAGGACTACAGACAGGGTGAGGCAGTGCGTCTCACTTGTAATCAGTGAGAACAGTCTTTGTACTTTGTATGATATGAGGTCTTGTGTTGTCATGCAGTGGGCACGACCTTTCTTTTTCTAACACCTCAGTTAAAACATGATGAACGGATGATTTTGGTGTTCCAGATTCTATAGCCATCTCTTCACAGGTCATGTCTATCTTCCTGCAAAATGGTAGCAGTACAGGCCACCGATACGCTGTCTGTAGAATTTCTTGGCCTACAAGGGTGTTCCTTGTTTTTAATACTGCCCTGACCTTGACAAAACCTTTGGGACTAATGTGAAATTGTGCTCCAATCTAATTTGGAGTCACCACACACTTCCTGCAACAGGTCATAAGTTTCTGTGAGTGTACAACCGCGTAAAGTTCCGGTTTTAATGAACGATCTTTGATCCAGTTTTGTAATCTGACCTGAAGCAATTTCATCACGAATTGTAAATGGTTCTACACAGAAAATAAACAAACTTCCTTCATTTAAAGTATACCAATGACTAGAACGAGGTTCAGACTACTAACTAGTATACCATTATCTGTGTAGGCACATGGAGTGGGGCGTGTATGCATGGTGTGCATTACTTTTGGGATTACCCTTGTACGTGTTTGAGTCAAAAAATTGGCAAGTTTTTGTCCATGTGAATCTAACCTGTTATCATGCCAGGTTTTGCTGCATACCACATTTGAAGCAGTTTCGATCTGCTGTGATTTCTGCCAGTAGCCATTTCACTGTTTGGAGAACTCCAGCAGTGTTTTCCTACAACTTGCTGAAGTGCAATCTTTTTAGCCTATTTCCCCTGCCTCTTCTGCTAACTGGAAGGTTCATCTCTTTGAAGATGCTTTAATTTTTTGAATTGGGCAGGAATTAACAGTGTACTAATTCTGTATAAATTGCCACTGACTCCTACAATCAGCAGTAGAGTTTGGAGGTTATGATAGCCCATTTGTGTCATTCTTCTTCATATACTGCTGTAGTTAAGAGATCAGTGAGCTGGTGCATTGTTGTTTTGGTGGATGAATCACTTGCCGTGTTCTCAGAGATGATGGCATGTACTGTAATAAATTCTTCCAGGTGGTAGTGAATATTTGTGTTGTTGTAATGCTTGACTGTAATGAACTCATGCTGAACTACACTGTTGTTGTTGAAGAACACCTGCAGGATTACCTTGTGCTTTGAGCAGTCTGATTCCTGGTGATAACAGGACTTCCAGAATATTTCAGTTGTGGATCAAAAAAGGTAGCTCTGATAATATTGTAAGTTTGTGAGAATTTATTGCCCAGTTACACCCAAATTTCAATGTTTGTTTGCTCTTCAGTTTGCAACATCCTGGTGTACTAAGTTCTGAGTTGCCGAGATAAGCAGACTTTGGTGCCCTTCACATTCTTTGTACACTGACTGAGCATGCACTTCTGAATATGTGTTACCCATGTCTTCATTATGTATCCACACATTGTCAACATGAAAGAAACACGAGTGATTAGTATGTTATTTGGCAGATGTTGAAGTTTGTGAACATTTTAACTGTACTAAATATTAAATATTTAGGACAGAAAGGAAGTAGAAATCCTGATTTTTTTAAATGGTCTCACAGTACATGCTTGTTTTCTTTGCCTGAGAATTTTTGGTATGGAATTTGATTACAGGCTGTTCACTGAGAACATGACAAGTCGCAGATGGATGGACCATCTCTCTTTGCTCCATAAATAATGTCAAAAGATCTGTGTGAATGATTTGAAATTGTTAGTTGTTAACTGTACTTTGGGTTTGGGTTTAGTCAAATTGGAATAGGGAAATTAATTTACTGTTCTAAATTATAACAGTACTTATACTTTTATATAGTATGCAGTGACGCTGTATTAACTGTGCGCATTATTTAGTACTGACCTAGAGACAGGATGATTATGTGTGAAATCGAAGTGATGTAAGTGGAAGCCCATTCTTAGGTATATGGCATTCACCTAGAGGGATTGAGTAAATTGTTGACAGTTGCTAGGAAATGGACTGAGTCCTGAATCTTCAGAATGCAATCAGGCCCATGATGATGAACGAACCTGTTGAATTCACAGCTTCCTGTTTGGACTTTGGACCATATTGACAAGTCTGGGTTGTCATTCAGCAAATCTTGTCTCAGAAGTGTCTGAGATAAATATTTTATGGAAGTGAAGAAGAAGAAGATATGTTGAACACACCACCATTTGTGCTGTGAAATGCCTCTTTTTAATGTGTGAGGAGTCAGTCCACTGGTCATGCTTACTGCGTAGAAATAATATTAGATGTTAATCTACAGATGTGTTACTACAGTGCTGTATATTCTCTCTCAGCATAGTGACAACAATTTTTTGTGTTCTAGATTGCTTGTTTCTTACTTTCTACTGATAATTCTCCAATAAATTGTGAGAAAATTGTCGCATGATCTGTATATAAAATAATGTTCTTCAGTCATAAAACTGTGAGAATGCAAAGAACATGATAAAAAAATTATAAAAGGGGGGGGTGTGTGTGTGTGTGTAATGTTTCAGATGTTCATGACAGTTGTTTCAATGATGGTTGTCATTGGGTTTTACACTGTTTAGTTATTAAAGGTTTGATGTTTTTTCATTTAATTGGAACATTTCATTACTACATGACATAAAAACCCAAAAGATGACCATAGTGCGTTTATATAGTTACACATATACTGGGCTGTGACCATGTTACCTTGCTTATCCTTAAAAATATGTATACAGAAAAATGTAATTTTATTTTCATTTTGTATGGCACTGTATGGGAAAGGTATTTTCCTCAGCATGATTTTATGGAACATGGCCTCATGTACAAATGTAAATTCTGTGTTTGATGAACTGTTTGTGCACAGGTATGACAGTTCCTGTGATCTTACACCTAGACTATTAATGTTTCAGTTCCAAACTACCTGCATCGAAGCCCGAGTGGCATTGAAGGACGAAAATGTGCAGCCAATGCAGGTCCAGTGTGTCATCAGCTTCACAACTGTCAGGCGTGCAGCACGCATGGCAATTGTCACTGGGACTTCGAGCAGCGCTGCAAGGCTGTTGGAAATGTTACAGAGCAGCAGGTAGAGTGATAGTCATATAGAACACATCTCAAATAATTGATTGTTCATGTATATATAGATGCTAGACCACAGAGGAGGAGGAGGAAAGTGCAGCAATATCTCATTAATATGAAACCGGTTGATTCAAAATACCATATAATTTGAAACATATTACATTCCCTGGCGTCAAACATGGGTTGTTGTGTACTTTGTGTTGTGGTTAATTTTTGTGTATGGTTAATTTGTAATTCAAGGCTGTGTTACAGCTCTTTGATTTCTCAGAGTTGAATGATTAAAAATATTCTGTTATTTTGTGGACAGTTTGTGTAAACATTTCTGCAGTACTGTATAGTGTGATCATTGTTCTTACAACCTGGTGGTGGGGCTTGGACTAGTGTCGGTAGCTCAGCCAGGTTACTCTGCACTCCAGTGTGACCTGCACAGAGGCAACCAAAATTCAGCTTTACATGCATACATGCTGAATGTATACCTGACTGAATTTTAGGTATCTCTTTCCTGGTCACACTGGAATGTGGAGTGTGTTGTTTCATTTCATGGACTATATAGAGGACAAGCTACTAACCATTGCATGTGCTGTGTACTGCGAGGTCCTGGTAGCATCAACAAGCTTCTGAACTGAATGATTGCTACCATCATTAAGATTTCTATGATATTGAGAAACCATTGTGTGAGCTACATATGTTGTGGGCATTTTTATGTGTCGTTTGTACAGTATGTAATGGGAACGAAATAATGTGTGAACTGAACTACAGATGACACCAACTTCTAACCTTTCTGTAAAATTAAGGGACCATTGTTTATTCCATGCATGTACACGTATGCAACATTTTTCCGTGCCATGTGTTGTGTACCTTGTCATATGCTGTGGACAGTGGAGTAACCTGGCTGAGCATCTGAGACTGGTCTGAGGCTTGCTGCTGTGTTGTAAGAATGGTGACTGCACTGTTACACAGTTGAGCACTACGATAAAAGCTTGACAAATGTGAATTATTGTTTGCCAACTTGGCTTTTGATATAAATGTCATTAAATTATGAAGTAGGCACTTCAAAAATAAATGCAAGATGGAGATTACTCAGTTAAGTAGAAAGAACATAGCTTACAACATAACATAAGGACATCAACCAACAACATGACAGGTACGTGTGCAATATAAAAAGTTGGATAATTTGAAATAATGTAATTCAGAACCAGATTTTTCAGTCCTGAGCACTTCAAACTGACAAGGTTTTACTGTAGAGAAAACTGAATCTTGCTTTGTTCAGAAGCAATATGACATACAATTTGGTGTTGAAATTGAAAATTTTTGGGTAAAGAAACTGTGTATTATACTTAAATTATTGTTGTATTATTGTAGATCTTAGGGAATGGTAATGTGGCAGTCTGAATTTGATTGACTTTTGTTGTAGTGTGATGAACCTTTCAAAAGTAAGTGGTGCAATGATGTGTTTGGTTGATTTCATAGGAGCCAGTAGTTTGCACCAGCAGCTGTGCTGAATTCACATCGTGTCTGAATTGCACTGTGGAGGAATGCATGTGGTGCCAAAATGAAGGGCGCTGTGTTGATAAGAATGCATACACTGCCTCATTCCCATATGGCCAGTGCCGTGAGTGGACGACACATCAAGCCCGATGTCGTTCCACATCTGGTGAGTTGTACTGTTTATATAGTCCTCATGTTCCATGAGGCGTAGTATTTGTGTTGGGGTCATTAGTTTATCTGATCAGTATCATTTGTCACTTTCCACCTCTGTTATATACTGTATATTCTCGAATCTAATCCGCACCTTTTTTACAGTTTTAGAGGGCTAAAAAATCAGATGCGGATTAGATTCGCGTGCGGATTAGATTCGCGGTCTCTAGAGCTGGATTTTGGAAAAATGATTGAGCTGCTGTACAATATAACAATAACGTAATTAACGTAATTAATAAACAACGTAAGAACACATACAATACAATAATCTATTATTTTATTATTTATTATTATAATTTATTATTCATCAGACTCGCCGTCATCACTCATAACTGAATCGTTATCCGTGCTCTCCACCCAGTCACTATCATCTTTATCTTCAACATCGTCCTCCCATACAATGTCATCGCTGCCTTGTGTTTCCACCATAGTCAAACGTTGCTTTCATCAACTCCATAAATTGCAGCGGCTTTGCGGTTTCCATTCTCCTCTGCGCACCGAATAACTTCACGTTTGAACTTTGCCGTATATGAGAGTCGTTTAGATTTCAGGTGTTCCTCTTCCATAACTACGGTACACGACAAATTGGAACAAGCACCTCCCACGTTTCAACAACTAAAGCTCAGCTGGCTCAGACGAGATTGCGCACGTCTGTTGAGAAAGGCCCCGCCTCTATCGGTATGACTCATCGGCCACAGGCGTAGCGTCGGATTTTAACGCATTGGTAACATCCAATATTATTCAATCAGTCGCCCCGTGGGCAAGGGGTGGTTGAAGGAAAGGTGCGGATTAGAATCGCGAACTACCTTTTTTCGTTTAAGAAGTCGCCAAAAACTGGGTGCGGATTAGATTCGAGAATATACGGTATGTGTGGGCAGGTGCAGAGTGGCCTCTGTTGCATATAATAAGCAAACCGACAGGAAGGGACAAACTACATTGGCCAGATAAATAATGTACCTTTATAATGTACTGTGGAATTTGACTGATGTGAATCTAACAGCTTTACTGCAGTTGCAGTATGGAATTTTATCATAGCCTATCGAATAGTTTTGGGGCTGAAATAAATGGGCATTGGTGGTGGTGGTGGTGAGGTGGCGGCAACAGTAAAGTATTGACATTACAGATTATTGTTTGCAAAAGTAATGTTTTTTGCACAAAGGGCTCGAGTTTGCTGTGGAATGGGGCTGTCATGATTCATGTTCTGATGCATCAAGTTATGTCTCCAAAAATTGTCTATTCAAAGAACTTTGATTGAATTTTGTAATGGGGTCTGCATTGTAAGCTATGTGAATTTAGTTTTGGGTCATATCAGTCGCACATAATTACATGTATCTCAAAAATGGTTCGGCATTCCAAACGTTATTATTGAGATAAATTATGGATGTAGTTAAAATTTCAGTTTCTATTTGAAGTGTGTATTTATATGTTGAATATTTAGTAACTGAAAAGAAAAATTATTTCCAGTAAACACTGTGACATTGTTAGTATGATCAAATCTTAAGGTGATTCCTCGCTGTTGTGTTCAACTTAACCTAAGTTTTCAATCCAGTTTTTAAAACCAATTTTAATATAACATTTTAATTACACCTTCAGTTTTATTGATCCTAAATTTTTGCCCATCTTATTTGTTACAAAACACCCAATATCATTCCAGGCCTTGTGTACATAACTAACAGCAGTTATCAAATGATATAACCCTATTTCAGTAAAATTAACTGCGCTCCAATGTGCTACCATCAAGCCAGATATACAAGGCTTCAAATGAATACATACAAGTCGTCTCCGCATAAATTTGCCTATACTACTGTTAATTTAATTACTGGATATACTACATTCTGTTATATTTAGTACACAGCTGCAGTCGTCTATCTAATAAACAATTTTAACTTGATATCTTGTTATGCCCAAAGCTGTGTTTTCTTTACATGTTTGTATGCATTATAAAATATCACTGTTGTTACAGATCTCAAACCATTAATTGCAGCTGTAAATCTTCCTTTTTATTTTCTTCCTGCTGAGCCTAATGATAGCTACTTTAGCTAGTCAAAACATGTAGCTGTTCTTAACCTGTAAGACTAAAGTTGTGTTTAGACAGAACGTAATTATGTTATTCTTGTGATAGTATGATCCATTTGGTCACAGTAGACCTTTTATCCATAAATGAACAATGAGTGAGATATTTAAAGTCACAGAGAATGTGTTTGATAGGTAGCACACCATTCCTCTCATTTTAAATGTGTTCTGTATTGTTGCTGCAGGCAAATCTGCTTGTAGTTTCTATCCGACTTGTGTAGAATGCCGAGATGACCCAGCCTGTGGTTGGTGCGACGACGGTTCTGGAACAGGGCTTGGGCAGTGTCTTCCTGGTGGGAATGCTGGCCCAAACCAGCCAAGTGTCAGCTGTGTGACAAGTCAGTGGTTTTTCACAGAGTGCCCCAGTGAGTAATACATGTGCAGTCACTTAGTAGAGGTTTATTGTAATGGGGATGATGAAATGTCAGGTTGGGCTTTGTTGGCGTAGTTCTGGCCTTCAATTTCAGAATGGAAGGCCAGTTGGATTGATGCAGGATGTAGTGTTATTTACAGATCTGTAACTTGTATGGTACCTCTGTCCACTAGCTTGCCAGTGTAATGGACACAGCACATGCCCTGCCAATAGCAGTGTCTGTATCCAGCCATGTGCCAACCTTACTCAGGGTCCCCACTGTGAACATTGTGTTCTTGGTTACTATGGAAACCCAGTCAATGGTGGAAAATGCATTCGTGAGTATGAAGCTTTCCTTAAAGATTCCTTTAATGTCATTTTTTGTAATGTGGTTGGAATGCACCTTAAATCACACCTGAGGTTTCACATTTACTCTGTTCAGTTAATGATTGTCATCATGTGGGTTGAGCGCATCTCAGTATGTGAACCAGTGCTATGTTGTTATGAACACTGTAGCAAACTGTCGGGTACGATAAAACGCAGGGAATAAATATATTGACTAACTTGCTGACTGTTAGCTTTTCAAGAATGACTCTGCTCTGTGGTGTTAGATAATTACATATTAGTTTATTGCACAAGTGGCACCTTTTTGCTGAAACAACTATCCAGCATTTCGAAAGGGACTTTGTTAGGAAAGTGATAAACGCAGGAAAACAACAGTTGTGGGTATGTTTTCGAGGTGTCATATTTATAGAGACCACTGTAATTAAATGATACTTGTGGGAAAGCAATGCACAGCAAAAAATGTATGGTGGTTTCATTGTACAGCAAAATTCCGTTAATCCGATGTCATAATTTGGAAATCCAGATAATCTGGCACTTGAAGAGAGTGGTCCCCAGATTGGAAGTTTTGCTTCTTATCAAAAAACGTTTCATTAGTGAAGCAAGCAGATCTTGGGGACATGTTCGAAAATTCATTCATGAGTTTCTGCGCATCAACTGCTGTGGTATCTCCTGATCCCTTGTCTCTTACTCCATGAACTTCTTCAGCTATGAAGACTCCAGAAAACCAAGAAGAGGACCTTGGTGATCCTGAACCAACAGCTCAAGGAGATATCCAAATGGAATACAGTGAACCTCTATCATCGTTTGTCAGGACCGAAAATTTGACGATACATACGGAAATGAATACGGGAACAGCATTAAATTATAGACAAGAACCAAATTATTGATAATTATTACTTCTGCTGAAATCTCCATTTACGTTAGTTTTGAGCAAACTTTACTCCTCCTCAATTCAATGTACGATTTTTCAAGCTATGAACACTTTCACGCCACTTCAACTCGTGCTTTGCGCATAAAGAAGTTCTATTTTTCAATCAATAGCGCTTAATGTTAGCAAAGTCGCCACTTCTCTATTGCTACCGCTCAATCCGGACGTCAGTGCTCACGCAGCTCCTGCACTCTTTCTATCACCAAGGTTGCACTGACTGTCCACAGAGACGTAGTCTCGAATTTATCTTTGTCACCACTTGAACTTTTCCCATCTTGCGGAAATCTCGCATCGTTGGTCATTAGACGTCACTATCGCTGAAGGATGTCCCATGCAACGTAACACTTTCGAAAACAATTTTCGATTGTTGCTGGATTACTTCTTGCTAGCTGCACAGTGTAGTGCAAGCTTCAACACGTTTATCTCTTTTCGTATCTTGCTGCATCATTAAGCAAACAGCTGTTGCACGAGGCTTATACTTAAAGCTGCTTTATAACAGTTTTTTACCTAAATCAGGGCTGAGAACTGTACATTTGGGTTACGTATGATTTTAATTTCTTTAACGATGTTTCCTTTGATTGGCACATTTCACAAGAAATGTTCGTGATTTTGTGCACTTTGCGTCTAATGAACGCAGAATTAAGAAAATTTTTGTCATCCGTTCATATGTTGCGTGGACTTGCGGATATTTTTTACATCTTGAAACATCGCGGGTTCGGAGTTTCGATAACATCGCAATTGTATCAGTTCATACATTGCTTAACATAAGTAATAATGTAAGTTGTCTTTAGTTTTTCCTCATGATAGACTCATCTTGGAACAAGGTTCTATAGGAAGCATTGTGGAAAGGCCCCGCTCATCGCGTTGTAAATTTCACGTATTCTACCTCCAACAAGATGGCAGCTTTCCAGCCACGCTTCCTTGCTTTCGTGTCCACTGCCGCATTCTCGACTAACTCTTGTATCTAGCCATGTCTTAACTCGCTAACATCGCTTCAATTTAAAAAACTATCATGCGGAAATGTTGCGTCAGGACCGTGATTTATATTGTCGGAAACGACAGTTCAGGAAATGAGGCGGAAATAGTGTTATTTAATGGGGCTAATGTGTTGGACAATTAAGGCAGACGATTAAAGCGTGCGAAACGACGTAACGGGAACGATGGGTAGTTTTCACTGTAATCTCTGATTAGTTTGATCCAAGTATAGTACAGTTTAAAAAACTTATTAAGACTAGGTCAGTGTGGTACTGCCCATTACCAGAATTCTATAATCTGGTATTGCCAACCCCATGCGATTGTCATCAGCGAATTTGCTTTTTTTATTTATATGTAAAATTCACCATAAACTGTGATATACAGCATTGTGGAGTTATCAAGTAAATAATAATTAATGTATCCTAAGATTGCTAGCAACCAGGATAGCTGTCAGCAGTAGGCACATATTATCTATCACATGTCAGTACACATCCTACAAGGGAATATTATTGTCACCTATTATAATTATTTTTAATTGCTTTGGCATTTAACCATTTCTGTGGAAGTGAAAGTAATGTAACAACAAATTTTGACTGACAAGTGATCGTCAGGTTTATCATGTATTATTTTTTATGGAAGACGGTGAATTTAAATCGTTTACCTTTGTTGTGATAGCATAACTGTGATAAAGTGAGTGAAATATTAACATTAAAAATGTTTTTTCAAATATTTTTATAAATGTATGAAGTCTTTGTTTTTATTTTATTTTATTTTATTTTTGTTTCCAGAATTTGTTGTGATTTTTGTTGGTTGTGTCTTCCACAGTCTTTCTTCATGTTCGATAATGTTGCTTGGCTTGCATATTTATTGATATTGACTGTGTGGAGTTTGACTCATGAATTGTACAGATTCATAAATTATGCTTCAGTAGAGAATAATTAATGTTTTGTAGTTGATAATATGATTAGTCAAATGCTGGAGATCTTCATATACCAGCATATATGGAAAGGGCAGTGTTGAAATTTCACATTCATACGTATGGTTCTGGTATACTGACGATGTAGTCACAGAAGAAATGACTCTGCTATTTTATCTTACCTTTTATCAGTACAGGCTATTAAACATGATTTTGTCTGTACATTGACTGTGATATGTTATCAGTTAGTTATAGTAAGTCCTCATTTATTCTTGGGGTTGTGTTTGTGAAAATCACAACTTAGAGTGAAACACCACAGAACAGAGCCGTTTTACCCACACGAATTTATTAGATTATCCAAGATACATTTCTCAACATTCCTAGTCTACCCCTTACCTCAGTGTTATGTTGCTTTACACAGCTATTTATTAAGCATATTAGCTTTTTCTTATTAATATATGTACAATAAAAATGTGATGAAATGAATAGACATAGCACAAATAAACAGTAAATGTGTATATGACTGTGCTCCTTTCATTGAAATTCAACATGTCTATGTCAAAGATTTCCTTATTAATGTTAGGAATAGCATTCTTAAAAATTATGAATGTGCTGAGGCCAAAGCTTACTCCAGGCACCATTCATACACTTTTCCTTAATTTCTTTTCATGCCAGGGCAGTGTTACTGATGGAGGTGAAGTGTGTTTGGAAGCCACAGTTCAGGGGTAAAACAAATGAAGTAACTGTGTAAGAGCATTACCACACACTGTATATGCAATGAGAGACGAATGACAACTGAGCTGTCGAGTCAGGCTGTTGAAGGTCCTGCCAGCTGCCAATGTTATTCCAAGCCTGGGAAACATTCAGTAAAACTTTGGTCCTAAAATTTGTCAGCATTAAAGTGAAGCAGTGTTGTAGGGGGCAATGTTAAACAAGAATTGCCTGTAACTGCATATAATTTGTTGTTTGTGTCAAAAATGTTGATATGTGTAATATAATTCAATCACTTTATACTGTATGTACTCAAATGCATGATATTTTTTCCTTAAATTTGGTGCTTAAATATGTGAGGTTATCTTAGATTTGCGTTTGAAGTGCTGAACTGGACCACGCCAAACCGGATTGCTCTGAACCGGACCATACCGAGCCAAACCAAAGCCTGCATCACCAGGTCATCACATGTAGACAAAAGAGAAAACAGGGCATGATTGAAGTTAACTGACACAATCTTCTTTTTTGGGCTTTATCCATTGTCTAATGTTTTAAAGAAGCACATCTTTTTGGAAGCCAGCTCTGCTTCCATCTTCAGGCAAGGAAAGCACCTAATTTTGTGGACCCCTTAGATCAAGCTATTCTCAGTCACTGGGCACCACAGAAACAGTAAACTTGTTATGATCTGCACCAGAGAACATCTAGTCCAAGGGTAGTAACAGTAAAATGGATATTGAAAAATTAAAAGTGAACTACGAAACACAAGAATAAAACCTGGACCAATCCACAAATGAAAAACCGTAAAAAATGCCATAAACTCGGACTGAACAGATCACAGACACATCACAAAAAAACAGAACACATGTATGTAAAATTCTTAACACCACCTGTGGAGAAAATTTTTCATCTTCATGGATTAAAGTAAGTTTATAAGCCAAGAAATGTGAAAGTATTATTTAGTCAATGTGGATCATAACAGCATGGCAGCACATCTCACCAGAAATGATTGTGAAGGGTTTTAAGAGGTGCTGTATATGTAATGCAATGGATGAGACTGATGATGATATGTTGTGGAATGGCAGTGAAGAGGATGGGAATGTTAATAGTGAAATAATTTTTCTTAGCAGACATTTTATTTTTGTGGGGAGGTCATTGTAGATTAGGGTTGTCTTGCATTTGTGTAAATACGGTATTTTATGAGTTTGTGTTCTGATGGTTTTTATGTTTATGTAGTATATCATATTTATCCACATGTAAGATAAGAGATTTTTCCTAATATATTGTCTGAAAAATGGAGGATTTTCTTATAATCACATACAAATTTAAGCATGTTCTGTGTAATTATTTTCCTGAAAATTGAAGACTGAAGGGAGGTTGTCTTGTGTTGGAGATGTGAATATGTAATGAAAATGTTCTCTTGCAGCATGTGAGTGCAATGATCAGGGTTCAGAGTGCCACCCAGATACTGGGAAGTGTTACTGCACTACAAAGGGTATCACAGGTGACCATTGTGAACGCTGTGACACGAACAACCACTACCATGGTGACCCAACAAATAAGGGCTCGTGCTTCTGTAAGTATGGCAGTGTGTTTCTGTTAAAGGTATGTGGGGTGTGATTTTGGAAGTTGTACTCAATTATAATTTCATGAAAATCTGTTTGAAGACTCCAAAAATACACACAAAAAATTCACATAGGTCTGTGGTCCTTAAAATTATCCATAATACATCGTAATTTAAATGGCATCACAAAATTGAATTTATGTTTAACATGCTGAGTTTGGAAAAGTTTGTAGGAAAGTAATTTGTGTTACTTTTTATTGATTACATGCTGCCTTTTCCACCAGATTTCTAAAAATAGTTTGTTGCCCTTACTAAAATTATGTTGATTGAATTCAGTTCAAAGAAAATTTTTTTTATTACATTCCATGGATCCTTGCAGGTAAAAAACCTTACGGATGTGGAATTAGTCTCCATATACATATAA
This sequence comes from Reticulitermes speratus, assembly GCA_021186555.1. Taxonomy (NCBI): domain Eukaryota; kingdom Metazoa; phylum Arthropoda; class Insecta; order Blattodea; family Rhinotermitidae; genus Reticulitermes; species Reticulitermes speratus. The sequence continues at coordinate 12,286,426 of JAJKFL010000010.1, forward strand.
TAAACAGTATAAAATATATATGCCTAGAAAGCATGTGTTATATTAAAACAACAATATTTATTAATAGTAGTGATAATAAAATAAAATAAATACAATAAGTGCAGTAATCACATGTACAATATAATACTAGTTGTCAAGGGTATAATAAGCCAAGATCTTTAATTCTTATTGTAGTTAAAATATTCTTCCAATGATTAAAACAAATTTAAAAGAAGGAATGTTTTTTAAAGCAGATCTAAATTGTTTTGTGTCATGAGCTAAGTTTTTTATGCTTGGAGGAAGACTATTAAAAATCTTGATTCCGAAGTAATATGATCCTGTTTGGAATGTTGTTAGTTTAGATGATGGATAATGGAAATTACTGGTGTATCTTGTGTTCATGTTGAAAGTTTGGACTTGACAGGAGAATTTTGGTGTTATCTTAGTGGAGTTTGTTGAAGTTTAATGTCAGGACATCTCAAAGAAGGTCACATTTATACTTAAGTTATAAAGGTTAAAGTGGACTGCCATTTCGCTTTATGATGAGAATCAATTTTTAACGGTGTCTGATTTGATATTCCTGAAATCAGAATGTGGTTTAGATACTTTTTGTTGAAATCAGTGAGAAAATATTTTGTGTTGTGTTCATTTTATGTGTTTATATATGATCTGCTGTTGTCTGGAAAATTACTGTCAAATTTAAAGTGTTCTTCCTGATGTATCCCAACAGAACTCTGAATTACATATGATATGTGTTTCAAAGTGTAGCAGTGTGCAAGTTTGTGTTGTCACATGTTTATGCCCAAACTTGAGTTGACAATAAAATACATACTTTTGGTTGTCTGAATATGCATCATGAAAAGGGTAAAAGGTAAAGTGCTCCTTCTGCACACAGTTAAGCCTTTGGTTCCTAATGTCAGGTGTACCTGTCACACATGTAATGTTCAAAACACTGAACATTAGGTATAGATGATGGCCATTTAATGGCCTTTGTTATGCAGCCCTCATTAAGTACCATTCTCCTGCGCATCACACCCTGCATTTAATTCCATGCCAGAGGGTTAAGGCATGTCTGGGCTAAAGGTGTAGCTCCACTCACTTTTAACATCAGCACTAGATAGAGGCGAGTGTTCAACTTCACACCCTGGCTGCTTTACTCCCAACAAAGACCCCCGGTGCAGATTAAATAGGAAGAACCTCAGCGCTGATCTGGGCTTGTTGGAGAAGTATTAAATTCCTTGCTTATGGTGGGAATTTTAACTGTGATGCTTGGTTGTCCAGCCCATGGTATAGTGCTATATGTACAGCATATTAGCTGTGTGTGAAAAGAGGCTGCCACCAATTTACAAGCTATTGCTTTGTTATGTCACTAGGAATTTTCCATCTTTTTTCAGCATTGTGCACAAAGAAGACTTTTTCTTCTTTGTGCACAATGAAGTAAAAGAGATTTACTCCAGAGAACCAAGTTTGCTGCCGCATGACACTGACTGCATGATGATGCTGTTTTCAAATATTTATATTAACAGGATACTGCAATAACTCTGAAAATTGGTCATTTGACCATGTTCTTAAAATAGACAAGAAGGAGAAAAAGCTTATTTGTTATTTGTATTACTGTATTTTCATTGACCCTTGGTGCCATTAATTATGGAGGTTTTTTAAGTCTTTAGTTAGATTGGCAGTAAAAGGCCATGGATGGGGGAATATCTACTCATAGAACAATGTGGACAAATATCCATGTCCAGCATGGAATTTTGACGTAAGGGTCCAGCCATTAATCAGCCTGATACTGTGTATGCTATGAACTGCCATCAGTTTTAATTTCCTGAAAATCCTTTAGGAATTTTCATGTGCACAGGAGGCAGTGACAATAGATTCTGTCTTTAAACTGTAAAGCTTTAACTCAGACTGCACTAATGAAGAAAGTGTGTGAAGTTTCAAATTTGAGCTCTTAGCACATCCCTGCTTGAAATGTCATGGTTATAAAAAATGCAATAAAACAAATGGAATGTGAGTCTGAATGAAAATCTCTGCTTGTTCAAATATGATACCATACCCTGTGAAGATTCAAGTCTTCTCAGATGTTACACCATGTTGACTGATAAATAGTTACCTGCAACTGTTGTACCAGTTGACACAGTTTAAGGTAACTGTTTACCAATCAACATGTCATAAGGTAATCAATTATCAGTCAACTTGGCATAAGGTAACTACCGTATATTCTCGAATCTAATGCTCACCCTTTTTACAGTTTTAGAGGGCTAAAAAATCAGATGCGTATTAGATTCGCGTGTGGATTAGATTCGCGGTCTAGAGCTGGATTTTGGAAAAATGATTGAGCTGCTGTACGTGCCGTAAGAACAATACAATACAATAATCTATTATTTATTATTTATTATTATAATTTATTATTCATCAGACTCGCCGTCATCACTCATAACTGAATCGTTATCCGTGCTCTCCACCCAGTCACTATCATCTTTATCTTCAACATCGTCCTCCCATACAATGTCATCTTCGGTTCCGTCCAAAGCATTGCTTATGCAACACTTCTTGAAAGATCTGACGATAATGCTCTCCGGGATGGCTTTCCATGCAGCCGACACCCATCGCGCCACTTCTGAAGGAGCTGCGTCACACCCGCTGATCGCTGCCTTGTGTTTCCGCCATAGTCGAACGTTGCTTTCATTAACTCCAAAAATTGCAGCGGCTTTGCGGTTTCCATTCTCCTCTGCGCACCGAATAACTTCACGTTTGAACTTCGCCGTATATGAGAGTCGTTTAGATTTCAGGTGTCCCTCTTCCATAACTACGGTACACGACAAATTGGAACAGGCACCTCCCACGTTTCAACAACTAAAGCTCAGCTGGCTTCAGACGAGATTGCGCACGTCTGTTGAGAAAGGCCCCGCCTCTATCGGTATGACTCATCGGCCACAGGCGTAGCGTCGGATTTTAACGCATTGGTAACATCCAATATTATTCAATCAGTCGCCCCGTGGGCAAGGGGTGGTTGAAGGAAAGGTGCGGATTAGAATCGCGAACTAACTCTTTTTCGTTTAAGAAGTCGCCAAAAACTGGGTGCGTATTAGATTCGGATGCTCATTAGTTCGAGAATATACGGTATTTACCAATCAGCATGGCATTTGGTAAATGTCAGTCAACATGGTGTAAGGTAACTATTCACCAATTGACATTGCTTCATATCTCAGAAGACTTGAATCTGTAGCAGCATTACCATGAGAATCTCAAACTGAAAATGAATTTCTAACAATTTATGGACTGTTTAGGCATTGCCTTGTAGATATTCCATCTCCTGTGCAGTGTCACCTGAAATTACGTAATAGCAAATCAGAACTAGAAGCAGCCTTGGGTAACAAAAGTCGATTGGACTGTTCAAAAAAGTGATCTACATCCTCATGTTGGGCACATATTTTATATCTGTTTATAAACTGAATGGAAGCTGACATTGTATTTATTAAAAATAAAGAACAAAGTTACCAGGTTTGGGGTTCTCACAGCAGTGTTGCTGAAGGTTCAACTCTTCTGGGAAGTTACGCTGTGTTGATGATTTTAAGGAGCATACTGTCCTCATCTTCATGGTTCAGCAGCTTAGTCAACATGGTGTTATATCTCAGAGGACTTGAATCTCCATAACACCACTGTGAGAACCTAACTATTGCGTGTTCTTTTCATCTGGAGCTGAATTTTACTTATGCTGTACAGCTATTTTTTTAGTGTTTAAGTTTGTTATACTGGAAACATTTTGCACAAAGTTATGTGGGGAAATGGTGGGTGATTTCAAGTATTTTTTTTGTATATATTTTTTGTATATATTTCATTATTCTGGCATTTGTTGTACAGATGTTTCACTGTATAATGATTTATAGAGGTTGTAAGTAGCCCATGAGAGGCTCAAATGTACTGTGGTTTGTTTGGGATGAGATTTGAGGTTCTCGTGATGGCATAGCTGACGATTAAGTGTTCTGGAGTGTTGCTGTTTGTTGTTGGGTAAATATAGACTGCCTGTTTGAATGTGATATCTGTGCTATTGGCCCTCTTACTGGGCTCTGTATAACTCATTCCTTGTAGTGTGAACTCTGCGCATTTGGTTACGGTGTATCGTCTAAGGTTCAATCACATAGTCCAGTTCCATACGCTGGGCGTAACAGATGTGAATTGTTTTTGCAGTTTGTGCAAATGAAGTACAGTGTGATACAGAGGATTTTTATTGCGAAAATCTATATAAGGAATGAATCCTATGAAAAAGTGTCATAACAAATTCAGAACTCTATTTCCTGACATTTCAGATCCTTTGAAATCAACATATACTGACTGGTGAACAAATTTGATTAAAAGCTTCCTCATTAAAGAAGCAGCAAGAGTGAACATTACATTTTTTTTTAAGAAGAAACATTAGATGATATTGGAATTAGATTAGAATCTTCTCTGTAAAAATCTTGATGATATCATCATAGGAATTTGGTGTATCAAAGTCATCTGCACACGCAGGCACAGAATTTCTGCTTTTGAAACAACACTAATTTATAGTTGCGCAGAAACTCCAAGAGGCAGACTGCATTGCCACAGTACTATGTGTAACTGGTTCTGTGAAGCAGTGTGTAGTGCTGAGGTTGATCCATTGCTAATGCACTTTACAGATGAGGCATGGTTTCACTTACATGGCCACATAACTATGTAAAACATCGATTCCATAACTATTACTGTAACTGCTTGGTAGACATATCCAGACTAATACAGAAGGTTCAGTTACATGACATTAAAGTTGAAGTATGGCATGCTGTCAGTGCAACAAGAAAAACTGGACCCATCTTCTTTTTTGACACTAAATTCAGAAAGGTACATTGGACAAATTCCACAATTTTTTTTAAAAATTAAGTGATAGGAGAAGGAATACAGGTCCTTCCAGCGACGTGGTGTAACATTTTTGGGACCAAATAATTACTTGTCTTTTGTGGCCTGTATATTTTTTCCCAATCTAATACCGCATTACTATCGTGTGGGGGAGTTTTAAAGACAGCACATATACAAAGTCATGCACAGAGGATGAATTTAAAAGAAGCCATCAGGCGTGCAGTATCAGCAATTTCTAGACAAGAACTGCAAACACTTATTAATAATTTGTTCATCAGGTGTGAAGCATGTCTGAGAGTTGAAGAAGGTAATTTCCAACACCTGCATTAACATGTAAGTTATATTATATAATGCAGATTGTAAATGTAGATTATGTGACAGGGTTTGTAGATGCCATGAGCGGGTTCTGCTTTAAGCTGGACTCACTGTAGTTCTGGCAACCATTTACCCAGTGACACAGTGCAACATCCCAGAAGACTTGCATCAACTCTTGTTTGTTCAGGTTTGTCAGTTTTGAATCCTTCAAATAATAGAATATTTTCATGCCAGAGTACCAACATGACACTGATAGTTGTGGAGACGCGTTTCGCTCCTGGAGTGCTGCGTGTTACTTTGTATCGTGACAAGTGCAGATTACTTGTGACAAAATGAGCAACAGTAATGCTCGTTGTGGTGACAGTGCGAGCAACAACAGCTGTGCTGTTTTATAGTGGTGTAACTTGACCTTATAATCCTACCTCAGTTCACATGATTAGAGCTGTTCTGTGCTGGTGTCCCTATCTCTCTGATTGCACAACACTGATTTACATGCACACAACTTCGCACAAGCTGTTGACTCTTGTCATTTCAGCCAAGGCTTTTTGACATTCCCTGCTCCTAATACCAGGGATGTTATGAAAGCAATCATGCTATAGTATACTATTATTCCCTGGGAAGCTGGGAGGTCCCCTGTAGGTCTTCAAGCTACCCCATGGGAGGTCCCCTGTAGGTCTTCAAGCCACCCCATGGGAGGTCCCCTGTAGGTCTTCAAGCCACCCCATGGGAGTTCCCCTGTAGGTCTTCAAGCTACCCACTGTATCAGCCACTGAGAGGTCCTTTCTGTTGCTGCTGGTTTGTGTGACTGACTTATATCTCTTTCAGATGACCTCACAATTGACTACCAGTTCACATTCAACTTGTCAAAGAAGGAGGATCGTCACTACACTCAGATAAACTTTAAGAACAGCCCTCCAAAACCTGATGTCGATGCTGATTTCAGTATAACATGTTCTGTCATGGCAAAGATGAACATCACCATAAAGACTGGTAATTACATCTGCTTTTAAATAAACACAGATTGTATTTTAGGTGTGGGATGTTGTAAATAACTAACTAATTAAGTAATGGTTTCTTAAGGTTCATTGTTGTGTTTCTAAGAGCCCACCTCTCATCCTGTGCTGAGCATTTGTACGTCCTCACACCCTATTTCTTTAAACCCATTTTAATATTTTCTTACAGTATGTGTTTGGGTTCCTGAAGAGGTCTCATTCCTTTGAGTTTCCTGACTAAAATTTTGTATTTCTGTCATACCTTCCTTATGCATGCTTTGTGTCAGGGGTGCACAGACTTTCTAAAAATCTGGGAGCTACCTGAAAATTCTATGTGCCAGAATGGTGACATGAAGGATGTGCCATACTAGGATCCACAAATATATGCGCCACTGTACAACATTTAGTCACCGCAGCAACTTGGTGCCTGGGATTTGTGCACCCCTGCTTTATGTCCCAGCCATCTCACCTTTGATTTGATCCCCATGATAACTAATGAAGAGTACAAATTGTGAAGGATCTTAGTTCTTTCTTCTGCTTGCCCAGCGACATACATGCATACATACACATACATTCCATGGATCCATAAGTCTGTCGAAGTGACAACTGTATGTGCAATAAGTCATAATATACAAATATACAGCTATACAGACTATAGAATTTTACATTTGAACACTATAAACTAAAACACTATAAACGTGTTGCATACCTCACTATGAACCGTCTTTACACAGCGTTACATCCAAGAAGACTTGAAGGAACCTCCTTCACATTGCCTTTATAACATCAACTTATATATAGTGCTGTTCGAAGTGTCACCCACACACTCATTGTGTGTTGCTGTCTTATTTCTTTTATGTTTTGCAGCAAACAGTGCAGAGCGGCCGCTCTATCAGAACTACACCTGTACAACATTTCGCACTCGCTTCCCAAAGGCAGAACACAACTTTGGCATTGAGGACAACGTCACATTCACAACCTTCTACGTATATGTCTATGACTTCCGCCCACCGCTGTGGATACAGATTTCATTTTCGCAGTATCCAAAACTGAATCTGCAGCAATTCTTCATCACTTTTTCAACGTGAGTAGCACAACTGTGTGTGCCTTCTGTAGTTTTCTGCATTGTGTTATGTTATGTTACTGAGGTTTGCACAGTGTTGCTGTTGAGAATTCAGGTCTTTTGGGTTGTTACACTGAGTAGCAGTGTTTTTGATTCCAGACATTTCAAAGGAATGTACCTTTAATGCAATACGTTTTTACTCAAATGCAGGACGAGGTTTTTTCCTTAAATTTGGCTCTTAAATATGTGAGGGTGTCTTAAATTCGTGTATGAAGCACCGAACTGAACCAGACCATGCACAGCCAAACAAAACCCCGCATCGCCAAAAAGAGAGAACAGAGCACAACTGAAGTTAACTGACATAATCTTTTTTTGGAACTTTATCCTCTTATTTTTTGAAGAAGCACGACATCAGGCAAAGAAGCACCTAACCTGGTGGACCCCTTAGATCAAGTTATTCTCAGTCTGTGGGTGCTATAGAAACAGTAATTTGTTAAGATATGCACCTGAAAACAGATCTAGTCCAAAGATAGTAACAGGAAAATGGCCATTGAAAAATTAAAAATTATCTACATGACTCAAATGTAAAACCTCAACAAATATGCAAATTAAAAACCATAAAAAGGGCCATGAACTCAGACTGATTAGACCACAGACCCAGAACACATGTATTTAAAATACTGAACACCACTAACACCGTCTGTGGAGACAACTGTGAATCTTCTTGATGGGTTCAAATAAGTTTATAAACCAAGAAATATAAATGTATTATTTAGTCAGTGTGGATCATAACAGCATGGCAGTGTATCTCACCAGAAATGACTGTGAAGGGTTTTAAAGAAGTGCTACATATCCAATGTAGTGGTTGGGACTGATGATGATATGTTGTGGAATGGCAGTGAAGAGGATGGGAATGTTAGGAGTGAGTGTGAGGAAGATGAAGGCACTGACTGTGAAGATGGAGACAGTGACACTTATTGGTAAAGGTAGACAGAATATGACATGCCTTGTGTATTAAGTGTATGAAGTAAAGAGTAAAATACTTTTTCTTAGCAGACTTTTATTTTTGAGGGGGGTTATCTTAGATTTGGATAAATACATTTTCCCTTGGCAGATGTGTTTTATTTGGGGGGTCATAGGAGATTAGAGTCATCTTTGATTTGGGTAAAATGGTATTTTCCTTTGAAATTTTTGGAATGTATGACCCTGCTACTTAGAGTAACAACCCAGAGGACATGAATCCTTGTTATGTGTTCTTTGCAAGATACATGTAACTTGAATACATAACAGGCTGGTTGTTCTGTCAGTCCATGTGCCCACATGTTTCATCTGATAAATGGCTGGATGAATTCTGATTGAACTTAGTATGGATTTTATGCCATTGGAGGCCACCATGAACTCGTACTTTTAATTTATGACATTCAGTAATGACAGCAACTGCATGAACGTGTCAGATGGGAGAGACACTAGCTGTTCTGGTTTATTTAGTCTGTTATGACACAGTGCCTGACATGAGGTCACATCAGCTTCATATGACATCCTTTCCAGTTCGCTATTCACTAAGCACCCTGTGTTTTAATACTACTGATACAGAACCATGAAATAGAACAGTTTTGAAAACAGATGTCTGAACTCAATCACAACTGCAGTAATCAGTAAACAACAGAACTCAGTGAGACAATAATCCAACTTAGTATTAACTGTTAGTCACTTTGACATGTTCCTGTTATGCAATGTCTGTTTTGTAAATAGTAAGTTCACAGTGAACTATCTGATAAAAACAAAACTGTTTTGTTAGATAATTACAGTCTATATGATAGCAACTAAATTTGAGTATAGTACTAACATATAGATATACATTTTAACCAAAATATGTACTTTCAGATATAAAGAGATGTAACCTTTGGTACTACCTACAAAATTGTGTTGTGAAGATCTGCTTGATTATGGCTTGTAAGCTGAAACATGTCAGAGAAATTTGAAATAAAATAAACTGTTGTTGAAACATTTGTGTACTTTGTTGATGTATATTGATCCAAAAAATCATGGGAGGTTTGAAAATTGCTTTCTTCTATAGGAACATAAAGTGTATTGAAGTGTAAAGATTGCGTTAGGTATGATTTATTTTTACAGCCTTAGTTCCTAATGGCAGATGGGTGGGAATAAATAATTTACCCTTTTTAAACATACCTTCCAAGTTTGTGCATCATTGCTAGTGTTATGAGGAGGCATCACCTTGTCCAGACCATTCGAATACAAATTCTGAACACTCTTTTGTGATGTTATTCTTTATGAGATGTGTGCATCCAGTTCTTTCAGCATAGTACACATGTTCATATTCTGAAATGTGACCCATGCAATGTGACCAAATTGCTACTGTGGTCATATGAATTTTAATTGCTGGTGTGATCATATGAACCAAAGTAATGACTGCTGTGAAGGCTGGAAATTTTCTAGAAGTTATGGATATGAGAGTTATATGATGTTTTATGTTATCAGTACTTACACATTTTTTACAATTTAACTGATTCTGAAAATCTTAAATTGATTCATACTGTTATGATAATAACTAAGAATGTTTATTTTATATATATAAGAAACTTCTGCTTACAACATGTTTCAGCCAAAATGGGCCATCATCAGGCAATATATAATATCCAAATATACTAAGAAGAATTACTGCACTGTAAGTTGTTTGTATGTAATGAGATTTCATTTTACAATTAACCACAAACCCAAATTACCCTTCAATATAAAATGGTTAATTAAAATGAGATCTCAATAAATATAAACAACTTACAGTGCAGTAATTATTTTTGGTATATTTGGATATTATATATTACCTGACGATGGCTCATTTCAGCCGAAACACGTTGTAAGCAAAAGTTTCTCATATATATAAAAAACATTCTTAGTTGTGATCGATGGTGTTTTTTCTATATTATAATTCTGAGAAAATTAACACTTTTGATTTTAGTGTAGAGGCATAATTATTGTCAATACTCCTCTCCTGTCAGTTGTATCAGGTAATATCTGAAGTCTTGGATATTGAAGTACCTCCAAACATCTTTAAAATGCCTATGGTTGCATTTTTACAGTATTGTTTATTTCATATTACAGCCAGGCTTTACACATCCCCAGTATTCTGTAAACGTGGTGTTCAGTGTGTAGTTTGTTCTATGCACCTCTATGAAGCACGCATGTGCCTTATCTTCACCATTCACTGTAAGTGCTGCAGAGGTGCATAAATCAAAATTATGATGATACTGTGTGCTGTATGCCGCTGTTGAATAGTGCCTTTATGGTTTTGTAGCTGCTTCTTGCTCTTACTTCTGGTGGCTGCCATCCTCTGGAAGATCAAGCAGAAATATGACATGTACAGGAGACGCCAAGTAAGTTTGTCAGATTTGTGGTTTCTGTGGAAGTGATTATTTATAATTGAAAAAATTGTACATGATATGAATACAAGTGAATGTGCTGTGCTGTTGGCGATTATCCTGACAAGCTGTGCAGTGATTCTACTAGCTGCTTGGTCTGTGTATCATGAGGTTACAGTCAAGTTAATGAATACAGCATATTCACTACTTTGACTCTAATCCATGTTTAATCACATTGTAACTAATTATTATATAGTAACATTTATTTTGAAAGAAGCAAGCCTGAAGATGGGGGCCAATCCTGTCCCTGAAACAGGTGTATTAAATTTCAATACATGCAATGGAAGAAGTTTATACAGTCATTGAGTTCAGATGACATACACTATTGTCAGAACTGTGTAGCATGTAACACTGAAATGCTCAGAGAAAACCCTGTCCCATTGTCACTTTGTTCACCACAAATCCTACATAGACTGGTCTGGGATCAAACCTGGGTCTCCACGGTGAGAGGCTAACGACTAACTGCCTGAGCCATGGCATGGCCTCTCACCTAATAAAGGTAAGTGCTGGATCTTTATTTCATCCTAATAAAGAAGAACATATGGAGACCAGAATTGTTGTGCTTTTTAGTGTCTTTCAGCTTTGGACTGAATTACCACCTTTATTTCTTGGATGTTGATAATACAATACTGTTATACTACATAACTTTGTATGGAACTTGTGTAATAAGTGTAATACACATTTTGGTGTTCAGAGGTTGTTTGTGGAGATGGAGCAAATGGCCAGTAGACCATTCTCGCAGGTTCTGGTGGAGATTGAACTGCGGGAAAAGGCAGACCTCTGTTCAAATGCAAATCCTGCAACCCTCAGGAAAAGGAAAAAGGTGAGCATTACTTTACTGTGTTTTCAGACTCTGGAATAGAGGAAACCACTGAGACCATGGTAAGAATTCCCATGGATTTCAGTGCTGTTTGAGACTTTCCACTGCTTCCTGCTGCTATTTCCCTCCTTTTTCCCTTGCCTCAGCCCAAGGCACCTGTTGCTAGAAGAGATTGTCACATTACTACCAATGCCCATGTGAACTGAGTGGCTTAGTGATTGGAGGAGAATATAAGACACTGGAGAGGTAAGCATAATAACTTGAGGGATATCAGTAAGGGGTAAGTTTTTGTATTCATGTTTGAAATGGTTTAGAATTTGTGATTCCATTGTTTTGTCTGCACCTTTATCTGGTGGCAAAAGTAGAGGCTTTTCTGTTTAATCTGCATTATTATTTGGTAAGAAAATTTGGAGTGAAGGTTCAAGCTTTGTGTAATGTTACACCATGTCATCAAATTGTATGTAACTGATGTTTCAAAAGAATGTAGTTATTCTGGCTTTAGGGTCAAGCAGTCAAAGAAGAGTGAAATGTTTGACCCTGAAGATGGAAGCACTGCTTTTCTCGACATGGCACTACGTTCCAGAAGACATGAGTTTTGATTAAAACTGCTGTGAGACATCATGTCTCACAAAATAAGGACTGTTGTGATTGGCATAATTAGTGATATGAAATTTATGAAAGCAAATACACATGTCTTATAGTGTCATAGAGGTTGCCTTTAGTACTGGTTATTGTAAATATTTTATTGAACAATACTTTATGCGTGTGTTTAAATCTTTGTCAAGAAGTAAAAGCCATTTGAATTTTATCATGCCTTACAGTGATAAATGGTAATGAATTTGCATAACCAGTAGCACAGTAGTTTAACTACAGCATACCGTTGCATTTCGTATAATTACAGCAATCCACTTGTTGTCCATAAACAGCACCCGTGTTGTTTATTTTGTGCCAAAACATTTAATTAGTTACATCAGAATGAACAAAGTTGCTGCTGACAGAATGAAAGTGGATTTTTGTCAGTGTTGTGGTGTTAAATTTGGGTAAAATTCTTCTTTATGCACTGCCTGTTAATACTTTATTTATAATTTTATTTGCAGTATGACCTCTAGTTGTATAGAAAATTTACTGAGGCTTTATGGTGCCTTAAATGATATTTTTGAATATCATATCACCCTGCTTTATTGATGATATGGTGTATATATAGTTCAGTTGCAATTTATTCAACAGGACTCACCTAGTCCTATTGCTCTGGAACCATGCTGTGGGAGCCGAGCTGCTGTTCTATCTCTACTTGTTCGACTGCCAACAGGCGGTGAGATGTTCACCCCATCGGGACAGTCAGGTGAGTCAGTATGACTTATTGTGATCAGCACACACTGATACGGCTTATTGCTGTGCAAATTATCTCTTATCAGGTGATCAGAAACACTAGGCAATGTCTATGAAAGTCAAGACCCAGCAAAAAAACACATCAAAGTCTGTGTGTTAGCCCAAATTGCATTGCATTTCAACATGAAACGTAGATAGTGCTTGTAAGTAGACATTTATTGGTCACAATTTTTAGTTAGCTTTTGCTGTATTAATGGGAAAAATGTACATAATATGTGAGCTACATTATCGAACTGATTGGAAGAAACAGTGTTGGTAACTTACACTATTATATTTTTATGGCATACTTAAGATTCGTAAACCTAAGGCCTGTGGTATACTTTTGGTCTTGTCTTGTGTTCTAAATGATGTGCTAATACACACATATTATATTTGTGAGCTGTATACGTGATGTTTCAGGAGGAATCTACCGTACTTGGGAGAATTTGCCTTAGGTTAATTGAGATCGATATAATCAAACATACCAATATACAAAGTTGAATGGCTACAGAGATAATGGTGCAAGAAAAATGTGGTTTTTAGCAGTTCCACATACTATACCTAATTACATGTTGTACTCTCCATACAATTTGCAGGTCCATCCTTGAGCCGATAGACAGCCGTGCGGAAGCAAGTGTGCTATGTAAAGTGCTTGGAAATTCTTAAGGATGATTTTTATGAAATTAGTGCAAGCTTTTCTAATTAATTTCCTTATCTCACTCAGAAGTTAATTAGATGTTAAGTCCAGGGGTTAACGTTACAGGAGCTACAAATTCCTCCTCATTTTAATATTCATTTGGTAATCATTAAATGTATAGCAGTTCTCATTCTTTGAAAGTTATCTCGCCATTATCTCCACAACCATTCAACTTCAGAATATAGGTATTTTTGGTTATATTCATGTAATTCAGCCTAAGGAACCTTGTGGCAAAGATTCCGTCTGGTACACTGTGTATATCAGTTCCGTATTTTCTTATTTAATGGACTCTTTACTGCTGCCGTTGGCATGTGCTGACCTACTATTTACTGCAACATGTTGTTAACCCTTTGAAGACTAAGCCCATGTCTGATTCACCCTACAACTGATAGTCTGTCCATCTTGGTGTTGAGGCCCCTTGGGACTCATGACCAGATCTTATTAAGCAGTGCAGTCATAGTTGCCCTGGGATATCTTCTCACAGGATGATGGGTTTGTGTTGTGTCCAGCGTCTTGGCCTTTATCGTACGTACGTATCAAAATATGTACATTTTGAGGGGACTTAGTACTAAAATTAATCTACATTGGTTTTTTTTTTTCAATGGCTCGACAACCCCTTGGGGGCCTAGGCTGCCTCATTTTTCGAGGCTTCACGATCACACTCATTTAGACACACCACATTCGGTAGGACTCCTCTGGACGAGGGACCAGCCCGTCGCAGAGACCTCTACTTGACAACACACAACACTCACAAGAGACAGACATCCATGCCGTAGGCGGGATTCGAACCCACAATCCCAGTAAGCGAGCGGCCGCAGACCCACGCCTTAGACCGCGTGGCTACTGGGATTGGCAATCTACATTATATATAAAGATTTAGTTCATACTGCACAGAGAGAGATCAAACAGTGAATGCTGTGTAGGGGCAGATATCTGTGTGGGCAGAATGTAGAATTTCTTAATGTTGCAGCAGGTGGTACATATATTAACCACTAGTCTTTAAAAAGTGAAGCCTGAGGTGTGTGTGTCTCTAAATTACCGTCCTCTGATATCAGTGTGACCAGTGACAAAATTAGTATAGTACTTTTTGACAGTGTGCATCTCATTGACATTGGTCATTGCCCTGGTGGCAAAAATGGGACTCTTCAGGTCTGTGATGATGAAACTGTCTCATAGAACATCTCAGAGAATGTAAAGAGAAGGTATGAACTAATAATTGATTTCTAAACCTTATGTTGCTTTCTGTGATTATTTTTAAACTTTATAGACATTACAAATATTGAATGTGCCACAAACATCCTGAGCATTCAGCATGAAGCTGAATACTTGGATATGTGTGAGTTCTCACTAGTTTGAAGTCAACTGAAACAAGGTAACAATGCTAATAGGGACGTACAGCATTTTCGTTTGATATGAAAAATGCATCTTGTTACAAATTTCCCTGTTCCTAAACCATTTGATTATTTTAGTTTTGACAGTTTCAAGAAGATGGTACATCTATTTGTGTAACTGCTTGGTCTGTGTATGTCAGCCTGATTTCCCATTGGATTGTGTTTGGTATAAGACAGATGTTTGTGTTATATGGAGTTACTGAATTCAACAGTGTTTGATGAATCACAGAAAATGTTGTTAATGCCAAACAGGTAATTCTAAACTACAACTTCAAAGTCTAGAACAAGTTTTATTATATTCAGTTGTATGCCATACAGTGGAAACAGGGTTTACATTTATGAAGGTATAATTTAAAATGGATTTAAAATCAAGGAAATGAAAATTCATGTAGGTGTTAAAGTTAAATACACTAAATTAGTTCACTTCTTCCACATGTCGACTGTGACATACACTACAGGGCATACACAAAAGAATGGTGCGGTTTCAAAAGTGAATAAAAATTTTATTTCTCACCTTACACGGGCACAACATACACCGTCAGCGGCGGCAACTGTCCAAGTTTCTCATTTGGTAATTACAGTCCTTCAATGTGTGCACCCTAGGTCACACGACACACATCCACACGGTAATCAAACTCATCCCAGACCCGGTGTAGCATGTCCGCTGTAATGGCCTGCAGTGCACGCGTTATCCGATCACGAATGAAGACCAGGACTCTTGCCTTTACACAAGCATCCAGTTTCTACAAACTGTCGGTACCACCTGCTTATGTTATTCTTGTGTGGTGCGTCTTTTTTAAACCGTGAACGAAACTCACGCTGCACTGTAATCACAGATCTGGACACCTCAAAATGGAGCACACAGAAAGCCTTCTCCTGCTGCAACGCCATCTTTGAAACTGGCCCCGCGGCCACACAGTAAGCATGAGAAGCAAACTGCTGGTAGCGCATGAGAAACTTGGATAGTTGCCGCCGCTGACGGTGTATGTTATGCCCATGTAATGTGAGACATAAATTTTTTATTCACTTTTGAAACCGCACCATTCTTTTGTGTATGCCCTGTATTTACTGAAATATTAGATGCCTTTGCATATGAGACAGCATTCAGATTTCAGAAAAATACACCTGCAGAACACGTTCAATTTTGTGTCCAACTATACAGTGACCCCCCATTTTTGAGTTGATGAATCTGGAAAAATTTCTTCTCATGCTTGAATAGCTATGGTATTCTGAAGACTGAATAAATGACTCCAAGTTTTATGCCATGTAAACTTACTTTCTGACTTTTGGTTTACTGTAACTGAGATTTTACTTATACTTTCAGACAAATTGAGTGAACAAACGTATTCCTGTGTACATGACATTGAAGTGTTGGCATTTTTGTTTGTCAAAGCAGGTCTGGCAATAGCTTCAGCGCTGGTGACTCTAGGTAACCCTCGTAAAGTCAGCATTGATCCTACAGTCAAAGGAGACACAAAATGCAAGTCCCGTAAGTCGTCCAGCCAACACCCAGAAAACTGCAGCTAGTGTATAATATTGTTCAGTGCAGCTCCTTCCCTATGTGCATTACAATACAAATTTATAATCACATTACCAAACACACCTCTGTATCAACATTGTACACCCACAAATACACCTCAGTCTCTCTCCTCTTCTTCATCTTGAATTCTTTCAACTGTGACATAAATTGATTGCCATATTCCAGTTACTCTGTAGAATATTCATTCATCTTTTGTATATATTATACCATCACAACATAAATTATCACAATTTGAGAGTTTTATTGTAACCGTGTGTTGTGACTCATGATGGAGTGGTCCAGTCTGTCAGGTGGAAGGCTGGCCTGAAATTTTGCTTGTTTATGGAGCGCGTTTCCAAGTAATTGTATAAAAATATTCAGCTACTGATATGCTATGCAAGAGAACAGTTAAACCATTCAAAATTGGAATGCATTGTTTAGTTAATTTTGCAGCACCATATGTGCACATTATGGCAGCACACCTGTCAGTGGCACTATGTGCACATTATGGCAGCACACCTGTCAGTGGCACAGTACTTCCCCATGCTGTCCAACAGAGCATGTGGGTCAGGCCCTGCTAAAGCTGTGAAAAACTTTAGAAGTGTCTCTCACATACAGCATACTTATGCTGAATAAGTGTGTGCATAAGAATCATAAAGCAAGCATCACAAAATGCATGCAAAAGTTTTTGTTAATATTGCAGGCAAATTGGGAATAAACAATTTGCAAATGACAGGTATTGGGATTAGAAGTTTGAAATGGACACATCATATTGGAAGCCGAAAGATTACAGAATTTGTTTTGAGAAATTGTTAAAGGCTAAGGAATGATTGAACAGTCTATAAGGGATTCTCTTGTATCAAGAGTTGAGTCTTGTCAGTTTTGTAGTTGTTAATTGTAACTGTATTTTATTCAGCTTCCTTGACAAAATTTTTATTGCACACATCAAACTCTGTATGTACACATGTTCATATGAGTCATTGTACTTGTCGCTACAATGTTATATGAAACGTATATAACGTATTACCAAATTCTGTTGATTTACTAACTTACTAATTGTTATAATATCACATTACTCACTTCATTTAGATGATATAGTATTGATTTTTTGTACCACACTTTGAATACACCCAAGTTCACTGCCTCTTTCAGTTTCCAATTCTCTAAAATAAGTTCTCATTTTATATACAGTTACATTTTCCATCTTAAAATTTCGTAAGACGAATATTCCTCTACAGAACAGAAGGTCTGTTGCAATAAGAACGATTTTAGTTTTCTTCTGAAAAGTTGTATATTCTTTAAATTCTTTAATTGACTTGGTGATTTATACAATTTTATCCTTGTGTTATTTACAGTTTTGAAAATATCAGTTCTACAAAACTGAGATTGAAGATGTGATCTTTGATGTGTATTATAATCGTGCGTAGCTAAATTATGTTCCAACTGACCTGTGTTTAATTGTATGTAGTACACGGTTTTCTAATGTTTTAAACAGTTCTCTGCAGGAGGTAACTCTCCTCCCATTACTGATTAATTTAATCACTCTCTTCTGTAGTTTAAAATTTTTTTACTTATCACGTTTTCTACTTCATCTTCTGATACAGGCTTTAAGAACATCATTTCCACATGTATTTAATTTTACAATTGTCCTTTGGTACATTTTATATATCTCACCATTTTATTCTGTCATTTTCTCTACTCTTTCAATGAAATAGGACTGAAATAACTCTGCAATAATTTTCTGACTAGTTAATTTGTTGGCTCCACAATTTATTTCAATCTTCTTATTATTTAATATTGATTTTCCAATTTCCTTATTTATTATTTGCCACACTGTTTTTGTTTTATTTTTAGCATTTAATATGTATCTATCATTTTCTGTTCTCTTTGCTTCCCTAATTACCGTATATTCTCGAATCTAATGCGCACCCTTTTTACAGTTTTAGAGGGCTAAAAAATCAGATGCGTATTAGATTCGCGTGCGGATTAGATTCGTGGTCTAGAGCTGGATTTTGGAAAAATGATTGAGCTGCTGTACGTGCCGTAAGAACAATACAATACAATAATCTATTATTTTATTATTTATTATTATAATTTATTATTCATCAGACTCGCCGTCATCACTCATAACTGAATCGTTATCCGTGCTCTCCACCCAGTCACTATCATCTTTATCTTCAACATCGTCCTCCCATACAATGTCATCTTCTGTTCCGTCCAAAGCATTGCTTATGCAACACTTCTTGAAAGATCTGACGATAATGCTGTCCGGGATGGCTTTCCATGCAGCCGACACCCACCGCGCCACTTCTGAAGGAGCTGCGTCACACCCGCTGATCGCTGCCTTGTGTTTCCGCCATAGTCGAACGTTGCTTTCATTAACTCCAAAAATTGCAGCGGCTTTGCGGTTTCGATTCTCCTCTGCGCACCGAATAACTTCACGTTTGAACTTCGCCGTATATGAGAGTCGTTTAGATTTCAGGTGTCCCTCTTCCATAACTACGGTACACGACAAATTGGAACAAGCACCTCCCACGTTTCAACAACTAAAGCTCAGCTGGCTTCAGACGAGATTGCGCACGTCTGTTGAGAAAGGCCCCGCCTCTATCGGTATGACTCATCGGCCACAGGCGTAGCGTCGGATTTTAACGCGTTGGTAACATCCAATATTATTCAATCAGTCGCCCCGTGGGCAAGGGGTGGTTGAAGGAAAGGTGCGGATTAGAATCGCGAACTAACTTTTTTTCGTTTAAGAAGTCGCCAAAAACTGGCTGCGTATTAGATTCGGATGCGCATTAGATTCGAGAATATACGGTACCTTTCTATATATCTTTCTGTAATTTTTCAGTATATTCCACGTCTTTCTCTGGCAGGTCTGTTTTTTTTCTTTGATTGTCTAAAAGACTCATCCTTTTACTAGAGTTCTTAATTCCTTGACTGATCGAGTTTTTCTTACTGATTTCCTCAGATATACTATTTTGACAGGAAAGGCAGTGTCATAATAATAATGGAAGATATCCAGAAAAAGTTGTTGAGCAATTTTTTCATACCCTCTCTCAATGTAACAGCAGCTAAAATTTCAGCTGAGTTCTTGTCCTGACCAAGTGGACCATTCCCTTGTACCCTTAGCCAACACTGAAAAGTGTCTGTTTACGCACGGAAGGAAACATGGTCATTGGTTTAAAATATATACACATACGTAACACACAATTACAATCCTTCCCAATTTCAAGTTGTACGAACTTGCATGTGTAAAGTTAGGAACTTGCACATAGTTGTTAAAGTAATATTTACAACTAGACTGTTACAGATTGTAGAGTTAAAATAATTATATTTAAACACTCTTTATGTATAGTGTTTGTCACTGTTGTTATTAGACTGTATTAAAATTATATTGTAATACATATTGCTGTGTAACAGCTGTGTATACATATACTTTATGTGAATTTTAAGTGACCTTTGGCTTAATGTATGCATATGTGAGTTCGTATGTCTTACACTCATCTGACTTGTGTGTGTATCATACATGATAAATCAAAGACCACATTTCCTTGTGTTTGTAAAGAGAATGATAATGACTGGATTTATTTGAAGCATGTAGAGGTTATGAAGAGATTTGTTGATTGTGAGAATTTCCTACATTTGGATGGTGTAATATATACAGTTGGTGTACCGGCATAACACTAAGGTGTTAAATGTAAGAAATATCCTTATTCATATTTACTCTTTGTCATTTGGCCTTTAAATCCCAATGTAGCTGCTGACGGCCAATGTTGTTTTTGTTTTTAAATGTCCATGCCTGCGCCTGCATGGGACGTTACTTTCCCTTTTGTCCTTGAAGAGTTAAATTTAACGGGACACAGTTGTCCCATTTGGCCAGTAAAGGTTAAATAATGCTGAACTGCTACATAAAGAACATGTTTCAAAGTACATGTTATGTTATCCATCAATTAAAATATGCAGGAAGTAATTGTTATGTGTTTAGGTGCCAAAGGAAGTTCCTTGTTTGTTGATTAAATATTTTTTAAAAATAATAAGTTATAGTTTTATATCAAAGGAGGTGCTGTAATTGTAAATTTCTGTGTTGTAATGCATATAATAGTTACTGTACATATGAATGTGATCTGATCTACTTGACCTTTCTGTATGAATGGCACCAAGGCAAGATTCTTGAGAATGTAATTATCTGAAAAGTTGCCTTTGATTAGCATTTAATTTTAAAATATACATCTGTGTTATATGTAAATTTTAACAGAATTCTTTTGTACGCTAGCAGTATTTATTACAACTGTGGATGTCAGTTTTATTTTTCAGTTAAATTCTGCATCAAATGGAGTATTTAAGAATCATGTGAGCAGCACTTGACTGATACGCTCATTTGTATGTGAGGTTCCTCATACTGACATTTTAATTAACTTCACATTTAATGTCTAGTCTGATGTGTTGCAATATAAGTGAATTTAAGGTTGAAGTAAAAGCTAGATCTCGAATAAGAGATTTTATTGAATGGGTCTGAACTGCAGGTGTGTTGCAAATCGAACACATTTACTTTCTGTATGAGTGGAAGTATTCAGAAAAATGTAGGTTTACTTGAAAGTGCGTGAAGTAATTATTGAATCTCAAATAGAACTGTGCTTCCGTCATTTTGTAAGACGCTTTTCAAATGAGGACCTATTATTTTCAGGCAACTGTTCTTGCCTATAATACCTTACTTCAAACATGGTGTTAGCTGGGACTGAATGATAAAGACGGTTTCTCAAAATATATAATACTGGAGCCAAGACACTGTAGTTGGTATAGTGACTATGCTCTAGGCTGGTCATCCAAAGGACCATCGTTCCAATTCACAGCAGTGGCAAGAGACTTTTTTCTTCTCCAAAACATCACTACTGACTCTGCAGCCCACCCAGCCTCCTATTCAGTGGATATTGCGGCCTCTTACGCAGGGGTAAAGTGACCATGGCATTAAGCTGCCTAATTACCCTGTGTAAATTCACAAAAGTTTATGTGCAAGCATTAAATACTGTGAAAATTGATGTGTGTGCGTTTGATTGTGTGTGCATGTTGGCGTTGTATAGGGAAGATGGACATGTGCATGTGTGTTCATGCATGTCTTAGTGCTGTGAACAAGTTCTAAATTTTAATTATTTAATTATTTATCTCAGCTTGTTAATAGCAGTATTTTACTGTAAATTCTAGCTGTCAGCTCTTTATTGTATGAAGATTAGACACATTATTTGCAGTCAGAAACTACTAATGTACCGAAGCTTAGTAATCTGATAATGTTACTTGATATATGTGTTTACAGAAATGAAACACACAAAATGTTAAATGACATACAGAAGTGTTATTTTGCTGGAATTTTCACAAATTACAAATTCTTTATAATGGCCATGTTGCTGTCCTCTTTCATGCCATCTTAAACAAATATATGAATAATTAAACTAACGTGTGTTTTGGAGCCACAGAATGATTGTGTGTGCTTGATTGACAACAGAAAATGATCAGTGATTGAATGTTTAGTGTAGTAATCAGTCATGGCTACTAGAACATATAGTAGAGTAATGCACATGCACAGAGTGTACTTGGCTCAAGCGGTCAAGGACTAGGTGGAGAAACCAAATGTAAGGAGATATGTCAATCAGAATGGAGATGGAAGAGATAAGGAGTCCATGTCTGTGGTGCAGTCAAGCACTGGGGGGGGTAGACGAAAGGTAAATAAGGTAAAGTTGTCCCTGTCCATGCCATGAGGGCATGTAGGAGTAAAGGTATAGCTCCACTCATTCCTAGCCTTGGTACCAGATGAAGGTGAGTGGTCAAGGATATGCACAGTACACTTTACCTCCAGGAAAGAACCCTAGTACCTGTTGAACAGGAGGCTGTCTGGGTGCCAGAGTCAGTCTGGATGTTTTGTAAAAGACAAAAATATCTTGCAAGAAGATGTATAACTTAGAATGGAGAAGGAATCTACATTAATCCTCGTGGCTGATATCACATTGATTCTCCCCAGACTGCACTGTATATATTTTCTTGCTTTTTCATAATTTTACGGTAACAATGGTAGATTACACAACACAGCAAGGTGATGTATGGTATGATGTGTAGTGCACGTCTGTCAGTAACCAGGTATTATGGTATGATGTGTAGTACATGTCTGTCAGTAACCAGGTATTATGGTATGATGTGTGGTACATGTCTGTCAGTAACAAGGTATTATGGTACGATGTGTAGTACATGTCTGTCAGTAACCAGGTATTATGGTATGATGTGTAGTACATGTCTGTCAGTAACCAGGTATTATGGTATGATGTGTAGTACATGTCTGTCAGTAACAAGGTATTATGGTATGATGTGTAGTACATGTCTGTCAGTAACAAGGTATTATGGTACGATGTGTAGTACATGTCTGTCAGTAACCAGGTATTATGGTATGATGTGTAGTACATGTCTGTCAGTAACAAGGTATTATGGTATGATGTGTAGTACATGTCTGTCAGTAACCAGGTATTATGGTATGATGTGTGGTACATGTCTCAGTAACCAGGTATTATGGTACGATGTGTAGTACATGTCTGTCAGTAACCAGGTATTATGGTATGATGTGTAGTACATGTCTGTCAGTAACAAGGTATTATGGTATGATGTGTAGTACATGTCTGTCAGTAACCAGGTATTATGGTATGATGTGTAGTACATGTCTGTCAGTAACAAGGTATTATGGTATGATGTGTGGTACATGTCTGTCAGTAACCAGGTATTATGGTATGATGTGTGGTACATGTCTGTCAGTAACCAAGTGCTGCGTGTGTGTGGGCACGCGCGCGCGTTTGTGCTTACCGATGCACATGCTCTCTTGACTTTTGAAGTTCACTTCTTGCGAGCAAATGTTATTGTTCTGTGGATGAATAGATCTGACTTTCCCAGGGCATGGTTTTGGACTTGTTAGATTACCCAGAATCTTTGGAATCACATCATAACTTTTTGTCTCTAATTTCTTTTATTTGAACGGAGGACCAAGCCAGTGCAGAACTTGAAAGCAAGCCATGCTAAAACTAGAATCTGTGAGCTTTTCTTGTTTTGTATGGTATGAAACGCGGTCTCTCACAATGTATAATCTGTCAGCATTATGTTGCACTGAAAATAAAACTTATGGTTCCGAAATGCTTGTGAATTCATACATGACAGTTAAAGTGCCAAGTGTATTACTAAGATAAACAAAATGATATTAGAATTACTTGCTAGGGGAAATGGCTTGTAGCCTTAAACCTTAGTTATATTTCTTCTAAATAAATTATATTTTTATGAACTTAATATTTTATGCATCATTAAGACTCTGACATTACTAACTGATGTTGGACTTAAGCTTGTCTTCTGTTTGATTAAATGCATAGTATTTATATGTATATGAAACAAAATGTTTACAGCTACAATCTTATGATTACAGGTATGTTCATGTAACATGTTGGAATGAAGAGGTGATACCCATAATTGTTCATAGCATAAACACACTCTTAATTGTGTGGAACTGAGTCCTTATTGAGTTGCTGATAGTCGTTTAGCTAGTCGAGAAATCCCTCAGCTTTTGTGGAACCTGAAGGCTTGTTACTATGTTCAAAAGAGCCTTCCACCAAATATCTTGGTCAAGCAGTGAGCACTCAGTGTTTGTGTTTGGCACGGTTCCAGTCTCATCCTGAAACTAGCTAGCCTCCTGAAGATTTGTGTGTTTTTTGTGTCTCTGTGGAAAAATGCTGTGATAGTGCCTTAAGTAGGCCACACCTGCCATCTTCAACATCCTGTCCCGTTCAGTCATTAATCATCCAATCATTAAACGAGTTAATAATAAACAAATCAGAAGATGCCACTGGCCCCCCTACACAAAGCTAGGTGAATCCAGGCCACACTGTCCCACCCTGTTTTTAAGGTTTGTTTTAATATTATCCTCCCATATATTCATACATGTTCTATGCAGTCTCTTCCTTTTACAGTGTTCTGATAGAAATTTTGTAGGCATTTCTGATCTCTCCTCTGCATGGTACAAGCCCCCCCCCCCGACATCCCATCTCCTCCTCCTTGCACTTATCACCCTAACAATATTGGTAGAAGGGTGGGGATGATGAAGACCCTTACTATGCAGTTTTTACCAGCCCTTTTTTTAGACCAAAAGATTCCCTTCAGCAGCCTATTCTTACAGATCCAAATTCAAGTCTATTTAAACGTGTTTGACTGCTTAGTATTATACATGTTACGTGCAGTTGTTTTACATATGTAAGTTTTTATTACTAACCACTGCACAATATTGTGCAGTGGTTAGTAATAAAAACTTGCGTATGTTAGACTGCATTTTATTTATGATCTTGGCACCAACTGTAGACCTTCATGGGACTGGTACATAGGCACTGGGGGAACTTAGCCTTTACGTACATACATATTCCATTTTTGGCTTAATCACAATGTTAGCTAGAGAAATTTGTAGAAGCTATCAAAAACTTCCATTTTCACTTTACTCCAGCATCTTTTGTTCCATACCAGCCTCCTTTGTTCCATAATTTTGTCATGATACCCTTAATAGTATATACTGTAATTGTAACTTCTTTCCCCACCCACTTGTCCATTAAATTGCAAAGATGAACAGAGAACTGGTAACATACACTGATCATATTTGGGGGGGGGGAATCAGGTTTCAGAAATTCTCTTCTTTTATTGACCCCAAGTGTTCCTCACTATATTCACAGAAGCCAGGCATGGTACTGTGTTCTGAATTATTTTAATCCAGTTTTGTATTTTGGCCAGAACACTGACCATCCTGGCTGAGGTTTCATGCGGTTTTCCTCAGTCATGTCAAGCATTGTTGCATTATTGTATGTTGTTGAAGATGTCCAGCTAGAATTTTGTATTCTTCTCTAGTGTTCCCTCATGCATGGTGCATATCCATCTCTTCTTACCCTCCTTTATTTAATTACTGTATCTGTGTTAGGTGCAAATGAGTATTTATTTGTGTTGTTGCAACTTGAGTGCGACACTTCATATCGTATGATGATGGAGCGTTTATAGCACTAATGTTCATGTCAGGAAGAGTTGCCCCTGCTGTCATATAATGTGACTCATGAATTGAGAACATAAGATTTTTCACTATACTACATGTTTTTATGTCAAATTACTAGAATACATGACAAGAATGATCTGATGTGCTCAACCTGAAATGAAAGCAAGTTTCAACAGAGGGTATAATTTTTTCCAGTTTTTATTTTAGAAACTTGTTATTCAGAGTGTATCTGAATTTACATTACCAAAAGTTGCATTGTAATGTTTTTGTACTGTAACTTTACAGTTATTTTGTGCTGACAACATCAGTGTATGCCAAGTGATAGGGAAGTACAGTATAAGGAATATAATGCAAGTGTTGTGTGCCTGAAGTTGCAGCAAGTGTGTTGCATTGCTTGAGAACTGCTGTATCAAACAGCTAGGCTTAAACACAATATTATTGCCCCGAGATTACTTTAGTAATTTATGTTAATAAAGTCATATACGGTGAATAAATGTTGTTCATGATCGAAATGGCTCCAGAAGTTCGGCGTGAATATTATTCAACTTCGAATGAAATTGTCAGTAATTGTGTCAAGATTTTGCAGTTATGTTTGAGTTACTGTGTACTGCTGCCACAGGTCCTTACAACTGACGATAATATTTACCAGCATTTACTGACATCCATAGTTCTTATAATTAAAGAAACATCAATTGTATCTAGACTCATGTGCTTGCTTGTAATTAAGGGAAGGTAAAGCATTCACTGGACACATTGCAGTCTCAAAAGTGTGGTGGAAACATGAAAAGGTGCATTGGCTTGTTTTTGGTGGTCATGCCCATTATATTTTCTATTTTGTTTAATGTTCTTATTCACTAGACCGGGCAGTAGGTTTGGTGACAGACACTTAAAAGTGCCAAAGACTGCGAAGACACACTTCAGTGGGACACTGCCACGTAACGGAAGTATTAACTGAAGCAATATATGCAAGCGTGAAGAGACTGCTTCAGTTGGACTGCCAAACATTCCCATAGGATTTCCAGCACGTTGCATTCTACTGTATGGCCTAAGGTTAAGAAATGTATGCAGATGCAAGTTCTGGGAAGTTTCTCCTGTGTGTTACAGACTGATGTTTTTATTACTTAGAGGTGGGGACATATTTATAATGAACATTGTAATGGGGTTAGGTTGGGTTTGCTAGCAAGTTGTGACATGCAGGACACTTGATGGTGCTGAAATGTATTTTGTGGGTTTCGTTTCACTGTCTTTCACACAGTGGAAGCATGTCTTGAATGTGGAAAGCTTTGCAAAATCAGCTTTTTTAACATCGTTATGTCGGATGTGACGTGTACATATTGCACTAATTAGTTCTCATTTTTCTGAAATTGAGAAGCATGCACAAGCTTGCTGCCAGTTGTATCTAGTCGTTCTTCAATATCTTTTGGTCATTGTGTGACAGTGTAATGATTTTTTAATGAATGGAATTAAAGGAAGAGATTTTGTTTTTATTAACCTGTACTTCGTTTGAGGCATCACAGTGGTATTTGTTAGTACTGTAATATTGGTGGTTTGTGTTAAATGTGTTGTCATCCTCTTGTTTTGTGTTGCAGTGCTGTTCGGATTGTCTGTTGTACAGGTTTTAGTGTCAGCTGTCAACAGCACAGTCATCTGGGATACTTGAATTTAAGTTTTTTTTGGCTTGTTCACAAAGCAGCTGTGAAAAGAGACTAGTGGCTTTGCCATGCCTATGAATTTATCTGCATGGAACAACCCGGTCCCCACTGGATGTATTTTCATGAAATTTTATGTTGGGCATATTTATTAAAATGTGTCAACCAAGTTCAGTTTTGGTCAAAATCTGATAAAATTAACACACACTATATGAAGACCTACCTACACTTATGATGATATCTTGTGAATTCTTTCGTTGGTTGAAAAGAGCTTCAGAAAAGTTGTAGAGGGAATCGAGACATACCTTTATGACAAATACTTTTTTTTTCTGAAAATCGCGCAATTTAGAAGACAATTGTAAGGAATACGGCACAGTTAGAGAGGCCAAAGAAATAGTTAACAAACTAAACACGACATGGCACCACACAGGTGCAGTTTGCATGCCAGGTAATTAAGGCAAGCATACCGAGATACAGTCTGTTAGTTTATCGTATGTACAGAAACTGAAAAATTGTGCTCTGAAGTGGACGTCATGTCTACTGTTTGTTCACGCCATATGTACTAAGACGGCATGGATGAGCATTCGTTTCATTCTCTGAATGTTGGTAGAATATATAGGAGTAAATGTGTGAAGAATTAACTTCATATTAGTCTCACGATGCATTTTTTAACAATTCACTGTCCACGAACCAACTAAATGCTCTTCTTCACTTGAACGTAATTTTGTACCCCCTGATGATGGTCTTTAAGAGGACCGAAACATATGTAGGGGTGAACTTGTAAATAAAGAAAAGTGAAAGTGAAAAATTGCATTTAGTTGGTTTTTCCAGCTGTGGTCTCATTATTGTGGGTGTGCATGCCCACAAGGCTATGCACAGTGTGAAATTCAAAATTGCACATTTCTCTTTCCGTCTGTAAGGTGTGACTATGAAGTAACGAGTCTTGACTTTTTTTTAACACACGTGTAGTCCTTCCAAAACGACACTGTTCGATTCCCGGCAAGAGTTTTTCTGTTTCTCAGCGCATCCAGAGCATCTGTGAGCCCCAACCAGCCACCCAATCAGTGAGTACCGAGGCTCTGTCCCGGGGGATTTTGGCGGCTGGGAAATGAAGCTAGCCACTCACCTTCATCTAGTAAAAGGTAAAGGTCGTCCCATGATATGCCTATGCAGGCACAGAGGGTAGGTGGAAGTTTAACTCTTACCCATTCTCAACCCTGCAGTGGAAGGAGGTAGGTGGGCAGCACCACGTTCCGGCCGCTTTACCTCCGGGAAAGACCCGGTACCCATTGCACAGGAGGCTGGTTGGGCGTCGGTGCCCTTCTGGACGGTAAGGAATATCTCGCCCCCACCGGGATTCGATCCCCGGACCGTCCAAGCCCGTAGCGAGTCTTTGTGCCGACTGAGCTATCGCGGCCGCCCACCCTCATGTAGCGCCATTCCCACATATGCCTGCGTGCGTACAGGGATAACGTTATCCTGGATTTATGTAATAAAGTGTGACGTCATCAGAGAAGTCTTAGGAAGGCCTCCTGCCCCTAGTGACATTACAAAACAATGGCTGAAGAGTTACTCTTCTTGGACTTGTTTTACCCTGACGATGGCGGCAGCAAACTCCTCCGAAACGTCGGTAACGAAGAGTCTTCATGGCATCATATCCCAGAAGGCGCGAATGTGCGTAAGAGGGAGTTTCCTGGTTGGAGTGATCCGATGTTGGATGTGCATTTGCATAGCTAGCGTCTGGTTGAATTCAGAATGGTGTCCATTATTGGTGATTTACAGTGAAAATAAACCAGCAGCGATTATGTACAAAGGTGGCGAGGAAAATGAAACAGTGCGATTAAAGATTGTTAAAATTATATTTACCAGGTTCGTTATAAAGGAATTGTGCTTGCCCGGTCCCCTAGAAGTCTCCCGCGGAGCACAGTTTCAGTATCTCTGGCACAGTTTGTACTGTATTGAAAGACAGAATGACTGTGGATGATGCATTGGATATGTTACGGAGTGAAGTGGCTGTGTGTTGTATTGACGTGCTCTAGCATTTGCCTGTGGGGACAGGAAAACGACGAAAGACCTTTTATGATGGCTGGTTTTTGGGCAGAATTCAATACTGAAACGTGAATGTGAAGCAGGAATTCAAACGGCTGAACTGGCCGCTTTTATTGCAACAAGGAAGAACGAAGTACGATAATTAACGAATGTACTGAGAAAGGAACGGATTATGTATATAATTCGCAGGTTCTGTAACCATTCAAACACTAATAGTGGAAGCACTTTTCTATCCAATCCTTCCAATTTCCGAAAAAGCGTTGCTTTTTGGAAGGTTCCCAGGCTTCGCCCGCTTGTCCTTCTGGTAAGACAGACATAGAGATGAAGATGAGCATGGAGAATTAGTGGAATGATACTGTCTGAGGAAAACCTGTCTCAGTGCCACTTCATCTACCACAAATCTCACATGGACCGACTTGGTATTGAAAGCGGACCTCAAGCGGCGAGAGGCCGGCGACTAACCGCCTAAGCCATGGCACGGCCAATTAAAGACTACGATTGAGCTGCAGTATATGGATTAAGTTCGACCCGCGCAGTAAACACTTCGGTTATACAACAGTCAGTTAATATTGTGTAAGGACATGATCGCTGTTTGTTATTAGATCTCTACAAAACATATACATGCTCTCTGTGGAGAGCAGGTAGGATGTTTTGGTATAAAGCTGGTGATACATACACTAACCACTGGACTTTAAAATGTTAACGCCTTTGTTTGAACTACAAATGTTTTATGAAGTCAAATGACGTGGGGAGATAATCGTTAATGCCGAGTGGGTAAGGACTGGGAAGGGGGTTGTCCTTACATATTAGAAGCCAGTTTTTTGGGAAGATTTACGAAACTTTGAAGGACAACACAAAGATCTTGGATTTTAATAGCTGTTTGTGAGGTTACTTGTATGGATTATCCGCGAGTTTACATAGGACAGACAGTAGAAACATACAGACAAGATTTAAGGAATATATTCGTAATGTAATTAATAATGGTGATCCAAAATATGCCACCCACATCGTTACTAACACACTCTTATGTAAGTATTGGAGACGTAACGAGATAGTTAAAATATTAAAACGATTGAAAAGCTGCACATTTATACGGTATTGCAAGAAAGGAAAAGCAAAGGTAGGCTAAGAGACAAACAGGAATGTGATGGATGCAACAGCCTTGACTTGACACCGAATGTTTTCGTGGCAGAACTTTCGAAGTGTAGCGGTGTGATGTGACTAACATGGGTGCAGAGTAATACGAGGTAAAACCTGGTCGACTGTCATGCGTACTGCATACAGTGGTTCAATGGACAACCTGGGCGACACAACCAACGGCCACTTCAAAGCCAACATTTAATAAGATTACAATTCACTTTTTATGTAGTTCTTTTAATAACAATATTGAAAAATTACAGACGAGAAATCATCGGTGAAGAGTTCAGGACATGACAATCAGCAGCGAAGTACGTGTATACAAACAACAAGAATATGCTTGTGTTGTTCACTCCGTGCATTATAGTCAGTAATCTACAATAATAAACCAACAAAATGCACACAATTTGAAGCTTCAACCACCTAAAAAAGAATTAGATGTGTTTTGTACGAAACTATTTGATGTACTCCCTGAATATGAGCCTATGAGGTTCGAAACATGTAGGAGTTTCATTGTTTTAATATAATTATGAATGTGTAAATGACAAATTGTGTGCATTATGTTGGTTGATTATTGTAGAATGTGTTTGCGTGTCAAATATACAAGATTCTAACAATTTAATAAAACCAACAAATAATCCGTGAGCGCAACATAGATCCTGTATTGTAATAATATCAACAGCTACGTGTTTCGGTTACATTAACAGCCATCATCGCGCTGTACAGAAGAAAATAAAACATTTTGACATGCATCTGAAAAATGTAGCAAAGAGATCGCAGACTTTACCATTTATCAGGTACATGTACTGTAGTGTACCAGAATTATGACGAGTGTCAGAGTAGAAGCTTCAATATGATTAAGGTATCAAACAATAATTAATTAGCAGACTGTTGTATAGCGCATGTGTATTTTAATGTAGAAGTTACGGTTTCGTATAAGATGATGATTTTAATATAATTAGAGTATAAAAACTTTTAAAACATTTATATATCATTGTTTTTATTGCGTATTATTTAAATACTAATTTTAAAGGTTAATATTTTACGTGGACTGAGGGATTCCGCTAGAATTAATGATTAACAGCATTGGCAGCAAATGTTTTTAATGCTTTGTGAGCTGAACCTGATTGCCTCCTGATGATTGACCTTACCTTAGTCGAAACACGTCGATGTCACTATAAATCTAATGTTTCAGATTCAAGTTGTGTTTTTATGGTTGTAGTTAAGTAATAAAATTCACACACAGCACGGCGGATGGAGTTTAGAGTATAGAGGGGAGGCCATGTTTTCCAACCTCACATACAAGTTGCAAAATTTTTGTGGGAATTTAATTGCATGTGCTGAAATTATGCACATTATGTAGGTATTCAATATTTTGGAATGAAATTTGTCAGTTGGGTGAAACTAACCCGTAGTCAGATGGAAGACGCCCTCGTGACTACGAAAGACGACGCGACTTTGGATCTGGAACTGGCGGGCTCTATCGATCTGTAAGCTAGCCTATGTCACGTCCGCAGAGGCGGGACATTTGCCAGGACTTGCAGAAGCGCTGCTCCGTGTAAAGAGGCTAGCACAATTCATAGTTGGTGGTCTGTCCGTGAATAACAATATATGTAATGTTACCTCTGGGATTTGGAATCTTACTCCAAAGCGACAAAGAGTTTTTCAGAACAGATTGGTGAAGATAATAGTCGTCCGTGACACGAAGTAACAGGATGACGGAGAAAATTACAGGATGACAAGCTTTGTAATTTGAAGTGATTACATGAAGGAAGCCTACAGTGAGAATATTTTGAGATTATGCGTGCTAATATGAAATAGCCGTCGTCTTGTAAACAAATTACGATGAGCAAGAATGCCTGGATCTTTCACCGGCCGAAATATACATGAAATTAGTAAAAAAATATCTTCGGTGTTTCAAGCTACGACTGAACCGCAAATTGTACTTAAAACGTCACGCCGACAAGTTGAATGTTGGCGATCTTTTTTTGCGGGTGTTAAAATGTTTTAGCTGCTTGAGGGAGGGAAGGGCGAAAGAAAGAAAGAAAGAAAGAAGGAAAGAAGTTGACTGTATTGGAGTTTGTATTTTTTCAGAAATTTTTTACAAGTTTTTATATTTATGTGTTTATGTCTCTGTAATGGTTAGCCGTGGCTTGTGGTGTGAGAAGTAGGTCGCGTAGTTTACGCTCCTGAGATGGGAGAGACGCCTGGTGAAGATGTGATCTATCGCGCTGCCGCCGAGCGTCGTAGATTACGCGGGATCGTTGCGGATTTCTAGAGCGAGTTCTTCTTCCATGAATTCGATGAACCAGTCGTTATTCTTGCCGGGACGAGTATCTAGGTTGAAGTCGCCCGCCGGTGAGCAGGACGGGCATCTCGTGTAGTTTTCGTTCTTTGATGATTTTTTCGGCCTCTGTGAACCCTCCTCTGCCTCCTTTTTCCGTTTTCGGTAGTTTTCTTGCTTTTGTGCGTTAGTTAGTCTCGGCATCGTGAACCTGTAAAAAACAGCGCCGAGGTGACCCACCTATGTGTACCGAAATGTAAGACGTTAGATGGTGAGAGTGTGAAAATCGTAGGTGATTTTGACATGGCCGCTATTTTGGCACATTTCAAGATTTTTCGACGATTTTTTTATCGTGTAGGCATATTCCTTACCTTTCAAACTACGTATCGTTCATTGCTGTAGTCGAAGTAGGCGCGGAGCACTGTGAAGAAACGTAGGTAACGCGAAAGTCTGACACCGCGAGCGCCGAGGTGACCCACCGATGTGTACCGAAATGTAAGACGTTTTACGTCAAAAAGAGAACCTGATGAAATAACTTCTCATGGTTATTATTTCACTGCCTGTGTCCCTACATTCCGGTAACCTTACCTAGCGAGGAAATTTTGTGTTAAGCATATGGAATACTTTGCCGGCTGTAAGGAGTCTGTTCGAGTTGCGTCAGCTACATACATTTTTACATAATCTTTTCTTTTAATGGGTCACGGCGTTATGCAGCGGAATCTGAGTAGGCCTGAAGTCACTTAACGTTCACAGATAAGCAAACGATGTTATTTCAATTCTTGAGCCTGATCATCTGTACTGTAGAATGCGGTGGGACGATATCAAGGATGTGAGTATTTCCAGGAACTGCTGCGCGTTTGGTAAAGTTGCCATTCTTGGATTTGCTTACAGAGTAAAATGTAGATCAAGACAGTGGGAAATCCGGCCGAGATTCGAAGCGAGGACTTCCGGTGTAGAATTGTGTTCGTTAAATATTTTCTTTCTATAAAAATTTGTTATTGTTTTTAAATTGACGTGAAGTGTTATTATTCCAAACAAACCGCGCACTGACAGCTGATGTCTTTGCAAACACTGAGGCCAAAGGGTCAATCAAAAAAGACGTAAGGCCAAGAATGGCTATCAAATTTTCTTCATTAAAATTCAGAACGTCTGGTTGATGTTGCTGATAATGATGGCAATAAAGGCGACAGGAACTGTAGGTTGTTTTCCACACGTCCATCCGTTTGTCTCTGATAACGGAATCCGATATTTAAACACACCCTGTATTAGTACCAGATGAAATATTTGACTATGATCCACCTTAAATAAATGATTTTGAGTGACAAAACTGCCATACAGGTACCGCTGACTTACGCACTTTTTAAAAAGGCAAACAAATTTAAATGACGTCTTAGAAAAGTGCGCCGAATTTGTACTTGCGGCAATGAAAGCGCAATGAGACAGACAAAGGTGGCGGAGGAATACTGTTGGGCGATAACACAGGGGGCTGGGCAGTAATGCTGCGGCCGACGATGTTCTATTGTTTTGGATAGCATAATATAGGCCTACATATATATTTAATCATATATATATATATATATATATATATATATATATATACATACAATTTCAACTTGCGACGGACTTTCGGAACGTAAATATTACGTAAGTCGGGAGTGTCTGTAATTATTATATTACTGTATTACCCCTAACCTTTTGGAGAGAACCTCCCATACGAAATACAGTCAAAATGCGTAGAAACACTCTGGAGCTAATTAACAATGTACGAAGGCGGGAAATCAGTCAGTGCACCAACACCAGTAGAACGTGTCCATTGGCTTTAATTTGCGGTTTCTTTTCCGGGAGGGGGGGATGTATATATGTAAATAACGTAGTAACTAACTAACTAACTAACCAACTCCATGGAGCACAGTCCTTCTTTAGAAGCTAACAGGTCCTCAGCTAGTTAAGAACATTTCCCGGATTTTATGGAGCCCGAAGGTTCATTACCGCATTCACAAGAGCCCGTCACTTGTCCCTATGCTGAACCAGATCAATCCAGTCCATGCCCCCCATCCCACTTCTTGAAGATCCATTTTAATATTATCCTCCCATCTACGCCTGGGTCTCCCAAGTGGCCTCCTACCCTCAGATCTCCCCACAAAAACCCTGTATGCACCTCTCCTTTCTCCCATACGTGCTACATGCCCCGCCCATTTCATTCGTCTTGATTTGATGACCCGAATAATATTTGGTGAAGAGTACAGACCATAAAGCTCCTCCTTACGTAGTCTTCTCCACTCCCCTGTTACCTCGCCCCTCTTAGGCCCAAATATGCTCCTCAGCACCCTATTCTGGAACACCCTCAGCCTATGTTCTTCCCTCAATGTGAGCGACCAAGTTTCATACCCATACAAAAGGACAGACAAAATTATATTTATATATAAGCAAATAATATTAAAAAGTACAGAACGTGTACGGCTGTCCTGAACTTGCAGAATTACACAGGACGTCTGGCGAAGTGATCAGTTGACTTTAAGTTCAGGTAACTGTAGTACAGTCTGAAGTACGAGTATATTGTGAGCACGTAATGCATGAACAATCCATTGGGCGGTGTCGTTATTCAAACACCGACTGTTCGTTACCATGTTCACAAGAGTCCGCCATCAGGCCCCATCCTAAGCCAGTTCACACCCTTTGACGCTGTTTCTTTAAGATACATTTTACTATTATCCTTTCATTTAAGCACAGATCTTTCAAGAGATATCTAGCCGTCAGGGTTCCATCTAAAATTTTATTCGCATTGACGATCTATTCCTTGCGTCTTACGTGCCCAGCCCATCTCATTCTCTTTCATTTTTCAACATAACAAAGCCTTGTCAGGAGTGTAAATCGATATATTCTGCTTGATTTCAGGCTTCCGCCGCGATGTTGATGAAATCTGTGGTCTTCTGGGTAATTACACGGCGTCGTGTGGTAATTATTTACCGACGTTTCGGGACAACGTGTCGGTCCCATCTTCACAGGTCAAGATTCTCCTTAATACATGTTTTCAAACATTTAAAATATATGAAAAGCCTCAAATTACACAAAATCAAAATTTCCTCCTGGTTACAAGGAAGTGGCAAGGCACAAGTCAGTGTTACTAGTAGAGCTCCATGGCAAGTGTCTTAACCTTAACAGACTGTCAATACGACAATGAGGTGCTTGGCTGTCCGTCAGTCGCTTTCCTAAGGGTCACGTTGGCGGCGAACCTTATCACCTCGCTGCGGTGCGCTGCCCTGCACGCAACACAGCGGGCAGTCGCGAGGCACACTGCAAGGTAACGTTCACACGCAATGAGGGCTTGCTTCTGCGTGCGAATAGAGCGACACGCGCTTAGTTTTTTTTTGTAAATATTGTAGCACGTAGGGTAAAAGTTCCTGGTTTAGAATGTATTTTATTACGACTTAGCCGAAGCATTAAGGACCAAGCAACAGTGAGACATAAGATCGAATGTCCTTCAGCGGCAGTTAAACGATGTTCGCACGATCCAACTGATTAATGCATTTACTGGCGGATAGCGAAGCTTAAAGATTGAAAACAAATCTTACGAAATGTTATTGTCAGTTTGTTAGATAAAATTGCAAATACTAGGACACTATAAAATTTATGTGCAGTAATTTGTGTGAATTTTACACCAACAAAAGTAGAAGAGCCTTTTGAAAGCAGAGTTTAGTGCGAATCCGTCGCAGTAACTTCATCAACAGATTCCGTTATTAACTTTTTGCATAGTCACATTATTATGCTGCTGCTTTTTCATTTACAATTCAGGTAACCATACTGGACGGAGCCGATCCCAGTGGCCGTGCGGTCTAAGACGTGGGTCTGCGGCCGCTCGGTTACTAGGATTGTGGGTTCGAATCCCACCGGAGGCATGGATGTCTGTCTCTTTTGAGTATTGTGTGTTGTCAGGTAGAGGTCTCTGCGACGAGCTGATCACTCGTCCAGAGGAGTCCTACCGACTGTGGTGTGTCTAAAAAGTGTGATCGTGAAGCGTCGAAAAATGAGGCGGCCTAGGCCCCCAAGGGGCTGTTGAGCCATTGGGGGGGGGGGGGATACTGGACGGAGAGGGACAGAACTGGGGGCAAGATTTTGGAGAGTAGTAGCCTGAGTTTTAAACACCTTTCAAACAGCAGTGCGGCAAATTTGAGTGATGTAAAATATGTGCAAAAACTGCGAAAAGTATTGTCATATTAACACGGTCCATTTGTGCAAACGGCGTCTATGCTAATGGTTTCCGTGGATAATCCTTTAATTTATCTGTTCTTATACATCATATTTTTAGTGGGTGCTGTGAAATTAATTTTTAATGATTAGTCAGGCTACGATTGAAAAGTCGTAAGAGACAGCTTGATAGATTTGTCGGCAAATCACGACGCTGTAATGCCTACTGAAGCATAGAATCCTCTTGACTGCTTCATACAACAACCACTGCCATCTAGTTTAAGCATATTCAGCTATACTAATAAGAGGTATGAGACTCAATCTGCCAGTCAAACACGACTCAAGAACTTTGAATAAGGGATTCCTCCAATATAATTAATATTCACCACGTGCCCTAAAACTACACCACAACGAATGTCCTTGGCAGAATATAGGAAAGAAGGAATTTCCAAGAAAGGAGGCATTAAATTCGTCTTAGTAATGGCAGAAATTTTTTAAAAATATGGAGAAGAAAGTGCGTACAGAAGAAAGGTAATTTGTTTTTCTGTGCAAATTTTTCAGTAACAGTAAATGGACCTTAGTACTGCTAATGTCGGCAGGTCTGAAATTCAAGAGACATTTTATGAATGCTCACCAGCTGATCAAAATGCCGTACCAAGTAACCAGCTCAGCGCAGGTACTTCAACCGATAAAAATGCCAACATTTCCTGATATGTTCTTGACACATGTACCCATGTATACGAAGTCCGATATGTTATAATAAATTATGAACAAAAATGTCTGATTAGTGTCTAGGCCACGGGCTGGACAACGGAGGATTCTTTCGATTCCCGCACAGGGGTGAGAGGTTTCTCTTTTCTTCAAAGCGTGCAGACAGGCTGTGGGTTCTGTCCAGCTTCCTATTTACTGGGTGCTGAGATTCATACCCTGGAGTAAAGCGGTATGGGCTTGAAGCTGACCACCGACACCATATGATAACGAGGTTAAGAACAAATGGAGCTATGCTTCCACTTCCCCACATACCTTTATGGCGTGCACAAGGGCATCTGTACCTTTTACATATTATCTTCTAATTGCTTGCCTAACAAATTCCAGAATAATTTATTGGCGTGCTAGAAAAGAAATTTAAAGCTAAAATAATTTCTGAAATTAAAGGAAAATACTATTAATTGATTCAATCAATACGTAACTCTCATATACAAGACCGACTAAGTTATTCCAGTCCGACATCTTTCGGTCACGGGACCCTTCTGAAGGACATAAAGTTACACATTGGCCTGCTATTGAAGTTTATGTTTTAACATTGTGTAAGTTGATTTTCTTATAATTTTATATAGACATTGATTGAAAGTAGCTATTTACATTATTTAAATATCACTTTCCACTTCTGATCTCTGCTTCAGTTTAAATTCGGCATTTTTTAATGTAAACTTTAATAGCAGGCAATGTATTGCGTTACAAGACCGAAAATTATTGGACTGACATGATTTAATAAAATTAGTTTATGCTGTTGTGTATGGCTACTTGTTTTTTTAACTGAACTAATACAACTTAAGCCTGCATTAATGTTTGACTGAGAGCATAATGTTGCCCATCTGGAACAGACGGATCATGTAATTTGTTGTGCCACGTGTTATCGGTGGAAGGGTGTCTATAGGAAAGAACATCACGGACTGTATCTATGTGCATGAGAGCGAGTAACGGATTAGCGACGGGATTTAGTAATAAGTCGTTAATGAATGCTATTAGTTTGAAAACTGATAGATGACACGAGGGGAATATAAGTTAAAGGGACCCTTGAAAGTAGTTATGAATTTGTGACCCGGGTTTTTGGTACCTAGGGTAGAGACCAATAGCGATTTGTTGTGAACATGATTATGAAACTTTGGGTTCTGCAGGCAATTTTAAAATAAATTATACAGCGAAATTAATTTTTATTTTCATAAAAATTTAAAATAATCCCAAACAAAAATATAATACATTACAACATGTGCTATAAATGTCGCCCTCTTCTAAATGTCTCTCAACGCGCCTTGTCATATTATCAAAATTATTTGTAGCTTCTCTTCTCTGAGACCTTCAATGGTTCCTGCTAATTTTTGAAACATCAATTATGAAAGGCGGACAATTTTTGACCACTCGGAAGTCTATTACATTCTCAAGAATGCCGTGCTATAAAGTTTTCAATAAAAGTTCCTACCAACCGTAAGTTGGAAAAAATAAAGAAACTAATTTTCCAACTAGCTGGTTGATACCTAACTAGTCTACCTGTATTTGTAATGAGGTAGGTGAAGCTTGCTAACGTCTGCTGTATGTATGTATTATGTATGTATGTATGTATGTATGTATGTATGTATGTATGTATTTTATTATGTATGTATGTATGTGTGTATGTATGTAGTAGTATGATGATGTATGTATGTATGTGTACAGCGTGTGCCAAAAACACCCGACGGTTTCTGAAATTTGAAAACCAGCGTGCCCGCTACGCGTCGCTTCCGTACTGACAGTCGTCATGTCCAGATGTTTGGAGTTTAGTCGAGATGGCACGCTGGTCGGTGCGACGTCGCACTGCGCCGGTGGAATTGTTTATCAGAGCAGAGTCTGTTACAGCTACACAGCGCGGTTTCTAACAGCAGTTTCAAAGACGTGATGCTCCTAGCCGAAATACTTTGCTATTGTGGGTATCGAAATGGCGTCAAGAAGGATCAGTGAAGGCTAGTCAACCACAAGGATATCCACGGTCGGCTCGTACACCTGAAAATATGGAGCGGGTTAGAGACGCCATATTGCTAAGTCCTTTCCATCGTGACTGCAGGAGTGTATTGAACAACATGGTCGTATTCCGACAGTAATGATTCAGATGAATTCTCATGGATATACAATGTACCTGCTAGTGTCAATAAAATTTTTTTCCTTTTGCCTTAAAATGTTATTTCATTTCAAAAACCGTCAGGTGTTTTTGGCGCACCTTTATATATCTCGTAGATAATAACTAATGAGAGGGCGGAGACCACGAAGCGGAAACTTATTGTACGTTCCAAAGAAAGGAAGGTCATGACTCCTCATTATGCGTTATGTAAATTCAGTTCAGTAGTCGCCGCTGTGCTTGCTTCTGGAATGAAATCGTGCTGAATAATGAATTTGCTAACAGAATTACGATAGGCGATGAGCATGTCATGGTTGAATCACCACAAAGTCCATACGTTGTCAGGGAAAGTATACAATAATTTCCCAACATCAGAAAATGCAGTTTTTAAAAAGGACGAGGAAGAATGAACGGCTAAACTTTTGGTGAAAGAAATACGTAGGCTATAGGAAAGGAATAATAGGCAGGATTTGTACCGATAGGCCATTTTTAATGTATTGTGCACACAGGGTCGTCAGTTATTTACAGATTTTTGAAGGGGGCCGGTGCCATCACCTTCAGGGTCCAGCAGTTCTTAGAATAATTTTAAATGCTGCATTCCTTTCGCAATATGAAGTCGATTAACTGGTGAAAAAGCTGATCCCGGTGGCCGAGTGGTCTAAGGCGTGGGTCTGCAGCCACTCGCTTGCTGGGATTGCGTGTTCGAATCCCTCCGGGGGCATGGCTGTCTCTCTTTTGTGAGTGTAGTATGTTGTCGGGTAGAAATCTCTGCGACGAGCTGATCGCTCGTCCAGAGGAGTCCCGCCGAGTGTGGTGTGTCTGAGTGTGATCGTGAAGCCTCGACAATGAGGAGGCCTAGGCCACTAGGGGCTGTTGCATCATGGGTGGGAGAGGAATTGGTGAACAAATTCGTGAAATATACGATGTGAACATTTGGGATCCAGCAGTGTTTTATATGTACCTATTTTATAATTGGTATAGTTGTTCTTTATGCAGAAGGCATGATAAAAGCCGCAACATGTGGCTTATTTTGTTTAATGTACTCAAAAGAATAAATGGTCTTGCACTGACTAAATTTTTTCACCATTGAATTAACTCCTTGGACTGCTTCACCCTGAAGATGAAGACATTACGGTCCTGCGAATGCCGGTAAATATTTACCAGTAGACTTGGCGTCACATCCCAGACACCAGCACAGCTGTAAGAACCTGAAATTGTTATTATTAGGGTTCTTTACGATATAAACTCAGAACCCCTTATATTGAATCCACGTACGTACGTACGTCTGTCACCTAGTGTCAGCATTAAGCCGTCTATCGGATTTCATGAAATTCGGAATACTATTTATTTACGAAAAGCTGCTGGAAAGGCGTGAGTTTAGTGCAGGTCGACTCAATGACAGTTATGCGTTACTTAAGGGTAAAGGTAAAGGTAAAGGTAAAGGCTGGGAAAGGTAAAAGGTCAAGGTAAAGGTAAAGGTAAAGATAAGATAAAGGAACAGGAAGGTAAGGAAAGGTTACAGAGACGGGGTAAAGGAGAAGCTAAGTAATAGTTTATAGGGGTTGAAGGGATCAGGGATAGTCGGTCAAGGTAAAATAACAGTGATCATGGGAATAACGCTTCCAGGTAAGCGCCGTGCCTCAACACTGGCCAGGTTATAGGGTAAATTTAAATTAGTCATTATAAATATGGTAATTTGGATAAAAGTTAAAGGTAAAGGTAAAGGTAAAGGTAAAGGTAAAGGTAAAGGTAAAGGTAAAGGTAAAGGTAAAGGTAAAGGTAAAGGTAAAGGTAAAGGTAAAGGTAAAGCTATCCCTTTGCAGGCCTGGACTGGCCCTTACGGCTCCAGGAAGTTGAGGGTACCAGAAGTTCCAGAAAATCGGAACATGAAGGTGGGAAGGTTGTCAGCCCCACGCACCGGCCGACTTTACCCCCAGGAGACACCCCTAGTACTTATTTCTATTAGAGGCTGAGTCGACCTCAGGGCCATAGTGCGGTCAATGAAAAATCCCAGTGACTCCATCGGGAATCAAACCCGCCCTTCCAGCTTGTAGCGCCGTGCCTCAACCACCTGCGCCAGATTTACTTGAGGGCGTAAATTAATTTCTGTCCTTTCTATATATTTATTGGCCTATTTGGATAAAATTCGGTATATTTTCCCTTAATGTCATTGAGCAGTTTTGAGTTTCGCGAAAATAGACGCAGTGAAAGGTGTACTTTACTGGGAGGCGTAAGAAAGTTTTGACCTTCTTTTTACGTTTGTATTATATTTGGATATAATTCGGCACAGGAAGTGGCTGTGGAATTGTACTGAATTATTATGAGTTTCGTGAAAATCTGCTCAGTGAA
This sequence comes from Reticulitermes speratus, assembly GCA_021186555.1. NCBI lineage: Eukaryota > Metazoa > Arthropoda > Insecta > Blattodea > Rhinotermitidae > Reticulitermes > Reticulitermes speratus. Next base: position 12,328,447 of record JAJKFL010000010.1, read on the forward strand.
AGCCGCAATTCTTTTATGGGCGTAAATTTATTTCTATCCATCCTGTCCACATTTATTGTCCGACATGGTTGAAATTCAGTGTAAGGTATCTGTCTATAATGCTGGTGAATATTTATGAGTTTCGTAAAAGTTGGCCCTGGAAGGCCGTACTTTTCTTTGGGGGGGGGGGGGGTAAATGAATTTACATTTATGTGTACCGAAAGACAGTATGACATTATAAAAGTAAAGAACGACTTGGCAACGTCGACGTACACGTCACAGAGCACGTCATTTGCATTTCTGAAGGCTCCTGCGCAGCACAATGGCAATTGTCTTTTAAAAAAAGAATTAAATTCAGACGTTGCGACGGCGACCAGATGGGCTCTAATGATATTGCGACGGCTGTGTTGAGTAGACACTCAAATGAGACGTAAGGGTGGAATAGAGCGTGTCAAACGTAGCAAGGACGTATTTTCGTCAGTTCTGTTACTTCTCGATTTTCTTTCGTATTTTCAGTTTTAATTATACTTTTTAAACTCTGGAAAAATAGAACTCTGTGTTGCACGCAGGTCAACAGGTCAACTTATGTCTATATTTTGCGCTCTCTGCTTTAGAAAGAAGTGACAGATTTTCACTAAAATTGGTATTGTTTTCGTACTATTAGTAGCAACTCAAATTAAGGACTTCTACTTTATTAGCAGCAAGAGCGTCATTGTGGCCACATGAATTTCTGACGTAGCAGATACACTTAACTTAATTCACAACCCTAAAATTTTGTGTAGTGTTAGATCTTCCAGGAATACATACCGTTTGTTGACGTAACTTGTAGAACGTAACTCAACGATATTTCGGTCACAATTTTCCTTTTGGTACAAAGTCGGCGGCTGGAATAGCTCAGTCGGTGTAGCGTCTCGCTACGGGCTGGACTGTCCGGGGTTCAAACCCCGGTAGGGGCGGGATTTTCCGGACCCATCCACACCGACCCCGAGTCTCGTTCAGGCTCCTGTACAATGGGTACCGAATTTCTTTCCCAGGCGTAAAGCGGCCAGGGCGTGGCGCTGACAACACAACCGTTTCTAGCGCCATGGTCGATATGCGTAGAGCTGTATTTCTACCTCGGCATGTAAAGGGAAAGCTTTTTTTACACCTTTGTTGGAAACAACCAATCGAAAATTGGAATTAATCAGGCAACTTTCCCACTGCGTTGGAGCTACTGCTGAGTACTTTGAACTTATTTGTCACTTCAGTTTATACGACTTTCACCTTGCATTTTAACTCACTGAATGTTAACCAACGAAATGCACCTTCACTATCAAATTTTAATAGTAGTATATGATTTTCCCCGACATATGTTTCGGTCAACCTTTGACCATCATCAGGGGGTACACAACTACATTTGCTTACGATAATTTGTGATAACACAGTGAACTTATGGACGTAAGTAAATGTAGTTTGTACTCCCTGATGATGGTCAAAAGTTGACCGAAACATATGTCGGGGAAAATCATATACTACTATTAAAATTTGATAGTGAAGGTGCATTTCGTTGGTTAAATATTCGTGAGTTTTTTTGTCACTAGTTTGCTTTTACAAATGACATCCTACGAATAAAGGGAAATTCCAAAAATAATATCTGATTAAATTTCCGTTCAAATATTGTTCTATGATAACATTAGAATATTGTTATTATTCTATTGTAAGTAGCTACGTGTCTGTCGTATAATTGGTTGCCATAATATTCATACGCCATTTCACTGACTTCTTTATTCCGAGAGAAAACCGAGCGCTAATCTCATCTGTCGGGATGCTGTCCCCCAGTTGCACTATATCGTGCTATATCCCCGATACTGTCACCCAGTTGCACTATAACGTGCTATTTGCCCGATACTGTCACCTAGTTGCACTATAACGTGCTATATGCCCGATACTGTCACCCAGTTGCACTATAACGTGCTATATGCCCGATACTGTCACCCAGTTGCACTATATCGTGCTATATGCCCGATACTGTCACCCAGTTGCACTATAACGTGCTATATGCCCGATACTCTCACCCAGTTGCACTATATCGTGCTATATCCCCGACACTGTCACCTAGTTGCACTATATCGTGCTATGTACCCGATACTGTCACCCAGTTACACTATATTATGCTATATCCCCGATACTGTCACCCAGTTGCACTATATCGTGCTTTATGCCCGATACTGTCACCCAGTTGCACTATATCGTGCTATATACCCGATACTGTCACCTAGTTGCACTATATCGTGCTATATCTCAGATACTGTCACCCAGTTGCACTATATCGTGCAATGTACCCGATACTGTCACCCAGTTACACTATATCGTGCTATATCCCCGTTACTGTCACCCAGTTGCACTATATCGTGCTATATCACCGATACTGTCACCCAGTTGCACTATATCGTGCTATATCCCCGATACTGTCACCCAGTTACACTAAAACGTGCTATATCCCCGATACTGTCACCCAGTTGCACTATATCGTGCTATATCCACGATACTGTCACCTAGTTGCACTATATCGTGCTATGTACCCGATACTGTCACCCAGTTACACTATATCATGCTATATCCCCGATACTGTCACCCAGTTGCACTATATCGTGCTTTATGCCCGATACTGTCACCCAGTTGCACTATATCGTGCTATATCCCCGATACTGTCACCCAGTTGCACTAAAACGTGCTATATCCCCGATACTGTCACCCAGTTGCACTATATCGTGCTATATCCACGATACTGTCAACCAGTTGCAATATATCGTGCTTTATGCCCGATACTGTCACCCAGTTGCACTATATCGTGCTATATCTCAGATACTGTCACCCAGTTGCACTATATCGTGCTATATGCCAGATACTGTCACCCAGTTGCACTATATCGTGCTATATACCCGATACTGTCACCCAGTTGCACTATATCGTGCTATATGCCAGATACTGTCACCCAGTTGCACTATATCGTGCTATATACCCGATACTGTCACCCAGTTACACTATATCGTGCTATATCCCCGATACTGTCACCCAGTTGCACTATATCGTGCTTCATGCCCGATACTGTAACCCAGTTGCACTATATCGTGCTATATCTCAGATACTGTCACCCAGTTGCACTGTATCGTGCTATATCCCCGATACTGTCACTCAGTTGCACTATATCGTGCTATATGCCAGATAATGTCACCTAGTTGCACTATATCGTGCTATATGCCCGATACTGTCACCCAGTTGCACTATATCGTGCTATATGCCAGATACTGTCACCTAGTTGCACTATATCGTGCTATATGCCCGATACTGTCACCCAGTTGCACTATATCGTGCTATATGCCAGATACTGTCACCTAGTTGCACTATACCGTGCTATATGCCCGATACTGTCACCCAGTTGCACTATATCGTGCTATATGCCAGATACTGTCACCTAGTTGCACTATATCGTGCTATATGCCAGATACTGTCACCTAGTTGCACTATATCGTGCTATATGCCCGATACTGTCACCCAGTAGCACTATATCGTGCTATATGCCAGATACTGTCACCTAGTTGCACTATATCGTGCTATATGCCCGATACTGTCACCCAGTTGCACTATATCGTGCTATATGCCAGATACTGTCACCTAGTTGCACTATATCGTGCTATATGCCCGATACTGTCACCCAGTTGCACTATATCGTGCTATATGCCAGATACTGTCACCTAGTTGCACTATATCGTGCTATATGCCAGATATTGTCACCTAGTTGCACTATATCGTGCTATATGCCCGATTCTGTCACCCAGTTGCACTATATCGTGCTATATGCCAGATACTGTCACCTAGTTGCACTATATCGTGCTATATGCCAGATACTGCCACCTAGTTGCACTATTTCGTGCTATTATGCCCGATACTGTCACCCAGTTGCACTATATCGTGCTATATGCAAGATACTGTAACCTAGTTGCACTATATCGTGCTATATGCCCGATACTGTCACCCAGTTGCACTATATCGTGCTATATGCCCGATACTGTCACCCAGTTGCACTGTATCGTGCTATATACCCAATACTGTCACCCAGTTGCACTATATCATGCTATGTGCCCGATACTGTCACCCAGTTGCACTATATCATGCTATATAGCCGATACTGTCACCCAGTTGCACTATATCGTGCTATATCCACGATACTGTCACCCAGTTGCACTATATCGTGCTATATGCCCGATACTGTCACCCAGTTGCACTATATCGTGCTATATGCCCGATACTGTCACCCAGTTGCACTATATCGTGCTATATGCCCGATACTGTCACCCAGTTGCACTATATCGTGCTATATGCCCGATACTGTCACCCAGTTGCACTATATCGTGCTATATGCCAGATACTGTCACCCAGTTGCACTATATCGTGCTGTATGCCCGATACTGTCACCCAGTTTCACTATATCGTGCTATATCCCCGATACTGTCACCCAGTTGCACTATATCGTGCTATATGCCCGATACTGTCACCCAGTTACACTATATCGTGCTATATCCCCGATACTGTCACCCAGTTGCACTATATCGTGCTATATGCCAGATACTGTCACCCAGTTGCACTATATCGTGCTATATCCCCGATACTGTCACCCAGTTGCACTATGTCGTGCTATATGCCAGATACTGTCACCCAGTTGCACTATATCGTGCTATATGCCAGATTCTGTAACCAAGTTGCACTATATCGTGCTATATCCCCGATACTGTCACCCAGTTGCACTATAACGTGCTATATGCCCGATACTCTCACCCAGTTGCACTGTATCGTGCTATATCCCCGATACTGTCACCCAGTTGCACTATAAACGTGCTATGTGCCCGATATTGTCACCCAGTTGCACTATATCGTGCTATATGCCAGATACTGTCACCCAGTTGCACTATATCGTGCTATATACCCGATACTGTCACCCAGTTGCACTATATCGTGCTATATGCCAGATACTGTCACCCAGTTGCACTATATCGTGCTATATACCCGATACTGTCACCCAGTTGCACTATATCGTGCTATATGCCAGATACTGTCACCCAGTTGCACTATATCGTGCTATATACCCGATACTGTCACCCAGTTACACTATATCGTGCTATATCCCCGATACTGTCACCCAGTTGCACTATATCGTGCTTTATGCCCGATACTGTAACCCAGTTGCACTATATCGTGCTATATCTCAGATACTGTCACCCAGTTGCACTGTATCGTGCTATATCCCCGATACTGTCACTCAGTTGCACTATATCGTGCTATATGCCAGATAATGTCACCTAGTTGCACTATATCGTGCTATATGCCCGATACTGTCACCCAGTTGCACTATATCGTGCTATATGCCAGATACTGTCACCTAGTTGCACTATATCGTGCTATATGCCCGATACTGTCACCCAGTTGCACTATATCGTGCTATATGCCAGATACTGTCACCTAGTTGCACTATATCGTGCTATATGCCCGATACTGTCACCCAGTTGCACTATATCGTGCTATATGCCAGATACTGTCACCTAGTTGCACTATATCGTGCTATATGCCAGATACTGTCACCTAGTTGCACTATATCGTGCTATATGCCCGATACTGTCACCCAGTTGCACTATATCGTGCTATATGCCAGATACTGTCACCTAGTTGCACCATATCGTGCTATATGCCCGATACTGTCACCCAGTTGCACTATATCGTGCTATATGCCAGATACTGTCACCTAGTTGCACTATATCGTGCTATATGCCCGATACTGTCACCCAGTTGCACTATATCGTGCTATATGCCAGATACTGTCACCTAGTTGCACTATATCGTGCTATATGCCAGATATTGTCACCTAGTTGCACTATATCGTGCTATATGCCCGATTCTGTCACCCAGTTGCACTATATCGTGCTATATGCCAGATACTGTCACCTAGTTGCACTATATCGTGCTATATGCCAGATACTGTCACCTAGTTGCACTATTTCGTGCTATATGCCCGATACTGTCACCCAGTTGCACTATATCGTGCTATATGCAAGATACTGTAAACTAGTTGCACTATATCGTGCTATATGCCCGATACTGTCACCCAGTTGCACTATATCGTGCTATATGCCCGATACTGTCACCCAGTTGCACTGTATCGTGCTATATGCCCGATACTGTCACCCAGTTGCACTATATCATGCTATGTGCCCGATACTGTCACCCAGTTGCACTATATCATGCTATATAGCCGATACTGTCACCCAGTTGCACTATATCGTGCTATATCCACGATACTGTCACCCAGTTGCACTATATCGTGCTATATGCCCGATACTGTCACCCAGTTGCACTATATCGTGCTATATGCCCGATACTGTCACCCAGTTGCACTATATCGTGCTATATGCCCGATACTGTCACCCAGTTGCACTATATCGTGCTATATGCCCGATACTGTCACCCAGTTGCACTATATCGTGCTATATGCCAGATACTGTCACCCAGTTGCACTATATCGTGCTATATGCCAGATACTGTCACCCAGTTGCACTATATCATGCTATATGCCCGATACTGTCACCCAGTTGCACTATATCGTGCTATATCCACGATACTGTCACCCAGTTGCACTATATCGTGCTATATGCCCGATATTGTCACCCAGTTGCACTATATCGTGCTATATGCCCGATGCTGTCACCCAGTTGCACTATATCGTGCTATATGCCCGATACTGTCACCCAGTTGCACTATATCGTGCTATATGCCAGATACTGTCACCCAGTTGCACTATATCGTGCTATATGCCCGATACTGTCACCTAGTTGCACTATAACGTGCTATATGCCAGATACTGTCACCTAGTTTGCACTATATCGTGCTATATCTCAGATACTGTCACCCAGTTGCACTATATCGTGCTATATGCCCGATACTGTCACCCAGTTGCACTATATCGTGCTATATCCCCATACTGTCACCTAGTTGCACTATATCGTGCTATATGCCCGATACTGTCACCTAGTTGCACTATATCGTGCTATATGCCCGATACTGTCACCCAGTTGCACTATATCGTGCTATATGCCAGATACTGTCACCTAGTTGCACTATATCGTGCTATATGCCCGATACTGTCACCCAGTTGCACTATATCGTGCTATATCCCCCATACTGTCACCCAGTTGCGCTATATCGTGCTATATGCCCGATACTGTCACCCAGTTGCACTATATCGTGCTATATCCCCCATACTGTCACCCAGTTGCACTATATCGTGCTATATGCCCGATACTGTCACCCAGTTGCACTATATCGTGCTATATCCCCCATACTGTCACCCAGTTGCACTATATCGTGCTATATGCCAGATACTGTCACCCAGTTGCACTATATCGTGCTATATGCCCGATACTGTCACCCAGTTGCACTATATCGTGCTATATCCCCATACTGTCACCCAGTTGCACTATATCGTGCTATATCCACGATACTGTCACCCAATTGCACTATATCGTGCTATATCCCCCATACTGTCACCCAGTTGCACTATATCGTGCTATATGCCAGATACTGTCACCTAGTTGCACTATATCGTGCTATATACCCGATGCTGTCACCCAGTTGCACTATATCGTGCTATATCCCCCATACTGTCACCCAGTTGCACTATATCGTGCTATATGCCAGATACTGTCACCTAGTTGCACTATATCGTGCTATATGCACGATACTGTCACCCAGTTGCACTATATCGTGCTGTATCCCCCATACTGTCACCCAGTTGCACTATATCGTGCTATATGCCAGATACTGTCACCCAGTTGCACTATATCGTGCTATATGCCGATACTGTCACCCAGTTGCACTATATCGTGCTATATCCCCCATACTGTCACCCAGTTGCACTATATCGTGCTATATCCACGATACTGTCACCCAGTTGCACTATATCGTGCTATATCCCCATACTGTCACCCAGTTGCACTATATCGTGCGATATGCCAGATACTGTCACCGAGTTGCACTATATCGTGCTATATACCCGATGCTGTCACCCAGTTACACTATATCGTGCTATATCCCCGATACTGTCACCCAGTTGCACTATATCGTTCTTTATGCCCGATACTGTAACCCAGTTGCACTATATCGTGCTATATCTCAGATACTGTCACCCAGTTGCACTGTATCGTGCTATATCCCGATACTGTCACCCAGTTGCACTATATCGTGCTATATGCCATATACTGTCACCTAGTTGCACTATATCGTGCTATATGCCTGATACTGTCACCCAGTTGCACTGTATCGTGCTATATGCCAGGTACTGACACCCAGTTGCACTGTATCATGCTATATCCCCGATACTGTCACCCAGTTGCACTATATCGTTCTATATGCCCGATACTGTCACCTAGTTGCACTATATCGTGCTATATGCCCGATACTGTCACCCAGTTGCACTATATCATGCTATGTGCCCGATACTGTCACCCAGTTGCACTATATCGTGCTATATGCCCGATACTGTCACCCAGTTGCACTATATCGTGCTATATCTCAGATACTGTCACCCAGTTGCACTGTATCGTGCTATATCCCCGATACTGTCACCCAGTTGCACTATATCGTGCTATATGCCATATACTGTCACCTAGTTGCACTATATCGTGCTATATGCCTGATACTGTCACCCAGTTGCACTGTATCGTGCTATATGCCAGGTACTGTCACCCAGTTGCACTGTATCATGCTATATCCCCGATACTGTCACCCAGTTGCACTATATCGTTCTATATGCCCGATACTGTCACCTAGTTGCACTGTATCGTGCTATATGTCCGATACTGTCACCCAGTTGCACTATATCATGCTATGTGCCCGATACTGTCACCCAGTTGCACTATATCGTGCTATATGCCCGATACTGTCACCCAGTTGCACTATATCGTGCTATGTGCCCGATACTGTCACCTAGTTGCACTATATCGTGCTATATGCCCGATACTGTCACCCAGTTGCACTATATCGTGATATATGCCCGATACTGTCACCCAGTTGCTCTATATCGTGCTATATGCCCGATACTGTCACCTAGTTGCACTATATCCTGCTATATGCCCGATACTGTCACCCAGTTGCACTATATCGTGCTATATGCCCGATACTGTCACCCAGTTGCACTATATCGTGCTATATGCCCGATACTGTCACCCAGTTGCACTATATCGTGCTATATGCCCGATACTGTCACCCAGTTGCACTGTATCGTGCTATATACCCAATACTGTCACCCAGTTGCACTATATCATGCTATGTGCCCGATACTGTCACCCAGTTGCACTATATCATGCTATATAGCCGATTACTGTCACCCAGTTGCACTATATCGTGCTATATCCACGATACTGTCACCCAGTTGCACTATATCGTGCTATATGCCCGATACTGTCACCCAGTTGCACTATATCGTGCTATATGCCCGATACTGTCACCCAGTTGCACTATATCGTGCTATATCCAGATACTGTCACCAGTTGCACTTATCGTGCTATATCCCGATACTGTCACCAGTTGCACTATATCGTGCTATATGCCAGATACTGTCACCTAGTTGCACTATATCGTGCTATATGCCGATACTGTCACCCAGTTGCACTATATCGTGCTATATGCCAGATACTGTCACCTAGTTGCACTATATCGTGCTATATGCCGATACTGTCACCCAGTTGCACTATATCGTGCTATATGCCCGATACTGTCACCAGTTGCACTATATCGTGCTATATGCCGATACTGTCACCAGTTGCACTATATCGTGCTATATGCCGATACTGTCACCCAGTTGCACTATATCGTGCTATATGCCCGATACTGTACCCAGTTGCACTATATCGTGCTATATGCAGATACTGTCACCTAGTTGCACTATATCGTGCTATATGCCAGATACTGTCACCAGTTGCACTATATCGTGCTATATGCCCGATACTGTCACCCAGTTGCACTATATCGTGCTATATGCCGATACTGTCACCTAGTTGCACTATATCGTGCTATATGCCCGATACTGTCACCAGTTGCACTATATCGTGCTATATGCCGATACTGTCACCCAGTTGCACTATATCGTGCTATATGCCACGATACTGTCACCCAGTTGCACTATATCGTGCTATATGCCCGATACTGTCACCCAGTTGCACTATATCGTGCTATATGCCAGATACTGTCACCCAGTTGCACTATATCGTGCTATATGCCCGATACTGTCACCCAGTTGCACTATATCGTGCTATATGCCCGATACTGTCACCCAGTTGCACTATATCGTGCTATATGCCGATACTGTCACCCAGTTGCACTATATCGTGCTATATGCCCGATACTGTCACCCAGTTGCACTATATCGTGCTATATGCCGATACTGTCACCCAGTTGCACTATATCGTGCTATATGCCCGATACTGTCACCCAGTTGCACTATATCGTGCTATATGCCCGATACTGTCACCCAGTTGCACTATATCGTGCTATATGCCGATACTGTCACCCAGTTGCACTATATCGTGCTATATGCCGATACTGTCACCCAGTTGCACTATATCGTGCTATATGCGATACTGTCACCCAGTTGCACTATATCGTGCTATTATGCCCGATACTGTCACCCAGTTGCACTATATCGTGCTATATGCCCGATACTGTCACCCTAGTTGCACTATATCGTGCTATATGCCGATACTGTCACCCAGTTGCACTATATCGTGCTATATGCCCGATACTGTCACCCAGTTGCACTATATCGTGCTATATGCCCGATACTGTCACCAGTTGCACTATATCGTGCTATATGCCGATACTGTCACCCAGTTGCACTATATCGTGCTATATGCCCGATACTGTCACCCTAGTTGCACTATATCGTGCTATATGCCAGATACTGTCACCAGTTGCACTATATCGTGCTATATGCCCGATACTGTCACCCAGTTGCACTATATCGTGCTATATGCCCGATACTGTCACCCAGTTGCACTATATCGTGCTATATGCCCGATACTGTCACCCAGTTGCACTATATCGTGCTATATGCCGATACTGTCACCCAGTTGCACTATATCGTGCTATATGCCCGATACTGTCACCCAGTTGCACTATATCGTGCTATATGCCACGATACTGTCACCCAGTTGCACTATATCGTGCTATATGCCGATACTGTCACCAGTTGCACTATATCGTGCTATATGCCCGATACTGTCACCCAGTTGCACTATATCGTGCTATATGCCCGATACTGTCACCAGTTGCACTATATCGTGCTATATGCCCGATACTGTCACCCAGTTGCACTATATCGTGCTATATGCCCGATACTGTCACCCAGTTGCACTATATCGTGCTATATGCCAGATACTGTCACCAGTTTGCACTATATCGTGCTATATCCGATACTGTCACCCAGTTGCACTATATCGTGCTATATCCCGATATGTCACCGTTGCACTATATCGTGCTATATCCCCATACTGTCACCAGTTGCACTATATCGTGCTATATGCCCGATACTGTCACCCAGTTGCACTATATCGTGCTATATCCCCGATACTGTCACCCAGTTGCACTATATCGTGCTATATGCCAGATACTGTCACCTAGTTGCACTATATCGTGCTATATGCCCGATACTGTCACCCAGTTGCACTATATCGTGCTATATCCCCATACTGTCACCCAGTTGCACTATATCGTGCTATATGCCACGATACTGTCACCCAGTTGCACTATATCGTGCTATATCCCCATACTGTCACCCAGTTGCACTATATCGTGCTATATGCCAGATACTGTCACCAGTTGCACTATATCGTGCTATATGCCCGATACTGTCACCCAGTTGCACTATATCGTGCTATATCCCGATACTGTCACCCAGTTGCACTATATCGTGCTATATGCCCGATACTGTCACCCAGTTGCACTATATCGTGCTATATGCCAGATACTGTCACCCAGTTGCACTATATCGTGCTATATCCCCGATACTGTCACCCAGTTGCACTATATCGTGCTATATGCCGATTACTGTCACCTAGTTGCACTATATCGTGCTATATGCCGATACTGTCACCCAGTTGCACTATATCGTGCTATATGCCAGTACTGTCACCCAGTTGCACTATATCGTGCTATATATGCCCCGATACTGTCACCCAGTTGCACTATATCGTGCTATATGCCCGATACTGTCACCAGTTGCACTATATCGTGCTATATCCCGATACTGTCACCCAGTTGCACTATATCGTGCTATATGCCCGATACTGTCACCCAGTTGCACTATATCGTGCTATATGCCCGATACTGTCACCCAGTTGCACTATATCGTGCTATATCCAGATACTGTCACCCAGTTGCACTGTATCGTGCTATATCCCGATACTGTCACCCAGTTGCACTATATCGTGCTATATGCCGATACTGTCACCTAGTTGCACTATATCGTGCTATATGCCTGATACTGTCACCCAGTTGCACTATATCGTGCTATATGCCAGTACTGTCACCCAGTTGCACTATATCGTGCTATATCCCCGATACTGTCACCCAGTTGCACTATATCGTGCTATATGCCGATACTGTCACCTAGTTGCACTATATCGTGCTATATGCCCGATACTGTCACCAGTTGCACTATATCTGCTATATGCCCGATACTGTCACCCAGTTGCACTATATCGTGCTATATGCCCGATACTGTCACCCAGTTGCACTATATCGTGCTATATGCCGATACTGTCACCAGTTGCACTATATCGTGCTATATGCCCGATACTGTCACCCAGTTGCACTATATCGTGCTATATGCCCATACTGTCACCAGTTGCACTATATCGTGCTATATGCCAGATACTGTCACACTAGTTGCACTATATCTGCTATATGCCCGATACTGTCACCCAGTTGCACTATATCGTGCTATATGCCCGATACTGTCACCCAGTTGCACTATATCGTGCTATATGCCCGATACTGTCACCAGTTGCACTATATCGTGCTATATCCGATACTGTCACCCAGTTGCACTATATCGTGCTATATGCCCGATACTGTCACCCAGTTGCACTATATCGTGCTATATGCCCGATACTGTCACCTAGTTGCACTATATCGTGCTATATTGCCCGATACTGTCACCCAGTTGCACTATATCGTGCTATATGCCCGATACTGTCACCCAGTTGCACTATATCGTGCTATATGCCCGATACTGTCACCCAGTTGCACTATATCGTGCTATATGCCCGATACTGTCACCCAGTTGCACTATATCGTGCTATATGCCAGATACTGTCACCCAGTTGCACTATATCAGTGCTATATCCCGATACTGTCACCCAGTTGCACTATATCGTGCTATATGCCGATTACTGTCACCCAGTTGCACTATATCGTGCTATATCCCGATACTGTCACCCAGTTGCACTATATCGTGCTATATGCCCGATACTGTCACCCAGTTGCACTATATCGTGCTATATGCCGATACTGTCACCCAGTTGCACTATATCGTGCTATATGCCGATACTGTCACCCAGTTGCACTATATCGTGCTATATGCCAGATACTGTCACCCAGTTGCACTATGTTATCGATGACTATATGCCACGATTACTGTCACCCAGTTGCACTATATCGTGCTATATGCCGATACTGTCACCAGTTGCACTATATCGTGCTATATGCCAGATACTGTCACCCAGTTGCACTATATCGTGCTATATGCCAGATACTGTCACCCAGTTGCACTATATCGTGCTATATGCCGATACTGTCACCCAGTTGCACTATATCGTGCTATATGCCAGATACTGTCACCCAGTTGCACTATATCGTGCTATATGCCCAGATACTGTCACCTAGTTGCACTATATCGTGCTATATGCCAGATACTGTCACCTAGTTGCACTATATCGTGCTATATGCCAGATACTGTCACCAGTTGCACTATATCGTGCTATATGCCAGATACTGTCACCCAGTTGCACTATATCGTGCTATATGCCCGATACTGTCACCAGTTGCACTATATCGTGCTATATGCCAGATACTGTCACCCAGTTGCACTATATCGTGCTATATGCCAGATACTGTCACCTAGTTGCACTATATCGTGCTATATAGCCAGATACTGTCACCTAGTTGCACTATATCGTGCTATATGCCAGATACTGTCACCAGTTGCACTATATCGTGCTATATGCCAGATACTGTCACCCAGTTGCACTATATCGTGCTATATGCCAGATACTGTCACCCAGTTGCACTATATCGTGCTATATGCCAGATACTGTCACCAGTTGCACTATATCTGCTATATGCCAGATACTGTCACCCAGTTGCACTATATCGTGCTATATGCCCGATACTGTCACCCAGTTGCACTATATCGTGCTATATGCCAGATACTGTCACCCAGTTGCACTATATCGTGCTATATCCCGATACTGTCACACAGTTGCACTATATTCGTGCTATATGCCATTACTGTCACCTAGTTGCACTATATCGTGCTATATCCAGATACTGTCACCCAGTTGCACTATATCGTGCTATATCCGATACTGTCACCAGTTGCACTATATGTGCTATATGCCCAGATACTGTCACCAGTTGCACTATATCGTGCTATATGCCGATACTGTCACCCATTGCAACTATATCGATGCTATATACCCGATACTGTCACCCAGTTGCAACTATATCGTGCTATATCCAAGATACTGTCACCCAGTTGCACATATATCGTGCTATATGCCATTACTGTCACCTAGTTGCACTATAATGTGCTATATGCCAGATACTGTCACCAGTTTGCACTATATCGTGCTATATGCCAGATACTGTCACCAGTTGCACTATTCGTGATATATGCCAGATACTGTCACCAGTTGCACTATATCGTGCTATATGCCGATACTGTCACCAGTTGCACTATATCTGCTATATGCCAGATACTGTCACCAGTTGCACTTATCGTGCTATATGCCGATACTGTCACCCAGTTGACTATATCGTGCTATATGCCAGATACTGTCACCTAGTTGCACTATATCTGCTATATGCCAGATACTGTCACCAGTTGCACTATATCTGCTATATCCAGATACTGTCACCAGTTGCACTATATCGTGCTATATGCCAGATACTGTCACCTAGTTGCACTATATCGTGCTATATGCCAGATACTGTCACCAGTTGCACTTATCGTGCTATATGCCAGATACTGTCACCAGTTGCACTATATCGTGCTATATGCCAGATACTGTCACCTAGTTGCACTATATCGTGCTATATGCCAGATACTGTCACCTAGTTGCACTATATCGTGCTATATGCCAGATACTGTCACCTAGTTGCACTATATCGTGCTATATGCCAGATACTGTCACCTAGTTGCACTATATCTTGCTATATGCCAGATACTGTCACCGAGTTGCACTATATCCTGCTATATGCCAGATACTCTCACCGAGTTGTACTATATCGTGCTATATGCCCGATACTCAAACATATCTTTAGCCTCAAGTCATACCTTACAGAGAACACATTATGTTTATCATGTGATCGAATCTCAGCTGTTTCTTTGTCTTCAGAAAGCACCTCACAGATAACAGTCTAATGCAACAAAGGTAAGCATGTTTGACGTCACTTGTTGCCACGGCAACAGGGATGTGACCCACACAATCACACAAGGGGATTACGTATATAAGGTAGATTGGTCATTAGGCTGTTCAATCAGCACGAAAATAAATAATTGAATTATTTTTACAATTACACTCCAAGTCCGAAAGTAAATTATTGCTGGCCAAAACAACATCTTCTATACAATGTTTAATCCAACAAATTTCGCAGTCAGTAGTAAGTAATCGTTTGTCATTTATGAGGTCCCTCTTGCATTTACGGCCTCTACAAGGCCATCATCAGCCAGAGGCCGAAACATGTGGGAGGAACATCATAAATGACAAATGATTATGTATTAATTATGGTGCAATTTATTTGATTAAACACTGTATAATCAATCTTTGCACGGAATATGGGTTGCATTAAATCACCTTCTTCCACTTCGCTCTATACTCGTACGTTTACGATGAAGCGAAATGCAGAATTTTCCTCAATTTCCTCCATTTTCCTGCATGAAATGCCTAGTTCCTTTTAGCGTTACAGTAATATCCTTTCCAGGCTTCAGCAGCAGTTATATTTATAGCTACTTTGTACATTTCTTCTCATTTTTCAATCCCTGAAACCGGAGATACGTTCTGATGAAATTGTGTGCTGTAGTTTGGCCCAGAACAATTCAGTTTGGCTAAAACTGCACATGTAAAGCAGCCTTAACGCTATACGGTCATGCTGTGTGAAAGATTGGGCAGTACTGTATATTATTTATATTACCGAATGGTTTACGGCGGAGACAAACATTCGGTACCAATGAGTCCATGTGGGATTTGTGGCAAAGTAGCAATCAACTGTCTATTATTATTTGACCGGGACCAAAGTTCATATTTGTTTAACTATGATCGACGCTGTGTAGTCTAAATACTGAGAGCATCGCTAAATAAAACAATATACAAAATTCGTTGTCTCAATTTAAGTAACACAATTAGGCTGCCTCTTTACGGTATCATCAGAAAAGCAGTCTGGTTTCAGCCAGTCAGCACTTGGTGTTTGTTTGAACGTCTCAAGGGTGATCTGTTAAGTTCGCAACAACAAAAAAAGAAAAACGAAAATCGCAACGGTAATTTACTTTTATTTTTCTTAGAAATCCACTTTATTTTGCGCCAGACAGCTCTACACAATGTAAAACAAAGTTAGGCCTCCCGACGGCTGTATGTTTTCCCTTAACACCATACACGGCTTGCCAACACTTTCTGAAAATTAAACTATTGCCAATCTAAGTTCAAATTATGGAATAAAAAACTGCTGTTCTTTCGACCTTAACTAAATTCCTGCACTATCAAGTATCTACGTCTCCAGGCTGTAATGTCCTGCCGTTCCACTAGAAGCTATCTTTTGCTCACGGCACGTTCCAAAGGCCGCACCGGAGCGTACGAAGTTGGTTTGAGGACACCTTTCTGCCAAGGGAAGCTAATCTCTTCTTCGGTTGTTATGAGTGACCTTTATATTGTACGCAGGCCAATTTTTTGTTGTACGTAAAACTTCTCCATTGTTTGATAACATTTATGTCAAAAATGTCAATTACAATTTTTTACCTTTTTCTTTTCCAGAAAAGGAGAAAATCAGGCTTTTGAATTCACCATATTTTGAGTGTGTGAATGTGTGTGCGTGCGCGCCTGTTTATCTCATTTCAACTATTGAACCATTTCACCAATATTCAACAAAAGTGGCATAAATATTATGCCATAGGAGGATAACCAAAGCAATGTTTTATAATTTCATATAATTAATAACAATATGGTGGATGTACGAAACTTTAGTGAGAGCAACAGTAGTGCCACGTTCATTGGAATAATGAAGTGTTTTATGGTAAGAGAGATTGGGAAAATATGCAGCATTTGTTAGAGTACTATATTTTTGTAGAATTCAGAACAACAACATGGCGGCTTTGCGAAAAATTACTTTCGCTTTCAGTTTGCTGCCAGTAATTACTGAACGATATGAAACTTTGTGCGTCAATACATGGAATATGTTTATTATTTTTATGGAATATATTTGGTAAGTTAAGAGTTCCAAGCAGGACGTAGGTTAGAATTTTGAGATTATGTCAGACAATATTTACGTCACAGACAACTTGTTCTTCATTAAAAATAACAAAATTAGAAACAAAATATGTGTACGCCACTTTTGTGTTAATGAAAGTAAAGGAATGAAAGCCCTGCGTCTCTGCACTACGTAATGTCACTGAAAATATTTTGAATGTTTCTAGAATCAACGACAGCTTTCCGATTGTATAATACAGGAGCTACAAATTTCTTTCCCCAATTGTCAGCATCCGCCTTTAGGATCCAGTAGGCGGTAGTAGTAGCAGCTGTGTTAGCTCAGTAAAGTGACTGGTTACAGTCCTGGCGTGCGGGGTTTAGGACCCGGAACTCCTAATATCTGAGTCGTGAAGCTAACCAATGCAATCCATCTACAGTAAAGATCAGAATATATTGTGATTTGCACCTACATATATATTGAAGACCTCTCAGTGTCGCCACAGCCTAGGGTTTAGACCCAAGTAGAAATGTATTTGTTGTTGTTATCGTTGACGGTGACTGCGCAGGCGCGGGTGGCTTGAAAACTTTGTGGGTTTGTTTTATAATTAATCAGAGAAGACAGCCAAATTCGTAGCAGCTGCAGTAAGCATGTTCGTCGGTCTTTGAAATACTCGTTAACCATCTGAAGCATTAAGTTAATTAAATAACATTTAAACGTTCCATTACTACCTCTCGGAAAACAGAACACGTCTTCATTACAAACACTAACTTGTTAATGGTGTTTGTGTAAATACTCGTATATTCTGAGAATGACACAAAAGCCACCAGCACACTCTTCATGCAAAATGCAAGGGTTCTGAATGTTACAGCACATGGTAAGGTTCATATACTTTTTAGCTACTAGCAACTGTGATTTAAGTGGTGTATACTTGGATATGACAAGTCACCTTTATGACTGTCTCGTAATCGGTCTTACCTCGTAAGTTATTCCAAACAAAATTTCGTACTGGGCATGTTTCTGCATTCTTGTTGCATGGTCGTGCTTTCCAAACAACCACCCTGACTTATCAAGCTTAAAGCACAAGGCTAAGTATACAGGTTATTAAGCTGTGTTACATAACACACACAATTCCGCCTTCCTTCATCTCATGCAAAGCTCGTCTTCATTTTTCACACACTAATTAGAGAGCCTGCCGATCTCAGGGGCCGTGCGTTCTAATGCGTGGGTCTGCGGTCGTTCGCTTACTGGGATTGCGTTTTCGAATCCCGCCGGGGCATGGATGTCTGTCTGTTGTGACTGTTGTGTGTTGTCAGGTAGAGGTCTCTGCGACGGGCTGATCACTCTTCCAGGGGAGTCCTATCGAGTGTGGTGTGTCTGAGTGTGATCGCTAAGCCTCGACAATGAGGAGGCCCAGGCCAGGACTGTCAAGCCACTAGAGCCGACACGGTCGACACTCAGGTATTGTGGACATTTTTTGACAGATGTTTTGGCTACATTTTCTAGCCGTGTTCATGAAGTTTATTCATAAATATAAACCGGTACTTATCATGCTTTGCGAAATTAATCAGATTGTGAGCTATGGGATCGCAGGTATTTTAGAGTAGACTTATATAAAATTATAATACTTTCGTCAGTGGCGCTTCCAGATCCGGAGGTCTGGTCTAGAAGATCAGTACAATGCCGGCTGACTTCTGGATCAGGATTCGCCAATGACATTCGTATAAAGTTTATTGTTGAAATATATGTGTTTCTGTTTATTATATTACATTTATTAAGCCTTTTATTTTATTTTATTTATCCATATCATGTGCGTGGTCTGTATTTTATGCTGTCTTTTTTAACTTCGTGTATTTTGAGTAATGATGATGATAATAATAATAATAATTACTATTATTATTTTTTCATACATTCCTGAAGTGCAGATGTACTCATGGTAATGTACGTTTCCTTAGATGGGGTTGGTGTCTCATATTTTTGCTGGTTGTTGTGAAGTCTCTCTTGTTCCTGTTTATTTTGTGGATGCCACTGATTCGTGTAGCTATAACACGTGGCTAATAAGTCATAATTATTTCGACTGTATGATTAGTTAAGTGTGACACATTCTTTATTATAATTAAACGGGTTGTATCACTGTAAGATCCTCAACGCTTTTGAAATTATTTAATTTTTATGACTCCGAAAGACAGAAGCATAGAATTCAGAATCAAAGTGGAGTGAATAGTGTGCGCTATGTTCAAAGTAATGTAGTAGCTTTTGTCTGGTAGTTATAAGATAAACAAAGACACATATCACGAACCCTGGAACTGGCGACAACACGAGTAATGACTACTACAGTACTGCAAGGTATTTCCAAGGCCAGAGAGCCTTGCATGGACTTGTACGTGTGTGGGTTAAGGTAGCGCACTGCCGCTGCTAGCAGCAGGTTCACTGCCTGCAGTCAGCCAGATCACTTGTTGCCGTGTGCCTTGTGCTTCAGCCGGCCGAGCTATACGTCTTGTGACCCTAGGTCATCGTGCAGTGTGTTTCGTGCGTTTA
Organism: Reticulitermes speratus; assembly: GCA_021186555.1. Taxonomy (NCBI): domain Eukaryota; kingdom Metazoa; phylum Arthropoda; class Insecta; order Blattodea; family Rhinotermitidae; genus Reticulitermes; species Reticulitermes speratus. The sequence continues at coordinate 12,348,724 of JAJKFL010000010.1, forward strand.
GTGAACTACGGCACCGTCAAATTGGTAAGTCCCAAACAATAACAGCGATAATATGTTTGCTACAGAGCATGCGATGAGGGCGGGTTTATCTTGCATATAATAGTAGTTCATATAACGTTGATTTAGCTGTTATTTGAGAAATAAATTTTGACCACACTTAAAGATTATAATTTAAAGCAACCTAACCTACATTTCTGTAGTGCTGTATCGACCACTCCACTATAATTCCTCTCGGTCGGCTACACAATTAAGATGCACATCACAGAGAGGTTGGTACTGAACAAACCTCAAAACTCAATTTATAATTGTTGATACACATCTAAAAGTTTTGTGATCTATTTAGCTTTCATAATATTGTTAAGATAAATTTGGTTTTCTGCTTAAGAACTGCGTATTCAAAACATGTATGCGAGGGGAAGTGAAATTTAATGCCCCCTTAACTTTTGCATTAGATGGAAGGGAACAAACTGCTTAAGGCTCCGATTGCTTTGTCCCAGTCCCACTGCATAGGAGGCAGGATAAATCCCGGAGCCAGTCTCGATGTGGTTGTGGAGAGAATGATTTTTGCAAAAACATTTTATGATATGCTGTACTGTAAATTTGTTGAGAGAGATAAGAACAATATTTAAAATTTTGGGAGAAAATTTTCTAGGTAAGCTGCCACTTGGAACTGCGCAAAGGATACTGAAGGATATTATAAGATTCTATTTTGGGGCAGGAGGTAGGTTATAAACTGCATTTTTCTGGCTAAGGACGAGCTCAAAGAGCCCTCCTCTTTTATCGGTATTGATACTTTTGGTTTTGTCAGGCAATGTGGTAGAGGAAGCCCGTAATGGATACGTTTGCAGTTATTCAGGACAAGTGGAAATATTTCTGACGAGGTTGTGTTAAAATAAAAAGGTTTCTGTGTTGTGTTATTAGAAACTTTTCTATTTTTAACCACATGTTTTTATATTGATGTTGAATGTGTATATAATTTACTCAAAATGTATTTTGGTGCCCTATATTTGTGACTATCTCTTTTTAATGGGCCCAACTGAAAAGAAACCTTTATAACTGACGATGAAACAGATTCAATTTCCGAAACACTGTGTTTAAGAAAACCCAAGACGATGGAAATAAAATGTCTAAAATAATAATATTTGCTGTAGTTACCCAATTGTTTAAGAGTCTTCGCCTTAAATTGAATCCGAAATGATATGATTCTAACTTCGAACAAGGACTTTATTCTGAGCCATCTGAATCCATTTCATCCTCTTAAGGCCGTTTCACGGCTCAGTCGGCCTGTAAGCATGAAGGCCCACGCTCAGTCTCAGGACAGACCTTGTGGGATTTGTGGTGCAAAAAGTGGCGCTGGGACAGGTTTTTCTCCGAGTATTTCAGTTTTCTCCTATCAGTATCATTCCATCAGTGTTCAATATTCATTCATGCATTTATTCATTCATTCATTTTTCACCGACGCTCTTTTATCTCAGCTAGTGTCAGCTTCTTTATGTAACATGCTTGAAGAACATTACCCTTGTAACTTATTTATCAGTGTCTGTCCTTGGGGTCTTCCGATGACAACTGTATAGGCCTAAACCTTTCGTGCTTTCTGGATGTGAAGCCCTTCCCATACTTCTAGATTTTAATTACCCTAATAATATGAGGAATATGATTGCCTTGCTGATGTTATCATCATCATTACTGTTATCGTTATCATTAACATTATCATAACAATAGACACTAATTTACCGGAGAGTGTGTTAATTAGAGTCGTTTGTCATACGAGAGTATGGCAATATTCTCATTACAAACATGCGAAAAATCGGAATTTGTGCACCATTACGAATTATAAAATTTTACGACATGGGTTTTGTCATGCAGCACGCACGGGTGAGATTGCAATGCAAAAAACGACAGGAAGACAATACTTGGGAGACATAGGCTTAGGCAGAATATAATATTAAAGTGGATAATAGTAGAGTAGAATGTGAAACTCTGGATAAGTGTCAACTGGCTCAGGGTTGTTTCAAGTGGCGGGTAATGGACAAGTCAAAGAAATCGATTTTGATAAAAACCGGGTAATTTACTGGGTAGACTCTGTTGTGTATAGGTAGATGTTTAATTTGTCTTTTATCATTAGAACAAGAAGCCTGTGCATCTCAGTAGGAGGAAGTAATATTTGCTTTACGACTCACATTGTGTTTCCGGTAAGGCAGCACCGCCTGTAAGACGGTGTACCAGCTCTGCAGTTCCTTAATCCTATCCAGTGGCACCTGGTCACGTTTCCGGGGTTTAATAAGGTGGAGCGTGAAACTGACAAGTCACTGCCCTCTAGTACCAAGGTCAATAGTACATGGAACGTAACTCCCTCGTACGTATTCATGGCGCGATGCATAGGACCAATTTTACATACGGGCCTAAACATGTCTATTATTACTTAGTCTAACGAACCTGAATTTGTTGTTCGTGTAATGATTATTTTATTGTTATATTGAAGGACGATTTTTGATTTTCAATAAATACGTATAGTGGAGTGACGATATATGTGTGTAAGATGAAAACAGATTAATATGGAAGGAGGTAATAAAATTAATTTTCTGGCCGTATTGCAACATTTTGTTGTATAAAGTGAAGTAAACCACGACAATGAGGTTGAAACACATAACGGGACCACCCGAATTCGAAGTGGAACAGCAAACATTTCGGAACTTGTTTCTGGGCAAGCTTTTAAGCCACAGCTCGCTGCCTCCCTGTCTTATTCTCTCTGACCTCGATATTTTTCATCTCTGTAAATTGCGTGTTAGAATCTACGTCGGCGACAAGAAGTTAGACGTCACGTTCAAGAACTGAATTCCCAGTTTTGTGTTCTGTTTATTTATACTGCTGAATGTATAAAGTTACCCCTGTGCACGCTATGACAATGTATGGGAAATTGAAGTTAATTCTTTTACAGCTCGACAGTTCTATTTAGCCTAGGCTTTATTATTGAGGTTTCGAGATCACACTCAGACATACTACACTCGGTAGGACCCCTCTGGACGAGTGATCGGTCGGTCGCAGAGACCTTTACCTGACAAAACACAACACTCACAAGAGACAGACTTCCTTGCCTCCGGCGGGATTCGAACCCCTAATCCCAGCAAGCGAGCGGCCGCAGACCCACGCCTTAGACTGCTCGACCACCGGGATCGGCCCTATTAAAGATACAGCTTCACTTATTCATAATTTTCTCACTAAATGGGGGGGGGGGGGTGTGAGTTGTCAGCAAAGGCTGTTTTACCCCAGAGCATTTCTGTACGCTTTGAAGGGGAGATAAATCTCTTGCCCCAGCCGGGAATCTAACCGTGACTCCTCGATGGTACAGTCCGCAACTTAGATTGCTACTGTACGGACTGAGCTATCATCAGGCGACATGCTTCTCTTTTTTGGTACTTTTCCTTCATTTGAATTTTTCCTATTTTCGTCCTCCGCCATCGTTGGTCATTCCAGTCTACGCACTATTTCCCCATCGTTCTTTAAACTGGTCGTAACTCGTCTCCCCCTCATTTTTATGCCAGAATCCCCGTACTTTGTACTCGTATAACTGCCTGCTTGTCCGATAAGAACCGAGTGGAAATGCAGTCGTGTGTGAAGGACAGAACTGATAGTTGTAGCTGGTGTTGGAAGGGTAAATGGTGGTGGTGGTTAGGTATAATTTACTGCCCAGGTTTCTTTAAGTAACCAGCTGATAGGTCTGGGGTATTGGCTACGAATTTGTTATATGGTAACAAGGTTCACAGGCGGACAGTTTACTGCCGTAGTGACGCCCGCTCGCAAAGCGAGAAACCGGCAGGTGGAGGGAAGCTCTTCGCAGGTCTAGTTGGAATTCCGTCAGCTCTCGAGAAGGCCCTTAGTAAAATTACTTTACATACGTAATATTACAACAGGCGCTAAAATGCTGTCAAAAATCTCACCATATGAGAGTCGATCATACAATAATTTTAAAATGTATATATTTTGGGTTATTTTCAAGCTTAATAATAAGTTTAACAAGGAACGTAATCCAATACACACATTTACGTAACACTTCTTTTCATTGCACTCTTACATGTTTCGAAACACTTGAATCATCTTCAGGAAACACCTAAGACTCTGTAATGCCGATTGGCAGGATGATGATAAGCCATGAATTGCAAGCATCTGTAAGAAAGCAAGGTAATGTCACTTCGTATTCCTGAATGGACTGAGGAAGAGGATGAAGAGCTTTAGAACAGTCAATAATCCGACCGAAATGTAACAGCCATCTCCCAAATACAAGGTCAGAGCCTTGCTGCTGTACAAGTGTGCTCGGAAATGTTCCATTTTATTTTCCATTCTCTAGCGAAGAATAAATCTGATGTTTTGTCTCATAATTTGTGTGCTGGGTGGAGGGAAACTGCCACAATATCGAGGATATGACGCCACGTCACTGCGTAATGTGTTCCGACGTTTCGAGACAAAGTAGCGTCGAATGGTCCAAAATGTCTAAAACGCCTTCGTGGACATTTTAAAACATGAACCTGAGTCCAATAAATTGTCTCGAAACGTCGGTAATCGATAATACAATAACGCGACGTTTTTTCCCAGAAAAACGTTATCTTCAGCTACACTGCTGCAAAAACCTCAAAGTTCTCATGCTGTAATATCGTTCAGAACATAGAAGTTACATGCATGCAAGTCCCCTCCAATACTGCTACCGCTGTACCACCCCACCACCACCACCACCACCACCATCAACTGCCGTGCAAAATTCACGCGATCAGTGGTTTACACACAATGTTACCATGGGAAAATGTAGTCCAGAAAATGAGATGCAGTCATCTGGTTTTGTGCTTATCCTCAATGTGAAGGTCACATTTGAAAGCTTCAAAAGTACCGGGAATCAAACATTAGGACAATTCTAAAAATGAAACGCATCATTTCTAGATCTAAATCTTCATCAACATCCCTATGAGAACCTACAATCTCCTACATTAATTAGCAGAAGGGTCATGAGAACCAGACTGGAAAGGAATCCGCGACAGCCGGCATGTCGTGTGTGTAGCATTGCTTGTGAACGTGCCAGAAGTTGCGCTGGCGAAACAGACAGACTTCTGTGCTTGCAGCTCCGGGAACACTGGCGGTCTTGAAAGGACGAACTCTAAACCAGCCAGGTTTTTAAAACTGGAAGTAAGGGCAGGCATAGCAAATACAAAATCTAGTTCGCATGGCTTGTCATAGTAAATCTTGTCAGCTACTTTAATTTGTAAATTTCGCCCATACGGACTACACTTACCAGCAATCAGTTTAGAAAGTAAGATGGACGGCAGTTAGTATTATGTGCGTTTTTTTGTTTATTACGGGGTAGAGGGTCGGGGTTTCGAATGCCGTTAAGGGTTAGGGGAAACAAATTTTTCTCTTTTCCAAACCTTTCAGACTGGTTCTGCGACCCACAAAGTCTCCTACTCTATTGGTTCCGGCCGGGGCGTGACGTTAACCACTCACTTCCATTTAGTGCCGAGGTTAAGAATGAGTAGAGCTATATATCTACTCTCCCTCGTGATAGTGGTACTGATTACATTATTGACAGTTGTTGGCACTGTGTGTGGTGAAGAGGCGACCTGGTAATAGCGAAAGCTCTGCGCAGGCACCACCAATTTGTTTCCTGTCCGCTCCAGAAACTTCCACAGTAAATGCAGATATGAGCGTACTGCCAATACAGTAAATACGAGGTATTATTGAAATAGGTTAAATGCTGCGTGGCCGTTCTAAGGCAAGCCGCAGTGGCCACTGTGTGACGACAGCAGATACGAATTATGTTCGGCAGCTGAGCTAGCAAGTTGTTTGTTCCTCACAATAGTCACTTCCCATTCATCACCTGTGAAAAAAGCAGACACAGTTTCCGCGACTTTGAGCTTTGGGGTTTTTAAAGGATTACTGGACGATGGATAATGTGCATAAACCACCTACAGCGAAAACTCGTAAAACGAAAATTAGTTTCCCTTTACTAGCAATGTTATAACTTTTAATTGCAACTAGATGTCAAAATTTTCTCCCCAGACTGAAGTATTTCATACTAATTCGAGACGGACTGTTCCAGATTATTAAGAAAAATATTTAAGGCCAGTTACGTATTTAAATGATATTATTAATTATCATTAACGCATAAACAATGGTTCCGTAATTAAATTTACATGAAAAAATAAGAACTTTAGCCCGAAACACAAACAAATTTCATTACATACTAAAAATTAGTTCTTCTGTGCTGGGGTTTGTGAGTTATCGGCATCAGCAGGACAGCTGAAGAGGTACCGGGAACAACGATCTACTTTGAGAGAAAGGACTTCGTATAAGTCAAAGTTGGCTCGCAAATGAAGAAAAAGCATTAATTTGTGAATCTTTTATAAAACAAAACACGTTGCTCTTATATCGAGGGGTTACTGCGTCCTAGTACAGTTAACATCAGCTAGCTTTTATAGGAGGACAAAAGAGTCATAGAAACTACCGGCTGTTGATACATGTATTATTAGATATCTGCACGATGAAAAAATATACAATATTAAGTAATCCTCAGTAACATTATATTCAATATCGTCACTCGTTTTGCCCTTCGTTTTCGCCTCTGCCGCCAAACCCCTGCTCCACCTCTTAGACTGGTGAAGCGTATTGCAGTAATCCTTCAACAAAATTTCCATACGGAATCAAACTGATATTAAAATACTGGGTCTTGTAGAGTTTCACATCTGTATAAAAATCGATGTTCATCGCTATTTTTATTTTACGCATTTAAATCTTAGAATAATGCGGCGCATTGCATTAAAAGATACAAAAACCTACACCCCTCTTCTCGGACTGATCCTGATGATGAAGACGTCACGATAAGTCGAAACGTCAGTAACAATTTACCAAAAGACATATCTTTAGCAACACCGCTGTGAAAACCCCGTATCTTACACTTTTCGACTATCTGCTGGATCTATACGTAAATTATGTTGTGAGAAGTCTGCACTGCCCGAAAGAGGTAGCGATGGCGCAAGTGCTGCGGTCCATCCGACGTAAAGAATACAGATTTACTTCTGCAGCAGCAGTGGCACAGTGTGATAAAGCCATCGGCTTAATGACTATACGCTGTCTGGGGGTAGACTAATGCTCTTACGAAAAAAACTTTGCAACCCTTCAGGATCTTGGCTGCTGTACCTCGCGTACAGTTTACCATAAGGTACACATCTTGGCTGCTTTACCTCGCGTACAGTTTACCATAAGGTACACATCTTGGCTGCTGTACCTCGCGTACAGTTTACCATAAGGTACACATCTTGGCTGCTGTACCTCGCGTACAGTTTACCATAAGGTACACATCTTGGCTGCTGTACCTCGCGTACAGTTCACCATAAGGTACACATCTTGGCTGCTGTACCTCGCGTACAGTTCACCATAAGGTACACATCTTGGCTGCTGTACCTCGCGTACAGTTTACCATAAGGTACACATCTTGGCTGCTGTACCTCGCGTACAGTTTACCATAAGGTACACATCTTGGCTGCTGTACCTCGCGTACAGTTTACCATAAGGTACACATCTTGGCTGCTTACCTCGCGTACAGTTTACCATAAGGTACACATCTTGGCTGCTGTACCTCGCGTACAGTTTACCATAAGGTACACATCTTGGCTGCTGTACCTCGCGTACAGTTTACCATAAGGTACACATCTTGGCTGCTGTACCTCGCGTACAGTTTACCATAAGGTACACATCTTGGCTGCTGTACTCGCGTACAGTTTACCATAAGGTACACATCTTGGCTGCTGTACCTCGCGTACAGTTTACCATAAGGTACACATCTTGGCTGCTGTACCTCGCGTACAGTTTACCATAAGGTACACATCTTGGCTGCTGTACCTCGCGTACAGTTTACCATAAGGTACACATCTTGGCTGCTGTACCTCGCGTACAGTTTACCATAAGGTACACATCTTGGCTGCTGTACCTCGCGTACAGTTTACCATAAGGTACACATCCGCGCTTAATTGAATGAATTTTAAATCCAGACTTTTCAGCTTACTTAAACCGGCCTTTCACGCCATTTATGTGACTTCCCAGTCTTGCGCTGAACACTTTGAGCATCATCCATTGCACATAAAACATGACAGCGAAATTCTGTGCTCAGAAAGCATAAACTCACACGTAAAAACAATCAGCCGGTATTGGTTTTCATAGCGTGGTATTCGCTTCAAACGCGAGATGTCAGCAAGACGGAAGCCCTTACTTTTTGTGTAGGCAGTCGCCGCAGATGAATCGAATGTAATCCCCACAATTAAACTGAATTAATATTTTGTGGTAAAGAATATCTTCACATTCTGTCCGTGCTAATAAACAATTAGCGTTTTTACCTAACTTATTTCATGCAACATTGTATGAAATCTGCACATACTGTCGACAGCCTGTACTTAGGTAGGTATTTGTGGATGTTCTACGAAAATAACAGCCCATAAGGGACCGTAGTCTACTCTGAAATGCTAATTCTCCGTAGGCAATTTACAAGCCAAATGAACGGTCAGCTAAGTCACATTCAGGTGTAGCCTTCTTAATCCTATCAGCGTGAAGTGGCGGACTGTATTGCGTGAAGGCAGAAACACAGGACTTGGCCACTCTTGTGTCACAGGCACGATGTCACACTTATATAGAACAAGCCTACGAATTGTCTGTATATTCAGCGGTTTAAATAGCATTGCAACTTGTTTCTGTCGCGATTTATACTTTTGGCCCTTGTACAGTGCTTACTCTAATGTGTCGCCCAACAGTAGGCACATCTGTGTTTTGCCAACAGAATGTGTTTAGGAGTTGTATATAATTCTGGCTGATCCCGGTGGCCGTGCGGTCTGCAACCGCTTGAATCCTGCGATTGCGGGTTCGAATCCGGCTGACGGCATGGATGTTCGTCTCTTATGTTTGTTTTGTGTTGTATAGGTAGTGGCTTTTGCGACGAGCTGATCACTCATTCAGAGGCGTTCTACTGGATGTGTGTGTCTAATTGTGTGCGATCTGGAAACCTCAAAAAGGGAAGGCCTAGTTTCTGTTTGAGCTGTTTGCGCCACAGAAAAAACAAGTATAATTCCTAGGATGGACGACGATTTTTCGTAAATGTAATTAACAAATTGATATTGGTGATATACTCGTAGGCGCAATTTGGTTTGGGGTAGAAATGTAACTTTTGAATATGCTCCGTTGTTTAGATGGTTTGGTGCCTTCGACAGTATAAGAACATGCAGCGCATGAAGGCGGCACATCGTTCTTTGTCCTAAGCTATTTTCCAATTAAACGCTGCACAAAACAACTTTAATCACTACGTAGAACAACTACAAACTTTATATTATGGCGATAAAGCCCAACCAAAAGTCAACTGTTCACAGTTGTTGCAGGGTACTGAGTGGTGGTCGTGTGACGTCATCGGAGTGTATTAAGGAAATTATTATTATTATTATTTCTAAATAATTTGATTGAATTATTATTGTTTTATGTCGCCTTTCGGAATATTATCTGGTCTTCTACAAGGAGCTTCTTCTTTCCGTTACGTTTATTAATGATCTATGTAACCCATTAATCATTCAAAACACCCACTTTTGCCGATGATGTAAACATTTTGCTCACTGTCAAGTGTGAATAATTGCACTGAGCTATACTTAGGATGTTGTTACTAATTTCACGAATCTCAACTCTAGTAAACCTAGAATGATTATATTATTTAGGGGAAAAATGCCCTCTTTAATATTACAAAATTTTGTAATTTTTATATCACAAGCAACTACTGTGTTAAAGCCCTGGGTGCTTTGTGGATTAAAAATTACTAGTATATTTCCGGCATCATATTGATTTTATAGTTTCTGTTTATTAAGCTCTTGAGTCTTTTTCGTATAGTATTTACTGTTGTCGTCGATCCCAGTGACCGCGCGGTCTAAGGCGTGGGTCTGCGGCCGCTCGCTTACTGGGATCGTGGGTTCGAATCCCACCGGGAGCATGGATGTCTGTCTGTTGTGAGTGTTGTGTGTTGTCAGGTAGAGGTCTCTGCGACGAGCTGATCACTCGTCCAGAGGAGTCCTACCGAATATGGTGTGTCTAATGTCTGTGATCATGAAACCTCGAAATGAGGAGGCCTAGGCACCTGAAAAGGGGATGTTGAGCCATAGGAAAATAAATTACTGTTGTAAACACGTCGTGTTCTATTAGTGTTACGTTTTTCTCTTGCTACACGTTAATGGAGTACGCACCTGTTTTACGGAACGTGAGTGCGTCTTCTGATGCAAAACAAAAACCTGGAACACATACAGAGCACGTTGCCTTCCCTTTGTTACAAATCCTTTCTTCCCCAGGCCCGATATTGTCATAGTAATTTTTATATCACAAGCAACTACTGTGTTAAAGCCCTGGTGCTTTGTGGATTAAAAATTACTAGTATATTTCCGGCATCATATTGATTTTATAGTTTCTGTTTATTAAGCTCTTGAGTCTTTTTCGTAATAGTATTTACTGTTGTCGTCGATCCCAGTGACCGCGCGGTCTAAGCGTGGTCTGCGGCCGCTCGCTTACTGGGATCGTGGTTCGAATCCACCGGGAGCATGGATGTCTGTCTGTTGTGAGTGTTGTGTGTTGTCAGGTAGAGGTCTCTGCGACGAGCTGATCACTCGTCCAGAGGAGTCCTACCGAATATGGTGTGTCTAATGTCTGTGATCATGAAACCTCGAAATGAGGAGGCCTAGCACCTGAAAGGGGCTGTTGAGCATAGGAAAATAAATTACTGTTGTAAACACGTCGTGTTCTATTAGTGTTACGTTTTTCTCTTGCTACACGTTAATGAGTACGCACCTGTTTTACGGAACGTGAGTGCGTCTTCTGATGCAAAACAAAAACTGAACACATACAGAGCACGTTGCTTCCCTTTGTTACAAATCCTTTCTTCCCCAGGCCGATATTGTCATAGTTATAAAAAAACACTTCAGCTTTTTAATTTACTTACATAAGTTATGAAGGCGTCAACTTGACGCAGTATTTGTAATAACGATTTTTTAATTTCAAACTTTGTCCATCCCCTACGTATATTACACGTCATCGAGTTCCAATCGGAATCTCAGGACTACTTTATGTTTCATACCAGTTCTCCCTGTAAAACTCTTTGCCAGATGTGTACCACCGGCAGAGCAGGTGGGGTTGTAGGTGTCGCTATTTCTAGAACACGCGCTATTGTGCTCAGTAACGTCTGACATAAATTGTTCTAGTTCTGTCATAATTTTACTGCATTTGTTAATCGTGTAATTTATGTTTTATCGAGGTCTCCATTCTGCTCGTATATTATGTATTGTTTTGTGATTTTGTGTCACCGTACCTTTAGCGTTGTTTTTGTACGTACGTTTCCGCTGATTCTGTTATTTGTCACTAGGTTGTTGCCTCAGTATTTTAATAAACAAGAATTCAATTCAATTTTTTATTAATGTTATTAAATTATTCCCGGCAAACGCTGGAGATTTATCTCTTCCTCAAAATATCCAGGCTGGCCCTGCGGCTCATCAAGCCATCTATCAAATGGTAACGGTGATAGCACACTAATTGCACTGCAACGCAGTTATCATATGTTTAAGAAAGTAAGGTTAGGTTACTTGTGCTATATTTAACCACATTTAGGCACCTGTGTCTGTGTATTAGCAGAATTTGAACAAATTATAAAATTAATAGTTTACATTTTCGTCAGGTTTCTTTAATTCTTAGCAGAAAATTATCCCAAACATTTACCCTTGCTAAAGGACTCCACCTAAGGTGTGGGTCTAAGGCCACTCGCTTGCTAGGATTGTGGGTTTGAATACCGCCGGAGGTATGGATGTCTGTCTCTTGTGAGTGTTGTTTATTGTCATGTAAAGGGTTTCTGCGACGGGCTGATCACTCGTCCAGGGGAGTCCTACCGAGTGTGGTGTGTCTAAAACGTGTGTGATGGCGAAACCTCGAACAATGAGGAGGCCTAAGCCTCCTAGTGGCTGTCGAGCCATAGGAAGAAAAAGGACTCCAATCACCAAATTAATCCCCCATGTCAATGCGGTGCCAAAGAAATCAGAAAAGAAAATACTACACAAGTCAGAGGAAACTTTTGATGATTTCGTATATTTATACTACTTGCAGCATGCAAAATGGAGGAGAGAGAAGGATGGAAGGTTTGGAAGCTTGGAGGTGTAATTTAAGAGTAAATGGAAGATCTGAAGTCTGAAGCTACAAATATCTTTCCGCTAGCAAGCACGAATTATAATTCTGTTCTCCGATATAATCTATCCTACAAGAAAGGACAGAAGATTGAAAGGAAATTATAAGTTGCTGAGCGTTATGACATACTAGAAGCTGGTGCAATACAGCAGTTAATAGTGCCCTTGAACGCATTTATGTGGAAGTAAAGTATTTCTCTCCACTCCATAAAGTCATGTAGAAGTAGTAGAGGTATAGCTCCACTCATTCTTAACATCGACAATAGATGGAGGTGAACAGTTAATTTCGCCCCGGCCGCTTTACCCGCGGGAACGAAGCACAGTTGTTATTGAATAGGAGGCTAGATGGGTCAGTGAACATCTGCTGGGACTGGAAGCTCGGTCCTTCCAGCCCGAAGCGTAGTAGCTATACCTAGATGGGTCAGTGAACATCTGCTGGGACTGGAAGCTCGGTCCTTCCAGCCCGTAGCGTAGTAGCTATACCTAGATGGGTCAGTGAACATCTGCTGGGACTGGAAGCTCGGTCCTTCCAGCCCGTAGCGTAGTAGCTATACCTAGATGGGTCAGTGAACATCTGCTGGGACTGGAAGCTCGGTCCTTCCAGCCCGTAGCGTAGTAGCTATACCTAGATGGGGCAGTGAACATCTGCTGGGACTGGAAGCTCGGCCCTTCCAGCCCGTAGCGTAGTAGCTATACCTAGATGGGGCAGTGAACATCTGCTGGGACTGGAAGCTCGGTCCTTCCAGCCCGTAGCGTAGTAGCTATACCTAGATGGGTCAGTGAACATCTGCTGGGACTGGAAGCTCGGTCCTTCCAGCCCGTAGCGTAGTAGCTATACCTAGATGGGTCAGTGAACATCTGCTGGGACTGGAAGCTCGGTCCTTCCAGCCCGTAGCGTAGTAGCTATACCTAGATGGGTCAGTGAACATCTGCTGGGACTGGAAGCTCGGTCCTTCCAGCCCGCAGCGTAGTAGCTATACCTTGATGGGGCAGTGAACATCTGCTCGGACTGGAAGCTCGGCCCTTCCAGCCCGTAGCGTAGTAGCTATACCTAGATGGGTCAGTGAACATCTGCTGGGACTGGAAGCTCGGTCCTTCCAGCCCGTAGCGTAGTAGCTATACCTAGATGGGTCAGTGAACATCTGCTGGGACTGGAAGCTCGGTCCTTCCAGCCCGTAGCGTAGTAGCTATACCTAGATGGGTCAGTGAACATCTGCTGGGACTGGAAGCTCGGTCCTTCCAGCCCGTAGCGTAGTAGCTATATCTAGATGGGTCAGTGAACATTTGCTGGGACTGGAAGCTCGGTCCTTCCAGCCCGTAGCGTAGTAGCTATACCTGGATGGGTCAGTGAACATCTGCTGGGACTGGAAGCTCGGCCCTTCCAGCCGTAGCGTAGTAGCTATACCTAGATGGGGCAGTGAACATCTGCTGGGACTGGAAGCTCGGCCCTTCCAGCCCGTAGCGTAGTAGCTATACCTAGATGGGTCAGTGAACATCTGCTGGGACTGGAAGCTCGGCCCTTCCAGCCCGTAGCGTAGTAGCTATACCTAGAAGGGGCAGTGAGCATCTGCTGGGACTGGAAGCTCGGCCCTTCCAGCCCGTAGCGTAGTAGCTATACCTAGATGGGGCAGTGAACATCTGCTGGGACTGGAAGCTCGGCCCTTCCAGCCCGTAGCGTAGTAGCTATACCTAGTCAGGTGGAGGTAAGTGCAATACTTCTGGCGGAAACATTTCTAAGTTCTGCACAAATCTGACATTAGCGTGAGGTATGGACGTGGATGTACCGCGTAGAATGATGAAGGAACTAGAGCACAGATACAAATAACGTAATGTAAAGACAACAAAGTGTATTTACATTGTGAATTGCAGACAAAACCACGAGAGAAAAGGCAATGTAACAAAACCTTACTGTCCTTCAGCGATTTGAACTCCAAATGTTACGTTTATTTAATTGATTTGTAATCACACACAGCGGAACCATAAAAATTCATCATGGTTTATCGAGATGCTTTCATTACTAGATACGTAACAGGTTGTTGTACTGCAACAAGAATATAAGTCCACCGCGGGTTTTTCCTTGACAAATATTTAGTTGAAAAAGTGTTCAATATGGAACGGTACAGCTGTGAGTAGCCTCATATAAACTTTGCCCACAGGAATACAAACATTCGTAAGACTCAAATTGTTAGACTAATTTGACCATAGTTTCAAAAGGAAAGCTATAGTGAAAGATGTCGCCTGGCGTCGTGTGCCGTTCTAGGAATGATAGCCATTGATTGCGAGTCGACTTGAACTCGTCAAGCGTGTGGAATTCAAGGTGGCACTCAGTAGCAGTTACACGTAACGTCTTGCTTGTACTGCGAACGTATGGTATGGATTTTATATGTGTGTCTAAGCATACGTATATGCTGTTCAGTTAGATTGTTGTGGATTATTCATATACAATTATCATGGAACATTATAAGAGGTTATATTTCAAAAAGGCTCCATAAAAGTCGAGAGTGAGAGACATTTAATGTGAGTTCTTTAAAGTTAACAAGGCCTGTCGAGTAAAGTCATAAAGTCAGTCTTATTGATGTAGTCATCCAGTCGTGTAATTCTTGGGTTTTAAATGTCTTATTTAGACGTAATTCACGTGCGTAGTCCAACAATAATATTCATTTCGCCTGCTGGAGAGAAAGGTGGACTCTGGCAGATGGCCGTAAGTTCGATTCGTTGTGGAGTAAATTACACATCGCTTCACACTGTAACAAGTTATTTGATTGCTAATTTTATTTTTGAAAGGATTTGTCCCTTTGTGCAAATTTAGACTGCGTTAAATTTGTCCACGTAACGTCAGAATTTCAAAACTTCTCACAGTGAGCCAGAAAGCATTAAAACCTGGCTAAAATTAAAAAGAGAAATTGAAACATATTGATTTTATACGTATTCCATTCGAAGGAAAGATGTTCACTGGTTTACATGCTGCAAGTTTTGACACGTTTATGCATCCCTGTGCTTGCCTGCAGCAGCTGTCAGCGGAGTTTAGTTGAGATCTCGTTTGAAGAGTAGCGTTGATTTGCTGTAAAAAGCTAGGCGGGCAGTGAGACGCAACAACCGGGCAGAGCAGCACATATTATGGCAGGATAGCACAGGCAGAGCAGCACATATTATGGCAGGACAGCACAGGCAGAGCAGCACATATTATGGCAGGACAGCACAGGCAGAGCAGCACATATTATGGCAGGACAGCACAGGCAGAGCAGCACATATTATGGCAGGACAGCACAGGCAGAGCAGCACATATTATGGCAGGATAGCACAGGCAGAGCAGTACATATTATGGCAGGATAGCACAGGCAGAGCAACACATATTATGGCAGGACAGTACAGGTAGAGCAGCACATATTATGGCAGGATAGCACAGGCAGAGCAGTACATATTATGGCAGGATAGCACAGGCAGAGCAACACATATTATGGCAGGACAGCACAGGCAGAGCAGCACATATTATGGCAGGACAGTACAGGTAGAGCAGCACATATTATGGCAGGATAGCACAGGCAGAGCAGCACATATTATGGCAGGACAGCACAGTAGAGCAGCACATATTATGGCAGGATAGCACAGGCAGAGCAGTACATATTATGGCAGGATAGCACAGGCAAAAGCAACACATATTATGGCAGGACAGTACAGGTAGAGCAGCACATATTATGGCAGGACAGTACAGGTAGAGCAGCACATATTATGGCAGGACAGTACAGGTAGAGCAACACATATTATGGCAGGACAGTACAGGTAGAGCAGCACATATTATGGCAGGATAGCACAGGCAGAGCAACACATATTAGGGACAGGACAGCACAGGCAGAGCAGCACATATTATGGCAGGACAGCACATATTATGGCAGGACAGCACAGGCAGAACAGCACATATTATGGCAGGACAGCACAGGCAGAACAGCACATATTATGGCAGGACAGCACAGGCAGAGCAGCACATATTATGGCAGGACAGCACAGGCAGAGCAGCACATATTATGGCAGGACAGCACAGGCAGAGCAGCACATATTATGGCAGGACAGCACAGGCAGAGCAGCACATATTATGGCAGGACAGCACAGGCAGAGCAGCCTCGGTAAAGGTGCGCATATTGTGGAGCAGTATGTACAGATCTGCTTCGATGATTGCTTCTGTCATATCGAAACTTGACTTGTATATTCTCTTATCAGACCTTAGCGCAGGCCCAGATTCAAATTTAGAGGCAACTAATGTTGGTTTACGGCGTTAGTAAACGAAGGGTATTCTGGGAAAACACCTAACTGGCAGCAAGTTATTTGATTGGGACTGTCACCCTACCATCTGAATATTCAGATGAAGTTTTTGGTGATACTTCGCGCTGAAAAGGGGAGCGTGGAGTATTGCATACTTCTGGGATATGACTTTGCGTCAGTGGGTAATTCAATCCTGAATTTCTGAGGCAACGTTGTTTCGTCATCTTCAAGTTTCGATAGGAAGATGAGCATAATATATTGCCTCGAAACTTCGGTATCACTTTATTCATAGATGCATCGTCATATCCCAGAAGGAAGGAATCCTCAGTTACGTCGCTTCGAGAAGTCCAAAATTCGCAAGGAACAGTTTCATTGTGCATGTAGCAAGTCATATACTAGCTGGAGAATGCAGTGGCGTATTGGAACTAAAGAAGAATTAATATCGCATTTAGTGACCAGGGACATAACTGAACAACTGTGCGGCCGCTTGCCTAGGAGCATAAAGTATGCCTGGGAGCATAAAGTATGCCTCGTGCGGGCCGATGGGTGTTTGCGTCGGAGCTGCAGTCCATAAAAACATTGTGCGACCTCACGTATTTAAAACCTTAGACACAGCAATCTGCCATATCGTTTGCTACTCGGCTGCATTATGCGCACATCAATGTGCCCCTAGATTATTAATGTGTTTTCATTCTGCTAATACCGCGAGGTATAAATTTGTGTCATATCTCAAATAAGTGCAAGTAAACATTTTCATATTATTCCTGATTTATTTACTGTCATTATAAATCCCCACATTCTTATCTAAGTATTTGTACAAGATTCTGATAAACGCACAAATTTACGAATTTGCAATGTATCACTTTCTTTACAAAATTACTTCCATGAATTCCGTTTTGATTCTTATAATATTAAGTACTCTGGCAAGTACAAATATGACGTACAAACAATAACTCATCCATTTTGTCCCTGTCATTTTTATCACTCTTTCATTTAAACCCCACACAGTCGTGCTTAAGTTTCTCACAGCAGTGTAGCTGCATGCTTTTACTAAGCACTAATTAATATTTACGAATTACGTATTGTCGTTATCTGTCCGTACTCTGTGCGCATGCTTATTGGCACGGAATTTATTTTCAGTGAAAACTAAAAATAATAAAATATTATTTACCGTAAATGTGCTTAGGGCACGCGGTGGCGCAGTTGGTTGAGGCACTGCGCTACAAACCGGAACGTCGCGGGTTCGATTCCCGATGGTGTCATTGGAATTTTTCATTGACATAATCGTTTCGGTCGCATTATGGCCCTGGGGTCGACTCAGCCTCTAACAGAAATGAGTACCAGGAATATTTCCTGGGGGGTAAAGGCGGCCGGTGCGTAGGGCTGACAACCTTACCACCTTCATGTGCCGATTGTCTAGAAATCTGGGAGCCTGAACCTCCTGGAACCCTAAGGGTCTGTCTAGGCCTGTAATGGGATTGCTTTTATAAATGTCCTTAAATTTTTAAATAGGTTTTTGTAATTAAAAAATTTTATTTTATTTCACAATCAAAATACACTTTCACAATATAGGGCTTCCACCAACATTTAGATTTAGTCACGAGGGTCCCGCAAGTATCAAGAGTTTGAAGGTTACTGCTCCAGAGTGCCGAAAGCTGAACACTTGATCATCATGTTTCTGCTGTCATCTGATTCATTCATTACAAATTTACAGCGTTTGCTTTGCCATAGAACACAAAACTTTTACAACATATGCTCAAACTGCTATCTCTTTCAAAGCAACTGCTGTGTAAAACGAAGGATTCGGGCGAAAAGGCTTGTAACATACTTTATTGCTTATAAAGGTAAAGTCCCTGTGCAGGATATGAAGGCATGTAGAGGGCGTAGGAATACAACTCCACCCGTTCCTAATCTGGGCACTAGATGTGGGTGAGTGCTTAACTTTACGCCTCGGCCTCTGTTCCCGTGAAAGGAACCTGGGTATCCATTAAATAGGAACCTGGATGGGCCCCAGAGCCGGTATGAATGTTTTCGAGGAGAGAAAATCTTTGTTGCTCCTGTCGGGAATGAAAACAATATCTTGCAGTCTGTGCGCTATTTGCAATGCCGAATGACCTAATCTTCCTAGACCTTTTAGTCATTGTTTTCACTAAATATGGTATTTTTATTTAATGCCTGTTATGACGCTATTAACAATTACATATTCAATAAAATCATCACAATATTTGGGTAATTACTTTGGTCACGTTTTGACGGTTTTGGTTTATTTTGCGCAGGTATCTTGGTACCTGTTGGATGATGAACAATATTTAATAACATTCAGTAATAGAATGATAGAGTAAAATAGAATAATATAATTTCGTAAAACCAATTTTATGTTTACACTTGTCAACAATATATTTTTCTATTATCTTTAGATGTAAATTTGTTTTAAAGGAAAACTATTGAATGTCGGATTTTGATTTAAGTATATATGAAATATTTAAATTAGCTTTTACATATGTTATATATTTATATAATTACCCGTGGAAGTAACACAGTTGTGTTTTGTATACAAATACAAACTCTTGGACAGTTTTATAGTATTACAATATTTTTGAGTAGTAGATAGTAGTGTCGATCCCAGTGACCGCGTAGCTCCAGGAGGCTGAGGCTCCCAGATTTCATGACAATCGGCACATGAAGGTGGTAAGGTTGTCAGCCTTAAGCACTGGCCTCCTTTACACCCAGAAAATGTTCCTAGTACTCATTTCTGCTAGAGACTGAGTCGACTCCAGGGCCATAGTGCGGCCGGAAGGATTATATCAATGATAAAATTCCAATTACACCATCTGAAATCGAACCCTCGACCTTCCGGCTTGAAGCGCAGTGCCTCAAAACTGCGCCACGGCGTGCCCCAAATAAAATAGCTGTACTAGACTGAATTCTGTTGTCATTCGTAATACTACGCACAAAGAGATGAACAGTATAGCGGTAATAAGTACTGTCGACCCAGACCGCATCAGCGGGAACCCCAACGACCCGGCCAGAGTTGTAGCAAGACGATGTGTTTTGCTTCTGTTTGGTTCGGTCCTTGTGGAGGGTATTTAGACGTTAGGCACCGAAGTCCGGCCTAGTCACTCGAATATGGGGAGGCTTAGGCTGTCTTTGACAGAAGCCGACCCTCAAAGTCAAAATAATTGGTTAAGGTTAATATGGAAGGAGTTTGGCAAAAAAAAATTGGAAATACATGGTAAATTATAATGTAGTGTATATGTAATTGATAATAACGGAACGAGTGGGGTAAGTTTGCTTTTGTGCACGCCATGGAGGCATGTAGGGGGAGCAGAGGTACAGTTCCCCTCACTTGTAATATCGGTACCAATTGTTTTAATTATGTCAACAACTGAACGACCCATTCGTAAGAGATTCTGCGATAATATTTGAATCTCGCGTTATCATACATTGAGTCATCAAGCCATCTGGGAAGTTGTTATGTTCGATTGTTATGTTCGATTGTTATGTTCGATTACGTCCGGAAACCCTCTTTCTATGGAGCGTCAGCCACTAAAATTGAATTCAGTTCCTTTCGTTTCCTTTAGGTCCTTTCGTTATAGTGTGATGTGACATTAATGGTGTTACGTTGTTACACAGTTTCTTATTGTCGGCCAAATCTTTCAAAATCTAAACACCAGTAATCTTAGAATCTTGCTTCCTTCGTCAGTGAAGAAAAGTAGTTTTCAAAAGGATATTCTGAAAAGCAGCACTATCTAAAATATACAATAAACAGGAATTGTAAATATGAGCGCCAGTCACTTGATTCCAGCTGCTGTTGCTATTTGGCCAGCAGTTAATTTGTACGACTGGCTTCGTTCCAGGTCTTTAATTCCTTGCCCACTTTCCCTTTCTTAAGGGACTTGCGAGACCACCGTGCTGTCTGTGCGCCCTTCTTGAGTTCTGAACGAACTGCTTGTTTCTGAACACATTTAGTATGAAAGTAATGCTATCGGCTCCCACGCCATCGCAGTACTTTGTATCTTGTAAGAAGGTAACTGCATGAGGCAAATACTCTGGGAAGCTAGCAGTTCCTCAGGCAGGACGAGCATTGCCCGCATTTTGTGGAAATCGAAAGTTCATTACCGTATTCACAACAGACCTCTACTTGACTCTGTCCTCAGCCACATGAATTCGGTC
This sequence comes from Reticulitermes speratus, assembly GCA_021186555.1. Lineage (NCBI taxonomy): Eukaryota > Metazoa > Arthropoda > Insecta > Blattodea > Rhinotermitidae > Reticulitermes > Reticulitermes speratus. Next base: position 12,369,375 of record JAJKFL010000010.1, read on the forward strand.
CACATCCTTCATTTCCTGCAATCATGGAGGAAGCAAAAATTCAATTGGTGAGGGCGACACTACCGCCAACATAAAATGCAATCCTAAGACTTTGTAACCCCTCTAAGAACGATCGTCCATATTCCTCGATAAGCAGACCACATGATCAAAAATCGTATGCGTGGAGACAACGTCGACTTTTTGTTGATAATTATGGCGAAGTATAGCTTGTTAGCTGTTAAGAATATAGATATTTTGTACCAATATAAAACCAGTCCAAAAATTTAAGGAAGCTTTTTCATACAGAATTTTACATTGCAAGGCTAGTGATAGTCTAACACTGCTATTAAAAATATTCAGATATTATCAACTGGTCTATTATTTCACGTGTGTTAGCTAATTAAGTTAAAGGATTTTTTCCTAAAAGTCTCATTCGGAGCCCATATTGGACCCTTCAGCTTTGAGGTTTTAGGTATTTGAAAAATTACAAATTTTGTTAAAGTTATCTGATCTAAGGTTTTGGTTTGATGCAGTTAACGAACCACTGAATTGAGACAAATGAATTATGATATGAAGATAAAACATAAGCTTGTCTATACACATCATACAGATTTTGTTGTTGGGTCAACATTACGCATATGGTGATGACGTAACAATTTGAGATTATGTTCCACAATTTTAAGGCAAAATACATCTATAGGCTTTCATAAGTAATGTTATTATCGACCATTGTGTTGTATAACAACAATGACAATAATAGTAGAATGTTCAGTAAGGCTTGTAAAGAAAACAATTTCTGGCTAGACTAGCATTCCGCTGTACAACACTCTGCAGAATATCATCCAGGCCAATCCATGACCTAAATTTCATTCTGTTGCCTAAATATGACGTAGCAACTTAGACTTAACAGAACTGGAAGTTTGTGCAGCAGTTTCGAATTCTGGCCGGAATTTCTTGTCTTGTATTTAAGTTTTAATGTTGGCAGTACCTACTGAAGTATTTAAGTTTAAATGTTGGCAGTACCTACTGAAGTATTTTGTCGTAATTCTTTGTTCAGATAAACGAAAGGAAATTATGTAAACGCTGAAGTGTAGATAAAGAAACAGGTTACTGAAATTCTCGTTTTAGGAGATTAATGTTATTGAAGTTTTGACTTTGTGGTTTTATTGACTACTTATGTGTGCAGACAGACTGACTGCATTGCGGAGTCCAGCTACATCGTATAGAGCAAGCTGGCTCAAGCATTAACAGCTTTTCACTTGTATTCAGAAAATGATCTCTTGTAGTCTCTACCGGAAAATAGACTGTGCTGAGGTGTCTTCATTCTCACCTTGTCAAACCTGGGATAGTACCTTAAAGTAGGCCACGACCAATTCGCAATCCTTTCGAAGTTATTATTCGCTATCATCAAATAATTAACTATTGTGTAGTGTGAGGTGTTCAAAACGTCTTGTGAAATGCGGCAAATAAAAATAACGTCAGATCAAATACAGGGCTCTAGAGTGTCCATGCATAAAAACCTGGATTGCATTGTTAGAATCAAGGTTGTTGTTGGTGGTAGTTCCTTATATTTACCATGCATGGAGTCAGAGACAGATGTCTATTATGACCTTTAGAACACGTTACTATGACTGTCCCGAAACATAGTCTTAGTCGATATCGTCCCAACGATTTTCTTACGGGATAAAAGAGTGGGGAAACTGACTGGATGCCATCCAATTCACGTAACAGCACAATTTACAAAATTTCTGATTCTTGCCTCTTAAAACAAAATACTTGTGTCCTACACACAAACACACACACGCAAACACTACACACACAACACATAACACACGCAAACACATACACACAAAACACACACACGCAAACACATACACACACAAACACAACACACACACACGCAAACACATACACACAAAACACACACACACGCAAACACATACACACATAACACACACCAATACACACGGCTACCGTGAATTATGTGTAGAGGTGGAACCTATATTTTGGTTAAATGTTAAGACGTAGTTTGGCAGTTACTAAGTCTGCTGGTACACTTGTGGTGGTCGTCCTACTATAAAGAGTACTAGTAGCAGTAATAGTGGTAGTAGTATAGTAATATAGGTGTTCCTTTTATCGTATCACAGATCGCTGCCTCTTTATTACAGAGAAAGTCTTCATAATCCGGGCTGTCTGTGACAGCTGCTGTGCCCAGGGACACAACAAAAGGAAAACCTATTACTATTGTTAACTTACTATTAGCATCATTATTGGTTGTGTCATTGTAGGAGCAGCAGCAGTAGTAATAATAACAATGTGTGTAATATGACTTGGTATAATTTTCAAGCCCCGATATTGAACCCAAATGAATAAAATCTAGTGCCGTTACAAATTTATAAACTTTAACTTAAATGTAGATGCCATTTCAATAATATATTGAATTGATGTATACAGTATTCACGAATTTAATATTCTCCAGGGCCAGTCCATGTTGCAATTCTACTGAACAAGGCCGTACAATCTCATCAGCTGAAGGAGTCTTTAAATGATAAACGCCATCAACTTCTTGATATATAGTGATATACTCTATAGTTACTATTCCTATTCTCAGTTGAAATACAGCACGCACTTCCTGTCCATCAATGCTGTTATTGTAGCGCAGTCAGTGTAGTAACTAGGCTACTGCCTGCGCGACCGACCAATCGTGGCTCTTTTGAGCAAGTGCGAGATACTTTTGTCTTCGTCAGCGTGCCTAGACCGGCTGCGGAGCCTATCCAGCCTTATTTTGAGCCAATACCATGACCTTTCCACAGAGAATACAGCGCTCGTGACGTGAAGCTACCAAACTGAATATAATGGTGAGGTTAACAATGAGTGGAGCTATACCTCCAGTCTCCTGTATGATTTCATGGCGTGCACAGGAATGTCTCTGACTTAATTGATTCTAGTTTAACTAAGTTGGAAATGTAAATTTTATCGATATTTTTTTAATATTAATAGCACTTTATTTTTATGTGTGATGAAAGTTGGCCTTAACTGCCAAGAAAAGCACAGAACAGCAGCGTGTTTCAACGAACGTCTTTGTAAGGCATAAATTTACATATTTTTAATTTTATTATTAATACGTAAATTTCTCTCTAGAACAGGCCACGAAGGCCCAGAGGGGGAGTAGAGGTATAGCTCTACTTTTCTTTAACCTCGGCGCTAGATGGGAGTGGGTGGTCAACGCCACGCCCCGGCCGATTTACCCCCGGGAATGACCCGGTACCCATTGTACAGAAGGCTTTTCTATTATTTTTTATTATTATAGTATACAAACAAAATTTATGTAAATCAACAATATTGTTGCAAGTCATTGTGACTTACATAACAATTAAAGCATAAGCCGCCACCCAGTGAATTATTTCGACGGTCCATTGACGGGTTGCGAACAGTAGTTTTAGAGATATTGCGTTAGATAGTGGTAACGAAATGTAACAAAGGATGAATTTAGGATTGTCAGAAAACTATAGAACAAGAATCGCCTATCGCACGACCGAAGGTATCGCGATAGGCTGGAAAGAGTTCTTTATGCCTGCAAATGTCATAATAATTACTTAATTGTTCACTTGTGACCGCAAAAGGCATTATGATTGCTTCTTCTGCCCTATTTTCTTGTCTGCTTATGAGATGTTGCAACCTGTGATGTTTATACAGAGAGATAGCGCCAAGCTGTCCACGGTGTGAATTCTTTTTAGAAAGTAAGTCATATATATTACGCGACGTACTTGGCATCTTCCCAGCAACAATAACAGAAGTTAAGAATTTTGATCCGTTTTGTCATTCGTCTGCGCTAAAAAAAATGTGAGGTTTCATGCACAAAAGATTCAAATGTGTAAATTCTAAGGAATCTGCTAAATAACACTAATGTCGTTTTTTTCCTGGGTTGATATTGAACACTAAATGTCAGACGCAGTGTCGCTTTATATTATACGTACCGTGCTCTTCATCAACTAGTTAATAATCACATACCGACGAATGCACTACACTGTTTTGTTGATTTCAGTACCTACATATGTTTCGGCACATTTTGTGCCATCCTCAGGGTTGCCGTAGATTGTGAACTTTCTACGGCAACCCAGAGGATGGCACATAATGTGCCGAAACATATGTAGCTACTGAAATCAACAAAACAGTGTAGTGCATTCGTCGGTGTGTGATTATTAACTAGCAGTGTCACTTGTTAGTTAAGTGACACATGTCTTACAGAAAACTGCTTTTGGATATCGCTAAAACGGCCACATTTGAACTTATGCCACTTTTGTTGATAGAGAAATAACTTAGTTGCGTAAATTTGTCTGATATTCTTGTACGACTTTGGAGTTACGTCGTTTTTGTGAGTGACGTATTGACATTCGTAGTAAGTTACGCCACTTAGCTGATTGTTTTTTGGAGTTTTGTCAATTGTGTTAATATGGCAAGTGACATTTTGTTGTAAGACATGCTAGTCAGCAGGAAAGTGCGTCTGTCTGTCGGTATATAGCGACTCGCTACGCGCTGGACGGTACGGGTTTCGAATACTGGCATCGGAAAGTAGCTTCTCTCCTCTAAAACCATCCAGACCGACTCTGGAGCCATCCAGTCTTCTCTTCAATTGATACCTTGGTTCTTTCCCGTGAGTAAAGCCGCCGGGGCGTGAAGTTGATTAATTACCTCACTTTACTGCCGAGGATAAGAATGAGTGGCGTTGCATTTCTGCTCGGCCTATATGCCTTCGTAGCATAGACAGGAAGAACTTTACTTAGCAAAACTTAAATTTTGATTTTGACTCGCCACCTATAAATTTATAATTTTAAATTAAAATAACAACAAGAAGGTCAAAATTTCACAACTGTTGTAAAAATCTGTACTCGCTTTTTGAGGACTTTATCGGATAGGGTTAAGTTCAAGGCCTTAGCAGGATCAACAAATCAGACTGCTCGCAAAGTTCTTATGCTACTGAGACCTCTGTAGTGTAAACGTTTAACTAACTGCCTCTGCCTTGCACACTGCGATTTTTAGGCTGGAGAAAAATATATAGCGTTGTTGTAGCCATTTACTCTACGTACCTGTCATATCTCAGGTGATACTGACGCTATTGTCTCTTTCCAATTTTCTTCTCCAATTCTTGTAAAATATTTCTTTTTGAACTATGTAAATTTTGTTGAGAATATAGCCCTATGTCCAGAGACATTTAGTTTTCAAAATACGTTACCCTAAAACGGCGCAGTGTATCGGATGATCAAACCGTAAACGTGACATAGTTACAGTAGGATATGTCACGTTTAACCATGCCGAATCTTTTCTCCAGTGTGTGTGTGCTCGGCTTCTTCACATTCTCTGCCTCGCACTTGAAGTCGCGTGTTAAAGCAGTACCAATAGAACAATCGTCAGAAAATTCTAATATCATTGAGCAGTAAGCCTCTCGTGTAGCAGATAGTGGCCCAGGAAAATGTCCACGATGACATCAGCTCAAAGGTGGATGCTGATGTGGACTTGACACACCCCTGTCCATAGTTGACTGTTGTGGAATTTGAACACACCCTGAAGCGTAAAACGCGCTTCCTGTGTCTACAGATTGTTGTGTAAGAAAATCTGTCTCGTGTTTCTGTAGCTGTTCGCAAAATTGTGTCTGTAGAAGACAACAGACACGCGCTCGGCAAGTAATGGTGTGGATGCACTCAACCGTCACGAAACACGTCAGTGGACCGTTGACTGCGACAGCCCCAATTCTCGCGCGAAATCACGTCAGCTTCTCCACGGCCCACGTGTTCGTTGGCTTGTGTCCGGATATTCCGTGGGCGATCAGCACTCCACACGTGACGGCGTTACATTTCCTGTATTACGCAGACGCTGCAGCAGTCACGGAAAGAGCAGCGTCTGGATGACCTCGACCACGAATAACATAGCGCGTGTTCACACAGCTCTGCTATTGCAGTGACCGAGAGTTAACAAACAGCATGTGGCAGGCAGGTTATGTCGTGTGCACGCCATGACCGTTCGATGGTATTTGAGCCGTGCTGTGCCCTGTGTGTCTACAGCACACCTCAAAGGGCGCTTTATCATCTGAGAAGTGTTTGTCACCCAGTTTGATGACAACGTGTAGTCTGAAAAACTAAACTTCTCAGGGCACATGTGTAGTGTTTTCCACTTATTAAACACGAAGTCTTGCGTTACGGCTTGCCGGCTTTCTTTTCTTCTTGGACTATTGACCCTTCAAGAAGGGACCGATACGTTGTCCCGAAACGTCGGTAAACAATTACCACACAACGCCGCGCAATATCCCAGAAAGCGCAGATCTCACGCTATTAAGAGCTGATGAGTGAATTGCCTTTCATCGTGCGTAGCAGATGTTTACACTTGTGCGTGCGGGTGCAGATGTTCGTCCTACGCACCGCAACGGATGTACAGTAACGCCTGTCATTCTGCAGTACGTGTGCAAAGCCTCTTAGAACGTGAGACATCCTTAAAGGAGATAATAACATAGTTTTGTTGAAGAGATGAGCCCGCAGTTGTTAGTGCTGTAATGGTCAGCTGCGACATGCGTAGCAGAGCGAGCCTATTTCATTGTGGTGACATGGGAAGGAATAGCCTCGGTTCAGTGCCATTAAATTCACTTACCTAGGCAACTCCATGCAACAGACACGTGTACGCCATCCCATGCTATTTCTTTAAGATCAATTTTAATATCACGTTGGCTAACTTGGGGTGCACCGGTGGTTCACGCAAGGTCATTCAGGAGGTACCGTGAGAGCCACCAGTGGTCTGACGCCAAGCAGCAGTTACCGGCGTGGCAGACGCCGCGGTGTGACACCTAACGCTCTGTAATACAGCATCGGTATGTAGAGAAGGAAAACTAACCTCAGTATTGTGGGACCCGCTGGTGACTCTCATAAGTAGCAAAATACATAAGCTTGATGCCTGTGGCTCTGTAGCAAGGTAAATCCTGTCATCTACGCTTAGGTCTCTCATGCATCTCTTTCCTGCAGGTTTTCCTACCAAGTAACTTTATGCGTTTAAAATAACTTACCTGCAAGAGCAAGTGGAGCTCTGTGCCACCAATTGACTTCTCACTTGTCCCTCTCGTTTACTGCACAGCCACATGTCGCTACGTTCAGCAGAGACGTGTCTAAATGCACAGTCTATTGTAAACACAAGGTTCCCGGTAAAGCGACTGTTCTAACTCAGCGTTCTGGGCGAATTCCACAATAGCGTCATTACAGCTGTAACAAAACTAATAAACATAATCGCTCTTTCACTAAATCGGTTTTAATTTCTTCACCTGCTCGTGTCTTGTTTCCTTTTAGGGTTAATATACCGTAAGTTATTCAATCATTCATTCATTCATTCTGCAGTCTGTCTTACGACAGGTCCGTCGCATCTTCCAAAGCGAGTTTTCCACAGGGTGCGATCTAGTGCTTCCTCTTTCAATTTCCAGTATCTTCTCTTTTCCTTAAGTCATCCAGTAGCTGCTTACGCCTTCTTCCTCGTCTTCCCATCATTTCTATCCTTCCTTCTAAATTTCCTTCAATCACGTGAGAAGGAAGGATAGAAATAATAAGTTAGTCATGTATTTTAAATTAAGTATTTTTAATTTATTGCAGCTATGTTTTACCAGAATTTCGCATTTCGTAAATAATAATAATAATAATAATAATACTCCGTAACGACCCCGTCATATGACGATGTTCATATAATATTCCCGCTCTAATTTACCCTGTCGTTCAACAGGCTTTATCGTAACCATGACAACCAGGTCCCTATTAAGGTCTGGTATGGAAGTCACTCAAAAAAGCGGTTTATCTTAACTATAGCAACCTGGTAACCATGGAAACCTGGTGCATGTTCAAAGTCTGGTACTGACACAGCGGCATCGTACATGAGGCAATTTGGTAACCTTGGAAGTCCCGTAAGCATGGGAACCGTGGAGAAAGAGGTTGTGATGTCACTCAAACAGCGGTGTAGCTAGGTTTTGCCGTTCGGGGAGATTAATCACGATGGCCTCCTTTAACAAAATTATGAAATTTTAAGCAACATTACGACCACGGCGGAAGCCTTCAATTACATATAGAAATTATGAACTAAAAAAATCGCAATTATTTATTGAATTTCCTGTTATTTTTCTCAATAATTTAAAAGTTGTTGAGCGCAGAAAATCAATCTTTCCCGTTTAAAGCATTCATTTGTCTGCCCACTTTAATGCCTCGGGGCTCTGCCACCCGGGGCAGCCTCAGCACTCGTCCCCCTGGCTGGGCCCCTGCACTCGCAAGCTAAAATCTGTTGTAGATATATCAGCCGGGTATCCATGGCAATCCATTCGACACAATCAATTCAGTTATTCATTTAGCCTAAGGACATCACACAGGATGTTACTCGTCGCAGGGGCTAAACTTCAGAAGAGTGTTTGACAGGTAATTTGGAACAAAAATGTCTAACAGAATATTATGGTTCGTTTGGACACCGTTGACGCCATACAAAAAACGATCTGTGACTGCAGTAACTTGATATACTGCTGTCTTGGTTAGTGGCTGTGACCGTGGCTGTGTATCTGTTGTGTTGCAGTACAGTGGTATGGTAGAAGCCCCTAACGTGTTTGCAAATGAAGAACATACCCACATGCATTTCGTGTACGGTTTCTGCAATGTAAATAAGCAGGTATGCTTCTGAGATGGAGTGCACGAAACGTCAGACACTTCGCAGAATTCCACGTCGCAGGCATATCACACCGCTCACAGTGCTCTGAAGCAGACTTGTTTCGTTCCACGAGCGAACGAAGAGCGGGGGAAAAAAACGGAGTGAAGAGTTTGACGTTCTGTCAGCAGTGCAGAATTTGCATGAACACGATGTGGCACAGACACGTGTACGGAGAATCTGCACAGCGGTGTTTATATCCGTGTCACATTTGCGGACAGCAGAACAGATCTTACCGGGAGATCGCGCCAGCCGAATGCGGTTTTGTGAGTGGCTGCAACCAGGACTACGAATTCTGCCTGCCTTTCTGTTCACGGATCATGCTCAATATACTCAAGACGCTATTTGTAATAGTAGTTCGCACTCTTGAGCACAGGAAAATACATGCGAAGTAGCGCAATATTATTTCCAACACCACCTTCAGTTAACGCCTACGTGGAGTATTAGGCAGTAACCTGATTGGACTACATGCTATCGGTGAACGTGTAATATCTCCGTATTACAGCCATTTTGTGGAAAATTAATCACCGCTCTACCTAGAGATGTTGCCTCTTGCGACATGAGGACGAATATGGCAACACCACGACGGAACACGTACAAATATCTGAACTAATAGTCCGATGAAAGATGTGGACAGGTGGCTTGGTCCGCTGGGTCACGTGACTTGAATCTATTAGATTTGTTTCGGTGGGTTTGCATGGGGTTAAGAGTGTATCATGATGGCAGACCAGAAGCATGACATCAGCTACTTGAGGCCATAAATAAAGCCGCAGTTGGTATCGGAAAGGAAATAGGATTCGTTCAGTGGCAACGTTCAATGGCTAAACGACTGGCAGTTTGCTTGCGGTGTAAGCGTGAGCATTTCGAACATACGTTTTCGTAACCTTGAAGTTTAATATCGTCGCAAACGTTTAAAATGATAATGAAGGAGAGTTTAAAATACACTTTTTATTCTGTGCTACAAAGAGCTGGCGCGCAACTCGATAACGATGTCGAAATAATTTATAATTTGTTATATACTGCTTGCTTCTAATGTCCTGTACAACATGCTGCTTGCTTCTAATGTCCTGTACAACATGCTGCTTGCTTCTAATGTCCTGTACAACATGCTGCTTGCTTCTAATGTCCTGTACAACATGCTGCTTGCTTCTAATGTCCTGTACAACATACTGCTTGCTTCTAATGTCCTGTACAACATGCTGCTTGCTTTAATGTCCTGTACAACATGCTGCTTGCTTCTAATGCCTGTACAACATGCTGCTGCTTCTAATGTCTGTACACATGCTGCTTGCTTCTAATGTCCTGTACAACATGCTCTGAAGCCTGGCCGTATGTCGCGGAAGTTTCTGTGCAAGGCAGGTCATTGGTATCATTTTATGGACCTTGAGATTGTTGAGCCGCTGCATTAGTAAATACTAACTTAATACAATTACTATATATAAGGCATTACATACTTAGCAGGCACTGAGGCGAGGTACAGGTACAGGTACAGGTACAGGTACAGGTACAGGTACAGGTACAGGTACAGGTACAGGTACAGGTACAGGTACAGGTACAGGTACAGCACTACCCGTACTCGACTCCGGCGACATATGGGGCTTGGTTTTCAACGTCATGCTCCAGCCGCTTTACTCCCGGGAAACGGACCCGGTAACCGTTGTGCAAGAGTCTGGGTGGGCCTCGGGGCCGGTATGGACGGGTGCAGAAAATTTCGCCCCCACTGAGTTCGAACTCCGGACCATATGACCCATAGCGGGCTGCTATATAACCTACGCTATTCCACCGCCATAGTTATTATAAGATATATATTTTTTCATGGTGCAACAGCCTCTAGTGGGCCAGGACCTTCTTATTATCGAGGCTTCACGATCACACTCAGGCACACCACAATCGGTAGGACTCCTCTGGATGAGTGATCAGCCCGACGCAGAGACCTCTACCTGACAACATACAACACTCACAAGAGACAGACATCCATGCCCCCGGTGGGATTCGAACCCACAATCCTAGTAAGCGAGCGGCCGCAGACCCACGCCTTAGATCGCGCGACCACCGGGATCGGCAATTATTATATACAGTAATATATATTCTTGTAAATATGTCTACTATTAAATTATTAATTATTATTTTACGAAGGGTATAGGTACAAGAATGCATAAGAAACTTAAGGGACAAAGGACACATTTGAAATAAAACTGAACATAATAGCCTACACGTCACTGCAGCTGCATTATATGAGGGTACTATAGGAAACACACTACAAAATTAAGTCGTGAAAGCTGTCAGTTAGATTGTCCACAACACGTAGCCCCCAGGGTAACTGCATAGCGGAATGAGTTTGTGTTCTTCCGTCTGCACATTACATCTGCGACATACTTTGAGAGACTTCGATTGCAGTTTGGGTTTGTCGAGGGACATACATATTGCTGTCATATAACAGCCGGTTTCTATGATGCAAAAATCGAATTTTATTTATTACCTTAAAAAGCCGCGTATGTTTTCAAATGTGTATTCTTGCATGGCGTAAGACACATTTGTGATTAAGATTTGAACCTGTTACTTCAAATGCTTTAGATATGGTGCGTACGTAAAAGGCACAACGAGACGTAAGCCTGATTTACGAGCCTATGGAGTGAATAAATGTGAAGCAGTGCAGATAAATGTTGAAACTAAGTTCACTTCCTCATTATTTTGATTTATAACCTCGCCAGTTACTAAGTACATTGTTTATTACTTCAGTTGATATCCAGTTCAAAACCAGCGGAGAAAATGGTGTTTGTTACGAGCGTGTGAAGTGCGCATGTACTCGTATGTGAAGCAATATGTTTGTAGGAGCAAGAAATGGACACCAAGGCCGATAAGATGTGACAAAATCACAAGATAAATACATTTGTGCATATTTTCTGGAAAAGTAAGCTAAGTCGACTTTCAATAAAATTTATTTCTTAAAATTCCCGTAGAAGACATATATATATATATATATATATATATATATATATTACGTTTCAGCATTTATAATAACGCCCGCTGCGGTGTGTACTCTGAAGATGGGTGCAGTAAGTTGCTTCAAAACTATGGTAAATTTGTACCAGACTACACGGCATCACATGGAGGGATACATTTTTTAAAAAACCAACAACCAGCGGAGGGAGGGTAAAAGGCAAGTAGTCTTAAGCCACCACGCGGTGAAGAAAGGAGAGTAACTTATTACTAACTTTGATTTCAGGCTTCCGCAGCGATGTTGATGTAATCTGTGGTCTTTTGGGTAATTACACGGCGTCGTGTGGTAATTATTTACCGACGTTTCGGGACAACGTATCGGTCCCATCTTCATGGGTCAAAATTCCAAGATGGAAAGAAAGCTTGTGAAAAGGAAACTTGGCAGCAAGGCGGGTAGGGGAGCCGTGCGATGTGACAATGGCCAATAGGATGAGAGGGTGGGGGGGGGGGGGGGTTTGGATGCAAGGTCACAATATGTTGTACTGTGGCAGGGTGAGAAATGGGAGAAATATGTATGGAATACAGCGACACTAACAGTGAACGGCCGGAAATGAATGAAAGAGTAACCGTGCAAGGACCAGGGAAATAAAAGTAGAAAAAAACAATAGGAATAAAATAAATACAGTATAAAAAACATAGAGAAAGGGAAAAGGAATTATAAGATAACTTGGATAAAAATTATGAAAAAGGTATAAAAACGTAATAATAATAATAGTAATAATAATAGTAATAATAATAATAATAATAATAATAATAACAGTACTCAAATCAAGGCACTCCGTTCACTTAATCATTTGTAATATCTATTCTTCGTCCTGCGCAGTCTCAGTGCAGACACCACAAACCCTACTCTACACACGTCCTACTCCTTCACGTCAATGGCTGCTTGATGGCTGTCCCACTACCATACATGTTTTCTCTCATCATGGAAAAGTCAAATGTTCATACGCATTGCCAGAGTGTCCTGTTTTTGAGATTTCCAAAAAACCGGAACATTTTTTGCGTCCCGAATCAAATTTTGCTGGATACCGGGATAGCGGTGTTCTAAACTCAAAAAACCGGGAGTGTCCCGGGAGAACCGGGACATGTGGGATCCCTAATCACCATAATGCAGTATTATTTATAACCATCGTGGGAACAACAGTTCCCTGCTTAATTAATTTGACTTATAATATATTTGCTATCTGGAAGGTAAAACCCATTTTACGTGAATTAAATATTGAAAATAGCATAAAAATAGAAGTTGTGCATATTCACACAGCGAATTTTATAAAATTCAAAATGTTAATTTTGGTATCATTTATTTGCTCTTCTTAATGAAAAAAATATGTTTGGCTGTAACAAGCTCTATTCCTATGGAATTCCCCACAGGGTAATTACCAATAAGTAAAGCAGATCGATATAACTGAGAAGGCAACCCATCCCTGTAATAATTTTAACACAAGACACCCTCGTTTGTATGCAGATACAAAAGTATATTTATCTTATTAGTTATACATTTATAACCAACACTGCCTTATTAAATGTGTATTTAGGCGACTAGTTTCAGCTCATAAGAGCCATCATCAGGCCAAAACAGAAACAATAAATTAGAAAACTCCATATGTTTTGTAAGTGGAAGGTCTCCGCTTTTACAATAGTAAACACATTGAATATATATATATATATATATATATATATCAATGTATAAATATATTTCTTAAAAAAATATTAGAAATTAAGATGTCAAAATTATCTAAAAAGGGCAAGTGATTTTGGCAGATACGGTAATTTCGGAGAGACGCCACGCTTTATGCATCTTTCGCTGTAACTCAATCCGAAAATCGTCAAAATGGCTGAAAATTCATAGATATTATATTTAAGGTTTCTACTTTATTAAGTTGCATGCAAAATGTCTGCAGACGTGAAAGTCTCTGAGATACAGAGTGACGAAATAAAGTTGTCTCTACGGCCTCTCTCCCTGACATGGCGGTAGAGACGCCGCTTTTTGGCAGGGATAGATGCCGCTATGTAGGGGGAGATGTCGCCTTTAAAAATATCCTGTGAATTCAAGAAGCAAGATAAATAAATGAAAACTGTTGAACTTTATTCAAAATAAAGAAGCAATATCAAAATTTAAATAGCAAATATATCACAAGTACACAATATTTCAACCCAGTGAACTCAAGAGTCTAAGTTGTAGTGAACGAAATATTCTACATCCTCTTCTGCATCTTGCTGTTTTTCTATCGCAGTAACTTTCTAACGCAGTCGACGCATTTGTCTTTGTATGGAGAACAGAACTTGTGCAGCTAGTTTCTGCAACTTACACATTCGATCCACTCATCTTCCTTAGTTGCTTGCAAGTAGTTTTCCCACTACGCACAGTATTTCGTGTCAGAATGTTCAAGTGTCACTTGATTAGGAATCTATTTTTAATGAGTTTCTTTTTTCTGCATTTTCTGACCCTGTAGACCTGCAGTATTGGGACTGTTTACACTTTCGCTTTTCCTGTCCTCTTTTACTTTATTTCCTTCTTGATTCTTTCGCTCTCCCTCGGTATTATAAGCTTCTTCAGTGGGAACACAAGAGTTACTTTGTTGAAATTAAATATTTCCTTGGTGTTTTGGTACTGGACTGACCTTCAAAATTCTGGAAGGAGTACTTCTTCGGGGAAAGTGTCAGAAGGCAGTGCAGCATTCAGATTACTTAATGAAGGTCCTGCTGAGATAGGTAACACATTTTTGTGGTTGGTTCCTGAAGCAGAGGTTGCACAAACTGGAGCCATATCTGGAGGCACTGTTTCCATAAAATTGACAGTTGACTTGGTGTGAGAAATTGAGAAGAAATATGCAGGCACTCTGTTGCTGTTCAAAGGATAAATACCCATTGACTGAAAAGCACTTACATAAACACTCATGGAATCAGCTTTATTCCAAGCAAACCCGATAAGGTGCTCCATGTGATATCGAGTGATTTTCCTTTGTAGATTCTGCTTCATCCGAGTTGCGGCTGCATTTTTGGAACGATTCTTTAAAGGCCCAAACAAGAACTTATCCAGAAGCTGTACGGCATGAGTACGGTGACTCGGTAGAAAAATGATAGTGACTTTATTTTCTACAGCAGCCTGAAGCAGTCAAGAGCAGCTGCAATGAGCTGTGTGGCCGTCTGAAAGTAGAAAGACCTTCCCTGAAGTTTTGTGTTTGAGGAAATACTGTGTGAACCACTTGATGAATAAGTCGGTGCTAAGGTACGGCTATTTCCATTTCATGTACACATCTGACCATGGGGGTAAGATGATAGAACAATAGAACAGATAATTTTAGTACTCTATAATGCATATGCACGATGTTTCCAAACTGATTTGGAATTGTTTAAGTGCGGCATCTCTCCCATAATTTTTGCAGCATCTCTCCCAATCTTCAGGGAGTGAAGCCGCACCCCCTCCCCCACTTACCGAACGGAATGAAGAAAATGGCGGCTACTTGATGTGAAGGCAAGGTAACCAACGCCGGAAACTTCTACTGTATCGTGATTGCATAGGTACTTCGACTGGTACTAATTAAGACACATTTCGTGAACACTGGAATAAAGTTCGAGCATAAAATTTATAAACTCACTGCATTAAATCAGTCATAAGTCTCGCAAACCAACGCTGATATTCACTACGTTCACTCCCAATACGTCATTAGACTCACTGAATAAACACATGTGCTGCGATCTGCAGAGGATTGCCAGAACCCACCAAACTAAAAAATGAGGCATCTCTCCCGCCGCGGCAACTATCCCTGAATTACTATAATTAAAAGCAAAAGGCAAATATTAAAATGCAGATATAATACTGTAAATGTAATACTGTGCCAGCTATTTCGCAACTCTTTGACACGTCTCAGCCTCACACACTCCCAAAGAACTCGGTGCTTTCTCAGAGCTCTGTGCAGTAAGAGAGTTCCTGTGTCACTGCCATACGAATAGCGTTGTAGAGCCTAAAATTCTTCTCCTTTTGAAAGACTGATTAAGATTATATTTTTCCAACACACGTGGGATTTGAACACAAACGAAAGTCTTTAAGCGAGACGTCCAATCAGAGGTCTTTACAGGAAGTGAAAGAAATAACTCCATGAAGGTGTTGCTTTTTGTTCTTTCCTCCTTTTGTCTTGCATTATACTAAGCAAAGCAGTGCACAACTTAACCCAGTGTCACTCAAGCACAAAGCCACAAGGGTGTTTAAATCGTAATGATAATACATTGAAACACTGAATATTACCTATTTAAAAAACACCAACTGGATGCACTTTTTATTTTAAAGAACTGTACAGTTCTTTAAAACATTTTAATAAAACCCGACATATGTTTCGGCTCCTCACTGAGCCATCCTCAGAGGTTTTTTGTCACTAAAACCACTGAGGATGGCTCAGTGAGGAGCCGAAACATATGTCGGGTTTTATTAAAATGTTTTAAAGAACTATAGAGTTTTTTTAAATAAAAGTGCATCCAGTTGGTGTTTTTAAATAGTGATTGTGACAAGATGCACGGTGTTTTTATATAGTGATTGTGACAAGATGCACGGTGTTTTTATATAGTGATTGTGACAAGATGCACGGTGTTTTTATATAGTGATTGTGACAAGATGCACGGTGTTTTTAGAATAAAGTATGAATATTACCTATTTTATATTCACTTTAAATTATGATGAACTTTACGGCCTCTTTGCTACGTAGCACTAATATTTCCCTTAGCACATTTTAAACATTTTCGTCAAGTCCATTCGCTTTTATTAATTTCGAAATCAAATATTTAATATTAACAAGCACAATGTATTATAATCTTTGGTGACACTCTATACACAAAGATAATGATAGCCTGCAGTCACCATGATTTTATATCGGGAGTTCATTAGAAAACATTTTTAGTTAACATTTCAAACATTTCACTTTTTATAGTTCAGTATTGCGCTGTTTGCACCGATCTCAGTGACCGCGTCTTCTAAGGCGTGGGTCTGTAGCCGCTCGCTTGCTGGGGTTGTGGGTTCGAATACCGCCGATGCATGGATGTATGTCTCCTTTGAATGTTGTGTTTTGTCAGGTAGAAGTCTCTGCGTCGGACTGATCACTCGTCCAGAGAAGTCCTACTGAGTGTGGTGTGTCTGAGTGCGATCTCGAAACCTCAACAATGAGGAGGACAAGGCCCACTAGAGCTGTCATGCCATGAACAAAATACCGCTTTTTCTTTGCCTGTAAGCTGTTCACGTCCGGCGTCAAGTTAGTTGCTGCAAGAAGAAAGAGTTTCTGAAGACTGATATTCGTTATTCGTGATCTCTGCTGTTTTTCGATTAACATTTTTTTTTGTCTAAAATGCTTGTCGCACATGTAGGTACTTGAAGACGGTCACACCTAACATGTACGTTGTTTACTGCAAGTCATAAGTTATTCGAGCGACAGTTGTGAGGTAACGAAACGTCCTTACGTAACGTCGCTAAGCAACATGTAAATAAACCATGCAGTCGGAGATATTTAGTGCAAGCCAAACAAGTAAAGCAAGTGTGCTCAGAATCCTTCAGTGCAACTGACTGGTAACTCAAAACATGTCTTTGAAATCGTGACGTATCTAACTAATTTTGTTTTTCATTTATTACAGATTCAATAGCATAATTTTATTGAAACAAATCACACTAAATATGACACAGTCCACAATTGCAAACAAATTTCTTATTTTTATATAGAAATATTTAAAAGAAAATTATAGGCTAAAATATTGTATATGGTACTCGTACATATTATGTGCCCACCTTCATTTGTTTTTCAGTTCATCAGGAAAGTGACTAAGTTCAATTTATTTTTAGGCGCATGTGCAAAGCGAATAGCGACTAATGACCTTGAAATTTCCGTTGTCCGGCTGTCCGCATGGGACAGGGCGATTCTAACAGGACCAGTTTCAATAAAGTTCATATTTAGCACTTTTACGATAATTTGTCAAGTTTTGCCTATTATATTTGAAATTCTGTAAGTACTTTCACAGATGAACCGTGCTGACCGTCACAGATGAAGAGCCGCATATTTTCATTTATCTTTTCTTTTGTATATCTTGTTTAAAAACTCGTAGTGCTAATACGGAGGACTCTTATTTCTTCCTTGACCATCACATGATTAGCTGCAGGCGGCAGGCAAGTAGGAAGCGACCATGCACGTGGGCCCCTGTACCACGACACTGTTTACTAGCCCACGTACTAGGGCGCAGATGACATATGGGCTCATATCAAGGCGTGCCAACATAGGTATAATTAAAGGACAAACGTTACTGCCAACTATTAAAACAGGTTCTGATTTCTTTGTTGAAAGCAAACACAAGTACTGCATGCAGATATTCAAAAAGACTGAGCAAAAGGATATTTTATTCGAAGACACATAAATCTAGTAAGTGGCAGTTTTTACACAAAAAACCGCGTAAATTATAAAACTCCCGCCGTGATTACGATAGGCGGGACACGGTAAAGTGGAGGTACTCAACAGGAGTTCGGTGGGGGACTTAACTTGGAAAGCGCCATGTTGGAAGTATGAAAGTATGAGCGGCCCTGTGCTTATTTAGCATGACGTGACAGTGTAAAGGTAAATCTGCACGAACTGCTAACTTCTGGATACGGTGGATCTGTCAGTTCCACGTTACGACCCCTTACACCTTAAGGAAAGATCCATCGGATGGAAGTGAACGTAGTTGCGAAACGATCACATGCATTTGCCGGTAATAGTACGCAGATGGTTATGAGCAACAGACTGAGTAAATGGGAACCGTGTGCGTGTCGTCATACAGCTGTGTTGTATGAAACCACATTAATTACATGTTCCGAGTAACACAACTTGAAGAATAGCTTTTATTCTGTTCTATTCGCTACGACATGTTTCGGCCTATCTTCTGGCCATCATCAGGCAGTTGATTTACAATTACATAAAAGGAACTTTTTAAAGTTTTAATTCACCGTGCATTTTATTATTTAAGATAAAACACCAACAAATGCACAAATTATAAGGTGCAAATTTGCTCCCTATATCATGATTTACCCTACGCGTTTCAGCTCCTCATGAGCCACCATCCCCTGATGATGGCTCATGAGGAGCTGAAACGCGTAGGGTAAATCATGATATAGGGAGCAAATTTGTACCTTATAATTTGTGCATTTGTTGGTGTTTTATCTTAAATAAAAGGAACTGTTAGGTAGAGACCTTAGGTAGAGACCTTAGGTAGAGACCTTAGGTAGAGACCTTAGGTAGAGACCTTAGGTAGAGACCTTAGGTAGAGACCTTAGGTAGAGACCTTAGGTAGAGACCTTAGGTAGAGACCTTAGGTAGAGACCTTAGGTAGAGACCTCTCCTTCACATCTAATATGTAAAATAGCTATCAATATAATATTATTCCCGATAATGGAATAATAATAATAAATAAATTATTAAATTTAGTTAAAAAAAAATAGTTAAATCTTTTCCTAAATATTTTAGCTAATACGCCCTGTAGATCGACGAAAAGAATGTGCTCGGTGATGTGCTGGATAAGAATGGCGTGGCTGGCTTGTAAATACAACTTGGCGATTGTAGCGTAAATCTGTCAACATAATACATATAGAAGAAGGACCAAATTTCGTATCGAATTAAATATGTACTAAATAAATTGTTGCATTATTATGTATCAAATAGTGACTTACTTTTTAGATCCATGAAATATAACTAATCACTGGATTTAGTACGTATACGTTGCAGCTTTCTAAACCCCCTGTATCACTGCTTATATGTTGTTGATCTTATAGCTGTACGCTATGAACTCCTTTTTTTACATTTTATTTACAGGAACGACTTCTTCTATCATATATTCCGATCATTACGTAAGTATGACAGCAGATTCCTAGACTCAGTGCCTACCGCGCAGTAAACACGCTCCACCTCTTTTATAGAAAACCTATCTGTTAATGTTGTACAAGGCACAAGTCGCTGTTTGTTCTGAGATCCATACAAAACATATAAACGCAATGTGAACACCACGTAGAATTTTTGAATGTTAAACCTTTTGGTATGTAAAGTACTGCTGGGCTTTAAAAGGTTGAAACACGTGTAGCCATATTGTGCGTCTAAAGAAGGCATGAGAAAACAAACAGTATTTTACATTACATTCGCCGTGCATCATGATAACAAATCACAACATTAAAACCAACATATGCATTATGCATATGTTGGTTTTAATGTTGTGAAACATGATTTTGTTTTAATGCAGCATCGAGCAGTTTACATGAAGACCTACATACGTTTTGTTGTTGCCTGCGACACAAATTTGCTATAAAAGCATTGTTGGGCAACATTCAATATTTGTATATAATTGACAGTGACATGTAACTCAAAAGTGCACCTAACAATGCATTTTTGCCTTTCCACTGCAACAGTGGTTAAGCGAAAGCGCCATAATGTTACGTTATACGTATTTGCCTATCTTTTTTTTTTTTTTTTAAAGTACTCACAGGAAAAATATTGGCTACCTTAATTACCGCACCGTTATTTAATAGATTTTAAAATGCGACAAATCTGCTTCTTAGAATTTAGGAAGTACGGTAGATCAGATCGTAATGTGAGTTACATATTTGTCATCTCGAAATCTTAATTTATATATGCCACACTTGTTTTCTTCTAAAGTTACATGTCAGTGTCCCGACATCTTTTTTAACCACGATCTACTCCGGCTTGAGTGATTGACAAAGCGTCACAAAGGCTCTTTAAAACATAATATTAAAATTTCGAAAAATTGCATTTACTTTATTTTGTTCATACTTGTATGACGATAAACTGAATATCTTGTTTAATGAGTAATACTGAGACATCTATGTGTATTTCTGGCTAGAATTAGGAAAAATTCTGTCCAACCTCGCATTTCCTTCTCTATACTTAGACTTCTCTCTGGAATTCATTCGTTTAATAATTTTGATAAATGTTAATTGTAATACTTACAAATGTAATGGAATTCGCGTTAAAACTCATACATCAAGTAAGTGACAGCAGGCACATACAGAGGATTTTGTGATGGGAGATAATTAGATTAAAATTTGTAGTTAAACTTTAAGAAACTCTAACGTCTACGCCCCTCAGTTTTGGCTCTGCTTTTTGTTGCTCAGCTGTTAATGTCTGATGTCAAGTTAGTTGTTGAAACAAGAAGAAGAATGTGCAGATTTCTGCTTATTTTTAATAATTTCATCGCCGAGTACGTTTGTTCGCAGATGCACGCACCAGCAAACCCACGTATAAGTTTATGTGCGAAGTTTCTCAAGTTACGAAAAGTTTCTGGACGCAGGATGCGCCAGAATTTAATCATTTCTTTCTCACTTCTTACTGCATAAAGTTTATCAAACTTGCTTCGTTATTGCGGAATTGCGTTCTGAATTCGTAATTTTGTACCACATATATAATTTGCAATTCTACCTTACCGCTACGTTTTATATCACAGTGCCTCTTCATATCTCGCATTCAAATATATGTAATTGTGCCGAAACACGTCAGGCACACAGGTTTACCATCCAAACACAAAGTAAAAGGAATTTGTCCTTCCCATTCATTACTAAACTCACGGTATTTTTGTGGTGGAAGGGCACCGCAGCTTGAGGCTTATTGTGCAACCCTGTGATGAAAATGATCAGTTTTCTTTATTTTTTCCGTGTAATGGAGCACTGGTGGAATGAAATTGACAGTTGAAAACCGAAGTACTTGGGGAAAAACCTGTCCCAGTGCCACTTGTCCACCCACAAATCCCACGTGGACTAGGCGACCGGGCCTCGCGGTGAGAGGCCGGTGACTAACCGCCTGAGCCATGGCACGGCCTAAACTCTCTGTTTGGAACACACTCAGATTTACTTTTAAGCGATCTGCTAAAACTTATTAGGACGCCTTAATGCCCTTTATAGGTGCGTGCTCTGGGCAGCTGCCCGGCTTGCCTGCCCTGTAATTCGGCCTTGAGCTCTTCTTTCGTAACACTTGTGTGTACTTGTACAGTTTTTTTTTGCAATGGCTCGACAGCCCCTGGGGGCCTAGGCCGCCTCATTTTTTCGAGGCTTCACGATCACACTCAGACACACCACACTCGTGAGGACTCCTCTGGTCGAGTGACCAGCCCGTCGCGGAAATCTCTACCTACAACAAAACAACATTCACAAGAGACAGACATCCATGCCCAGGCGGTATTCGAACCCACATCCAGTAAGCGAGCGGCGGCAGACCCACGCCTTAACCGCGGGGCCATGGGATCGGCACAGTTATTTAACTGTGATAATAAGGTACATTTCCGATGTAAGTACAATTCCGTTCATTCTAAGTTTAAAGAAATTTTCTCGCTTCGTAATGCTGGTAGTATTCATCTGTATGTGCCGTAGCGATGCGGACGGCTTGTCAAGTTGCTGTGTTGCAGGGTTCAGACTTTTTGCTTTTGAGAAGGTGA
The DNA here is from genome assembly GCA_021186555.1 of Reticulitermes speratus. NCBI lineage: Eukaryota > Metazoa > Arthropoda > Insecta > Blattodea > Rhinotermitidae > Reticulitermes > Reticulitermes speratus. The sequence goes on from JAJKFL010000010.1 coordinate 12,391,500, forward strand.
GTTCTTCTATTAGCTGTTTGCCTTCTTACTTGTCCTGTGGCACAACGGCCGAAATCAGACCTATGCCGTCTCTTTTGAGGTTTATAGGTCACACACGCGGTACGATTCCTCTGAAAGAGTGATCAGCTCGTTGCAGAGGCCGCTGCATGCAAAATACACAAGAGACACAGGAGGCAAATATCCATGTCCTCAGAGGGATTGGAACCCACGTTACCAACAATCAAGCTGCTGCAGACTTACGCCTTAGACCGCACGGCCAACGGGATCGGCTTGGCCTGTTTTACAACTGTTTAATTTGTATTTGCTGAATGACATTATTGTTGTCAGATTAGACTGCAATATTAGTTTCCGCCATTTCCGACAAGACCACATGATTAGACTGTGTGACAATTGCTGCCATCTCTTGACGTAGTCTGTTATTAATTGGTTATTCCCTGTGTTTTACCTCAAGTACATTTTCGATACAATTTACGTCGGAAGAAAAATGTTGAACACATTTCCTTAAATACTAATAAGTTACAGAATTAACACATTAATAAAGACTGGCGATTGCACGTGGGGGAAGAGAAAGTAATTTAAACGGATTCGTCAGATCCAAATTCACCGTGTGACGTTTCTAGAGCAATAGGGAAATGAAGAATAAAATACCTGTACAAAATATTAAACACGTTTTAAATTTTAAATATGTTATAAACGTGGCCGGATTATCAAGACATACTATTGATATGATATGTTATAAATGTGGCCGGATTATCAAGACATACTATTGATATGATATGTTATAAATGTGGCCGGATTATCAAGACATACTATTGATATGATATGTTATAAATGTGGCCGGATTATCAAGACATACTATTGATATGATATGTTATAAATGTGGCCGGATTATTAAGACACACTATTGATATGATATGTTATAAATGTGGCCGGATTATCAAGACATACTATTGATATGATATGTTATAAATGTGGCCGATTATCAAGACGTACTATTGATATGATATGTTATAAATGTGGCCGGATTATCAAGACGTACTATTGATATGATATGTTATAAATGTGGCCGGATTATCAAGACATACTATTGATATGATATGTTATAAATGTGGCCGGATTATCAAGACATACTATTGATATGATATGTTATAAATGTGGCCGGATTATTAAGACATACTATTGATATGATATGTTATAAATGTGGCCGGATTATCAAGACATACTATTGATATGATATGTTATAAATGTGGCCGGATTATCAAGACGTACTATTGATATGATATGTTATAAATGTGGCCGGATTATCAAGACGTACTATTGATATGATATGTTATAAATGTGGCCGGATTATCAAGACATACTATTGATATAATATGTTATAAATGTGGCCGGATTATCAAGATATACTATTGATATGATATGTTATAAATGTGGCCGGATTATCAAGACATACTATTGATATGATATGTTATAAATGTGGCCGGATTATCAAGACATACTATTGATATGATCTTCAAATATAAACAAAATAGAACACAAGTAATATATAAATATTTAAGCCAAGGACAGTATTTTATTATAAAAACGATACCCTCAATTTTTAACAATATATTTTTCGACCTGACTTGATCATCAGGTTTTTGAAATGTATAAAAGAGGCTAGTCTCATCATTATAACGATGTTTGTAATTATATAACTAGTCTCCTTTTATACCTTTTACAGATCCGGATGTTGACCCAGTCAGGTCGAAACATGTAGCAACTTTGTTTAAAATGTCACTGTTTTTGCAAAGAAAGTAGCTTTGTTGGACTGGTTTATTTATGTATTATTAATTTACGGAAGAACGGGATGTCTTTCGTCTAACAATTAGAACACATCCAATATTTCACAGCCGTCCTTTCACCTGTGCCCTTTAGTACAAAAGGCAGTAAGTAGAGGGCGGTGTGACGCCACTATTTGGTTTGCTGAAATTTGGATATGCTTATTGTTATTACACATCGGATATTGAGACAGCAAAACAAGACTTAGGCGCCTAGAAAAGTTGCTTAAAGCAAATAGAAAGACTCATTATTAGAAAATAGTCACTAAGCGCCGGTTTTCTAAGAAAGACAAAAATTATTATTATTATTATTATTATTATTAATCACCATTATGAAGGATATATATATATATATATATTTATAGCCTATCCCAGTGGCCGCGCGGTCTAAGGCGTGGGTCTGCGGACGCTCGCTTCCTGGGATTACGGGTTCGAATCCCGCCGGGGCATGGGTGCTTGTCCCTTGTGAGTATTGTGTGTTGTCAGGTAGAGGTCTCTGCGTCGGGCTGATCATTCGTCCAGAGGAGTGCTACCGAGTGTGGTGTGTCTAAAAAAAGTATGATCGTGAAGCCTCGATACTGAAGAGGCCCTGGCCCACTATGGGCTGTTGCGCCATTAAAAAAAAAAATCACGTTTCTAGGGTTTAAAATATTGCAGCTAACTGAGCTCACAGTTTATGGTACACGAAATGTTATTTCCCACTATAAACGTTTGGTACCCCTACATCAGTGCTTTCCGAAAAATGTGCGCTTTGCCCAGTATGTTTCCTGTAGATATGCTTGATGTGCTTTATAGGCATGTTTTTCAGATATTTTCGAAGGATTTTGAGATGGTTCAAATTGCCCCAATTATTATTGTGTCACTTCTCTTTTCATACGTATTTCACATGCGCTGTATTTCTACTGTAAGGTTTTTGTACTTTAAAAACCTTTTCGTCTTCTTTCTTGAACACATTTCTATCTCCTCAAATTTCAATGTCTATTAACGGACGTGTTCCTATTTCATTATCACGGGTCATGATGTCCAGTTTGTTGTCAGGGATGGTTCAGTCAGTTTTCACTTTTTGAGTCCATAATGTGCTTACCTTACCTTCATGACTTGTTTGTACTGATTTTCGGTACATGTTCTTACCAGCTTCAATTGTCTAATTTTACCCCTATTTCCTCTTATAGTATATGTTATAGTACAGTTGAGCACAGACTCTCATGTCGCTTTATATATTATTCTTTTGCAAATATTGGGTACGCTGATATAACGTGGTCTATTGTTTCGTCATTATTATTATTATTATTATTATTATCATTATTATCATTATCATAATCGAAATATTTAGAAATACGTATTTACAGGCACAGAAAAGATAAAGTCCCTTCGAATATAAAAACAGGTGTTTCAAGCGACGTAAAATTCTGTCACCGTTATTTTTTGTGTAAAGAAACGTACAGGTATTTAGAGAGTGTTTGTGTAATTATAGAGGTACTAAATAGGTATTTGTCTAAACATCTGACGTCTAGTCATATGCAACTGAAACAAAACATCTACAGTGCTCGAAGCCCTAAACCCTAAGCACCATGGCGGCGACTCTTGGTAACAGCTGGAAATTCTTACTGGAATGTGATTCATGTCTGATGCCATGAAAAGTGCGTTGGCACGAAAGGAAAGGAACACTTCGTTGTAGTGGATGCCGCTGATCAGAAATGTGCCCTCAAATGATCAGAATCATTCCTAATGAGGTGGGGGTTTCGGCAAATTTTAAAGTATATCGTACTCTTCTTTTTTAATTACACTTTAAATATTTTCGTGTGATTTTAATTTGGCATATTACTTGAGGTACTTACAACGTATTTAACTTTATTCTTGGTCGTGTATTTTACTCCTTAAAGCATATTAAGTGTGAAATTGTGGAAACTTTGCCATCTTAATCTACAGGAAGGATATATAGGATGTTTCACAAAAACCGCTTCTGAATAAGATACGTACTCACAGCTGTTCAGATTGTTGAAAACCGCAGAGACTTTAATCTGCCAACATTTATTCTACGAATATTTGTAGAACACTGACAGACTTTTGATAGGTTCGAACTGGAAATAAATGATCTGTCTGTGTTGTACTATTTGCAACAGGGAGGCTGCAACCTTCTTCGAAATGTCAGTAACTACACATCCTACTAACAAACATGACGTTACCTCCCAAACAACTCAAACATTCAATGAGAGTGTTCGAAAGACAGTATTCAGAACGCTTAATGTGAGCGGAACGAAGTTATACACTGATAATTTAATAAGTATAGAAATTGGACGTAAAATGTAAGATAGAGATGCAAACAAAGCAGTGTATCAGACAACAAACGTTGATTGTAATTGCATTGTCTTTATGTAGCTTGTGGACTGAGAGCATGTCAACTGGATTACAATTTATGTACATATTTCGTGGTGGACCGGGATAGCTCAGTCGGTATAGCGACTCGCTACGGGCTGGACGGTCCGGGGATCAAGCCGATCCCAGTGGCCGTGCGGTCTAAGGCGTGGGTCTGCGGCCGTTCGCTTACTAGGATCGTGGGTTCGAATCCCACCGCGGGCAAGGATGTTTGTGTTGTGTTTGTCGTAAGGACGGTAATATGGACCGTAAAGTGACATGAAGGACGAAAGGATTTAAACAGTACAAAAATGGATCAAAGTGGAAAAACCCCGGACAGGCAACAGAAAAAAAAAATCCCACCGGGGGCATGGATGTTTGTGTTGTGTTTGTTGTGTAAGGATGGTAGCATGGAACGTAAAGTGATAGGAAGGATTTAAAAGAACAAAAATGGATCAAAGGGGGAAAAAAATCCCGGTGGTGGCGAGATTTTTTCGCAGCCGTCCAGACCTGCCCTGGGGCCCAGCCTCCTATATAAAGTACAAAGATGTTTTGAAATATGTTGATTTATTTGCATTTTATATTCCTCCTACTTGATAATAACCGTAGAAAAATTCCCGTATTGTGATGGTATGTAAATATTTTATGAAAATTATATACTGGTACCCTCTATAAAAATTATATACTGGTACCCTCTATAAAAATAAACTACTTAAAAGCACTCTCAGTGTTCTTCCTCTGAGATCTGACGAGTGTCGCACCAATACAAAATTACGGGACAAGTTGGTATAGTTGGTATAGTATGGTTATAGTTGTTTATAGTTGGTATAGTTGGTATAGTTGGTATAGTTGTTATAGTTGAGTCTTTCCTTTGGTGCAGACTGGGGAAGATATTTGGGCCCAAGGGGAACGATGTAATAAGGGAGAGAATAAGACTGCAGAAGGACGAGCTTTATGATCTGTACTGCTCACCGAATATTATTCGGTTGGTCGAGTCAAGAACAAGAGATGGGGGGGGGGGGTGTCACGGAGGGGAGAAAGGAGAGGTGTGTACAGGGTTTTGGTTGTAGAACATGAGGAAAAGAGACCACTTGGAAAATCTAAATATAGGTGGGAGAATAATATTAAAAAGGATATTCAAGACGTGGAATGGAAGCCATGGAAAGGATTGATCTGAATGAGGATAGGTATATGTGGCAGGCTCTTGTAAATGCGATAATGAGCCTCTGGGTGACGTCTTGACTATCTGAGGACCTGTTAGCTTCTGAAGAAGGATTCTGCTCCGTGGAGTTAGTCGTTACGCTTGTACTCACATACTGCAGTCCGGAAGACAAGTGATTCTGAACTGAACTGAGTGGTAGCAAGCATTTCCTGTGTCTAATCTTTTCTTAATATGCGGTGAATGGAATTTTGATTCGTTGGTGTCTTTTCGCAATATCTGAACGTGCCACAGTTTCGAAGATTTATTAGTTGAAGATTCAAGTCTTCTGAGATATTACGCCATATGGAACCAACGCTGGCAGCGGAATATTAAAGAAGACGTGAATATTTATCAGCACTGCTGTGAGTTCTTGTACGAGTATCGATTTATTAGTTACATTTATGTATGAATTTGTTCTTCATTGTGAACCCTAAGTCATTAAAGTTAACAAATTTTGGTTTTTAAAAGTAAGAATTATAGATTATCATGGAATTATATAAAACAAGTAATCTCGTGTAAACGTAAACAATGCAGACAGTTTAAAGGCTGTCCTTCTGTCACAAGTCCGAGACGTACAGTGTTGACTCCAAAACGTCGGCTGCTGAAGTTTTGGCTCTCTCTGAAATAAATCTTGCTAACAGTTTGTAATATTAGTAAAGAAACAATATCGTAAACTTTGCTCTTTCTACTTTCCTGACCAAAACATTAGCCTTCACGCTGCCAATTTATTCCCTCTTATTTATTGGCTGTAGCAACATTTGTTGGGCTCTGATCAGAGAGAACCACGTGGTCAGACACCGAAGTGTTCAATTGTCATCTCCTTACGGAACTACACCTAACCTGAACCCTAAGTAACATTTTTAATAAAGTTTGTGATATTGAAAAACAACCGACAGAACCGACCAAACAACCAAGCAACCAACCAACTAACCAATAAACCAACCAACCAATCAACCAAACACAGAGCTACTTCAATGTCCCTGTCGTAATTACACAATTCCTTTGTACTAAAGTCATGGTTAGTGCGTAAAAACCCTTGCCTTATTAATTCTAACTAGAGCGAAGTTACTTTAAGGGTTTGGCGTTTTGACTGCAGGCCCTCACGTGTTCATGTTACTGACTGCTGCTGCTTTAAGCAGTCCCATCGGGCAATTAACCTTCGGGAGGGAAATTTTGTTTGGATGGATGTATGGGGATTGAATCCAGAGAGGTTGTGATATCAATGGCGGAATCATTTTTTTTACCCCGGCAATTGCCTCATAACTGATGAAAATCGCAGAAAGCTTTAGACAGGGTAGTCCATTTTTGTGTTAGACGTCACTCGTTATGTCCACTTGGCCGCCTTGTTAGAAGTGACCACGACTATCTTCCGAGTTGGCGAAATAAGGTGTTCTCCGCTAGTATCCGTATGGTCTGTGATCTCGACACTCAGTTTGCTGCTCAGTCAATCAGTTAACGGCACAAACTTAGTAAGTTTCTCACCAAGCAATCTCTTAATATTCGTTCATTCATTCATTTATTCGTTCATTCATTCATTCTAACATAAATAATTAGCTCCACGGATAATCTGACGCCCTCTTTCGGCCTCAGTCTGTTGTTTTCTAGGTCTACTTTTACTTGTCTTCCTTTTCAAATCGTACTTCAGTATCTGCTTAGAAATTTGGTTGTTTCCCAACTGTTGTTTTCTGTAGCTTCTTGTTTTTACACACAGTGAGAAAAATCTGTAACAGCTGGCTTACATCCTTGTTTATAGTTTGGTCTTCCTTTGCGCTTCCATCCGCTGCTCGTAAAACTTTATTTCTGAAGTTTGTAGATTGTCTTAGCTCTTCGTTGTAACAGGCCGAGTTCACATCCATAAAGTAGAAAATATACTTCTTTGTCTTATAAAATTTAAGTTGGGCACTTTTCCTTGTTTTCTTTATTACTGACAGACTTTCAGTTTGGCCTGCTGGATAAATGTAGCTGTAGTAGTAGTAGTAGCAGTAGTAGTGATGGTGGTGGTGGTAGTATTATAGGAGTATTCACAGTAAGGGCTTTCGTTCTTGCTATATTGCTCAGCGTCTATAAATAGTTTGTTACCAACGTTTCACGGCATGTTAAGGTACCATCCTCAAGGGTCCAAATGTCCAAGGGTCAATATGTGAAGTTTTTGGACATACATCTATATGCTGTCCGAAGACGTTGGTAACAGAACAAGGCTAATGCAGCACAATATGACAGAAGGGCGAAGACCTCAAGTACACTGCGGCAAAAACCTAAAAGCATGCATTATTATTATTATTATTATTAATTGTCTCATTATTCTTGGTGTGTGTTCTTATCCTCCTCCTTGTTATATTCGGGGGGAAGACGCGCAGAACGTTCACGCTGTGTGTTCGAGCAGTGTGACAAGTTGTGGTCACGTTGAACCGCGAGCACACCAACCGGAAACTGCTGGTCGCCGGCAGCAGCAGACATTTCCCAAGACGACAGCCTGTTCGTGTCTGGTCGTTGTCAGGCACAGAGCCCTCTTTATTCCAAACCACAACAGCATGTGGGAGAATTCCAAACTATTTCAAATTCTAACTGAAGAGATTTCTTATATTCAAAACAAGCTGGTTTTACAGATAACATACAATATTTTGTAACAGTACACAGTATTATTACACGTTATGTAAGCTTTCGAAACTTCTTAAACTACGGATCATGACCTTACAGTGGGTCGAGGCTTATGAGCTAATGTAATAAAAATGATATTGGGTCACTTTTAAAATTATCGTTTTATTTAAATATAATATATTTCAAAGAAGAAATTAAGAAAGGTATGAATTTTAATTTAATACAATTTTGTGTTGAAGAATGCTGTTGTAATTTTCACTTCTTTGCAATCATGGTGCGTTTTTTCCACATAAAAAGTTATATTATTCTAACATAACATTAATAAACTTACATTGCGACATTTTGTAAATTATATTACATGTATCAAATGCGTGTATGAACAAAATATTCCGACGCTGAACCTGATAAACACTACGTTGTGCTAAAATTAAATAGTTGGTAATTCTGAATAATAGCCAGCAATTATGCACCAACACAACATAAAAGAGATAAAGCAGATACATTTCATGAAAATAATAAGTTTTGCCGGCCATTATGAAAGATGTCCAACCTTCGTCAGTAATTGTAATAAAAGCCTACATTTATTGTCCGCTTTTTCAGTCTTTTCTAAGCATTAGGAGCATTAGAATTGGCACATCAAAATGTGTGGCTTAAAGTTATCTTTTTGTTACGTGCCTTATGCACCGCAGTTAATGAATAATTTCCAGTTTATGTTGCTCTTCTTGTAACGGTATCTAATTTTATAGTGTCGCTCGAGATTTCAGACTTCCGCCGCAGTGTAAATGTGGTCTTCGCTCTTCTGGGTTGTTACGTACCGTATGTCGGTAGTTTTTATTGACATTAAGGACGGTATGACGGTCAAATCTTCAGGAGTCAAACATTCTTCTTTGACTGCATGACCGATGAAGATGGGACCGATAAGCTGTTCCGAAACGTCAGTACATAACTATCAATATAGTCTGGGTAACAACCCAGAAGACCCCAAGTGTTGCATGGGTTCTCTTATACAAAACTAGCCTCTCATTTGTGGTGTCTCATCAGCCTCAAAATGTGACGTGTATGTAGTTCGGGATATATTTTTGTGAAAATATCTAATTTCAATGTCGAAGTCCTACATGATGTAACGAGCGGTTCCCTGTCAAACTAACTGCATCACTTCATGACAAAGGGAAAATTGCGTTTTTGTAAAAAAAAGAGAGTTCTGTAGAAGTGTTAAAGTGGGGGAAGCTAAGAACAAGCAAGCTGGGAATATTCCTAGTTACTAAAAATGATCAACACCACGACTCACTTAAGGTAGGAAGCTGCGAGAAGTTAATTCATTGTCTTATGGAAGGCAGCTCCAGCATTAGGTGCCATGTTTCCAGTGAAGATCTCTTAAACTGAACACATGAAAGTCATTTGGCCATTTTGCACCGAGGAAGAAACCGAATGTTGAAAGAACTGCCGAATAAAGGAAGGAATATCACTGCCGAGAGTATTGTGATGTAATTAAATTTTGTGACTATGTCAGAAGAAATGTAAGGTTCATAAAAAGTTAGTGTTCAAAGAAATTAATTACAAATGTCAAATGGGTTTGATTGATATCCAGTTCCAAGTGGATGGAAAATTTAAGTTTATTATTGTGTTTTAAGATCGCTTGACTGAGTACGAGCAATTGGTTCGTTAGTTACAAAGGAGCTAAATTTGCTCTTATTTTGTTCGAGTATATTTGCTATTTTCGCGGCTTCCGGGCATGGATTCGTCAACAGAGTATTGGAATGAATTTGATGACTGTGGGATGATTTCAAATTTCTCCATTGGAAAAATATACACAGCCAGAGACAAGCTACTCTTGGGCCAACCAAACTACACACTAAATGTATGGTAGACACCTGGTCGACAGCAACAGCGCACGCAAGCGGAGTGAAGTTTTGTTTTGTGCACAAATTATGAAGAACATATGTTTCTCCAGAGGAAGCCAATGCAGGCCTCATGAAGCCACGTGTGGTTAGCCGATGAAAGTAGATATCAGACCTTTGTGTCTTTCTTATGCAATTATTTCGAATTTGCAAATAGAAGAAAAGTTTGGGGCAGTTCCTGAAAACGTAGAACAGAGTGGTAAATAGTGCAGAGATATTGATGAAACAAATACTCAAATTACTGAAGACAACTGTACCGTGCAAGAACATGGCAACATTATTCTTGCAATAAAGTTTCAACAAGAGGTAATGAAAGGAAACTCCGAGGGGAACAAACGCAATCATGATGATGAAGAAATGGAAAACTTTCAAGAAAAGGCCGACAAAACAAATGCTAATGAGAAAGATAAGAATAGAGGACATGCTGATAAACATAATATGGCGTCTTTTGTGTGTAGAAGAAAAGAACAGATAAAGCACAAGCGCAATCACAAGAACAAGTTTTGAGAAACAAGCATAAAGAATTAAAAAAATCCCAGGCAATGTTTCCTATCGGTAAAATAAGTAATGCCAGTTCCGGCGACCGTGCGGTCTAAGCTTTTGCCCTGCAGTCGCCTGATTGGTGGGATCCCGCTGAAGACATGAATGTTCCTCTTTTGTGTTTGTTGTGTGGGAGCCCATAATCCACTTAGCAATCTCATGCTTACTTCCCGAAGGTTCACATTCATATTTTCCCCTCCTGTACACTTAGGTCTTCCTAGTCATCTCTTCCTTTCAGATTCTACCACCAAAATTTTTTACCTCTTTCGAACTTGAAAGGAACGCAATTGAAAATTCTGTGTTAATCATCGGAGCAGCAATGCGCCATTATAATTCTAAACTCTCATCATCTTGTAAAAACCGACCGCGCCTTCGGTAAAAATTGATTACATTAAGAAAATCTTACATTACGACAAAAAAGAGACGACACTCTGACACAATCGACAGATATGACATCTACAGAGAAACGTAATGAATACACAATTAAATGATACACATAGTTACATGTAACACAATATCTGACACTATAATAATAAAAAAGAAGGTCATTTGACTAACGCCACTGGTCCTATATAGGCTAAAGCTCGGCTCAAAACATATAACGGCAGTGGACTGTAGTACAGCAGCACAATAAACATATAACGGCAGTGGACTGTAGTACAGCAGCACAATAAACATATAACGGCAGTGGACTGTAGTACAGCAGCACAATAAACATATAACGGCAGTGGATTTTAGTACAGCAGCACAATAAACATATAACGGCAGTGGACTGTAGTACAGCAGCACAATAAACATATAACGGCAGTGGACTGTAGTACAGCAGCACAATAAACATATAACGGCAGTGGACTGTAGTACAGCAGCACAATAAACATATAACGGCAGTGGACTGTAGTACAGCAGCACAATAAACATACAACGGCAGTGGACTGTAGTACAGCAGCACAATAGAACATATAACGGCAGTAGACTGTAGTACAGCAGCACAATAAACATATAACGGCAGTGGACTGTAGTACAGCAGCACAATAGACATATAACGGCAGTAGACTGTAGTACAGCAGCACAATAAACATATAACGGCAGTGGACTGTAGTACAGCAGCACAATAAACATATAGCGGCAGTAGATGTAGTACAGCAGCACAATAAACATATAACGGCATGGACTGTAGTACAGCAGCACAATAAACATATAACGGCAGTGGACTGTAGTGCAGCAGCACAATAAACATATAACGGCAGTAGGACTGTAGTACAGCAGCACAATTAACATATAACGGCAGTAGACTGTAGTACAGCACACAATAAATATATAACGGCAGTGGACTGTAGTACAGCAGCACAATAAACAATAACATGCGGGACACACAGAATACAATCAAATCGTGCAGAAGTACTTAATACAGCACACAATAATACATATAAGGGATAATTATTTACAATCTTAAAAGTAAAATAACTGTATTTAGCAGTGCAATCCATAACAATACAACGCTGTACACGACTATTTGGCTACAATAAACATATAATGGGCAGTAGACTGAGTACAGGCAGGTCACAGATATACATATATTACGGCAGAGCACTTGTAGTACAGCAGTCACAATTAAACAGAAGACATCGGATCCGACGAACATCAAATCGTGCAACCGAAACGTATCTTAATACTTCACTCCTGTAAGTAATCTTTTCTACAAATATAATGATAATTATTTTACATCGTTAATAGTAAAATAATTTTGTATTTTTAGGCAGTGCAATCCACTAGCAATACCCAACTCTCGTACATACGACCTATTTGGTCTATCAGAAAACCTACATAGATGTGGACATTATCAGAAGTACCGGCAGTGTCGAAAGCATATACATATATTCCAGCTTGCAGAGCAGGCAAATTGTGCCATGTTACGTCACAGTGTTTAGAGCACGTCCAGACAGACGATACCTGCCATTCCTGACCGACTTCAGTTGTACCTTTCCTTTCCTCCCCTACTTCAATGTAGGTATGTTCCACTTGTTTACCTGTATTCGTTAGTTTAATCCCCTTGTCATTCAGCTACCTGTCTCCGCGGAAGAAACACCTAAATCGAGTTTCGGCTGTGTTATCTTCAAAATTGTGTTTGGGCAATTATTTATCAGGGGGTTGGACCTTGGTAGTGCTGGCGGTTACTTGGATTGTCTGTATACAGGGGACAGCCTACCAAGTAGTTTTTGAATGTGTGGAGCCTTCTTTTAATATTATATATATATATATATATATATATTTGTTATCCTTTGAATGTGTGGTGCATATGTAGGTGTTCTACACTTTCTACACTTTGTAAGTATTGAATATTTGTTTGTTTAATTTGTATCTACAAATAAATATGTGTATTGGGTTGTTAATCTTGTTTGGGCAGTTGATGTAATGCTGGTTGCTCCATCAGTTTGTATATACCTATGGGGATTTGGAGCAAAATTATTTGCACGAAAACCACCTACACTACGCAGGGTCGACGTCGGGTCTTTTTTATACTAGTGCTGCTTCTATATATATAGCCAATATCTTACAGTTTACTCCTTGTCTCACTTTTTTAAACATTAATTTCTAATTATTTTTCAAAAAATCTTTTTCCTTCTACTTTTTACAACATTAGCAACATATTAACATTTACTTCAATTTTAACATTTTACTTAGGCTATGTATATACAATATTTACAATTGTTATAGACATTTGCAATGTTTTGACTGGTGTAATGTGGGACATATACCAGCAGCATATTGGGGTTTTCAGCTTACAGTTTTGTTATGGCCTGATGGTGGCTCTCTTATGAGCCAACACTAGTTGCCAATACAACGTGTGTTGAACGACTTGTTGGTCCGATTGTACAATCAAATAAAATGTTTACTTATTACGCCTCTCTCTTTGTGTTAAAATAGTTTAAGTACGTTTTCAATAGAGAAACGTCTGGCTGATTTGGCCTACGTGTACAGAGTACAGTCTGTGCAAGAACGCTGTCTGTGGTGCACAAAGCTAGTGACATACGATTAAAGAAATTATTACCTTAAGTAAAACCTTTTTCTAACACCAAATCTGTCGATGTAAGTAGTTTTATTTTTAATAGGAAGTCGTTGTTCTTCACTGCATTTATGGCGCACATGTACGCCTGTCCCAATGCTCTTACATTTAAAGAACATTAGTCTGAAAACTCAACTTAGCGTGGAACACCCTAACCTTGAGACTGAATTAAATCTAATTGAAGATTTTGTTTCTTTTCAGGAAGATCAATTCTACATTGAAGTTAAATACAGCTGTGATGAATTAGTAAGTGTGATTTCCGCGTTGTTAAGTGAAAACCTGTGCTTAATTAAATTGTTTTATAAATTGTGTTACAAAACGTAACCTACGTGGCAGTGATAGAGCGATGTGGATTTTCTGGACATTTGTGTGCAGCTTATTACAAGTGTTGAAGTTACGTGACTAAATGTGATGCCAATAATGGAACAAGTGCCAGCTGCGCCATCTTCAAGGTAAGCGTTTTATTACGAATATAAAAGCAAATTGACAATTCAGCAACAGTTGCTCTAGTTAAATCTTTCTGTTCCATGAAACAAGATGTGTTGCTTTCATAAAGGGGCGTCTTCCCCTTTGAGTGTGGAATGAGTAGAAACCGGTCCTCCTATCTCTTGATATTTCTAGTCAATTTTTTTTTTGCAGCGAATTTCAAAATAAGTTACCATGAAAGTTTCAAAATAATAAGTTTCTGCTGATGATTTTAGCGTGGACGTAATAACCTGCATTGCCATACCTTCGAAGAATGACCTATAGATAAGCCGGACGAAGCGGCTTTAGACTTCCCACAGTTCGCCTTTTATAGAAGTGAAGACAGATTCATTAGTTGCCTTGATTTCAGGCTTCCGCCGCGATGTAAATAAGATCTGCGCTCTCTGGGATATTACGCCGCGCAATATCCCAGAGGAGTGCAGATCTCATTAATTGCCTTTACAAATTGCGTTATTTAACGACGTTGCCAATTAGGTAATGGGGCGTCGGTAACAGGCGCGTGCAAATATGATATAGAGCATTGCTGCAATTATCACGAGATTCCGAGAGGAAAGTCGCTGTTATTTGTACACCACAAATTCCACAGTTCCGACGTGGGTATGAACCCCAGTCCACCCTGTCGAAAGACCGTCGACTAACCACGTTTGTATTTAACGATGCTTTATTGCGATCAGTATTGTGCATGCAAGGATCCTAAGCCTACATTACACATATATTCAGTGTATATTACCAATTAGGCATGGCGTGCTGAAGACATATGTCGTAATGTAGATTTTGGTACATAGTCATCCCATCGCCGCAGCAGACGGAATTACATTGTTACGGTGATTTTGTTGAAGCGGGTAGTGAAGCTGTTAACATCTCCAAGCAGTTGCCATATAATAACTCCCGTATCAGCCATAAGCAGGTTTTCTAGCGAGATCGTCGCATGAAGTCTACATAGTCGAGGTAATTTATCGTGTTTCTGCTGCGGATGACGAAAATGACCACATGTCCCAAAATCCTTAAGATGGCATTGTGTTTCGGGAGGGACCATACAGACATATTTGGAAAAAAGCGAACACGAGGCGGGGATGTAGCGGAAGTCTGTCGGCAGGAAGACAGCAAGTCTGTCTTGTGTCAGGCTGTCAGCGGTCCTGAAGTTGGACATGTAGCAGAGGGCTACGGCAAATTTGAAAGGGACGTATCTGCGTTGGTATGAGGTTGTGGTTGGTGTTACCATGTGGATCGAAGCGTCTCATTGATCGGAAGCAGTATTTAGTCTTCCTGACTTGTGGCCACTCAGTGGACAAGTGTATATACTTATCCTCATCTTGGGAAATCGTGTTTTACGGCCCGCAGGTGTGCGTGGATGGTGATACGGCGGGCTTTTCCTGTGGCTTTCGTGATAGTGGGAGTCATGTAACAGTTCGTGATAGTAAACCGTAAGTAGGAGAACTGTTTCAGAATGATTCTCATATCTATAGGACTAGCAATGTGGAAATACAGGTCGCGGTGGCGTAGTTCGTTGAGGCACTGCGCTACAAGCCGGAAGGTCGCGGTTTCGATTACTGATGGTGTTATTGGATTTCTCTTTGACATAATCCTTCCGGACGCACTGTGGCACTGGGGTCGACTCAGCCTCTTAACACAAAAGAGTACCAGGAATATTTCATGGGGGGTAAAGGTGGCCGGTGCGTAGGCTGACAAACTTACCACTTTTATGTGCCTGTCTTCAAATCTGGGAGCCTCAACCTCTGGAGCCCTCAACAGCCTGTCCAGTCGTGTACAGAGACTTTCGTTACCTTACCTTACTTCATAAGCCCATAATACAACCTTAGTTAGGTTAGACTTGGGAGATCTTTGTATAACATCAGTCGACCATTTTGACTCTTAGCCATACTGACAAATTACAACGCTCTCTTTACATAAAAAACAAAAATGGATTTTTTTCTGTAAATTATGACAATTATCTAAAATATAAAAATACGTCCCTCAAGGAAACTATGCTTCTGTAATGTACGAGTATAATATTTCGTTACTAATGTTCTGTAAGGAATATGCATTTAATTATTTAAATTATGCAAAGAATGTAGCAGCGTACTGTACAATTAACATAAAGAAGTAAACTTCCTTTTATACTTTTAAGTAAAGCCTGATGAAGGCTCTCTTGAACGCAAACACGTAGCTTGTTGTTAACACGATATTGCTATATAATATGTACAGTTGTGTTTGATGGTGCTTTTAGTAATTGATCGTCAAAGACAAGCTGGATGTCTTTATTAAGCAATATATGTTAGAGACTCTTTAAAAGCGAAATTAATTGAATTAAATAAACTGCAAAAAGACGTTAGATGCTTCCTGTTCTTCATTATGCAGTACACTCTGTCTAATCTTTTCATCCAGTGTTGATCCTTCTTTTTCGACATTATTATATGCACACGACCTAGCTCTGCTACTGCCATTCATGCACACGACCTAGCTCTGCTACTGCCATTCATGCACACGACCTAGCTCTGCTACTGCCATTCATGCACACGACCTAGCTCTGCTACTGCCATTCATGCACACGACCTAGCTCTGCTACTACCATTCATGCACACGACCTAGCTCTGCTACTGCCATTCATGCACACGACCTAGCTCTGCTACTGCCATTCATGCACACGACCTAGCTCTGCTACTGCCATTCATGCACACGACCTAGCTCTGCTACTACCATTCATGCACACGACCTACTCTGCTACTACCATTCTGCACACGACCTAGCTCTGTTTACTACCATTCATGCACCGACTAGCTCAGCTATACCATTCATTGCACCGACCTAGCTCTGCTACTGCCATTCTGCACACGACCTAGCTCTGCTACTGCCATTCATGCACACGAACTAGCTCTGCTACTACCATTCATGCACACGACCTTGCTCTGCTACTGCCATTCATGCACACGACCTAGCTCTGCTACTACCATTCATGCACACGACCTAGCTCTGCTACTGCCATTCATGCACACGACCTAGCTCTGCTACTGCCATTCATGCACACGACCTAGCTCTGCTACTGCCATTCATGCACACGACCTAGCTCTGCTACTGCCATTCATGCACACGACCTAGCTCTGCTACTACCATTCATGCACACGACCTAGCTCTGCTACTACCATTCATGCACACGACCTAGCTCTGCTACTACCATTCATGCACACGACCTAGCTCTGCTACTACCATTCATGCACACGACCTAGCTCTGCTACTACCATTCATGCACACGACCTAGCTCTGCTACTACCATTCATGCACACGACCTAGCTCTGCTACTGCCATTTATGTACACGACCTAGCTCTGCTACTGCCATTCATGCACACGACCTAGCTCTGCTACTACCATTCATGCACACGACCTAGCTCTGCTACTACCATTCATGCACACGACCTAGCTCTGCTACTACCATTCATGCACACGACCTAGCTCTGCTACTGCCATTTATGTACACGACCTAGCTCTGCTACTGCCATTCATACACACGACCTAGCTCTGCTACTACCATTCATGCACACGACCTAGCTCTGCTACTACCATTCATGCACACGACCTAGCTCTGCTACTACCATTCATGCACACGACCTAGCTCTGCTACTGCCATTCATGCACACGATCTAGCTCTGCTACTACCATTCCATGTCTCTGCCTGCCTTTCACTGCAATTCATGCACGAAAGCGCACTTTTCGAACCACAGTAGAGCAATGAATCTACCCGCAGCCGCAGTCCGTTGTTTAAAAGCTATACAGTGCACGCAGCAGATTCAAAGCAAAACGTGAAGAACAGACAATATATCCTTTCGTGTTTGCTAGTGTCAGTGGTCTGTCGGCGAAATGCTAGCCACAATGGTGCGTTTGCTACTGTGCAGCAATAAGTGGCACTGAAGACAAGAAAGTAACAAACAGCACCATAGAATATTGGAGGTTCTTTTAGGATAATATCTGCATTAAGAGACTTTGCTTGGCCGTGCAATGGCTCAGGACAGCCTGACTCAAGCAGCCGTGCTGTACGGATACGCTTGAGGCGTGTGTGTGTTCTTGGTGCTGCGTAGACAGTGATATTAACCTTATTATTATACTTGTGTTCACGGATCAAGTGGTGTTCTAGGCAGAACACTGTTGTCTGTTGTTTTGATAAGGAAAGCCCTAAAATTTCAGCATATGAAATGCATGAATGACTTCATGATAAGCTACAACTGGAAGAGGATACGGTAAATACAATACAGACTGACGGCTTTAAACGGCAGGTATAGAGTAAATTCAGCACAGAAGGCGGCCAACATACCGCAACGTACGAATGGACATGTACTGTATGAACACAACGACGGAGAAACTTGAAACTTGCGTATATGTCCTGCGTAATATATGGCTCGCTAATCTACCACCTGAAATCCCAATGATATGATAAAAAGGGCTTTTGAAAATTATGGTACAATGCACGAAATCAGAGATGAAATGTGTTACACCATAAACAGATACAAAGTCAAAAATGGAATTAGGAGTACTACGATGGAACTGAAACAACATATACCGTCACATTATGTACGTAGACAGACATATAACGACATATACCGTCACATATGTACGTAGCGGACATATAACGACATATACCGTCACATATGTACGTCGACAGACGTATAACGACATATACCGTCACATATGTACGTAGACAGACATATAACGACATATACCGTCACATATGTACGTAGACAGACATATAACGACATATACCGTCACATATGTATGTAGCCGGACATATAACGACATATACCGTCTCATATGTACGTAGACAGACATAGGACAATAATCTCATACACGGGCCAACTGGCAACATGTTAGACTTGTAATGTAACGGATCATACATCACAACATTCTCTACAAAGAATCATGCAATATCCTCCTCCACCCCCGAACCCTTCCCTTACCTAGGCTCAATTAGTTGAGATGAGTGCAAACGGGCATCAAAAGGGAACATCCCAAACATCGGGCCGGAAGACAACAGAGAGTACCGACAACCGATCCCACTCCACGCATACGGCCTCCAACCAGCCTCCTCAAGATGTGGATATGGCACACTCATTGCCACCCCAGTCCCCAAATGCACAAGTTACACCACACTTGCCCGTAAATAAACCTCTTGACAAGACAGAAGAACCCCATCTAACGCAAACCTTAGCGATTCGTTTCGGCGTCTTTACCAGATCCCCCTCAACCCAAGGCTCAAGACAACACGATTCCATTCGAACGCCCAAAGAATCTTTCTTCCACCCACCGCCGGCTCACGCCGTCATGCCCACTCCGCAGCCGCTAGCCATAGTTTGGAACAAGTTGGACGCTGGATCGTTGCGAAAATGTCATGTAAAATGTCACGTAAAATCAACAAAATCATGCACATCCCATCTCGATACAGGAACTTAAAACTGCTGTGTATCATGGTGCGTTGACGGAATGACCCACGATCTATACGTGTTACTAACGACATCATAAAATAGAGCTCGTCAGGATATACGACGCACTATTACAACGGAAGCATCTGACCTCTGCCCAAGCGTTAGGGATAATGGTCTGTGTCCCTAACCATCATCGATCCCATACCATAACTGCCTACAGGCCTATTACGCTATTAAACGCTGATTATAAGATATACACCCGTCTGCTCGCCCGTAGACTGGCTCCACACATACAAGAACTCCTGCATCGTGGACAATACTGCTGTGCGCGAGACACTAATATTCTTGACGCCGCGGCAAGCATTCGAGATGTGGTGGTCTATGCAGAGCTCACCCACGAAGCAATGTCTCTTGTCACTTGATTACACCGCTGCTTTTGATCGTGTTGCCCACGAATATCTATATTACGTCCTTCGTCAATACGGTCTCGACGACAACACAGTCGCACTCTTTAAAGGACTATACACTCATACCGTATCGCGCTGTCACATTAATTGCCAGATGTCAGCGGCTTTCCCGATCGAAAGCTCGGTGCGTCAAGGATGCCCACTAAGTGTGTTCCTGTACGCCTCGAGCATTAACTCCCTTCTTACAAGACTGGAAGTTGCACTGACAGGTCTGAGGCTCGGTGTCGGTACACGGACTGTAGTCGTGATTGCCTCTGCTGACATTGCCACTATCATCCTAATGGAACCGGCAGATATTCCTCTCCTACAAAACATTCTACATACATATGAACAAGCTACCGGTGCAAAGGTTAACAAGAGCAAATCCAAAGCTCTACCATTGGAAAGTGGTACGCATCCATTGATATATTAGGCATACCCAATGTTCATGCAGCGAAGATCCTAGACATTGCATAGCACCCTACCATGACTAATACGTCTAAGTGTATGTGGTCGTCGGTACTTAACAATGTCAAATGTTTAGTGCACGAGAGCTACAATAGGGACCTTTGTTTACTGCGAAGGGCACGCTTTGTTCACACATATCTACTCTCCAAGATATGGTATTGCACGCAACTATTGCCCACATCGGAGGAATACACACGTCAACGTAACAGTGTTATAGCATGGTTTATATGGGCACAAGAAACGTGTAGTGTGCGCTTATCGACGCTCTATATTCCGCCGACGGAAGATGGTAGAAACCTCTTCGATGTACAAGCCAAATGCCATGCTCTGTTCATCTGTCGCTACCTAATACGACTGCAAAAGGAGACACCCTGAAAACTGAATGGTTCAACATTTGGAACACATACTTTCCTATTGATAATCCACCAGGCATGAGAATTATTGGGTAAAATTCGACGTGTAGAAGCGTAAAATAAAACTCTAATAATAGTTTTTTTCCGACGTCTATGTAGACCTTAAGAATTTCTTCAACAAGGGGCTAAAAAATCTTGTGCCATGAAGTTCGGAGAAAAATGTTTGGTCAGTGCTTTAAATTTTTTTTCCGAGATGTGTACTTAAACCTGAACCTCTTACGCTGTCTTTCGTATTTTATATAACTTGCAAATCCATATATCCCTTATATGTTTTAGACTTTTGCGATCTTTGAAAATTTTTTGTAAAGTAAGCACAGCATTAACAGTAATTTCGAAACCAATTAACATACAGCAGCAACAAGAACATTACCCAGAGATTGACTGCTGACTCGTTTTGCCCTGAACTAGTTATTGAAGTGGCTCTAGTTTCTTGGCGTGATGAATTTCTTAAAGTGCAGCTGTAAACCTATAAGACAAATCGTAACCACTTAAGAGTCTCCGCAGGATGGCTGGAATATTTATGTTCTTGGATGTATTTCAAACATTGTGCATATTCACATGAATAATGTGTGATGTTGGAAATAGAAGTGTTTCCTTTTATTATGGAGCAACAGAGCTTTCCATATTGACTTCGAGAATTGATAAACAGATATCTTTCGTTTGGACCAAGTTATGGCCAAGGCTTTTACGAGAGTCCAATTTATTACAAAACTCTAAATTTCCTGCACGAAATAAATATCTTAGTGCATTTTGTTGGTAAAACCGAATAGTGTGAAAAATGCACGGTGAAAGCAATATGAAATCTTAGTGCAGTATTTCCCAAGCTTCTTTGCTCGCGGACACATTTTGGCTACAAAAAATAACTACGGATCCTCACATCCTGGCTCATGTAATTGTAGATTGTCCGGATGATGGGTACCCGGAATTAAACATTTTTATCTCATAACTAATTTTAGATAGATACTAATATATATCAGTAACGTACGTAATAATCCATTGTTTGATTTATCCTTAATTAAAATAAATGTCCCTCGCTTCATGGGAAAGGGAAGTTTCTTAATTAGATATTCTAACGATCACACGAAATAATCATATCTCCAATTAAAGAAGTTCCTCGATTATTTTTAACAAAACATTATTTATTTAATTTAAAAAATAAGTAACTTTAAAGTAGCCATTACAGAAATGTACCCATTGATCCCGTGGGAACTGGTAGCTGATCCCTTGGGATCTGTGGAGCACAGTTTGGAAATCACTGTCTTAGTGTCTTTATGTGGAAGGTTCAAACCTTGTCGTTTATATATCAAAAGTTTATATATATTTATTTGAAAATTGTCACTAACAGGAATGTGCAGGACTGTTTCGTGTAATAAATGAGACCCTGCCGATGAATATGCAATATGTGAGATCTCACTACAATTTTGATTGATATGTAATTAAGTTGTATTATATTTTTACATTTTTATAGTCGTAAGACTGAGGTCGGCTTTATTTTAAGTCAAAACATGTAGCTAAACTAACGCTGTAAATAAAATGGATTGTTTATGGAAGAAGTTGTGCCGACAAAATAGAAGTTGTTTTGGTTCATTTAAACATTTATAAGTGAAGAGCAACTAATGAGAAGAATGAAATTCTTCTAGTTAACTGTTCGGAAATTGGGAAGTTAGTTATATAAATTGTATACATAACAGGAACATGAAAGTGCAAAAACCGTACAGAGAAGGTGCAATCAGTTCTCAGGTCGTTGTTACCCATTCCTATTCCGGTACAAATTCTAAACACGTGTAACGTAAATTCCCTTGTTATTGAAAAACTACTTTTAAGTATATGTGGTTCAAGAAGGTGGTGGGCGCACAACACTAAAGCAGCGAATTTTCTGCTAAAGTTGTGACACGTGATCTTGAATGACTAGCCATTCTTGTTGTGTGGTAAGTCAATAAAAAGGCAAGTTTTAAAACTTTCGCGGCGACATGATTCAATATAGTCTTCTCGGGCGCACAGCCGCGTCAATTCGTTTGAATACAACGTTTCGGGGACTAGCTCCGTCCCCATCCTAAGGCAAAACTGATTTGCCTGAGGATGGGGACGGAGCTAGTCCCCGAAACGTTGTATGCAAACGAATTGACGCGGCTGTGCGCCCGAGAAGACTTTATTGAATCAATAAAAAGGCGATGTTTTGCTGATATTTGGGCTGCGCTGGAAATTATTTTCGCAGAAGAATGCTGCGACTTTTGATACATGCCTTTTCAAATGCCTTCCAGAGAGATACGTGGTGAGGTTGGCAGGTGAATGGGAACTGATCAGAATCTTGACCATTATCTGGAGCTTCAGGTTCATTTACGCTACAGGCCCATTTTCTATGCCAGGGCATAGACCTTATCCGTGAGACCACCAAGCAGTTGCTTTTGGAGGACAGAAATACCGCTTGTAGCACTATGTTATGGAGCTGGTGAGGAATTGCAGACAAATCCTCTTTGCACACTATAGAAAAGTCGATGCTTTCTGGCTGCTGGAAGTTACATTATGGTTTCTGCAGACTATCGCATGTAAAGCTATCAACATTAGGTAGTGTCAACAGAGAAATAGGTTACCCTGATAAAAGTGGCAAAGTCTCAGACGACAGAATTATATTCTGTAGTGGTAAGGGGAAAATGTTTATTGTGGATTTTAAAGAACATATAGAGTAAACACATGACATGTAGAAGGTTTTAATGTAATCTTGCTCAAGAAGTAAGAGCTACAGGCATGCATCCTGAACGTATATTGATAAAAGCTATATGCCAACGTTTTTGTGAATGCTTGAATGAAAAACAAAAGGCGTTTCCGGAAATTTTAAAAGAGACAGATCATATAGAAGTGTAAATTAGTATCCTCGTAGCTTTTTACGACCACACATAATATTTGTAATTGATATAGGATCGTTACGTATATTACAAATATAAATACAAATTTGAAGCGAAATTGACTAGTGTTTTCGTGCGTAAAAGAGCGTACAATGTTAGGAGTAGAACAACGTGTTATACTGTTCACTGTGCAGACGCCATGTCTGTCACAGTAGAAAAACGTGTTATACTGTTCACTGTGCAGACGCCATGTCTGTCACAGTAGAAAAACGTGTTGTGCTGTTCACTGTGCAGACGTCATGTCTGTCACAGTAGAACAACGGTGTTTACTGTTCACTGTGCAGACGCCATGTCTGTCACAGTAGAACAACGTGTTTACTGTTCACTGTGCAGACGCCATGTCTGTCACAGTAGAAAAACGTGTTATACTGTTCACTGTGCAGACGCCATGTCTGTCACAGTAGAAAAACGTGTTGTGCTGTTCACTGTGCAGACGTCATGTCTGTCACAGTAGAACAACGTGTTGTGCTGTTCACTGTGCAGACGCCATGTCTGTCACAGTAGAACAACGTGTTGTGCTGTTCACTGTGCAGACGCCATGTCTGTAACAGTAGAACAACGTGTTGTGCTGTTCACTTTGCAGACGCCATGTCTGTCACAGTAGAACAACGTGTTGTGCTGTTCACTGTGCAGACGCCATGTCGGTCACAGTGAACAGTACAACAATGTGTTGTGCTGTTCACTGTGCAGACGCCATGTCTGTCACAGTGAACAGTACAACAACGGTGAAGTGTACGGTGAAGATGCAACGAACGAAAGGAATGTGAGGAAATGTTGTAGGTTTTCGTAAATAAGACAGGTCTAATGTGCATGACGAGAAACGAAGTGGGTAACCGTTTTTGGTCACGGATTATTTGAAAGAAAAGTCGGATGAAAAATTCGGGAAACAGGCGATTTACAATTTCTGAATTACGCGAACCTTTTCCATGTGTGTCTCTATCTGTTTTCCACGAAATTTTTACGATCTAGCTGAAAGGCTTGAAGGCGACCTTTTTCAACTAAGACATACAAAAGCTGGTCCCACGATATGACACGCGCCTTTATTTACGTGCCGACTATGTGTAGAAGTTGCGTAATGTCGGTATCAACATACTGCAGTAAACGATACCTTTTAAAAATTCTTTAAACGCTTTTCATACCCGAACGGTTCTTACTTCCTGAACGCTCTACGTATCACGTACACGGCGTCGCTTCTCAAAAGAACGGAATTGTCTTCGTTTGAAAGCTTTACCACTAAGGACAGACTGCTTTGGGAGTTTTGGAGGAAAGAACAGTGTTTTTAATATCGTTTATGTAAGCTTCGCGATCAAAGGTTTACCCCAACCCAACATAAACTAATGTGACGTAATCCCTACATGACCTATGTCAACCTGACTAACCAACATTTACAGAGTCTATGCTTCTTGAATATAAACGGACTAGCATCCTAACTTACATGCACATAAGCAAATTACTAAAACAAAGACCTCATTAGTGCAATGACGTCTCTGGCGAAGCCAAGATCAAATGGAGCAATTAGCATTGCAGTGCTTTTCTGTATCATATGTAGATAAGCAAATCATACAGAACTAAAATGGATGCCGAAATCTAAACCGACACCGTCGAATTTACGTCCAATGCCTGTGTAAAGACGGTAATGAGAGTGTGCGGTAATGGACAGGGCGATGTATGTCAAATGTTACGATATTAAACCCTGGAGAATTTCAAATGAACCAGAGCATTGTTGCGTTAGTTTTTGTTATTGAAGTCGTAGATTTAAGACTGCATTATGGGTCAAAAGTTATTTTTACTCTGTCGCCGGATTGGTAGATTAAGAACCGTCTTCGGTAGGGAGATTATCGTTATGGCAATATTGTTACTTAGAAAACTGCGAAATAACAGTCAACTCGCAGTGACTGAACATGAGTTACTTTAAAAATTGCACAATAATTCATAAGAAATCCATTTTATTAATTGCTTCAGTTACGAAGTAGAGATGTTGACATGCTATATTATCTTCCCTTCTACGTCTTGTCTCCTAAGTTATTTCTTACACTCAGATTTTTCTATGCAATTTTTCTATAATCTGTCGCCTTAAAAACACAAGCTAGGCGTATAACGTCGTGTCATATTCGTCCGGTTACTCCCACTAATTATACATTCGTACGATTAGCAGTGTACATTATGAGGCTCCTGACTCTCTGGGTCCAGTTTTTACCAACATTCTATTACTGACAATTCTTTATGTTCAAATTATCTCCTCAGAATTTTGTTCTCAGAAAAACGTGTTATGAAAGTTCGTTTTCAAGTAGCTCTTCCACTTGACTGTGTTATAGACACTTTCTTATTCTTCTTTCTGTCGTTTTCTTCTTTTTATTCTTAATTATTCAGAGTTGAAGTTGCACCCTGTTCCAACTTTTGAGTAAAATATCCTTTGCGATGTATACCACGCTTATACCAAAATGAAAAAAAGGAAACTTATTGTCATGCATTGTTAGCAAAAAGTGTTCAAAACGAATTTGGAAGTAGCCCTTCTCTCTTTAGACACTTCCCTAATCGGCAATATTAATTACTTTCTTCGATGGTATCGGGGAGGAAGTCTATATTACATTTAACATGCAAATTTTATTTTGGTGCTTTTTTGTCGAGTCTTAATATTTTAACGTGAATAAAACTTTATTTCATAAAATAACTTATAGTGTTTTAAACAAAATTTTTTTACTTAAAGACTATTTTCCCGTCGTACTGCGGGAAACTTTAGCAATGTATGATTTGCATTTTCTTAGCTGAAAATCATGTTTTTGTAACCTTTAGAGGCATTATGACGCAAAATAGGCTCGAAATATTTAAGTGCTTCTGAGATAGAATGTACAATACTATTGATACATGGGTTTTGTAAGTCTAATTTTGCTTCTTGCAACGCGTTGTAAAAGTCGTGGCATCCCTTATCCTAGCATCATGTTTAATACTTTGTCTGCCATCTGAAAAAATAAAGCGAATGCAAATTTATGTCTCAGTGATTTGTATATTGTGCTTGTGTATTAAGTGCAGACCCATGAAATTTGTGCGATAAGTAAGTAGGCTAAGGTACATTTGGGCCTTGTGTAATATATGATTGCATTCGAAATATGCAGTCCAAAATTAATTCCTTGCGCTTTCTTTGGGTACACGCTTACTTCCTGTAGTTCATTTCGCCTGTCTACACTTCTGAGCAATAGCATGAGGTCAGTAGAGGCAGTAAAGAGGGACCCTCTTTAGAGCCGATTGGCCACTGCGCCAGAAAGACACTCTAAGTTACATAAACATATAATAAGATAGGCACTCTCGCTCAACATTAATGTTTAGCGTCAATACAAGCATAAAAACATACAATAAACTAAGCTATTTATTCTGAAACCACATAAAAGTTATTTTCAATAAATGCATGATGTTACACAGGATGCTAAAGACAAAGGTTACAGAATTTAAAGGCATGCAGTACTCAGTGAAATGAGTAAAATGTTCCAGTCAACAGACATCCAAACAGAGATGCCGGCTGAGATAAGAGTGACGTTTGATCTCTAGAGACGCTCTACGTGGCTCCCATGCATGTCAACACAACTTTCAGCGCTTCGTCTCACAGAAGTGCCTACTCTAAAACATTTCTGGTTTCACTCGAAACTCCTGATAAGCGCTCTTTAACTTTGCTGTAATACATCTAAGTCACTGATCATCTCCGAATACACCAAAGCCTTCAGACGTCCTCACAGCCAAAAATCCAGAGGTGAGGTCAGGGAGTCGTGTAGGCCAGTTGACTGGGCCTCCATGTCCTACCCACTGTCCACGAAGGCACGGCTCAGGTGATGTCTGAAAATGAGGAGAAAATAATTTGTTGCAGCATCGTGCACAAACCACTTGT
This sequence comes from Reticulitermes speratus, assembly GCA_021186555.1. Classification (NCBI taxonomy): domain Eukaryota; kingdom Metazoa; phylum Arthropoda; class Insecta; order Blattodea; family Rhinotermitidae; genus Reticulitermes; species Reticulitermes speratus. The sequence continues at coordinate 12,418,978 of JAJKFL010000010.1, forward strand.
GTTGTCTTTGATGAATAGGCAGATCTTCCCAGGGTACTGGTAATTGATTGAACAGAAACCGATGGTACACTGCACTTGGTAGTCTGTTAGGTAAGACAGGGTCCTCTTTCACATGGGCGACTCGATCGACGGTGACTTGTCGCCCAGAAACAGGTGACTGGCCTCCCGAGCCCCGACGACTACGAGATATCTGTCCCCGTGACGTCAGTCATAATTTCCTTATCATCTGAAAATGAACGCTCAGTACAATGCTTCAACTGGAGGAGATTATTGCTGTGTGGGCCGAAGAGAACTGACAAAGAAAGAGAAAAGAAGAAGAAAAACATGGGTGTGCTCTATGTACTATGTTGTGGTACTATGTACTATGTGGGTGTACTCTATGTACTATGGTGTGGTACTATGTATATGTGACGGATGAGACGACGGTTATGTTGGACTATTTTGAAGATCTCAGGAGCGACGAAGCGAAATTTTTAAATTATTTTAAATTATCTGTGGTCTATTGAAGAAGTGCAATAGACAATTGACTACTCTGTACAAAAAAAAGACACATATGAATACATCTATACCACCACAGAGAGATCAGCAGCAACATTCAGGTAAACACAGCAATTTAATTAACGGCTTTTATTAATTATACAGATTACGGTTTAAGCTAAATACCACTCAATTTACAAATTATTTGTGACAGTTCACATTTATATGCTTCGAGTCGCCGTGCAGATTGTCACGCGTCTGAAAGCTCACATACAGCTGCGTGGTTCTGCAATCTCCCGTTAGAGCTGATCGCCTAAAAAGACCACACAGATATTGATCGAAAATAGATGTTGATGTCTTAAAGCGACGGTGGCGTGAAGGCTATTTTATCCGCCCAGACATGGGTATATGCAAGTTCACAATACCCATCCCTTTTTAATTTCACCTCATCAGTAAACAAGATGTTTGCTACGTATTGTGGGTCTATAACACAATTTGCGAGAAACCATTGGCAAAACACCAGTCCTTGCACATGGTCGGGAGATCTGAGAGCTTGCACTCGATGGATGTGGTGTAGGTAAAGTGATTGTCCTGGAGAATTCAGCAGACAAGGGGAAAGATGATACCTGCAGCATTTCCCAAAAACATTGGCCTAATGTTGGGAGGTACTATAGTTAGGGCATATATGTTGACCGGGGTTATTTTGCTCATGTAGGCCTAAGTGGGTATTACACACCTTTTAAGTCTGTAACGTTTTTAAAAACTTTTACAAGCATATAATTATACATATATGTATTCTCATTCTACATAAATGTTTAGTGCCATCAGAAGCACGATATAAATACATAAGACACGTATTTTTAATCTACATCATTATTTATTCATTCCACATTATTCAATTTTTAAAAATTTTTAAATAACAGGTTTGTTGGTCCATTTATAATGAATGGCCACTGTCAGCAGATTCTAAATTAGTTACAGGCTTAAATGAAAGACTTTATCGCAATATTTACCATACATATATAGGGAAATAAGTATACACGTTTGCTTAGAAGAAGTAATGTGAATAACTACATTGGAAAATTTGTTTGGAAAATGGTAGATAAGTGTTTATTTGGTCACTACATGCAAATTACACTATTATATGTACGTTAATAAGTGTAACAGATACACTGGATTAGGAAAATTTATCGAATAATATAGAAAGGGCTAATAACTGTAGACCACGCCGAAAGTAACACATATGAGGCCTTTGATCTCTTATTGTCTCTGTATGTTAAATTCGAGAATGATTTCCAGAAAACCTCGAGCATTTTAACACACACTACAACATTTCTCCATATCTTAGAATCAGACTTGCAATCGATAATCTTCGAGACACGATAAGAGAGGAAATTTACAGTCGATATAACTTAAACGTTGATATTCAGACTTATGACTGATCCTGCTCAATGCTGGATGTCAACTGTTTCTTCAGCTTCAGCTCATACCTTACACAGAATACTTCTGTCTCATTACAGAAAACTGTTTCTTCAGCTTCAGCATCTACCATACACGAAATACAGTCTCTCTCATTTATAGAAAATTATTTCAGCTTCAGCTCGTACCTTACACAGAGAATACTGCCTGTCTCAATTACAGAAAACTGACTCTTCAAATTCAGCTAGTACCTTATACAGAAAGCAGTCTATATCAGTTATAGAAAACTGTTTCTTCAGCTTCAGCTCATACCTTACACAGAAATCGTTCATTCTTGTTCCTCCATGTTCAAAATACAATTATCTGAATTATGAAGACCAATCATGGCGAAAGTCTTCATGTATCGTGTTGTTGGTTTTGCCCAATTTTATCTTAGATTGGAATTCATCTACCACTTTTAACAGAAACATAAAATATAAAATTTCTGGAAAAACTGTCCGCTGGAAGTCGCTCCGATACATTCGGGCGGATAGTCAGGAAGGACGAAGTTAGCAGTAGCAGCCATTAAATGCAATGGTTCAAATTACGTTACGTTTCAACAAAAAGAGGTTTTTTTCCCATCAGCCTAACTGTGATGTGGGAACACTTCCTGACGAACCGCTCCTGCAGTGACCACTTGAAATTCTTCAGTAACAGGAGGACTAGTGCTACGTCATTCTGCATTAGACGGCTTGACTAAACAGCTTGAGGCAGTTAATTCAACTAAAAGGATCTAACAAGAAGTGCCTCTCCCCTTACCATGTCTGTCCCGCAGCTGTGGAGACTGCTATCAGTTCTAAGCAGTGAACTTTACACTTTCAACAAAAACAATATGTCGCCTTTTGGATAAATCTTATCGACCCAGGTTTCAGAGGGAAAAACCTTCTTAGGTTAAAATTTAACCTACTTCATCCTCTGTCCATACAACATACGCAGTAGAAATGTTTTTAAACCGTGTATCCTGTACCCTTGTACCTTTCTATGTTTCAGGCAGAAACATTACCACTGAGAATCCAAATGTAGCTACACAATATGTGGGCAATATAAGATATGGAGTTTTTAAATAGGCGAAGATTCATGTTTTGATTTTGTGAATTATGAAAACGTGTAATGTAGTAAGTGTGTACCAAACTTTCAAAGTACATGTTTGAGAGACAGTAAAGTGTCATAGTTCAGAAGGCCACAATATGCATATGCCTATAATTTTATGGACACCCTTCGATAATAAAAAAATTACTTGAGATATAAATTCTGCTTGGACGTGATAGTTGTCTTGTCATACGGCAATTTCAGTCTGATCGCTCTCCCAGGCTACGTAAATGGCATGACTGTAGTGCAAAGAGCCACATATGTTAATATTTCTCTTCCTTTATGTGCTCTGCAAATCTTTCCTAAAATATCCAGGCGTGGTATGTACGTTGAGGTTTAAACTGTTCTTCTGTGTGCAAATTAAGGTTTAAACTGTTCTTCTGTGTGTAAATTGAGGTTTAAATTGTTCTTCTGTGTGCAAATTAAGGTTTAAACTGTTCTTCTGTGTGCAAATTAAGGTTTAAACTGTTCTTCTGTGTGTAAATTGAGGTTTAAACTGTTCTTCTTTGTGTAAATTGAGGTTTAAACTGTTCTTCTTTGTGTAAATTGAGGTTTAAAACTGTTCTTCTGTGTGTAAATTAAGGTTTAAACTCTTCTTCTCGGTGTGCTTTATATTGTTCGTCTGTGTGTTCATTAAGGTTTACGCTTTTTGTCTGTATGTACATTAATTTTACACCGTTATTCTCTGTGCGTGGGGCCGCGATAGCTCAGTCGGTATAGCGACTGGCTACGGGCTGGACGGTCCGGGGATCGAATCCCGGTGAGGGCGAGATTTTCCGCACCCGTCCAGACCGGCCCTGGGGCCCACCAAGCCTCCTATACAATGGGTACCGGATCTCTTTCCCGGGGGTAAAGCGGCCGGGGTGTGGAGTTGACCACCCACCCCCATCTAGTGCAGAGGTTAAAGAAAGAGTAGAGCTATACCTCTACTCCCCCTCTGGGCCTTCGTGGCCTGTTCTAGGGAGAACTTTTTATTCTCTGTGCGCATTAAGGTTTACACTGTTCTTCTCTTAGTTACTAGTTGTTTACATTTATTTTCATTTTATTTTTTAAGGGGACACTAAAATTTGAAAACAATGAACCCAATATTCTTAAAATAATGTAAAGATATCATGTCAGAATAATCAGTGTTGCCATCTGATGGCATTCAATATTCTTACGAAAATGGTCGTGAAAATTACAACAAGAAAAGGCTGCATCTCAATGATATTTATTCCTGTCACCATGTGTTAATTTCGTAAGGAACTAAGAATTTGCAACATTTGAGGTTCTTACAGCGGTGTTGATGAATATTAAATTCTTCCGGAAAATGACGCCGTGTTTATTGGTAAATAGTTACCCACGTTTAGAAGGAAAATTCGGCCTCCATCTTCAGTGTACGAGCAGAATAATAAGACTATTTACCAACTGAAACAGATTTACGTCTCAGATTGATTGAGTCTAAACTGGTATTTGAATACTGACCTACACACTGACAGATAAGCATCCTGATAAATTTCTTGTTTTGAATATTAACATAATGTTAATGTAAGTAAAGTGTTGTAACTAAGCTTAGAGATGAAGACGCAGCTTTTCCTGTGAACGTGGAACAGAATTTTTGAATAGTATTTAGATAAATTTCGGATTATTAAACATTGTCCAGACCCTGGATAACTGAAGTAGCAAACTACCTACCGGGCATGTTCTTCCGATGTTTTGTCTTCAAGCTTTCAAGCACTTAAATGCCGGACTTCGATACACGACCGCCATACATTAAGCTGTGTGCGGATAGGAAATTGCAGCAAAGGAACAGAGATGTAACTGGGAGGTGGTCAATATGGCACGGGACAGACACACGAAGCAGCCTTAAATGTGCAGAAACGTCCGAGAGCATGTACGAGTAACAGTATGTGAGGAGGTAGCATGTAAGGCAGTATCATGTGACCTCTTGACTCTTGCTGCAAGTTCTTCTCGGAGACGGAAGCATCCGTACAGTTTATAAATAGAGTCCTGTATACACAAAGTATTTGTTATTGATTTGTTTTCGGCTGACGTAGGTTAAATTCGATTATTATTTAACGACACGAAACGAAGTCAAGGAGTTTTAGGAAAATAATTATTACATTTATGTTTTTTGTATACTTTAGTCCAATATTCCGAGTACTTCTTGCATAAGCTGTGAATTAACAAGAATAACGTTTAGTGATTCGTAGGATAAGCAGAGATCTTCTTTAAAGGGGGAGGGTGGAAATAACAGGAAAACAGGATGCGAGATAGTTCATTTATTCTGTAGTCTGTCTTACGACAGGTCCGTAGCCTCTTCATTCTGCAGTCTGTCTTACGACAGGTCCGTAGCCTCTTCCAAAGCGAGTTCTCCACAGGGTGCGATCTAGTGCTTCCTCTTTCAATTTCCAGTATCTTTTCTTTTCCTTAAGGTCATCCTGTAGCTGCTTACGTCTTCTCCCTCGTCGTCCCTTCATGTCTATTCTTCATTCTAACTTTCCTTCAATCACGTGTTTCAGAAGGCAGTTTCTACTCAAGATGTGACCAATCCAGTTAGCCTTTCTTGTGTTTATTGTATGTACGATATTCCTCTCCTGTACTCTGCTAAATTAGCAAAAGGCTGAGAAGTGAAAGAATATATAGAAGAATATGTTAAGAACAATTTTAAAATTCTGAATAGTGGAAAGGCTTTGTAGGACCATTCATATGAAATGGAATCAGAAAAAAAAACATGAAGGAGAAGAAGAAACTTTTACTTCAGCAGCCTGTATAATTTGCTCTAGCAAAGATTCTGATTGGCAAGCCAGTTTTCGTCTTAAAAAGAGAGCCCTGAATGCCCAGTCCCTTGGTTGTTCTTTTCTCGACATGATTTATATCAGTCGACAAATTCAGCTGTGTGTCAAGGGTCACCCGAAGGTAAGGGGCTGGGTAGACCCACTGGTCTGGATCTCCAAATAGATATAGTGACCTAGTCTTTTGGATCCGACTCGCGGTCTTAAGGAAGTAGATGTTGATAGTAGGTTACATATGAAGTGCGAGGCAGTTCTGACTGATCGTAGCTACGGAAGGTGGAAGAGGGGACAAGGTTGTACCGCGCCAATGGGAGTAGATTTCCAAGAACGCCCTTCTCTGGGCCAAAAGTGTGAGCTGTGCCGGTGGATGTGACTGGTAAACGTTGTTCGTGTTGGTATTATATTGAGACCATATTGTCTCAGAAGGGCGAGACTTTTCGTTCTTGAAGAACAGCTGCTGGTTTCTTTCTTTCCTTCAGGGAATGAATGAGAGGTTTCCACGATCTTCCTCCTTCAGCCTTCCTACACAACGACAAGTTTCTTCTGCACTCTTATTTCAGCATTCACCTGAAAGCTTTTCAGTTATCCTGAACAGTGAGGAGCTGCTTCCCTCCAAATCTTGGAAACAATTTTTTTTGCAGAGTGTGAACATCCGAAACACGATCATCATTTGACATATTTGTTATCTATCTTTATACAGAATTCCATATTTTATTACTGTACATTCTAAAGTATAGCCTTTGTGAAAGGTACTTAAGCGCATACATTTTGAATGTCTGTTGCCACAGAGTTCCAGGAGCCAAAAAATTCGGTGGCGTCTTGATTATTACAAGTTGTACGTGTGTACTTGTGACACAAGTTGTACGTGTGTACTTGTGACACAAGTTGTACGTGTGTACTTGTGACACAGTGAGTGTGTACTTGTGAACAAGTTGTATGTGTACTTGTGACACAAGTTGTACGTGTGTACTTGTGACACATGATGTTGTAACGTAGTGTGTACTTGTGACACAAGTTGTACGTGTGTACTTGTGACACAAGTTGTACGTGTGTACTTGTGACACAAGTTGTACGTGTGTACTTGTGACACAAGTTGTACGTGTGTACTTGTGACACAAGTTGTGGTATGGAGTCCAGTAAGTTTAAAACGTGGTGGCCAAATGCTACCTTTGCATTAGCTGGGAGTGTCCGAGATTTCAGCGGATTAAGTCCGCACCTTTAGTAAGCGTGGCAAGAATTTTATTTGAATTAGTTGAAGAAAACACAATAGTGTGACCCCGTACAGTTACGTTGCTAGATCGACGTATACTGCCAGAGACAAAGTGACAGACTTGTCAATAAGCCGTGCATTTAAAGTGGCCAACGCTTTCAAAAATGCAGAGTAGTTGCACGGTTTGAGAGGAATAATAGAAGTGATATATTCAATGATGTGAACCCCCTTTCATTTCAGAGCAGACATGGAATTTACGCCAGTGGATCCTACTCTATTAAGTTATAAATGACGCCACTGGATCATATTATAGTAACTTACATGTGACGCCAGTACTGGAATACTGATACTCTAGCATAAGGTATTTTAAGTACGGCCACACTGGTATCTACTATCTACCTAGTCAGTTATAAATGACACCAATGTTATTCTAGTAAGTTACGTGTGGCGCCACTTGATAGTACTCTGGTAAAGTACAAGTGATGCAAATGGATCCTACTCTAGTCAGTTATAAGTGACATCACTGGATTGTACTCTAGTAAGTTATACGAGTAATTGGCGCCACTGGATGCTACTCTGGAAGTTGTGACGCCGTGGTGCTGCCAGTTCGCAAGTTCAAACGGCCTCCATGGCAGTGTAATTGATGGCGGAAAATTAATAAGAACATTAATCATGGTGCCTTACATGGTGTGATGGGATCCGATGGCATGACATAATATTGGTTGGTTCAGCATTTCTGTGCAGAATAGACATGTAAACAATAAAGGGAGATGTAGGGAGAGGGACCAAAGAAGACTGATCTGGCAAAGAAAATGTTTTGAAATTAGGAAAGTTAATTATCTGCAGGAAACAACTATGTTCATGAGGACTCCGTTCTTGTGCAATTGAGGCTGCGCCAATGAGCAATCGAACATCGACGTTTCGAGGTATCATAATGTCCCCATATCGCACAAAACAGAATCCTCGGTTACACTCCTGCGAAAACATCAGAACTCACTGATACGTGGATAATTGGTTTGACAGTTTAAAGCACAGCGTTTCTGTGTATTTTAACTGATCTTTCCTTAGCCATTGGTTTAAACGGGATAAACGTTTTCATAAGGCCTAGACCAGTGCTTGTCAAACTTTTTTTTATTACCAGCTATAAAGTACTCACGCGTACCAACGATAGCAACAGCATTAGTAACATGTTTTCCACTTTTACAGCTGAACTTTTTATAGTTTCATTCATTATGTATCTCTTTAATGCACTGCTGAAATATTAAAATACAAAAACTCATAAAAAAAGGAAATAGACTAAAACCTTTTCGTTTGTCGTCACTGTTAGTGAAAGACCTGTTGATGTTTCATGACGTCACTAGGTGGCACAGCAACAACAGCAAGGCCCAAGCCTAAGTCCAGGCACAGGGAGTATCTCTGTGTGGGTTTGTTTAATGCCGTGGCAGAAACTGGTTTATCGCACAAAAGCCAACTTTGATTCGAATGGTAGCAAGGTCGTAACTACACATCGTCCGAGAGACAGTCCTAACAGATGTCGCACCAGAATTCGAAAGTAAGTTGTCCAATGACAAAAAAAACGGTCCCCCCACCCCTCCGGTACTCAGTAATTCGATGCCGCCCAAAAATTATCAGCCAGTTTACTCCCAGATCTTATAACAGGATACCAAATTGTTGCCTGCTGTCAGAAGAAAGGAATACAGGCTGAAATAACTCACAAAATAAATGGTTGAAAAAATAATTTTATGTATAAGTCAACTGTACAGAATATGAGTTACATTAAGTATTACACACGAAAGATTTTAGTGTTCTGTAGATTTGGGGTCGCCCCTGACCAAGAGACTGTGCGTGGCGCGGGGTGAGCGGGTACCATATTATGTCATAGGTCTAAAACCAGAGGTCTGTCGTTACATAAATTTCTTTAAGAGTGTCTTGAAAATCATCCGTAATTTTAGGCTTAGAAAGAGCAACAATACTGAATGTCAAAAAATTCACTCATTTAGATAATGGTAGTTGCGTCAAGAATGAGTGATATGACAGTTATGGCTCTGACAGATAATTCAACTGTTGCGTATGTTAGATTGTTTCCAGCAGGCCGTTTGTTCTTATATTTTTTGTCAAAGGAATCCATAAGTGTCGAAAATGCTGACACAGGTAAACTTTCCTATTAACGGCGTGCATTTTACTTTCCTTTGAATATATAGAATGTATCGAAACTTCTTGGACAAATTTCAAGAGTGACTTCTTCACATCAAAACAAAGAAAAATGTTCGTATAAACGTATGTCGGGAAATGAGTGGTTTTTTTATTTTAATAGAAAGATTACATTCAACAATAAATACCTTATCTATGTAATATTTTACTTACAACTGAAAATACATTAACGTACACGTTCACCATTTAATGACTGCTGAGTTTTATTGTTCATCAAGTCACAATTCACAGCAAATGCTCAAAACATCCTTCACCTGTATCAATATGCGTGTGAACACGTCTGATCATGGACTGTTGCACAATTTCAGAAGTCCCTGGGCGGTTGCGAATGATTTGACAGGCATTAAAAATTCCTTGGTGAAAAGTCCCTTCATTTCCAATTGGAGTGAGTACACAGGGGTTTTCAGTGTCCCCACAGATAAAAAACTAAATGAATGAAGTCAGCGCATTGTTGGGCTGTACTTCAAAAACCGTTTGCGCACATATATTGATATGAACACTTTTCCTTATTTGGTGTGGGAAAATCAATCCTGAAGATTGTTTATTTCAGACACAGCCTGTATATTGCTCCCATCACACCGAAGATTTAATTGCAAGTCACTTTAATTTCAAAATATGCGTGTATGACATGCAAGACAGCAAAGCCAGGCATCATCTTCAAATTACGATAATGGTGGTCACAATCTTCAAAAGTAGAAGAATTTCATTTTTTAAACGATATCATTCCGTTGTGTTATTTATAACAAAATCAAGACAAAATCCGTCCAAACACAACTACGTTCCATTTATTTACAGAACGACATGTTTCGACCGTTTAGGTCATCTTCAGGGTCACAATTCTTATTTTTAAAATATATTGAGGAATAAATAAAATCTATAAAATGAGGTAAAAATATTAAATATGTTATAGTCAAAATTAGAATACAGTATGTGTGGAGAAAATGCCACCACACTGTTACAATATCCTGTACCAATATCAATCTGTTTCGTTGTTACAAGTTGTCACAGCATGTTCGCCAATTTGGTAAGTCATTGTAGATTCATTTGAAGTCCCAACTATTAGTTGTTAAATGATGTACGTGTGGGTAGCTTGCTTATTGCGTATGTCCGGGGTGCTATGATATATCTACACGCTGTGCTGGTTTGTATTCGCCCTTATTTCAAACATAATTTTAAGCACAATTCCACAAGACAACCATCGAATTTATCTGTGAAATAGAATAGCTGTATACATTTAAATATTCTGATCTGAAACAATGCAAACGACAGTCACAGATAATGCAAGTAATTTAAAAGAAAATGTTTGCATTCAAATAATTCTGTCAGCTCCTGCCTTAAAACTGCAATGCATATATTAGTAATAATGACGCAACGATCGTACAACTTCGTCTAATACACAGACTTAGTACTTGTCTTCAAGTGGCGGTAGAGTCTCTTAGAAATACAAGTATGTGTTACATGGTTCACTTGCTTGCTACTGTCCCCAGTCGGTGGAATTCCGGGTTAGTAGATTTGCGGCTCATCTCTCTCGCAAACTATTTACTGATATCCTGCTAGCAGCTTTCCCTTTCCCATCTGCAAAATATTGCAGCCAGATATTTCAAGGTTTATGAGTCTAGTTTTCCTCAGTTGTGAACATTTTTGGAACATTACTGAAGAGCCACAACAACACCAGGATATTCTAGCAACTTTTCTCAGTTGTGAACATTTTTGGAGACATTACTGAAGAGCCACAACAACACCCAGGATATTCTAGCACCTTTCCTCAGTTGTGAACATTTTTGGAGACATTACTGAAGAGCCACAACAACACCCAGGATATTCTAGCACCTTTCCTCAGTTTTGAACATTTTTGGAGACATTACTGAAGAGCCACAACAACACCCAGGATATTCTAGCACCTTTCCTCAGTTGTGAACATTTTTGGAGACATTACTGAAGAGCCACAACAACACCCAGGATATTCTAGCACCTTTCCTCAGTTTTGAACATTTTTGGAGACATTACTGAAGAGCCACAACAACACCCAGGATATTCTAGCACCTTTCCTCTGTTGTGAACATTTTTGGAGACATTACTGAAGAGCCACAACAACACCCAGGATATTCTAGCACTTTTCCTCAGTTTTGAACATTTTTGGAGACATTACTGAAGAGCCACAACAACACCCAGGATATTCTAGCACCTTCAAATCCCCCGGTCTGGCGTGTTTAAACATGCCGCTGTATTTGGTGTATCTGTGCTTTATAAATGTATTTATTTTTATTTAAACTCATCTGAAGCAATTGAAATAAAACGATTGACACGTTTATATTTAAATCATAAAAATTATAACTCTGAAGGAAATTCGCGTACACCTGATAACCCCCAGCCTACTGCCGGTTTGAAAGCAGTGATTCAGACCATCAGACAACTAAAACCCTACACAAATTTTTCAAAAACCACCTCCGATACTAGCGATAGAAAAACTACCATGTGCAGTGCGTGTGTTGGAAGCCAATTTCACTGTCATAAAATTTGGGAAAGCTTTGCTTTCAAGACTAAGTCACAGTCGGAAGTAGGCGTCGGCTGCAGAAGCTCTTAAGGTTCGGCCCTCGCTGTGAGCTACAGCTTAGAGAATTAACAGTCACGGTTGACAGACTTCCGAAATTAATGGTGACAACTTAAGTGCCCATATATTCCCAGAGGATACAAAGCCATTTGGTGTACCTCGTGAGTCAAACTCGTACACATCAGAATGTACACTCCCACGGTACTTCCTGTCTCTAAGGATAAAGATAGCACGATTGATAGAACAGCCTGTTGTTACTGAGCTGCTATGTTAATGTGCTCCGACCTACTGAGAATTGTTTAATATTAGATTTTAGCAGACAACATGAACAATAACAGCAGCACATCAAATACTACAACTGCACTTGTGTGTAACTACACTGGTCCATTTGACGTCTGAGCGCTGTTCTGCAATACAAAGGACTGCGCCACGTATAATTATGTATAAGTACAAGCATCAGGATATGTCTACACATGCTGTGGAACATGACATTCTGGAAATGTATTTTCACAGAGTTTTATTGTATTAGTTTTGCAATCTTTATATATTTTAGGATGCATTCTAATAGTAATTTGTATTTTCTATGTATCTGACAAATTGACACAGCTACAAAGACCAGGTATTAGCCAATTTGCCATTTTATTTATAATTTCCCTCAAGACGTTCTAGGTCGAAAGAAACAGCTCGGAAGAGTAATGTAAAACTATAGCCTAAATCTTGTTAAAACCTACACGTGTGCAATTAATGGTACTTATTTTAATATTGTTACTCCTATTACAAGTGTGACATTAATCCTTTTGTTATTATTTGAAGGGATAATAACAAATTGATAATTAACACGTGGCACGAAGTAAAAAGGTGTTAAATGCAATTTGTAGGTAAGAAAATTAGTTGCTTAAGGATAAAAATTAAGCCGAAATTTGAAGTGACTTTAAACATTTCGTAATACTAAAATACCATTCTTATTAATGCAGTTAGAATAACTAAAGTGATAAAATTGTGTAAACTAATTTAAATTGATTAAAAAACCTTGCAAAAAGTCTCGTAAAGTGAGAATGGTTACTGACAGACGTAACCATAAGCATGTCCTATGTCTTAAGTCTGCCCCAGTAGTTCGCTGGATTACTGTCACTCAGCGACAAACCGAAATCGAGGCAAGGGCAACCCAAAAGAAGAAATAAAGCTACAGGGAGAATAGTGAATGTTATGTATATCTAACATATATATATAACACATGTACATATATATATATAACCTGCTTTAACAACTCCTAATTAGCCTACAGGGTGTATTTATGTGTTCCGTTTATTTCTCTCAATAAAAGCGCTTGATTTCCTAAGCAATACGAAAGGACTGCTCTGCGTAATCAAGTCGAGCTGTTTGTTCTGTGAGATGGGAACTACATTTTAAATAATTTTCACAGTAATTTTAGGTTCAAAAGATTTTGTCTGTTACTGACGCTTTTGCTCTTACGGATCGCGGAAACTGTGCCGATTGTGTTAAAAATGTGTGGGATATAAGAGAAGTAATTGTCCTGTTTCGGCTTTGGAGTTCATCCATGTGTACGGGAGCTCCTTTATCGGGGTAAAGTAACCGGGGCGAGAAGGTGACCATTCACTTCCATATAGTGCCCATTTAAGAATGAGTGGAGTTTGTACGTATCGTCATCCCTACATGCACAGGGACAACTTGACCTTTGCCTGTATAAGCCTATGTTTTTGCAGAAAATCTCTGTTTAGCTTTATAGTTGACAGCCATACCCAAGGAAACACAGGAGCTAATAGCGTGCAAATATGTGTGAATTTCTTATTTACCATTTACGAATTTTATAGAAATTACATTATATTTTAAACTCATAAGCGTAACGACGGTGCAATATGTGGAGAGCCTAAGGGGACAACAATTGTAAAATTACAGAGTACCAGTCTTAATTAAAATTAAACACAGAAATATATCCGCTAGTCTTTTGAAAATTATAATTAATACATATTCTCTGTCAGTTTGCCAGAAGGGAAGTAGACATTATACGTGTATACGTACTGCGCACAACTTTGACATTACGTGTATATGTACTGCGCACAACATTTTATTTCAAATGTTGACCTAAGAGATTAAATATTCCAGGAAGTATTAAAATTAATAATCGTACATGTATCGATTGTTTCTATTTATAACGTCGAGTTGCAGTATGTAATTCTACCTTACTCATTATATGAAGTATAAAATGAAAGCCTAATACGCAATTATGTGTGTCAGCTCTCGCCACAACCTATCCAACATCGCTGAGTGGTTCAACAGTCCAGAGTTCAAAATTATTATTCTGTGCAGACATTTTTTACATTTTGATTAGAGGTAATATTTATAATTCGAGTGTTTTCGAATTACAGCTAAGTAACTGACAGGCAATGTAGTTACGAGTATAACGTAACACTGGGGCGCGTTCGCGTAACCATTGGTGCCATGGAAAAGTAATAAGTGTTACATATTATGACTGTGGAAGCGGCCTCAGCGTCAAGCAGGCCACTAACATCCGGCTCACACCTAAATTAAGAATGACTGGATTGTTATTTTCACTCTGTCGTGGAGCAGTGTTATTAAACGTATTTGGACACAGAGTTTCTGAGATAAATTTGTATATTAAATTTTGACAGTGTCATTTCCAGTTAAGAAGCTAGTACGAACGCCTTATGCTATTAATGGCACGAAATTGCAACATACAAAGCTGGTGAAATACACATTGCTGTACTTCATAAGAATATTTTAATTAATTTACCATTTGTACCCCTGTTATTTATAAGCACATGCATAGTCACAAGTGTATACCGACATGATAATGCATAAGAGTAACTGTCTTTACAGAAGTAAGTAAAGCTTTCTCTGTAGACGCTAAGAAGTCGTATCTCGAAGTAGAGCTACGTACAGCCGCAATCACTTTGAACTTCGGTGTTAATGGAGGTGAGATTTACACCCCAGCCACTTTATCCCCTTGAAAGAGCCCCGGAAGCCGTTAAATAGGAGACTGGGTGAAAGCCAGAGTCAGTCTTGCTACTTTGGAGAGGAGAAGAATATCTACTTCGCCCCGGAAATCGAAAGACAATTCACCCAAGTCCAGCCCGTAGCCTAGTTGCTATGACGACTAAGGCACTCGGTTTTTCTTCAAAAAGGGGTTGGGTGCATTAGGAATGCCTAAGAGAAATGTATTTTGCATCATGGCTTTATATTATAGCCGTAGTTTACTCTTATTAATAATCTGAAGATTTAGGCAGCAAGTTCCTCCGAAGAGTTTCACAACTCTACACGGTGTGACAACCGACAATAAAAAACACTAAAACCAGTGTTTTATTTGTCCCTCACCTTAAGCGTAGAATACACTATTAGTGTTGGAGAATAGGTTTCTGAGGGGAACACGTGGACCTGAGAGGAAGGGAGGCTGCATACAGTTACAAAACGAGAAACGTAATAACTTTCTTCACTAAATAATATTAATTAATATAATTAATAATATTAATATTATTATTAATTAATAATCGCTGTAATTAATTAATTATATAATTCTATAATTATAATAAAAATAAATAATTATAATTAATTAATAAATTAATCAAAGAGGTTGCAGTGGGTGGGCGGGATATATCACAGAAATGGAATGGATGAGAAATGCATAGAACCTTTCAAAAGGCAAAACTGAAAGGAAGAGACCGCTTGGAAAAAGCAGACGTGGCTGAATGATATTCAAACAGGTTTTAAGCAAATAGTGTGTGGATTAGATTGATATAGTTTGAGTTAGAAGCTAGTGAGAGATGATTTCGAATACATGAATAAACGTTCTGTTCCGTGAATAGCATGGAAAATTTTTGCGAGCTGAGAAACTACCGGCTTGCACGCCTGAAAGCGCCTTTCAGAGTGTGGATGGCTCACACTCCTCCCACTGCTAAAAGCAAAGTAAAGAGATGCCTTGCAAAACAGATAAAGTTCCCAGAATGAAGTCTCGTTTTTTTCAATACGTGGTTCTTACTATTCGATTCAAGCCCAGCGCTGTTCGCAAAACACTGCAGATATGCTGCTGTAACTTGCTGGTTTATTCAGATTTTATGCCAACTTCTGAATTACAAAGCACAAAATAAGATGCTGTAGGATAAATATGAATGATGGATCAAAAGGGACATCGAAGGTTCTAATGTTATATCTGAAGTTACTAGCGTGGATAATATTTACGACATTATGACTAATCTAGAATGAAGCTGGGCTGAATATGGTGTATGAGACTTGGCACAAAACGTTTGAAATTTAAGGCAGATCTTGTAAAATTGTTGGTGGTCCTACATGTACTGGTACATCATGTAGACATTGTTGGTGGTCCTACATGTACTGGTACTTCATGTAGACATTGTTGGTGGTCCTACATGTACTGGTATATCATGTAGACATTGTTGGTGGTCCTACATGTACTGGTACATCAGTAGACATTGTTGGTGGTCCTACATGTACTGGTACATCATGTAGACATTGTTGGTGGTCCTACATGTACTGGTACATCATGTAGACATTGTTGGTGGTCCTACATGTACTGGTACATCATGTAGACATTGTTGGTGGTCCTACATGTACTGGTACATCATGTAGACATTGTTGGTGGTCCTACATGTACTGGTACATCATGTAGACATTGTTGGTGGTCCTACATGTACTGGTACATCATGTAGACATTGTTGGTGGTCCTACATGTACTGGTACATCAGTAGACATTGTTGGTGGTCCTACATGTACTGGTACATCATGTAGACATTGTTGGTGGTCCTACATGTACTGGTACATCATGTAGACATTGTTGGTGGTCCTACATGTACTGGTACATCATGTAGACATTGTTGGTGGTCCTACATGTACTGGTACATCATGTAGACATTGTTGGTGGTCCTACATGTACTGGTACATCATGTAGACATTGTTGGTGGTCCTACATGTACTGGTACATCATGTAGACATTGTTGGTGGTCCTACATGTACTGGTACATCATGTAGACATTGTTGGTGGTCCTACATGTACTGGTACATCATGTAGACATTGTTGGTGGTCCTACATGTACTGGTACATCATGTAGACATTGTTGGTGGTCCTACATGTACTGGTACATCATGTAGACATTGTTGGTGGTCCTACATGTACTGGTACATCATGTAGACATTGTTGGTGGTTCTACATGTACTGGGTACATCATGTAGACATTGTTGGTGGTCCTACATGTACTGGTACATCATGTAGACATTGTTGGTGGTCCTACATGTACTGGTACATCATGTAGACATTGTTGGTGGTCCTACATGTACTGGTACATCATGTAGACATTGTTGGTGGTCCTAAATGTACTGGTACATCATGTAGACATTGTTGGTGGTCCTACATGTACTGGTACATCATGTAGACATTGTTGGTGGTCCTACATGTACTGGTACATCATGTAGACATTGTTGGTGGTCCTAAATGTACTGGTACATCATGTAGACATTGTTGGTGGTCCTACATGTACTGGTACATCATGTAGACATTGTTGGTGGTCCTACATGTACTGGTACATCATGTAGACATTGTTGGTGGTCCTACATGTACTGGTACATCATGTAGACATTGTTGGTGGTCCTACATGTACTGGTACATCATGTAGAAATTAAGGAACTGAGGAATGTATGGAAAATGTGACAAGGCAGTGCTCACAAATGTAGAATGTACTAAAATTCATATTATGTAAGTGAGGGGTGCAAAAATCCCGGGCGCCAGTTCGCCCGGGACACTAAATTCTGTACTTTGGCGCCTAATATTTGTAAATCCTCAGTAATGGAAGTTGCTTCCCTTTACCCTTCTCGCTCCTAAGTTCTTTAAAGTTTATGCATTTCTCCTGTAAGTCGATTGTGGTGTCCGTGTTAAATGGGTCTTTGTCACCATAGTAGGGCGCGTCCTCAGGTTGCGAATGGAGGAGTTGACCAATAAAAAGTATATGGAGGGTAGCTGCGAAACTATTGCATAAACAGTCTCAGATAGCCGAAAAGGGTTGGTATCCACGTTCAGGTTTGGCTGAGGAACTAACAACTCCTCACTATAAAAAATCAAAATGTTACGAAATGTTACACAGGGCCTCGGTCTTGGACATATAATTTGGAAGGACATAAGCAATGGAACATATATACGATATTTGGAGCTTGCAATGCCACGGTCACTGTAAGAGCTCCATAGAGTTCTTTAGATTGTGTTATTATCAATTAGACTGAAATTTCTCTTAGAATCAAGTGGTTTCCTGTGTCAGTGGCAGATTCTTGAATTTCTGTAACACGCAAGTTTCGTCACATTAATTGCTAGTGTTCGTGAAGTATCAGCTGTAGTGAAGAGATGCCGTTTGCTGCTGACCTTGCACATTCAGACGTCACTGACTAGCACCCTTGTTGCTATGTTCCAAATAACAGCAGCGGAAATTTGTGACTGGAAACAGAAGAATGCGACAGTGAACATAGCTCTTTACGCAAGGTTTTTCTTTTAATTTTCTTAAATTCCAGATAAATATGTGCATATATTTTATTGAATATTTTGTCAGTTCAGTAATCAAGAAAGTAAATTTATTGGAAATTTTAGACTATGAAGTTGTAAGTACTGTTGCAACAAACAAAGAAATAACGAAATTTAAGATTCTGATAAAGACAAAAATTTATGTTTGTGTTATGTTTATATCTTCGTCCCGTTATGTTATTATACACAAACCAATAAATTATCAGTCGAATAAAACGATTATTTCATTACATTACTATTTTTCGGATTTTACAAAGAAGCCTTTTATCAGGCTCTACAAAACATCAATTTTTTACACAATGTGCGTAATATAAAAATGAAGTGTGAGATTACAACTTGTCACAAATTTATATTCATAATATGTTGTTACAACAGCATTATCTCATAAATCTTGATGTAACAGTCATAACAGTGTGATGGCTCATTTCATGGCTGTATATCACAGCGAATTTGTTAAAATAAAATTTTAAAATAACGGGCGTCGTATGAATTCTTCAAAACTCTAGTTTTAAATCATAGGGTTAAGTTTGGCAAACGTACGAATCCATTTCTGTTGCTGCGAGGTTGTGTCTTGTTTTGATGCACACTGACACGTAGTGAAGTTAATTACCACTTTTGTAACTTCAAGTTTTTATTGTCAATGATTATCATTACGATGTTATAAAAGCGTACGCAGTATGTTAATTATCCTCACGGGGTTCCAGTCCGGGTGCGACTGATGCTGTCTGCGTTGCTCATTTGTGACATATTTATGTGAGGTATGCGCAAGGACATTTAGTATAAAATGAGTAACTTAAAACTGTGTGATATTTATGTTTAAAAATGAATTTTCTCATTTAAAATTATAGCCGTTGCTTTCAGCGTTTGTTTAGCGTTAGCAACAGTATGCGAACTGTTAGCATCAAGTTAGCGTTAGCAGCAGTATGCGAAATATTAGCATCAAGTTAGCGTTAGCAGCAGTATGAGAAACTGTTAGCATCAAGTTAGCGTTAGCAGCAGTATGCGAAATATTAGCATCAAGTTAGCGTTAGCAGCAGTATGAGAACTGTTAGCATCAAGTTAGCGTTAGCAGCAGTATGCGAACTGTTAGCATCAAGTTAGCGTTAGCAGCAGTATGCGAACTGTTAGCATCAAGTTAGAGTTAGCAGCAGTATGAGAACTGTTAGCATAAAGTTAGCGTTAGCAGCAGTATGCGAACTGTTAGCATCAAGTTAGAGTTAGCAGCAGTATGCGAACTGTTAGCATAAAGTTAGCGTTAGCAGCAGTATGCGAACTGTTAGCATCAATTTAGCGTTAGCAGCAGTATGCGAACTCTTAGCATCAAGTTAGCGTTAGCAGCAGTATGCGAACTCTTAGCATCAAGTTAATAACAAAGACTTGTGGAGTTAAAGTCAGGCAACTATGCCACGTTTATTCGATTTCTATGTTACTTAATGCGTTTCTCAAATAATAGGTCACATTGTAACACTTTTTACGATATACGTATAAATTAATGAAACAGAGGGCGGCCTCTTTATCCGCAGCCAAGTGGCACAAACAAAACGACACTTAAAGCAAGCCCCCCTCAAGCGGGGATTTTCCGCCCGTAAGAAGTAATGAAAATGTGGGTTAGTAAGTACTGTGCGCGGTACATTTGCATATGAACATTAATTTAATATGTAAGCGAAAAATGCATCATTGCTTAGGTCTGACAGCTAACGATGTTAAAAGAATTCTATTACACTGCACAGCTAAACACGTTGAAATGAGAGAAAAACATTGCTTATTTTGCATATCCCCCCATTCCTAGTCCTGAGAATGTGCGATACATTACTGTCTTTTATGAACATTAGTGTATGGAACAATGACAAATGACTGGCCAACAAACACTGAGTACAGTAAGTTATTAATTTGAAAATTACAAACCGTGAATCATTATTTAAAAATTTCCTCTTTACAGGCAAAGTTACGACATTTATCTTGAATGTATCGGCAATCACTTAACTATCGGCAATCACTTAACTATCGGCAATCACTTAACTATCGGCAATCACTTAACTATCGGCAATCACTTAACTATCGGAATCACTACTATCGGCAATCACTTAACTATCGGCAATCACTTAACTATCGGCAATCACTTAACTATCGGCAATCACTTAACTATCGGCAATCACTTAACTATCGGCAATCACTTAACTATCGGCAATCACTTAACTATCGGCAATCACTTAACTATCGGCAATCACTTAACTATCGGCAATCACTTAACTATGGCAATATATATAGGCAATCACTTAACTAACGGCGCCCAATAAAAGTTATGAATAACCGATATAACTATAAACAGAATACAGCAAAGAAGACGATTAACTTGTTGCATGGCGCACTGTTTATAACTTATATGCACAATTACTGTAACTGGCACTTGAGCTTTTGAGCCAGTGTTTTAATAAACAACTATTGAATTGAACTGAAATTATTTCAGACATAAACATTTATCTTTCCTTTTATGGTCAGACTCTTAATGCTTAATTTTAACTTATTTGCATGTAAGTTACTTTATGCCTCTTTTGCGTGGAACTCAGTTCCTTCAGCTGACGCCAATAGGCTCAGACGCGTCCAGTGGAAGTTATTGCCTCTTTGCCATCGTCGTTTGTCAGTCACAATATAAATATGCAAATGTTTTATTCCACCTGACATTTCATACCTTATGTGTTAGGAGGCGCCACCTAGATGCACTTTTCCTTATGAAGTGTTTTAATGTACAAAAATTCTGCCCCTCCATTTGAGCAACGTTCGGCCCTCGTGTGCTGCTCGCATATTTTGCTGTGTTCACGTCGATTCTAAACGTCGCAGCAGCCCTTCTGTTAGACGCGCAATACGCACTAGTGCCATCTGTAAGCATATTGGTATGATCAGGGACAAATATGTTTTTATTAATGAGTTTTAAATCATTTCCATCTTCCATGGAAATAATTGGTCTTCGAGTTCCCACTCGGAATAACCGAGACATCCTTTTGTGTCATGTTAGTCCATCATTCAAAAATTGTCCCTCCGCCATGTTTGTAGTAATTTTGATGTCTCCAGAAGGCAAAGTGTTACACTAAATCAGATTTGATATTGCTTTTAGTTTTATAACTTTAGGTGTCCTAATTAATTATTTAAGCATTCTTTTGTTTGTGGTTCATGTGCCATCCGTTTTTTATCCTTTGTTTTTTGTGTTTCTTTGTTGTGTTGTTTCTTTTATGGTCCTCTTAGCTGTTGACTCAGCACGTTAATAAAGAGTAATGAAATTGAATTACTATAAAAATTAGTCACAAATTATTTTTCTAAGGTCCATTCACATGTCGTTATAACCACACCTATTTATTACTTATAAGTGGATTATATCACGGAACTGTATTGATTCAGAAGCGCTGCGCTAGGTGACTGAATGTACATTTACTCATGTCATATAATTACACATTTTCACAGGTGTGGTCTCTGCTGAGCAAGTGGCGTAGTGTGCTGAGTGGCACACCCACATAACGTTATCTGCTATTATAATTAGCAGTGCTTGCGTGAGTTGCGGAATGCTAGAGGTCACCGATAAGTGAGGCGTGTTGCTTCTTGCCGACGTAGCAGGAGGCCAATATAGCAAGTGGCGTGTGATATACCGACTGCTTTGTTCAGTCCCCAGTCTTCGTGGCGCAGTTCGTTAGATTTTGGTATTAAGGCAGACACGAGACGTGGAACTTTTTGTGTGTCGTTCGTTTGGTTTATTTGAGTCATAATCTGCATATGCACAGCTATAAACAGATTATTTCACATTGATTTGAAACGTGAAGTTCACAATTCTGCGACAGGAATGCTCGGTCAGTGGTGATGGGAGAGGGCTGTTACCGGTACAGTCCCAGCCCCTGCATTTTCATTGTTGTAAATATATTACATTAAGAAGTACGGGTTTTGTGTTGGGCCTTTTGATGTCGCGCGGTACTAAATTTAGCTGTTAACTAAAATTTCTGCTCACAAGCTTAGTAATTTTCTTTTTTGGGGCATTACTGTCTTTCTACATTTTGAAGGTCCAGGGGGTACTGTCTCATCTTGGCATGGCCAGGGAAGCCGTTCATAACGACTGGTCTACATCAGCGGTATTCAACCTTTTTTGTTCGCGTACCCCCACATATAATTTCTCTTCAACTTTGTACCCCCAAAGTTGTTGGTGCATAATTCAAGTCATACATAGGCTATAATCTAGATTTAAAATAAGTTAAATAAATTACATCCAAAATAATGTATTAAATAATAAGTTTTAAATGAGAAAAAGGAGAGTCAAGCTATTAAATAACAAATATATTATTGTCTATCGTATAAAAATTAATAAAGGAACAAAGGTATTTTAGCAAAGCAAAATGATATGCACTGTGTGGAATAAAATGAAACTAGCCGCCCAGATAAGAATCGCATAGAGAGAGAGAGAGAGAGAGAGAGAGAAAACGGCGCTCGCAAATCGCATGTCCTTAAGTCCGGGTCTCTTTTGGCTAACCCTAAATCTGGCCCTGATTATTCAGTGTTTATCATGAAATAATATATTTATTTTTTTTTAAATTTTACGTACCCCCAAGATGTCTTCGCTTACCCCCAGGGGTACGCGTACCCCAGATTGAATACCACTGGTCTACTCTACTGACCGTCTCGCCTATGTTGGTTTGGCCACATCCGACCAGCAAGTATGTTGTGCTGTGATAATAGCGCATAGTTCTGTCATTAATTTTTGTGTAAAGGAACCGTGTTTACAGAACAGTGACAAGTGTATATAGTAGCAATATATGCAGAGTGTACGAGCTTTCTACCGTAATTCGGGAGAACGTTATTTAGCTTAACATCGACATGGCCAAACATATTTATATCTGAAGTTAGACTAGACGGTTGCGGGGATAATGACGAGAGAGATGTGATCTTCCTGCGGTTCCACGTACTGTACCTGATTAACACTGCGCGGGTCCGTCCTCGAGCCGATAGCCAAGTCAGAACATACCCAGGCCAGTTCATGCTATGTACAGTACTTGGAAGCCTAAGGACGATTATCATAAAGCTAGCACGAGGTTTATATTTCGATTATTGTTTTATATCACTCATATGTTAATTAGATATTAGATACAGCTGTTAACATTACAGAAACTGCAAATTCATCCACGTTTTACTGTGTATTTGGTAATCAGTAAATGTATAACAGTTTTCATTCTTTAAAAACTATCTCGTAATTATCTCTGTAAACTCCCAACTTCGGATATCGATATATTTGTTTATATCGATGTCATTTAATCTAAGGAACGTTCGGGCGAAGTACGGCAGATTCCTAATTATGTTAGCACTAGCACTTTGTGTATGTTCCATTACTAGTTAAATATTTTTATAACTAGTGGTACAGAAATTTACGATTTCGTGGACCACAGGGAGGCGCAATTCTTTACTTCGCCTCTCAGTTATTATGAAATAATCTGCAGCAACATTTCACGCCAAGCATGATCAAGATAATAGCTACAAGTAATGTGTACAGAGACCGACACGGGACAATGAAGTGTAATGGGTTTTAAGATTATGTACCCGGCTAGTAACAGGTGCTGAGAACATGTAGCTTGAAGAATTTACGACGACAGAATTCAATAAAATACTTTTGCTGTAGCAGCTGCGTCAGGTGTTTCAAATACACCGTCTCAGAGACCGACTCTGGAGGCATGTTACGGAGACAGACTGGGTGTCGAGAGTTGTCAGAACCGTGATGATGGAGGCAGAGTTGGTCTGTGATACTTTGGTGTATTTGAAACGCCTGACGAGACTGTCAGCTCGAGAAAATTTTATTGAACAACACTGATGTTTCAGAATGACTTGAGGTAATAACAAAGTCGGTGTGCCAATAGGAGAAAGTTGATGATTCCATGAAGAAAGAGGTTAAGAAGCCAAGACGAACTCTAAAAACTGAAAACCGAGATTTTAGAAAATTGCGACAGGAGAGTGTTGTTAGTGAAGACGCCTATTTTGAGGATATTTTAGATTTAAGCAGGTCAACCTTTATTATACGTACCTTAACGAAGGGTTTGGAGTCTTAGATTATTAAAGGCTCAACAAGACATATATAACATTTGAGCTGTGAAGCTGACAGCTGAAATCTTGGAGACACAGGTGGAATGATATGAATAAATGGAAAGTTATCCCAAAATGTACGACTTTCTGTCAGCAAATAAGTTCAATGGCGTTACATTTACAATTAAAGAACGTACATTGTCGTGATTATATCACCGGAATTCATCGCAAAGCGTCTGCTTTTAACGCTGCTCAAAAATCTTGGCTGCAACAAGTTTAAAAATGATCCCGAGTTGCAAACTGCTTTGACACTGTGGCTGTTAACACTAGACACGGAATGATGTCAACAGGAAACAGAAAAGCTGTTGCCACAGTGCGACGTATGCCTCGGTTGTGGCAGACAGTTTGGGAAGGGAGTGGGCTTGCGGCACAATTAACTGTCAAACGTTACGATCATTATCTGAAAACATAACCTAATTATCACATTATAGTCACCGTGCATTTTGTCTTTAAGTAATAGCTTTATTTTTACCAACACATGCACTACAATCATGTCGTATTTTACACCCCTACATATATTTCGACTATTTATTAGTCATCATCAGGGGGATCAAAATATATACACGGGCTATACATCCATTATAATAGTTGGTTCATCATTCAAGGTTAAAACGAGATTAAAACGAGGTTGTTTTATCTCGTTTTAACCTTGAATGATGAACCAACTATTATAGTGGATGTATAGCCCGTGTATATATTTTGATCCCCCTGATGATGACTAATAAATAGTCGAAACATATGTAGGGGTGTAAAATACGACATAATTATAGTGCATGTGTTGGTAAATATAAAGCTATAACCTAATTATGTTTTGTAAAGTAATTTTCTGAACAACAGTCGTAATAGGACATTTTTGCTGAACGATATGAAGGATTTCATCAATCGTCGTCTTTGAAGCGCCGTCAAGTCATGCTGTAGATATAACAGAAATGTTGCTGGTCCAGACGCGAGTTGAAAATTTCAGCAGGAGTCCCGCTGTCAGCCTAAAATGATTCTGAGTATGTAAGAGGAACATCATTAGGAGAGACATCATTAAGAGAGACATCATTAGGAGAGACATCCCGCTGTGTTTCATTAGCTAAATAATAAAGAATTTTTTCAACACAAATATCTTTTATTATAAAAATAACATTTTAATACCCTTAATACAAATTTGTTGCTCTGTGTTATTACTATAACATATGCCGTCGCAATAACGTAACTATATACGAAAACTTTTTACATTCTTCAATTCAGGTTGGTTTTTATATAATAGTATAATTGTAGTAGATGAAGTCAGAAAAATATCTCTTTTATAGGAATGACAAATCAAGGTATGTGACCCCCATTCCTTTTTATGTAATCGTGCTTGCTGATTACCCTTAGGGGTCGAAAAATATAGAACTTTTTATAGGCTGATATTGCCTTTGAATAATAAAAGATAGTTGTGTTGATTAAAAGTGTTTTTTATTTAACAGAAATACTGATTAAAGAGGAATGTGTAGAAAGTGGAGAAACAAAACATGACAATTTGAAAGAATATGTAGGTAGTGCGTAATTCCGAACTAGCAGCGTAAGAGTTAAAATTAATTACAAACATACACTTTCACAGTGTTAAGCCTTCATGGTCTACTAGTTTTCAGACCATATATAATTAATATTTATTATGCTAGCGTGTCCATGCAGAAGAATGCGGACCGAAATTTTGGAAATTGGTCCAGTTGGACCGGGCAGATAAGGAGTACTTTAAATTCAAATGAACTGCAGCAGAAAATCAGCTCTGTTCCATTGTGTATTTTCTTGGGCAGGCTTTTATCCTTTAAAACAAATTGGTAGTTATAGACCATACACATTAACGGTCAGAAACTCTAAATGTTGCATAGAGATTTTATTTGTGTGTTTCGTGTGATCCTTAGAATAAGCATTATTAAGGCAGTTGTCTCAGTAATGAAAATAGTACTTTTGTGAGGTAGGTACTGACTGTCTCTTAACGTGTGGTATAACATCTGTCTGTCAAATCAAGGGAAGACCTAAGGGTGCTGAAAAGGTGTTTGAAACTAGCTGTGAGAAATTAGCAGGAAGCTGGAGAAAAGTTTGTAATTCGGAGGTTCATGGTTTTCACTTCTCAGGAAGTATTATTCGGGTGATCAGATCAAGGAAGGATGAGGCAGGGGGGGGCATGTTTCACGTGGGGGGGGGGGAAGAAAACCATACAGCATTACAATTAAATCAATTAAACCAAACAATACACTTCACTTGTTACACCAGGTCGCGCTGCCCGAATAACAAATTACCTGCCGAGCACTGCAATCCTACGATATACCTACAGTATTTTATTAATGTTATTATTAGACGGTTTTAAGAATTAAAACTATATTTACAAGTAGGTTTATATATAGTCTTATCATAATCCTAACATCCACATCTCAATTAATATTTCGGCAGCTGTATATATATGCATTCCTTAACATAGACGTCATATCAAAAAAACCTATCTTAATCTCAGCACTGCCTACAGTCTAACTTATTCACCAGGTATAATTTCTTCACTTACTTGATATACAGCTTAAACTCCGGCTATCTTTTATAAATATATAATATATACTAATTTTATATTTTGTATTTAATTGTTACATTTTATATTATGAATACAAGTAACAAGACTGAGATATCAAACTTGCAAAAATATCGACTTCAGGTGTAAAATTTTATGTCTATACTTCTCGAGTTCAGCATGATGTTGGCTTGTTGAAAGCTGAAAAACACAGCTGTGTAATACCTTAAATATGTAATCGTAAGTTGTGTTAGACAGATGTAGTACTTGGTTTTATTGATTGAATATTGTAACGTGAGGCAGGCGATACACCTGTAAATGCAGCATTGAAGCGTTTTCGCTTAATTATTTTTGCTGTTCAGAACCAAGAAATATTACATAGCCCAATTCCGAGTGTGTGTCTGTAGCCTTAGTTATCCAGCATGCAAAGCGCATGCGCCGTATTATATTGTCATGTGTGGCCTGTCTGGCTGTACCGTATATTCCCACATTATCTCATAAACGGCACGATTTTCGGGGAAAATGTTACTGAACGTAAAATGTGTGTTTTGATTTTCTGTACAAATTTTGTTCTGAAACCTGTCTCATTCTAAGAAGAAATGAGTGAGATATTATCTTCAATGTACATAGGTCGTCATGTAAAGTACCCACTATTCTTGTCAGATTTTAATGAAACTTGAATTTTCTCAACATATTTAAAAAAAATACTCTAATATCAAATTTCATGACAACCAGTCCAGTGGGAACCGAGTTATTCCATGCGGACAGATGGACGGACGGACGGACGGACAGACAGACAGACAGAGAGACTGACTGACTGACATAACAGAGCTAATAGTCGCCTTTCGCAACTTTGCAAACTCGCTTAACAAAGGCACGGATCACTTTAAGATACGGGATTTCGGAGGAGAGATCTGAAGGAAGGACAGCACCTAGACGTCTGAAGCACAAAAGGTTGGACAATTTAAAATGAATATTAAGGAAATATGATGGGAGGATATGCACTTATTACATGTGACAATTGACGGGCTTAATGGATGTTCAGTTTCCTTAAAACGCTGGGAATTTCTGTAGTACTGAAAGAAATATTAGGCTTTCAAGACGGATTCCGCCCCTTAGTATTAGTATGTTAGAAACTGAACTTTTTAATATTATTTAGATAAGGTTTAGGTTTGAAAGGGTTAAAAACGTGACTCAGTCTAGTAACAAATACGTAAATGTAGCTGTGATCGTCGTGAACTCTGAAGACTGGAGGTACTGCCTGTTTCTTAACCCTCCTGGTGAAGTTGGTCCTTCCACAAATGTTGCTATATGATGAAATATCGTATATGTTGATGTGCAGGTAGTTTGGGTTTTGGTGCAGGTTGTTCTTGTCAAGAAAAGTAAGAAAGTCTCGGAATTAGAAATCACTTGCTGGCTCAAGTTCAAATAATTTTCTCCTTCTTGGTATGACTCAGACAGAGGGCCCTCTCGAGACACAGCCGTCCTCATCACAACAATCGAAACGTCGTCAGAGCATAACGGGTTCAAGGGACAGGTACTAAAATATTCTCGTAACAATCTGTATTTTTTGGCAACTCGGTGTAGTGACTCGCTACGGGCTGGACGTTCCGGGCACTGAATCCCGGTTGGGTCGAGATTTTCCACACCCGTCCAGACCGGCCCTGGGGCCCACCCAGCCTCCTGTACAGTGGGTACCGGGTCTCTTTCCCAGGGGTAAAGCGGCCGGAGCATGACGTTAACCACCCACCCCTATCTATCGCCGAGGTTAAGGATGGAGTAGAGCTACACCTCTACTTCCCCTCTGGGCCTTCATGGCATGTTCTGGGGTGAAATTTACTTATCTTCATACATGTGCAGGCTATGGGCTCGACGTCTGCGGAAACGTGTTTCGATTTCTGTCATGGGCAAGAGCTTTGTTAGCTATGCAAAGCGTCCCAGTGCCCAGGCTAAGAACAGGTGGAGCTATGCATCCCCTCACATTTATGCTGTCGCGGAGTGCACAGGGAATAATGTACCGTTATGTTTATATTTAGAGATAAGACCTTTGGTGACTTAATATGAGCTTAAGGAGGAGAACTTAGAGGTGTTTTCGTGTCGATACCTTGTAGGTTTGTAGCTTGTCACCGACGTTTCGGGGAGAAATGCTGTCTGAAGCCACGTCCTCCCACAAATCACTAAAATGTTTACCTGGATGTAATTACTTCAGCTCTGAAGAAAAAAACGAGTATAATCCTCCGAAGCGTCAGTGTCAATCTACAATTCTACAATTCTACACAGCGTAGAATCTCAGGACAGAAAGAATATTTTATAAAAGATTTCCAGTCTTTCGTTGACTATGTCATCAGATAGTTAACAGAAATAGCTGGGACTGGAATTCGGTGACTTAATTCAGGACTTAGATATGCTAATATTGCGCAGAAGAGGGACCTAATTCGGAAATTAACCAAACACGAGTTATTTACATAACCACTTAAAATAAACAGTACAGTTATCTATCGAAAGTAATCGTAACGATATTATTGTCTCTTATTTCAAAGAGCTGCTGAGATATGCGTTGAAAATTAAGGCACAAAGAGGATCTGTGTGAAGAACAAAGGCTATAGAACAGAGTAGAATTATTGTGTATAATTGATTCTCCCTTTGACTTGCGCCAACCATAAACAGATTTGTGATGTGAATAAAAACTCAGCAACTGGCAGAAGTTAGTAAGCAGCATTATTCAGACACGGATACGAGACAGACATTACTATATTAGTACCAACACGTCACAGAAATAAGATCTCGGATAAAATCCGAATTATTTTAAAACATGAAGTTATTATTTGAAAATATGTGAAAAAAATGTAGTCTGTACTTGGAAAAAGCTTAACAGATAAAAAGTTTTTAAATTAAGATACAAACTATGAAGGCAATCTGTATTATTAAAATTATTACTATTATTATTCAACTGATAAACTTGTTATAATGCACTTAAAACCAATAAAATCATTTTTTTAAAATAATCTTTCCTACACTTAGCTTTTTGTGGTTCTGTTAAAGGTTACTTCACTTCGAGACAGGAAATTAAATTGCAAGCACTTGAAATACATAAAGCATTTGGTGTGTCAAATTTCAGGATCTTATTTCACGATTCACTATAAGTAAAAAATATTTACGTATATAATTTTGTCATGTATATATATATTTATTTATTTAACACCGTTGCTGAATTACCAGGTGGTTTTACATCATGCTCAGTAATTATTTTTATAAATTCGTGAAATTATAATAGCTAGGTTGCAGAGAGCGCAGAATGTTGCTGGTTTTATGCACTGGTTGAGCTGTTATGTACAGAGTTATTCATAATTCCTGACATATTTCATAAAATCGGTACACTTGAATGGCGGAAGGGGTTGTAACATGCGATGTCAAGCCGATAATCCATTTCCGCTCATACCCGCTGCAACATGTCACAATTCATTTCTGAGGTGGCAGCGATGGTTCGTCTTCGCGGCCCAGGTAGATCCTGTGGTAGAAGAGGTAGAAAGACAGACTCCTTAACATAACCTCATAAGAAAAAATCATATGGCGTTAGGTCAGGCGATCTTGGTGGTCAGCGAAGCAGAGCCTCGTCTATTCTCCCGTTGTCGCCATATTTACTCAGCCTGCTCCCCTGGCGGCCACCAACGAAACTAAGCTCTCCCAGCATGTACAAAGAAACTTGGAGTGTTGCTCTTTCTTTACGCCTGTGCATGTTGAAGTTCTTTTGGCCGTTCAAGTGCAGCGATTTTGTGAACTGTGTCAGGGAATTATGAATCATTCTGTATTATTCGTATAATATAAGACGTGCGTATGCTGTGTTATGTCCTGAGATTATTGGCACTCGCCTAATTTTCACTTTTGTTATATGAAAATAGCTACGAGCATATAAATCCAGCATAAAATTTCGTATTATGTGTGTTTTTAGCAGCATAATTTCTGCAATGCTTACCAATTTGGTACTCATTACATATCATCTGCTGTTTTGCAAATGCGCCAGTGTATGTGTTCTGATATGTTGAGAGTAGCTGCATTAGTCTTATATACCCGGTTTATTACCATGTTTTGCAGGAAAAATTTTGACTTGTTGAAATGAGATCATGGGACACTGGAAAAGAACATGTATCAATTTCCGACAGATATAATTTAGTCAAAGCAAATTCGTGCTGGTTTCATGCAGTATTATGTATGTTAGGCCATGCATGTTTCCTACAATGCGACAAGCGCATATGAGGTTTTCATTTAGATAATTGCACTAAATTTGTATTCTCTAGTGCAAAAATACTGTCGACCTCGGTGGACTAGTGGTTAGCGTGCTCGCCACTGGACCCAAGGTTCGCGGGTTCGATCCCGACCGAGGTCGGAGGGGAAGTAAAGCCGTCGGTCCCATGTCGTAGATTTACGGCATGTAAAAGAACCTTACGGGCATGAATAGAAATGTTTCGTAAGCTAAATTTAAAGCCTCCATTTCTCACCCAAGCCTCCTGACTGCCTGCCAGATGGCTCTGGCTGTCACATCAGGATCGAAAGAACAGTAGCGCGGCCAGTTCGCCAGTCACCAACTGCCACGAATGCGCACGACTTAGTAACCTCGGAAAGAGAAGGCAAGAGGAGGCCCGAGCCCATATAGGGCTGTTGAACCATGGTTATTATTATTATTATTATTAGTGCAAAATACTGTGTTGGCGAAACAGTCTAATAGCGCATAAGTCATGACTTGCCTACACAGTCCATAGATCGGCTTTCGTTATCCCAAGGGACAATATGGACTGGAGTTCTTAAATATAGTTTAGGTTTTATGAATCAATTTCAGTCCACAGTTGTCAGTTATTTTACACAGGGAGACGCTGCTTAATGCCTATCTTACCCCTAAAACAGAGTGGAAATGCAGTGAAACATATGGATGTAGAGTGTTACAAGATATTAAAGAAATCGTACCCATATTATTTTTATGTTTGGATTATGAAAGTAATGCAATCATTTTCGGCACTATATATTATTTTGTTCAAATTGTGAAGATAATTGATGCGTCCAACCTATCGATGCAAGTCAGAAAATAAGCTTATAATGCATACATTGTATTTTGGGTTCTATATATTTGACTACAAAAAGAACAGGTCACACTTAATTGTCCTGTTATTCCTATATTTTCCGCGTAGTCTCAAAGAGAACTGAGCATTTACCTTATTGTTTCTACTTGGTAGAAGTCCTTGTCCGTGTCCGTGATGTCAGCCATCTTGTCACAAGTGTTTTTACATCGCGTTCATCTTTAAATTTGTAGCCGCCAAGATTTTGCTTCAGCGCTGGAATAGATATAACTACTTGGAAATGAATTCCCCTGATAATGTGTAACTTCTTAACTAAAGAACGTACTTTATTTAAGAAGTTATACGCTATATAAACTCATTTTCTGACCGTCACGCATATATTACACATACTTCACAGCTGTGCCAATATCACAACACAGTAGCACGTTTAGAGAAGGGTTTATGAAAGCGAGAGGCACCTTGTACAAACTGGATATGCAAAGATTTCCGCATATTTTGCTGTTTTTCTGACAATAAACGAATCCAGATATTATTTTAAATTAGACACTTCTCATTAAAGAATGAGTGTTTGTGAGATGTTAGGATTCTTACAGATCTGAATACGAAATTATTTTGGGACATTAAGCCATATATGAGAAGACACTTTACGAGAGTAGAGTTATGCTAATATCCTACAGTATCTGCCGAAATAAATGGCACAACCCAGAAGACAGCTACTTTCTGCGGAGTTTTCAGTCGATATGTCTACTGTTACTGACTGTGGAGATTTGCAGTTGACCTTGGCAGTGTTCTCTGCTGGGGAAAGTTGATCGTCCCATGTTTGTGACCAGTAATCGATGTATTCATTTTAAAAATACATTGGGCTTAAGTGCTGACATGTTTTGTGCTTGTCAGATAATACAGTTACTTTCTGTACTGTTCCGTGTGGATAGAGCTGTGCATAAGTTTGACTTTAGACTTGTTACAAGAGAAACGTCTAAAAATGGCTACGAGTTTATGTGTTAAAAAAAACTTCATCGTGCAGTGATAGAGAAGCGTGTTTTTGACAATCTGTATGTTTTTCCCCGACCTTCCTCGCTTGTTAAGGGACTCTACCCACGCTGTGCAGATTAACTACATTGTCTTCAGTTGCCCTGTTACGTATTTGAAATCCACCGTCTAATAAATGTAAGCTTTGTAAAAGAGCCTGACATCCAGGTTAGGTAAGTTTTTCTTAATTGCTACGAGCATCATATTTTCTGCTCGAAAATGCACAAACGTTAATGAAGCATCTAATAAAACGCTGCGTGTAATGGTCTACTGGTCTATCTCAAATTACCTGCGGCCAAGGTAACGTTGTGCAAACACACATACACATACGCACACGCACGCACACATACGTGCGACAGGGCATAATTATACCGCAATCCTTTCTTTTCTTAGCGGTAGCAAGTTGATACCCCGTAATTAGTTTCATAAAACAAATTAAACTTTGTGGTAATGTAATACTCGCAGGAGAAAACTACTTCACAAAGGAGGGAAAATCAATTTGTTTTTGTATTCGAAAACTCAGATCTTTAATATATATAAGAAATGGAAATAAAAAGTCGCTACACGCAAGAACAGAATTTTTTACGAAAGCATTTCACTGTTAATACAAAATTGCGATGCAAATTTTAGTTTAAATTAATACACAAGTTACGCTGTCATGGTGTTTATGGAAATCTGGGGAGATGGAAAGAAATAAGTGTTCTTTTGGGGTCTGTGATTACCGAAATTTCAGTGCCTGTTTAATAATAATTCTGTTAGCTCACTTATTTTTCTAAAAACGGTTAGCTTATGGCATTATGCCCGCCTATGTGTGTAGCTTTACTAAGAGCCTCTTCAAATTTCTGCTAAAATTTCGCGCGTTTTCTAAACTTTAATTCCGTCTCAGCCTTATTAATACGGCGTCTGTAAGAACGTTTGAGATAGAAGTTGCACTTAGAAGTTGTAAGTTCTAAGAAAGTACAATATTGTGCATACAATCTGGGTAGTATGAAACTCGCCTAAATCTGTCATATAAAGTTCATTTCCTACCTCGCATACAACATGACAACGTTACCAACTGGTTATATGCTGTTCATGAAAAGAAGCTATGAAAGAAATAAACTCTTGAAAATTACACAAAGCTTTAGCTATTCAGGTAATTGTATGCTATGTGGGCAGTAATTCTAAATGATATTGGGTAATCTCACAGTAACATTCTGTGTAATGGAGATGGACTCTGTTCTCTGTGTGGTAGGAACTAAAATTTCAAACATAATTTAGATTAATTTTAGTCTTTACAGTGTTTATAAGTGTAAATAATTGCCCGTTATATATAAATCATTTTCAGGTCTCCTTAATAAAATTCTAACGGCATATTTTGTTAACGAAACCGTCGAAAAATTGTTCATTAATTAAATAAATAACATATTGTTCAAAATGTGTGCAGTAAAGTTGGTTCAGAGAGCAAGATCGGCCGATATACAGAATAACGATATTAAAGGAACAGAGGCTAGGGGCCTCAGATATTAGAACTGAGTGTAGGTTCTTATAATGACACACAGCCTCCATATTCTGCAGATTTTTATTTGAAATATAAAATGCAAAGTAAAAAGTGGTGTTTTTATTCCATTAACTAGGTACAGAAAGTAATGTCGTATGTCATTTGTTACATATTTGTAGAGTACACGCATTGATGTTCATATAATATTCTTTTTTTTACTTAAATTCGTCAGATAGATGAGCGAGGCATGTAAAATTTATGGGGGAGAAGAATAATGCATACAGCGTTTTGGTGGGGAAACCTGAAGGAAAGAGACCACTTGAAAGACCTTGGCGTAGATGGGAGCGTAATATTAAAATGGAGCTTAAAGAAAGAGCATGGTAGGGCATGGGCTGGATCGCCTGGTTCACGGTAGGGAAAAATGGTGGGATCTTGATAGCTCTGTAATAAATTTTATTTTTCCATAAAATGTGGACAATTTCGCGTTTCATGGCGTTAGTAAATTAGTACGTACATTCATCCCTCTGAACTCTGAAGCTTTTTGTCAACAGAGTAATCTATATGCATCCAGACACTCTCATCTACAGAACCACGCGTATATGCGTTCCTGCGTAGATCCTGTGACAACACAGGATCTACGCAGGAACCAAACATGCTGGTCCGAAAGTTCAACTGCACAGTATTGTTGGATTATAGGCTTCAATTATCTGAATGTTACTTTAAGAGTGCAAATTGTGTAGGGCTGTCAAGTGGTACAGTGATTTAATTTTGGGGATTTGTTGAATATTTTGACAATGCCGGAAAAAATTTGTTGTATTAACAAGTGTATAAAACTGAACAGAATAAAAGAAGCGAATAAAACACATGTGAATGTCGGTAGGGTATTTTTAAAAAACATTTTGTTATTAAACTTCAGAACAACTGAACAGGATTTATTAAATTTTCAAATGCGATGTGGACTGTACTGGAATGGATAATGCGATTTATTGCAAAACCGGCGTACGTGTTTGTATGAATCAACTGTGTGAGTTAATTTGTGGTAATGAGGTATCGTGTGGAGTGGTATGTGATCAGCCTATCGTGACGACTAACAAGTTAATTACACTTTGTTTCCTTGCGAAAGGATATCGGCAGAAGAGGCGTGAGAGGAAAAAAGATTAAACAAAATATGAGTTCTATTAAAGTTTTGGATTATTAAAAATTCGATAGAAAATTTAGAAAGGGAAAGGAGATATATGAATGAGTTCAGCGATCTGCTATGACTGTTAGGAAACGCGCTTTATAACACAATAGACCATAACACAGCCGCTGTCACCAGCGTAACATTCGTATCCAAGACATCGCATAATAGGTAAAGCAATCCCATTACAGGCCTGGACAGGCCCTTAAGGTTCCAGGAGGTTGAGGCTCCCATCCCAGATTTCTAGACAATCGGCATATGAAGGTGTAAAGGTGGTCAGCCCTACGCACCGGCCGTCTTTACCCCCCAGGAAATACTCCTGGTACTCATTTCTATTAGTGGCTGAGTCGACCTCAGGGCCATATTGCGACCGAAAAATTTCAGTGACACCATCGGGAATCGAACCCGCGACCTACCGGCTTGTAGAGGAATGCCTCAACCAACAGCGCCACTGCGTGCCCCCATCGCATAATAGGCACTGAACAAATGAAGTTTTCAGTTATGAACAAGAGCACAAGCACTATATGTGTGTACGAAGACATAAGACGTACCATTGAACACAACAGAAAGGACATGTATCCAGGCCTTTTCAATCATGGCTTGAAACTCTTAATTTCTTTCACCCTTCTATTTTTTTCCTATGGCTGGACAGCCCTATATGGGCCTGGGCCTCCTCGTTTCGTCGACGTTTCACGATCACACACATTTGAGACACACAAAGGTCGGTAGGACTCCTCTGGACAAGTGATCAGCCCGTCGCAGAGACCTCTACCTGACAACACACAACATTCACAAGAGACAGACATCCATGCCCCCGTGGGATTCGAACCCACGATCCCAGTAAGCGAGCGGCCGAAGACCCACGCCTTAGACCGCATGGGCACTGGGATCGGCTCAGCCTTCTATTACAGCCGTAAATAAACCACGCAATGTTAATAGTATTTATCAAGACCAATAATACGTTAAAAACCCCAAGGAATATAAGTGGAGCTGATGATATGCCATTATGTGATTGAAAAATATCATTTATCACTTCCCCTCGGCTCGCTCATAATATTAAACTAAACCACCCAGCCAATAGCCAACACTCGCGGCCAAAT
This sequence comes from Reticulitermes speratus, assembly GCA_021186555.1. Classification (NCBI taxonomy): domain Eukaryota; kingdom Metazoa; phylum Arthropoda; class Insecta; order Blattodea; family Rhinotermitidae; genus Reticulitermes; species Reticulitermes speratus. The sequence goes on from JAJKFL010000010.1 coordinate 12,455,800, forward strand.
AGCGGCGGGATATGTGAGAGATAAAATGCAGTTTCTGCATAAGAATACATTGCGAAGACCCGGAGGCGGACAGGATTAACCAAACCTAAAGTGGAACCTAAAAGTAGAAGGAACTTTTGAAAGTGCAGCAAGCCTCATATTCTGACGCTGTTCTCTGAAGACCACAGTAAACGGAAGTGAAGATAAACTCGATCGACCCTAAGACGTTTCGGGTTCAGCTTTACCACCCTGAAGCAATTCGGCTCTCAGTTCAACGTTGTCGTTTTTAAATAATTGTATATTTTACACTCATAATTTATATGTCTATGTTTATTTGACGCACAAACGGGCATTTAAGCACGTGTTCCTTGTCGTCTGTGCGTGTCTTTTTGAGTTTATATTTTCAGAAAGAATAATTATTGACATAAAAATTGAGGACCTATAATTATAATTGATCATGTTTTCCTGTAAAAAATTTCCACACAGTGCTTACTGCGTTGTCCCTTTCGAAATCCTGGATACTCTTGAGTTGTGGTATCTGGAACACGCAAAGTGTTTTAGCTGATAAGTAGCAAGTAATTACTGCGTAGAGACGGTTGATTTGTTTTTGCAGTTCTAGGCGGAATGTCCTTAGATATGCAAATATTTAATTAACGTTTTATCTTCCCCTAGGCTGGTCTGTAGCACGGAAAAACTGCATGATATCGTAATCCAAGTTACTGAGAAACTTAGCTTTACCAACTATTCTAGGCATTCCTTTGGTCTGCAAAACTACATATCGTAAATGATTACCAGCACGAAAGTATCAGAAAAGTGTCAAATGCACGATGTTGTTTTATATACATCTTTTTTTGGCGACGATTAAATTTCCCGGCCAAAATTATTCATCATTTTCCGTGAGCTGTTCGGCGCCGAGGACAGCATTGAAATAACAATTAAAATGATACACACGTTATAGTCATGTTTATATATCTTACATACATATTTACCATTTACTCCTTCATGCGCTGCACTGCCGCTATCTCCTCGTCGGGGAAGTCGCTAACGAGATACAAGAAAGTCTGTCCTCTGAAGGATATTAGCAGGAAAGAGGAATAGAATCGGAAAAATAAAAAAGCAGTGGCAAAATCGGAGACAAAATTAGTCCGGGACATAGTTCTTATTCCGGGGATTCTCCCCAAAGTCGGGGATAAATGTTCCCCTTAAGGAAAACACACTCTTATTCTGTTTAGATTTGTCTTAAACATTTCCATCTTCTTTTAAATAATTCTCCACATCCTTATTATCCCCAGCACTCCGTTCAAACCACCTTCAATCTGCTAACGTCTATTAGTGTGGCAGTGCATAACATCCACATAAAGAACACAGAACATTATATCTCCGAGCATAAATTTATATACCTTAGTGTTTAAATATATATATATATGAACCAGAAAACTAAATAGATATTGACGTGTGTGGTAGCTAGCATTCTGCGAATTGATTTGTTTTGAACTCAATCTTGCGTACGTGTTAATAGTCTGTCCTTCACTGTTCTGGTCACTGAGCGTAGCATAACAGGCTAAGATAAGGCGACAAGAAGATGCTTTGTAGGCTAGTACGATCTTGGTGGTGTGGTACTGCAGTCTGGAAAGTATCGGTCACAACGTGTGCTTGCATACTTAAACAGGTAAATATCCTGCTAAAATTCATTCCGTCTACTGTGAACCGCCTTTTATCCGACCTAACAGACTGACGTTTGGTCGAAAAAGCCGGTAAGTCCTTTTTTCGGGGTCTGTTTCCTAGCTTAAAGATGTGCAGTTAAGAAACCAAACACCCGAACCCAGGCACAGAACCACATACATAATATGATTTTTATAGAATACAAATAATTCATAAAATATATTTTAAGGCCTATGTGTGTGTGTGTGTGTGTGTGGGAAAAGGGCCCGCTGTGCCCCAGGTGGTTGAGGAATTGCACCACATGATGGGAGGTTACGGGTTCGATTCCCGGTTGGGTCCTTGGAAATTTTAAACTGATCTATTCCTTCTGTCCGTATTCAGAAGCCCTGAGTTCCACTCAACCTATACCAGAAATGAGTACCAAGGAATTTACTTGGAGGTAAGTGTGACCGGCGCGTAGAGCTGACAACGCTTCCGCCCTAGTTGTGCCGAATGTCAAAGAGAGGATGGAAGCCCAAAATTGCATCCCCACTTTGAGTCTTCATGACTTGTTACGAGAAAGCTTTAGATGAGTGTGTGGGAAACTTCCCTGAACGGCATTGACTTATTGTGCTTTATAAGGCCAACCAGTGTTTACTGCGCCGTACGCACTGGTGGTTTAAATAAAATTCAGGTTAGTTTTCGTTAATAAAGCTTTAGATGGGAGATTGGGTGAATCCCACAGCCAGCCTGGAAGATTTTGGATAAGAGAAAAGTCTCATGTCCCTGTTAGGAATCGAACACTAGACCGTTCAACCCACAGTCTAATAATTACACTGACTACGCTACCCCGGCTTCCAAATTAAAAGTGCACATACTATATTTTATTGGGGCGCGCGGTGGCGTAGTTGGTTGAGGCACTACACTACTAACCGGAACGTCGGGGGTTCGATTCCCGATGGTGTCATTGGAATTTTTCCTTGACATAATCGTTTCGGTCGCACTATGGCCCTGGGGTCTACTCAGCCTCTAACAGAAATGAGTACCAGGAATATTTCCTGGGGGGTAAAGGCGGCCGGTGCGTAGGGCTGACAACCTTACCACCTTCATGTGACGTTTGTCTAGAAATCTGGGAGCCTCAACCTCCTGGACCCCTCAGGGCCTGTAATGGGATTGCTTTAGCTTTTTACTATATTTTATTGCAAGAGGTTACGGTTACAAGATGCTGAAAATATCTCTGTTGATATTTAAATATTTCCGAAGCCAAGTGTCCAAGCCAGTGTACATACTTGTACTGTATTGTACTGCAAAATATAAAGGGTTATATCCCGTGCTGAAATTTCAATTTCACTGCTAATCCCTTTTGGGACACTGAGTGGTTACAGGCAAGGTCTTTTTGATAACAACCCTTTCAATGGGCTAACAATATTAAATCCTATGTGACTCAATTTTAAAGCAAGACTGACCACAGAATTATCTGACGGAGAAATGCATTTTTCTTTAACATGAAACAGAAATTCAGAAAATTTTATGATTAAAATTATTGGAGTTATTTATTTCCAGACTTTAGAAGAATTAATATAAAATGGGTTTTTGCTTTTTCGAATTTTAAATATTTTTCAAAGCAGATATGAAATATTGTTTCGTAATCAGCGGATGTTTGTAAGTAATTCGATGGAGCACAGTTCTACTTTGAAAGTAATTTTTTTTCAACTAGTAGATTATTTCCAGGCGTTTATGTGTACTGAGGTTTCGTTGCTGCTTCACTGGAGCCCGCCACTGGCAGCAGACCCTTGCATTAGAGGTCATAGAAGAATGTAACAAATTTAATATTTCAGGAACAAGTAATAAATAAGAAGCAGGATTTTAAGAACACGATGCTGACGACAAGAGATAAGGAGTAATAGAAAGTTGGACAAATCTCCATATTGTGAGGACATTTGTAACTTTTACATTACACCAGTTAACCCTTATTAGGATGACCAAATGAAGGAAGATAAGGACGCAGCATATTGCCAGTACGAGGAAAATTGAAGTGGATGTACAATTATTTTTTGGAAAACCCTACGAAGCCTTACTGCGAAGAACTAGGCATAGATAGAAAGATATTACAAAGACACACAGGATATTGTTGGGGCTGTGTTTGTCCGCAGGAGGAGACGGATTGTTGGAGGTTTGTTATTTACACGGTTATAAGCCTTGAGGTTTTGTGAAAGACAAAAGTAGCTTTACCAGTTCTGTAAATATGACGAAAAGAAGGACTTTGCTACATGCAGCTGAGACAGGCTTTATACGAAACAGCAGCCAGCAATAAGATATTTTTGACAGTAACACATCACCACATTCACTGCTCACACGTAACTGTCACATTTCTCCTCTTTTTCATTCCTCCCGGCTGACAGCTAAAGCAAAGCACTGAGTTACCTAACAGACATGAAACCTATTCGTGACATTCTGCAGTAAATTTAACTCGACTGCCCTTTTTTTTTCTTCCCCAATATCAATAACGCACGAAATTCAAAAGTTTCGGCAAGAACCCAACCAAATGCAGAAGTACCACTTATTTTAGTAATAACAGTACGTTAAGTAATTATGATTGACAAAGGTGTACAGGCATTCAAAGTGCTTAACAATGACCGCACCCCTGCTATGCTAACGTGTAGTTACCTCTAATAATGACAGGTTAAGCTCCGTGTTACCCAAAATGAATGTGTTATTAGCGCAGTACCGTTGTAATGCAATCGATTCTCACTTGATAGAGCGTTGTTGCATTACACGACCGGTAGAATGGAAACATGGGTCGCGTTTATACCACTGAGAGCCAGCGTCATTTGTACTGCGGTCTTCAAAGTGACCATGCAATCCGAGGAACATTCATATCACTGCGTATAAAATCGAAACAACAGACAACAGGTGTCTCAGAATAATGTTACCACTGTTTTGTGTTCTCACTCTTTATCTGCAGCCGGTTATTAGTACTGAATTAGACTAACTCCACGCAGCAGACACCTTCTTGAGAAGCAAATAGTTCCTCAGAGAGTCAAACAATGTTCCGCATTTCATAAACCTTAATTTTCACTAGCATGGTCACAAGATCCGGCCTACTGTCCATACTTGAGCCATATGAATCCAATTCACATCCTCCATCCTATTTCTTTAAAATTTATTTTAATATTATTTCCCCATCTACATCTAGGTCTTCAAGGTGAAATCTTTTCTTTAGGCTTTCCCAGCAAAACCCCATATACACTTCCACAAACGTGCCACATGATTACCGATATTATTTTCCCGTACTTTATCACCTTAATATTTTGTGTGGAGTACAAATAATGAAACTTCTCACTACACAAATTTTCTAGTCTTCTGTTACTTCCCCCTGTTAGGTCCAAATATCTTCCTCAGCACTCTATTCTCAAAAACTCTTGGCCTGTATTCTTCCCTTAATGTGAGAGATTTTAAAAAAGGAGAAAATGAGATTAGCAGGGAAAAACTGTAACACAACGATGTAAGAGGTTCTTGTTGGACTTGTTCAAAACGTCTGTCAGTAGCTCCCAAATACAATCTACAGCACCGAGCAGTGTGGTGTTGTAGTAATGTTTGGGACATTGCTTTGAGGAGATGCGTGGCTCTTGGTGGAGATGTTCACAATGTTGTCATTAGCTCCCAGACACATCTACAACACCGAGACTTATGGTGTAGTGGCAAAGCTTCAGACATGTTCTCAGCAGATGCCAGTTTCGAAAATCAACATGGACACCTGCCATTCTGACTGAGGGTTTTCTTGGTTTTTCCGAATTCCAACAATTGAGGTACTAAGACGATACCTCTGTTAGGCAAAGGCGGCTTTCTTGCAAGGCCGTTTTAATTCTCCAACCTCTCTCTCATTTCCATGCCATGTAGATGGAGAATTCAGAGTGTCATAAAATAAACCAGGAAATACTTTTTTATCTTGCCGAAAAAAGACAGTGCAACGTGGTAACATTGTTTTATGTTGACCTGTAAGACGTACCACAAGTAGCTTTATCACTGACTGCAGAATAAGAACAGACTCAGATAAATAAAATCTAACTTTCACCGAGAATTCTTGACAGATTTTTGAAGACATTTCTTAGCGTCACGCTTGCTGGACTGTATTTATTTGGAAGGATAATTAGGCATCAATAAATGGGAATAACGTGTAAGATGTGGCCGCGACCTGTGATGGATTTTATCCCAGAATGCCTACAAGCTTAAAGAAAAGCACAAGGTAAGCTGCCCCTGGATCCAAAATTGAGCACGTCACCTCCTCAAAATTATGATGGTTGCGACCAGATAATCAAATAAAGTTGTAACTAAACCAAAAAGTGTAACTGCAAACTAATATAAAAATCAGTGGCAACGAAAGTAAGAAAACAGCCAACTCTTACAGTTTGCTTGTTGCACTAACATGAACTACTAATTTGCTTCAATTCGTCCAAAGATAAGGATACCCGTATCACTGTCTGAACTACAACATCTCGTTATTTACATAACCAGAGCCCGTATGTTGAGTGTAATAATAGCTTTTATATCTCTCGAAACTGAACAAGGGGCCCGTAATATTGTAAGTTAAATGTAGCGTGGTGGTACTTCGGGAGAAGACTTCGCAATATAAAGCATTCAGAAGCATATGTGGTCGCAAAGCAGACAAAGTGAGCGAGTAATTTATTCTGAAAGTAATGGAGTAGAAGAAACAAACACATTAATTGTAAAATTAAGATGTTTATTCATGCATAACTTCTTAGTAATAGGCTTAAAACATACGGACCGGGACTGTTAAAAGCTAAGCACTTTCCTTGCCTGGATGGGAACGTAATTGCAAAGCCCCGTGTAATTATTTTTGTTGCAAAGTTATTCCGTCAGTGAAGCTGCACGTGTCAAATCTGGCTGTAATCACAATTCGAATAAAATCCCTCCCCTTCCGCTTTGATTTTGTTTTAAGCTAAATCAGATGAACCAGTGGATATGTTGGCGGCACAAGCCGACCCTTGTATGATTTAACGAATAAACCGCGGGATCTGGTATACTCTTTTAGTGCATGCTAAAGGATAAGCCCTTCATTAGTGTACTATGGTGGATAAACCGATGGCTACTGCAGTATAACGAATAAATCCCTAGATCTGTTGTACTATAGAGCGTGTCCCACAAGTCCGGTCTCATACGGAATGTTATAATTTTTGTTGCAGGCAGAATAACATATACTCGTATGAGAGACACACGATTTAGGAAAAGGCAGAAATTTTCCTCTTGCATAATTATGGCCTTAGGAAAATCCACAACGGTTGTGAACGGACCATAGTGGACTCAACAGGATGAACCCTTAGCTAGTGTAACATAAAGAAAAAACGTATGCTACGATAAACGAAAAGTGCGGGATTTGCCGTGCTTTACTGGACAAACACATGACTAGTCTACTGTGCAGTGGATAAACCGCTTTCTGTGGTGTGCTGCGACTCACAAATCACGGGATCAGCTGCACTTATTTGTACGCTATAACGGATAAATTGCTGACTAACGTATTATTACGGATAACCCGCTGTATCTGTTGTATTATACAAGTGTATAACGGATAATTCGTTGGCTGTTGTGAAATCTAAAGGATAAACAGCTTGATTTAGCCTTCATTTCAGGCTTCCGCCGCAATGTTGATGAGATCTGCACTCTTCTGGGATATTACGCGGCGTCGTGTGGTAATTGTTTACCGACGCTTCGGGACGTGTCGGTTATATTTTCACGGGTCAAGAGTCCGAGTAGGAAAGACAAAAGACCCGTAAAGATGGGACCGACACGTTGTTTCCAAACGTCGGTAAACAATTACCACACGACGCCGCGTAATAACCCAGTAGAGCGCAGATCTCAGCTTCATTTAGTACTACGACGGGGAGATTACAAGCCCAGTTTACTTGTGGTGTGATACAGTAGCGTATTACAAGCCCAGTTTACTTGTGGTGTAATACAGTAGCGTATTACAAGCCCAGTTTACTTGTGGTGTAATACAGTAAGCGTATTACAAGCCCAGTTTACTTGTGGTGTAATACAGTAGCGTATTACAAGCCCAGTTTACTTGTGGTGTAATACAGTAGCGTATTACAAGCCCAGTTTACTTGTGGTGTAATACAGTAGCGTATTACAAGCCCAGTTTACTTGTGGTGTAATACAGTAGCGTATTACAAGCCCAGTTTACTTGTGGTGTAATACAGTAGCGTATTACAAGCCCAGTTTACTTGTGGTGTAATACAGTAGCATATTACAAGCCCAGATTACTTGTGGTGTAATACAGTAGCGTATTACAAGCCCAGTTTACTTGTGGTGTAATACAGTTGCGTATTACAAGCCCAGTTTACTTGTGGTGTAATACAGTAGCGTATTACAAGCCCAGTTTACTTGTGGTATAATACAGTAGCGTATTACAAGCCCAGTTTACTTGTGGTGTAATACAGTAGCGTATTACAAGCCCAGTTTACTTGTGGTGTAATACAGTAGCGTATTACAAGCCCAGTTTACTTGTGGTGTAATACAGTAGCGTATTACAAGCCCAGTTTACTTGTGGTGTAATACAGTAGCATATTACAAGCCCAGTTTACTTGTGGTGTAATACAGTAGCGTATTACAAGCCCAGTTTACTTGTGGTGTAATACAGTAGCGTATTGCAAGCTCAGTTTACTTGTGGTGTAATACAGTAGCGTATTACAAGCCCAGTTTACTTGTGGTGTAATACAGTAGCGTATTACAAGCCCAGTTTACTTGTGGTGTAATACAGTAGCGTATTACAAGCCCAGTTTACTTGTGGTGTAATACAGTAGCGTATTACAAGCTCAGTTTACTTGTGATGTAATACAGTAGCGTATTACAAGCCCAGTTTACTTGTGGTGTAATACAGTAGCGTCTTACAAGCTCAGTTTACTTGTGGTGTAATGCAGTAGCGTATTACAAGCCCAGTTTACTTGTGGTGTAATACAGTAGCGTATTACAAGCTCAGTTTACTTGTGATGTAATACAGTAGCGTATTACAAGCCCAGTTTACTTGTGGTGTAATACAGTAGCGTATTACAAGCTCAGTTTACTTGTGATGTAATACAGTAGCGTATTACAAGCCCAGTTTACTTGTGGTGTAATACAGTAGCGTATTACAAGCCCAGTTTACTTGTGGTGTAATACAGTAGCGTATTACAAGCCCAGTTTACTTGTGGTGTAATACAGTAGCGTATTACAAGCTCAGTTTACTTGTGATGTAATACAGTAGCGTATTACAAGCCCAGTTTACTTGTGGTGTAATACAGTAGCGTATTACAAGCCCAGTTTACTTGTGGTGTAATACAGTAGCGTATTACAAGCCCAGTTTACTTGTGGTGTAATACAGTAGCGTATTACAAGCCCAGTTTACTTGTGGTGTAATACAGTAGCGTATTACAAGCCCAGTTTACTTGTGGTGTAATACAGTAGCGTATTACAAGCCCAGTTTACTTGTGGTGTAATACAGTAGCGTATTACAAGCCCAGTTTACTTGTGGTGTAATACAGTAGCGTATTACAAGCTCAGTTTACTTGTGGTGTAATACAGTAGCGTATTACAAGCTCAGTTTACTTGTGGTGTAATACAGTAGCATATTACAAGCCCAGTTTACTTGTGGTGTAATACAGTAGCGTATTACAAGCTCAGTTTACTTGTGGTGTAATACAGTAGCATATTACAAGCCCAGTTTACTTGTGGTGTAATACAGTAGCGTATTACAAGCCCAGTTTACTTGTGGTGTAATACAGTAGCGTATTACAAGCTCAGTTTACTTGTGATGTAATACAGTAGCGTATTACAAGCCCAGTTTACTTGTGGTGTAATACAGTAGCGTATTACAAGCCCAGTTTACTTGTGGTGTAATACAGTAGCATATTACAAGCCCAGTTTACTTGTGGTGTAATACAGTAGCGTATTACAAGCTCAGTTTACTTGTGATGTAATACAGTAGCGTATTACAAGCCCAGTTTACTTGTGGTGTAATACAGTAGCGTATTACAAGCCCAGTTTACTTGTGGTGTAATACAGTAGCGTATTACAAGCCCAGTTTACTTGTGGTGTAATACAGTAGCGTATTACAAGCCCAGTTTACTTGTGGTGTAATACAGTAGCGTATTACAAGCCCAGTTTACTTGTGGTGTAATACAGTAGCGTATTACAAGCCCAGTTTACTTGTGGTGTAATACAGTAGCGTATTACAAGCCCAGTTTACTTGTGGTGTAATACAGTAGCGTATTACAAGCCCAGTTTACTTGTGGTGTAATACAGTAGCGTATTACAAGCCCAGTTTACTTGTGGTATAATACAGTAGCGTATTACAAGCCCAGTTTACTTGTGGTGTAATACAGTAGCGTATTACAAGCTCAGTTTACTTGTGATGTAATACAGTAGCGTATTCCAAGCCCAGTTTACTTGTGGTGTAATACAGTAGCGTATTACAAGCCCAGTTTACTTGTGGTGTAATACAGTAGCGTATTACAAGCTCAGTTTACTTGTGATGTAATACAGTAGCGTATTACAAGCCCAGTTTACTTGTGGTGTAATACAGTAGCGTATTACAAGCCCAGTTTACTTGTGGTGTAATACAGTAGCGTATTACAAGCACAGTTTACTTGAGGTGTAATACAGTAGCGTATTGTGATGGATAAAATGCTTGCGGTAGTATATTATGAAGGTTAAGCAGCTGGCTGTAGTGTATTGCAACGGACAAACCTTTATATCTGCTCCTTTATGATGGATAAAAACACTGCAATTGGTGCACTATAAAGTCTACAGCACTATATCTAACTTACTATACTAGTGCTGTTATCGTGTATCTGTCGTACTGTAACGCATAAACCGCTGTATCTACTGTATTCTAATAATGTAATATGTCGGATAAACCGCTGGGTGTAGGGCGCCGTTAAGGATGCTCCACTAGATGTAACGTACTATAAGGGATAAGCCACTCGGTCTAGTGTAGTGTAATGGACGAAGAAGTGGATGTGGTGTATACTAGCACATGTTCATAGAAAGACAGTGTACTGCAAGGGGATTAACCGCCGGATCTGGTGTACTAGCACGGTTAAACCGTTGAATGAGGTATGATGTAAGGGATAAACAGCTAAATCTGGTGTACTACAACTGACAAACCGCTGGCTGTAATCCAGCAGCTCTAAGGGGTAGCTGAGTAGGTTTGTCGCTTTATTGCGGCTGAGTGCAGCAAAGCGGATACAACGCTACTTGTTCGCTACGACGGAGTTGAGGCCTTCTGGGAACATTGGCGTGACCGGGTTTCTATTAAGAGAAGGCTACATCCAATTTATTCTTGAATTGCCTATTGTGGACGGAAGAGGAGCAGTATTGGACCCAGACGACCGATTGATAAAAGGTTCACGCTGTAATCCTCTGTGCCGTACATTATCAAATAAAAAGCGAACGCAGAAGAAAAAAAGCTAGTTTTATTGCGCTATAATCTAAAACCAAGCAAAGTCTGCAGTATTGTCGAGGAAAATTAAAAAAAATTGTCCTACCTGTTTATATACGGGAATGTTGCTTCTGAGTTACTAACATTAGTAGATTAAGATTGTGTAGATAATTTTATTCGCGGGAGTCTCTTTTTTGGGGTCAAAAGTCTGATTGTTGTGAGATAAAGTACATTCTGTATTGGGCTATACTCATAGATATTATTATCATATTATTATCATATTATGACTGAGCAGACATAATATGCATATATTCCAAGTGTCTGTAGATGACGGGTTGGAAGACAGCAACATATAATCATCGCATATCGCTGGTCTTTTTCTATGAAGCCCGCCATTGAATGGTGGGTTATTTGGGTACATGGCGGCCGCTTGCTTACTGGGATTGCGGGTTCGAATCCAGCCGGAGGCATAGATGTCTGTCTCTTGTGAGTATTGTGTGTTGTCAGGTAGAGGTCTCTGCGACGGGCTGACTTCTCGTCCAGAGTAGTCCTACCGAATGTGGCGTGTCTGAGTATGATCGTGAAGCCGAGACCCTGGCCCACTAGGGGCTGTCGCGCCATAAAATATGTGGGTACTTAAGGCTAGACATCATGGCATATTTGAGACTGTCATTTTTGGGTGAAAAATGACACTAAATTTTACACACACGCCTAGCTGTGCGCAGTGACCAAACTAGTTTGTTGAACCCCGGGACGAGTAATGACAATGGCCGCCCCTGACAGAAATTACGAATTTTAGAAACACATTTATTTGTTGAATTTTTTATGTGACTCAATGATTTAAAAGTTGTTGAGCACAGAAAATCAGTATTTTTATTGAAAGTACACACTTCGCCATTCGCCCCCGGTTGTGCGTGGGAACCAAAATCCTACACATAGAATCGATAAAGTCGAATTATACACACGTAATTGGACGTTTAATGCTAATGTTACTCTTTTATCCGAGAGCAGTGAACACTTTTACCGTTGTATAGCAAGAGGGCAGCAGAAAATATTACTATTAACAAATACAAATTTTAACTAAATGTTTCTGATCACTTTTTAATTATGACTAAAGTAGACATAAATTTACGCAGATCTTCACGTAAAGTGTCTGCTACGATTGTCCGATTTTCAGCAAAGTCGGGACGTATCGACAAATTTTGATAAAAATCCCCAAAATCAAATTTTAAGCAAATCCGTCCTGTGGGAGTCAATTTGTTTCATGCCAACAGCAGGACGGACAGACATGAAAAGCTAATATTTACACCTGCAGTTGCTTTGTGACCACATTTGAACTAAAATAAAGTATAAAGACAACTGCCGTTATACCGGCCTCGGTTACAACAGACTTCGGTTATAACGATATTTGTACATTCCCCTACCGTTTCCCCTATGCTTTATCACAGTCACTACCTTGGTCTGTCACATATCTGATCTTCAGGTACATGGGATTCCCACGATATTGCCTAATAGCTAACTTTCCTCCGCTATACCGTATATGGCAAGTTAATGCACAGTTCACAATGGTTACAGCGTGTTCGTACGCAGAGGGCGCTCTCGTGCGGACACACGAAGATTGAAAATGTAATTTGATACCATTTTGTTACCCAGGGATGCCAAGGAGACTTCTCGGCTTGACCCAGCAATCAAATACGTACTGTATCGTGAAGGTAATCAGCCTACGTACTGTAAATACTTGTACCGCATGCTACGATACTTAGTTTCACTTGTCACGCACACAGGTGTCATACTACATAGGCTGCTTATTCGCTGTGCCGTTCAGGTGTAGAATGTGAGACAATTGCTTTGTTGTTCAGCCGAGAGAGAATGTTGCCTTGTGTCATTAGGTTCATTGTGATCTGTTTCAACTAGAGGAGTTTCTTAATAATGATGAGCGAAATGAAGTATATAAGAGGGACGATTCAACAGATTTCGCAAGATCTCACTGACAAAAGTGACTGGGATGCACTTCATCGTTCTATTGCCTTTCCCGACGGAGTTGACTTCCATGATTACGTCTGTACCGATGCTAAAACAGCTGTTTCTGAGGTTCCTACAGGTGGTGACGGCGTTGCTGCTACGTGTGGCCATGCTGCAATGCAGTGCCGACTAACATGTGACCGTCAGTCACCTAAATAGTTTCAATAACACAATTTAACAAACTTAATATAATAGGTCTGCAGAACGTAATGTGGCAAATTTATTGGCAGAGATAATGTTCAGCAACTATAACTCATCACTTTTAAGGCAGCACACAGTAAACGAATCTTTCTATTCGATATACGTGTGTATACAAAAGTGCGGCCCTCGGGTGAGTCCTTACGAAAAATGTGGCCCTCCTGTGGCTTGAAGATGGCCAGCCCTGCTGTAATGTATGAGAGCGACGATGAAACCGAAATCAGTACTTGCGAAGTAGACAGTGAAAGCCCAATTGCCACAACAAAGGAAGCTCTTAGAGCTTTCAAGACAGTTACTTACTGTTATGACACGCATGATTCTGATGAAACGTTACATGTCAGTCTGCTCTCTGTTGAGAAGGGCCTGCAAAGGCGATTATCAAGCTCCAGGAAGCAAGCAAACATAACTGATTTTTTAAACTAAAACCAAGTAATGTGTAATTTGCACTTTTCGATGTGCAAAATGTATCTGTTCATGTACATAATGCAATAAAACTCAAAACAAGCATAAATTAAACGGTATTAATTTCAATTTAATTTCAAAACGTAATTTAACCTGACCTCTGATATAACGGATCTCTGTTATAACGGATCTTTGTAGGACACCCTGGAGGATCCGATATTACCGAGGTTGACTGTACAAGTATATTTTCAAACGGTTTAGAAGCAGAGGTACGCTTTAATTAACACCATTATGAACACAAGTACACATTTAGAAGCTGAGGTACGCCCTAATTAACACTATCATGAACACAAGTACACATTTAGAACCTGAGGTACGCTCTAATTAACACTATCATGAACACAAGTACACATTAAGAACCTGAGGTACGCTCTAATTAACACTATCATGAACACAAGTACACATTTAGAATCTGAGGTACGCTCTAATTAACACTATCATGAACACAAGTACACATTTAGAACCTGAGGTACGCTCTAATTAACACTATCATGAACACAAGTACACATTAAGAACCTGAGGTACGCTCTAATTAACACTATCATGAACACAAGTACACATTTAGAACCTGAGGTACGCTCTAATTAACACTATCATGAACACAAGTACACATTTAGAACCTGAGGTACGCTCTAATTAACACTATCATGAACACAAGTACAAATTAAGAACCTGAGGTACGCTCTAATTAACACTATCATGAACACAAGTACAAATTAAGAACCTGAGGTACGCTCTAATTAACACTATCATGAACACAAGTACACATTTAGAACCTGAGGTACGCTCTAATTAACACTATCATGAACACAAGTACACATTTAGAACCTGAGGTACGCTCTAATTAACACTATCATGAACACAAGTACACATTTAGAACCTGAGGTACGCTCTAATTAACACTATCATGAACACAAGTACACATTTAGAACCTGAGGTACGCTCTAATTAACACTATCATGAACACAAGTACACATTTAGAACCTGAGGTACGCTCTAATTAACACTATCATGAACACAAGTACACATTTAGAACCTTACATTAGAGGGACATGACGCATTCCGATCCTCGCTGAAAAGCATCAAGGAAGGCGGCCAACGTATATGTTATGAGCGTAACCAAAGTGCGTACCGTATAATTAGAGTGCACGAGTGAGTTCTCTAAATTTTATTCCTAGTGGGGCTTTGAGTTCTTCTCCAACAGAAAAGGAAAGCCAGTTTTTACTTTCTTACAGTTAGGAAAATCACCATGTAGTTACATCTGTCAGTTAACCCGAATTAAGTCACTGCGTCGCCCACAGAAGCCGACGTAGCCATCAGCAGAATTCCCTCGACACTCCGTTTCTTCGAAGAACAAAGAGGATGTAAAGATCTGAATCTCGAGGAAGGTCGGTTTGTGCTCAACACTATAAAACTGAAAATCAAAACGAAAAACCAAGACCGTCATGAGAGATGTTCCGTTATCCTAACTGCATACAAAATATGACAAATGTAATTTTGAAGAGATGAAATGTCCCTGCTAATGTAATACCTTACAACATAGAAGGCGCTGAATAGTCTGCATTTTTACGGTATTTTGAGGTAGGCATATATCAAGATAATTGGAACATCTGTAACATCTCTGCAAGAGACAAATGAGATTGCTTAAGTGGATACGTATTTCCTCGGAAATTGGCAGTTATCAGGGCAATGCCTTTGATATCGTTTCTAAGAACGACACTCAGACACAATTCAAATGCTATAGAACTTAAGATCTCATACACCTTTCAAAAGTCACATTGTGATTAGCCCTGTTCAGGCTTCTTTTAACTCCACCGAAGAGAGATTTTGAGAGGCTGATTTTACTTAACTGGTAAAGAAATTTCCTGCCAGCCTTTGCAGCCAATGGTTTGTTACCTTTCTCACAAAGACAGCGACTGGTGTTGGTTTTGGCTGCTTGAATCTAGTTCACATCCAGTCATCCTCTCTTCTGAAGATCATTTCAGGTTTCTCAAACAAAATATTGACTCTCATCTCCATCATGTAAAGCCCATCTCATACTTTCGTAAGTCAGTAATTGCAAAGTGCTAAACATTTAGATTAACAGCAACTTTAACTTCTGTGAGGCATGAATTCGCATAGAGTCTGCGACTGGAGGGTCGAAAGTAGCAAACAAAATTTCGTTAGGAAAGAATTGTTGATTCCGCAGACCAGATGACTCCTGGGTAGTTTCCAAAGTTTCATTCGTAACAGTGTATTGATTTTGCATCCCCCAGCCACACACACACACACACACACACGAGGAGAGGCGGACAAAAATTTATTTTTATCGTGAAAGTATTTATCGACTTTTTATCAACTTGTCAACAATAAAATTTTCTCGGGCTAGCAGTCGCGTCAGGTGGTAGAACGATGAATAAGCCAACATTTCGAGAACTGAACCATCTCTGTCCTCGTCCTGATGACAAGTACAGAGATGCTTCTATCCTCAAAGTGTTGGTTTATTCACCGTTCTACCACACGTCGCTGCTGTAAGCCTGAGACATTCTTTTTGAATTCACCTGCCTCGAAAGCTTTAGATTATACGGATATAACTTGTCAACAAATGTTGCGCCGAAATCAAGGTCAGAGAACAACATGACGAAACGAATGCTTTATAACATTTAGATGGGAAGATTGACTGATTTATTGATTGATTGCAGGGTGGGTTAAATGGTGGAAGGATTGACTCTTTGATTGGTGAGTTTCTGGGTAGAAGAATTATTGTTGAGTGGAATGTTGTGTGCAGGAATTGATAGGTGAGTGAAATGATGGCTGGAAGTACTGATTGGTCATTGAGTTCCTGGTTTGAATAAATGATTTGTGAGTTTATGGATAGAAAAATTGATTGGTGAGTGAAATGTTGCGTAAAAGAAATTTTTGGTAAGTGAATTGATCGGTGGAAGAACTTATTGGCAAGTACGTTTATGGGTCGAATAATGTGTTGGTTAATTGATTGGTGTAAGACTCGATTGGTCAATTGATGATGGAGGGTTTGATTGATGAGTGCTTTAGTGGTGGAATAATTGATTACCGCGTTGACATTGAAAGATATGTTAGGATACGTACCTTCGATTAGGAAAAATGGTACGATTATGAGAATGTGATATCAGTCTACGTATCAAACCCTTAAAATTTCGAGAAAACGCAACAATTTTTACGAAATTTGGTGTCAACGTGCGTAATTAGAGGCGACTGCAATATCGCAGTCTGATATTAATTTACTGCAGTCAGGCACAACAACGTGACACAGCAGCCCGACAGTTCAACACTAATACCAAAGTCACCGCTGGACTCAGTGCAAGCTACAGCTGTATCTGTCTACCCCCCCACAGCCACAACCTGTTTACATAGAGCTTTCTGGATTACATCCTTAGTATTAATCTTGGTCAATTACTTGGACGTTTCCCAATAAATTTCCACACCGAATTCTGCATGCATTTCTTGTCTTCTCGTCCTAAACACGAGAGTTCATCGTAGTCACGGTCTTAACAATAATTGGGAGCGCGTATTGATTACAATCTTGCTCCTTATGTAGCAGCAAAAAGTAACACCTGTTTCATGCTTCTTGCGTTCAAATATTTTTTCGGACCAATTATTATAAGAACAGTTCCTATTCTTACCTGAAAGCAAGAGACCACTTGCCAAACTCATACAAAACAACTAACAAAATTACTGTTTGAGGCCAGAGAAACTTATATAAATTTCTATAAAATCTGCCTATGTATTATTTACTGTATATTAATTGCATTCAATGAAAAGAAAAGGCGACTTAACCATACTTAATGCTGCCACTTTCGATGTCATAATTCTTCTGTATTTACTGTACAATGGAATCAGTAACTCTGTTGTGGTCAAGTATCACGACTGTTGCCTCGTCGCCATACAACTCCAACGTTGTTTATTTTCTAACAGCCATATCAGTAATTTTGTATCCTGGGGTGATATGTTGTGGCATTACATTTCTGCTACATTTAACAAAAGCCATAAACTAATCCCACATTAGTGTAACATTCACTTCTCAGTACATTATGAAATCCACTCAGCGGTTTTGAGTTTTTTTTTTTGCATTTTCTCTTTAATTTGGCGATGACATAAACGCCCAACATGGTGGTGGGCTTTTTATCATGTGTAACTGCGTGTATAATGTCCGTAATTTAAGCGCACCTGGTATTTCACGTCATTAAACGTAAATTTATGTAAATGTAACAATTTTTTTCAGAAACCCTTTGTCTGCATGCAATGGATTTTTATGGAATCTACTTGTATTTCAGATAACCAGATCGATTTTAGCTTCTAAGATTTAGGCCTACGTCTAGATGGAGCTTATCTAATTATATTAAAACATTTATTCGTCTTTCACTTCTGTTTGAGCCAGTAACATATCTTTCTTCAATTTGCATTCAACAATACATGTAAAAGTGTATGACCCATTAGTGAAACCAGTTGTGGGGAATTTGTATCTTTTCTGTCCGTTGTAATTTAAGGATATGCTGCTGAAGAACACAAAAAACTGAATTTGTGGGTAATTCACCATAAAAGAAAAATCAAAATTATCCATACATTCAGGCATCACATATAGGATTTTCAAGGTCCTGATTAACTTCCTTTGTGGAATTTCTTTTCACGCCACTTGTTGTCTTGTCTCCTTTGCATTTCTCTCTCTCTCTGTCCTTTCAAATTCCTATTTCTTTTTCGTTGACTCTTCTAATCCTAGACTTCTTTGTGTTGTCCAGCCTCTAATCCCCATTTTCCTATTACCTCTTATTTCACACATTGATATTTTCCCTTCTACACGCGACAGTCATTTGTACATACCAAAGTACTACATTTTGATGACCACAAACACATTACTATGCAGATCTAAATTTCAATATTCATTCTCTTGTTTTGAGTTTTATCTGACCATGAAAACTTTTTTGCGAAAATTTTGGGTTTGTCAGATCTTGAAAGTAATGTTCTTTATGGCTTCCATCACAGCATATATATATAGCAAGCTGTGGAGAGTTTGGTCCACTTTTATATTTTCTTAAAATTTGTTCGCATGATTCTTGCATAACCTCTTTGAGGACAGTCTGTGTTTGAATTTTTAATCCTTAAGGAAGTATAGGAAAATAATGCGCATATAGCCTTCAAAGTTTCATGACCGTTTTTGTATATTAACCACTCAGTAATTTATTTTTCGTGGATAATTTTAGTGCCCCTTCTCATGACATATGTGTGCATTGTATTTAAAGACGCTGTCATTTGGTGAGACTGCTCGTATATATAGTGTCGATGGCAGATGAACGAAGGACGATTATGGAGCATCGATGAAATAATACAGACAGGGGAAGACCGAAGCACTCGGGGAATAATTTGTCCCAGTGCCACTTCCTCCGCCATAAATCCTACATTGACTAGAATGGAATTGAACCTGGGCGTCTGACGAACTGCCTGAGTCATAGACGGCTCTATGCTCATGGCAAACACTTTGCACTTTACAGAGAGTAACGCCGTTAACCTTTGGTTCTAACTATTCTACAGAAATAAAAATCTTTGGATTTGCATTACCCAAGAAGTTTACGTAACACATATTTGGTAAGACAATTCAGTGAAAACGGAATTGGAGAGGGTTTGTAAAGAAGTGTCCGTGTCTTAATTTGAGATGTTATGCGGAATTCACCGGGACGTACGGACAGACACCACGAAGGGTCTGTCAGTAACCAAGTCAGTCAGTCTGTCAGAACCCAAGTCAGTCAGTCTGTCAGAACCCAAGTCAGTCTGTCAGTACCCAAGTCAGTCTGTCAGTACCCAAGTCAGTCTGTCAGCACCCAAGTCAGTTAGTCTGTCAGTACCCAAGTCAGTCAGTCTGTCAGCACCCAAGTCAGTCAGTCTGTCAGTACCCAAGTCAGTCTGTCAGTACCCAAGTCAGTCTGTCAGTACCCAAGTCAGTCTGTCAGTACCCAAGTCAGTCAGTCAGTCTGTCAGTACCCAAGTCAGTCAGTCTGTCAGTACCCAAGTCAGTCAGTCTGTCAGTACCCAAGTCAGTCAGTCTGTCAGTACCCAAGTCAGTCAGTCAGTCTGTCAGTACCCAAGTTCGGTTTTCAACCCCGTAGCCTTCATAATTCGACGCAGGAGTACTAACTGACTAGACCAGTGCTTCCCAAACTTTTTCCTTCATTACCCAAAACCGCTTATCAGAAAGTCCTTTTTACCCAATGTAGGTAAAACACTAACTGCACAGAAAACATATTTGACAAGTGAAGAGAGATCGGTAAACAATAGGAAGCAAACAATATGTTTGATGCAGTGTCTTTATTTTAAACATCTCTAAACATTTTAGCAGTCACAAAAAGTTTGGTAATTATTCTCCATGCATATTTCATCACCCAGGTCCCAGCCAGTCAGTATAATGCCACAGTTAGACTGTTTTAGATTATCGGTGCACACTGACTGATCACTTTCTTCAGAGTACTTCTTCTTCTACACTTTTACGGTAAATTTTAATGTGTATTCCGAGGTGTGTCGTTACCCAAAGAAAAACCACTTTTACCCAATTTTTTGGTAATTTACCCAGGTTTGGGAAGCACTGGACTAGTCCATCAGGCCGTTTCTCTTTCATGTTTTGGAGTGATGAAAAATTTCTTCTCACAAGCAACTTTGCTCCACTGTAGTTTCCCTCACATTGCTTTGCAGCTTTGTGGGACACATTAAAAAACCTAGTACCTTTAACAGTGTCTCCAATAGGCCTACTGTCTGCGATAAACCCGTACCGCCTGTTACACAAGCCGTCCAGAATCATCTTTATGTGAGACTGACTCTTGTTTACTTTTTACAGCCTCGTCCACAGAATTTTTCTTGCTGCCTTGAAATATCTTTTTTACCAGTTCCTTTGATGTAGCTCCAAAGCGTTGGCGAATGTTTTACATGTTCGTAACTCCACACAACATTTTCCCAACACGAGCATTATTCCCTACTGCAAGCAGGGCATATATTAATCTGACATTTGCACACTGTAGGTTGTATGAGGTGTTTCGCTGGTACATACAGTATTGAATTTAAATGTAAAAACAATACACTATACTCACAACATTTAGAATACTGTCCAGTTTTAGATGTTATTCTAAAATGTTACTTTACTAAATTAAGTTATAAACCAACTAATGCACACTAAAACCACTCTTTAAGTAGTTTTATTATAAAATTGTTAAAATTGTACCCCTACACGTGTTTCGATCCTAGGATCATCGTCAGGGGGTTTCTTGCTAAAAGCTACGGTCACTTCAACACATGATTTAAAATATTCTATCTGCACTTTGAAACATAAGTTAAAATCTTGTCAAAAGATTCGCTAAAAGTTGTAAAATTATAAAAGCACTGTAGATGGCAGAATTGTGGACTCCACCGTAGTACACCGCACGACACGTAGTACACTCCGCTCCACGCAAAAACATTTGATATGCTTTTAATACCACACGCCAGCAGTTCCACAATTCTACCATCTACAGTGCTTTTATAATTTTACAACTTTTAGCGAATCTTTTGACAAGATTTTAACTTATGTTTCAAAGTGCAGATAGAATATTTTAAATCATGTGTTGAAGTGACTGTACCTTTTAGCAAGAAACCCCCCTGACGATGATCCTAGGATCGAAACACGTGTAGGGGTACAATTTTAACAATTTTTATAATAAAGCTACTTAAAGAGTGGTTTTAGTGTGCATCAGTTGGTTTATAACTTAATTTAATATGACGAAGATGCACGGTGTCAACAGTGTGAAATGTTACTTTACTATTAGTGAAATACCCATTTGTAATGTTTGCTACACAACACGCTAGAAAGCAGTATAGTTTATAACAAAGAGACATTATCTCAACACACAACGCATTAAATTGACAATATATTCTGCTTATCTTGCCTTCCTTCCAGTTTTTTACAGGTAGAAGTGGGATTATCTTCGTTTGATTTGAAATTTTAGTCCTCCAAACTCACTTAATTATTTAATCACATGATCTGAAGAAAGAGAAAATAGTCTTATCTAGTAACTTTGGTATTATCACTTTCTTCCTCTTCTTGAAGACTCTGTTACTAAACCTATGCATTTTGATACAAACAAAGTACAATTGTAAAACCGTAACAGCACGATGACTGCGTGTACATTTTGTGTGTAACTTGACAGGAGTCACTTAATAAATTTTCTCATCTCAAAGGGGCCGGTCACTTCACAAACTATTCCTCCATTTAATGCAAATCTTATTCAAACCCAAAAATCTTAGAATTTCTAATTACCAGTCTGTAGCAAATTAAGTACAAGTAGAAGGAAATAATGCAGACTATGACCGGACTCTTATCTCACGTTACGCTCTATTTTTCAGCGCTCCTCTTACACCAAAACTTTTAACACTGTTATTTCCTTCATAAAGACAATATCTATCACTTACAGTCCCAATGTCACCGTAAGGCATATCTTCATATATGCCTTACTTTGTTCTTTATGCCACTCTTCCTCCTCGTATGTCATCGTTACCAACACAAAAATACAGGTCATGGCTTCCAGGTTTCATTTTAATAACGAAAACAAAAGTTTGCTAAAACATGGACAAAAAACAGGTTATTTTATATGGTTTCATTTTGGTGACAGAAACTCAGTCAACATATATAAACAGATTAGAGATTAGGGTCTCAGTTTTAATTTTTGTAACATAAATGCTGAAAAATATTATTTCTGTTACTGTTCGTATTTATGTTGGCCACCTGCATGAAATATAATGGTTTTCTTTACATAAAACGCGAAGAAATATTTATTTGTATAAGTAACAATATCTCGAAGTGCTGTTATGTGAAGAATGATAAACAATTAATTGTTACATGAACAATGAATCGGCCCTTACTCTGCATAGCAGCATAATATTTAAAAAATATTTTGAAACGTCAAAAGGTAGCCTGCATAACTATTGTGCAAGTATATATTTAACGACCGAAGTCCATAGTCTTAATTATTTTTTATTTTTGGATTTTTATCCACTTACATTGATCTACTACGTAACTAAAAATCGCAGTGGATCTAAAATAAACTGATAAATAATTTTTAAATTATGGCATGGTACCAAAACTTACAAAGTACATTAATTTGTTTAATTTTAGCACGTAATCAGAGCTTTTGCATATCTGCTCTCTTACCTGTCTGCATTGCTATGCCATGTAGATTCCACGAATAGGCTTTATTACATACACAGGATTATTAACGCGGTTGCCTAATGACTCAAAGACTGGTAATTGGTTGACGCAGTGTTCATTAGCTCCTGGTCCGCTTGTGTGCCATCACGACAATTAAGTTTCTGTCCCGCTATGAGATTATCAACATTATTGCATTTCCCTTTGAATATCAGTGGAGAACACAATAATCAGACCCGGCTGGACCCGACCTAACGTATGTACCAAACCTACCAGCAGAAAAGTAGCTCTCATAGACAGCACAGTATAGGAAAATCATTTCTGGTAATAAAACTTTAGCTGTAATATTCGTGACAAGAAAGAGAGACTAGTTAGGAATAAAGTCTTCAAACGCTGTATGATAATTTTACGAGTAGCCTAAAATTTACCCTGTAAGGACGAAACGTAATCTCCCTCACTTAAAACCTATTTCGTACTGCGCAGTTAACACTCTGCATCTCGGGCTATATATATCCGCAGATCCATTTTAATATTATCCTCCCATCTTCGCCTAGGTTTTTCAAGAGGTCTATTTCCGTCAGGCTTTCACGCAGAAATCCTGGAATTAGGCTCTACCAAATATTAACAACTAGACAGGAAGACAGGAACAATTGCCGTTACTTTGGACAATAACCAAGAATAAAATGTTTGAAACCCTAAGAAGGCTTCAAAAGCTACATATCCTGGTAAGCAAAGAGCTGCGTCACAGCATAGTGTTTCTATATCCTACGTAAAAGTGCAGCATGTTGTCAACTCTCATAACAGTTTGAAGCACCAACTTTATTCGAATAATGTGTCAGGATTAATTTCCTACCTCACATCTCCATTACAAAGACAACCGTAAAGGTAAAATTAACACTCTAACCTGCCATTAAGGCACAGAAAGGGGTAGAATTATACCATTTAGGGAAGGCCAGCTCAAACCGTAGCTAGCGGGAGACATACCGCCCTCGACACAGCCTTATGTTGCCCTCGAAGACATCTGAAACGAGAAAACATCTTTTCCCTAGAAAAACCGAGCTAGGATGCCGGAACAACTTTGAAAATTTATGAGCTGTTAATTCATGGAGACACACATTACAGTACTAATTCATTTCGTAAAAATGTGCTAAAAATAGCGAAACTCTAGCGTAGGTTGTGAATTGCATTCTTATAAACTTATATTATTATTAGCAGTCGCTTTCTATCGCAAATCCTGTGCATAAATATACAAAGCTGAACATATACACGTAATTATACGTGTGCTTATTCATTCTTTATTCTGTGTGTTAAATTTCATGTTGCCCGCATGCAGACCAAATTTTGCCCCAGTTGTCTGCACGATATGAAGGGTTGAGCAGTCCTGATTTAGAAACAACTATTTTTGTAAATAAGCGAATCATATCATCGGGAAATACGGGAATTTAAACCTACAGTCCTGCAAGGCTGGCGGTCTGAATTTAAAAATGGATTATGGTATTATAATTATTATTTAAACAAGAACAGCAGTATACGTATAAAAGAAACATTGAGGCGGATTCGAGAAACTTTTGTCTAAAACATTTCTCTCATGCTAAGAAGATTTGAGCGAGATATCATCATAAATGTACATAGGTCTTTATGTAATGTAACCGTTATTCTTATCAGATTATAAAGAAAATTGAATATCCTCGACAGATTTTCGAAAAATGCTCAAAGATCAAATTTCATGGAAATCCGTCCAATGACAGCCGAGTTGTTCCATGAGGACGGACGGACTGACAGACGGACAGAAACAGACAGACAGACAGACAGGACGAAGCTAATAGTCCCTTTTTGCAATTTTGTGAAAGCGCCTAAAAGTGCAAACTTCGGCCCCTTACAATAGCGTAACGCGCTACCAATACACGTAACTGTACCGCTATCAGAAATTAACAGCAAACGGCCTCCTGTCTTGAACCCCGAATCGGTGTTCATCAAATCACGGGATTCCGACTGCCTCTCTTCATGCTCTGCATTTAGTATCAGAATCTGACCAACAATGTGGAGTGGGTGGAAAGACCTCAAATGAGATTTACGAAAGTTCTCCATATTAGCATATTTTTCTGAAGAGTAAAAGTAGAAACCTCAATTTGCATACTTTTAAGTCATATGTCTCTAAAGAAACGAGCTTAATCTTCTGACAAATCTTCTTGGATTGTGATTTTTATCTTTGTCGCTCCATGCAAAGTGTTCTGTTAGGAACTAATAATCTCTCCTCTTGTACTACATAAGGTCTAGACTCCGAAGATGGAGGAATCAAGCTCTTCCGAAACGTCAGTATATATTTATTAATCGGCACGACATCATATGCCAGGACACTTACATCATCAACTTATACTCCGAAATAAATTCTTTGCTTCTTACGGAACCCGAATTATATTACCATATTTACAATAGCCCTCTACATGTCAAGACCTTGGACCCAATGCATAATATATAAATATTTTTTCAGTTGTAACACAAGAAGTATTTCTGGAGGAGATTAACTTACGGTTAAATATTGGCTTCCGGTACAATATTCGATAAATGCATTCAATTCTTTGTCAATGCCAAGCTATTTTTCTTCCTTAAAACATAAATCGCCGATCCCAGTGGCCGCGCGGTCTAAGGCGTGGGTCGACGGCCGCTTGCTTACTGGGATTGTGGGTTCGAATCCCGCCTAGGGCATAGATGTCTGTCTCTTGTGAGTGTGAGTGTTGTCAGGTAGAGGTCTCTGCGACGGGCTGGTCACTCGTCCAAAGGAGTCCTACTGAGTGTGGTGTGTCTTAAGTGTGTGTGTGATTGTAAAGCTTCGAAAAATGAGGCGGCCTAGGCCCCCAAGGGGCTGTCGAGCCATTGAAAAGAAAAACATTAATTAGTGGGACTGGATTTATGTGATATGACAATAGAGTTTAAAACACTTTTACCAAGTAGTCTGAATTTTATGTTTGTATTCGCTTCTAATTTATTTTCTAATTTCTTTGTTTCAGGTAAGACACTCATTTGAACTATTTGCCAGGAACGAAGCAATTCGGAGTTCAGGAAAAAAATTCAAGTTTGCTACACAAAGATCTGTTGCTGAATAACTCGACATCAATACCCTATTTATCGTTCGCCCTTGGTAAGAGTATGGAAATGATGCTAATCTTTCTTTCAGTGGCAAACCTAAAATCACAGCCAAAAGAGAAATGCTTGTAGAAGTCTTTGGCGGCATATGACTCAAAGCAATAAATAAAAAGGAGACATTCACGTGACACAGTCATTTCCTTTGACTCTTCTTTATTATGTCACTCTTCTTTTGTCTAGGGAGTGCCTAAGTACTTAAGATCAAATTGAATTCGTGGGATAATTCATAGCAAGCAGTTAAACCTATATTTCCCCCTAAAAGCTGTTGAATTATTAAACGAAGATAAGAGTGTCATTAGTAAGGTAATTAACTGCACCTTTCATGTCTGATGGATCTATAAGATTAGTGGGTCCAGTACAGATGACGTACACAACCAATTCCGTCTAGAGATCCAGGGCACCTGCTGACATCCACAGTAACGTCTTCTATTGATCATCAAGGCGACGCCTGGGGACAACTGTAGAAGAGTTTATGAATTGCAGTGAACGATCGGTTATCCGATCTAACGGGGAAGTGGGGGTACGGGGAAGGTCGGGTCGGAAATGTAATAAGTCGGTTGTCAGAGACCGCTTCCTGCCCTGTAGATGCGAAGTTAAGAAGCCAAATACCCAAACCTAGGAAATGTTTTAGCATAACTTTATATAGAATAAAAGTCTTAAAACATATATTAAGACAGAAATGTGTGTCGGGAGCTTCTACTGCTTAAATAATGTTGACCTGTGTCGCATACAGGCCTAACAAGACCTAGGCTAACCTAAGGGTATCCGCTTTCTGTAGGCTACATTATTTGCTCCACACGAACCCAATATGATATGGTAACAAATGTGAAATCAAAGTCAAAATTTTGGAAGGGCAGGTCGTTAATGCG
This sequence comes from Reticulitermes speratus, assembly GCA_021186555.1. Taxonomy (NCBI): domain Eukaryota; kingdom Metazoa; phylum Arthropoda; class Insecta; order Blattodea; family Rhinotermitidae; genus Reticulitermes; species Reticulitermes speratus. The sequence goes on from JAJKFL010000010.1 coordinate 12,482,726, forward strand.
GGCAAGCTTGATCGTAGTCCTTTGACCCAGGGTTTATTGTACTCGCACTATGCAGATTTAGGCCTCTTTGCGGTTAGAAAGTGTCGTGTGTCGCGTTTCCTCGCTATATTCACTCTTGGCCTTCCCGAAGACGCTTCCAGTTATGGCAGTGACTGCCCTGATATGAGAACGTCACATGTAAGGCAAGCGTGGCTTTTGCAGTCTGCATCAGGGCCCAGTTGCGATGGGAAAGCTGTGTGGAAAAACTGCACAAATTCTTCAATTACAACTAAATCCCTCCTTATGTTTGATCAGTTGTTTAACGACGCTTTAGCAACTGTATATACGAGTCATGTGTTATACAGTGTAAAATGAGTGAATGAGGCTTTAAGAAGCACTGCCATGGAATGTGTGTTAGGGGAATATTGTGCTTGTAAGCATAGGAATATGTTTGTAAGCATAGGAATATTGTGTTTGTAAGCATAGGAATATTGTGCTTGTAAGCATAGAATATTGTGCTTGTAAGCATAGGAATATGTGCTTGTAAGCATAGGAAAGTGCCACAAAGTCTCGCAGTCTCTGAGCAAAGACTTAAACCAAGGTCTCCTAAATACAAAGCACCAGTGATATAACTACTTATTTTGTGTACGGATATTACATTAGTTGTCAGTGTGATTAGGAATGGCAAAAAGTAAGAAGCCTCGGAATGCAGAACTTTGGGTATATGATGGCATAATTAAGACATTTATTAAATCAGAGAGAGAGGTAGGTGTTTTGTTTAACACTTAGAACCCCAGTGGTTGCTTTATATACCATCAGGTTTAACATTTAAAATTCTACTTTCTCTCCACATAGTGTATTTATGAGTTTTTATGGATCTCAGAATATATAGCGATTTTTTCTTTATGCAACATCAACTAATTAGTCTTTATAAACAAAGCGGTGTTTGTTCACTGCGTGGAAAGAACTTAATTTTTACATATAATTCATCTCACACTTACTCTCTGAATGTCCAGAGAGGCTCCCTTTGTTAAGTTTGTAACGTCGGTGGTAGATAGACTATGAGTATAGAGTTGGTGGCCAACATTAACAGCGGAAGACTGAAGTACTGAGAGCCACTTTTCCACCATAAATTCCACGTGGACTGACCAGGGATCAGTCCCGGGCCTTGGCGGCGAATAACCGCTTGAATCATGTCAGGGCCTGCTGGATTGTTTGATCTATTTTTTTTCTATGGCTCGTCAGCCCCTAGGGGGCCTAGGACTCCTCATTTTTCGAGGTTTCGCGATCACACACTTTAGACACACCACACTCGGTAGGACTCCTCTGGACGAGTCACCATCCCGTCGCAGAGACCTCTACCTGACAACACACAACACTCACAAGAGACAGACATCCTATGCTCCCGGCGGGATTTGAACCCAAGATCCCAACAAGCGAGCGGCCGTAGACCCACGCCTTAGACCGCACGGCCACTGGGATCGACTGTTTGATGTATAGCCGGAGTTAAATCAGTACATTCATTAGCTTCATATTGTGAGTTAGATGACGTATGTGTTTTTCGCTCGGGGACGCAAAAATATTGCACGAGTTTCATAATTGATGCCAGACACGTGTAAATACGTGTCTATTAGGCGGATGTTACTCATAAAACCGAAATAAATTTCACAGGGCTTATAAGCAATAAGAGAAACTTAAACTTAGTCCCTTAACTGTGACACTAACTTCGGGCGCTGCAAGAAATTACGCGTCCTTAAATTTGTCTTGTAGAAATTAAAGAATATGAGATTACACATCATTATTGTTACTTGCCATGTCAAAAGTGTTTTAAATACTTGATAATCGTTTAGCGTGTTGAATCTCCAGTGGCTGTGTAGAGGCGGAATGTGTTTAATGTATTAGAGTAATTTGTTTTTATTTTGGGCGCTAAAGGAATTATGAGATCTGGCAGAGGAGCCTATGCTGTACGTGAGGTGGCTAGGGCGGCGTGTTTGTGTTGCTTCGTCCTTCAATACGCTATCGCTGTCATTGTGCAAGTAACTCGCTCCGAGCCTACCGCTTAAAAATTCCACTGACCAAGAACTAACATGTGACTTGTGGGTAGTCATATTGATATTCTAGCAAACGTCGACAGACATGACTGGAAGTAGAGGGAAGACAGGGATGTAATAGTACAAAAAGATACTCTAAAACGAGTGCAAAAATAGGCTGTTTAAATTTCGGTTCTTAGTCAAAGAAAGAACTTATACTTTTGTTACAAAAGTGAGAGAATTGGGGAAGCTAGGAGTTTATTGAATATCCTACAAATATACTGCCGTCGAATGATGAATTGCTAAACCTTAAAAAGAAGTTAACAGTAATATGTGTGATCTACAGAGTGAATAGCATCCTTTAACAATTGCAATCATATAAATTTTACACATTACTATAAAAATCTTTCTTTTGGAAAGGTGCCAAAAAATAATGACACAGAAGTTTGGCAAACATTGTGAGATACGTAACGAAATGTTGTAGAGACGTTCGAGATAGCAGATAACCAGTAAATCAGTGGATGATGTGATTTTGGGTGTCGCTTGAGTGATTATTTATCGTTTAATGTGTGGTTGGCTACCTACATCACTTAAAAGTCGGAGAATGTAATTATGGCCAGAAACAAGAAAATAAGATCATTTGTCTCAAAATAAGAAGACAGCAACCATCATGCACTGCGTAGAACAGTTCATGGACCAATTGTCTTTGTTTCAGCGGTGAGAACAGACAAACAAATGCTTACAGAAATACACATAAATATTCAACTTTTGTGTTCAGTTTCGCACCACACCTGGAAGCAACGATGTGGCTAAATTTTCTCTTTATACCTTACACTCCGAAACACCCAATCCCTGTTCATTTATCGTTGGTATTAAGTTCCTGGCTTCTCGCTCCGAGAAACAGATGCATGGAGAAATTTACCTACGAAATGTCTGAGATTTTAATGACGGCAAAAATTTCATTTTTTGGTTGTCTGGGTTACTATATCATGCTGAATTCTAGCATGCGGGTTGTGAGGTAACATCTTGTTGTTTTTGTTGTTGTTGTTCTTGTTGTTCTATGGTGTTTCGACGCGCTTTCGGTCTATGGTCTCCCCGTTGCCGAGGTTTCAAAACAACTGAGTTTTTAAGAGGTTAGGATGAAGTCCCACGCTCAACCCTCAAACTGGAGGATTATTTTACCTTTCTTTGCACAGCACCTCAATCAAACGCTGCTCGGCATTCGTGGCCCTACCATCATCTAGGATGCCGCCGGCATAGCTGTCAAATTCACTAGTTCAAACAAGCTCCTTCACTCGACCACACGTGCCTTCCACAACGTGGAGATACTACTGAAGAAGTAAGAAGTGACAAACGGCCATTACATTCAGAACATAAAATGGAGTTTGCAATTCCTCCACGATAAACCTCATTGTAGAATGATGTAAATAGCACTATAAACCACACCATACAGCACGCTTTGTCGTGCTGCTCACATCACTACACATTCTCTTGGATAATGAGTTACTACACGAAATTTCTGCCTATACCATCCAACATAATATTAGTACATTTTCACTGCTAACAACTCATGTAATTTAAAATATGGATTTTATGATTGTCATTTTATATCTCTGGATTGATTCTGATGTTTTAGCAATGTAATTATAATTTTTAATGTAGTCCTTTGTATTTTACCTTCCTGAAGATGGCCAAATTTTTGGCCGAAACATGTAGCAGGTCATTGTATATATAAATTAATTTCAGTATACATGTGTGGAGCCGCGCGGTCTAAGGCGTGGGTCTGCGGCCGCTCGCTTACTGGGATTGTGGGTTCGAATCCCGCCGAGCGCATGGATGTTTCTTGTGAGTGTTGTGTGTTGTCAGGTAGAGGCCTCTGCGACGGGCTGATCACTCGTCCAGAGGAGTCCTACCGAGTGTGTGGTGTGTCTAAAAAATGTGATCTTGAAGCTTCGAAAAATGAGGCGGCCTAGGCCCCCTAGGGGCTGTCGAACCATTGAAAAAAATACATGTGTGGATTCTGTTGGTACTAATACTCTATAAAATTGATTAAAGCAGGGATTATGGATCATATAACGCAAACTTGTGACTGAATTAACAAGTAAATTTCAAACTAACGCAGACAACGTTGTCATTAAGATTATTTAAACAACAAAGAAACACAAGACTTGCCTTTCGTCTTTTATATGAGGGTTTTCCTGTAAGCTGCAACAAATCCCTTCCGCTCGGTATTGACGTGACGTGTACTGTAGGCGTACTGCTTTTGCAAAACGCTTATGACGCTAAGTGTTTAGTACAACTGTTCACGTAAAAATTGCAAAGCTGTTGGAATATAAGGAAAATAAGATGCTTAACGTCGGACAGACAGGATTTACACAGAGCTACGCCAATTTGTTTGCCGACTAACATAGGCACAGTTCAGCTGATGTAACAACAATACATGTGAGTACTAAAGTGAAGAGTGTTAATATGGAGCAATAATACGAGTACTTGCTTAGTACCCAAACTAAGCAAGTCAGAACGCTGAAATAATACGTCAATGTTGTCATAAAGCAAGTCAACACGAGACAATATAACATGGAGCAATTATACAGCATGCTTACCGATGATGATATACAGCATGTGAGGCCGGTGCAGTTATACAGCAGGCTTACCTATGATGATATACAGCATGTGAGGCCGGTGAAATTATACAGCAGGCTTACCGATGATGATATACAGCATGTGAGGCCGGTGCAATTTTACAGCAGGCTTACCGATGATGATATACAGCATGTGAGGCCGGTGCAATTATACAGCAGGCTTACCGATGATGATATACAGCATGTGAGGCCGGTGCAATAATACGGTACTGGTATTAACGTAAAGAATTTTTTGTTATGTCTACGGTGCAACAGTACAGTACCAGTATTAAAGTGAATTATGTCTTATTGTGTCTAAGCACCTCAGTGGAGTGCAATAGTACAATACTAATATCAATGTAAAGCATATTTTGTTGTGTATAAGCATGCCAGTACGGTGAAACAGAACATTACCGGTATTAACATATCGCTAATTGTGTTGTGTCTAATCATATCAGTACGGTGCAGTGGTACATTACCGGTATTAACATATCGCTAATTGTGTTATGTCTAATTATATCAGTACGGTGCAGTGGTACATTACCGGTATTAACATATCGCTAATTGTGTTGTGTCTAATCATATTATTACGGTGCAGTGGTACATTACCGGTATTAACATATCGCTAATTGTGTTGTGTCTAATCATATCAGTACGGTGCAGTGGTACATTACCGGTATTAACATATCGCTAATTGTGTTGTGTCTAATCATATTATTACGGTGCAGTGGTACATTACCGGTATTAACATATCGCTAATTGTGTTGTGTCTAATCATATTATTACGGTGCAGTGGTACATTACCGGTATTAACATATCGCTAATTGTGTTGTGTCTAATTATATATCAAGTACGGTGTTGCAAGTGGTATACATTACCGGTATTAACATATCGCTAATTGTGTTGTGTCTAATCATATCAGTACGGTGCAGTGGTACATTACCGGTATTAACATATCGCTAATTGTGTTGTGTCTAATCTCATATCAGTACGGTTGCAGTTGGTTAACTATTACCGGTATTATAACATATCGCTAATTGTGTTGTGTCTAATCATATTATTACGGTGCAGTGGTACATTACCGGTATTAACATATCGCTAATTGTGTTGTGTCTAATTACCGTATATTCTCGAATCTAATCCGCACTTCTTTTACAGTTTTAGAGGGCTAAAAAATCAGATGCGGATTAGATTCGCGTGCGGATTAGATTCGCGGTCTAGAGCTGGATTTTGGAAAAAATGATTGAGCTGCTGTACAATATAACAATAACGTAATTAACGTAATTAATAAACAACGTAAGAACATACAATACAATAATCTATTATTTTATTATTTATTATTATTATAATTTATTATTCAACAGACTCGCCGTCATCACTCATAATTCGAGGAATGTTCAAAGATCTGGCCTTCTTTATCGCCTCCTCGCGAGTAGATCATAACTCACAAACAGTCCAGTCTTGCGTCTCTCTTGAAAAAACGTGAAGACTGCATCATCAATTTCAGGAAATCGTCCTTTCTTGGGTCCAGTGAATTTCCTTCGTGACGCCTCACACCCGCTGATCGCTGCCTTGTGTTTCCGCCATAGTCGAACGTTGCTTTCATCAACTCCAAAAATTGCAGCGGCTTTGCGGTTTCCATTCTCCTCTGCGCACCGAATAACTTCACGTTTGAACTTTGCCGTATATGAGAGTCGTTTAGATTTCAGGTGTCCCTCTTCCATAACTACGGTACACGACAAATTGGAACAAGCACCTCCCACGTTTCAACAACTAAAGATCAGCTGGCTTCAGACGAGATTGCGCACGTCTGTTGAGAAAGACCCCGCCTCTATCGGTATGACTCATCGGCCACAGGCGTAGCGTCGGATTTTAACGCATTGGTAACATCCAATATTATTCAATCAGTCGCCCCGTGGGCAAGGGGTGGTTGAAGGAAAGGTGCGGATTAGAATCGCGAACTAACTTTTTTCGTTTAAGAAGTCGCCAAAAACTGGGTGCGGATTAGATTCGGGTGCGGTTTAGATTCGAGAATATACGGTATATCAGTACGGTGCAGTGGTACATTACCGGTATTAACATATCGCTAATTGTGTTGTGTCTAATTATATCAGTACGGTGCAGTGGTACATTACCGGTATTAACATATCGCTAATTGTGTTGTGTCTAATCATATTATTACGGTGCAGTTGTACATTACCGGTATTAACATATCGCTAATTGTGTTGTGTCTAATTATATCAGTACGGTGCAGTGGTACATTACCGGTATTAACATATCGCTAATTGTGTTGTGTCTAATCATATCAGTACGGTGCAGTGGTACATTACCGGTATTAACATATCGCTAATTGTGTTGCGTCTAATCATATCAGTACGGTGCATTGGTACATTACCGGTATTAACATATCGCTAATTGTGTTGTGTCTAATCATATCAGTACGGTGCATTGGTACATTACCGGTATTAACATATCGCTAATTGTGTTGCGTCTAATCATATTATTACGGTACAGTGGTACATTACCGGTATTAACATATCGCTAATTGTGTTGTGTCTAATCATATCAGTACGGTGCATTGGTACATTACCGGTATTAACATATCGCTAATTGTGTTGCGTCTAATCATATTATTACGGTACAGTGGTACATTACCGGTATTAACATATCGCTAATTGTGTTGTGTCTAATCATATCAGTACGGTGCAGTGGTACATTACCGGTATTAACATATCGCTAATTGTGTTGCGTCTAATCATATTATTACGGTGCAATGGTGTATTACCAATATTAACGTAAAACGTATTGTGTTTTTTCTAAAGGGGTTCCGAGTTGAGGGGATTCGTTTCAACAGACCCAAACGCTTTCGTTCTTTAGAATTACTCTCATATAAGCTTTATTTTCATAATTATTGGGAAAGCAATTAAAACTAAAGTGTGTTTCGTTCTTTGCAATTATTCCAATACAAATGTAGTCACGAATTTTCAAAGACGGACCGATAGTTAATGTAATGTGAGGGAAGGAACTCCCAGAATTGTGAGGGTTTGTAGGGTCCATGGTAACAAAGTGAGTGACACACATTAGTGTAGGATATCCTACTTCATGCTGAAGACCTTTGTGCTGGCGTCAGAGCCACTGTGTCTGAAGGGACTGCTCTATTTGTCAGAACGAATGTCAGTAAAAATTAAATTCATAAATTAATTTTTCATTTTTAGTGAATATAGGACGCCATATAAGTGTATACGATTAATTTATTTGAACAATCCCTAATTAAATTAGCAGCTTTTATAGCTGTATATATTTTTAGTTTCACGCGTCAAACTAAATTCTGCATAAATTCAGACATCTAAACACCTGCTATAGCGTAGTCAGTATGGTGATTAAATGATGGGCTGGACGATCGAGGAATATTAGTTAGATTATTGAGAGAAGCAAGAACATTTTCTCATCTCCAGAGCATCCAGAACAGCTCCGAACGTCACCCTGCTTCATCTTCAATGGGCACTGGGGGATTTTCTTCATGAACAAACGGGCCAGAGCGTCTAGCTGACTACTAGCTGACCACTCTCCTCTACGTAATGCATATTGAAAGAAGTGGAGTTAATATTCACTTACAGTATGGCTTCATTGCAGTCACAGGGACAATCTTACCTTACCTAAAGGAGTTTATTTAGTTAATAGAAGTAGTTCGGCCTGACATTAAGCTTGAGTCAAGATGCTTGAATTGTAAAATTTAGAAATGAACAAAAGTAAAAAAAGAAAAATAATAAAAGAAAGCTCTTCGGACAAGCTGTCATATTGAAGTGCATTTGAGAGCCGGTTGGTTCTTCAAACAATATAATCTTTGACAATTCCGGAAGATATATAAATTTGTTGCTATGGCACTTCTATTTGTGTTCACTGCAGTCCCATGAACCTCTCTCTCTCTCTCTCTCTCTCTCTCTTGCGAGTCCAGTGCCAGGGAACCATGTGATTTATATCAGACAGTTCCATCTTGTTTTTTTCGGAAGCAAATAAAGGCTGTGAAAGCAACATGTTTGGCCACGGTCACCATCAGATAAAGAGAAACACAGGTAAAATGTATCGGCTTTTTTATGTTGACTTGACTGAGTTTTTCACTTTTAATTAATGTGAAAGAGAGATTCTGGACCATAAAGTATGTAAGCACCTTCTCAGATGTTACTCTGCAGAGGCATAACTGAAACATGACGCATGAAAATATACTGACATTGACAATAACAAAAATAGAAACAAAAACAACTAATTTGTAGTGACAAAAACAAAGTAATAGTAATATATTATTACTAATAATGCAATTAAATTTAGTTCTTTCTTTATTTATGTGATGAATCGGCAGCCTAAAAGCCAATTACGAAATCAACATAGATACAAACAAAAATACATACAAACAAACGAAAAAATTAAGGACAAAAAAAAATAGGAGGCAGGACACGAACAATGCGAAACAATTGGTTTATCTAACGAATCTTAGTTACAGTGAGAAGCAAAGTACATAGCTGCTCTATATTAACTGCAAGCAGCAGTCTTGCGGGAGAATTTGACAGTCAACCACTCTCGAAAATCCTCGCGTTTTTAGCAACCCGAAAGTTCACTATCGTTTTCAAAGTAGCCCAAGTTGTAATGTGTTCCGAATCATACGTAAAACAGCCCACATATTATAATTCATAAATATATTTCAATATTATAACCCATCTATACTTAGGTCTGAGAGTCTGACCTTCAGATTTTGGAGTAAAATATTGTTAAACTTTTTATTTCAGCCGCTTGCACTGTATATATCGTATATCTGAGCCTACCTTTTTTTTGCTTATCCTAATAATAGATAATTAGTGGAAATTTGCAAATTACGAACATTCTTTTTATGCAGTGCTCTACAGCCTCCCGTCCCGTCTGTATTTTATTCCATACATCAGCCACGTTCCCGGTTTTGACCCGGGCAGATGTCGAGTCACATTTTGCCCCAAAATTATAACATGTACTAAATCTACAATACGGTATTCTCCATTCATAACAAGTTCCAGAATTATTTTGTTTTAATCGTGACCTGCTGTTCGTAAGTCCTGCTTACAACTCCTGGGCTATCTTAGCAGCCTAACACCACTAGATTCCATGATTAACTCTTTCGATCTATTTAGGCTTATTGGTTTCTTTAGCCTAACCTCATACCTTACAACCACAATGGTTACCATGCTAACGAAATGTAACTCACTCACACAAAATGTTGTTAGCTGCTTGTGACCGGACACATTTCCCTTGGTCGAATTTTAATAATTTTTGGCACGGCACATCCTATAATCATCCTAAAACTACTGCCAATATTTAAAGCTCTTATCTGTATTCACTGGTGAGTTATGGCTGCCACAGTCAAACAAAGAGACACGTTGTATTACACAGATTCTGTACCGTAAGCACCTGTTTCTCAAGCATCCTCAGTATTTGTATCTTCTTTACGGCGAATCCTCGGCTTTCAAGTCCGAGTAAAATTTTATTATTATTACTATTGTAATAATAATTATAATAATGTACCTTATTAGATTTAAGGACAAAAGGCCTCTCAAGGTCAAACGACACAGATAGAGGCCTACCGTATTTTTTGAATGACGTCATCCGTCAGTAACAAAAGTTTGCACGTAACTCGACTGCTGGACCCTCGTATATTCATTCAGGTGTAGGCTATTTAAAGAAGCTTGCCTAGCACAGTTATATAAACTCAAGTCATATAATTAACGTTAGAAATTAATCGGAAACTATGTGAAATGCAGTAGTCATGGGGTAATTTAAGTCTCTCTGTCGTGGATTTCATAAAGGGGCTGAGAAAAACAATGCAGTTTCTTGGGGCAGAATAGAAGGTTTCAAGGCCAGAAATAGGAAATCTGGCACTAATATAGTGCAGGTTTAAAAAATGATGCACGCGGCACTCTAATGTTTAGTAATTGTGTCTAGCCTGAAGTGTGAATTAAATAAAAAAATAAATATAATACTGATAACAATAAAGTAATGTAATTTAATCTTAGGACTCTTTCCTAGAAAACCGTCAATATAATAGACTATTTGAAAAAAAAAATTCCTCAGTAAAATATTCGGTCTACGCGTGCCAACGTGTTTGGGGAATTAGATAGGATATAATGAGAAGATATACTAATTTTATGATGATATGTCAGGCCCAACATTTTTACCCCTAAAGAGACTACAGTGGGCTCGCCACACAGCATGGATGAATGATCGTTGTATTCCGCAGAAGAGTAGTGGGAGGATGTTTCGGAGGAAGGAGGCTAGTCGGAAAACCTACAGCAGCTTCCCTCAGTCTATGCGTCGCGATTTATTGATGAGTCGCTAAAGCCTGCTACGTGTGTTACGAGAAATCTGACCACCGACAATGCGATTCGCTAGCTAAATACAAGAATTATCGTGGCACTGTCAATCGCTGGATGGCATAACATCAAACTCGCATTTGGAGGAAGAGCTAAAAGCGTTCGGCTCGTGCGTGCGTGCGTGCGTCACGTGCAGTCGAAACACTGCATAACTGCCGAAGCGACGTGACTACGTGTAGGTGACGCCATCTGTATGTATGACAGTATGTATAACAATAATAATGGTTAATTTACACTTATTTTTCGTAATTCCATGAAAGTGTGTCGAGTGTATGACGTCATTATTCGAGTGCGTCGTGGCAGACAGGTTGTGAACCACGGCCGAGAGCAAGGGGGAAAATGCTGCTTGGAGGGATGCCATACATTACCTCCAGGTAGGATCTGGAAGGCGGCAGCAAGCAACGGAGGAACTACAGCGGGCCGAAGCGCCATAGAAGAAGAAGAAGAAAATGTAATCTTATGTAATAATAATAATGTGTGTGGTTATGATCATACTACTTTTTTTTTTTTTCTATGGCTCAACAGCCCCTTTTCGGGTGCCTAGGCCTCCTCATTTCGAGGTTTCATGATCACACACATTTGAGACACACCACAGTCGGTAGGATACCTCTGGACGAGGGAACAGCTCGTCGCAGAGACCTCTACCTGACAACACACAACACTCACAAGAGACAGACATCCATGCCCCCGGTGGGATTTTTTTTTTCTGTCCCGTTTTCTCCTTTGATCCATTTTGTACTTTTAAATCCTTCTGTCCTTCATGTTCCATACTACCGTCCTTATACCACAACACAACACAAACATCCATGCCCCCGGTGGGATTCGAACCCACAATCCTAGTAAGCGAGCGGCCGAAGGCCCACGCCTTAGACCGCACGGCCACTGGGATCGGCCCTATTACTACTCTACTACTACTATACTACTAACTACTACTACTACTACTTACTTACTACTACTACTACTACTACTACTACTACTACTACTACTACTACTACTACTACTACTACTATACTACTACTACTACTACTACTACTACTACTACTACTACACTACTAACTACTACTACTACTATACTACTACTACTACTACTACTACTACTACTACTACTACTACTACTACTACTACTACTACTACTACACTACTACTACTACTACTACTACTACTACTACTACTACTACTACTACTACTACTACTACTACTACTAACTACTACTACTACTACTATACTACTACTACTACTACTAACTACTACTACTACTACTACTATACTACTACTACTACTACTACTACTACTACTACTACTACTATACTACACTATACTACTACTACTACTACTACTACTACTACTACTACTACTACTACTACTACTACTACTACTCTACTACTACTACTACTACTATACTACTAACTACTACACTACTACTACTATACTACTACTACTACTTACTACATACACTACTACTATACTACTACTACTACTAACTACTACTACTACTACTACTTACTAACTACTACTATACTACTACTAGGCTACTACTAATAATAACAGTCATAATACACGCTTTGAATTATTGCAAGGTAGCCACTTATTACATCCTACTGCTGTAGAAGGTTTATCAGTAGTGGTACTATCAGTACTATCAGTACTATCAGTACTATCAGTACTATCAGTAGTGGTACTATCAGTACTATCAGTACTATCAGTACTATCAGTAGTGGTACTATCAGTACTATCAGTACTATCAGTACTATCAGTAGTGGTACTATCAGTACTATCAGTACTATCAGTAGTGGTACTATCAGTACTATCAGTACTATCAGTAGTGGTACTATCAGTACTATCAGTACTATCAGTACTATCAGTAGTGGTACTATCAGTACTATCAGTACTATCAGTAGTGGTACTGATTAGGCCACAATAACAGTGCAACGAGCCCTTCTAAGGCTGCAAGTAGTGGCAAAAATTTAACGTGTTTTATTCCAGCATTCTATCGAATATGTCTGGCTGTAGAAAAAGTAACAAGAGTGTAACAATCATGGACTTGCATAATTACAGTAAATATTTTCCAGTTAGGCCTGTACTTAGGCGTATTCCGTCCATTTTAATTTCCACAAAGCCAGAATTTTTCGGTTGTAATTCATAAGGCTCTTCACCTACATTAAACTTCACACAGCCATTATTTTGCAATTGTTAACACATGAAAAGGCATTTCGAGCGCCCTATAAAAACTGTATTATTCCAGCATTAAATAATTTACTAGTTACCGCTGTCCAACTGAAAGCTAAATACAAATAAGCAATTAATTACAGTAGGTGCGACGAAGCAAACAGCCATCGATTTGCATGCTGACATTAAACCGCGCCTGCGGCGAGAGACGCACTCGAGTCTACATAATTGGCATTATTGAAAGCGTCGTTAAATAAACAAAGAAAAGTTCAGTGAGCCGCAAATGAAAGCGTGCCCGAGGACGTGTAGTTGAAACAGGTGCTGGGTCAGCTGTGCTTTTGCAACTGCAAGGGATATTGTACTGTAGAGGCATAATCCAGCAGCTAACAAAACGGACGTTTATTTTCGCATAATCATAATTCAATTTTTATTTATTAACATGCTAGTTTAACAGCACAATCGTCAATTAAAAAACCAGCACAACATAAATACAACAAAAATCACATGAAGACACACACACACACAAACAAACAAACACAGTGACAAACATAACAAACAACAAAAGATTTATAATATAATCAGCACCTAAATTAATTCTTTAAAGAGTATTGGTTGAATAATTATAATAATTTGTTTCCATTCGTGATTATTATTATTAATATTCGCCATAGCCGTAGGACAAATGCGATTACAATAAAATTATTCGAACAAACATTACTTCAAACCCACATCTAATGAAATAGAAATGTTTAACCTACAATTGTTACATTCGATTGACTAACAGACGTATTCATATTATTATCAGTGCATGTAATCTCCAAAGTGCTCAAAGCTGACAGCTTTGTAAGACTGAACGCAGTAGGTTATTTGACATAGACACATATATTACAAGACAGGTGTTTGACAACGAAGTGTCTGTGTGGGATAGCGTAGCTGGTATAGTGATTGGACTGCGGACTGAATAATCTGCGAATGGCGTTTCTATTCCCGACAGGGGCAAGAGACTTTTCTTTCCTCCAAAATTGCCAGAGCAATTTCGCCTTCAATTGGTACCGGGAGCAATGTACTCTGGGGTTAGATCGGCCCCAGCCTGGAGCCGACCGCTCACATGTGTATAATGCTGAGGTTAAGAATGATTTGAGCTGTACCTCCACTTCCACTTATGCATTCATGTCTTGCACAGGGACATATTTGCTTTACTATGACACTATTTTGTTTTAAATCACGCAAATGGAAACTGATGACTGCTTTCGTGCCATCTGATAAAACACGTGTAGGTGTAAAGACAAACACAAATTAAACCCAAAGGTGTATTGAAGACCTTTCTTGACCCGCTATCCGACAGTCTCCGTGTAACCGGATGTTAAATCTTAATGTTCATGTGGATGTTCATGTGGATGTCTTGGCGCAATTTTTAACAAATGCTATGTGCTGCTGCTCTGTTTGAAATCAGATGCAAGGCACAGGCAAACATATTTATATTCAAATATTCTCTCCTCCCCTGTTTCGTTGCATATGCAGTTAACCACTTTCATTACGGCATCGTCTCCGGTAGGAAGAATATTGGCTCTCTGGGCAGACGCTTCAATAACACGTCAAACACCGCACACTCGGATGGTAAACTTATAGCGTGTAAGTGAGTGCTTGAGTATTAAAAGTAAAAATATGATAGGCGTTTTTGTAGCGTAGTCCTATGTAAATCTGTTATTCAGTGTTTTTCGACATTTTCATGTATCCTATACCGCATTTACAGCTGGTGTTTATACAGTTAAGCTCTATGGCAGGTCTGTGTGTCTGCCGACGTAAAAGTGAGGGATTTTCTTCCCTCCTGTGTACGTAGACTCAGTTCACGTGTTGCGGATGTAACTTCGCCCACTCGTCGACAAATTAAATCCCTGTGTACTTCCCCACATGTTTTGGCTTTCTGTACTAATTCCGAGGTGCTACTAGCTACAGGTTGCACATAAATCAGTAGTCAGCCTTGTTACAGTGGAGTCTTGTTCGTAGTCGCTTCATGGAAAAAGTCATTCATGTCATGCCGTTTTTCCCCTCTCTTCTTCTTTGTAGAAAATGATGATTTAAATTTGTCAAGCCAGATGTGTGAAGACCTACGAAGCCTGAAGCTAGGCAAATTTGTTGCCTTACTCTAACCTATAGCTTTTCAAACTCTCAAAATCTGTGGAACCCTTGTGTCTTAGTCTGAAATTTGAAATACAAAGTAAATTTTGTTTGGGCAAAAATAAATAGACTTACAAAACACAAAGCTTGTTTAATTGAATAAAATATTTAAGCAAATTTATGGAAAACAAAATTGCTTTGTTGAAAATTTACACTAAAGAAGAAACCCTGGGAGAACAAAAATGCAAATAAGATTAACCGATTTCATTATAAAGGCATGTGCTTGCAGAACTCTTCAAATTCGTCAGCGGAACTTCAGAATTCCGCGGAATATAGTGAAGAGCACTGTTCAAAGCGAGGAGAAATACGTGTTGATAAAATCTGTTGAGAAGAAAGAATAATTTATCGGGGAATGGAGATTTCTATAAATGAATAAACTTTATGCTTTGTACAATTCCTTTATTGCTTATAAATTGTGTAATTACCAGTGGGTAGATTAGACCGAACATAATCATAAACGGCCAGCGGTAGTAACTGAGAACACTACGCCCATTGCTGAAGACCTGTGTTACTGAGTTACGTTTTTATGATAACTGCAACCTGCGTAATGCAGTACTAGTGAAAAGTGGAAGGCAGCAATGTTCATAGCTGTTCTGAAAAACGCGGTAGCGATATGCGGTAATGTAAGCGGTTTGTTTGAGAGGTTTTGTTAACGGCACTTATGTGCTGTAATTAGTGATGTCAGCATTGACCCTATGTTCGAAATTATTAAATGAAGACTATCACCTTAGTTGCCCCATTAATTTATATTAACCAAGAAAATTTACAGCAATGACTAAAATTTACATAATAAGAAATAATTATAATTACTTTCTAGATAATTATCTAATTGGTTCAAAATGCTTTTGGTTTATTTCAAGCTCCTTATAAGTTGATTGTTCTTGTAATTAGTGTTAGAAACTCATTGCTATAAATTGTATACCTGTATTTGTAAATTCTCCGTCGATAAACAATATTTCGTCACGTAAGAAATTGCGATATTTTGAGTATAAAAGCCACCATATTTTCGTGCCATGTTATAGTATTGGAAGATTAAAACTAAAATGTGTCTATTGCCTGCTGGATAAGAAATTGTCTTCCGTATTAGTTTAACCTCAGAAAACGTTAGTTTTTTTAAGACGTTATTGAAAACCAGTGTTGGGTTTTCACTTACTAGCAAGGACTTCAGCTATAGACATTTTCAGTTAACCTAAAAGAATTTGTTTCTAATGTGGTACACGTGTAAGATGGTTAGATGTGCAATAGACGTGTCACTGCTTTTTTGTAAGTACAATAGAACACAAACCCATGGCTTTTATGACAACAAACACAGGAAGACCTACATGGAGATTTATTCTGAAGCGACTCTACGATAATTTGATTTGCATTCAGATATTATACAGGATGTCCAATAAGATGAAAGGACGGTGCAGGTTTTGAGTACAACTTTGGAAGGCAATTATCGCCAGAGAAAATAATGATTTCGCTCATATAAGCTGAGAAACTTTCCCGGCCAATATTATAATTGGGTTACTCTCATTGCCACACCACACACAAAAAAATACTGAAATTCCCTTTATTATATTACGAAGGGGCAGATTGGGGACCAAAGTGTAGACAGTAGTTAAGAGCTTAAGATGTGAAGTGGACTGAATAGGTGTTTTTGTGGATTTTCGGGACAACACACGTGAAACTTCGAGCTTGATAAAGCGTACAGCTGTATGTGTGCCTTATTAAGAATAACGATTTGAAGATGTAGGAAGAATGGGTTTACAGCTCCATGCATTCTTCATTAAAGGTGGCTGAAGGGTGATCTTGACGCTTCTGAGGCTTTTCCATCGAAGAAAGAGTCTTAGGTGTCTGTTTGATAAGAGGTGGGTGAAAACTGAACTGGCCTAAATTCTGCGACGAAGAAAAGTTTTCCTGATACTGACAGGAGTCAAACTCCAGTTGTTCAGTCCGTAGTCTAGTCATTATAAGAGAGGCCTATCCCGACACCATCAGATCTGAAAATAACAGAGAGTCTGATGCAAAGGCAATGTATGGAAAATTAATTTCAGCATACAACAATTGGAATATAAGTTGAACGAATAAGTGATGAGTCTTTAGAGCTGGATAGATAGTCATAATGAAATTAAAAAGGAATTTTAGTTTAAAAGTTGGCAGTGGCTTAGCTGGTCAAAATATACCCCATATTTTTTGGGATTTAAACTTTTGTTACTGTGATTAGAAGAGACTTCCACTGGACCTTCTTTTGAGCTGTTTCAATCCACGCACTGAATCAGAATTTTTCTGATCCACGATAATATCCTCCGTGTTATGCCTAGGGCTTATAACTGTACTCCACCCTTGATGTTTTATGCGTATCATATTTTATGGCCCACTTTGTGTCATCTCCCTCATGCGTGTTATTTTTTAGTCCTATGTCATTCTCCACGATTAAAATGGCGGGTTAATGTCAGGTGAAACATGAAGATCGCTCTCCACTGAGTTTCATCCCTTTCAGGCACAACCACTCTCTCAGCACGCTGTATGCAGGACATTTACTGTTCTACGTGTTTTTTTAGGTTAAACACGTCAGTTTGTATTTGCTACATCTCGTTGCGCAGTGCTAGTATTCAATAAATTAAAGTTTAAGTTTTCTCAGTTGGCACAAATATATTTATTAATTGGTGTATTTTTCATACGTTGCTCACAAATGGTGGATATATTGCTAAATTACAAATATCTTAATAAACATTGTTGTGCAGTCTGTTTTTCAAATATCTATTTATTGAATACATACAATAAAATTAATCCAAAGCTAAGTTTAATTAGTCTACCTGCTGAACGTATGGTACAACCTTCCGTGTCACGATGACAGATGAACACTTGTCTTTGTGACAGCCAGGTCTGAGTGCTGCAACGTAAACAGAGTAGCTGTTGCATCTGAGGACGACCCCCGGATCCCCGGATCTGTCCGCTCCGCCCACATCGCAACTGCTTGCTGCAAGCCCAGCTGCCAGGGATCATCTGGACGCACTATTTTACTGTTACCTGACACTCGCTACATACATTCTTTTTTTTTGGTCATTGGCATTTTCTCTATCTGCATTCCTTTATTCCCAGCACAGTCCACCGGCTTGGAAGCACACTAGTGTAAAGTTTCACATCTAATAGCACATCAAATAATAATGATAATAATAACAACAATGAACAGTTAGGATTTAGGTCCAATAAAACCGGTTCCTTTTGATATTCAAGATGCTGTTGGTTTTTCCATCTTTGTTTTGGTCTCTCCGTATCACGACGCTCTCTCAGCTGATACTGGAAAGCCAAGTCTAGGAGACGATCTTCCATTTTTGCCACGTGTTTCCTCCATTTCTTTTAGTACTGAATTATATTTTCAACTTTGTTGGATACTCGTAATTTATCACATAAGCTTCTGTTTCTTTGCTTGTCAAGCCTGGTTAAATAAAATTGATCGTAATATCTCTTCTTCGCTGCTTCTAACTTCTTTGTATATCTTCTGTTTAAAATCCAAACTTTGGAGCGATATCTAGATGCTGCCTTTGCTGTGACTTTATCCAGGCGTAATTAAGTTTTCGTAATTTGTCTGCGAAAATGTCTTGTAATTGCACCATTTATTGTATTCAGTTTAACGATTGTAACATTGCCGTAGTCTCTCAGAGAATCTTCAATACAAATGTGCAACTTGCATTCCATATTTTACTGACGGCTGTGGCATGCTTAGCCAATACAGAGACTCTCACGGAAGGAGAACTTCATCAAAAGATTTGTACATCTCCATCACATTACAACAATTTCTTCTAATGGTCGATTTTCGATTTATAAAACCCAAAGTGTTGCATCTTTCCTGCAGCAGAGAGTGACACGTGGGGAACATCAGTTTGGAAAGGGGAAGTCTATCGGATATTCTAGATTTTACTAGCAGAAAGGAAATTACGTGAAGAGCTGAAGTGCATAGATCGTTCCAAAAAATCTTCGATAATGTAGGATCATCTATAGAAAAACGCGATATTATAAACTTGTACGAAAAACATGTTATTAACCTTTCACACTATTATCACCGTGCATATCTATGAATCAAATTAAATAAATAGACCAACAAATGCACTATTTAAATAATTTAATGTAGTGTAGTGTAGGATATGGAAATGTGACTTTGAAGCCCGTAAAAGACGAATTTGCCTAAACAGTGAAGAAGAGAATGAAAACCGTGCTGCATGTCATTAAAATCAATGTTGGTAGGTTTTTAATTCCTTCATCTACTACAAATTTTGTTTACATATTGCACAATATTTGCAGCATTGCCTTATGCTGTATCAGATGGCTGGTTCCGAGGCCTAGGTTTTTGAGTTATTTCAAAGCACGTATTGTACATATGATATACAGGCTTAAGTATTGCATCGGGTCATAAACATGGCAACAACTTTTACCTTCAATATCTCTACCTTTTTTTTTCTCAAAACGATATGCTTGTCTGAAAAAATGAAGTTTGTTTTATAGATTTATTAGTCTGTACTTTTATTGCATCTTAACATGCGTCTGTGTCAGTTTGCGATCTTGGTAAACAGATCTTAAGCACAATACTAGACCACTCAAATGTAGACAGGTTTTTAAGGCAAACATTTAAAATTTCTGGGATAAAGTTTTTCTTTGAAACATTTGTGCATAAGTTTTACGAGAACTGAGAGTACTCGCGTCTTAGCCATTCAGCTTCCATGCCTTGCACAATATTACAAAACTTTTCCTTTTACTGCATGTAAATGCGCTGCCTCAGAGCAGTGCCTTTCATCTTGGCAACTGAAAGTCCGCTACATAAGGGACATTCTGCCCATCACTCTACCCGTCTTCATTCCTCTATGACTTATTCTTTAGTATATTTCAAATACATCAGTATATATTATATACATGTACCTAAACACACACATATATGTATATATATATAACACACTGTCCGTCCATCTCTCCCTAATGCTGTGTGTCTCGAAAGCCAGTAATGATAAAGTAAAAGTATAGATACGAAAGTTTTTCTTCCTAGAAAGGAAAACTGCGAATATTTTAACGTTGTTCTTACATGCACGGACAACTAAACATCCTGGCAAAAATTCGTTCCACGAAACCTCAAACTGGCACCATTCATACTCCATGTGAAAAATCCAAATCATCGCAAAGCATCGTTTCGCCACAAAATTCGCACCCCTTCCCTTTTTATGAAAATTTTAATTTTGTGTTTTAGAGCTAATTAAAAGTACATAAGCAATTTATTTATTTAACTGTAACTATACGAACGATCTGCTGTAATGACAATTTTCATTATGTCGTACAGTGTATATATGTTTTGCATGATTGTCACAATAAACAGTGACTGCTTCCCTAAAGGCACTGACCAACTTCTCTTCATGAAGGACAAGCAGTGTGTACATTATGACGCAGTGTGTACATTATGACGCAGTGTGTACATTATGACGCAGTGTGTACATTATGACGCAGTGTGTACATTATGACGCAGTGCATACATTATGACGCAGTGTGTACATTATGACGCAGTGTGTACATTATGACGCAGTGCGTACATTATGACGCAGTGCGTACATTATGACGCAGTGTGTACATTATGACGCAGTGCATACATTATGACGCAGTGTGTACATTATGACGCAGTGTGTACATTATGACGCAGTGCGTACATTATGACGCAGTGCGTACATTATGACGCAGTGCGTACATTATGACGCAGTGCGTACATTATGACGCAGTGCATACATTATGACGCAGTGCGTACATTATGACGCAGTGCGTACATTATGACGCAGTGCGTACATTATGACGCAGTACATACATTATGACGCAGTGCGTACATTATGTCGCAGTGCGTACATTATGTCGCAGTGCGTACATTATGACGCAGTGTGTACAATATGACGCACAAAACTAATTTCTAGATAAACATCTTTCTTGAATGGGTTGAAAGCGATCAAAGTTGCCTAAGGTTGCCAAACTGTGTATCTAACGCTATAAATTGAAAAAAAATACTAAAAAGCAGCAACATAAGAATTTAAAATTTTTAAAGTGTGGACTCTGCTTCATTCTTGCTATCAACTGCTTAAATTCATGTTGTGGATTTCTGGGTTATGACACCGGATAATTGCATTGCAGCCTGAGGCACTGTTTCCTTCTAAATGTTAAGAATTCGCTGCTCGGTCTGTATGGTGTGATGACGCAAAGGAACTAGATGTCTGTCTTCTTAAGAACGGAAAGACCACATCTAATATTGTAATTTACTTAAGTTTGTTTAACCTGAATTAGTACACACTAAGATAGCTTTTCAACTGCATGAATTTTAATTTTTCGTTTTGATTTCAATGCTCGGCTGAGGTCCGACAAGCTCTGTCCGTATACATACGGAGCTACTGCGGTAACGTTACTAAATACGCGCACATGTGACTATTCCCCAGTGTGAAGAGTTTCGTGTAACCTGACTACACGTTCTGGTAGTGCGACGTATTACAAGGGCTCAGTCGGCAGTAACTTGTCACTGTAGAACGGCGCAGTACTTTATGCAAAACACGCATACTTCCCAAATACTTCGCTCTCCAGGCACATGCGCCCCCAGTGTTCTATAGCCTGCACCTCGACAAGCACAACACAATATTCTTCATAAACTTTTCACAAAGGGCTTAATTTGTATTCCGCTAGATCTAATGACACTTCGGGCGTAAACCATACATAACTAAGGAACTCCTTGGAACAGGGACCTTCTTGGAAAGCTAACAGCGTCTCTGCTAGTCAAAACTTTCCCCGCATTTTATGGGACCCGAAGGTTCATTGCCATGTTTACGAGAGCACGTCATATGTCCGTATTCTAAGCCAGATTAATCCAGTCCCCCCGTAATATTTCCTGAACTTCCAATTTAATTATATCTTTCCACCTACGCTTATGCCTTCTAAGTAGACTCTCTCCCTCAAGTTTCCCCACCAAATCTCTATATGTACATCTCATCTGCCCCCTAACCGTGCCACATGTGTCGCCCATCTCATTCTTCTTAATTTGATCAGCCGAATAAAATTTGGTGAGAAGTGAAAATCACATGTATATAAATGCATGTATATTCCATGTTGTAATATTTGTTTTATGAGGTAATGCGCGTTAAATATTTATCCCACTTCAAAGAACTGAATTTCAGGGTCCCAAGAAACACTTCATATTTATTATTTACTTACATACCAACAATGTTGCATCTAACAATATTAATTGATTGAAAATGTCAAACCCTACATATGTTTCGGCTCTGCCTGAGCCATCTTCAGGGGTTACTATTATAGGCGTCCACTATTTTCACACTCACTATGTTGGGTTAGAACAAGTATCTGGGTTTCATTGCAACCGTGGATCTAGACATTGTCGCACTGTACACACTGATGAATTTTAAGGTTTGGTCTGTTGTTTGTTATAACGTTGTGGCGAGATGTTGGTGGTCGGTGTCGGAGTAGATGACGTGTGGTCCTGTGTGGGAAGTATGTTCTGCAGTCCTGTGGAGTTTACTTCGGTCCATGCTGGCTGCTGATGGCTCAGGCAGAGCCGAAACATGTGTAGGGTTTGACATTTTCAATCAATTAATATTGTTATATGCAACATTGTTGGTATGTAAGTAAATAATATCTTAATCATGCACGGTATGTACAACTTCAAATTACTTCATATTTAACTTAGTCGCTTGTTATATACAATAATGTTCCATACTGTAAAACGTATGTTAGAATGCTATTTTAGAGTTTATTCTGTAGGTCTTGTCAGGATTTGGATTTGTACTTCGCGAAGTGAATCTTGCAAGATTTTGAGACAAGTCTAATGCCCATAACGGACACTAACATTCGATAAAAATTATGACTCTTTAACCATACTAGTTATTATGTTGGTTTGGCATTGAAAGCATAAAAATGTTTCAGAAGCAACATAACTTTTTCTGAATATTCTCGAACTTTCTTTACCTTTGATGCTACGGGCATTATTCTATCCAAGAAAACATCTCGTGTATTTTATATATGTCACTGATTTTGAGGAATTGTTTGACTTTGTTAGCAGAGCTTATAGAAGGGAGGAGTGGATTCAATTGGCTCACACAATACCTGAAATTAAAGTGAAAAATACCTGTATTTAATGAATTCAGTTATAACAGCACAACAGACGCAAGCAGAGCAAATAGTTAATGCTCTTAGAACAATAATCGCTCTTTTATTGTAAGAATTATAAGAAAAGAATAAATACATGCACCGAAGAAAAAGAGCAAAGTTTTGAAACTTTAAAGGGAAGCGTGACATGGAGTACATGTAACGTGACATGGAGTACATATAAGGACTAAATGAAGAAGCAGTTAAGAGTGATAGGGTGACCGTTACTTCGTGTACCTGATGCCTAGTTAACAGCCTTCCGAATGGATAACTGGAATATTCTGAAGAAGATTGCTGATTTTTAACTGGATTAACATAAAATTTTGTTAGCTCTACTTTGAATAAAGCTGTACATTTACAATACCCACAGTCATTATCTACCTCAACAATAAAGCTGTACATTTACAATACCCACAGTCATTATCTACCTCAACAATAAAGCTGTACATTTACAATACCCACAGTCATTATCTACCTCAACAATAAAGCTGTACATTTACAATACCCACAGTCATTATCTACCTCAACAAAAAAGCTTCTGCTTTCTTCTTGACTTTCTCAACAACAATGTCTTAACAGCATTGGCTATGTAGCAGTGACTAGAAATATCATTAGGATTGTAAATTGTAAGATAATTTCGAATTCAATATTGGTGAAAATAAAAAAGATAGAGGGAATCGTTGTAGGGGTGTGGCGTGTGCATAAAAACAAAAACAAAGACATATGTAGGAGTAGATATGGACTTCGAACACTTCCCTTTTTACCTATGGTTCATTCGAAACTAAATGCTTTATAACTGAAAGATGAAGTGTCCACGACCCACGTTTATGTAGACGTCATGATTGGTGGGCAAAAAACAATCCCATATGGCTGAGACGTGTATTTCATAAATATCCTCCACGTGGACACAAAACGAACCGAACTTAGTGACGGTGTCATGACGTAAAAATTAAAAATACTGGCAAATAATTTTAGAATACGTCGAAATGTGTCTGATGACTGAAGTAACATACAGAATGATTTCATTAAATGAAACTAAGAGTGGAATCAATTCTGAAAATATTTGTTGTTATTCACTTTGATGACTTATCATCTCGTCTAGGCCTATTTGCAATAAACTTCAATATCGGGTTTATAAAAATATAATTAAAGCCTTTTGAATAAGATAATACACTAAACATGCGACTGTAATATCAGCTAATACTAAATTTTTTTTCACTCTAAGATTAAATGCAAACATCTTTCTTAGTCTAATATAAGACACAGTTGGGTATGCATTTCAGACATCAATTTCACACGCTCAATCATCGTGACAGTAATTTATAGCACCTTTCCTGATCCGTGGGAAGAAAATGCAGAGTATGTGTGAAATCGATTTTCTGAATAGACGACACTTGACGCTCTATCAGGAACAGCGACAAGTTAAGCGGAAAAGGCGATACAAGACGAGAGCATAAGGCCTTTTTCGTAAAACTGTGTTACAGATAGCAAGCGGTACAAGAATACTGTATCGACATGGAAAGGTCAGCGCGTTTCAGTTGGAAAGCGATACACTGACACCATCCAAACAAGTTCTCGACCATTATATCACAGATTATTAAACCTTAACTATTTAATATTTGAAATGTATGAAAAACACAGCCGTTTTGGTGCCTTTAATCTCTGAATTTTATAATATAAGTGATAATAAGTAAGTGATTGTAATGGCGCATCAGAGCATAATGCTTTTTGTGTCTAAATGGAATTTGAGTTTGAAATTTTATCACTTTACCAGGATTAAATTGAAGGATAAAACATATGTGTTTGCAGGCTGAAAATGGAAGCGACAAAACAATTTGCTATAAAACTCTTAAAGCAAATAATAAATAAGAGTCAAAAGAAGACAAAAATTATTAGGCTGTGGCCGATAACGTGGTTCTTGGAAGAAAAGGACAGTAAAGTGTCGATACAAAATATTTGTATCGACATACAGCATTCTGACATTTAAATAGACTGTGAAACTTCTCTGCCCTCGACGAATGCAAGAACTTGTATATACGCTATGACGGTAACTTCTAAAGCAAAATAATTTACATGCACGAAGGAGCTGTCGGAGACTAAGGCGTAGACCACGGCATGTACGAGGACCTACCACAGGCCTATAGTTCCCGGCCTGTCACCGTGCAGTCAATGATTCTATCCCAAGCCAGTCAGTGTGGGATTTGTTGTGCCTTAAGTGACACTAGGACAGGTTTTTCTTCGATTACTTATGTTCACCCCTGCCAATATTATTCCATACGCCTATTTCAATCATCGGCCACCGATTCCATATAGTCTTAGCAATTGGTAGAATCGTTAAATAAAACACGTCTGTCCCTCTTCGTTTCCAAAACGTCTCGTAAAAATTGTCCATCTGTTAAGGTGAATGTGATCCAGCTGAAGGAATGTGATTATAGACATCCTTTCTGATAGAGATTGATGAGTGCAAATACTGAGAAGGAACTACGTCAAAGAAATAGCTATTGAAAGCTAAAATATGGACTATACTTTTCTTATAACAATGCAAATTGTAAGTTATTGTTATAGCTTTGGGACCAAACATGTTTCAGGCAGGTTTCACATGTCGCTTCCAAAGAAGGAAATAGAAAAAATGTCATATACTTTCCTGCCTTCCCAAAATTTCTAGTAGACTCTGAAATATTTTATTTTTATGGTATATCTCTGAACGTAAGATATTATTAAGCACTACGTTACTCAGAAGCTACTAATGGCGTTATATCAGGCTTGCAGTTTATCCTCTTCCATGTCACACAAACAGCATTGCTTTCACAGGCAAGATATATCGTAAAATTAAGCCATTACAAGTATAGTAATAAAAAAGGCGACCCCATGACATGTCTATGCAGGCACAGAGGGGAGGCAGAAATATATCTCCAAATCTTTCGTAACTTCTGCGCTAGAAGTGTATGGATTGTTAGCACGACGCCCCGGCAGCTTTATCCCCGGGAAAGACTCGGTATCTATTGCACATGAGGCTGGGTGAACCTCGGGTCCGTCTTGATTGGCACGGAAATCTCGCCCTCACCGGGTTTCGATTCCCCACCTTCCAGCCCATAGCAAGTCGCTATACAGACTACGCTATTTCTGCAGCCACGAGTGTTTATAGTACGTAGATGAATGTATGAAAATATCACGCCTGTCTTTTTAGAGTTAAACATGCTTCAAATAATAACAATTATGTAATAAACAGGTTTTATAAAAAAAGCAACGTATGCTTTTATAATAAACGCCACGTGTTTCGACACATAGGGGTCATCATCAGGCGCAGATGTGGTTAAACATCCTGGAACCTTATTTCTACTTGTTATCCGAAGAGTTTCTTACGTTTTTCTGTTTTAAACCTGAAGTGCGTGTTGTGCAGGTGTCAACGGACAAGTGCGTGTTGTGCAGGTGTCAACGGACAAGAAGGACGATCTAACGCACCCAAGAAGGACGAAAAAATTGGAAAAGAACCAGCAGAAAACAGTGCTTGGATATAGTTTAATTTCAAAAAGAGTCAATATCAATTTATTCATTGCTATCATACATAAGAGGGGGCACGCAGTGGCGCAGTTTGTTGAGGTACTGCGCTACAAGCCGAATAGGTCGCGGGTTCGATTCCCGATGGTGTCATTGGTCGACTCAGCTTCTAACAGAAATGAGTACAAGGGATATTTCCTGGGGGGTAAAGAGGCCGGTGAGTAGGGCTGACAAACTTACCACCTTCATGTGCCGATTGTCTTGAAATCTGGGAGCCTCAACCCTGGAACCCTAAGGGCCTGTCCAGGTCTGTACAAAGACTGCTTTACCTTTAGCTTTTAAATAAGAGAATTATAGATGCAACGTAAGGGCAAAGTATCCATTGCATGTAAACAAGATTAATAGTAAGATTAAAAAAAGAGTAAACAATAACATAACATAAAACATAAACAAGAGAAAATGAACTGATTCCCATTAAAATAAATTAATGGAGAAAAATGTTACTGTTTTTAAAATATCATATAATAAAAAAATTATTGTTTTTAATATACTTATTTTAATACCGAAGTAAACCACATCTCATCATTACACAGATATCTACGTAACAAAATAATGTCCCTTATGTATTATCAACACTGCGTTACGTGGATTTTTAGTACACGAATATAATTGTAATAGATAAAAATTGTAAGGAAGAGATGTCCTCCTTAGGAATGAGAATTCTAATTATTTAAACATATTGTTTTATAGTCTAGGTCTGATCATGTGTCCTATGAATCGAAATACGAAGAGTTTTGAATAGAATCAAATATTTTTTCATAATAAAAAGTAGTTGATTGGGTGAATTATACTTATTATTTATTTACGAAGTACATCGGAATGTCTTCTGTTAAGATTACAACATACTTTTGGCTAACTTTATGTTATTAATGTCCGTGCATTAACTGACGATTACATAAGACAGCATCACAATTGCACAATATCATATTGTATAATTTTACAATTAAAACTTTAAAGTTTCTACTCAAGTTTTAATGTTTTAATTCTAAAATGATATATTATAAAATTGTGCCTTTGTTAGTGTTGTATTATGTAATACTCTTGGCAAATTTACCTGTTTCTTGTCATTTCATTTTCAACGTTGTAAATTTTGAGACATAATTTTTCAATACCGCTTCGTAGTTGAACAAACTTTTTACTTCGAATTGAAAGAGTCTGAAATTCAATTTAAGTGCAGTTAAATCATTTTTGTCGAACACCTTCAGCTTTCCGTTTTCCAATTGTGCCGCCTGCAGAAAGTTAAGAAACGTTCATTCTTCCTCGATATATCTGAATTCCGAAGGTTTTAACGAAAAACATATTATTTTCTAGTAAGAGTTATACCTGAGAAAGTTTTAAAATTTTCATCCCTGATTCCTGACACAAGTTAAGTAAGATCATGTACGAGCTTATTCAGTTCAGTGTAAGATTCTTCAACTTACATTGACAAAGTTTGGGATTTCTGTAGTTGAAGATGACGGTGTGCTGGAGTGCTTATGACGTCATGCATCTTTTAGATAGGTATCAACATTTTGGAGGAAATTGCTGTCTCTGTTTTCAGGGTAGGAGAATGAACTGACCTACAGGGCATCATATGTCAGAGGATTATATTACTGAGGTAGAAGGTAAGATTCTCTTGAGATGCTGCAATGATACTTTATTACATAACTGGAAATTCACATTTAATAAAAGACACGTGAATTTACTCCGAGTCATCGCTTTCCTGACAACAAATATGGCGGAATATTTAGCGTCTTTTGTGTATAATTTGCAGATCCTACTTCCTTGCCAGCTAGTCGCGCTGGAAGCATTATCAGTAGGAAAAGTCGGTACTTGTACGTACCTCAAGGGATTCTGAAGAAGCGTCCATGACAGATCTGACAACACGTATCCTAATTCTCTTCCGTTTGAAGTACCCAATTTGAACAGGTGTTCACGGAAAATGTCACTTTGACAAACCGAATTCTGATGAGTCTGGATATTTCAGTTGTTATGGACTATCTATGAATGGTGGTTCGATTCCCGACAGAGGGAACAATTATTTTCTCGAAAGCGTTTATACTACTTCTGTGGCCTAGCCAGCGTCCTTTGCAGTGGGTACCGGGGCATATACCCTGCGGTAAATGGTTGAAACGTAAAACTATTGACATTTTCTCCCGTTACGAGGTCAAGAATGAGTGGAACTGCACCTTCACGTCCCATACGCCTTCATGCCGTGAACAGTAACAAATTGTACTTTACGTTTTACCGAACTATGATGCCTTGCTCTTTCATGTAGGCAAGCAAGAAAGAAGGACAAGAATGTAAATTGTATATTTAGTTGTTCGCGGACGTTTGCTCTTATCCTGGTTACATCTTCCTTCGTTGTGTTACGAGGATATTTTGTACGTTGCAAAGTTTACCCCTACTTTGAAAGAAACCGTCGGACATTTCTTAGAATGATGACAGTTTGGACATACATGCGTAAAGAATATGTGTATACATGCGTACTTAGACATATGCATACTACTGATCGTTACTCGGGAGTAAAGCTTTGGCCTTGACAGCAAAGTCGGGGGGGGGGGGGGAGAGTAGCTCTTTATCTCCGGGTGAAGCTTGCAGAGAAAACCCACAGATTATGTTAAACATAAGTTCCTCTGTCGTTGTACGCTGGTTAACATTTATTTGGCCTTTTAGTCTATAACAAGCCTCGAGTGACATTTATGCACAGCTCTGACCGGATAGAACACACCATGAAATTGAGTCACGCTAGTAGAGGTAACTGACCCACATAACAAGACACGACTGTACTTTAGACAAATATACTTTTAACAGGAATATGTTGGTTACTACCAATAAATACGTGACATTCGGCGTCCCCCATGTGAAGCCAATGCCAAGATCAAGTTCAGACTCCTTACGTAGGCCTACATGTAAGAAGTGAGTGACGCACTAGACACGCACACACGCACACACCAGGCGCGCTTAGTTTAACTCGCAAACTTATCCATGTATGGTATTTCAAAAGTGTGTAACTTACGGTATTGTTGAACTCACTCCTGCGTGCAAGCAATGCTAAAACTGTGCCTGTGTTCAGAAGGGAGGTGTTTACAGTTTCCAGTAGGAACCGAATATTACTACAGGATTCCTTTTTGTCATTTGGAGTAGACGAATGCTGTGTACTGACATTGAAAATTATTCGTAACAGGTAGTCATAAATCTTAGTTATACTCGTGTAACTACATGCAGTACAATCCTTCTCTAGAAACTCTTCGTCGTTCAGTTGCTAGGGTTAATTGTTACTGTGCAAGTCAACGCCATAGCCCTGGCTCCACTAAACACCCTGTATAATGGAGAACAATTTTTGTTTTTTTGTTTATTTATTTCAGCAGGTGAATTTTTAATGTCTGCTTTTTCTTCTCATCACATAAAACTCGGCTATTCTAAACAAAAAGGATAAGATGGGCGGAGCATGTACGAGTAATCCACAGTGGGGAGAAGAGAATGATATGAGGAAATCTGAAAGAAAGATAACACTTGAAAGACCTAAGTGTAAATGGAATAACAATAACAAAAAGATACAAGGTTTTCGGCTTCCGCCGCGATGTTAATGAAATCTGCGTTCTTCTGGGATATTACGCGGCATCGTGCTTCTTTCCCACACGGACTCTTGACCCGTGAGGATGGGACCGACACGTTGTCCCGAAACGTCGGTAAACAATTACCACACGACGCCGCGTAATACCACAGAAGACCGCAGATTTCAAAACATACAAGGATTTCAGCTTCCGCCGCGGTGTAGTTGAGGTCTTCGATCTGGTAGGATGTTAAGCAGCGTGTGTTGATAGTTGTTTACAGACGTTTCGGTACAGAATATGGATCCCATATTCAAGCAAGTAAGAATGACCACTTGATCCTTGAAGATGGGACCGATAAGCTGTCTCGAAACGTCGATAAACAACTATCAGCATATGCTGTGTTACATTTCAGAAGACTGAAGGCCACAATAAAATGGATCTTAAACAAAATGGTTTTGTGCGGACTGGATTAAATTGGCTCTGGATAAGAACACGTGACGGGCAGTTGTGAAAACGGTGATGGAATTCAGGTTTCCATAAAGAGCGGGTAGTTTCGTGACTAACTGAGGAACTGTTTGTTTATTACGAAGGACTCTGCTGTACACAGGTAGTTACCTAGAACTTCATATTCCTTTTAACTTTATCTTCTTTAATATATACATATATACATATTGTATACTTTATATGCATCCAAAATCGCCCTGCCATATATTTTTTTTAAATTGTGAGTGACATTTGTTAAGTCTTAAACATTATATTCTGGCGTTTCTGTTTCGTTACGGTAATATTTGTTGCTAATATCGCCTTGTCGTATCATTGGGTACGCCATCTGGTGTCAGGTATATGACAGTCAGGTATATGACAGTTAGGTATATGACAGTCAGGTATATGACAGTCAGGTATATGAAAGTTAGGTAGACCTATATGACAGTCACGTATATGACAGTCAGGTATATGACAGTCAGGTATATGAAAGTTAGGTAGACCTATATGACAGTCAGGTATATGACAGTCAGGTATATGACAGTCAGGTATATGAAAGTTAGGTAGACCTATATGACAGTCACGTATATGACAGTCAGGTATATGACAGTCAGGTATATGAAAGTTAGGTAAACCTATATGACAGTCACGTATATGACAGTCAGGTATATGACAGTCAGGTATATGAAAGTTAAGTAGACCTATATGACAGTCACGTATATGACAGTCAGGTATATGACAGTCAGGTATATGAAAGTTAGGTAGACCTATATGACAGTCAGGTATATGACAGTCAGGTATATGACAGTCAGGTATATGAAAGTTAGGTAGACCTATATGACAGTCACGTATATGACAGTCAGGTATATGACAGTCAGGTATATGAAAGTTAGGTAGACCTATATGACAGTCACGTATATGACAGTCAGGTATATGAAAGTTAAGTAGACCTATATGACAGTCAGGTATATGACAGTCAGCAGTCAGCCCGACTTCTTTACGCGTTTTTACTGAGGGAAGATCTCTCAGAACTGATTAGCACAATTTTCTGTTCTCCATAACATGTGGTAATTTTAAATTATTTTCATACTTTTAGTGCTGTTAGTAGAGAATCTTTTGTATTATTTTAGATGTCTGAGTTTTGACACCCGAAAGCATATAATCCGAAAATATTTCCGCCATTAACAAATAAAAACTTTAATATTTTCGTAATTTTTAGTGCCAAGTCTACTCCGTTTCTCTTGTTCACTACGTGCTTTTCAAACTTCTCTCTGTACCGTTTCGGATGGTATTTTGCTAGGAGAAATGGTAATCCGTAGCTCAGGCGACTCCGTCATTACCATTCAGGTGTTTAGAGAAAAAGCACAAACTGATGAAGAAGAACACAAACTCGCACTATGGATTAGGCAAAGGCCAGTACTAAATTGCAACTAATATTAAAGAAACTGAGAAAGAACAGAGCTATACTTACTATTTGCTAGAAAATGACGTGACCGTGACGTGGTACTGAGAAATGCCGTAAGGCTTCGCATATAAAAAAAAACACTCCTTATGTATGCCTGAACAGGAGGTGAGGGTTCTAGGAGTTCAGGCTGTCAGAATTTCTAGACAATCGACACATGAAGGTGGCAAGGTTTTTAGTCCTACACACCGGCCGCCTTGACACCCCAGGAGATAGTCCTGATACTCATTTTTCTTAGAGGCTGAGTCGAACCCAGGGCATTAATGCGGACGGAAAAATTGAAGTCATTGAAAAATCCCAATGACTCCATCGGGAATCGAACCCGCGACGTTCTGGCTTGTAGATCAGTACCTCAACCAACTGCGCCACCGTGTACCCAACTTGAATATAAGTGACCCCTGATTTTTTGTGCGGCTATTTGCTATAGAAAATAAACCTCCTTCATATTCGGGCGGATACGACACACGTGTGTGTGTGTGTGTGGTGTGTGTGCGCGCACGTGTGTGTGGAAGAGAAATAGAAAAAAAGAGAGCGCCTGAGTTAGTAGGACTATCACATAGTTGTGACCTTCATAAACACAATGGGTAGTTTCCGGCAGCTCGGCAGAGCAATATTGTCTGTGAAGAAATGTAACCCACAGGCAGACTGACAGGCTGTTCTTAGCTGACTGAAGTAAGGGCTGATTACACATCTAGTCTGTTCCCTCACTTGACTCGCAGGGTTATTTTTCCTCCGTCAGGTTACGTAGGTGGTGATGAATTACAGCTTCGCGTGCCAGCACTGGGTGCCTTGCAAGTGGCGATAACACTGTCTACGCTGAGCAAGAGTTGGTTCTCATCGATTTTCACGTTTCTCTGATAGGTCTTAACAGTTCACACTGCTCTACGTCCAGCTCAGGGCTGCACTGAAAACAGTTCCCTTACTAACCGATTCCTAGATAGAGTAGTAAATTTCGGAAAATTCTTTCCTCTCTGAATGAAGGGTATATATACTCATCCAATTTAATGAAATACATAGTACTCTGAATTCGTGATCTAGTTGTTCCTCTTTAAAATTCCAGCATCTGCTCTTTTTCTTAATGTCATCCAGTAGCTGCTTACGTTTTCTTCTTCGTTGCCTCTTCCATTCTACCTTTCTTCAATAACGCGTTTTACGTGTAGATGGCAGTTCCCACTGATACGCCTTGATAATGACCCAGGAGGGGGTGAGATATACGAGTATACGAAACATATTGCACACTGTTAGGGGTTAAACCTTCAATCACGTGGATTTGTTTGGTGTAATTACTAAGGTTATATAAAAACACACTGTCATATGCAACACTGTAAGATTGTGTTTATGTGCTTTGTATGGTTCTCACAATCAAATTCGATCACATTCCTAAATGGAATAACAGGTTGTTCTTTGTAACAGAGACAGATTATGTTTTCTTTGAGGTAGGAACGTAAGTACTAGGCACTTATATGTGCTATTAGAAGGACTACGAAGGATCTGTAGGAGAAATATATGTGTTCATTTTTGTACTTTTTAACGATCATAGAAGGAGGTAAAAGATAGTTTTCCCTGCCCACACCATAAAGTCATACAGCAGGAGTAGAGGTATAGCTCCACTGATTTTAACCTCGACTCGAGATGGAGGTGAGTGTTTAACATTACGCCCCCGCCGCATTACCTCCGTGAATGAACTAAGGTACCCATTTAATAGAAGACTTGTTGGGCCCCAGAGCCAGTATGGACGTTTCGGAGAGGAAAACAAGTATTTTTTCCTATCGGGATTCGAATTGCAGACGGTCCAGCCCTATTTAGTTGCTATTCCGACTACACCACCCCAGTATTTTAGCGATAATACAAAAATGTACTGTTCCTGTATGATGCAATGTATTCTGTACTGCTAGCTGCATTATCATTGTGTATGTGACACAAAGTACCAAGCTTTGTTGCCTGAATTAAAGAATAATCCCATAGGAGGCAACAAATATTTCCTATCAGCAAAACGTGGTTTCGAAGTAAAGAGAGCTAAACAGATTTATCAAAATTAAAAGTGGCATCAGTATCTCATGAAAGATGTCTCATATAAATTTCAATATTCTAGGATAATTGAAAAATTTAACAATTGTTGTAGTGTAAACCTATTCCGCACTTTATCATTTTACGGGTCCGAAGCCTCTAAAATCGCATTTGCGGTGCTTGGATACAGACTGCTTTGACTGGAAAAATGCTGTAAACAAGACTCAAGGGTCGTAAACAGATGAAAGTCTAATAAAATAAACATTCTTATTTTTGTTTTGATTTCAATAAAATATATTCCTTTTACTAAATATTTATTGGTAAACATTTAGTAAAGTTGACAAGACAAGAATTTGCAAGAAATACTCTCTCTCATTTTTAATCTCCTCTATATTCTCAGCCGGTTTCTTAACTCATGCACGGGAAATGGTATATGTACTTAGTTCTGCTATTCTGCAGGTTGTGTGAAAACTATTTTTCTGTCCTATGTGCTCTGTTTCCTGTTATATTTAGATCGCAGTGTACTTGTCAGCTCGTAAAGGTGTTGCAGTGCGCCATCTTGTGCTCACACCGTCATTGCTTTCCAAAGCCTCTCAAATTGCTGGCTTTGTTTTGTCTGCATAAATTGGAGCTCTCTAGTTCGTTCACGATCCGCTCGTTATATCGATCTCTTCGTAGCTTTATCGCCATTATCACGCGTCGGCACGGTTTTGATCACGTTAGTTCCCTCTGCCACTAGTTATCAGTCTATGTGACTGTGCCCACTTCTCTTAGCATCCACCCCATTTATCCTACCTCTCTACTCATCGCACTGTTCCTCTCCATCTTGGAAGTGTTTGGCCGTCTGCATTCTCTTTTATTCATTCCTTCTGCTGCTTTTATTCCCGTCAGTAGCAACAGACGTTCACTTCTCCGAGCCTTCCAGGCTGGCTGTGAGACCCATCCACTCTCCTACCATGAGAAAAAACGGTCGCGCCGTGGCGCTGCCCACTCACCTCCCGCTAAGGCTGATGTTAAGAACAAATGGAGCTATACCTCCACTCCACAATACGCCTCCATGACTTGCAAAGGAACGACTTCCTTTACTTTTACATTGCATTTACATACTGATTTTGCTCTACCAGTATGTTTAATCACGTCTCAGGTGCCAAAGAGCGGTACCATGACATGCAGGTACATGTGTTGTGCAAGGCAATGCTAGCATCTAAATTGACTAAGTAATGCAGATTGAAAACGAAGGGACTAAAATGAATAGTGTGTTGAGAGAGTGTCAATACGACTTCATCTTAGCTGCGCCATGTCCATATACACTTGCTGTCTAAATTTGTAATCAAATTTTGTTGCTGTTCGATGATTCATGTTTCTCTAAACAGACTCCATACTACGACACAAAGAGATGAATAGTTAGCTTTGTTACAGATTTTCAAACGCCAAGGCAATTCACAGATAATTAGTTAGTGTCGTCAGTGTTAACACAAAATAGCAGTTACACACTTTTTCATACGCCATTGGATTTCCTAGATAAGTGGTTAGAGTTGTTACACCTCCTTAATAGGAAACTGGGTTTCCTAGATGAATAGTGCCGTTAATGATCTTTCATAAGGCATT
Source organism: Reticulitermes speratus (assembly GCA_021186555.1). Taxonomy (NCBI): domain Eukaryota; kingdom Metazoa; phylum Arthropoda; class Insecta; order Blattodea; family Rhinotermitidae; genus Reticulitermes; species Reticulitermes speratus. The sequence goes on from JAJKFL010000010.1 coordinate 12,518,900, forward strand.
GAGTGACTTAAGTGTAGATAAATGGTAAGTGTCTTTAGAGTTCTTTCATACGGCATTGAGTTTTCTAGATAAGTGGTTAGAGTTGTTACACCTCCTTCATAGGAAAGTTGGTTTCCTAGATGAATAGTGTCGTTAATGATCTTTCATAAGTCATTGAGTGACTTAAGTGTAGATAAATGGTAAGTGTCTTTAGAGTTCTTTCATAAGCATTGGTGTTCCTTGATAATTGTTTAATGTCATTAAATTATTTCAAATGGCGCTGGGTTTCCTAGAAAAATTATTTATTAGTCGTCACAGTTTCTTTGGTAAATATTCAGTGTTTTACAGTTTCTTCATACGGATTTGGTTTTCCTAGATAAATGGTTAGTCTTTTTACAGTTCTTTTATACGGCATTAAGTTTCCTAGATAAATAGTGTTGTATTATTTCCTTCATACGGCATTTTCTTTCCCAGATAAATGGTTCGTGTCGTTAGAGTTTTACTATACGGCAATTGGTTTTCTAGGTAAATTGTTAGAGATGCTACAGGTTTTTTATTCAGCATTGGTTTTCCTAGATAAATGTCATTTCATTTCTTTCACACAGGGAATTTTTTCCAAGATAAATTGTTAATATCCTGAGAGTTCGTTAATGCGGCTTTGTGTTTCCTAGATAAATTATTTGTGTCCTCACATTTGTTTCATAGGACATTGGTTTAGCTAGATAAATGGTTAGTGTCGTTACATTTCTTTCATATGGCGTTGGGTTTCTCAGGTAATTAGCAAGTCAACAAACAAGCATAAATCTATGGGATGTCTGTGTTAAAAGACGGTAATTATTTAGTTAGGCAAAACGTTTTTATTTGTACTGGTGGGGGAGGGGGAACTAAGCACTTCGGATGCAAAGTTTACGTAAATAAATAAATGCTAACTTATTCAATTTCATATTTTATCTAAATAACATTCAAAGTTTTGCATTAATCTCACGGAAACATATAGAAAAAAACATTACAAAGGCCAACCTTTTGAAGTTTTTCAGGGAGAGACGCACTTTGTGTGCTAAGAAGTATTTAAACTCATAAACACATCGCTTTATAAAAAAATGCAGAGCTCTTTAATGTTAAGCAGTATAAACTATTTGAACCATCTCTGTACTTTACATGCTGTAAATATTGAATCTTTTCTTCGGGCAGTTCTTAGTAGTTAATTTTCGTCTAAAAATTCTATTTCTCAAAGGAAGAACACAACGTGGTCATAAAATTCCGTTCTGCTCTAAAATATGTCTTATGTTGAGTGTTTTGTCAGAGATATTTTCAGGCTCTTTATGCGAGTATAGCAACGAGTTTTCGAAGATTAGGCTTCTTTGTCCCATCCACTGTGATGATATGATAACTCTACTGCGAGACGGACACACCCTTCTAAGAACAGGCTAGTATCTATTCGGCAACTAGAATCTCGTGTTCCCTCTATATGTTATAATTCAGTGTATAAAATTTCGAGTTACACGACGTTAAAGAACGGATTTTAGGGACTGTTTCGAACAGGCAGTTTATATATGGTTGGTGCATAAACCAGTTGCAGCCAATTTCTGTTGTTTTATGTTATGACGATGAGGATTAGTGAAGAGAAAGTTGTAGTCCAAACAGTTTATCCGTAGCAGCTTCTCGCCTACTTTGTATGTTTCTTTGTGTTATGTCGCAGTAAATTAATATTAAATTTTGTTTTAAACTCAGAAAAGAGCTACAGAAACACAGTAAATTATTGATCTTGTTTATAAAAATGGAGCTGTATTCGTATGTGTGCATTCCAGTGGTTGAAACAAGATTCAAAGAGGGAAATTACGACCTGGAAGATGATCCAATCTGTGGGCGGAAGTTAAATGCTCAAACTCCTGGAACTGTGACAAATTTGGTGTACTGTTGGACAGAGACGATTGAATGACACTATAATTTATGGAGGATCAAATGCACATTAGTCGGGCGACGAATTGTCGGATTATTCTAGAAGGTTTGGCAAAGAGGAAGACTGTGCAACGTTTGTTCCGCACAGTGTCACGGATTAGCAATAGGAGCAGAGAATCACAAGTTTTGCAAAGTTTATCCGGACTATGAGACCGGTCCACGGTTTCTCAGTTGCATCCTTACGGGATGTGAGCTACGGGTGTCTCGTTACCTTCCTGAAAGATACTATAACATTAGCAAATAATTGAATGGGGAACAAAGCAATAACGGAGGCTCAAAAATGTCGCAGTCAAAGCCGAAGATCAAGATATTTTGATTACCTCTTTCATAAGTTTGACGTGATGCACAAAACAATTTGTACCCGAAGTAAAGAGGAGTAAACGCTGAATCCTATGCACAGCTGCTAACAAGGTTTTGAATAGGACTCGGGGTCTGAGGCCGTAATTTCGAGGGACAGGCCTTTGGTTCCTTTAGCCTGACAATGTCCCTGCTCGTTCTGCCATTATAGTGAAGCATTTCGTGACGAATCGCAGCGTAGTGGTCAGGCACCAACTTATTCACCTGACCTCACGACAGCAGTCTTTTTCATATTACTTAAAACCCCTCAAATTTAGAAGATTTGATGATCGACATCACCGAGAAAGTTTTAACCGAATTAATTGCAGTATCTTTAGATGCCTTAGATCACTCTTTTCTGCAAGTTTCGGAGACACGTGTAAGGTGTGTTGCATTCAAGGTAGATTACTTTCAAGGGAAATAAAACAAATTTATTCTCATTTTGTGAATATCTATTCTTGTATAACGAGCGCCGAAGCTTTGTGTTTTGACCTCGCGCAAGAGCCGCGGAACGCCTTGCCTGCCATGAGCTATCAGCGACATCCTGTGTGACTCCTTTGATGTTTTAGGTCCAGTTTGCAACTCCGAACACTTTTGTTTTGTTATGTGGGATGTGCTTCTGTGAAACTACAAGCAGTTCTTCATCGCTTAACTGTTGGATAAGTGCAAAGAGCCTCTGAGCTTAAGCGTATAGGCCCCTATGTCCACCACCACTACTACCACAGTAACACACGCCACAACCCTTGCCCCACTCCCACAGCCATCACTGCCACCACCACCACTACTACCACCACCACCACCACCACCACCACTACTACCACAGTAACACACGCCACAACCCTTGCCCCACTCCCACAGCCATCACTGCCATCACCACCACTACTACCACCAACCAACACCAACACCACCACTACTACCACAGTAACACACGCCACAACCCTTGCCCCACTCCCGCAGCCATCACTGCCATCACCACCACTACTACCACCACCAACACCAACACCACCACTACTACCACAGTAACACACGCCACAACCCTTGCCCACTCCCACAGCCATCACTGCCATCACCACCACTACTACCACCACACCAACCACCACCCCACCACCACTACTACCACAGTAACACACGCCACAACCCTTGCCCCACTCCCACAGCCATCACTGCCACACCCATCTACCACCACTACTACACCACCACTACTACCACCACACACACCACCACTACTACCACAGTAACACACGCCACAACCCTTGCCCCACTCCCACAGCCATCACTGCCACCACCACCACTACTACCACCACCACCAACACCACCACTACTACCACACACACCACACCCACCACTACACACCATACCACGCCACAACCACCACTCACACACACCACCACCACACCACCACCACCACCAACTACCACACCACCACACCACCACACCACCACCACCACCACACTACACCACACCACCACACACCACACCACCAAACCACCCACCACCACACTCCCACCACCACCACCCACCACCACCAACACCACCACCACCACCACCAACACCACCACCACCACCACACCACCCACACCACCACCACACACCACCACCCACAACCCTACCCCACCACCACCACCACACCACACCACCACCACCACCAACCACCACCACCACCACCAACACCACATACACACCACAACACCCACCACCACCACCACCACCACCACCACCACACACCACACCACCACCAACCACCATCCCACCACACCACCCACCAACACCACACACACACCACCACCAACACACCACACCACACACCACCACCACCACCACCACCACCACACCACCACCACCACCACCACCACACCACCACCACCACCACACCACCACCACCACCACCACCACACCACCACCACCACCACCACCATCACCACAACCATGCCTACTGCCCCTGCCATCACAACGCTCATCAGGTCTCCACCACACCGCAGCCTCTGCATTGCACACTGAGTTTATTTAATATTCCTAGTTACTTTACGACTGAAATACTAAAATATATACAAACTGTGGAATATGGACTGAATATGTAACTTCTACGTAATCGTGATTCCAGTTAATTTCTTGTAGAATGAAATGCCTGAAGATCGAAATCTACAGATATTAACTTTTCAATGGGTATAATTTGTATAAATCTCTTCAGCTGTAACGCATAGCTCTAAGGTTTCTCCTGTACGCCCGATAAAGCCAGCAGTTTACGTTACAACTGGAAAATATTTGTCATAATTCCAAACAGAAAACAATCCATTTACAATATCAGTACGCAGGCAAATTACCTCTACCAAATTCAGTATTATCGTTTAGGTGACTTTGCTTACGGGCAAGGAAAATTGAAACGAGCTTTGATTTTGTATTAAGAAAGTACCTTGTTGGGATTTCGTCTCTACTTAGGAAACATCATTAATACAGTAGCAATATGTAACGGAGACCTTGCAGTAGCTCAAGCGGTTAATCGCCGCTTCTCACAGCGGAAGCTCGGATTAGATCCTAGGTAAATCCTTTTCGGAATTGTGGAAGTCAAAGTGGTTCTGGAGTAAGTTTTCTTCGATCACTTCGGTATTCTTTGCTACATATCATTCTAAAAAACTCTCCAGGTTTATTAGCCTCTTCTATAATTATGCACAATAGGCCTATCAGAGATTGTTGTAACAAGATATGTAGTCTCCCGCCACCCAAACAAATAATGTTTATCACCGCTATACTGTAGTCCGTAAGTGCACAAGAATATGAAGATTTCGCTCCATCATCCTAACTTACAACCCGAGGTAACTAGAATTAATTTGATGTTATACTGACCTCTTCTTCTCCGTCTTTCAATTGCGCATTTTCCAAGAAGATGCCCTAAAACACTTCTTCGTACATTCATCTTCTCCTCCATCCTGGGTACATAACTAAGCCACTGTATTATTATGTCCTAACAAAACCACTTACGGACACAAACTAACTTAACAGCTTTCATTATACAGAATAGAGATAGGCTAATAAAATACGACTAGACTGAAAATTGGGCAGTTTTAGGAATACTGCTTATGAGGCGTCCAATTAGATTTGCGCCTTCCATAATTTACGTATTGGTTACTCTAGGATGCAACTTTCACAGACGACGTGATTGGTTGAAAAGGTAACACAATCTGTCAAAGAAACATTATTTCTGACGACTGCTTGTGGAGCCTAAAACTTGGAATGCGACAAGGAAATGAAACTTTGAACTCACACCAGCAGTCACATCAGCGGGTTGGAACTCACTTTCTTCGCTAGATCTACAAGCAGTCACACAGAAGAGACGTAGCTGCACTTATCGCTAGATCTACAAGCAGTCACACTGAAGAGACGTAGCTGCACTTATCGCTAGATCTACAAGCAGTCATACTGAAGAGACGTAGCTGCACTTATCGCTAGATCTACAAGCAGTCACACTGAAGAGACGTAGCTGCACTTATCGCTAGATCTACAAGCAGTCACACTGAAGAGACGTAGCTGCACTTATCGCTAGATCTACAAGCAGTCATACTGAAGAGACGTAGCTGCACTTATCGCTAGATCTACAAGCAGTCACACTGAAGAGACGTAGCTGCACTTATCGCTAGATCTACAAGCAGTCATACTGAAGAGACGTAGCTGCACTTATCGCTAGATCTACAAGCAGTCATACTGAAGAGACGTAGCTGCACTTATCGCTAGATCTACAAGCAGTCACACTGAAGAGACGTAGCTGCACTTATCGCTAGATCTACAAGCAGTCATACTGAAGAGACGTAGCTGCACTTATCGCTAGATCTACAAGCAGTCACACTGAAGAGACGTAGCTGCACTTATCGCTAGATCTACAAGCAGTCACACAGAAGAGACGTAGCTGCACTTATCGCTAGATCTACAAGCAGTCACACTGAAGAGACGTAGCTGCACTTATCGCTAGATCTACAAGCAGTCATACTGAAGAGACGTAGCTGCACTTATCGCTAGATCTACAAGCAGTCATACTGAAGAGACGTAGCTGCACTTATCGCTAGATCTACAAGCAGTCACACTGAAGAGACGTAGCTGCACTTATCGCTAGATCTACAAGCAGTCACACTGAAGAGACGTAGCTGCACTTATCGCTAGATGTACAAGCAGTAACGTCAAGGGAATCTCAGGATACTAAACTGGTAACCGTAGCTGCCATGAACTGCTATGTGAAGGGGACTTTCTCGGCAACTTAAAGAGAAAAGTTAATGTGTCTGCTTCCAAGGCATAAAGAAATCGGACATAAAGATTTTGTACTCACAAGAAAGATACTGATTTTGCAAGACCGTAATGGATCTCGGATATGTGACCTGAAGGAAAGCATGTGTACAAGACGCCAATAGAATTGTGTCTATTTTAAGAATTAAATTTATTACCCCCTAACATGTTCTATTTTACGATTTGAATTAAAGACTATTGTTTTTTTACTAATTCAATATTTTCACGCTGTTAATAAGTAATTTAAATATAAAGACACTGCAGAACAGGTTATCTGTCTCTAACGTTATACTTACGGGAATTCGAATGGATTTAAACGCGATATATAAAGGATTAAAAGATAGCGTTTAATCCATAGATTAGGTTTTGTATAAATTGTTGTTTCAGCGGGAAATTAGTTTTTATAAGTGAGAGAAAGCAGATATTACAGTGACTGAGTTTGTGTGTCACCGGTTTAAAAATGTCGTTGAAAGCAATGAAGTTTCCCTACGTGACGAATAGTCATATACCCAAATAACTGACAAATTTGTGAAGAAGAACATTTACTGAAGAAATTATTGTCATTCGTATGCCTTTTACGGAAATCAAACTTTATTACAAGAGCTGGCCACTTGCTCCTTCCGTGAGTCAAATTAATCCAGTCACACATTTTCACCCTACCCTTTTAAGATCCATTTCAAACTTATCCTCCCATACATGCCTAGATCTTCCCAGTGGCCTCTTTGCTTTCTCGAATAAACAGACGTATTAAAATTTTAATAAAATATTATGTTTCTGTGGTGCACGTAATTGTGACAACTACAAAATTCAATCGCGAATCTCTCCAATGAATCTTCATTTATGCTTTATCTTTTCTCATCCTTTTTCTCTAAGTTTTTCGAATTTTACCCCTTTGGAGCGGAAACCCTGGATGGGTTTAAACACAAAGAGGCAAGTCTGATTAATTGACAGGCTGAAGGAAAGAAAGGTAATTGGAAAATAAAACAACTGTAAGTGGGAAGACAGAAGCACTAATTGAGAGAAGAAAGTAATTGATACGCCTTTGGGTCGATACCCGTCTCGCTCTAGACTGCCTGCACAATTACTTGCTCCAGTCGCAGGCACCGCACAGCAAAAAACTCTAATGGAAAAGCGGTGTGTGTCGTCTGTCCTCCGCTGGTCGTCGATTGTAAGAAACCAAGTGTTGTGACGCAGTTTGATTAAGGAATATACAAGTATTATATTTTGCACGTCTTTATTACGACAAATATTGAATTAAGACAGCGAAATTTGGATCTTATGCAAAAATTGTAAAAGTAGAACCGAGTTGGCAGAACTGAAATTCGTTAGGAGAAAGTCAGGCGCACTCATATGGACTGCAGAAGAAATTGAGGCATCATGAAGGAATTAAACGCACAAAAAATTCACGGAATAAAATAGTAAATGCTCTTCGAATTATCTGCTGAAGAATCTCACTCTGAATTGTCCGTCGTACATCAAGAAGACAGACGTTTCGGAAACCCTGAAAACATTGACACTGGACCACTAGGCGTGAAGATGACGGAGACGGGAGAATCAGACAGCGTCTGGAGTTATTTTGTAGCACTGGAATTATTGAGCGAGGATACGAAGTGATGGTTAAAACGAAACCAGAACCTTATTTAGTTGTTAATGAAACCTTAATGACTAGCATCAGTGAAGAAGTAGTCCTGATTTGGATGTAACCTCAATGTATTTCAAGGCAGACTTTTCTACACGGGTTCGCTTTTTCATGTACGTATTATCTTGACTTTCTTCAGTGTCATTCTCTCTTTTCTGCTTTGTCTTTACACACTCTAATACACCCTCTGTGTTTTGAGTGCGTAGTCGATTAATGAATATGTGTCGATCCCGTTCACAAGATCACAGATAATCATGTAAGCCTTGAAGTACGTAAGTCCAGTTTACACGATCACAGATAATCATGTAAGCCTTGAAGTACGTAAGTCCAGTTTACACGATCACAGATAATCATATAAGACTTGAAGTACGTAAGTCCAGTTTACACGATCACAGCTATTCCTATAAATCTTGAAAGTACATCATTGCACTTCACGCTCTAATAACCTAATTTTCTAACGCCTTCTTTGTTGTTATTCTACGTTTCCTTCTTTGTACTTCTATACTCGTAATATTGAATAATTTTGTCGTTACTTTTATGCTGAACTTTCTTGTTTCCTCCATCCACACTCTATCTCCATTAACCCTCAAACTCCCTTGATGTGTGTATAAAATAGTAGATTGGCAGATCCATCTAATTTTAAATGTTACTTAGGCCTATATTCCTCTCACTTCCTAACATATATATATATATATATATATATGGGTGTGTTTATGTGTAATATTTTAAGCAGTCTGTATTGCGACAGGTCCATAACCTCTTTCAAAGCGAGTTCTTCACAGAATGCGATCTATTACTTCCGCTTTCAAATCACACACACGCACGCACACATATTTGTATGAAGATTTTCAAGTCTCGTCATATATGACTTATTTTAAATAAGTACGGTTCCGTAGACTGTAATTTCTGTGTTTATTTTTCGGTAGGTAGAAATGAGGGCAGGGTATCTGCTGGGGTGTAAAGGCGGCCGGTGCGAAGGGCTGACAACCTTCACACCTTCATGCGCTGGCTGTCTAGAAATTCTGGGAGCCTCAAACTCCTGGAGTCCTAAAGGCCTGTCCAGGCCTGTAATGCGATAGCCTTTTAGTAGCTCCTGTAAGTAGGGGTCACGCGAGTAGGTGGCTCAGGGGTCAAGCCGCTGTTGGGGATACGTTGATTTGCAATGGCAACAACATTGGACAATTGGTCCAGCGAAATTTGGTAGCTTGTTTAGGTTCTTGTTGGCGACAAATGGTGTCTGCAACTAAACTTACCGCCAGTTGATGGAGGTGTGAGGTGATGGTACTGAGAGTGCAGCATGTCAGAAAAAGTTCAAAGGACCATCCATGACGATTATTGCAACGGCCGGTCCAGATAACCAAAGAAGAGTGTGAACACGGGACGAGGGAGGAACCGATTTTTGAAAGTCAAAGAGACACTTTGGAAGTCACCTATGGTACAATAATGGTACAATAATGGTACAATAAACGGCTGCTCGTGAATGCGTGATAAGCAAGAAGCAACTTGTAAGGTGGCAGACTACTTAAACTCGTGCCAAGATGGATCTAATATATCAATGTGTGCGGAGAACACACACACTGCAATACTTACGCAATACAGACACTGCAATAATTACGCAATACAGACACTTCAATACTTACGCAATACAGACACTGCAATAATTACGCAATACAGACACTTCAATACTTACGCAATACAGACACTGCAATAATTACGCAATACAGACACTTCAATACTTACGCAATACAGACACTGCAATAATTACGCAATAGTTAATTTCCGGAAGGTCAGGCGTAAGCTGAATTTTGCGCAAGTCGTAATTGAGTGCACGTCTGTTCAGCTATGTGTGTATGTGCAAGGACGCCCATTTGAAATACAAATTTCAAAATAACGAAACCTGACTGGCTGTAGCATTACCGCCTGGCCCCCTGTGTTATCGCCCAGCAATATTCTTCGTTCACCTTTTTCTTACTGCGCTTTCATTTCGGCCATGAAATTTTCTGCGCGCACTTCTAAACCTTTATTTCCTTTTTCACCCTTTTAAAATTGCGTAACTCTGAAAGTTTGTAACTTGAAACTTGCTATGTCGGGGATTGTCTGTATATTAAAATATAATCACATTTTAATGCAGTAAATAAACCTACTGAAATTTCTTGTTATTTTCCCTTCGTCTTATCAAAACCAAAATGTTTATTCCTCCGGCAGGAGATTTGTGTTTGTGAATTTTCTTGGTTTAGCTGACAGCATTGTAGATAGGCGAGCTTCCGCTGTATAATTAAGTTTGTAATGCTCGTTACTGAAGTTACCAGTAACCAAGAAAAGGCTTAAAGTCCTGATGCTGAAGACTAAGTCTCCCGGTATGCTGACTTGCATGGACTTACCGACAATTTAGAAGTTTGCAGTACGTTGTATTGCACGGCCAAGAAGTCCAACAAGACTTATTGACGTTTCTTTTACCTTCAGCTCTGGAAAACTGCTTGTTATAAAGCAGTTATTTTCAGAACTATGTTAATAATTAAGAAAGTAAACATAGCTATTATTTTTTCTGTGACGCAAAAGCCCAAGTCGGTCTTAGGCCGCCTCTTTTGAGTTTTCTATATCACATACACTTAGGCAGACACGTCCGTATGACTCCACTGAACGAGTGAACAGCTCCTGACAGAGGCCGCTACCTACGCAAAAAAATAAATAAAATAAAATAAACAGAAGGGAAAAACGTCCATGCCCTCAGCGGGAGTCGCACCCGCAAGCTCAGAAATCAACCAGCTTCAGACCTACGCCTTAGATCGCACGGCCACCGGAATCGGTTCAACACAATTGTGTTTATTATTAACAAATTAACCTTCTTCCTATAAAATGTTCATGTCTCTCTTCATCTTAATTAATTACCAGGCCAGCAAAAATGTATGAGGAAAGCTAGCTGCGCAATCACAAAGTGCCATTCCGTAGAGAGATATCTGGTTCTTAAAATAATTTTATTATACAAGTTCAGAAATTTTATTTAATTCCAGATAATTGTGGCCGAAACGATACACAAATTGCATTAATATGTGTGTTTTATTATATAATACTATACGTTAATGCTGAAATAATTTAAATATATTTAATTTAGAAATTGTACAAAAAGTCTAACAACAAAATATTATCCTCGCTGAATGTGTTAGAACAGGTTTATAATATTCCTTCATCCACTCCTCCTGTAGTTCAGCCCCGTGCTATTTATTTCTCGCTGCGGTAAGTTACCATTACATGGGAGTGTCGTATCTTTGTCCAGATCTTGCATTTACTATTACGCCTTATTTTAGATATCGCTGTCTCTGTTTTTCTATTTTAATATTCAATTTTCTTTCTTGTCTTCTTTATATTTTTTCGAGAGAAGTATTGTACTGGCCGTCTTATATAGTAGATTTGTTATTGTACTTTTTGTGGTGAATCTGAAGGCTGTGTGTTCTCGTTGTCACGTCAGTTGCGTTGTGTGCGAGGGTCAACATAGCAGTAATTAGGCACAGGTGAGCTATGTGGCCATCTTACGTGCAGACGGACACAAATTGTGAATGAAACGCTGTAATTAAACTGCAGTGAAGGAAGTTACATAAAGAAAAACTGATTGTGGTAAATAAGGTGCAGGATTAGTTACATGCATACATACATACATACATGACTTTTATTACAGTATTCGGAATATAGCTTGCGTGGTATAAAGAAGAAACGTACAGGAATTGTGGGAGAAACATATTACTGCAAAGAGACATATGTGTATTTCAAGATTCCCATTTTACTCGTAGAATACTGTAATGGGTCTTAAAAAGTTACTTAATGTGTACTAAGTCAGGCAGTTTCAGACTGCAAAGGGATATTGGTGTCGTGTTTCAAGTGCGTTAAATTCAGTTTTGTTCATTTCTTCAAGTTTTTAATTAATTAGACAAAGACCTGCTTACTTGTTTGTGCTACAAGGACGACCTAATAATCTCGACAGTCTTAGGAACACAGTTGACACAATATGACATTTTCTAAAGAGTTCGGCACTATGAAACATCTGCGAATGAAGTTAACCTGAATGTGTCATTTCTCAACGATATGAAACTTATTAAAAGGCCTTTAATCTTACAGTTTATGATACGACGCAAAAGGAATTTATTTCACTTCGTGGTAACGTCAATTCAAGACCTTACGAGGTACAATCAGTGTCTTTTCTTCTTGTCAGGAAAATAATTTGCTCTCGTCTCCTACCAATTTGAACTCCTGTTTTTGTCTTCTCTCTCTTTTACTCCCGTTCCCCTGTGGTATGAAAATCCGCATAGAAAGCAGGATGTCAGCGTCCTAAAGTCGACAGAATTCGTCTGTCTGTCTTTCTCTTGAATGTACTGTCCTTCAGAATACGTCCTCTGAAACGAAACACAAAATGCTAATTTTGAAATTAAATATTTCTTCGACCCAGATAAAGTAATGTTATTCAGAAAAGAAAGTTTCCTAAACCAAGACAAGTTACTGCCTTTCAGTATACATGGTTCTTCTAACACCAAAAAGGTTGCTTATCAAACAATATCTTCCTCCAGCCCTGATAAAATAATATAGTTCAGAAAAACATAGTTCCTAAACCAAGAATGTGTACTGCGTTTGGGAATACTGACCCTTTAAGTACAATAATATACTACATTTAAGGCTACACACGTCATTAAAAGGAATAATATGCTGCCGTTTAGAATATATGTTTCCTCAACTCAAATAATATTGTCTTTCAGAGAACGCAATTTATTAAAAAATGTACTATTCTCAACTATAAACAAAATTTTAAACATTCTTTTTTCAAGGTTAATTAAATATGTAGACGGACTTATTGTGGACCTTCAGTGTGGTTTCGAAGTCAAAGATCAAAAAAAGATCTTTCATTCCCCAAATAAATGAGAAAAATTGGAATATAATGGGGCAGTGCACCTGGTATTTATAGACTTCAAGAAAGTCTATAATTTAATTAAGGTGGAGGTTTGTATAATATCGTCATTGAACTTTGTATCCCCATCCAACTAATTAAGTTAATAAAAATGTGTTTGAAAGAAACCTGCAGTAAATTTCTTATACGAAAATAGTTGTTTATACATTTCCTATTCAGAATGGTCTAAAACAAGGGGATAAACTATCCCTCTTCTTTTTCAACCTTTCTTCAGTTTATGCTATCAGGACGGCCCAAGAACCCCAGGAAGGATTGAAATTGAACGGCATATATCATGTTCTGATCTATGCTGATGAATTTAATTTATTAGTCGAACATATAAATACTAAGAAGAAGGTAGAGAAACCTGATCAGTAACTAGTAAAGAGGCTTGCCTAAAGTAAATACTGAGAAAACTAAGTATATGAATATCCTTTTAGCAGATAATTTGCGATATATTTTTAATTTTTGTTGTAAAAGTGCCAAAAAAGACGTTTAATAATGACTTGTATTGTCTGGTTATAAAGCAAAGGCATCTAATATTAGTGCAATAGAACGTTCATTTTCTAGAAGGTAACAATAAATTACATAAAATACTTTGAGTTTGATATTTAGATCAGATTTAAGAAGACGTCATATATATATAGAATGATGTCTCAGAGTTTCGAGATTGGGAGAGTGAGTGTTGAAAAAAGTCTTAAGGACACCGATTGTGGTAATATCAGATCAATTGAATTTACTGAGGATTGTGCCGAGCACAGTGTTGTTTTTAGTGGTGTTGGGTCTGCGGGGTCTTTATACCACCAAATGTTTTAATGTTAAAGTTTAAGAGACGTTTCCAAGGGTTATGCAGTCTTCTTTTCTTTCTAACAACTGCCCTTTTGCCAGATATGATTTGTAGTGACGTAGATATAGACCTATTTAGGCACATTGTAGTGACGTAGATACAGACCTATTTAGGCACATTGTAGTGACGTAGATACAGACCTATTTAGGCACATTGTAGTGACGTAGATATAGACCTATTTAGGCACATTGTAGTGACTTAGATATAGCCCTATTTAGGCACATTGTAGTGACGTAGATATAGCCCTATTTAGGCACATTGTAGTGACTTAGATATAGCCCTATTTAGGCACATTGTAGTGACGTAGATATAGACCTATTTAGGCACATTACTAAAACAATCAGACTACTGTTACAGATTTTTATCACAACTGATTCTTACATGTAAGATTCTCCTATTACATATTCTCTACTAAGCTGACCAGCTATATCAATATATTTCATACGGTCACGGGCCTATTAAGAAATTGTCAAGTCTCAAGTCTGTGAATTTTTCAAAATATTTGACCTTATGTTTACAGCTATGTTAAACCACAGACCTAATATTTATGGTAAGAGTCAATCATGTCAGACAATATCAATCGACGTAACAAGCTTGAGAAGTCAAGTTCACTATTTAATAATTAGAGATGTAAAATTTTATCTTCATAATCTTTATACGCCGATACCACCGGCAGCGCGGTCTAAGGTGTGTTTCTGTAGCCACTCGGTTGCTGGGATTGTGGGTTCGAATCCCACCGACGGCATGGATATCTGTCTGTTGTGAGTGTTGTGTGTTGTCAGGTAGAGGTCTCTGCGACGGGCTGATCACTCGTCCAGAGGAGTCCTAACGAGTGTGGTGTGTCTGAGTGTGATCACGAAGCATCGATAATGAGGAGGCCTAGGCCCACTGGGGCTGTCTAGCCACTGGAAAAAACTTTATGCACAGCCTGATGATAAATTAATTTTTAACCGAAATTTTTAACCTGATTTCCAAATATATGAATATGTTTGACGGGCAAATATTTATTTTTATAATCACAATGTTGCCGTTTTTGTTCTCTTTGCATCATCAAAACCTCACTCGATTTTACAGTAGCTATCTATGCAGGTTGCTACATAAATATTTACGTTTCATAATTTCTTCAAGTTCTTATTAAGCAACTCATACTTACTCCTGTGTTTTGTTCCTTTGTTCTATTGTCATTACTTATGTTGACGCTGAATTCATAATTGGCTTTCGGGCTGTTGAGTCAGCACATTAATGAACTAAATTGAATTGAATTGGATTTAACTGAACTGAATTATCAGAGCCGATTTGGCTCAGTCGGGGTAGTGACTAGGATTCAGGCTTGACATCCGAGGAGTCGTGGTTCGATTCTCGACAGGACTGAGGAATTTCTCTTTTCTCAGACTCGTCTAGACCAAACATGGAGTCCACCGAACCTCACACTCAGTGGGTACCGCGGCTCATTCTTCGGGACTAAAGTGACTAGTTACTGAAGGAGACAATATGTTCCATTGGTGCCGAGGTTAGGAATGAGTGGAGCAGTAACACCAATCCGCCATAAGACATTTGCCTGCATAAAGGAGAAATTAACTTTACGTTTCTTCTTCTTCTTCTTCTTCTTATTATTATTATTAGTGGTAATATTAGTACTGGTATTAGTAGTAGTAGCAGTAGAATTAGTAATAGTATTGGTGTGGTTTTATTACGTATTGTTACCGAAACTGTAGATGTTTCTACAGTGTTCGCCTTATTAAATTGATTAAATAAGGAAGACATCAGATTTCCCTGGAAGAGAAAATTTGAGGTGCTTAGGGGCAGGTGGAACAATGCTACTAAAACTGTCTGTAGATATGTGGACTGTGAACTTATACTGATTGAACTGGCTCACGATGTTGCCCACTGAATATTTATATTTTTTATGTTGACGATGCCGAAAATGTCTGTAATTTAAGGACAAGGACGTCTTGGTGTACTGAATAATTATTAACTTTTTGATGAACACCCTGTATAGTCCGACCATAGCCAGTGGTTATCCAGCCTGTAACGACACTGGCGTGCTTTGGTAATAACCACACTTCAAATATCCTATAGTAGCAGCTGTTTTCTCTGAATAGTTTCATTCCTGGTCACATAAGCCTTCACCTTCTTTGGGGGATATTATTCTTTTATTAATTTTACGACTGCTACTACTATTACTGTTGCACTACTACTACTACTACTACTACTACTACTACTACTACTACTACTACTACTACTACTGCTACTACAACTGTGGCTACTAGTAAAAAGCCCATTAAAATTTCAACAGTGGATCTTCTTATTAAATTTGCAAAATAAATTCTCCAAAGTAAGCATTTTCTGACAATGTGCAACAAATTTAGCTATAACAAGAGAATTCGTTAGAAAAACTTAACCTTATTGAAAATTAGATTAAATAGAATGAAAGGATATGGAAGTCTGTTAATTATTAATATAAAAACCAATTTTCAATCACATAAAAGGCTTTCAAATTGTTATTATCAGTATTTAATATTTTAATAAACTCTATTATTAAAATACGATTCCTGAAAAATAATTTGGAAGCACTCAAATAAAATGTTTTATCAAGTACCGCAGTCACAATTAACATTATCCCTGTCCCGTGCAGTAAACTTTTTCACAATATACTTTATTCTGTAATCACCGTGCATCTTTTCACAGTCACTATTTACCACCAACTGGATGCAACTTTATTTAAAAAACTGTATAGTTTTTTTAAAACATATTTAAAAACTTTTTAAAACCCGACATATATTTCGGCTCTTATAGAGCCATCTTCAGGGGTTTATTGTCGTTAAAACTGCATATATTAAAACGCCTTTTTCATTGGTTCACTTTTAGGAAGGTTTTTCACTTTTCCACTGCTTGGTATGCACAGACACTATTTGTTATTCGTGCTATAATACTACAGTATCAGACGCACACACAAACAGTACAGCCTACACCATGAAAAATACGACCTAATGAACAAGATAAACCAGCACCATGCATCAACATTAACATATTATTTTAGCACGAATAACAAATAGTGTCTGTGCATACAAAGCAGTGGAAAAGTGAAAAACCTTGCCTAAAAGTGAACCAATGAAAAAGACGTTTTAATATATGCAGTTTTGACGACAATAAACCTCTGAAGATGGCTCTATAAGAGCCGAAACATATGTCGGGTTTTAAAAGTTTTTAAATATGTTTTAAAAAACTATACAGTTTTTTAAATAAAGTTGCATCCAGTTGGTGGTAAATAGTGACTATTTCACAATATTTATTCCAGCAACTGCAAAATAATATTGTTGTGCAATTGTTAGAATAAATAGCTCTCATATTAAATAGAATAAAATTAAGTTTACTGACACAATAAAACGCCAATTGTCGATCTATCAAAATCTTGCAACTTCTTGCCATCAACATTTAATATGTCATTGAAACTTGATTAATCAAATAACGTTGTCAAATAAAATTCGGGAACAATGGAATAAAATATTTTGTTAATTAGAGATAGATGACATAAAGAGAAGCATTATGTAGAGTAGACGCTTATAATAACCATGAAAACCAGGGACTTTGACGTCACTACCATTATATCCACATATAACCACGTCCTTATTTACTCGGAAGGAACTTCTGTCTTGCCCATGGGAAGCAGTCGCTATGGCGTCAAACCAAGTGTAGCATATAAGACCGCTTGTTGTTTTGTCGCTGTTATTGTTGTAGCAGCTGTCCAGCATTATGAGTCAGGCACTTGACAGAGACGACCAGAGTGCAGATATGGGTCAGGCTTTAAATACGCAAGTCAAGTGTCCAGAAGAACGAAGCAGCACAAAGGATAACGGATAACAACCATCCAATCGTACCGACGCTAATGAAGAACAAAAGGGAATCAGTGCTTCAAGTGTCAGAAAGGAACAATGGCCCTCGAAGCGTTATGAGCAACAGTGTTTTAGAAACAGCCTTCGAGATCATCACTTTACCATTTTGCTTCCCAGAGCTCTCGGAGCCAGTGCAGTCTCAGAGAATAGCAGTTTTGCTGACAGCTGAGCGTACACGTCTAAATGTACCTCACAGCACTGTACTGAGGCCACAGTAAGAATGCCACAGATCGACTCCCTCCACAACTCTATCGTACCCCTCCGGCTGACAGGAATACAATGAGAAAGTAAGAAAATGTATTGGAGAGAAGAGGAAATATTCTGATGATAGACCTTTTCGTGCTTGATCGAGAAGCGGCGGCCGTAACCTCGGCCGTTCGTGCGTCCTATGCCAGGTCTCGGGTGGGGTAACATTCGGTGAAGGAAGCTACGCAAAGCAGCGCAGTGATAATAACCTTATAAAGTATAATAAAGGCCTATAGTGCTACAGCAGGTGCTGTAAATCTTGTCCTCCTGACAGAATACGAGTAGAATAAGTATGCCTGCGGAGCGCATTGTTGTTAAATCTGTGGGGTTCCTTCCCGGAAGTTGTAGAAATCTCACGGCTGATGTTTCTTAGTAATGAGTGAGCAGAGTAAAGAAAAGAGGGAGTTTCTGCTCCGCAAGAACCTGATGTTACCCGGTCCACGTAAACAACGAAACACAACTCCTCAAATCAATAACAGTATCGATACCAACACCATCTTCCCTCTTCAGCAGACTCCTGCCACTTCTAGCCATTCAGTTCACACTAATGTTGATACTTTCGTTAGCGCTGTGAGCTAGGTGGCAAGGCCAGAAGGTGATTGGGAGTTGAGGTCAGTGCTGTTCATAAGACTTCTTCCTGTGGCCCCAGTGTATTCGCAGATTAACCTAGCCTGCCATTAAGCGGAACTGTGTTTCGAGACCAAAGTTTACGGCTTCGTGGAAACTGCGATTCGATATGATTTCCTTTTGGAGCGTGACAGTTGCCAGAATGAAGAGAGCTCTTGAGAAGCTCAACTTAGATAATGCCGTTCAGTTTGTGTCACCATTTTAAGAATGTGATGCAGCCATAATAAGTAAGACAGAGATGGCAACACTGAAGCTGTTGGGCCAGTGACTTTGATGGCGTTGCCAAAGGACGACAACAGTCCTCAGTCGGTGTGACTGGTACTCTGGACGGGATTCGAGCTTCGTTACTCTCACGCAATAAACGAGTATTACCTAAGAAGTAAACAGCCGGGTACTACAGCCAGAGGTCTCCACCCTACAAAACCTGGACTTGGTTGAGAGACAGATGTTTGGAGACAGATGTTTGGAGACAGATGTTTGGAGACAGATTTTATACAGATTTCATATAGACTTTATGTAATAACATACTGCATTTTAACACACGTATTGTAATCTGTAAAATTAGTCACTACGACATTTACCATTCAGAGACACGATGTACGCTGCAAATGTCTATGCACGTTGACTCCGTGATGATGGCTGAAATAGTCAGCCGAAACATGTAGGAGTGTAAAATAAATTTATTTTGCAGTGGTTGGTGGTAAAAGGCTTACATATGTAAAGAAGCTGCACGGAACATGTATAATATTAAGAGTAATAACTTATTTATACTGACGATTCTTCTTTCAGTACTTAAGTAAATTACTCCATAAACTTATTCTAGGCTACCAAAGAGATAAATCCTCTTCAAAATAATCTCCTGACCTGAATAGACGTCGCTGTTCTGTTACCAGACCGACGCCAGCTACGCCGTATCCAGACGGTTGGTACCATCCACTTGCAGCTTATACAAGAACTAAAGTTAAGTTGTTCTTGGGAAAGTATAAATAAAAGAAAGCTTCGGTGAAATGTGAAGAACAGTGCCTCGTGTTCCTCATCAATTATAGCGAATTCGCCTCCTCCGAAGTAGCGCTGCACTTTCGAATCCGTCTGAAGTGATGGGCAATGTCCCTCGTTGTTCTGTGAAACTAGATGATTAACAGCAGGCTGACTACGCACCCTGTCAGAACAGGACTGTTATTGCAGGACGGCCACGGAACAGGCAAAGCTCTACACTTGTATTCTGGTGACTTACACAAGTTTCGAAATTAGTGTTAGGTGACATGCTCTACTCTCTGAGGTCTATCACGATGTAACCAAAGTGTTCGCAAGCTAATGCCGAACTGTGTCGTGTTAAAGGATATTTCGGCCTCCTGCTACATCTTTATTTCTTTCTACTGTATTCGACGCTATTTTACCTCTGAAAATCAAGTGTAAAAGTCAAGTTCTGTGCATATGAGGGAGTGGAGGTGTAGCTCCATTAATCTCTACACTACGCGGAGGTAAGTGCTTAGATTCAAGCACTGGCTGCTTTTCCCCAGCTGTAAAAGTTCCCCTGATACCAATTGAACAGAAGGTTATGCGAGCCTCATAGCCGGTCTGGAAACTTTGGAGAAGAGAAAAATCTCTTTCCAGCCTGGAATCCACTCGTGATTCCTCGAAAGTCTAACCTATCACTGATATATTCCTGCTCCCTGCAACTGAAGGACCTTGCTAACTAACAGGGTAATAATTGTCATGAAGACTAACCTTATCCCTCCTTCTGTTCATTAGTGCTCACATTGTGCATTCCTCTTGGGAGACACAAAAACTGACTACAGCAAATACACACACGTTTACAGCTGTGCATACTTGTGTGTTCATATGACTGCAACACATACTTGTGTGTTCACATGACTGCAACAGAACACCTGTATTGCAGTCAGTTACCAAGCTTCTGGACAAACGTGAACTGGTGCAAGGCGCCGTCTTAGTAATGATAGGTTACTAATACTAAAAGGCAATAATAAAACAATGCGAAGTTAATATAATATACAAGTACATGTCGACGTCTATTGTTATGTCAGACTATTCCTGAGTACGAAATGCCGAGTTGGAACCTGAAGATTGTGCCTTGTATTCTGTAGTGGGCTTGCATTGTTACGGCCTATCGTCTTGGCTGTAAGCCTTGACGTAGTAATGAGGACGGTTGTTTGTGGCAAGAGCAGACCTCTGTTTCACAATTAGTCCTTTGGGAAGGAAACTTTGATTGCGCGGATGTCTGGGGATTTGAACTATAGATGTGTCGATCGCCTTAGCTGAAGACCCTCACGATCGTGTCCCTTTTAAACTATAACCTGGGATTTGCTTAGTAACTGGTGAAAATCACGGAAATGCTCAGCCAGGAATATCTGGTTAGATTTGGACACTTAATTGGTATGTCGTCTTGGCTGCTATGTTATGGGCAATCCCTTTGGGCCTATGGCGCTTCGGTCGTATTTGTTTGAAATAGAAGGTAATTTCAAACAGCTCCTTGTCTGCCTACCAGTTGTTAAATTAAGAGTTCCTCCTCATCGTTATCTTTGAATCAGTGTTCTAATGCGAAAAACATAAACCTCATTACCTCGTGAATTAACAACCTGCATTATAGTCGCAATGTGAAAACACTTGGGTTGTAGTAGTTGCAGCTTCAGGGCGTAAGTCCTAGCAGCGGACCTCCAGAGAAAGCTCATATGTTCGATTATGAGGCGGATATACTGCTTATAAGACAACGTACAGTTTCTGAAAAAGTTTAAGGAAGAAGCAGGGGATGTAGTGAGAAACATATTTACTACGAAGGGGGTGGGGGGGGCGATATTTACGTCTCTGAAGGTTTCCAGGCAGTGCCTTCTGGCCCTGCTAAATGGCTGCAAGATTGAATTTTGGAATGTGTAAAAGGTTAGGTGTGATTAAATTTTCTTGTATGCCTGTTCTGAATGCTCGGGATTGTAGTACAGGGAAACATGCTAGAAGGAAGACGAAGGAGAAGAATGGAAAGCAATTCCAGAAAGAATATTAATATAATGGAAAGGGGAAAACGGAAGAAGTAAATAGCCTTGCTGCTAAACGTGGGAGAAAATTCTTGTCCTCTGAAGAGTCTAGGACTGATAACTGGAGACCTGAAGGGATGTATTTAAGGAATGTGGATTGTGTGGTTGGGATTTCTGCCTAGCGAGACAGCACGGGTCAGCGACTACTCTCTGTGCAAAAACATTTATTTTATGCGCCCTGCAGAAGTGTTCCAGCGGCCAGTGCTGCGCGTTGGCTCGCTGTGTGTTAAAGCAGGTACTGACATAACAACCGACTTCCTTTCCTTCCTCTCTGCCCCTATTCCTCACCCCGGAAATTCAAGTTATCTGTCCTGAAATGTACCTCTCCTTTATTACTGCTTCTTCTAATGCTCCTCCTCCTCCTTCTCTTCCTCCTTCTCCTCCTCCTTCTCCTCCTCCTCCTCCTACTACTACTATTACCAGTACTACCACTGCTAATCATAATAGTAATAATAGTAGTAACGAGGCTTAGCATTATCTGTACTTAGCATAATTCATATGTAAACTGTCTTCAGCAAAAGTGCAAAGTTTGCTATCAGCGAGATAATAAAGACATTTAATTATTTATGCATTTCACGTATGCTATATTCAAAATGCATATATCCCAAGCACAGTAATTATGATGATGATGATGATGATAATAATAATAATAATAATAATAGCAATAGAGCAATGAGGGTGCCCTATATGATACTAAACTACTGCATGGACCGTGATAGCATGACTGGTATTAGACAACCATAATTTAGCTAGGAAATCATCTTCGACGGTAATTCGACAGTATATATCCCAGGCTTCGAGAGCGCCATAAGAAGTGGGTCCCTGTCACCATGATAAGTGGGTCCCTGTCACCATGATAAGTGGGTCCCTGTCACCATGATAAGTCGGTCCCTGTCACCACGATAAGTCGGTCCCTGTCACCACGATAAGTCGGTCCCTGTCACCATGATAAGTCGGTCCCTGTCACCATGATAAGTCGGTACCTGTCACCACGATAAGTCGGTCCCTGTCACCACGATAAGTCGGTCCCTGTTACCACGATAAGTCGGTTCCTGTCACCATGATAAATCGGTCCCTTTCACCATGATAAGTCGGTCCCTGTCACCATGATAAGTCGGTCCCTGTCACCACGATAAGTCGGTCCCTGTCACCATGATAAGTCGGTCCCTGTCACCATGATAAGTCGGTACCTGTCACCACGATAAGTCGGTCCCTGTCACCACGATAAGTCGGTCCCTGTTACCACGATAAGTCGGTTCCTGTCACCATGATAAATCGGTCCCTTTCACCATGATAAGTCGGTCCCTGTCACCATGATAAGTCGGTCCCTGTCACCACGATAAGTCGGTCCCTGTCACCATGATAAATCGGTCCCTGTCACCATGATAAGTCGGTCCCTGTCACCACGATAAGTCGGTCCCTGTCACCATGATAAGTCGGTCCCTGTCACCACGATAAGTCGGTCCCTGTCACCACGATAAGTCGGTCCCTGTCACCACGATAAGTCGGTCCCTGTCACCACTATAAGTCGGTCCCTGTCACCACGATAAGTCGGTCCCTGTCACCACGATAAGTCGGTCCCTGTCACCACGATAAGTCGGTCCCTGTCACCACGATAAGTCGGTCCCTGTCACCATGATAAGTCGGTCCCTGTCACCACAGCATTGCGCGTTGTCAGATTGCTGGTGAAGGAAAGTCCTCCAGATATGGAGGGTAGGTGCGAATATATTAAATAAGCTGTCACGGATATCCAAAGGGGTGGTCCTTCAGCTTGGGGGTTGGGCGAGGTGCTAACAACTCCTCGCTGTTGAAACTTAACATTTCACGAGGCCTCGGACCTGGACTGATCCTTTGGTACAACACAAACCGTGGAAAACGTTCTTGAGATTTGGTACATGGAATGTCAGAAGCCTGTACAGGTCAGGGTCACTTAAAACAGTGGCCAGGGAATTAGTGAGGTATACATTAGATTTAGTCGGGATGCAGGAGGTTAGATGGGTCAACGGAGGCACTGTACGAGCAGAGGATTTTACTTTTCTCTATGTAACGTGAAATGAAAATCATCAATTGGGAAAAGGATTTTTTTACACCAGGGATATTATCGACAGTTAAGAGAGTAGAGTTTGTTGGTGATACGGTGTCATATATAGTGCTGAGAGGTCGCTGGTGTGATATTATTGTACTGAATTCACATGCATCAACTGATGATAAAGGTGGTAACTCAAAGGACAGTTTTCGTGAGGAATTGGTAAATTTTAATGCACAAATGGAGAGATATTATATTTTCTAACCGACAACTGGGAATGAGAGTTTACATAAGGATAACAATTATAAAGATGTTAGAGTAGTAATCTTCGCCACATAAAAAAATGATTGTTAAGAGTGAACTGTTCCCGCACCAAATCATTCATAAATACACCTGGACCTCTCCTGATGGGAAGACTCAAAATCAGATTACATACGTATTAAGAAATAGGAGATGGTATTCAAGTATACTAGATGTACGATCTTTCAGGGGAGCTAAATCTGGTACCAATCATTGTCTGGTGATTGGAAAAGTTAGGGAAAAACTGTCGGTAAATAAATATGGAACACAGAATTTTGATTCGGAGAGATTTAATGTCAAGAAGCTAAGTGAGTTGAAAGTTAGGAAACAGTACCAGATTAAGATCTCAAAGAGATTTTTAACTTTGGAGAACTTAAGTGATAGAGAGGACATAAATAGGGCTTCGGAAAACATGAAAGAGAATATCAAAATCTAAGCTAAAGACATACTTCTGTATGAACGGAAGCAGCAAAAACAATTTTTTGATGAAAAATGTTCACAGTTTTTGTATCAAAGGAAGCAGACTAAAATGCAGTGGTTACAGGATCCAAACCAAAGTAATGGAGATAATCTGAACAATGTAATATGTGAATGTAACAGGCATCTCAGGAAAAAAAAGAGGGAATATCTGAAAGCTAATATTAATGAACTGGAAACAAACAGTAAGAAAAAAATTGTCAGAGACTTGTATAGGGGCATCAATGACTTTAAGAAGGGTTACCAGTCTAAAACTAATATAGTAAATGATGAGAAGGGTGATCTGGTTGCAGACCCCAGTGGTATTTTGGCTAGGTGGGTTTAACATTTCTCTCAGCTGTTGAATAAACATGGGGTTAATGATGTTAGGCAGACTGAAATACATACAGCAGAGCCACTGGTGCCTGAGCCCATTGCCTTTGAGGTTGCGATGGGTATTGGAAAACTAAAAAGACACAAATCACCAGGTATCGATCAACTTCCAGGAGCAATGAATAAAGGAGGAGGTAGGAAAATTCGTTCAGAGAAACATAAGCTTATTAATTCTATTTTGAATAAGGAGGAATTGTCTGAAAAGTGGAAGGAGTATAAGTTTTAAAACTTTCGCGGCGACATGATTCAATATAGTTTTCTCGGGCGCACAGCCGCGTCAGTTCGTTTGAATACAACGTTTCGGGGACTAACTCCGTCCCCATCCTCAGGCAAAACTGGTTTTGCATGAGGATGGGGACGGAGTTAGTCCCCGAAACGTTGTATTCAAACGAACTGATGCGGCTGTGCGCCCGAGAAAACTATATTGAATTGGAAGGAGTCATTCATTGTACCTTTTTTAAGAAGGGTGAGAAACATATTGCAATAATTATCGAGGCATATCACTTTTGTCAACCACATACTAAATTCTATCCAACATACTTCTGTCAAGGTTAACTACATATGCAGAGGAAATTACTGGCGATCATCGATGTGGATTTAGAAGTAACATACCGACTACTGATCATATATTCTGCATTCGTCAAATACTTGAGAAAAAAAACTGGGAATAAAATGAAACACTGCATCATCTACTTATAAACGTCAAGAAAGACTAAGATTCAGTTAGGATGGAGGTCTTGTGTAATATTCTCATTGAGTTTGGTATCCCTGTGAAAACTGTAAGGCTAATAAAAATGTGTTTAAATGAAACATGTAGCAGAGTCCAGTAGGCAAACATTTGTCTGACACGTTTCCTATTAAGAATGATTTGAAAAAGGAGATTTTTTATCGCCATTGCTTTTCAAATTGCTTTAGAATACGCCTTTAAGAGGGTTCAGGCCAACCAAGAGGGCTTGAAATTGAACGGTACACATCAGCTTCTGGTTTATGCTGATGATGTTAATATATTGTGTGGAAGCATACATACTATAAAAAGAAACACAGAAGCTGTAGTAGTCGCTAATAAGGAGAGAGGTCTAGAAGTAAATGTTGAGAATACTAAGTATGAGTTCACGTTTTGAGAGCAGAATACGGGACAGAATCACAACATAAATATAGGTAATAAATGCATTGAAAGAGTGGAACAGTTCACACACTTGGGAACAACCCTAACAAGTGAAATTCCCATTCATGAAAAATTAAGATTAGATTTAAGTCAGGCAATGCTTGTTATCATTCGATGCAGAATCTTTTGTCTTTCGGTTTGCTATCCAAAAATACAAAGATTAAGATATACAGAACGGTACTTTTGCCTGTTGTTTTGTATGGGTGTGAAACTTGGTCTGTCGCACTGAGGTAGGAACGTAGGCTGAGGGTGTTCCAGATAGAGTTCTGAGGGAGATATTTGTGCCTAAGGGGGACGAGGTAAGAGGGTAATGCTGTACGCCTTACCAAATATTATTCGGATGATCAAATGAAGAAGAATAAGATGGGTGGGGTATGTGGCACGTATGGGTGACAGAAGAGGTGCATGCAGGGTTTTGGTGGGGAGACCTGATAAAATTAGACCAATTGGAAGACCTAGGCGTAGATGGCAGGATAATTTTAAAATGGATCTTCAAGAAGCGGGATGGGAAGACTTGGACTGTGAATTGCTCTGGGCCAGAATAGGAACAGGTGGCAGGCGTTTGTGAATGCAGTAATAATCTTTCGGTTTCCATAAAATGTGCGGAATTTTTTGACTAGCTGAGAACCTGTTAGCTTCTCAAGCAGAACTCTGCTCCTTGTAGTTAGTTAGTTAGTTGGGCTCCAACAGTGACTGTTGTTCATCTTGTAGACTTCTGTCACGCCTGTTAATCATCGAATGACGTCATGTCTGCGATGACAAAGAAACACCCTCAAATAATTTCCATTATGTAGCACTTTCTCAATTTTCTTTTATCAGGATAATTTTGGTGCCAATTAATAATAAGGAAACTTAATACAAAGTAGCAGAATATATAGACAGAAAAATACCCTCTCTAACTCAAAATAGGAAGTTATGTTACAGTCCAAAGGCAATGGAAGATGTAAAAAAGATGTCTGATTTGTATCCATCAGATGCTAGGTTAGAGTCGGTTGCAGCATCTATTGACCTGCCCAAAGTTTCCTGACTTTTGTTAGACCCTTCAAACTAATGGAAGGAGGCACAGCATCGGCGGTATCGGACTGAAGAGGAGAGGAATCTTGTTTAGATTCCCGGCAAGGCAAAGAAGTTCGCTCTTCTTCAAGTTTTTCAGAGCGCATTGGGACCCACTCAGCACCCTGCTGAACACATACCTTGAGACTTTGCTCTGGTGTAGAGCGGCCGTGGTGTGAAATAGACAATACACCTCTCTATACTGCGGAAGTTAATGAGTGGAATTATACGTCCTCTCTCCCATATGAAGTCATGTCTTTCACAGGAAAACCTATGAATTTTACCTTTAATAACTTGCCAGTATTCGCGCCGTGATTTACGAAAGTTAATGACCCATTTCCTCCTAGTGTTTTATCCTAACAATAATATCATTCAGCAGTCACTGCATTCGGATAGCTAAGCCTCCATGAAGAGAAAGAAAATTAGGCTTGACCGTCAGGCTAAACCATAACATAATCATTATGCATTTTATGTCAAAGAAGGACTGCATTACTTTTTTAAAATAATGGAAGAATAGAGCTAGGATTCGATCGATGGACCCGTCAATAGAAGCCAAATGGATCACGGTAGAAGGTAACAACTAAAGTGTCTCCTAAGGCAAACCGCTGAATGAAGGCTGAGCACTTTGACGTTACGAAGTATCTGATACATAACATGACAGGAAACAGACACATGCCACTTGCAAATATGAACCTGAAGCAAGCGTTTGTTACTCAAATGATGTTACTAGCTGCATTGCTGCCTTCTGAAACTGATGCGGCACTTCTCAATAACAACAAAAATTGGAAACCTGAAAATAGGCAGAGATATTGACGGAAAGTAAGAACTTTGTTTTTTAGTGTCTGAAACTATGAACACAGAACTTTTGAGTAGACAGATCATCATTGGTGCAGGAAAGGTGGTGACTATATTTTTATATGGTCTCCTTTGTTCACTTAGGATCAGGTAATTTGGAACTTGTTGCTGACATCTTTTACGTAATAGCGATAAAGATTTATTTGAAAATTGAAACACAAGCCTGGGGCAACTTCGAAAGTTTTACCTTCTTCTCAGATCTGATGGTTGTTACAGTAATAGGAATTTAGATAATACACCGAGTGGCCAAAAATTCAGTTAAAAGAAAAAATGTTCTCTTATTAAAAATAATGTTACCTTTTAAACATGTTAAAATTTTTATGAGCCAGCTGTACGTGTTGTTTCCAATCCAGTTATTCAATTTACAGCAGGTACCTTTAAATTCAGCTGTAAATTCAGTAAGAGATAAAGAAATTTCCAACGCATTTTAATGCAAGTTGTACTAATTGTTAACTGGCTTTTGGGCCAATCTTTTTATAGGTTCTGAGTGAGACAATATCAAATAATGTGTTCCTTAATGAATATTCTACTTACAATAAAAAAAGAAGAGGGTAACTGGATTGGTCACATCTTGCGTGGAGACTGCCTTCTGAAACATGTGATTGAAGGAAAGATAGAAGGAAGGACGGAAATGACGGGAAGACGTGGAAGAAGACGTAAGCAGCAATTGGATGACCTTAAGGAAACGACAGGATACTGGAAATTGGAAGAGGAAACAGTAGCTTGCACTCTGTGAAGAACTCGCTGTGGAAGAGTTTATGGGCCTCTCCTAAGACAAAATACAGAAAGCATAAATGATTGTTCATTAATACAGAATAAATTACGTAAAATCGTAGTAAGATTGCATAAGGTGCTCAAATGTGTCCTCAATATCGAATAGTGTTGTTAGAGTACTTGGATAATGAGGTGCCTTGTAACTTGGACTTTAACTTATATTATGATAAAATCACGGAACAGATTATGGGAAGTACAAGTAGCACGTACGAGGAAGATTGAAAATGAATACAAGTATTATTTTAAAACACTAAAATAAAGATGAAACTTCGAAGAATCAATTACAGATAAGGAGGCTACTAGAAAAATCGATCTTAAAGGCTTAGAACCTGGTGAGTTGGAGTGAATTTATGTGGTAGAGGACAGATATCAGTGGCAGGATTGTGTGAATAAGGCAAGGACTTTTAGATTTCCATAAACGCAATGAATTTCTGTCCACTGCTGATAGTCTCTGAAGGACTCCACTCCGTTGAATATGTTTGACGAGAATTGTGTAAAAACGTTGATAAAAGCTTACTCTCGTCTTCATTTTTTGGTTGCCATATGACAAAGTTACCTCTTACCCACTTCCCGTGTACGTATCATTTGGCTGACTGGTCGAATATTATTCCTTTACGTCCGTTAACTGCTGACCTTATAATCAGTCAGTATAGTGACAGTCAACTAAAGACGGGGTTATAGCTGATATTCTTTTACTCGAATGTATCTCAAGCCACTGACAATGTCCAACACCCGACTAACATACTAATGATCAATTAACATAAACCCTTAGAGATGTATTATATTCATAACGAATGTATTTCTAACCTCCCAAGTTCTCTCGTTAGTTACGTGTACAAATCTAAACCACAATATAATTTATCTTTCATTCAACTAGTGCAATATGAAGTGTCTCAGTTTCCTGTTTCGCATATTGATTCAGAGTAGTTTGATGTAACTTTTTCTTATCATTATTTTATTTATTTATTATTATTATTATTATTTATTCTTTCATCAACAGTCACCTACGAGACAAGTAATTGTTTGACTGTTATTGTGATTTGGCAACTCTTATTATTTAATTCCTGTAACAATATCAGCACAAACATACACAATGTAATCAGAATACAATTGTTTTTAGCAAGAAAAAATATTGCATTGAATTACTGGAAATATATTTTGTAGACTACGTAGCCTTAACAGTAAAAAGTTAAAAAGAGGCGTTCTTTCCGCAGAAATTTCTCTTTTAATTATAAAGTTCCTTTTCTGTCTAGCAGAGCCTTCGGAAGGCGCTACTGAGTCTGTTATCTGCCTCGGAAATTCCAATTTGCAATGGTAATGACGTAAAATGAGCGCAAAGCAAAAAACAGAAATGAGATTTGGCGAGGCGGCAACAACTCTTGTGACGTCTAAGACGCGTTACGACACGTGCAGACTACAAAAATGATCATGTCATGTCATGTCATGTCATGTCATGCCATGTTGTGTTTTATGGAACTGTTCAGCCATCCAACGCAGTCCCCATAGTTATTTGCAATGCTGACTAGCTTTCAGGCCACCAGTGCAGGCTACAACATCCACGAAGTAATGGGCATAACATTAGGTTCCTTTATTAGGGGATCCGTTATAGTTAATCGTGTAACACGTAACCGGTATTTCATATTACATTTACGTGCAAAAGGGACCTCAGGTAGCTCAGTCAAATGATAGTGACTATGCTATGCGCTGGGAAAAGGGAGATCCTTATTACATTTACGCAAAACCCAAGGTATCTCAGTACCCAACGACTAGTCTACGGGCTGCATAACTGGTGTACGATACTATATATGTAGGGAGTACTAGGTAGATGAGTCAGTACGCAGTGACAGTTGTGTGCTGGATTACGGCTGTTCCGTGCTACACGTACATAATGGACCCTAGGTAGTTAAGTCGGTATATAAATAGCTATGTTACATACTGGATAAACTGTGTTCCATATTATATTTTCGTAAGGTGCCCGAGGTAGCTCAGTCGGTATGTAGAAACTACGTTATATGAGGCCGTGTATGGCTCAGGCGCTTAGTCGCCGGCCTCTCACCGCGGAGGTCCGGATTCGATCCCGGGCCATTCCATGTGGGATTTGTGGTGGACAAAGTGGCAGTGGGACAGGTTTTTCCCCGAGTACTTCGATTTTTTCCTGTCAGTTTCATTCCAACGGTGCTCCATTACAAGGAAAAACGAAAAGGATGGGTTGGCACGTAGCATGTATGGATAAGCTGAGAAACATATATATGTATATAAATAATTTTAATGTGATAACCTGGTTTGAGAAGACAGTTTTGGAGAACAAGCCTGGATGGTATAATAATTTTAAAATAGACCTTAAATAATTTTTTGTAACGTCGACTGATTTCAACTTTCTCATTAAAATAATCAATTTATTTATTGTATTTGACACGATAATAAGACTTTGGGTTACAAAAAAGGAGGGACATTTTTTTACTAAGTGAAAGATAATTCTTTTTTTTTTAGGATTTTTCTTCATGAAGTTGGGTATTTTCGTAATGCCGAATCTGAGTTGAATATTAGACTCTATATCTAGGATTTGAACTTTTGAATTTTTTAAACCATGGCGAATTTCTTCAGCTATCTTCATAGGTTTTATAAGTTTTTTGTACCGGGATTAAAAAAATTTTCCCATGTACCCCTTTTTTCAATTAGTATCCTATATCCAAGGTTCCATGCCACATATCAGTCTTCACGTATTGCATGAAAATTGCCGCTCCATCTCTTCATATGGTGTAGAATACTCAAATGTTTTAATTGATGTTACCATTCTGTAAAACACTGCAAATTGCATTAATTGTTTCTCATTTTATGACACCTCACATATTTCGAACCAGAAAATTCATTATCAAGAGTTCCAAAAATTATGATATTTTTAATGGGTGCTGTAACAGGTAGATGATATCGTACAAATGATATTATTGAAATTAATTGATGAATCTTTGATCTAATATAAGGAATATCTTACGAAACTTTAATGGAGGAAATTAATTTCTATCATACATACACATATAATAACTTTAAGCTTGATTCATTCATTTTAATAATGTCAAATATCTGACAACATATATAGGCCTTACATTTCTTAATTGTTTTCTCAATTCATGGAAGCATTGAAAATGAACCAGCTGGCTCGAAGCATGTCGGATAAAATAAAATAAGTAACAAATAAGGAAATTTTTATTTGAAAAAATTCATACATTGGTCAATAATGCAGCGGTTTGACATTGCACATCAAAGCTTAAAACACTTACTTGAGATTTTCGCTCTTCTGCTATGTTGCGCATATTGGTAGTTATTTGCCGACGTTTTGGGACAACCTATCGGTCTCATCTTTAAGGGTCAAGCAGTCCAAGGAAAGATGGGACCGGTCGGTTGTCCCCTAACGTCGGTAACTAACTACCAATCTACACCTTACAACATTCCAGAAAACCAAAATATCATTTACAGCACGGCGGAAGACTGAAATCACGCAATATTCCTGATTTTATATTTTTAACGTATTTTGATGTGAATTACGCATTTTAAACTTGAAAGCGTGATATAAGTTGAAACTCTCTGCATATTTTCTTTGTTCGCCTTAATCTGAGCAATTAAGGGCAAGCTACAGGTAATAATTTTACCGACTGTCAGTGTAGCTGTATAGAACACTCCCGTACGGCTTTGTGGATACACACCCAAATTTCTGAGCACGCTTTTCGTCAGCCCATAGGCCCATCTGTGCCCAGTAGATTGTGATCAATAACTACACCCTGCTTTTAAACGGAAGGAAATCTAAATAATAATTTCCGTTAAGTACAGTTGCGCCTGTGTCCCTTTAAATTTCTCACCTTATACGATGAAATTGCACAATCCTGTTGGCGGCGCGGTCTAAGGCGTAGGTCGGCAACTGCTTGGTTGCTGGGATCGTGGGTTCGAATTCTGCTGAGAGCATTTATTTTCATTTCTTATGTTCGTTTTATGTTGTGTAGGTAGCGACCTTTGTGACGGGCTGATCACGTGTTCACAGGAGTACTACCGGATGTGTCTGTCTAAATGTCTGTGATCACGTGTTCACAGGAGTACTACCGGATGTGTCTGTCTAAATGTCTGTGATCAATAAACCTCGACAATGAGGCCTCCTAGGCCCAATTTGTGTTGCAGCGCTACAGAAAAACACGATAAAATTGCAACATTTGTACACAAACAATTACAGTAATTAGTGTTTCATTTCTGTACATAATTTTCGCTAGTCTGATTACAGTAGATTTTCCACGCATGAACCCAAAGTTCAGCGCAATCGTCACGTTCAACTTTACCCTATATTCTTTATTAAATTTGTAGCTGTGTTTACGATCGGATCCACATGCCTAGCGCCAGTCCTTCATAACTTATTGCCATCAAACCGAAACTAATATATATATATATATACATAGTCCTATTTATAACTTTCTGTTGGTCTCTCTGGTTTGCTTTTTTTTTCATTTGTTAAAGCACGCTTTGCTTACGATCCCGTTGTTTACGTTTGCTGGTGGTGTTATTTATGTGCGTATATATATATATATATATGTATGTATATATATGCGTGTGTGTGTATGTGTTACCGCTAAACTGTGTAATTACGTTAATGTAGTATAGTGTAATAATATTTCACACATCAAGGTGGCATTTTATTTATATTATCGAATGAAGAGAGAAATTAATCCTTTAACTAAGTAGTTTAAAAACAGCCAGTTATTCAAAACTCTTAACTAGTTACTTTATAGAATAAGGACCGTGATACCGTTACGGTATAGAATAAGGACCGTGATACCGTTACGGTATAGAATAAGGACCATGATACCGTTACGTTATAGAATAAGGACCATGATACCGTTACGGTATAGAATGAGGATCCTCTCTGCACTTCAAGTACTTAATTCACAGAATAACGACAGGATTTCTGTTTAAGCATGGAACCAAAAACCACTGGACACTTTAACTACGGATTTCCTACAATAAAGATCCGACCCCAATTAAAGAATTGAATGCTAGATCATTCAGCATTTAACTAGTTGTTTCATAGCGTAACGTTCCGACTTGAGTTAAAGCATAGAATTACTCCGACACAATTTACAGCATAAATTGAGGAAGAGATTTCATACTTTAAATAGTTGTTTATTGGAATAACTACTTATTTTTTCGAAAAAAGTTCCGATTTCAGTTAGAACATAAAATGACACACTTCAAACAGTTATTCCGTACAATAGCTAGTTGTTTCTTAGACAACCTTCCCACTTGGACTGAAGCACAAACGCACCTCGCCACCATTTATAGCTTAAGATGAGGAACTGACTTTGCACTCTTACTAGTTTTTCAATACAATAAG
Organism: Reticulitermes speratus; assembly: GCA_021186555.1. Taxonomy (NCBI): domain Eukaryota; kingdom Metazoa; phylum Arthropoda; class Insecta; order Blattodea; family Rhinotermitidae; genus Reticulitermes; species Reticulitermes speratus. The sequence goes on from JAJKFL010000010.1 coordinate 12,553,065, forward strand.
TACATACATATTTCATACATCAACGACCTGACCTTAATCTACACTGAATGTGGTGCCGTAACCAGTAAAACCGCAATTTTAATTTTCTTTTACAGCAGCAAATATTCCATACTTCAACTGACTTACATGTCACTAAGTGTGTGGTACAGACACAGCCCTAATTAGGGAGTTTACAGTCATGTAGCTGGACAAGAAATTCCCTTTCCTGTTCTAAAGTTCATGTTTGACTGTGAAATGAGGTATGATAAAACCACAATAACAAAATGTCATTTTGATATCTGCTAATAATATTAAAACAATTGTAACACGAAATATCATGTTTCATATTATTGAAGACATAAACATGTTTCATTAGAATATTAAGTACATAATTCAGCTCTTAATATAGCTCCCTTATATTTCGGATATACATACATGTATCTTTCCTGTTATTCTTGGGAACATCTATTGAAATTTTTAGTGGATACATGATGTGTTTTCTTTGATGTAGAAATTACATTATTGCTATTATGCCCTGAAGCGAAACATTTCCATTTCTGCTTTTTCAGCTTTGTAACTTCAGAATATTTCAAGGAATTCTATAGCGGAGAAACTTGAGGGCGTTAAAATTCCAACAATTATTACAAAGGCTTTGCAAGGAACGTAACGCTTTCCGTTACGTCCTTAACCGTTTGAAAGCTAAGTCCTTGTGAATGAAAACCAAACGATGTATGCTGCTACGTGAATAATCGTTATTTCTTGCAAGAATAGTCAAAGTGCATAAGGGCAGTGTGTGGCGAAGTGCAAATTTGCATAATATGGCAGTGTGCGGTACGTATGCTTGATAATACAGAACTTGAAATGATCGTGGGCAATATCAAGAAAACTGCGGAAAAACGGACAAATAAATTTTGGAGGATTTAATTGAAATGTATGTAAATTTAAGAACAATGGGCTGTCATGACTTGGTGCATAACAACAGCATCGATATGAGTAAATCCGTTTAACTAGTAGCAAAACTTTCAAGGATTCTATTTATTTATTTATTTATTTGTGGTTTGTTTAGTGATGCAGTCAAATGCAGTTCAAATTATGTACCGTCGAACGGTAGGACGGCTGATAAAATATGTATTTGTAAAGACGTGGAAGAAAGCGTCCATAACACAATTAAAACAACTTTCCTGAAATTTGCCTGGACACACTGAGGAATTCCACCAAAATCTGCAGGCAGGATATCCGGTTTCCCGGTAGAAATTTCAACCCTGCAACCCACTCGACCGCAGCTTCTGTTCGGGGCATACAAGAATTAATATTTCACGAAGAATGGTATGCAGGTACGATAAAAGTGGACATTACGTAATTAGTCTCCACTAAATACAAATGCGGTGATAGATAAGTACAAACACAACAAACCAGTTACACGTAAATGCTATAAATAGCCGACTTATTTCATTACCACATGCAATATCTCGGTCCTACATGACCATCATAAAAGATTTTTGATTTGCACAAGCTTCCTTAGTGAAAGTAATAAAGTTTATATTAGCTGACACAATAATGATTATTTCAAAACTCTCTTAAAGCTTTATATAGACTACTTCTATTAATATCTTACTCAGATTATTATTTTTTAAATATTTGAAATTATTACTCAAGTTTATCTTTTCAAAACTTTCGACAATTTTTCTTGGCTTTGATATTGCTTTGCAAGACGTTTAACTACAAACACTTTTATTGCTAGCTTGTACTTCCGTCCTGCAAAGCGTTGTTTAAAATAATTATGTCGGAATGAAACAGGGTTCGATTTACACCCTCCATTTGTAAGTAAGTGAATTTACTATGTAATTATTGAAATTAATACACACGTGTTCATGCACCAGTGCACGACGGTGTTAGAATCAAGAAACATGAAGTTGGCTGCACAGGCAGCATTTTGGGGACTTCCGAAATGCTGGTACACAAAACCTCAGTCAAACGTTGACGGGAAAACAATACGTTGAAAAGGTAGGCTAGAGAAGAGAATAATATTAAAGTGGATAAGAAGGTAGATAAGAAGTTTATATTGAATTTACCCGTCTCAATATATGGCTCAGTAGTGGAACTTTACGACCAGATTAATCAGGCTCTGGGTTCCAAAAACGCGGAGTAATGCAGGACTAGATTTGCATCAAGTAGTGTGATGTGCATCAAGTAGTGCGATGTGCATCAAGTAGTGCGATGTGCATCAAGTAGTGCGATGTGCATCAAGTAGTGCGATGTGCATCAAGTAGTGCGATGTGCATCAAGTAGTGCGATGTGCATCAAGAAGTGCGATGTGCATCAAGTAGTGCGATGTGCATCAAGTAGTGCGATGTGCATCAAGAAGTGCGATGTGCATCAAGAAGTGCGATGTGCATCAAGTAGTGCGATGTGCATCAAGAAGTGCGATATGCATCAAGTAGTGCGATGTGCATCAAGAAGTGCGATGTGCATCAAGTAGTGCGATGTGCATCAAGAAGTGCGATGTGCATCAAGAAGTGCGATGTGCATCAAGAAGTGCGATGTGCATCAAGTAGTGCGATGTGCATCAAGAAGTGCGATGTGCATCAAGAAGTGCGATGTGCATCAAGAAGTGCGATGTGCGTCAAGTAGTGCGATGTGCATCAAGTAGTGCGATGTGCATCAAGTAGTGCGATGTGCATCAAGTAGTGCGATGTGCTTCAAGAAGTGCGATGTGCGTCAAGTAGTGCGATGTGCATCAAGTAGTGCGATGTGCATCAAGAAGTGCGATGTGCGTCAAGTAGTGCGATGTGCATCAAGAAGTGCGATGTGCGTCAAGTAGTGCGATGTGCATCAAGTAGTGCGATGTGCATCAAGTAGTGCGATGTGCGTCAAGTAGTGCGATGTGCATCAAGTAGTGCGATGTGCATCAAGTAGTACGATGTGCATCAAGTAGTACGATGTGCATCAAGTAGTGCGATGTGCATCAAGAAGTGCGATGTGCGTCAAATAGTGCGATGTGCGTCAAGTAGTGCGATGTGCATCAAGTAGTGCGATGTGCATCAAGTAGTGCGATGTGCATCAAGTAGTGCGATGTGCATCAAGTAGTGCGATGTGCGTCAAGAAGTGCGATGTGCATCAAGAAGTGCGATGTGCATCAAGAAGTGCGATGTGAGTCAAGTAGTGCGATGTGCATCAAGTAGTGCGATGTGCATCAAGTAGTGCGATGTGCATCAAGTAGTGCGATGTGCATCAAGTAGTGCGATGTGCATCAAGAAGTGCGATGTGCATCAAGAAGTGCGATGTGCATCAAGAAGTGCGATGTGCATCAAGAAGTGCGATGTGCGTCAAGAAGTGCGATGTGAGTCAAGTAGTGCGATGTGCATCAAGTAGTGCGATGTGCATCAAGTAGTGCGATGTGCATCAAGTAGTGCGATGTGCATCAAGAAGTGCGATGTGCATCAAGAAGTGCGATGTGAGTCAAGTAGTGCGATGTGCATCAAGTAGTGCGATGTGCATCAAGAAGTGCGATGTGCATCAAGTAGTGCGATGTGCATCAAGAAGTGCGATGTGAGTCAAGTAGTGCGATGTGCATCAAGAAGTGCGATGTGCATCAAGAAGTGCGATGTGCATCAAGAAGTGCGATGTGAATCAAGTAGTGCGATGTGCATCAAGAAGTGCGATGTGCTTCAAGAAGTGCGATGTGAATCAAGTAGTGCGATGTGCATCAAGAAGTGCGATGTGCGTCAAGAAGTGCGATGTGCGTCAAGAAGTGCGATGTGCTTCAAGAAGTGCGATGTGAGTCAAGTAGTGCGATGTGCATCAAGTAGTGCGATGTGCATCAAGTAGTGCGATGTGCATCAAGTAGTGCGATGTGCATCAAGAAGTGCGATGTGCGTCAAGAAGTGCGATGTGCATCAAGAAGTGCGATGTGAATCAAGTAGTGCGATGTGCATCAAGAAGTGCGATGTGCGTCAAGAAGTGCGATGTGCGTCAAGAAGTGCGATGTGCTTCAAGAAGTGCGATGTGAGTCAAGTAGTGCGATGTGCATCAAGTAGTGCGATGTGCATCAAGTAGTGCGATGTGCATCAAGTAGTGCGATGTGCATCAAGAAGTGCGATGTGAGTCAAGTAGTGCGATGTGCATCAAGAAGTGCGATGTGCGTCAAGAAGTGCGATGTGCGTCAAGAAGTGCGATGTGCTTCAAGAAGTGCGATGTGAGTCAAGTAGTGCGATGTGCATCAAGTAGTGCGATGTGCATCAAGTAGTGCGATGTGCATCAAGTAGTGCGATGTGCATCAAGAAGTGCGATGTGCGTCAAGAAGTGCGATGTGCATCAAGAAGTGCGATGTGAATCAAGTAGTGCGATGTGCATCAAGAAGTGCGATGTGCGTCAAGAAGTGCGATGTGCGTCAAGAAGTGCGATGTGCTTCAAGAAGTGCGATGTGAGTCAAGTAGTGCGATGTGCATCAAGTAGTGCGATGTGCATCAAGTAGTGCGATGTGCATCAAGTAGTGCGATGTGCATCAAGAAGTGCGATGTGAGTCAAGTAGTGCGATGTGCATCAAGTAGTGCGATGTGCATCAAGTAGTGCGATGTGCATCAAGTAGTGCGATGTGCATCAAGAAGTGCGATGTGCATCAAGTAGTGCGATGTGCGTCAAGTAGTGCGATGTGCATCAAGTAGTGCGATGTGCATCAAGTAGTGCGATGTGCATCAAGAAGTGCGATGTGCATCAGGAAGTGCGATGTGCATCAAGAAGTGCGATGTGCATCAAGAAGTGCGATGTGCATCAGGAAGTGCGATGTGCATCAAGAAGTGCGATGTGCATCAAGATGTGCGATGTGCATCAAGAAGTGCGATGTGCATCAGGAAGTGCGATGTGCATCAAGATGTGCGATGTGCATCAAGAAGTGCGATGTGCATCAGGAAGTGCGATGTGCATCAAGAAGTGCGATGTGCATCAAGAAGTGCGATGTGCATCAGGAAGTGCGATGTGCATCAAGAAGTGCGATGTGCATCAAGAAGTGCGATGTGCATCAAGAAGTGCGATGTGCATCAAGAAGTGCGCTATCCTGCAAGGAGATAATTATGAAGAGTTACACTAAACGTAGACAGACACTCAATTTGTGGTGGTTGTAAGGACACGTGCTGGCTCCAGTTGGCCAGCATCCAATCAATATTAAACACGCTACAATTTGTTCAAGTGTTTAGCACGCTTGCTTCGTAAAGGACAGCACCCAGAATTGAGACTTGGCCTGCACTTTTGTTAGTCTGACTATGAATTCTGTGCTGTCTTTTCTTTAGTTTCCTCATTTAAATGCTTGGTTAACATGGTGCTTTGAAATGTGCAGAGGTTGCTTTCTTCCAAATTATTTAAAATTTACCCTTAGAAAGAATAATTTTAATTTTCTTCGCTACATTACGGATGTATTTTAAAACACATATTTAAATGTCCAAGGCAGCACCATCACGTGACACAACGTATGAAATTGGTATGTGCCTTGGCTTCAATACACGTGCATGTGCTTATTCACGTTTCTTTAAAACGCTGGTTTGAACACTTTCTGTTATAGATTCTCTTAACATGATATCCATTGGACTGAGGTTGGGTGAACAGGACGGCCAGACACTTTGTTTCTCGACCGAGGTCATAATCATAATGCAGTTATTTTTTATAGAAACTAATCTCCCTGGAGTTGTGAGTATTGATGTTCTTCAATTTTCTGATCCTGAAAACACAACACAAATTTCACTGTCAGCTTAAAATTTCCAGGAATCTTCTGCTTTATCATGTAAAAGTAACAAATCGAAAGTGTTGTTTTACCCATTAGACTTTTGGCGCCTCTTTTTATTAGAGTGGAATGTAGTACATTGAAGGAATATGTAACTTATATATAGGCCTACGTGTAACTGTGTTAAATGTGGACGCACTTAGAAATATGTATAGCCTTTCAACCACAGGCATTTTGCAATTCGTCCACTTGCTCCAACACATAATTCCTAGCTGAAGATGCACGTGCCGAGAGAAACCTAACTGTGCAGGCTGCCTGGTGAGGGGATTTGTTTGCAGACGGGCAGAAATAGGACACATTTCCCAAGGGATTGCATAGCAGCCATGTGTATCCATACCGTTGCCACAACTTGCAAGCAGAATATACTACATGCAGAATAAAGCTTCAGTAAACTCCATATTCTGAAATACATTTATTGCAGTAATAAATGAATAATTTTTTACGAAATAATTTTACATCAAAGACGGAAATCGACAAAAACTCGCAACGAGCTGCTTCTTCATTTGAATTCATAAAAGAATTTTCGGTACAATGTACAGACAAAATGCGGAAATAAAACATAATAAGAATTAAAATTAGATTAGACGAAATGGCTTGTAAGTACTGCGGAGGAAAATTTCAGTTTACTGAGTTACAGACTTTCTCGATTTTCTTTGAGTTCACGGAACTGAAAATGAAAGCATACGAAAATGACATATTCATAATTAACTTGGACTCCTATCAGTGCACTCTAACTAGAATCAAGTCAGAAAATAAGAAACCTGGTGTTCTTAAAGTAATATTTCTGGAAAATCAAGCTTTCTGGGATGTTATGCCATGTCGAGTGGTACAAAGTATCGTAGTACCTTAATTTTTAATGTCAAGATATTCAAGATAATTACTCATGTCCTTCCTTGGACAGCTTTCTGAAGATGAGGGCGCTGTAATCTTTCGAAACCGGACAACTACTTACCGATTCACTCGGTTTAACATCTCAGAAGATTTAAAACTTCATGTTACGATATTTAATACGGTGTAACAACCCTGATGCCTGTTACCAATTTAGTTTCACTACTTCATAACCGTTAAAAAGCATGGAGAATACGTATTGGGCGTAAAAGTGATTCTGATATGTCTCTCGCTTATTTGGCTCAAGATGTTCCCGGAAGCGCCTGTGTTACATCATGTAAAGTGTCTGACAGTTTTGCCCGTACCAAACAATCTTGTAATGTGTGACTCAATTTAATTTTACAATTACCCACTAGCAAATCATGAAAATCCAATCGGCGGTTTTTGCGTTATTGCGTGCAAACAGACGGATGTTCGGAGCGACTGTAATGTGCGGTCCGCAAGCGTACACAGGGCGATATTATTTATGTACTTTTGTATTTATGGTTTATTGTTGGTAAGTAGTGGGTAGGCAATAGGACGACACAACAGGCCCAAACAGTTTAGATCTTAATACAGATTCGAAGCATGAATTTGCATATAATTATCCTGCCAATAAACTATGATTCTCGGACACTTTACAAGTCTATAAACACAGTGAGACCAGTGAGCCCCTAGGATCTGGAGTCCCGGAGATCCAAATTTCAAGTACTCTATTAAATGGAACATGCCTGCAAAGGAAAATATTTCGCGCCCATGTGGGTAGGCGATAAGCAGGCTTCCTTGTATTACTTTGATACAAAGATTAAACACAAGAGCAACGTCCTCAATAAATATTTCTTCCATGTATAATATGCAATATATTGTACTTAGCACGCTTTGGATAAATGACAACCTGAAATAGATATGTGGGAAGATAGACTAATATGAATTTTTGAGAACTGGAGCATTACAGAGTTGACTTGGTTCATTTATATCAGCATGGTGACCGGCGTCGGGTTTTTGTGAAAAAGGCAATGAAATTTTCGGTGTCAAAAATGGAGGGGAATTAATGAATTCTGAAATAATTATCATTTTCTGGGAAAGGGCCAAGCCACAGTTCTGGGTGCCGTCGTGGTGTCTCCCTTACAAGTAATGAAACATTAAATAAATTAAATTCAGACGTTTATGTGCTTTGATAATACCTTTATTTAACTTGAGCACCGAAATAATAATGGGCCGCGATAGCTCAGTCGGTATAGCGACTCGCTACAGGCTGGATGGTCCGGGGATCGAATCCCGGTAGGGGCGAGATTTTTCGCAGCCGTCCAGACCGGCCCTGGGGCCCACCCAGCCTCCTATACAATGGGTACCGAGTCTCTTTCCCTGGAATAAAGCGGCCGGGGCGTGGAGTTGACCACCCACCCCCATCTAGCGCCGAGGTTAAAGAAAGAGTAGAGCTATACCTCTACTCCCCCTCTAGGCCTTCATGGCCTGTTGTAGGGTGAAATTTTACCGAAATAATAACTAGGAATATGGAAAACGCCTTCTGAAGAGACTGTACTTATTGCGATAAAACTCCTTATTTCTGTCGCCTGTCCACCCCTGTTAGATATTTGGCGAGTTTCCCAGAGGAAGGAATCTCATGAAATATTCACAGCACTGCTTCCTGAACCTACTTCCATTACTTGTTGTTTGTGGGGAAGTGTATGTAAGAAATATGATTAAGGGATTTGAAATATTAATCTGCTTTTCATGCGGTCTTTGCACAGAGGACACAAAATGAACAAAGAGTGAGAAAGGCTTTGTCCATGGGCACGTTTCTTCTCCTAAAATACTCGATTTTAGTGAGGTGGATGTGCGCTAAAGCAAATCGAATTTTTGTCTTGAATAGATCAAACAAAGTCCCTAGTTTTCACGAATCTCAAATCGTTGATTTTCTTGGAATCGGTTCTGCCTTCAAAATATCGCAGCACAATATAAGCCTACACCATATATGTAACACTTTAGATATACTTCGCCTAAGAAGGAGTTTGTACAAATAGAATAAAACTCATCACTCTTTTCAAATCCCCTTCTTAACTAGCGATTGTATTTTTTCAATAATACATCTAATTAAAGAAAATGTTCCCATTCATTTATTTTGTCAAAATTTTTAATGAGAATAGTGAAGAAAGATTTTCAGTTTACACCACACCGTGTAATAACTTTACAGAGCATAAGTTAGAAACACAAGTTACGTCCATCAAAAATGCAAGTACGTTATCTGCAGATTTAGTATACAGTACTCTGTAGTTAAATGAGGCCCTATGCTCCACAGGGAGCGAAGAGGATTAACTTAACTAACTACTATATAGTTAATGTAGGTGACTGTCGCTCCAATGTCGCTGCTGGAAGTAATGCATTTTCAGCAAGAGAGTTTATGTCAGCAATAGATATACAGGGTATACACAAAATAATGGTGCGGTTTTAATAGTGTTCACTATTAAAACCGCACCATTCTTTAGTGTATGCCCTGTATATGAAGAATAAGTTAGGCCGCTTTAAAATGTTCTTTCTTCCCAACCACTTTAGCATCTCCTTTAACCATAATCAGTAACCCTGAAGGGGGAGGCAGTACGTCCCTCCGCAAAGTCGGAACAGTTATTAACTACATTGCACAGGGACATCAACTGATTAACAAGCTGTTGCTTTCATGTTTGAAATTGTCAGACGGGTCCGTAGCCAGACCGTGAACACAGTGAGTGCAACAGATTCCTGGGCGGGTGCATATATGTACATATGTTCATATAGGTATATAATGCAGTATTGTACATATACTGTATATATATGTATATATATTGTATGCATCAGCGTAAGAAGAGCTTCTGTAATGGCAACAAAATCAACTTAATGCGGTCTGTAGCACTGCACAAAATATCTTGCATATACATACACTTTTGACAACGAGTGAGCTTACGTGTCACAGTAGCATACTTCTGGACAGTATCATGCGGTGCTAGCTGTGCAAACTGTAGCTTACGTGTCACAGTAGCATACTTCTGGACAGTATCATGCGGTGCTAGCTGTGCAAACTGTAGCTTACGTGTCACAGTAGCATACTTCTGGACATTATTATGCGGTGCTAGCTGTGCAAACTGTAGCTTACGTGTCACAGTAGCATACTTCTGGACATTATTATGCGGTGCTAGCTGTGCAAACTGTAGCTTACGTGTCACAGTAGCATACTTCTGGACATTATTATGCGGTGCTAGCTGTGCAAACTGTAGCTTACGTGTCACAGTAGCATGCTTCTGGACATTATTATGCGGTGCTAGCTGTGCAAACTGTAGCTTACGTGTCACAGTAGCATACTTCTGGACATTATGATGCGGTGCTAGCTGTGCAAACTGTAGCTTACGTGTCACAGTAGCATACTTCTGGACATTATTATGCGGTGCTAGCTGTGCAAACTGTAGCTTACGTGTCACCGTAGCATACTTCTGGACATTATTATGCGGTGCTAGCTGTGCAAACTGTAGCTTACGTGTCACAGTAGCATACTTCTGGACATTATTATGCGGTGCTAGCTGTGCAAACTGTAGCTTACGTGTCACAGTAGCATGCTTCTGGACATTATTATGCGGTGCTAGCTGTGCAAACTGTAGCTTACGTGTCACAGTAGCATACTTCTGGACATTATTATGCGGTGCTAGCTGTGCAAACTGTAGCTTACGTGTCACAGTAGCATACTTCTGGACATTATTATGCGGTGCTAGCTGTGCAAACTGTAGCTTACGTGTCACAGTAGCATACTTCTGGACAGTATTATGCGGTGCTAGCTGTGCAAACTGTAGCTTACGTGTCACAGTAGCATACTTCTGGACAGTATTATGCGGTGCCTGCTGTGCAAACTGTAGCTTACGTGTCACAGTAGCATACTTCTGGACAGTATCATGCGGTGCTAGCTGTGCAAACTGTAGCTTACGTGTCACAGTAGCATACTTCTGGACAGTATTATGCGGTGCTAGCTGTGCAAACTGTAGCTTACGTGTCACAGTAGCATGCTTCTGGACAGTATCATGCGGTGCTAGCTATGCAAACTGTAGCTTACGTGTCACAGTAGCATGCTTCTGGACAGTATCATGCGGTGCTAGCTATGCAAACTGTAGCTTACGTGTCACAGTAGCATGCTTCTGGACAGTATCATGCGGTGCTAGCTGTGCAAACTGTAGCTTACGTGTCACAGTAGCATGCTTCTGGACAGTATCATGCGGTGCTAGCTATGCAAACTGTAGCTTACGTGTCACAGTAGAATGCTTCTGGACAGTATTATGCGGTGCTAGCTATGCAAACTGTAGCTTACGTGTCACAGTAGCATGCTTCTGGACAGTATCATGCGGTGCTAGCTATGCAAACTGTAGCTTACGTGTCACAGTAGCATGCTTCTGGACAGTATCATGCGGTGCTAGCTATGCAAACTGTAGCCCAAAGTACCAGACACATGCCACCACACGCAGAACACTCACGATGTTAGTGGAAGCTTCCGGACCATTGTAGACACAAGGGTTTACAGAAGCGGAATACACTACAACACTGTAACAAGAGCACCCACGCTTTAGCTATAGCACTCTAGAATGATACCGCATATATTACGTGTGAACCTATTACATATCTATCGTCTACTGCTCACGCTGTTTACCAATCGAAAGTGTGCTGTTTTTCATCGATCGTCTTCATGGTGCTCCCGTTTGATCAATGTTTGCCTTTGATATTTTAAAATTCGTAGTGGGTTTAGCCACGTTTGTAGTGTGTGCAGTGGGCTGTCAGTCGGTTCAGTGTACCCACTTGCAGCCCACTGGCTACGGACATGCTTGCAGCTAATGCAGTACCAAACGATATAGTTCTTTAGATGTTAGAAACTCAATAAATATTTACTTACTGTTTAAAATTCGTAACGAATGAAGTGTTAAATATTTAATACGTAGAACTTCTTGTGGAGAATCGAATGGAAAAAGGAATGTTTACATTCCTTCCCTAATAGACATACTTACTGACCGAAAGGTTGCTTTTGAAGAGCCACAAATCATCAGTGAATTGAAGTGTGTTGGTATGATTTGGCAGGACTCTTAATCGAGGCTGTTTGTTTGCTGTGTTGATAGAACTGTATATCTAACTTATAAACTGCAACATTAGCATTTGTCGCTTATCAGTTTATTTCTTTCACTGATATTTCTAAATTAGCTTTGCAGGTAAATACATCGGTGATTTAACAACACTTAATTACGCTGTAGGTTTGAGGACACAATACGTGAGATAAATAACACAATGTAACAAATTTTTATTTATTCTTTGTTCCTGAGTAGTAACTGTTAATTCCTAATTCCTTATGCCTCAAAAGTATAGAAAATGACCATTATTCCCCACAAACTTTGCTTTTGTGACCAGGACAGTGATATTTTGAAATTGAAAGACCTCAACGACTTGATCAGATATGTTGATCTCGCCAAGTCCAGTGCCGAGCTTTTGACGTCTAGGCTCAAGCAGTGGAACTTGTTGGATGAAAGTGTGCAAGTCACAGATCAGAGGAAGCGTCACCAAGCTTTTTCCAGCTTCTTCACCCGTCAAGATGGGCTCTGCTTCTGTCACAATGTGACTGGTCTGTTCGAGGCAATTGGAATCGCCTGTAACCCGAACGAGTGGCGCGTCTTCATTGACAGCTCATTCAGGAGCCACAAAGCCTTGCTACTCCATAACGGAAACAAGTGCCCGTCTCTTCCGCTGGCTCACTCGGTGCACTTCAAAGAGGGTTACAACAGCATCAAGAACTTGCTAGACGCCATGAAGTAGGATGAGTACGGTTGTGAGGTCATCGGAGACTTCAAAATGTTGGCATTCCTGATCGGTCTCCAAGGCGGTTTTACCAAGTTTCCCTGCTATCTTTGCCTTTGGGACAGCAGGGACAGTAAGGCGCACTACCACTGGCGGGACTGGCCACAGCGGACCGAGTTCTCTGTGGGGAAGAACATCGTAAAGTAGGAGCCACTGGTGGACCCTCGGAAGGTGCTGATGCCACCACTACACATCAAATTGGGACTTATGAAACAATATGGCACAGCTTTAGATAAGGAGTAGGCAGCCTTCGAGTACCTTCAAGACTTCTTCCCGAAGCTGTCTGAGGCAAAGGTCAAAGCCGGTGTCTTCGTCGGACCACAGATAAAGAAGATCCTGGAGTGCAAGGAATTCCCCAAGAAGCTCACTACGAAGGAGAAAGCGGCTTGGAACAGCTTTGTCGCAGTGGTTAGGGGCTTCCTAGGCAATCACAAAGGCCGAAAACTATGTGGAGCTGGTTTAGACTCTGGTGAAGAACTACGGCAACATGGGCTGCAGAATGTCCCTCAAGGTCCATATTCTTGACGCTCATCTTGATAAATTCAAGGAGAACACGGGAGCGTATTCGGAGGAGCAAGGCGGGCGCTTCCATCAGGATATACTGGACTTTGAATGTCGCTACCAAGGACAGTATAACGAGAACATGATGGAAGACTAAATTTGGGGGCTGATAGTCGTAAATCTCGAAAACCTACTCACTTCTAAATGTTTTGTGGTCATTTTTGTAAAACTGTAGTATAAATACATGTTAATTTTGATTCATATGTTGATTTATTTCTAACTTTATGTGAAGGAAAAGACGCAAATTCGCCCGTTTTCTCATTGGAAATAGGTGAATTTCAAAATATCACTGTCCTGGTCACAAAAGCAAAGTTTGAGAGGAATAATAGCCATTTTCTATACTTTTTAGATATAAGCAATCAGAAAATAACACTTACTACCCAGGAACAAAAATCGTGTTACATAGTGATAATCGGCAAGTGTATATAAATTTGTTGTAATAATACGCTACAATTATCACATAAAATATAATATTATAATTATATAAGAAAAGAAATTAGTTGGAATTTTATAGTTATCCAAAATTACTCCTAATTTTATTTTAGGCAAATATTTTAAAGGCTAAGCAATGGGAATGTTCCCGTAATTAGAAATGCTAATTCCGTTAAATAATTTTAAGTTTGTCCCAATAGCTTCTAAAAGTGCCTGTTTTCTTAGCCATGTCCTTTCGTCTGTCTTTCTGTCCGCCTCTCCGCTCCCACTGGGCAGATTTCCATTAAATTTGGTACTGGTGAATTTCATGAAAATCTGTTGAGAAGTTCCAAATTTGGTTAAAATAGCACAAAACTATCGGGAACTTTACACGAACAAGAAAGTACTTTTTATTGTTTCCATAAAACATTGTTGTGCATGATTCAATATTTTTATATTGACGACAATGATATATACCTCAACATTACACACCGAACGCATTCTTGAATCTTCATCGCAAAAATGGTTAGGCGAACTCGAGACAATGTAACGTTATACGTAAATTGCCATATTTTCTTCTTAATTGAAAGTATCTTAGTTGCCTTTTCCCCTTACTGACTGCACCGTGTTTTACACAATTACTCACACGTCCGAAATGTCACAGAAACTCTAGCCTCGAAACATGTTTAATTACACGGAAATTGTTACAAGTAATCATTTGAGCGCCGATCCCAGTAAGCGAGAGGCCGAAGACCCACGCCTTAGACCGCACGGCCACTGGGATCGGCGCTCAAATTATTACTTGTAACAATTTCCGTGTAATTAAACATGTTTCGAGGCTAGAGCTTCTGTGACATTTCGGACGTGTGAGTAGTTGTGTAAAACACGGTGCAGTCAGTAAGGGGAAAAGGCAACTAAGATACTTTCAATTAAGAAGAAAATATGGCAATTTACGTATAACGTTACATTGTCTCGCGTTCGCCTAACCATTCGAATCCCACCGGGGGCATGGATGTCTGTCTCTTGTGAGTGTTGTGTGTTGTCAGGTAGAGGTCTCTGCGACGGGCTGGTCCCTCGTCCAGAGGAGTCCTACCGACTGTGGTGTGTCTCAAATGTGTGTGACCATGGAACCTCGACGAAACGAGGAGGCCCAGGCCCATATAGGGCTGTCGAGCCATAGGGAAAAAAAAATATTTTGAGCAGCTTCCAGAACACTTTTGCTAATGTGAATTTGTTGGGCCACCCTGAACATAGAAACAGCAAGATCCTCTGACATGTTGGTGACTGTTTACAAATGTGTGTGGTGTCATATCGCAAGATAATAGGATCTTCTTTAGCACCGCTGCTAGATATTCAAATCTCTCAAAACTTTTGTACTTCAAAACGTAATTCCTGTTTTATCTGTCTTTCTTTCTTTGTATATTCTCTTGTCTTCCTCTCACTTAGACTTCCTCCCTTTATATGTTTTTATATCCTTGTGTAATTTTGCGTTTTTATTTCTTGCTGCCTTTGTGTAACTTCTTTTTTATTTTACGCTCTTTCTCCCCTCCATTAGGTAATATTTCTTTCCGTTTCTTAACTAAGTGCCTTTACTCTCTATTCTTTTGTATTTCTTCAATATCGTCTGTCTCTCTCTCTCTCTCTCTCCTCCAAGACGACAAGGAATGTACGTGAGTAGGGAAGAACGAGTTATTTACGTTTAAATGATCATGCTTTTCGAATAACTTTTGCGACGTAACACGCTTCATTTGTTCCATTTTACTACCTTTTTCCTTGATGATCTCATACAGCTGAACGCTCCAACTGTGTTTCTTTCTCATATTGTGCCTTATGTACACATGAAAATAAAGCTCACAGGGTTTTCATATCTTCCTGTCCATCATTTTTTTCAATGAGGGGCTTGCTGCCGGGATTATGATGCAACATGATGTCAGAACTACAATTTTTGAGGCCATCCAAACTTCGTAATTTTAAATTTCCTAAAGTAGGTGATAATAAATTACTAGGTTGCCGGGGGAACTTTTAACAGTGACATGAGCGACATTTCCTAAAGCGGTAGCCATGGGAAATCATAACACCATTGTAACCTAACCATAATGATCATCGTATAATTAGTAAGTATAGTGACGCAGCAAAGTAACTATGGTAACAAGTTTTTGAGCTTCTTTGTATTTACATAGGTTCCAGCGCTAGTGACAGTAATAAAAATATTTTTTCTCTGGCTAAAAACTTGAAGGTATGTAGAATGAGGAATACAAGGCCTCCTAAGAAATTCAAATATAATATTTAAATTATGGAAGGCTGGTTGTATTTATAAGAATTTAATTGGAAAGTTTAGGGATGTTAAAAATGCTAACGATCAAGGAAAGCATTTGGCAAATAACACGATCTTTCAGGAATTGCGCCGTTTCAAGCTTAGCGTGTGTGATATATCTTTTTTTGGGTCCAAAACCCATAAAACAATAAATAGTAATCAGTTTTACTCGGCTTCAAGAGCAGACAAAACAGTCGCTACAATGTAAAACAATACTGTAATACTGCAATAAATTGGCTTATACAATTTGCATTCACACACGGTAACGTAATTAGTGCTATGTTTCCACTTATGGAAATGCTTCTTCTTTATGGAAGACAATAGGTAATTTCAGAGCTTGTATTTGCATACACTTCCCAAACGAGAGTCACGCTACAAATTACACGTACCTTGTATGTCTGGGCTATTGTAACTTTCGCACATACAAATAATTGTGTGCTGAATTAATAAGAGAAGGCGCGGCTGAGAAACTTATGCAAGTTTTTTTAAAACAAGATCTAGCCTGCGCTGTTAAGCGATTCAAATTTTTGTTTGTGCACGTGTTATGGTATGTGTGTAAGTTACATCGCCTTTCAAGTTATTAATTTGAATATGCATATAAGTAGGCCCCACACGCACATACACTGTAACGTGTATCATGTGACAGTTAATCTTATACCAACCGTTAGAAATTTTTTTTTAAACTCTTTCCTAAAATTTTGTATAAAGTTTAGAACATATTTGTATCTAAATTTCTGAGGTTTTGTGAATTGGTAAGTTAAAATACGTACGAACACCCTAAGAATTTTGGCGTTTTTGCTGTGCCTTATTCTCTGGACTTTACAAACCATGTTTCAGTAACTATAGAGCATAAAACATGTTTATCCTTTGTATCCTTGACATTTTAACATGACAGTTTCTCTCACATAAACATTTAACCAGTGCCGTGCGAGATACTCGCAGAACAACCTGTAGGACTTGAAGTAATTCTTCGTTACTGTTACTGGAGTCTAACAAAAACTGGACTGTATGGACAAATTTGGTACTACTCACCAGTACCAAATTTTAGTTGTTACTTTCCAGTACAAAAATTTATCCCTGTCTCCTATTTAGCGGTTATATGCGGCTCCTTCCTCGGGGGTAAAATATCTCAGGTGCGAAGCTGACCGCTTACCTTAATCTAATATTAAGTTTCAGATTGAGTGGAACTATAACTCCACTCCCCCATAGACTTTATGGTGTACAGAGGAAAAATTTACCTAAGAGAGTGAAATATTTCAGCCAAAGGACAATTTTTGAACGCCAGTTCCCCTGCGGGTTATACCAGCATTACAGCGTCCATAGTACCTCTATGTCCCACCAAGTCTCATATCCGTGGAGTAGCTGAAACTCTTTCTCCACGGATAGCTTTGCCAGAGCATGAAATTGACACTCTATTCGTGCTGAGGTTAAGAATGTGTGGCGCTATGCCTTCACTGACCCATGCATATTCATGGCGTGAAGTTTGGTTCTGCACGAGGACAACTTTGCCATTAGACGTATCTTAGCAAGTATAGTTGAAGGACGTTTACCTGACGATGAACCTTCAATAGAGGGAGTTGTGAATGGGCATGTACAAGTTTACACATAAGGCAGCACTGTCCAGAATAGATCCGCGGTTACTTGGAACTGCATTGAAAAGTTTACTCTGTTACTATTATTATCGCTGGGCACGCGGTGGCGCAGTTGGTTGAGGCACTGCGCTGCAAGCCCGAAGGTCGCAAGTTCGATTCCCGATGGTGTCATTAATATAAGACTAGCGGCCGCACTGTGGCTCTGGGGCCGACTCAGCGTCTAACAGATGAGCACCAGGAATATTTCCTGGGGTAAAGGCGGCCGGTGAGTAGGGCTGAAAACAATACCACCTTCATGTGCCTATTGTCTTGAAATCTGGGAGCCTCAAACTCAGGATCCCTGAGGGACTGTTCACGCCCGTACAGGGATTGCTTTAAATTTTTCTATTATTATTATTGTTATTATATTTTATCACATTTGTGCAGGGTGTTTACAATTACATACCTGAAGCAGACCATATTTCTAGGTTATATAATGTTGCAGCTACCATGTGGTTACAATTTATGTCACAATTTATGCTATAATGTGTATAATGTTGCAGCTACTATGTGGTTACAATTTATGTCACAAGTTATGCTATAATGTATATAATGTTGCAGCTACCATGTGGTTACAATTTATGTCACAAGTTATGCTATAATGTATATAATGTTGCAGCTACCATGTGGTTACAATTTATGTCACAGGTTATGCTATAATGTATATAATGTTGCAGCTACCATGTGGTTACAATTTATGTCACAAGTTATGCTATAATGTATATAATGTTGCAGCTACCATGTGGTTACAATTTATGTCACAATTTATGCTATAATGTATATAATGTTTCAGCTACCATGTGGTTACAATTTATGTCACAAGTTATGCTATAATGTATACAATGTTGCAGCTACCATGTGGTTACAATTTATGTTACAAGTTATGCTATAATGTATATAATGTTGCAGCTACCATGTGGTTACAATTTATGTCACAAGTTATGCTACAATGTATATAATGTTGCAGCTACCATGTGGTTACAATTTATGTCACAAGTTATGTTATAATGTATATAATGTTGCAGCTGCCATGTGGTTACAATTTATGTCACAAGTTATGCTATAATGTATACAATGTTGCAGCTACCATGTGGTTACAATTTATGTCACAAGTTATGCTATAATGTATATAATGTTGCAGCTACCATGTGGTTACAATTTATGTACAAGTTATGCTATAATGTATACAATGTTGCAGCTACCATGTGGTTACAATTTATTTTACAAGTTATGCTATAATGTATATAATGTTGCAGCTACCATGTGGTTACAATTTATGTCACAAGTTATGCTATAATGTATACAATGTTGCAGCTACCATGTGGTTACAATTTATGTACAAGTTATGCTATAATGTATACAATGTTGCAGCTACCATGTGGTTACAATTTATGTCACAAGTTATGCTATAATGTATATAATGTTGCAGCTACCATGTGGTTACAATTTATGTTACAAGTTATGCTATAATGTATACAATGTTGCAGCTACCATGTGGTTACAATTTATGTCACAAGTTATGCTATAATGTATACAATGTTGCAGCTACCATGTGGTTACAATTCTATGTTACAAGTTATGCTATAATGTATACAATGTTGCAGCTACCATGTGGTTACAATTTATGTCACAAGTTATGCTATAATGTATATAATGTTGCAGCTACCATGTGGTTACAATTTATGTCACAAGTTATGCTATTTTCCTTAATAAACATTTTGCACTTTTACATTAGTTCCTTCCAAAACACGTGCGCAATGCCCAGTAGGCTGTTTTATGTAATTCCTTGATGTCAGGCTTTCGTGGTATTTTGCTCTGATATTTTCTGACTGATTTTGAGGTATTTCGAATTGCCCCTATTATTACTGCTATGACTTTTTTTTCACATTCCACATGCCTTGTATTATTATTATTATTATTATTATTATTATTATTGTAACAATAATAATTCTATCGATTCCAAGAATTTAAAATTAGAAATGGCAATAGGGGTTTTTTGAAACTTTCAATAACTTCGAAAACATAACTACATGTTAACAAAATCGGCGCCAAGCGTCTTCTCTTTCCGAAGATTGTGGGAAACTGTCGACTTTTTTCCTTACCCCCCTAACAAATTTCTTTACTTTCCTATAAATTTACTTAGTCGATGTTGACCTCCAATACAATGAGTACTGAGCCAAGCCCGGGGTTAAAGTGACCGGGACGTGGCGTTAAGCGTTCACTCCATCTAGAGCCGAGGTTAAAGAAATAGTAGATCTATACCTCTGTTCCACTTCTCTGCCTTCATGTCATGTTATAGGGTGAATTTTACCCTTTCTACCTTTAGTGGATTTTGACCTGTAGGTGTTTAATTTTGTTCAGCTTTGTTGCAAATATATTACAGTAATTTTTTATGAGGAAAGTCGCGCTCTTCTAAGGACTTGTTCTTTCGGAAGGCTTCAATAAAAATAAGACAAGCATGTGTACGTAGTGTAAAAATTCGGGCGCCTTTTGTCCCTTTTTTTTAATTATTTCCGAAAACGAATCCTTACAGAAAAAAATTTTTTGTATAAAAATATCTGTTTTATTCTTTTTTTTCGCTCCATTAAATATTTAGCGAAGAATGCGATAATTTACCAAGACGCCCGCAAAGACACATTTAGTTCTACAAGAGTAACATGTCTTTCATTTTTGCAATTTTCTGGGCAGGGACTAATGCCTAGGACCGGGCATTCGACAATTCTTTCTTCGCGCCTTCCGTTAATTTGTCTACTGAGACACGGCTAATAAGCTGGTCGCATCTTCTTCAAGAAAATTACAGAGTGCCTCTATCTTCTTACAAACCGCACGCCACAAGATGTCAACTGCGTGAGCAAGAGCGTTGTTTGAAGCCTATTTCAAGAAATTCAGTCATCAAAAATTCTACAATTCTTTCTATTGTGTCTTTAAAACAGAATATGTAAGATTCTCCCTATCTTAGCAACATCACGTATGATTTAAGAAATTAAATCAACAAAACCTATAGCTTGACTATTTCACGCCTTTAGTGCGTACCTGACAGGGAACACACTGTCTCAATAGTAAAATATTTTCTTCAGCCACCGTGCTTACCTCACAGAAAACACTTTTGTATTACGTGTATGTGTTTGATGCTACACAGTTTCTTCTGCCTCAGTTCATACCTCACAAAGAATATACTGTGTTTCAGTTATATTACCTTGTGTTGTACCCTCAGCACGTACCTCTCAGGGAACACAGCAGCAATGGTGAACATGGTAACAAAGTGTGCCCCACTAAATCACACAAGCTGGTGTGCTAGAACTCCTTTACAGAGACAGTGAAATACTTAACTTAATATTTTCTCTTCCGTTTAGCTTTTTATTTGCAACAGCCGCAGCGCCCTTGTTAAACTAGCTGTTGTCTGCATCAGTTGTTGTGGCATTGCTGTGTATACTCTATTTACATTTGAACAGATAAAGAAATGAATACCTGCCTCTTAAATAGATAGTAAAACATAGTAATTAAAAAATACACATCCGTCTTGACAAATAGATAATGATTTCATTTAAACACATATAAAAATGTAAGCAATTGAAAGATTACCATGTAGTAGGAACAGGCATAAGAAGAAGAAGAAATAAATTCAGATTTAATTATTTTCCAATAAAACTTTTAAGTTTCGCGCCATCGTCCTTACAATATTTGCAGGAAAGTTTATGCTCTATGCCACACAACAGTTCGGACATTCACCTCCATTGTGTTTTAATATTTATTGCCAGCAAACCTAATGCTAAATAATTTTTGCATACTACAGCCATAATATTGTTTTAATTTATGCAAAAATATAACGCTTTAAAAAAATTAGAATCACTTTTTCCATCATACCTTACAACACCACAAATCCCGACTCCGCAGTGGCCCCTCCAACTCAAAATTTCACATGCGTACCGTGTTGTTATTACTGAGGTCCTTCGTAAGAGTATGCCACTCATAAAAAGTGTCAGGTAAATGCATCAGTTAGTTCAAATTCATTGCAGGACAAAGAAACTAACGTCATCATTCCAAGAACCTTTTCTCTGGTTCTGTATAAAAGATCGAAAATTACGCTAAAAAGAGACTTGAGTGCAATTATTTGTTTTAGACAGACTGAACTCGATGTGGCAAAGAGTTCCGTCCAGACAATATGTCGGGCCGACTCAGAGCCTTGGGTGACATCCAATTTCCGGTCTGTTGTCTGCTATTGACAATGATCGATGTGGTGGACTTTACAGTGATAGATAATGTTGACGCTGGCGTCATGTGTATTCAGAAAATCGCAGGAGAGTTACCTCCTTGTGGTCAGAGATAGCCAACTACAACTTTGTACATTACCCCGATAAATGTCGTTAATACCCATAGCTATTAGCTTCTAAATGAGAATTTGTAACGTCAGACACGTAACGACTGATGTCGTGCTTTTGTGTTAATAAGGTCTGCCGCCGTGTACTTGCTGGCAACATTTAAACACATCGATTGGTTCCTCTCTCTGGTCCCACGGCGATTGATACTGATCTCTCGCGGGTCAGAATCAATTGTAACCCCTAAAACAACGGCAGCAGAAAGCGTTCTTACAGGTCCTCAAGGATCGCAGTAAAAGACGTTGGCCACAGATGCAATAAAGTAGCTTACATTTGAGAGGTTTCGTGTTTGGTTCAATTCCAGGAAGAGGCGTCCCTGGGATATAACATTTTCTGAAGGTCTGTTATATGCATATAATAAAGCAAGTGAGAAAAGCAATTAGGGCAAGTAATCAGCAAACGCATCTCTGTTTAGATTAATTTGACTTTGCTGAAAACTCTATAGAGAATGTAGCGTAAATTAGCTGCAATATGATAAGGTTATTTGACAGTTCTGTCAATTGTAAAGACTATACAGCGTCGGTGATGAATGAGTGAATGAGCAAGGAGCATTGGTGGAATGATACTGACAGGGAAACTTGCATTGGTGGAATGATACTGACAGGGAAACTTGCATTGGTGGAATGATACTGACAGGGAAACTTGCATTGGTGGAATGATACTGACAGGGAAACTTGCATCAGTGGAATGATACTGACAGGGAAACTTGCATTGGTGGAATGATACTGACAAGGAAACTTGCATCAGTGGAATGATACTGACAGGGAAACTTGCATTGGTGGAATGATACTGACAGGGAAACTTGCATCAGTCCCCACTTTTCTACCACAGGGACCACATAGATTGGCCTGGGTGAAGTCCGTCAATCACAGCTACGTTTTATGTTATATTATTATGTAACTTTAATGGTACATGTTTCGGCTTAAGTACAAAAAGCCATCATCAGCAAAATTATAGCACCCAAGAAAAATTATCATGTAATTTACATTAAACTATTTCTCATGCCAGTGTATATAGTTGAGATCTAAACTTTACTTATTTCGTAATATAAGCCGAAAAATATAAATTTGGGCTTCTCAGCTACAGCCTATATACCGACATGAGCAAAGGTTTAATGTAATTTACACGATAATTTTGTTTTTTGCTTTAATTTCACTTGATGATGGCTATTTTTAGTTAAGCCGAAACATATACCATTAAAGTTACATAATAATATAACAAAAGGTAGTTGTTACTGACGGACTTCACCCCCTCACTCTGAATGTCTCCATTACAACAGGATGTCTCCCCTCAATTTTGGCTTGGGATTGAACCCGGGCCTTCTTCGTGAAAGGTCAATGTTGGCAACACTGATGGTAACGCGATAATCGTCTGGATAATTCCGTGAGTCCAAGACAGAGAGACAGAGACTGATTAACGGAAGCTTGCACTAATGAAAATGTTATGCCATTATTGGTTATGAACCTCAGACAGACAGACAGACAGACAGAAGTGTTGTAACAATGTGTCGGAATTCAAACTAGTCCGTTTATCCGGCAACACTTTTAGTTCTGCGATCTATCCCACCTAATGTAATATGTATTTTAAATTAAAAACTGGTGTTATTTTGGTTGAAGAATCGAAGGGTGATTTTTCCAGAAAGCGAGAGCGAACATTTTTTCCTCGTGAGACTCAAACAAGAACTAAAGCTTTGTGTTACTTTCTTTCACCTTGCATACGTTTTAAAATTTTAACACACGCTTATTTGAACCTCAAGAAAAAGAATTTGCAACTCAAATGCCCGCCGCCTATATGTGACTTGTTACAAATTTGCACATAGATTGATCGACAGGCCACATACAAAGTGGCAGTACTTATAGCTTTAATTGTATGATAACTAAGTCCAAGACAGCACGTACGCCGAAGAAACAGGTTTTAAGCAAATTATTACTGCAAAACAAAACTACAATTGCATGAAATAGCGCTTTAATTCCGGATATAAAAACGCAAAACGTAAACAGATTTTGAAGTACGAAATTTTAGTTGCTGGAGAGTCAGCGCATAACATATATTTTGCTTCTTTAACATGGCCTATCAAAGGGCGAGTTTTATAAACCTATAGTTTACAGTTGCACGAAACCACTTGCTTGAAAACTGTTTCTTCGGTGTCTACGTTCCACCTAAGTGAGACAATGTGTAACACTGTTTGACACACAAACTGTTTTCAATAACCCTAAATTCAGAACGTACCTGCTGTTCGCGAAACTCAACAAGTGGTTGTTTTAACAGAACTTAACTGTACTTTCCAACGGATGTACTTTTCAACATCCGTATGGTTGCACCTTCCTTCCCCGGTAAATATTCTATACCAAGGAGAGAATCTCACACTACCGAGCTACAAGGTGGGAGGAGCGAAGTGTTTAGAGCCGAAACACACCTCGGCTTTGCGACGGCCGTGGCGACTGTGAGAAACAGCAACACATTGAAGCCTTAGGCATGAAGCCCTCTTTGGTTTATCCGCAAATAAATTTTGCAACACCTTTTCTTTTTAGCTTTGCTATACCTGTCTGTCAATACGTAATAACTCAAGAATCTCGGAACGGATTTTCATGACATGTGTTACTGGGGCGTGTTACTGAACTGCGGTGAAAAATTCCATTGCATCTCAAAACTTTAAACTCTTTCCTTTCCTTACATAATTTTATCGTTCTGTGATTTGTACTAATGACAACAATATACAGGACAGGGTCGTTGGCTTTGTAATGTGATTAATAAGTGTAATGAATTTGTAAGTCTAGACTGACTGAATCGTTTGAGGGAAATTATGCTTCGACATTGACAGAGTTTACGTTGTGATTATAAGAGATAAATCAATTAAAATGTGTTTGAATTAGGTTGCAAATACGAACGCTAAGGCAGCAGTCAACTAATCACAATTTATACACTCACACAGTATTGTTAAGTTAGTTCAATGAATAAGTCTTACGACAATAATCAGAGTCTACACACTCATGTTGTGCAGGTATGAAAGAACATGTCTACACACTCATGTTGTGCAGGTATGAAAGAACATGTCTACACACCCATGTTGTGCAGGTATGAAAGAACATGTCTACACACTCATGTTGTGCAGGTATGAAGGAACATGTCTACACACTCATGTTGTGCAGGTATGAAGAAACATGTCTACACACTCATGTTGTGCAGGTATGAAGGAACATGTCTACACACTCATGTTATGCAGGTATGAAAGAACATGTCTACACACTCATGTTGTGCAGGTATGAAAGAACATGTCTACACACTCATGTTGTGCAGGTATGAAAGAAAATGTCTACACACTCATGTTGTGCAGGTATGAAAGAACATGTCTACACACTCATGTTGTGCAGGTATGAAAGAACATGTCTACACACTCATGTTGTGCAGGTATGAAAGAACATGTCTACACACTCATGTTGTGCAGGTATGAAAGAACATGTCTCATGAAATTCGACCGGCAAACAGGATGAGAATTTTATTGCCTTTCTTCAGTTCCTCAAGTGCAGTTACGGGATGCTTGAGACAGAACTGAAGGTTTTATTTTCTTTATATGTGCAGAGCCAAAACGTTGACTGAAGTTGACTTGTATCGTCTTCATTGTCGTATAACTTCAATTTGTGTCATACAAAGCGACACCACACTGAGGGCAATGGAGGCACTCCAAATCTTGTCAGTATTTATGGTGTGCAAATGTAAAGGAAATTAAACTATTTGTTTGTTCCAGCACATACTGTAGTATAAGGTCATGACGTCGTCCTTACACATTTTCTGCCGCTAATTATTTACTCAGTATCCTAACATTTGACTCTACATAGCCTGATTTATTGATGACGTCATTAAAGGGATCATAAATAAATAAACAAGTGTGATCGAATAATAGTTAGGCGTAAATATGAAAACGTAATAGGAATAAATGGCTGCGTTGTGTAGCATTTTTCAACTAAAACCTTAATACTGAACCTTGAAGTTGACTCCTCCGACGTATCTGTTTTATTGACAGCATGCAAGGTATGTAACCTTCATAACAATTTGGGCTAACATTTATCTTTACGTCTAAACACATGACGGCCATATATGGGCATGGTGATGCAGTTATGTTTGCCTTTGTTGAAGTACTGTCCCTGTCACTTGTATTGTCGTCTACAGAACATTGTAATGATTCTGGGTCTGCTCTTTACCACCTGGCTTACAAGACAGGACAACTAAGCACATATTCACCGATGTGAAAACATTTACCCGAAATTATATCGTCAGTGGCGAATCCTGGCCTTGAATCCAGTACTGCGCTACAAGCCGGAAAGTCGTGAGTTCGATTCCCAGTGGGGTCATTGGGATTTTTTATTAACTTAGTCCTAACCTAACCTAAGATAAAATGTAGTACTAGGATGTTTGTCAGCAGATAAGTGTAGTACTAGGATGTTTTTCAGCAGATACAGTGTAGTACTAGGATGTTTGTCAGCAGATACAGTGTAGTACTGCAGCCTCCTTAAAGCAATTTAATATTAACAAAGTTCGTAAAGTATAGTCATATTTATAATTGTTCCTTTATTATTCAGGCTCAACACCTAAACTCAGAACAGTATGTGCAGTATAAGCTTACACAAATTTTAATACTTCCTTGCAAGAAATATTTCTTTCAAGGTCTGTAATTTCTGTCCTTTGAGGGATTGAAGAAGAATGTACTTACCTTTGTCACCCTTGCTAAACCTTTAAGTACTCATGTACCATGTACCATGTACCATGTACCTTGTACAAATCTGTTTCTGTACATACTGAACTATTCTGTTGTAAAGAAAAGTCTACACACATACACACTAGAACACATAGTATAAGTGTTGCAGGATTTGTAATTGGATGATCTT
Organism: Reticulitermes speratus; assembly: GCA_021186555.1. Lineage (NCBI taxonomy): Eukaryota > Metazoa > Arthropoda > Insecta > Blattodea > Rhinotermitidae > Reticulitermes > Reticulitermes speratus. Next base: position 12,579,710 of record JAJKFL010000010.1, read on the forward strand.
AATTAAGTTACTTTAATCGAAATATTCAAACGTGTTCTGGAGTGAAACTATTAGCTAACATAGAAATTGCCGAGAAATACTGTGTTGTACTTAAGAATTCTGTCAATTGAGCTTTAATTCTTATAAAGTTTTCTTTTTAGTAGAATATCTTTTGCTTTTTAGAGGCTCCAAAGCTTGTTCTCTATATCATTTCCGGTGGCAATCTCCGTAATATAGAGAGTAATAATTTGTCACTATTAATATGTGACTTATTTTAACATTATTTCAGAATTAGTGATGGGCACCAACCCTTTGCTGTTTGGACTTTTTAAGAAAAAGCCTTCTTGTGTCCTGTCCTTCTATAATAACAGAAAGTTGAACCTATTTTTTTTATAGACAGAGGAACACTTCGATTTCTGTGACATTTTCAAAGCTAATTATATCCATAATAGACGTCCCAGTGCTTATGAGTGACGTATCTCATGCATAGAACTAGAAGGTTTAAAACATTTTTAAAGCGTGATATACAAATTGGTACTAATCCTTTTTTACTTTTATGCTGCAATGTGCTTGGTGTGCATTTACTTCCAACACAAAGTTCCTTATCCTTTACCTTATTTCTTTACACATAACATTATTAATTTTTAATAAATTTTATGCTCTCTTGAAAAAATTAAAATTAAAAATCAATAAAATCATTTGACTTTAATACATTGAAAAAAAATTTAGCTTTTATAAAACAAAGCACGACTCATACTGATTAAGCTACTAAGAAAGCATTTTAGAGTTAACAAATCGTGACAAAAGCATGTAATGTAAGATTTCACAAAGTAAGATATCGGTGTAAATGTTTATGTACTCGCTTGATGACAATGTAGGTTGCTTATTTTGCACAAAAGCATAGTTGTGTCAGAAGGTGAATTCACTGTTTATTTATAATGTCTCCTCCAATTGAGCCATGCAATTGGAGATATCGGTGTAAGTGCACGTACTTTGAGGTTTGATGGAAATGTACTTTTTTTCCTGTACCTACTATTTTACCTGTTCTTATTAATATCTTAATTTTGTTGAATTATCATTTGTTGTAAAAGGAAGCACGGCTTTTTTTAATGGCTCGACAGCCCCTTGGGGGCCTAGGCCGCCTCATTTTATCGAGGTTTCACGATCGCACACTTTAGACACACCACACTCGGTAGGAATTCTCTGGACGAGGGAGCAGCCCGTCGAAGCACGGCTTACAGAACACAAGTGCTGATACTGTAGCACCCTAAAATTCATTACACCATTGGTTAATTAACAGTGCCAACACTTCAGAAGCCTCTCGATAAAGCAACTGCCAATGCATGCGGTTATCATTAATAAACCGTATCTACGTTTTGTGGTTGAAGTACAGTTAGCCTGAAATGGGTCAGAACAGCTTCCGCCTCAAGTGTCACAAAATTACCACCCGCCCTGTATATTATACTGGCGAACTGAGCCGGAAGTAACGAGTCACACTACTGACCCAATTGCCACAAAAGAGGTTGCGAGAAACTCGGACAGTGTTTGGAGTTTCAGCTCCTAATTCAGATGTAACAGAGGGGAATTTTTCATCCCGTCCTACTTCTAGTAACTCATTTGCAGTATTTTGCAGTATAACTACAACCATGAAATCGTGTCTTGTTTTCATATCAATTTTATTGCAACCGATATCTTGCTATACAAAAATTGATGCCTTCAAGCTGTACTGAAATCGCAATTATTTCCTCATGTTCAGCTCATTCAACATCCATCGGCTTGAGCATTCAATTCTTCTGGCATATTACCTACTAGCAGTAGTTAGCGGCGTTTCGAAGGCTCGTAGTGTTATTATATTCAGGCTCAAGCTGTTGGCAGTGAATGTGAAGGAAATACATTAATTTGGTAAATATTTATATTCGACACCATAGGCGTAATTTCGCTAATAACGTTGGGGAGGGGTGGGCAAAACAGCCACGGGTATTAGGAGTCAAGTCAAGTTAGAAAGAAAATGAAGATTGCTTTCAACCAGCCCTTAATATACATACACCCCTTTCACCCACTATCATCGCAATTTATTTTATTTGTCCCTCTTCAAATGAGTAACCAAAAAAAATTCTTATGTAGAGAAAATATTGGGGGAGTATTTGCCCCCTTTCTCCCCCGCCCCAAGTTACACCTATGGCCGATACGGCGTAACATCCCTGAAGGTTTAATCTTCAGCACATCGCTGCCATAACCTCAGATCTCCCGACTTACTCAAAGATTTTATGATCCAGAAGTTGACGTATAAATTTTTGTTATTATAATTTCCGTCCCCTCATATATTTGTAAAATAGTCAAAAGGCTCATTTTATGTTTTTAATAAACTTTCCTCTGAAGTAATATCATTTATTATCTATTGTATAAGTTGCAGGCTGAACCACATTCGACTCGCCTTGCAACTGCACACAACTCTCTCAATGACTGTTGTATTTTGAATTTAAGGTACTTTAAATTTCAAGTGCAACTAGTGACACAGCTGCGGCTGCAATCTCAGTTGCGGGACTGAGGCAAGGTAATATTTGTGTTTATTGAGTGCTTAACAATGTACATTGTAAACGTTTTGTTACCCTTGAAGCTCAATCGTTTATTTTTTCTCTGGCTGCTGCTCAATTTGTTTTATCTCACATCTTACTAACTAACTAACTAACTAACTAAGTAATTAAGTAAGTAACTAACCAACTAACTAACTAAGTAATTAAGCAAGTAACTAGCCAACTAAGTAACTAACTAACTAACCAACTAACTAAGTAACTAACTAAACTGGCTAATTGACTGACCAACTAGCTAACTAACTAACTAACGAATGAAGGAAGGAACTAAATAATTGGTAACTAACTGAAAGCTGGTAGTTCCTCAGTTAGTTAAGAAATTCCCCGCATTTGTGGAATGTCAAGGGCTATGACCATTTTCACAAGTGAAGCCAATGAGCCGTAGTATAAATCACATGAATCCAATCACACTCTGTCATTGTATTTCTTTAAAATCCCTTTCAATATTATCCTTCCACACACGAGGTCTTGCAAGAGATCTCTTTCTTCAGGTTCCCTAACCAAAACTTTGAAAGCATTACTCTCCTGTCCCACGCGCTCCACGTGCCCGATCCTTGTGACCGTCCTTCATTTGATCACCCTAATAATGTTTGGTGCGGACACACAGCATGCAGTTTGGTGCGGACACACATCATGCAGTTTGGTGCGGACACACAGCATGCAGTTTGGTGCGGACACACATCATGCAGTTTACTCCTTCCTACTATCATTTTCTACAGCTAAGTTGGAACAACTTACCTCAACATCCTGTTTTCGAAAATCTTCAGTCTGCGTTCGTTCTTCGGCGTAAGAGACTAAGTTTCACACCCATAGAAGAGAATAGGCACATTAAATTGTTATGTAATTTAATCTTTATTTTTCCAGGTAGAATGCAGTAAGACAAAAATAATGAAATGAAAGGCAAATAGAAGGTTTGGGATTTGTAAATCTCGGACGCCATTATGGGAGTTAGGAGACCATGGTAAGCCCTATGTGGAGTTCTCTGCAGTACAGTTTTAGCACAAAACCACTGCAATTCACATCAAACTCACTCACAGAACAGAAAACACTCCAGGGCAAAATTGAATTATCTATTGGCTTTTATGTTGTTCCTAAACCCTGTATTTGGACCGTTCTCTGTCGTGTATCAGCTAAGACTGCTGGAAATTAAGACTTTTGTATTCCTACAATAAGGACCAACAACAGTACATAGTATGTTATGGAGGACAAGGACATATTTTGTTCTTCCTACATGTTTCGGCCAAACTGGGCCACCATCACCGAAAACAAGTAAAATACAATGTAGAAGGCACTTAAGTTTTACATTTATAATTATTACATTAAGGCAGCCCATGTTTTACAGAGTATAATTATACCTGTGTAGTAATACACTGCAACAATCTGTATAAGACGTCTCAATATTTAAGAGTCTGTATCGTGCGGTTACTCTATATCGAAGATAAGATGAAAGTATCCCTGTGGCATGCCACTGGGGGCAGAGAGTGGGAGCAGACCTATAGCTCTACCCAAGCTTAACCTCAGCTCTAGATGGGGTGGCTGTTCAAAGCCACGCCCCGGCCACTTTAAGCTAGGAAAAGGAGCCGGCACCCATTGTACAGGAGGATGGGTGGACCCCAGGGCCGTTCTGGACTTGTGTGGAAAATCTCGCCCCCACATTGCTTCGAACCCCGAACCGCCCAGCCCGTTGCGATTGAACTGATTCTGAAGCCTCAATTTATTCTGCGTCTTTAATATTATGCTAGCTGTTAGGTATGTTGCACATCATTGGGAAGACTGCAGTAGTAGAAAAAATCTATCTCGGTGTCACATATTTACTTAAACAATTTCAAATTTTCTTCTCACGGGGTTGTACTCAGAGGATCCACACAGAAAGTGGAATTTAACTGTCAGAAATGGAGGGTTATTTAGGATATATGATTAGGATTTATGTTATTTATGTTGCAGGTTCTATTTAAATAAGCTACGTGTCTGATGTTTCAATAAAGTATTTATTTCTGTCACTCAATAAAGTCTACCTTATCATTCAAGCTTTACAGAGCTGCAAATATGTTTTGAGATTTTTACCTCAACTATCCATACATTTTTACGTTGTTAGACAATAAGCCCATAAAATTCAGAGATTCGGTATGGAAAATCTAGTCGAAAAGAAAAGCAATAATACTGAGTAAATATAGCTCTAGTTCTTTAAAATGTTTTTCGATGTAAATAGAATCGAAATGTTTCGAAACGTACTTTCACTCTCTTAAAAAAAAAAACAATGCTTTTGAAATCAGCGTGCTCTCTTTTTTTCCCCCTCATTTCAAATTCGAAAGAGCTTGGCTAACTCTCATGATACTTTGTATGAAAATTATTCCATTAGAGCCCATCCGAATTCAGTACCTCTTTCGTTTCCTACAATTAGTAATACGTAAAAACATGAAAGGCCCTAGAAGTTTTGAAGTTACAAGTAGGCTTTATGTTTTCGGGTTAGGGCAAATGAATCAACTGAGGAAAACTACCAGTCCGGGAAAGCCGAAACTATCGCTTTTCCTAGGATAGAGGAAGATCCATATTTACAATTCTTACTCCGTTAGGGGAAAACCCAAAGAGCGATTATTACGCAGCTGCTAGGATACGGGGAAATCAGGAATTACAGAGTGCAAACTTTTGTACACTCGCACAGTAGTAACGAATAAAATCACGTAACTTGAACGTGTATAATTTGGAAAGCAAAAGTATGTGTATTGAGGTCGCTTGCTTACGGTACTAAATTGTATACTTTTTTATTTTGTTTAATAAGAAGGTAGGCTTCAAGGTTTCTTTTTGTGAATTCCTTGTTCGAATAAACTTTGGCAGTAACAAAGAAACTTAGAGAATGGAAAAATAAAGAAACTTTGTGAAAATTATGGAAGATTTAATTCTTTTAACATTTGTAACAAGCTGAGTTCAGAGAAAGAGAAAGGCTCTTAGACACAAGAGTTTTCAGTAGGAGAACAAATGGCTTTCACGTAGCTTGCTTAGTGATGACGTAAACACACACACACACACACACACACAAATATGTATATTTATATATTTCAGCACAATTTGCCCGTTGTAAAAAACTCTTTGCAGTATAAATTATATTTTATCAAATTTATCTTTGGACTTTTCCATCGTAGGTAGTGAGGTATAATACAATAGGCTTCGGGGACTGCATCGGTCCCCGTCTTCAGGCTTGCTTCTTCCGAAACAACTCTCACTATTTGATAAGTATTTATACTGTACTTAAACCCGTATTAACATCAAACTACAGTAGTAATAAAATACTTTCCAATAGCACTTTACAAAATACAGTAATGCAAAGGTTATTAAACCTCAGATACACGGAATACGTAACTGTCACTGTACTTCATCTCACTAAACAGTAGCACTGCGTAGGTGATGCTGGTAGATGGAACGTTTTTAGTGATAACGATACTTCTTAGCATACGATGGAGGAAGTCCAAAAAGGTCTATGAGTTCAAATGTCATAGACCATCGTCCGAACCCTATAGAATATTACTATCTTACCAAGTTCAAAGCTGAAAGTTACAAGTAGGCTAGTCCTGTATTAATACAAAGTTAGAAAGATGTATTGGATTCGTCTGAGACTCTGTAATTTGAAAATGATACAGCAGGAAAAGAGCAACTAACGACTTATAATTAAATTTCGCAGGCTTATTTTGTTTTTGAGGTAAACAAAGATTTACTTCGATAGGCGTACCTCCTACATATTACTTTGTAACTTGTACGTATAAGAGACTCAGCCGATTCTTTGTAAGTGAATTTTATTACAGAATAGCAAATATTTACAATAAATCCTCTGTATAAATGTTCACAACAAGTGAACCATGAGCCTCCCTCAGTTACTCAAGAAAATGTAATGAAAATTTAAGTAACGCAAAAAACACACACCACGATTACTCTATTATAAATTAAATGTTACCAATTTTTTTCTTGTTAAATAATTCGTAACTGGTGAATTAAACTGAGAAACAATCTCTGTTAGCAGGTTTCACAAATACTGATCACCACTACCGGAAAATTAATGTAAGCAACTTCGAAGTTCCGAAAAAAATCGAAGTTTATATTTAAAAAATAAACATCTTCTCCGAAACATGAAGCTTGCATCAACGGTTTGTTCGAAATCGTTATCACACTGTCAGGAAATGGCAGAATGAACACAGCCGTGGCTTTATTTTGTACTCCACAAGGAATATAAGTAAATAAATTTGTACATTACTTCGGAAAGTAGAGTGTCGTACACGAGAAAGTTCTGCTGCTGTCATGTTGCTATCATCGATGATAAGCAGATACGAAACACAAACCGGTTGCAGCCTCAAGTGGCGCGATATTAAGAGCAATATTAATGACTACCGTCACGTGTTCACAGAGCTACACTCGCACGGACAGACATACGGGTTACTGTAACAAATTAAAAGTGTGATGGAAAGAGCCGCAGTAGCGTAGTCGGTGTAGCAACTGCGCTACATACTGTATGGACTGGGGTTCGAATCCCGGTAGATAAAATGACTTTTCCCTTCTCCAGAACTTCCAGACCACCTCTGAAACCCACCCAGTCCTGGTATGGTACAAGGGTAAACGGCCGGGGCGGGTAGTTAACCTCTTGTCTCCTTCGAATGCCGAGGTTAAGAATGAGTGGATCTATGCCTCTACTCCCCCTGTATGACTTTATGGAGTGGACAAGGAAGCCTGTACCGTTACAGGACAAACATTTCGGGAATTTGTCTGGCATAAACTGCAACGGCAAAACACAGGGTAAATACGTAAACTGATTAAACTAAGATGAAATAACATACAAAGGCAGACTGGCCAAGCTAACATGTTGGTCAGATATTCACTGCTTGCTTTCTGAAAAGAAATGTGTGGCGGGAAATAGGCCTATGTAACTTGCTGTACCAGAATTGAGAAAAATGGAATAGCATGGTTAGGACTCAAATTTGGAAATTAAGAGGTGGGGTACAGAGAAAAATATGTCAACTAGTCCACAAAGAGAGAAATGCCATTCACATATTTCTGAATAATGCCGCGACCCAGAGGTGGTGAGAGAAACGTTTGAAAAGAAAATGGCTAAAAATTGATTAGGAGTTTGCCTGTAGGAAATTAGTGGAGCAATCCAAGATCTCAGGACTGAGACAATTAAGAAAATTTTCATGTTATGTTATATGTAAGTGCGAGAACCAAGCGAAGAATATAGTTAATGGGAATAGAAAGTGAAAGGGAAATGGAATTTCAAATACAGACAATAAAAGAAATTTGAGCAAAGATTTCTGAGTAATAATTTTAACGTTTAAACTACGGCAAGAAAATTGTTGTTACAGGCTCAAAGTTCTGTGTTTTTAAATCAATAATAACAATAATAATAATAAATTGTGTGCTGCACACATACTGCACACATACTGCACACATACTGCACACATACTGCACACATACTGCACACATACTGCACACATACTGCACACATACTGCACACATACTGCACACATACTGCACACATACTGCACACATACTGCACCCATACTGCACACATACTGCACACATACTGCACACATACTGCACACATACTGCACACATACTGCACACATTCTGTACACATACTGCACACATACTGCACACATACTGCACACATACTGCACACATACTGCACACATACTGCACACATACTGCACACATACTGCACACATACTGCACACATACTGCACACATACTGCACACATTCTGTACACATACTGCACACATACTGCACACATACTGCACACATACTGCACACATTCTGTACACATACTGCACACATACTGCACACATACTGCACACATACTGCACACATACTGCACACATTCTGCACACATACTGCACACATACTGCACACATACTGCACACATACTGCACACATACTGCACACATACTGCACACATACTGCACACATACTGCACACATACTGCACACATACTGCACACATTCTGCACACATTTTCACACATTCTGCACACATACTGCACACTACTGCACACATACTGCACACATACTGCACACATACTGCACACATATGCACACATTCTACACACATACTGCACACATTCTGCACACATTCTGCACACATTACTGCACACATACTGCACACATACTGCACACATACTGCACACATACTGCACACATACTGCACACATACTGCACACATACTGCACACATACTGCACACATACTGCACACATACTGCACACATACTGCACACATACTGCACACATACTGCACACATACTGCACACATACTGCACACATACTGCACACATACTGCACACATACTGCACACATACTGCACACATACTGCACACATACTGCACACATACTGCACACATACTGCACACATACTGCACACATACTGCACACATACTGCACACATACTGCACACATACTGCACACATTCTGTACACATACTGCACACATACTGCACACATACTGCACACATACTGCACACATACTGCACACATACTGCACACATACTGCACACATACTGCACACATACTGCACACATACTGCACACATACTGCACACATTCTGTACACATACTGCACACATACTGCACACATACTGCACACATACTGCACACATTCTGCACACATTCTGCACACATACTGCACACATACTGCACACATACTGCACACATTCTGCACACATACTGCACACATACTGCACACATACTGCACACATACTGCACACATACTGCACACATACTGCACACATACTGCACACATACTGCACACATACTGCACACATTCTGCACACATTTTCACACATTCTGCACACATACTGCACACATTCTACACACATACTGCACACATACTGCACACATACTGCACACATACTGCACACATACTGCACACATTCTACACACATACTGCACACATTCTGCACACATTCTGCACACATACTGCACACATACTGCACACATACTGCACACATACTGCACACATACTGCACACATACTGCACACATACTGCACACATACTGCACACATACTGCACACATACTGCACACATACTGCACACATACTGCACACATACTGCACACATACTGCACACATTCTGCACACATTTTCACACATTCTGCACACATACTGCAACATTCTGCACACATACTGCACACATACTGCACACATACTGCACACTTTACTGCACACATACTGCACACATTCTACACACATACTGCACACATTCTGCACACATTCTGCACACATACTGCACACATACTGCACACATACTGCACACATACTGCACACATACTGCACACATACTGCACACATACTGCACACATACTGCACACATACTGCACACATTCTGTACACATACTGCACACATACTGCACACATACTGCACACATACTGCACCATACTGCACACATTCTGCACACATTCTGCACACATACTGCACACATACTGCACACATACTGCACACATTCTGACACATACTGCACACATACTGCACACATTCTGCACACATACTGCACACATACTGCACACATACTGCACACATACTGCACACATACTGCACACATACTGCACACATACTGCACACATACTGCACACATTCTGTACACATACTGCACACATACTGCACACATTCTGCACACATACTGCACACATACTGCACACATACTGCACACATTACTGCACACATACTGCACACATACTGCACACATACTGCACACATACTGCACACATACTGCACACATACTGCACACATACTGCACACATACTGCAACATACTGCACATACTGCAACACATACTGCACAATACTGCACACATACTGCACACATACTGCACACATACTGACACATACTGCACACATTCTGTAACATACTGCACACATACTGCACACATTCTGCACACATACTGCACACATACTGCACACATACTGCACACATTCTGCACACATACTGCACACATACTGCACACATACTGCACACATTCTGTACACATACTGCACACATACTGCACACATTTGCACACATACTGCACACATACTGCACACATACTGCACACATTCTGCACACATACTGCACACATACTGCACACATACTGCACACATACTGCACACATTCTGCACACATTTTCACACATTCTGCACACATACTGCACACATTCTACACACATACTGCACACATACTGCACACATACTGCACACATACTGCACACATTCTGCACACATACTGCACACATACTGCACACATTCTGCACACATTTTCACACATTCTGCACACATACTGCACACATTCTACACACATACTGCACACATACTGCACACATACTGCACACATTCTGCACACATTTGCACACATTCTGCACACATACTGCACACATTCTGCACACATACTGCACACATACTGCACACATTCTGCACACATTCTGCACACATTCTGCACACATTACTGCACACATTCTGCACACATTACTGCACACATTCTGCACACATATTGCACACATACTGCACACATACTGCACACATAGGGAAAATGTATTACATGCACCACAGCATAGCTGAAACATATACACTAGAAACATAATATTTAATTAATAATAATAATTGATAATAAAATTAATAATAATAATAATAATAATATAATAATAATAATGGAATCAACCTGTCGTGTTTGTAATTGTTACGTCATAAATTTTGATCGGAGTAAGTAGATTGCAACTTCCCAATAAATAGGATTATTACTTCACACTGTTGACACTCCACCATAGTACTCTTCACCGTACAACAGGCAGTACACTTCGCTCCCCACAAAAACATATCACATGCCTTTAATACCACGATCCCACACGCCAGCACTTCCGCAATCTACCATCTACAGTACTTTTATAATTTTACAATTTTAACGTGTCTTTTTACAAGATTTTAACTTATAATATATAAGTTTTAAAGTGCCGATAGAATATTTTAAATCATGTGTTTGAAGTGACTGCAGCTTTTAGCAAAAAACCCCCTGACGATGATCCTAGGATCGAAACACGTGTAGGGGTACAATTTTAACAATTTTAATAATAAAGCTACTTAAAAAGTGGTTTTAGTGTGCATCAGTTGGTCTATAACTTAATTTAATAGGATTATTACTATACATATATGTATATATAGACATCTGTACATATATATGTACATATATGATTAATATCCGTGGAAAAGAGACAAAAGGGCGACTCGTAATTAATGATTTGGCAGTGCATTGGCAGTCTATATTTGAAGTACACTGTGACATAAATGGCTTCTTAATAAAAAAGTAGGAGCACAGACCACCATTATCTGCACCCGCAGCCGGAATTAATCGCCGTACCGCAGTGGTAATTAAGCTCTCATATGATAAACTTAAGGACGCAGTCTGTGTTCGGGCTGCTTTCCAAATGCTTTGTAAGCTCCATTTTGTCGTGTTGAAGAATTCAGTTCGCATTGGGCATTACAGCTTTTTACGTCTTTGTATCTTCTGACTTTACTTTCCCTTCTTTCGTTAAGTTTAGAGCCAAAAGTATAAAAGACCTAAGAATGAATCACATTCAAATGTTACAAATAGTCCCAAATATAAAGAACAGTTTTTAAATCTCAGACAGTAAGTTCATTTACATTTTTTTATTTATTAGATCCTCACCTAATCTAATGCCAAGGTTAAGATTAAGTGGAGCTTTAGGCTACCTCTAATTATTCTATATGACTTCGTCGTGTATATAGGGATAAATTTACATTTTCGTATATCATTAAACCCATGAATTCGTACATTTAACTTCGTACAGTAATTGACGTATTTATTTCTGTATCACATTTAATTATTGTTATTTTTTTTCCATCCATTCCTTGCTAGTACTTGAATTTCCAGCCTATTTTCGATGGTGTAAATTTCATCCTTCTGCTTTTAAAATCTCTTTTCTTTTGTCATTCTTCCTCTGTTCCCTTTCTTTGTAAAATTTGTTTTACTTTAAATTTAATGTACGAATATCGTATTAAAATTAACGTAGATATTGCACCTTGTTCCACTACAGTTATGCAGGAATTATGACGCAAAGCCTTTTTGGTTAATTTTATGGCCCCTACATTCTCTGCCAGGCTTTTGGATACAGGAATTAGCAATGCTGCCGGGAAGTGAGGGACGTTGTCATGTTTTGATTTGTTTTTTATTGTATTTACAATTCATAAGCAAATTCGAATACGTATCAATCAATGCTGTGAGGAAATTTCCATATGCACGCAAGCACAATTTTCACGCACGAGTGTTTTATTCTGAAAATTAAGGGAGAAAGAAATGGCTTCACGTGCAGATTACTGCAAACTAAAAGTGACATTGTCAATTACACGAATATCAGTCATATTAACTTTTATGGGAAAGTAGTTGAGGAAAAATGATGTGATACTTTGTCTTGGTTTAATGCACATTTGGGATGCCTAATGACCTTGTGGTTTAACTTCTCACACAAGTTATATGAGGTTTACTAAATGAATATTTTATCATTGCAGTAAAATTCTCTTTTCAATTTGCCGTAAATGTAAAAGTTTTGAATTCAGAAGCACAATTACTGCAAACATTGAACTTCAGGACGCTGTATAATTTTAATACATAAGAGGTATATTAGCTATGAAGCACAATATTTTCATAGTTTATGGTGTTACTTTATTTAATGCTGTTAAAGAAAATATATTTATCTTTCAAATTTTCTTTATTTCATTGCTGTCTAAAATGTTTAACAGAGAAAGTGCTAAGTTTCTTCCACAATCTCTAAAGATATTTTAAGTAGATATAATAAAGTAACATATTTGTCCTTGTTCTCACCATGAGTGTGAAATTACAGCTCCATTGATTCTTAATTACAACAGTGAATGGAAGTCAGTTATCCGTTTCACGCCCAGGTCAGTTTCTCTTCATGGAAAAAATCCCATTGCACATTGAATAGAAGGGTGGCTGGGCCTCAGGTCTGATCTGGATATTTGGAGAAGATAAAGATTTATTTTCCATGCTGGAAATAGAATCACAATTACTCGGTTATTCAGCCCGCTGTCTAGGTACTGTATAGATCACAATAAGTGGGTAGTAATTACAAAACTTGCATTAATGTAGGTAGGTACTTTCACCTATTCGAAGAGCTGGCTTGAATCGTAAACGAAGCACCAATTATTACAATCCACTTTACGCGAGTTAACAAAGTTGTGAAAAGCGACCATTGTTTTCTTCATGTCTAAATGTCTTCCGGCCGCCTTCATGGAACAACTCTGATCCAGCTGAACGGATCAACGTGAAGTTTTACTGTTAGAGACTTTTGCTAAAACTTGTCAAGGAAATTCTTGCTGACATCGTAAAAGTATACTAGCCACTTGTCATTAAGGCCTACGTACCTTTATGATTACATTAATGGAATTGGTTCAGTCGTTAGTAATGTGACACGAATAATCAATAATAATCGATATCTATCATTAGTAATCGATATTAATCTGCACGTAAATTGCATGCAAATTTAATGTTATGTATTGACAGAAAATTTGATCAAATCGACGTAGATGTATTAATAATAAATTCCTCAAATAAATTTAATACCATATTCAATAATAATAATCTATAATGTATGCAAAATTCTAAACAATAAATCATGACCGCAGTGGATTAAATTTCGCGCCGTGTTCATGTTTGTACACTTTGTTCACACAAAACGTATAGTGTCATCTGTAACTAATTTTAACAACCCTTGCTATTAGATTTCTCAGCTTTGCTTTGAAGCTTAAAACTGAATAGAAAATTTTCCCATACTCCTAAGTCTCAGTTCCGTTCCTCAAAACGTTAAATTAGAATTCTACTTTTCGGGAGAATGGTCGTGAAATTTTGAGGTTTATACACTAAACAACGCAGTTCAATAATCATATACGTGATTTAGTTGCAGCTTTGTTTGAAAATTTCTTGATACTGAATACGGGTTCCGACAAAGTCATAAATGTAATAACATATTTTATAAACACCTGGCCGAAATTTTGAATAGTTATAGAGGCTTCTTCATTGTGACACGGCGTAGTTTTGGAGGCGTTTACTGCGTTTTGGAAAAGCATGGCGTCTCCATATTCAATCTACTATAAAGATGGAGACAGCAACTTTCCCCACAATTGTGGTGTCCGTCTTCAAGGCTACGTGGGGTCATAACTCTGACTACCAATACAACATATGTACATATATTTACATGTCGCACACACGCCATGTTGTTTATAACATAACGACGGCAGATTAGCGGATGGGACAATAAAGTTCAAGAAACTGGCCTCAGATTTGTAGCTCGGGCTGATGGCAGGACTACCGATGGAGGATATTTGTGGGGCCACAATTTATTATCGTGGGCCGGGATAGCTCAGTCGATATAGCGACTCGCTACGAGCTGGACGGTCCGAGGATCAAATCCCAGTAGGGGTGAGACTTTCAGCACCCGTCCAGACCGGCCCTGGAGCCTACCCAGTCTCCTGTACAATGGGCACCGGGTCATTCCTGTGGGTAAAGCGGCCGGGGCGTGGCGTTGACCACCCAACCCCCATCTAGCGCAGAGGTTAAGGAAAGAGTAGAGCTAATCCCCCTTCTGAGCCTTCATGGCTCGTTCTAGGGAGAACTTTACCTTTACCCTTACAATTTATTACCTCTGTTTCACATTTTAAGTCACATTATAAGCACTGCTTTTATTCGCGCTAAAAAAGCGCTCATGACAAATTACCGTAGGCTAGTTCTGAGGCAAGTCTTTAATTTTTAGTCACTCCCATGCTGAATTTTATTTACGAAAACTGATTTTTTATTTGTGTTAATGTATCCTGGGCAGTTGACAGACAACTTGGACTTGAGTAATGATTTTAATATTTAGCTTGAATTGTTAGAGTGGCGGAAAGTTTAGTGTGTTTTCAGGGGAATTTTCAGGGACCGAAATTATTCATAGCAGGTTAACAGATGAGAGTACCAATGTACAGCATATAAAGTGTTGAAGTTTAACACTTTCAAATTAGATGCAACAAGGTGAACTATTTCTCTTAGTTACTGCATTAATGTTTGTCAGCGCAGAATTTCAATTGGAAGTGTAAATAACCTGCGCCTTGTGTACCTACCGACATGTGTAAGTTTGGAAAGCGTTCTAGGCTTGTTATTTTATTTAAAAAGAAAACGCGAGCAACTACTTGTATCACAGAAATTTTATGTTTTTATTTGACAGAAAGCAAGGGACAGACATTTGTAAAGTCCTCCATTAGAAGCACAGGAATTCCAAGCTTTCTTCAATTTTCTATTCCGGAGGTTTTCCGGGGTTCTTTTGTTGGTCGTATTGATTTTGCAGCCGTCTGCAGGCATGCAGTCATTCACAGTGGTAAGGAATAGGCCTAAACACTAAACAGGCTGTGTTCGCGTGTTCAAACTGCCCTTTGAAGGAGCTGTTCTTGTTTCAAAATACAAAGATATTCATATCAGAGACAAGCAAATTGCATGCTCGTTGAAGCCTAGCCGGTTACATTAAGTTCCAGACCACAGATAGATTCTGTGACGTTGTGGTGAACAATCAGAATGCGGAACATTTTAAACCCCGTCATGACGCTGAGATTTACAGTAAATTCCTACTACTTCACAGGAGAGAGGGAATTTTTAATTTAGAGAATCCTGAAATGTATTCACGACAGTAAGGTGCACCGCGGCCGGCCGCATTTGAGGAATTAGAGGTCCGTACATTACACCGTGCCGGCATTGACTTGCTAATATGCGTGGATTGTTAGTGTAACATACCTTATTTTCACAAAACTTGTAATAATGAGACCATGGCTAGTTTGTCCGTGTGTATGCCATGAAGGCACGTGGGCGGAATGGATGTGTAGCTGCACTCGTCCTTATCCTCAGTACTAAATGAAGGCGAGTGTTCAGCTTTACTCCCAGGCCGTTTTAGACCCCGGGAAAAGAGCTCCTTCATCCCATTAAAGAGGAGGCAGGGTGTTCCCAGAATGACGTGTCTTAAGCATTTTGTATAACATAGTCTGCACTTGCAATGTGTCTGAAGGACAAATCCAAGCAAACTCTTTCTGTTAGTGAGATGTGGTGTCCAATAGTACTGGCGATAGACACTGGACTTTCAAGTTTTGCTCTGTTACTCTTATTTGCACTGTTTATTGCTGCGTGCAACGCTTACGTGAAGTCAGTTTTCTCAATTACGAAATTGTTGCTGGAAACGTGAAGGCAATAACAGCAGACTGAACTTGATAAAAAGCGAAATTGTCGTATGCGTGAATTATACATATTCTAATGGCTTTACACATTTATGCTTAAAGAAAAAGAAATTCTCAAAGCAGCAAAGTTAAGAAGGTTTGTTTTAAAATCAAGTAATGAGCCAAATCTAAAAAAATAAAAATTTTGACTTTTGCTTGTTCACACACTGTAACAATATATATGTTACTTTTATGCATATGGAATTTAATTGTGTGTATTTTGCTGATTAAACAAAAATATTTTAGTTCTTGTAATATTCTTTGATTTGTTAAAAAATTTCTAACTATTACATTTGAAATTTCGTTATGAAAGTCTTTTAAATAATATATATTTTGCAATAATAATCGTCACATATAAACTAAACTGCTACAAGGGCAAGAGTTATAACATATGTTATTGCCATAACCCCTCGTATGCCAGCACACCGCGGACATTGTCGGAATGTCTTGCAATACGAAATTCAAAAGGTGGTCACCCTAGATTACTCTGTCTGTCGCAATGTCATGCTGCGTTCCATTATCAAACCGCTAGGACAGTCGATAAAGCAAGGAAGGCTGCACACAGAAAACTGACAATGTCTGCACTTCTTATTTACGGAGTCCCTGTTAGCAGGGTCTAATACTGTTTCTGTCATCAATACGATAACATTTTTTGAACGGAGGGAAAACGTTTGGAGCTGCGACCTCCATGCTTCCCCACTTAACAGCTTGCTTCTTCACCTCGCGCTTATGGGTATCAATTTAACTGCGGAGATCAGTAGCAAACTTTATCTGTGTAACCGCACTTTCCAGTCTTCGGGCTGGATACTTACAGTAAAAATAATTATTTTGCGAAAGGAACCATGACTTTTTGAGGGTACTCTGTAGAATTTGTAACATTATTCAGATATTGCATCAAAAATGTGTCTCCAAGGACATAAATTGTGCTCTAAAGTATAAAACACAGACTTGAATTAAAATACCACAAAATACATCAGTTTATGTCGGTGAGTACAGATGTTGTACAGATGTTGTACAGATGTTGTACAGATGTTGTCCCATATCATCACACGGTTGTTTAAAGATCATAATCTGGTTTCTCTTTTCATCGCACTGTTTAAATTACAAAAGCAATATAAATGAAATGCGTTTGGAAAATGTACACACAGATTAAGGACTTTAGCGCATTTTCTCGCTTATTGCCACGAGGATTTAGTGTTCTGGAGTTATTAAATACTAACTAACTAACTAACTAACTCCATGCAGCACAATCCTTCTTGAGAAGCTAACAGGTCGTCAGCTAGTCAACAAAATTCCCCGCGTTTTATGGAACCCGAAGGTTCATTACCGCACTCACAAGAGCCCGCCACCTGTCCCTGTCACCACGGCATGGCGCGTCCTCAGGTTGCGGATGGAGGAACGGCCTCCGAATATGGAGGGTAGCTGCGAATATGCAGTCGCGGACAGCCGACAAGGGGTGGTTATCCAGCTTGGGGGTTGGGCGAGGTGCTAACAACTCCTCACCTTAAGAAATTATCATGTTACGAAACACTATACAGAGTTATTAAATGACACAACATTAATATACATGTTGTTTGTTGTACTAAAAAAACATAAGGCTTACAGCAATATAATACAAAATCTATGCAGTTAATTGTTCTCTAAAACTTTAGTTCCAAACCGTTTAGGCTTAGATAAATTCCGTATTTATTGAGTTATACTTCACAGAAATGCGCAAGAATGCATTAATGTGAAATGTCCAACTTCAGCTAAAATTGTATTGCGTCAGCAAATTTTTGTAAAAGCCACAATATCAATATTGCACCAAAAGTATTGACATTGAATAAATTTCATAAAACCTCATTTAGCGATTCTGCTCTACCTGCATTCCAAAAGACGGAAAGAGAAACTTATCAAAGCTAACAGAGCATACGTGTATGTAATCCTTACCTGATAACGTACCAGGATGATCAGACTATTTTGTTGTAATTACATGGTATAATGAGACAAAATATTACAGAAAATATATAGTATTTTTTTACATGTCATTATATTTTGAATGCTTATTTCATAGCTTTAAATCTTTAAATATCTAAATTAGGTGTGTCTTCATAAATTGTGTGCATTGATTTTCTCAAAAGCAGTAGAACAAAAATCACGTCTTCCCGATTTTAAAATTTTCTATTTAAGTAAATACACAGTGAATGTGACATTGAAACTGAAGATCGCAGTTTTATTATACGCCGATACGGTTTGTACATGCATCTCCAACAAAAGAGGTGATTAAACCTCAGAGGACGAAGTGACACAAAGAGTGTATTACCGTACTTTTGGAAAATCTGACAGCCTACGTAGCCCAGAGTAAAGGACATGATTTGTTTGTTATGTGGATACAAACAATAAATTCTTCAAAGCCGGCGCACAGAAAGAAATAGACTCATGTCACAAATTCTTACACTACATCTGCAGTCATTCACATACTACAAAGCAAAAAGCAGTTAATTCCTAAAGACAAGAATAGCGGTCATATGTGCATATAAAAGAAACTGAAAAGAGAAAGGAACTCTAATAAAAAGAGGTGAAACGTATCAAAACACACGAAAAGTCCTGAGAAACAGAAATCCACTAAACAAAACCCGCATACGTCACGGCACTGAATAATACAAAGCATGATAGTGATTAGTAGTATATATATTTCAGCCATTTTGTTGATATTATGAGAAATACCAACAGGTTACACTATTAAAACTTATTTTGTAATTAAAGATATTTCATATTTTTGTGGGCCGCCATCAACAGGATGGCGTGAAAATATATGGAAACATTTTTGGTACATAAGGTTTATGTTAACATGAGGCAGTAGCGTAGACAAAATACATATATAAATTAGGGAAATTATACAATGAATACAATTTTAAGATGTTAAAAGACAGTTACTGTTCAAATGTTAACGCCAGAGTCATAAACCTGTAGATCATGTATATATCGCACAAAATATCGATGATGATACTACCATCATCCTAAAATGCATGATTGGATGTGTAGTTGTGCTTCTACTGCAATTTGTCACACACGATACACCCAAATGTACGTTTAAAAGTGATAGTACAAACATATTTAATATGGCGTGCTATATGCATGTATGTATGTATGTATGTATGTATGTATATATGTAGATATATATGTACATATGTATGTATGTGAGATATGTATGTATGTGAGTTGTGTATGTATGTATGAATGAATGACCTATTGTTGTATGGCTCTGGATTAAGCAGTTAAACAATAACTGTTTTTAGTATTCTAAAACTCTATACATTTTATAAATTGCTCTATTGTATCTACCATTTCACTTTTGTCTATAGGTAGTATTTCCCATCGTAACAAATTGTAATGTCAAAAAAATTTATCCGTGTGTTTTTATATGATCACTGATGACGGCTGCCCGCCGAAACGTGTAGGATCTTTAATTTATATATAAGTTTTTAATGGCATATTATGCTGGTATTTCTTATAAAATGCTTTCGTGTGCAGTCACAGTTTGTCGCAAATTTCTCTTCTTGCTTTCCCCATAACTGAACCTTTGATACTTTCTCAAAGATTTGAAATATATTTATGTTGATACCGTCGTTTTCTCTCTGTATGTATTTCAGCCCAAAGGATAAAACTCCTTCGTTGTTCAAACGTATTGTTCTGGCCACTTGGCTGAACGATAATGCAACGTAATTATACACCTTACGAAGATCCACAGCGAACTATAAAATCTGGTACATTTAGTATAGTTTATTTTTTTTACGGCGGTAATGTATTTCTCGATGAGGACTTGACATTTCTTCTGAACTAAATATTTGTGCAGAAGCTAGATTTCTTATAACGGGGCCTCAGGCATTACGGATTTTACACAATTTTAAAACTAACGCTGTTGTTAAGTTCAGTCATTCTGCAGTCTGTCTTACGACAGGTCCGTAGCCTCTTCCAAAACGAGTTCTGCACACAGTGCGATCTAGTGCTTCCTCTTTCAGTTTACAGCATCCACTCTTTGATTAAGGTCATCCAGTATCAGCCTAGGAAGAAACTGAGTGTTATATAATTGCCATACTGCAGGGTTGCAAAAATCCCGGACGCCAGGTCGCCCGGTCGATTAAATTTTCTACGGTGGCGACTAATATTTGAGGGTCCTAAGTACAGAATTGCTCTATGTCACACTTCAGGTACATAGAATTTGGAGATGGCTCATAGATATTTCCCAAATCTTTGGACATTTTCCAGCAGCATTACTTATTTTGCGAGGTTTTAGGCTTCCGCCTCTGTGTAGTTGAGGTCTTTGGTCTTCTAGGATGTTACACAGCGTATTTTGATAGCTGTTTAACGGCGTTTAGGAACGCCCTATCCGTCTTATCTAAAGGGTCAAGCAGTCCAAGACGAATGACTCTTGAAGAGATATGCTGTCTCAAAACGTCGGTAAACAATTACAAACATACACTACGCAACATACACTACGAAACATACACTACACTACGCAACATACACTACACTACGCAACATACACTACACTACGCAACATACACTACGCAACATACACTACGCAACATACACTACGCAACATACACTACGCAACATACACTAAGCAACATACACTACGCAACATACACTACGAAACATACACTACGAAACATACACTACGCAACATACACTACGCAACATACACTAAGCAACATACACTACGCAACATACACTACGAAACATACACTACGAACATACACTAAGCAACATACACTACGCAACATACACTACGCAACATACACTACGCAACATACACTACGCAACATACACTACGCAACATACACTAAGCAACATACACTACGCAACATACACTACGTAACATACACTACGCAACATACACTACGCAACATACACTACGCAACATACACTACGCAACATACACTACGCATCATACACTACGCAACATACACTACGCAACATACACTACGCAACATACACTACGCAACATACACTACGCAACATACACTAAGCACCTTACACTAAGCAACATACACTAAGCAACATACACTACGCAACATACACTACGTAACATACACTACGCAACATACACTACGCAACATACACTACGCAACATCCCAAAAGAACGACGACCTCATTACTTACATTCTTACTTTTCGCACGCCTTTTCTTAATGTAGCTCTGGGACTTTAAAGAAAATGGACAGTCACATTACTGGAGAGTAGGGTCTTGAAAGCTCTAGATTTTGGAGGTGAACAGAAGTGGCTACTGACCATAAATCGTTATAATTACGCCACTGTCGTACCTAGGAAAATATCGTTCCGCATTCAGACTTGAATCTCTGGTAATTTAGAGTAGCAGGTGGTTTTAGAATACTCTCAGTTCTGCTATAAAGCGACAGTTGCTTTCGTGTAAGATCTCGCTTTATAGAAAATCCCGTAATAAAAATAGGGTCAAATCAGAACATTTTGCCCCGTCATCCAAATTTATATCTTCAAACTGGTCGCTGGAATCGCGTATTATCCAACACGCGTATGCGAAATTTCGCGTTATACAAACGGCCTTCACGTATTCACCAATCACGTTATAGCCAAGTCGCGTTAATGAAACACGCGTAATGGCAGAAGTGACTGTACTTATCAACACCAGTCATTCGCCTGGGGAAAAAAAAAGCTTTCAGAAAGATTATGAGAAGAAAAAATATGGACTCTTTTCGGTCAGTATTCATTTTGCGAGAACTCTGAATAATTTGATTTGCAGAAACATAAGCAGGCATGGTTCTTGATTTCAGACTTCCGCCGCGATGTTGATGAGATCTGCGCTCTTCTGGGATATTACGCGGCGTTGTGTGGTAATTGTTTACCGACGTTTCGGGACAAAATAACAGTTACCACACGACGCAGCATAATATCCCAGAAGAGCGCAGATCTCAAGCATGGTTCTTGGGTTAACCTGAAACAGCCATCAGCAAGAATAGGTTCTCACGTCTTACTGATGAAAATTTACGCAGTTTTGACTGGTAAACACGGTAGTGAGAGAC
Organism: Reticulitermes speratus; assembly: GCA_021186555.1. Taxonomy (NCBI): domain Eukaryota; kingdom Metazoa; phylum Arthropoda; class Insecta; order Blattodea; family Rhinotermitidae; genus Reticulitermes; species Reticulitermes speratus. Next base: position 12,602,579 of record JAJKFL010000010.1, read on the forward strand.
TTTTCGAAGGAGTGTGCTTTGAGCAGTCTTGGAGTGTAGAGTCTGAAGATGGAAGCAACAGCCTACACTGAAACACCTGTATCTGTTTACCAGTCAACACGCTAAGGTCATAGAATACATGAATCTACAAGAATGACCATATTTCATAATAAAGAATTGATCTCACTGAAGTAAGCCTTCATTCAACCACTTGTTGCTGTGTTTGTTATAAATGCCTTTAGGCAGGTTCACTCAGTAAAATAGCCAGCTACAGCCTGCAAGACGTCAGCTCAGTTTCCAATAGAAACACATGTGTCTTTCTCCCATCAATCACTCGAAAAATGACTCTGCGATTCACCCAATCTCGTAGTAATTGGATACCGGAGGCCCTTTCACAAGGTGTCAAGCGAGAGCTTTCAGCCGGTTACTACCCTGCACACACAACCATGGTTAAGAATGCATGGAGCTCTTTCTCCACTCCCTATATGCTTTCAGGCAACGTTTTGCCTTACATCAAACAATCCCTGCATCCGGCACATCGGTCGGCCGACAGTCATCAAAGCGAGGAGGATGGAGCTTTAAACGGGATTTGAAACCTCAAGCAAGAAACAACGAGCCACTTGACAGACAATTTTAAAAGCAGTTGGTTATGAACTGTATTCAGTTGATTTGTAAGTTTGTAATGTTTCATCAGCACTTCGGATTAGGTGACGTGCAGTGGGATGAAGGGACACTCGCTTTGACTGGGGGAGCAATCGTGGAATTTATTGGGTTCAGTGATGCGTTTTTAGGGTACAACTTCCCGTTATGATGCGTAAATAATTATATGAATAAAAAGGGCCGTCAATCGCAATTGTTGTTTTGACAATGTTTGTTTGTTTTTTGCCATTTCTTCATTAGAAAAAATATATGAATATTTTTAACACCCGAGGGTAAAATATTGTTTCATATTGTAGTTGGGGAATCAGTGCAGTAGATAAAATGTAATTTATTATCCAGTCTTTAATACTTAATTGTGCATGCATAGTTATTTGTAGAATTTTCTGTGTAAGTCCATGATTTATGTCATTTATTACTGCGCGTAATTGAAATAAATATGGGATTTGAGTGAGATTTTGTTTTTCGTATAGAACAACTTTGTTTTATCTTTTACATGCACGTTTAAACTTTAATTTGTTGTGTTTTGAGACCGAAGATATGTGAGGAGTTTTGAATTTTGTGCAGTAATACATTGTAAAAGCCATAGTCGTGATTGATGGCCCTTTTTATTGATCTAAGTATCTGTGATTCATTTTTGGTTTATTGAAGGAAGCCAAATAAACTGCATTGCTTCGTATAGCATGATAATTATCTGATGATTTAGGAGGTTGTGAGGGGAAGATATCACAGCTTATTTTGAGATATGATCCAACAGTTTCCTTTTAGCAACCGAGGAGAGCCATCTCGGTAGTTACACGTAACCAGGAGACAAGTAACAGAGTATTTGCAGGAGTCGCTGTAAGGAGACGTAGTTGTGACTACGCTTTTAATGTCGTAGGCCTATTCCTTAAACGTACTGTGTGACAGCTAAACAAAAGTTCATTTTAGGGAAGGAAAACGACACGCTGACTGTGGTTTGTGTGCTATAGCCGGTTGGAGCCCGAAATAAATGTAACGATATTTAAAAGAACCCATTTCCTAAATTACAAATTTGGAGATTGTTTTGTTCATTTCGATAAATACACAAAAAACATCGGTAACCGTGATGACATAGGTATCCGTGAGGACGTAGGTATCCGTGAGGACGTAGGTATCCGTGATGACGTAGGTATCCGTGAGGACGTAGTCGGTATAGTGACTGGGCTGCAGGCTGAACGATCCGGTGTTTGAATCTCGACAGGCGCATAAGATTTTTCGTCTCTTCAGGCTGTCCAGACTGGCTCTGGAGTCAGGCCCGTTTCCTATTCACTGGCTCTTTCTCCAGAAGTCAAGCGGCCGGACGTTCAGCTTGATCTGATACCAGATTAAAACGAGTGTAGCTAGGCGTGTACATAGACAAATTTACTTTCAAATTTTATACGAAAAATATAAATGCAAACTGACAGCAGCATGTAGGAATTTAAGAGTTAAAATGAATGTTACGTAGTCTATATTGAGCAGTGTGGATTAAACGTTCAACATACGTTGCTGATTGAGGTGACAGTCATGTTTAGAAAGTCCTGGGTCGTGTTTTATAAATGTACGTGTTACGCCATATTCTAGCTGGCCTCAATAGATTGATGTTGAATGCATACAGTCTCTGAAATATCTGACGTTTAGTTAATATCTACCAAATTACAGTCATTTGTTTCTCTAAATCAGCCAATATAAATCATAATCCAAGCCAATGACAGGATATTGCGTGACAAAGCGTGACCAAAACATCATTCATAACGTTGGAGCAGGAAGAAAGACGGGATAGAAATCAGCGGGAATGCAGAAATGTATGCTGTACTAACATACATAACGATCGGCTCATATGTATGCTGTACTAACATACATAAAGATCGGCTCATATGTATGCTGTACTAACATACATAAAGATCGGCTCATATGTATGCTGTACTAACATACATAACGATCGGCTCATATGTATGCTGTGCTAACATACATAACGATCGGCTCATATGTATGCTGTGCTAACATACATAACGATCGGCTCATATGTATGCTGTGCTAACATACATAAAGATCGGCTCATATGTATGCTGTGCTAACATACATAAAGATCGGCTCATATGTATGCTGTGCTAACATACATAACGATCGGCTCATATGTATGCTGTGCTAACATACATAACGATCGGCTCATATGTATGCTGTGCTAACATACATAACGATCGGCTCATATATATGCTGTGCTAACATACATAAAGATAGGCTCATATGTATGCTGTGCTAACATACATAAAGATCGGCTCATATGTATGCTGTGCTAACATACATAAAGATCGGCTCATATGTATGCTGTGCTAACATACATAAAGATCGGCTCATATGTATGCTGTGCTAACATACATAACGATCGGCTCATATGTATGCTGTGCTAACATACATAACGATCGGCTCATATGTATGCTGTGCTAACATACATAACGATAGGCTCATATGTATGCTGTGCTAACATACATAAAGATCGGCTCATATGTATGCTGTGCTAACATACATAAAGATCGGCTCATATGTATGCTGTGCTAACATACATAAAGATCGGCTCATATGTATGCTGTACTAACATACATAAAGATCGACTCATATGTATGCTGTACTAACATACATAAAGATCGGCTCATATGTATGCTGTACTAACATACATAAAGATCGGCTCATATGTATGCTGTGCTAACATACATAACGATCGGCTCATATGTATGCTGTGCTAACATACATGAAGATCGGCTCATATGTATGCTGTGCTAACATACATAAAGATCGGCTCATATGTATGCTGTACTAACATACATAAAGATCGGCTCATATGTATGCTGTGCTAACATACATAAAGATCGGCTCATATGTATGCTGTGCTAACATACATAAAGATCGGCTCATATGTATGCTGTACTAACATACATAAAGATCGGCTCATATGTATGCTGTACTAACATACATAAAGATCGGCTCATATGTATGCTGTGCTAACATACATAAAGATAGGCTCATATGTATGCTGTGCTAACATACATAAAGATAGGCTCATATGTATGCTGTGCTAACATACATAAAGATAGGCTCATATGTATGCTGTGCTAACATACATAAAGATCGGCTCATATGTATGCTGTGCTAACATACATAAAGATCGGCTCATATGTATGCTGTGCTAACATACATAACGATCGGCTCATATGTATGCTGTGCTAACATACATAACGATCGGCTCATATGTATGCTGTGCTAACATACATAACGATAGGCTCATATGTATGCTGTGCTAACATACATAAAGATCGGCTCATATGTATGCTGTGCTAACATACATAAAGATCGGCTCATATGTATGCTGTGCTAACATACATAAAGATCGGCTCATATGTATGCTGTACTAACATACATAAAGATCGACTCATATGTATGCTGTACTAACATACATAAAGATCGGCTCAATGTATGCTGTACTAACATACATAAAGATCGGCTCATATGTATGCTGTGCTAACATACATAACGATCGGCTCATATGTATGCTGTGCTAACATACATGAAGATCGGCTCATATGTATGCTGTGCTAACATACATAAAGATCGGCTCATATGTATGCTGTACTAACATACATAAAGATCGGCTCATATGTATGCTGTGCTAACATACATAAAGATAGGCTCATATGTATGCTGTGCTAACATACATAAAGATCGGCTCATATGTATGCTGTACTAACATACATAAAGATCGGCTCATATGTATGCTGTACTAACATACATAAAGATCGGCTCATATGTATGCTGTGCTAACATACATAAAGATAGGCTCATATGTATGCTGTGCTAACATACATAAAGATAGGCTCATATGTATGCTGTGCTAACATACATAAAGATAGGCTCATATGTATGCTGTGCTAACATACATAAAATAGGCTCATATGTATGCTGTGCTAACATACATAACGTGTTAGTAAGGAGATTTCATAACTCAGAGTAAATTGCTGCCTGGGAAATCAGCCTGCTATCTTATACTAGTCAAAATATTGTACACATTTGTTGTGATCAGAATCAGTTTGGTGCACAGAGCGGAGGTGCCGGCATTATCTCACTGTGGTTACTCGCCTTTGTCCAAACTGTTGTATTGCTTTCATAATTAGTGCAACCTTTAATATTGAATCCGTTTTTAACTTAATTCGGAAATAAATTAGAATTAAATGTTAGACATCCCCTTGAGTTTTTATGACAATGGATGTTACTTTCACTGTCAACAAATGTGTTATTGACATTAATTTATCATATTAAATGGCAAAATATTTCGAACATTAGGCTTATATGGTCGTCTTGAGATCAACCGAATATAAAAATGTAAATGTATTATAAATACATTAAAGTATGTTTCGGATGGTTTGAGATCTCAATCTTGTAGTTGCTTAGGACAATGTATTTTTTCATTCATTCTGTAGTCTACACATGCAGTTTTTTCTTATGTATTAATTATAAAAGACAATCATTGCAGCAATGAGATCATACCCATACTTACATCAGCTGCCACGTTCTCAATATAACACACTTCAACATACCCATACTTACTATCAGCTCCAGTTCTCAATATAACACACTTCAACATACCCATACTTACTATCAGCTGCCATCGTTCTCAATATAACACACTTCAACATACCCATACTTACTATCAGCTGCCACGTTCTCAATATAACACACTTCACATACCCATACTTACTATCAGCTGCCATGTTCTCAATATAACACACTTCAACATACCCATACTTACTATCAGCTGCCACGTTCTCAATATAACACACTTCAACATACCCATACTTACTATCAGCTACCATGTTCTCAATATAACACACTTCAACTTTACCCATACTTACTATCAGCTGCCATGTTCTCAATATAACACACTTCAACATACCCATACTTACTATCAGCTACCATGTTCTCAATATAACACACTTCAACATACCCATACTTACTATCAGCTGCACGTTCTCAATATACACACTTCAACATAACCAATATCTTATTTATCAGCTACCAGTTCTCAAGATTAACACACATTAAATACATTATTACTATAGCTGCCTTTACCAATATAACAAATCAATACCCATACTTACTATCAGCTGCCACGTTCTCAATATAACACACTTCAACATACCCATACTTACTATCAGCTGCCACGTTCTCAATATAACACACTTCAACATACCCATACTTACTATCAGCTGCCACGTTCTCAATATAACACACTTCAACATACCCATACTTACTATCAGCTGCCACGTTCTCAATATAACACACTTCAACATACCCATACTTACTATCAGCTGCCACGTTCTCAATATAACACACTTCAACATACCCATACTTACTATCAGCTGCCACGTTCTCAATATAACACACTTCAACATACCCATACTTACTATCAGCTACCACGTTCTCAATATAACACACTTCAACATACCCATACTTACTATCAGCTCCACGTTCTCAATATAACACACTTCAACATATCCATACTTACTATCAGCTGCCACGTTCTCAATATAACACACTTCAACATATCCATACTTTACTATCAGCTGCCACGTTCTCAATATAACACACTTCAACAAAAAATGGAATATCTTCATGTTTATCCTAGACACGCCAGGTATCTACGCTAAGGATTTTTTAAACAATGCAAATTGAAAAATCGGAGAAAAAGTAAATATGCGTAAGAGCCTATTAACACAAAAGACTAAAAATAATTTTGAAAATTAGGTTTTGTATTGAAAATACAAAGCGTTCAACAACGTGTTTACAAAATTTCATTTGAACTTTAACAGGGAGTTTCTAAGAAAATTCTCTGGCTGTATCCACCCCCTCGTAACATATTCTGGTTGTTTTCGTGGCCGGTATACTTTCCATTGTTGCTAATAACAATTAACATCATTAAACATCCACTTTTGCATTACCTCCTGGGCTGCTATTATAGAAATAAATAGGATAATTAGTCCTACGACGCCAAGAGACCTACAGTTTGCAGCTGATGGTAATGAACATCATTATAAGTATACACATTGCAGGCTGTGAAGTAATCAAGCAAGCGTGCGCGCGCATGTATGTTATATGTATATGTTCGTATATGGGAAACAATTATCTCCATGCGCAGAGTGCTTGCAAAACAGCAAAGAGTTGTTCAACTGAGTAGCAATTTCCGCGCCTTAGACGGAAAGAGAACTTCTGTTTTAGTGTTCAAAAGAACGCGCAAATGGACGTTATTTTAAGCCAGTTTATTACAGTGTTAATACGTTGTACGAGTATATGTCCAGAAGCCTAAAGTAGAGAACACGTATTACAGATGACAAATGTGTACAGAATTTTAGTTTCAAAGATCAAACTTAAGTTCCTAAGTGAGAGACCCAAACAATGATGGGATAATGCATTTAAATTCAATTTACCGGGAGTTCAATTGAAAAACCAACCTTGTAGCGCGGCAGGATTAACGGCCTTACGTAACTTGTCAAATGAAGTAGGTGTTGGAAATGAACTTCCTCAATCCTCAGACACGCTTAATTTCTAATATTGAAGCACCGGGAAACCGTATTATAAATTTCATAAGAACACTTTCCTATGATTTCTTACTTATATAGTTTTCCACAATAAAAACTTCTGTGTTAAACTTTACGGCTTGCTCACGAACAAAATAAATGTAGGTTACGCTGTGCTTCATCTGCCTGTTACGGACATCACGTGACACTGGACTGTGTGTCTAATGAACTGTACACGCGGCGATACGACTGGCGATGTGTGAAGCATGCAACTTGTTGCGTGGTATCCGCAATTTGTAGACAAAGACACAAGTGAATACATATTTTTCACCAAACGTCAAACCTTTCTGAGAACTGAAAAAGGTAAATTCCGTCACAAACTGTAAAATGCGGTAAATTATGTTTTATATACATCATGTGGAAATGGCAGGCCGTTGTTCTTGCCTTGAGTTTGAGTTTTGTTTTGAATTGAGCTGCATATGAAAACACAGTATGACGGTTTTTATAATCAGTGGCTTCTCTGAAAATAAATATTCGAGTTTATAAAGGCGCGGAATTTCGACATGTGTTGAATGACAGCCTTTCTGGAGAGGATGACTTTAATTGAGTTATGGATATGTTAGCTTTATTTTATGCTTTATGCTATCTTTGTTTTTCCAACTTTCATAGGTTTTATGCTTGTACACATAAAATACACAAGTATATACAAGCATAAAGCTATATTGGCATGGGCGCACATGTCATATACACAGAACATAAGCCTATGTTTTTCACTATATAATCTGTAACCAGCAAAAAAGTAAATACAGAACCAAATTCTACGCCATAAAATGTTGTTTTATAAAATAAAATAATATCCAGTTAAAAAACCGTTAGTCCCTCTTACGTTTACTGCAAAAAATAACAATAAAATTTTTGCTTGCTGCCAGTGATATTGAAAAAGAGATAAACTGAAAGTGACAAGAATATATATGTATATAGTATAGATAGTGACCGTACAGAGTTGCAGTAGGTAGGCATGGTGGATACTAAAAAGCCTCGCGATTCGTAGCTTATTGTTTTGGTAATAAAGTCAATGATGTTAGGATGACATACGGCTGGTTACGGAAAGTGACGCATTAAGAATCTGGAAAGCGGCTAATTTAAAGAATCAGAAAGCCAAGAATTTAACTTCCATTAACTTGCGTTTCTGAATGATCCTACCACAGGAATTCGCTAGTATTAATGGTGACAAAATGTCAAAATCTTTCAGGATTTTTTGTTTGCTAATTAAATAACTACCTTATTTACTTACAGGAGTGCGCGCGTACACACACACGGGCTCACAGACAAATATACTCGTTATATGTACATACACACACACAAATATATATATGACTTTTTTAGATGCTTTCGAAAAATTGCCAAAAACGACTATTATCTTCTTCATACCAGTCACACGCATGAAATATCTCGGCTCTAACTGGACGGATTTTCATGAAATTTTATATTTGTGTATTTTTGAAAATCTGTCGAGAAAATTCGACTTTCATTTAAATCTGACAAGAATGACGGGTACTTTCCACTAAGACCTATGTAAATTTATGATAATATCTCACTGAATTCTTCTTAGCATGAGAAATCTTTCAGAAAAAGTTACAGGGTAAATCAAAACACATGTTTTATGCAAAATAACTTATTTTTTTTCGAAAATAGCGCCATTTATGATATATGTGGAAAAATACGGTAGAGCCAGACAGGCCACATATGACAATATAATACGGCACATGCGCTTTGCATGCTGGATAACTAAGGCTACAGACACACACTCAGAATATGTAATACTTATTACTTTTATACGGCAACAATGTTTAACCGAAAGCGCCTCAATGTTACGTTATGCTTACAGCGCCTCTCTTGTTATTTCATAAGTTAGTCGGCTAGTGGCCGAAATTCTTTTTTCTCTGGATTGATGACCAAGAAGGATTTGTTGTTCGTAAAAGCAGCTTTGGTAGACGTTTTCCCTAAATACTTAAATTTATCCCTGTTAGTATAATTCGTATAAGCTTTCATAATCACATCCGTCAACATTATATAATTTTAGTAATTGAAAGCATCGTTAAATAAAATGCGTTCTCTCGGCCGCCTAGGTGGATAAAAATATAGGGTAGTTATTTTCATCGTTCAATAAGACGATGAGTCCATTTTTATTACTTCATTTGTTTTGGCATTTCTAAGTCTGTCAATTACTAGTGAATTCTCTCACAAACTGTAAGCATATAATATGAAACATGTTTCACTAATCGTAAAGGCCAAAGCTGCGGTGTCATGTAGGAGTGGCCAGGAAGCACTTTCGAAATTACACCTGTCGTAACAAAATCCCAAATAGACTTGAAGGATCGACAAACGGGTTGTGGCATTTCAGTCTTTAAATGTTTAACACTTGAAGTGAAAGCATGCAGCGCGGACAAACCGACAGTTGTCGTAAGTAAATAATTCGAGATTGCCAAATTCATGTGTTTATCGAATCAGCGTCTGAGGTTTCGTGGTGCTGCGCATATCCTACATCAGAATGCCTTAGTGGTGTCTTGTAATATCAAAAAACCTGTTTATTTGAGTGCCATATAAATACATCCCACTTATCAAGCAACATAAATTAATATATGCACAATAATTAATTGACCCCCAAACCACAGGATCTTTAGTTTATAAAATGCCTAGTGTCGAGGTGTCTTTTTACTCAGCAGTTTCTCTGACATCCCACCAGAGTGAAATCATTCCTACGTTTAGTAGATTTTCGACTCGTCTCTTCCCCTTTCATAATCTGACCTCTTCTACCTAATCATTGTAAGTTTAGAGGGCTATTGTTGTACCTGATCACATTCAATGACACACACACACAAACACACACATTCGGTAGGACTTCTCTGGAAGAGGGATCGGCCGTCGAAGAAACCTTCTTCTCTTGTAGAGTAATTGGAATTTCAGAGCTCGCAAATGGAAGTGACCAGGTATAATAAAATTTGAATTCTTTGGGTTGACAGTTTTTCAGATTTATGTAATGGAAATTGTGTTAAACGTCTTACAGCCGGGTCAACGTTTTAATTTTTTCGGCCAAATTCCGCTCCGGCTGACGAGGAGAGTTAAGCTACTGTTTTTTTTTCCATGGCGCAACAGCCCCTAGTGAGCCAGGGCCTCCTCATTATCGAGGCTTCACGTTCACACTCAGACACACCACACTGTGTAGGACTCCTATGGACGAATGATCAGCCTGACGCAGAGACCTCTACTGACAACACACAACAACCACAAGAGAGAGAAATCCATAACCCGGCGGGATTCGAACCACAATCCCATGAAGCGAGCGGTTACAGATCCACATCTTAGACCGCGCTGCCACTGGGATCGGCTACGCTACTGTTACGCTTAATAAAATTCTGTACAGCCGTCAATTTGGTATTATTCAAGGTACGAAATTGACGAATGGTAATTCAGTGTGACATCCAAAGCCAGTTACAAGCTGCAGGAATCCACAACATTAAGTCTGTTATTTCAAAAGTGATTAATGTTTGAGGCAGCCTGACAGTAGCTTAGTCGATGTAGTGACTAGGTTACGGGCTGCACGAGTCGGGGTTTGAATCCCAGAAGGTGCAAGAATTTTTTTCTCTCCTTCAAAGCCACTAGATCGGCTTTGGAGCTCATGCAGCCTCCCTTTCAATGGGTATCACACTTCTTTCTCGGGAGTAAAGCGGCCGGAAAGTTAATTTGAACACTCACCTCGATGTAATGCAGAAGTTAAAAATTATTGAATATACACCATTAACGTAAAGGTCTGGAAAGGCCCTTAAGGCTCCTGGAGGTTGAGGCTCCCAGAAATTCTAGTAATTCGGCTCACGAAGGTGGTAAGGTTGTCAGCCCTAGGCATCGTCAGCCTGTGCCCCCATACTCCAGGTACTCATTTCTATTAGGGCTGAGTCGACCCCAGGGCCATAGTGCGGCCGGAAGGATTAAGTCAATGAAAAATCCCAATGACGGATCTACACCTCTACTCCCCTATACGCTTCATGACGTGGACGGGGACAAATTTATTCTTATCTTTACAAAACAGCATGACAACCATATTGCTTAAAATCTTCTGGGTTATTACCCGGCGTCATTGTTTGGTGCATGACCAACGTTTCGGGATCACTTGTTTGTCCTGTCTTGCATGCCACCTAGGCTGTAGGAAGTATGTGTGGAAAGGACTTACCACGATGTGCCTTTGCATATGTACAAAAGTTGGAATTTGACAAGTAGGTTACGGCAACAATGGTTAACAACTAAAAAACAGACCCTTTTCAAAGTGAACAGACTGTGAACTAAGCATCAGAGCAATTGTAGCCCATAGTAGCTAAATTCGGTCTCATTTTAGAAGGCCGGAATGACAATGATTTGTTGCAGTTAATGTCGATATAATCCTTGTCTGCTGTAATCTGCAGTCAGTACAAGAAGCTATGTATTGTGCGTGAAGACAGGAATGTCATCTCGTTTTACAGCTCGATGCACAGTGGGAACACAGAACACACGACCGCATTGCGTTTCTTGTCCTCTGCTTGGAATTCAAAGATTATAATGGCACGGAGATAAGTATTTGTCATCCTCTGATCTGCAAAGATTTGTGGGTGGTCCTTAGATATTTCATTAGACTCACAACTTTTGTAAACCGTATCGTAATATTTTTTGTATTTTCAAACAGCTTTGTTCTTATTGTGATGTTTGTTTGTAGAGATTATCTTTCATATGTCACAAAATTTATATACATCAAATCTGAAAATAATTCTAGGAATGAAACTAAAATATCGAGAATTGTGATTCTCACAGTTGTGTTGTTAAAGATTCGTATCTGCTGGAAGGGTAAGCCGTGGTGACACTCAAATAATCACCGACGTTCTGAGGGATAATAGTGACATCGAACGTCGGTAAATAGTTACTAGTCACCACGGCGTAACATTCCAGAAGACTTTCATTTTCAGACCTATAATAATTAATGAAGTGGACCACTACAAAGATACACCCTTTGTAATATATTGAAATGAAGATATGAACTGCGTAAACTAGTAACTATTGATCGCCACTCCGGCGTAAGGCTTTGGCTTTGGTTTTGGTTTTGGCTGCGTGGGTGAGGGTCCCTTATCTCTGGGCGAAGCTTCAGTTGAAAACATATAAATCCTGTCAAAAACATAGTCTGTTTGACGTTCCACTACTGCCATGTTATGCCTTCAGCCTATAAGGAGCGTATAGTCAAAATTATGGATATCTTTAACCACATAAAAAAAACGCAAATTCTATCTCACATAATAGAATTAATTCACCCCCCCCCTAATTATATCTGCACTTGAGACCAATGTAATTTATCTGGAAAACATCGGTTACTGGTCATATGTATTTAACTAGCCTGACTTCCCCTTGCGAAACCACTATCAAAGTACACAATAACCGGGCAGATTTTCGAAAACGGAACTTTTTGAATAGGAAACAATAGTGTCACCTTCTTTACCTTTTCTAACAGCACTGTGTGTGCGTGGCTGTTCTGCAGACAGTTAACAAGTCTATGCGTCCAGGTAATTGCTTGCTGTATTTTCCTCCTTTGACATTTATATATCTTGCACTTCGATCTGTAACCTACATGCAACTGAGACAATCGATACTCGACAACTTGTACCAAGATATTAAGAATTCTAATATGTAACACGAAGTAGAAGCCGTATTTTGGTTATCCGTTTTTTGCTTTGACTTTATGTGCAAGCTAACAGCCATTTGTGTTGAGTCAAGTCCTACTGCTTGTCATAAGTTATGCTCTTAGTGTCTATATTCATGTCAGTTGCGTTTCTTCATATGTCGGTGTTCAGTGAAGTGCGGTGTCCTTGTGTTTGAGTTCATAGGATGGATGTTTAGTAAGTAAGATTCCTTAGGCAATAACAATTAAATGAGAATTCATTAGATCGTTAAATGTAGCTAATTTATTCCACCACAGTATAATTATTTTCAACATAATCTCCGAATACAAAGATGCAATTACCCCACCTTAAAAAATTTCGCTGTATAAACCGGGCTCCTGCTTTTGCAACCATTCACGAACACCCATTTCCACTGCCTTATTATTGTGGAATCGGCGACCCCACAAATATTGCTTCAGCGGCCCAAATATATGGCATGTGTCTGTCTCTGTCTCCAAGTGCGATCCTGCAGCAAGATAATGCAACCGCACTTTGCACACAAGATACTTGCAGTCGTTTTACTCCCAACTTCTGCAGCATCCACAGTATTTTGAGGATCGCTAAAGCAGCGGTTGGGGGGGGGGGCGTGGATTCCACAAAAACGAGAAGGACGAAATGGCTGTTCGTGAATGGTTGCGGATGCAAGAACCCAATCTATACTGAGATGGAATATTTAAATTCTTTTCCAAGTGGGAATAATGTGTGAAGGTTTTAGGGATTCTTTTGAACACTAGTGACATTTCAGCGGAAAAAAATTAGCTGCTTCAATCTTTTTTTAATTTTAGTGACCTGGTGCTTTACTTGCTGAAGATACTTCGTGTGTAAATGTGTTAGCATGAGGTTAATTTCGGTGTTACTTTTCATTACTTACTGAAATTTAATAGACCACTTTGACACCAAATTTTGTGAAAATTTTACCGTGGGTACTTCGTGTTGATAATTTTCCAAAAATTAAATTTTTGGAGGGAGTTTTAACTGAATTCGCACAGTAACATTTAGACAGTGTGCCGCGTTTACTGCCGTAAGGTTGATAAGAGTCACAGTAAATCCAGTCAAACACAAAAATTGTTTATTCGAATGTTAATTCAACAACATATTTCAGCCTTATAGGCCATTATCTGGTTGACTACATATACAAGTGTATGAATACAGTAGTACGGAAATTGAGATCTCAGCTTCTTAAATGTGTATTGTTATGTTAATTTTATGTATCATAAAAGAGCAACCTTGAGAATGGGAGTTAAATAATTTATAAATTAGGACTGTGTCTGAAAAATGTAAAACATTAAGAAGTTAAAATTTTAAAATCAAGGGAGAGATAGGCGCCTCTTCAGACGGCCTATGCATGTTTGTGTGTAGTGTGTAGTGTGTAGTGTGTAGTGTGTAGTGTCTGTCGTGACGGAGTCGGATATTTCCAAAGAGTCTAAGTGATATGTACTTGTTATGACATCTAAAAAACATAATTCGGAAAGTTTATGTCCGCAGTTTTGAACAGTGTTACTCTTTTCAACTAATAAATGTTCCATATTACTGGTCCATTTAGTTTGTAATTTATAAAATTACTGAAAATAGTTATTTCGAGATGCACTTGTGAGATTTGTTGTAGAACTATGTGGCACGTCTTGTGTTGATACAATCTGAATGCCATAAGTTTGAGTACAAGATTATTTAAATGGCGATGTTGAACCTGATAAACTTACTGTGTTACACAGTTCCATTTCTCGAGACAATCTTCTTCGTGGTAGCAAGAGAACCTTAATGCACGTTGCATTACTTACTTCATATATTGTTTCCGTCATTGAATCCGCGCTGCTCTCAATTCGTTATTTTCACACTCGGTTGAAGAAGACGCTAAAACAAAGGAATGAGCGTTTGCCTTCAAGCGTCGTTGTCTGCGTGTTTTCTACGGTTCTATTGTTACGTCTATAACTTACAGTTACATTCTGTGGTGTACGTAATCCTCTTATTGTGCTCATCTCTCAACGCGCCACGTTCGGTTACATCAAGGCATGCACTCACGCCTCCGTCGCTTCTCGCCTGTTCATACTTCGCGCCTTCGCAGAGTGGGAGGGGTGGGGGGTCGCCCCAAGAATAAAACTATATCACTCGGACCCTTCAGCGGATTAGGAGAATCAAAATTGTTTGTCAACTCGGACAGGTCTTTGAACCACACCACATGATATTCAAGGAGGTGAAAAAAAAAAAGCAGCTCCCAGTCACGATGTTTCAGCAATTTAGAAGAAAAACACTAAACAATATTAAAATATTATTTTGGGGGGGCCTTCCATTATTCGCTTTTTTCGCTTTTCGCAGCCGTTCTTGGAACCTTAACCCTAGGAAAAGCGAGGTATGACTCTGTTAACCATGAATGGGAGAGACACACTGTGTACTACATTTTGTATTCTCTTGGTGGTTTAAGACTGCGTCTCTGTGAGGCTGTGGTCACTAATGGGTCAGTTTGCAGCAAGACGTCCGATCCAGCGCATTTCCCCTAAACTGGCCCCGCGGCCACGCAGTAAGCATGAGAAGCGAATTGCTGGTAGCGCATGAGAAACTTGGACAGTTGCCACCGCTGACGGTGTAAGTTGTGCCCGTGTAATTGAGACATAAATTTTTTATTCACTTTTGAAAACCGCACCATTCTTTTGTGTATGCCCTGTATATCATATTTGAAATCAAATCAGCATTATGAGAAAATACGGAACAGACAGAAAAACTCGCTGCTGCGAGCACCTTCTTTGCAGTTAGTTTGCAAATACCCTAAATGTAGGGAATAATAGAATTAAATTTCACCTACCAGCCAAAAATCACGTTTGTATAGACATTGTTAAGTCATTACTGGTAAAAAATTCGTTGATCATTTCCAGGTTCTCTAATGTTTAAATTTACTGGGGCCGTAAGCGTTCACTATTGTTCTTAATGTAAAATGCATGAGACGGGTGATCTGTTTTCAATGAACAAGAATGTACCATTCCTGTTGCTAGGTTACCCTCTGTTTAAAGCCCCATAATACCCCGTTTCACTGCCTTCTGATTGGATTGTAATACCCGAAGCAGTAAACATGAGATTTATCCACCTACTCACCACTCCGAGGTAGTCGCTAAAGCGGGTCTACGACGGCATCGGCTGTACATCTGCTACGTGTTGAGACTTATCTCACGTAAATGTAAAATTAGAAGTTTTATGAAAACACAGGCGTATGCTGAGTAAAATCATGCATATGCAACCTTAATAGACGTATATTTTATGAACATGTTCCTTGTACAAAATGTAATATAGTCGTAAGTTCATTCATGTAAGACCTCACGAATGTTCTAACAATGAGACTACTTCCGATGCTAGATAAGACAAAATATGTGCCACTTATATAAAGTTGAAATTTCGCACTTAGTAGCAGTATATTACTAAAACAATAATTACCGTAATGTGTTAAGACTCTTGGAGTGTTTAAGCGAAAACTACGAAACATTTAATTTTGTAACATTTATGGTCATACCAGATGTAATAACTAAACAAGTGACTAATCAAATGAGTAATTCACTGCTTAATTAAGTTAATAAATACGTATAATAAATGTGTTAAATAAACAACTGACTAACGGACTAAATAATGAACGAAAGTTTTGGCCACCTGTAATAAGAACAAATTTTCTGACTTATTAAAAACTAAATAATAAAATTATTAGCAAAATTAAGTAACAAATTAACTGACAAATGAACTCACGTAATGGAAACCTCAGCTTCAAAGCCACTGTCGTTTTAAACACGCTAATTCACAGTCCGGTAAGTCTCGCTTACAGCCTAAGATTACATTTAAGGCCTTCCATACGAAGTCACAAAAGATCGACTTTTATGAAGAACACAACCGCCCACTCTTCCACTTTTGTATTCTTCTGTGACCTAGAATCAGCTACTATACCTTTTGTCGAATTTGATATAGGATTTGTATAAAAAAAATCTGTCTAGCAAACTTGAGTTTTGTGCAAATCGCCTCAGTGACAGTACTTCAGGACGTAAGGAATTTCTGTCCGTACTTTCCATAATTCTTTACCAGTCTGAGTGAACTGCGAAGTAGAGCATCTCAGTCTAATACTGTTCAGCAGTCTTGAGTTTCGTAAAAGCCAAGTCAGTGAAAGCCATACGTTTCTTAACGAAGTCAGCGACTGCTCCTTCTATCATCTTTGGATACATTTTGGCACAGGAACTATCCACGCCATATTGAGTGATCGTGGGTTTTGAGACATTCTGCTTAGCAAAAGTCATACTTTACGTAGTGGTTTAAATGCATTTCTGTCACTAGGTTTCACATTTATTAATCGAAATAGGCGAAACCTGGCATATGAAATCTGCATAAAAGCTGCTAAGAATCTGATTTTAGTGAAAATCAACACTAAGAAGTCCATGCTTACTTTGCGGGCGTAAATAAAATTACACTGACTAGTATGCCGTGAAAAGTCATTATGTATAAATAGTACAGAACACCTTGATAAAGTGTGCTTAATAAGCCACAGGGTACGCCATTTGCAGACTTATTAAAACGTACAATATTTGATTGTACAGTTTGGTCCTATTGGCAACATACACATCCATAAATTTTCGCAAAGGGTGATTTTTCCTTATATCTGTAAGACCACAACTTCTGTAATTGTAACGTTCACAGTATAGGTTCACCAATTCTAGCAAGAATACGAGAAGTGTTGAATGTTCACCTTCTCAGCTTTTCACAAGAGCCGATAACTAGACCCTAAGCAGATCCATATAAATCCCGTAAAAATGATAAATACTACTTGAGATAAGTCTCAATAATCGTCGCTTTACATCTAGGTCTGTAAAGTAGAACCTTCCTTTCATCTTCTCCCACTATCACTTTATATGTTTTGTCGTATCTCCATCGCTGTGCCATGTTCCGCCGACATCACCTAAGATTTGGTTACTCTAATCAAATTTAGTAGCAGACAAAAAATTTATTGTCTACTGTCTAAGTTTCTGCCCGTTGTTTAACCCGCCGAATTATTACCGCTTTCAAGGGGCACGCCATAACCCTATCCTGGAATAGTGTAATCGAATTCAGATACTCATTTGCCATGTTATGGCACTTTGCAGCAATTTTTCACCTTGTGTATGACACTGTCTGCCATCTCTCCTTTTTTTATTGAAGGGCCCCGCAGCAGATGCTACGGACGCACCGCAGCCTTGAAGGCTTCTTGTGCAACCGTGTGATGAAGATGATGAGGTTTTTTCTGCTTTTCCAATTTAATGGAGCACCGGTGGAATGAAATTGACAGGGGAAAACCGAAGTACTCGGAGAAAAACCTGTCTCACACACACAAATTCCACATGGACCCACCCGGGATCGAACCCGGGGTTCCGCGGTGAAAGGCCGGCGACTAATCGCCTAAGCCATGGCACGGTCAACATATCTCCTTACACAACCACTTCGGTATTACCTGCACATACCTCAGGTAATCAATATGTGTTCGATATTCGAACTGGTAACTTATTTATAATATATTTCGTACTTGGAATTCTAAATTATGATTTTGCTTGAGTAAATTTTGTTTACTGGGGTCATTGCGGGTGTCGCGCGGTGTTTAGTTTAATCTGTGTGTCTGTATTTCTTTTCTTGAGTTTCCGACAAAGGTAGGCAAGTGTTGTATTTTGTGTTTATAAAGAGCGTGGAGCATTTCTAAATTTATTTATAGGTATGAACTTGATGTCAAGTGGGGCATTTTATTTTCGTGTTTGTGTTGTGTGTGTGTGTCTGTGTTCAGACAGAAAAGCTGAGAATAATGGTTATTATTATGTTTACGGAGTTATATTATCATAAATTTGTTACTCATTTAGTTCTTGACCCTCCTCTAAATTTAAACGTGCGACTTCCTCCACCAGCGTTTTCACGTTTTCCCTCTTATTTTTGGGTGAGTTTTGTTTTGCAGTTACAGACTTTTTATGAATATAGGCTGAAGTCTGTCTCATTTAACCCCCTTCTTTATTAATTTTATTATTGTGAATTTCTTCGAAGCTTTCCTTGATTTTAGGCTTGCGCCGCGATGTTGATGAGATTTGCGCTCTTTTGTTTTGTGTTTATTTTTAAGTTTTATTTTTGCCTATTTATTTATTTTATTTATTATTTTTTATTTCTTTACATTTTTTATATTTTTATTTTTTATTTTATTCCTCTGCTTTATTGTTATTATTTTCATTTATTTATTTATAATTTATTTTTTTCATTCATACTTTCTTTCATCTTGTGTATTTCCCTTCCCTGTTATTGCTCCATTCCATACATTTTTCTCCCATTACTCTCACCTTCCTGACCTATTACGTAGGCAGTGATTCGGCCGCGCCAACACCAGTTACCGCCTAGGTAACCCACCAGCCACTTTACGTGTCTCCCTCCCCCTCCCTCACGCTGTTTTGGTTTTTTATTCCCCTAATTTGTTTATTTATTTTTATTTTTATTCTTACATTTTTTGTTGTATTTTTATTTTATTTATTTATTTATTTATTTTTGTCTTTATACTTTCATCCTTTTACTTTACTCCACACACGTTTCTCCACCAGCCTTAGCTCTCTACGCTCCTAACATTACCTCTATCCACCCCTCCCTTTTCCCAGTTCAATCCTATTGGTTGTCACCACGCCTACTGATTACCACCCCGCGCGCACCTTCACATAAGAATATACGTCACAGTGCTGGCTTTCTTTTCTCCTCGGGCTTTTGACCCTTGAAGATGGGACCGATACGTCGTCCCGAAACGTCTGTAAACAATTACCACACGACGCCGCGTAATATCCCAGGAGAGCGCAGATCTCTTCGAAGCTTTGTTTATATTTAAGATTTCTGACTAATATTTCCTTTGCATTCATCAGCTTTCCCATGCGCGCTACATGTCCATCAACAGCCTGCTTCTACCTCTATCCTTAGAACTTTTGAACATTACTATTTGTTGCTCATGCTGTTCAGCATCTTTGCATTTGCCAATTTTTAATCTCAGTTTTGTAAATTGTCTCTTGCCTTTCTCGTATAAAATGTTCCTAATCTCATTCACGTCCATTATATAGATACATCTTTCGCTCATAATTCGTGAGTTTCTGCATTATTGTACCATTCTTTTCGCACTAAACCGCTTTGCGTCTTTAATAAACGACGATTCTTAGCGAATATATTATATTAAATGAGCCAGTGTACTTTGTTACTCCTTGTTTCCTAACGAAGTAACGCGAAAGGATTTTGTCACACTGCAGCTGTTTTGTAAAGTTCCTTCTCTCACCATCGCGACATACACAGTCCTAAATTCGAATCGACATTAATCTTTCTAACAAAATGAAGTAAATTTTAACGTGAAATTAACCGTGGCCTTCCTAATTATTTTGAAGTTAACTATTCACACAAAATTACATCCACTCCCCATTGACATCTTTGCTTAGCCCCACCAAAATAACTTTTGTCCTTACTAATTTATCTTATGAATTGTATGAAATATCCATCATTAGGGATCCCTGCACCACGACATCCAGCGTCCTCAGGTTGCTCAGGTTGCGTCCTCATGTCCTCAGGAGACTGCAATATGTTAGCTGCTAAGAAGACGTTGTCCTCCAGTTTTGAAGTTGGGCAGCGTACTAACAAATCATCGTCGTAAAAATGACATTTTGCTGACTTGCACTTGAGTTATTACCTCCTCAAGACAGACTCTGTTCCATGCAGTTTGCCCTCATGAAATATTGCACACTATATTATTTAATGACAATGTATCCATTACAGAAGTTATTTGTATTTCAATAATGTATAAAGACAGCTATGAAAATGTACAAAGAGAACATTCGTAATTGAAGGTACGTGTGTTATCATATTATTAACCTAAATAATCTCGTTTATTACAATCTGTTGAATGGCCAAAACTGGAAGACTTGCTCTCAACGCTTTCCTGTTTCAAAAAGGAAAGTTTCAAGCCTGGCTGCTTGCCTTTCCAAGAGGCGTTTGCAAGTTACGTGTGTTATCTCTAGGAACTAGTTTACTATGAAGTTTTAGACAGATGGTTGCATGTCAAACAGAAAGATCCTCTCTGTTTTGCGTCCTTTCCACACTTTCCAACTGCCAAGCGGAAGTACACGAGGCCGGACATCCGTTTTATCTTCTTTAATGTCCACTTCTATCCTGTCATCGGGAATCTCCCCCCCCCCAACGGAGTAGTTCTTGCTGTCAACAATTAGATTCCTGTACCATCATTTTCAATGCAGCAGAACACATGTGTTCCAGCACCTTGCTTGGAGACACTAAGCACTTCACAGAACTACGTAAATTTATTTATTACTTGCAGAATTTTGGTTCGATTTCCGATAGAAGCTACAAATTTTATTTCGTTTAAAAGCTTCCAGACCGGCTCTGGGGCCGCCTAGCCTCCTTTTCAGTGGTCAGCAGCTGCTCTTGCCAGGGGATAAGCGGCCGGTGCATGACGATACAAGCTTACATAAATCCAGTATGGATGCTAAAAATAAGTGGAGCTATACCTCCTCTCCTACATATGACTTCATGGTGTGCACGGACATAAGGTTACCTAACTCTACTACAATACGATTCATTTGAAAAGTAAAGAAGTTTTTAATTAAGTTTTAAGGGAACAAGTTTAAAACTTTATTGTTCTTACCGAATTTATCTAAAAGTAATTTTGCCTCAGCAGCAAAATTATTGTATTATTCCACCCATTTATTAGGATGTTTATAAAAGTGGCCAGAGTAATTATCGAGGCATATCGTTGTTAACAGCAACATACAAGGTTGTATGCTGTATCCTTCTCTGAAATTTAACTCCGTGTATAGACGAAATTGCTGGGAATCATCATTGTGCATTTCGTAGTAAAAGATCCACATTGATAAGATAAGCTACACCCGTTCATTAGAGCAGGAGAATCGGATATGCACGGGGACAGTTAGGAGGAAAATAATGTAAACGTTCCCACTGAGGTTGGCATAAATATAAATTTATTTCAGCTAATTAAAATATATTTAAATTGAATCTGTAGCAAAGCACGTGTACCTGAATATATTTCTGATTCGTGTCGTATTCAGAATTATCTGAAAGAAGTGGTGTTATTTAGACATTTATATTTAATTTTGCCTACATTATCTGGCGGAATTAGGAAGACAAATCTTAATTGAAACTGAACAGAACAAATCGGCTTCTCGTCTATGCTGATGACGATACTTGGTGGACGAAAATGCAAGTTGCGATCAGGCGAAAGTAAACAGGATGTACTGCAGGTGTTGATACGGTGATTCGTTGTGACGTAAATGCAATGGAAAATAAGTAAACGTATATATATATATATATGTAAGTATATGCCTGGAAACTGGCATGCAGGACAAACTAAAGACAAAAATAGATAATCAGTCTTCCGAAAAATTGCAGGATAAAATATATGGGAACACCAGTAACGAAACAAATTTAAACATGAAAAAAGAACAGCAGACTGAATTAAGAGAATGTTGATAACAATGAGTTCAGAAACTGTCAAACCGCCTGCTTTCAAAAAACCGTAAAGTTTGCCACAAAGTCTTGAATGTTTTTTGTAAATCAACCTGGAGTTACCAGACGCAGGACCATAATTTTACTGCAAAATTATTTATAATTGGCTGTACTAATAAGTAACTAAATAAATAAACATATCTATTTATTTGTATGTGTGTCTATCTTTCTGTCTCTGCCTTTCTGTCTGTCTGCCTATCCAACCATCTCTCCATCTATTCATCTATCTATCTATTATCTATCTATCTATCTACAACAACCTATCTTTCTACCTACCTACCTATCTATCTATCATCTATCCATCTCTCTATCTCTCTGTCTGTCTATCTCTCTGTCTATCTTTCTGTCTATCTATCTATCTATCTGTCCATCCACCCACCCATTCATCCATGCATGTATCCATCCATAAATGCTTCAATCCATCCATCAATCCATCCACCCATCTATCCCTCTGTGTTTTTTATCGTTTTGAAGTGCGGCCTGTTTTGTTACGTAGCGGCACCTTGACTGATGTCCGAAGGCACAACGCTGCGGATGACGTTTGGGCTAAGAAAGAGGACTGGGAACATTTCGTAATGAGGAGCTTCGTAATTTTTATTCTTTGTCAGGCATTATAAGAATGATCAAGTCAATAAAGATCAGATAGATGCGGCTAGCTCGAATAGGTGGAAAGCTGAAAGACAGAGGTGACTTGGAAGACTTAGGTGTCTTTACGAGGATAATATTTATAATGGAACTTATGGAAATACAGTGGTGGAGTGTGGATTGAAATCACTTGGTTGAGAATAGGAACCAGTTGCTTTCTGTTGTGAAAACGGTTATGAACATTCAGTTTCCTTAAAGGGGAAAATTTCTAAAATAACTGATTTGTTATTAGCTTTTTAAGAGGAAGATGCAGCATGGTGTTATTTTATTGTTGTTAACATTTAGCTGATATATTTATGATATGGCGTGTTGTCAGCTGCTATATACATGAACCGATAACACAAAGTAGATCACTTATGATAAATGTTTATGAAGTGTCACAGTAAATGTGCATTAACAATTGTGTGATTCCGAACCTTGTCACGAAGTTATAATTTTGAACTGTAGCACAACTGTACAGCGTAATTATTAGTTTTGTCACACTTGAAATCGGAAATACACATAAATGTTCATATATATGTAAATACACACACTGCTTTTTTGTGTATCGGCACTTTTATTGAAGGCGACGCATTAGATAAGTGTTATAAATTCAGAAATCCGAAAAGGTATATCTTATTTCTTGCGTTCATTTCAACAAAAAAATAATATCACATATTTTTTATTTTTCATAAGAAGGGGCGCGGATTTTTTAACTGTATCATTATTTTGTTACAAACACACTGCGCGCGTTTATATGTGTGTGTATGTGTTGGCGTTTATTAATATAACACGAACTAGCCGAGGGCTTTAAGAAGTTTCAAGCACGTCATCTTCTGACTAAAGCCGTGCTACATAGAGATTAAGTTACATGTATATTAAATGTTTATTTTCGTTATAATCATAGGAACTTTAACGAGGAAACCTAAATGCATTCTCCGAAATCGGATAGATATTTTGATGTTACATCTTAGAAAGCTACATGTATTAAGATCCTCATTCTGCAACGTATTTTCTTGGTATTTCACCATACCGAGACTTCTGAAAATTGCGTTATTATGTGTGAAATAAGAATGGAAAATAGATAGTTAACGCAAGGACAAGATTTATAATTTTCACTGTTCTTATACTCTTGTCATTTAGAATGAAATAAAACCTGTCACAACATTAGGCCATATAGACCTC
Organism: Reticulitermes speratus; assembly: GCA_021186555.1. NCBI lineage: Eukaryota > Metazoa > Arthropoda > Insecta > Blattodea > Rhinotermitidae > Reticulitermes > Reticulitermes speratus. The sequence goes on from JAJKFL010000010.1 coordinate 12,626,850, forward strand.
ACGATAGGCAGGAGAAACACAAGTACTTAGAACCATATTTCTGACACTTCATCAGAAGAGCATCAGTTACATAAGGGGTAGTTGAGGGTAACAACCCTAAATATTATGAAGGGATAATTGCAGAGTTTGAACTGTGACAGGAGTGTTCAGTAGTGGTGCTTCTCGTAACAATGATGAATTCTACAGCTCCACAGCAATGTCTGTCAACAGACAGACCCTGTATTATAGAGTTAATGACTTAGTTTGTATGGCAATAATTGCTTTGTTTTCTGCCCTCACCAAGATAGCTTCAAATTGCTACGTTTATCGTATGGACCAATTTTCCGAACTGTAACAATCTATCATTAATGTTGTGACCTTCATGTAACATGCATGGGTTTTTTGTACCAAGTTATTAATGAGAAAAGATTCAGTTTTGGTGGAATCCATTTTTTTTGTTATTGATCACACAAAATCTGTCGGATGTGTGCAGACCTGCAGCAGACGCAGGCACAAGCACTGTGCTGGCGGTAGCGTGTCGCTGCCACTGTCGCCCACTTCATGCCAAATTAACATGTATTCCGGCACCTCACGGCAAATCATTTCGGACATTAGTAAGCGCGTTAGCTGAATTTGACAACAGCGCCTATTGGTTTCATCTTGCCTGTCCACCCTCTGTCAGTCAGTTTGTTCGCATGTATGAGGGCGAATCCCACTTGAAGAATTTTCGTGGAATTTGATGCTGAGTACTCTAAAGAGAATCTCTTAAGGAAAACAGATTTTTTTTTTAAATCGGACAAAAATATCGGGCACTTTACATGAAGACCTATGTTTCGATACAAATACTTACAGATTTTCCGACCCAGATTAAACAGAAGAAAACCTGCCATCACCACAGATGTTTGGAAATGGAGCATTATTTTAACACTTTAATACCAACAATTATTTAAGACCTGTTTTTTTAAACAATTTTCAACATTATATCTACCTTTATATATATATATATTGACGAGTCTTATTATATTGTATATATATATATTATGTGTATAGTCTGCCAATCATCTGTGACAAGTTGCCTTATACACCATACAGGACGATCAAAATTTTGTCTCCATGAAGATGGACAAAATGTATGGCCGAAACATGTAGGAGCATTGTATAATAAATATAAATATTGTGCAACTAGCTGGTGGTAAATTTGTGAGTTTAATATTGTTGACAGTGACATATGTGACTTAAGCAAAAGAAAGAAGGCATTGTTGTGCTTCCAAAGCAGTGCCTTCAATATCCATTATATTGTTGACAGCGATATATGTGCGTAAACAATAGAAAGGGAACGCATTGCTGCGTGTCCATGACACTAATGGTTACGCAAAAGCGCGTAAATGTTACCTTACGCGTGCATTGGCTACCTTGTTGTAATTAAGGGTGTATTGCGCATGTATGTATCAATCGACTGCTTCCATATTCTAAATTTGAGGTTCTCATGAAGATTACTGTCTTCTGGGATGTAAGCCATGTCGTCAACCGATTTTGGGGCCCACAAAACTAAGGTAATGTGTCCCTGAATCTGTTTCTCCGGTGATAAAGCGGGCCGAACGTAAAGCTGATCACTTATATCCCTCTAATACCGAGTTTAAGAGTGCGTAGAGCAATAATTGTGCTGACCGTTACGTCTTAATTGTGCTGGCCGGTATGTCTTAATTGTGCTGACTGGTATGTCTTAATTGTGATGACCGGTATGTCTTAATTGTGCTGACCGGTATGTCTTAATTGTGCTGACCGGTATGTCTTAATTGTGCTGACCGTATGTCTTAATTGTGCTGACCGGTATGTCTTAATTGTGCTGACCGGTATGTCTTAATTGTGCTGACCTTATGTCTTAATTGTGCTGACCGGTTTTGTCTTAATTGTGCTGACCTTTATGTCTTAATTGTGCTGACCGGTAGTCTTAATTGTGCTGACCTTATGTCTTAATTGTGCTGACCGTATGTCTTAATTGTGCTGACCGTTATGTCTTAATTGTGCTGACCGTATGTCTTAATTGTGCTGACCGTTACGTCTTAATTGTGCTGGCCGGTATGTCTTAATTGTGCTGACTGTATGTCTTAATTGTGCTGACCGGTATGTCTTAATTGTGCTGACCGTTATGTCTTAATTGTGCTGACCGGTATGTCTTAATTGTGCTGAACGTTATGTCTCAATTGTGCTGACCGGTATGTCTTAATTGTGCTGACCGGTATGTCTTAATTGTGCTGACCGGTATGTCTTACTTGTGCTGACCGGTATGTCTTAATTGTGCTGACCGGTATGTTTTAATTGTGCTGACCGTTATGTCTTAATTGTGCTGGCCGGTATGTCTTAATTGTGCTGACCGGTATGTCTTAATTGTGCTGACCGGTATGTCTTAATTGTGCTGAACGTTATGTCTCAATTGTGCTGACCGGTATGTCTTAATTGTGCTGACCGGTATGTCTTAATTGTGCTGACCGGTATGTCTTACTTGTGCTGAACGTTATGTCTTAATTGTGCTGACCGGTATGTCTTAATTGTGCTGACCGGTATGTCTTAATTGTGCTGACCGGTATGTCTTAATTGTGCTGACCGGTATGTCTTACTTGTGCTGAACGTTATGTCTTAATTGTGCTGACCGGTATGTCTTAATTGTGCTGACCGGTATGTCTTAATTGTGCTGACCGGTATGTCTTAATTGTGCTGACCGGTATGTCTTAATTGTGCTGACCGTTACGTCTTAATTGTGCTGACCGTTATGTCTTAATTGTGCTGACCGTTACGTCTTAATTGTGCTGACCGTTATGTCTTAATTGTGCTGACCGGTATGTCTTAATTGTGCTGACCGGTATGTTTTAATTGTGCTGACGGTTATGTCTTAATTGTGCTGACCGGTATGTCTTAATTGTGCTGACCGGTATGTCTTAATTGTGCTGACCGGTATATCTTAATTGTGCTGAACGTTATGTCTCAATTGTGCTGACCGGTATGTCTTAATTGTGCTGACCGGTATGTCTTAATTGTGCTGACCGGTATGTCTTAATTGTGCTGACCGGTATGTCTCAATTGTGCTGACCGGTATGTTTTAATTGTGCTGACCGTTATGACTTAATTGTGCTGACCGGTATGTCTTAATTGTGCTGACCGGTATGTCTTAATTGTGCTGACCGGTATGTCTTAATTGTGCTGAACGTTATGTCTCAATTGTGCTGACCAGTATGTCTTAATTGTGCTGACCGGTATGTCTTAATTGTGCTGACCGGTATGTCTTACTTGTGCTGAACGTTATGTCTTAATTGTGCTGACCGGTATGTCTTAATTGTGCTGACCTTTATGTCTTAATTGTGCTGACCGGTATGTCTTAATTGTGCTGACCGGTATGTCTTAATTGTGCTGACCGTTATGTCTTAATTGTGCTGAACGTTATGTCTCAATTGTGCTGACCGGTATGTCTTAATTGTGCTGACCGGTATGTCTTAATTGTGCTGACCGATATGTCTTACTTGTGCTGAACGTTATGTCTTAATTGTGCTGACCGATATGTCTTAATTGTGCTGACCGGTATGTATTAATTGTGCTGACCGGTATGTCTTAATTGTGTTGACAGTTACGTCTTCATGATACGATGCTTAATTAAACACAAGGGAGTCTGATTTCCTATAAAGCCTTCACTTTCTGTCTCAACAAGTCAGGCAAACTTTGAAAAACAAGAATTGATGATCCCTGTACTGTGATAAAAGGAACATGGATGTTATGAATAATGATTCTAAAAAAGGGGATGTTAGAAAAAATAAGGGTTTTTTTGTTGTTGAAACTAGTGATTCAAAAATAAGAAACACCGTTGATAGATGGCATTACTGTATACTAATATATTACGCCATTATTATATCCTATAAAACACCGACGACAAGCTTTTATTAATCTCACCCATCGTTTTAAAAAGAAGTGTCAGCAGTGCAGGTTGATGGGGTAACAAAGCGGGGCTGGAAGGGATCTCACTGCTCTTTCAAAACTTGTTATTTTTTGCAAAAGCATTATTCGATTAAGAATGTACAAGTACACTTAAACGTTTTATACTTCTGAGTGAACCAAACTTCACAAATATGTTCATTGCAATTCATAAGCTACTATGCGTCAGATAATTTAAACTGTGTCTATCAAATATGCCGACCTACTCGGAAATTTTTGTAACATTTCTGTTAATCTTAATTTTCGGTAAAAGAAAACTAGGCCGAAGTCACTGCTGAAGAATTATATCTATGGATATTCAAAGAATAATATAACATAATTCTCAAATTTTTGCAGTCATGTAGCTGAGGATTTCTTAATTCTTGGATATGAGGCCACGTTAAATGGCTAATCAGATTCCGACGTTTCGAAGCAACGTAATGTCCTTATCTTAAAGAGTCGATAGTTCCTATGTTCTAGGACAGGCCTGTCAAACTCAGAACAGTTTGCAGATCAAAATCGAAATACAGCTTGACATGTTGGACCGAAACATGTAGCGTCGCCCTCCCCGTCCTTCTGAGTTTGTAACTTTTTATTATCAAAAGTCGTAAGGGGCAAAATAGTGTTCGTGTGTCATTTTGCAGGATTTCTTGGACGTGTTTTAGATAAATATAATAACACTAAAACTTTTTAAAAATTAAAACCTGCACGGGCCACAGCATAAATCTCCGAGGGCTGTTTGTTTGACAGGCCCGTGCTACAACATACTGACCCTTGATGGTAATGACCTGCCTTACATCGAAAATTACCCCGCTGACGCAGTACTACATCCTATAATAATGGAATATTGATGATGTTGAAGCCCTTTGCTTATGGTTAAAATTTATTGCACATAAAATTGTACATTCTTTATTTCCTCTTACACTCATGTAACTATTTTTGTACAGAAATGTGTCTTTATGTACTTCTTTATATTTCAAACATCCTTCTCGGTGCCGAAATTTAGGACGGTACTGTACTTTGTATAGCGCTAGGTACATTCCGAGCTTATCAAGATTTCATGATCTGTTCTGTTGCTATTATTTGTGGCAGGATATTGAAAGGTAAAGTGGCGTCCAGATGCATGTAAATGGGCGAATTGCTTGTTCTGGGGGCCGACAGATTCACACAATCGCTCGTCCACACATACACTCACGTAAGGTCATAGTGGTCCCAGAAACCAATTTTACTTTACGGTAGGCCTATTGCATTCAGAAAGGAGGCCAGCAAGCCGGGAAGGATTTTAGTGTAAAAGGAAGCAGAATAACGGTTCACGGTCTCATTCTGTCATATTCCATTCAGTGTAGATTTTCGCTGCTTTCAAGACTGAGTGGGCTGGAAGACTGGATAGCACGCATTTGAAATATAGAATTCTATATAGAAAGAAACAGCTTACCTCTGAGCTCTGACGCTTTTATAGTTGCCAGATGTCTTAAATTGACGAAGAAGCGGAAAAAACTTGGAGGAATTTTTTCTTATACGCCTACCACAGAGAGATATATCATACCTTTCCATTACATTTACGGCTGAAGGGTTGTCTGCATTATCGCCATCATCTTTTAGTGCTGTGAAAGATCACCGGGTGAAATTCGATATACCTAGTAGATTACTCATAGTTATATATAGGTATTTAAGAAACTTCATTGTCGTTATTATTTCTTCAAAATTATAATTTATGTTCTATACATGCACTGTGATACACTATCTATACATGCACTGTGATACACGTTCTATACACGCATGTGATACACTTTCTATACATGCATTGTGATACACGTTCTATACATGCATTGTGATACACGTTCTATACATGCATTGTGATACATGTTCTATACATGCACTGTGATACACGTTCTATACACGCATTGTGATACACTTTCTATACATGCATTGTGATACACGTTCTATACATGCATTGTGATACACGTTCTATACATGCACTGTGATACACGTTCTATACACGCATTGTGATACACTTTCTATACATGCATTGTGATACACGTTCTATACATCCATTGTGATACACGTTCTATACATGCACTGTGATACACGTTCTATACACGCATTGTGATACACTTTCTATACATGCATTGTGATACACGTTCTATACATGCATTGTGATACACGTTCTATACATGCATTGTGATACATGTTCTATACATGCATTGTGATACACGTTCTATACATGTACTGTGATACACGTTCTATACACGCATTGTGATATACGTTCTATACATGCATTGTGATACACGTTCTATACACGCATTGTGATAGACGTTCTATACACGCATTGTGATATATGTTCTATATATGCATTGTGATAAACGTTCTACACATGCACTGTGATACACGTTCTATACATGCATTGTGATACACGTTCTATATATGCATTGTGATACACGTTCTATACACGCATTGCGATAAACGTTCTATACATGTACTGTGATACACGTTCTATACATGCATTATGATACACGTTCTATACACGCAATGTGATACATGTTCTATACATGCATTGTGATACACGTTCTATACACGCATTGTGATAGACGTTCTATACATGCACTGTGATACACGTTCTATACATGCACTGTGATACACGTTCTATACATGCATTGTGATAGACGTTCTATACACGCATTGTGATAGACGTTCTATACATGCACTGTGATACACGTTCTATACATGCATTGTGATACACGTTCTATACACGCATTGTGATACACGTTCTATACACGCATTGTGATACACGTTCTATACATGCACTGTGATACACGTTCTATATATGCATTGTGATACACGTTCTATACACGCATTGTGATACACGTTCTATACACGCATTGTGATACACGTTCTATACATGCACTGTGATACACGTTCTATATATGCATTGTGATACACGTTCTATATATGCATTGTGATACACGTTCTATACATGCACTGTGATACACGTTCTATATATGCATTGTGATACACGTTCTATACACGCATTGTGATAAACTTTCTATACATGTACTGTGATACACGTTCTATATATGCATTGTGATACACGTTCTATACAGCATTGTGATACACGTTCTATACACGCATTGTGATACACGTTCTATACATGCACTGTGATACACGTTCTATATATGCATTGTGATACACGTTCTATATATGTATTGTGATACACGTTCTATACACGCATTGTGATACACGTTCTATATATGCTTTGTGATACACGTTCTATACACGCATTGTGATACACATTCTATACACGCATTGTGATACACGTTCTATACATGTACTGTGATACACGTTCTATATATGCATTGTGATACACGTTCTATATATGCATTGTGATACACGTTCTATACATGCATTGTGATACACGTTCTATATATGCATTGTGATACACGTTCTATACACGCATTGTGATACACGTTCTATATATGCATTGTGATACACGTTCTATACACGCATTGTGATACACGTTCTATACACGCATTGTGATACACGTTCTATACATGTACTGTGATACACGTTCTATATATGCATTGTGATACACGTTCTATATATGCATTGTGATACACGTTCTATACATGCATTGTGATACACGTTCTATATATGCATTGTGATACATGTTCTAAAACATGCACTGTGATACACGTTCTATATATGCATTGTGATACACGTTCTATACACGCATTGTGATAAATGTTCTATACATGTACTGTGATACACGTTCTATATATGCATTGTGATACACGTTCTATACACGCATTGTGATACACGTTCTATACACGCATTGTGATACACGTTCTATACATGCATTGTGATACACGTTTCAAAGTTTGTACGTCGTCTTCAAGCATGTGCGTATTTTTAAAAATATAACACCAAATAATTGTCTAAAATATGATTATAATATTAGCTTCGGATTACTGGTAACACATGAAATATTGCTTGCGTGTTAAATGTTTTTAAAGGTAAAATTTTAAAGTAACATATCTTGTTAACGGGGTATTTTTCGTGTTCTATTTATTATACGCCTTTTCTTTCTGGGTTGAATTTTTTCCCGTAGACGTTCTTATTCCTTTAATATATGGTGAAGCATGTTGTGTTATAACCCTGAACTATATGTTCGACCGTTTGAACAATTACCCAATTTGTACAACTGAAAAATATACAAGAATATGTTGTAAATAATATTATGAAATAAGCAGCGTAGCTCACGGAGACTAAGAACAACAAATCAGAAAGAAAGGAGGACTCCATTACATAAGAAAGAAATGAGCCATATTTACACATAAAGTAAAGAACTGACAAACGTAATACAGCTTCTGATGGATAGCTTACAAATAATAAACACGATACAAATACGTTTACTTAATAAAGAAAAATAAAGTAGACTATATAATAACAGTGGAATATATCAGTTGAGATAGTGAATAAGGCAGAAAGTTAGAAGCTGCCAGCCCTCATATAAAGTATAATATATATATATATAATATAATATATATATATATATTAAGGTCTATCAATACTCTGTGACGTGCGTAATGCAAGGATTGCTCAGCCAGCAGCAGGCAGCATGTTGGTTTACGTATCTTAATAAGACACAGATGCAGTCAAACAGATTGGCCAGTAGGTAAGGTAACGACTAACCCACAAACTTTGAGGAAACGCTAAGAAAGTTGCTCACACTACATAATGCAAGCAGACTTTGCTGGATGTGTTCAAAAAAGTGTTACATCTACTGAGGAAGTCGAAACTTATTGTTGTGTAATACATGACACTAGGGAATCAGCAGCAGAATTCTGTAATTATGTAAATCTAACTAAAGTGAGACGAAATAATTTGTATTGTCTGTGTTGCGTGGGTTTAAGTTCCCTTCCATCTAATCTTGCATAATAACTTATTTTCTCCTGAGTATTATGGGATGTGATTTTAAATTGTGATTTAAGAAAACTTTGCCACGTGGCTTATTTCTTTCTTTCTTTCTTTCTTTCTTTCTTTTCTTTCTTTCTTTCTCAAAATAATAATTTATTTCAAGCCAAGGTGAAATTCTATCCAAGGAAATAGGACTAATTTCTTTGAAGGCAAAAGTGAAGAAAAGGGAAGAAAAAACAGCCTTATGTTCGAGTTACTAAATTTATTGTAGGTGTAGAAAACAGAAGAGGGTCTGGAGGTTCCCAAGTTGTACTCGCTCGTCCTTCTGATAAAGGCAGCCTGGAGGCAAGTTATATCGTTACGCAGCGAAGAAGAAAATTTGTTGGGAAGCGGATTATTTTGATATGCAATGGAGGAAAGAATTTCAACACTTGTGATGAAATTTGTTTTAGGAGAACTGCTTTGTTATTAAAGTGTGACAACGTTTGGAGGGCTGCGTTTGGGCGGAAATATTGAAGTTAATATTGGGGGGGGGGGACTGCTTGAGAAGCATAGAGTGCAACGTTGATTTTGGATGTAAACTGTGCATTTGTTCTAGGGCTGAGAAGAAAAACGGAAAACCTTTATTGCGTTGGCGGTCGCGGGACCTATCGGATGCATTACGACTTTACGACAGCAGTCGGGGTTGAATTACTTGGAAAACTACCGAGAACCCCTACACGTAAAGTTCTTTATTTTTAAAAGGGTACACGTGTGTTTTACGTGTTTCTTACGCCTGTTTCTTTGCGCTAGTAACAAAATTTTCAGCTGATAGAATGGAGCAGAGGCTAGGAGATCAGAATAATTTCAACTTCCCTTTAACGACTGTTGCACACCTGTTTACAAAGCGTGCTATGTGTTATTATCATTTACCCTTAGTAGCCTTTTCTGTTTCTTCAGGGCCTCGATTTGGCCCAGCTTAGAGAAGGCGCCAACTGAGTGGATCTCTTGGATTTCCCACAGAATTCTTGTACCTGAAACGAAACCTTGCTACACTCTTCAGAAATTTGTGATCGGGTGATGACTAAGGATTGTTTCTTTGAACGTTTGTAGATGATATACGCTTTCTGTCTTCTAACTCCTTTATGATTACCGCCGACCCTTATTGTCTTATTTATTTGCAATATTTATTTGTTAAAGTATTGAATTTTTATATTTTCCATGAATAATGGTTATCATGCAATTAACGATCTGGACCACTGATATCTACCATACATGAGATCTTTGTGTCCTTGTGCCTGAATGTGGTGATTTTAACTGAATATCCACTGATATCTGCGGTCTTCTGAGATAGTACGCAGCGTCGAGTGGTAGTCCCATACCGAAGTTTCGGATAACTTATCGGTCCCGTCTTCAAGGGAGGTTGTCAGTTTTCGTCCACGGTCAGTCGAAGGCTTCACAATCATATCCATTTTCTTCCACGAGAAAAGCAGGTAGCTCTGAAGCGGTCTAAGGGTATATCCGTGTTTGTCCATGTTTGTATCCCCGTCAACAGTGCCGATCGTAGTGGCCGCGCGGTCTAAGGCGTGGGTCTGCGACCTCTCGCTTGCTGGGATTGCGACTTCGAATCTCGCCGGGGGCTTGGATGTCTGTCTCTTCTTAGTTTCGTGTGTTATCAGTTAGAGGTCTCTGCGTCGGGCTTATCACTCGTCCAGAGGAGTCCTACCTGTCGGTAAGCTTCGACAATGAGGAGGCCTTGACCTACTATGGGCTGTCCCACCATTGGATAAAATATCCCCGTCAATAAATATTACCAAGGTGTCAAGTTATGTGGTTGCCAAAAATTACTTAGTCATCTTGAATGACGTAACCTTTGTTTCCACCCCTATTCACCAACATATTTAGCCAATTAGTTTCTATTAACATGTTACTTACTTTTTTTATTCAGCCAATCAAGTTCGATTACTTTTCTGATCCTGCTCTTACCCTCTCCGCTCACAGTTTGTAGTTGTCATTGTTCTTATTCTGAGAGCGATATGCAGACAGGTAAGAGGATCAGCTGGCCCTTCACTTGTTGTGCATTGTGTCGTCCCTAATCTGACGTCACCACTTCCTGTCCCGGTCTGGGCGCCAACGAGATCACTGCTATCTCGTAATATTTAACTAACTGCATATTTTTTCAGCGGTATTCTGAAGCTGACAACGAATGTCTGTGATTCTCTTCACTCACACTTATCTACATACTTTTACAGTCCTCACACCGACATCAGTTTATTCATAATTGAGTTAACATAATTATGAAGTGTTAATTTGCCTGCTGCAGTGACCAACAAAAGTAGTCACGTTGTTAAGGGATTTGTTGAAGCTTTAATTTAAAAATATGAAAGAGGAGAAATTTCTAGGTTGGAATTTGTTTCCAAATGCAGTTACAGATAGAGAAAATGGCGTGTGATATAAGTATGAACAAACTGTGATAAAACGAATAGTTAAGCGCCTGATTGATGTAATTATGCTTAAATTAATAATATCATTAAAAGAAGGCAGAGTTTCATTGATAATTTTTAAAGGTACACTACTTGACCACATTATAATAAATTTTGTTCAAAGTAATGTGAAATGAAAGATGTTTCCATTATTTAGGAACATCATAGCAGAGTTACTTCTCAAACATAACAGCCGTCAGATGTCGCCCGTCAAGTTTGATGCACTGATGCACTCCGTTCAAAACACTTTCCATTACGCGAAGTAACATGGCCGGTGGGATGACATTGATTTCATCAGAATTCTCTGTTTGAGGTTATGTAAATCTGCCGGACGTGCTTACAAAACTTTGCTTTACAAGTAGTCCGACGGAAAGAAATCACAAGCTGACAGATCGGCCGAACGGTCTGGCCAAGAAATGTCGCCATAGCGGGAGATTATGCGGTGTTCGAACACAGTTCTTAAGGTGTTCATTGACTGCCGAGCAGTATGTGCTGTTGCTCTATATTGTTGGAACCAGAAGGTGGTAATGTCCATATCACGACGGCGTAACTCTGGAAGCAAGAAATTTATTCACCATATGCACATACCGGTCAAATGTCACAGTAACCGCAATGCCAATTTCATCGTCGAAAAACTAAGGACCAATGATGCCGAACGCTAATATCCCAGACCGTACTGTTCCTGTGACTGTGAAGTGGTTTCACATGCAATTCATTCGGATTGGCTCAATTCCTGTTTTGTTTATTCACACAACCAGACAGTTCAAGGGGAGCTTCATCTGACATTATCACCTGACGAATAATATCTGAATGTTCGTTCACTAATGCAACAAACTGCTCACAAAATGCACGTCTTCAAGCAAACTCACGGTCTGACAGTTCTCGCAAATGTGCAATTGGTAAGGATGAAAATGTAAATCAGAATGAAGTATCCGTCAGAGCGATCTGCTCGATATGTTGAGGGCAACTGAATGTCTACGTGCTGGTCGTGTGGGGCTACGACCGATAGCGGCTCGTGATCTTGCAATGTTTTCCGGTGTCCGCACAGTTCTGATTCTGCCTTCAGGCTTTTTATTTGTTGCAGAAGCCGAGGTTCGAAACTTGTGTACGCAGTTCTTGATGGTGTTGCGATCAGGCACCGTTCCGTGTCTTCCAATGTTAAAATGTAATCTGAATATTTGTTACGTTGGTATCACAGAGTCGTTATTTTTTAAAAACGTCTGTACGGCGGTACAGCCGATCACTGATCATGTTTACTAAATGGCGTGACTAGCTGAACTCTATAACACAATTAGTTCAATCTCCTCTCCGGGGCCTCCAGATTACTACATAAATTAAAACGATGAATTAGTTCAGCCCCATTCTGTATTTTAGTGCTTTTTGTGATTATACTTATTTAAGAATTTCTTTAAACTAAGGCTACATTGCTTGATAAAAATTGTTATATTGTTTTAGTACGTTGTTTTAATAAAGGATTTCTCTTTAAATTAGGTGAAGTTTATTTCAAACAATCTTCTGCCATCCGAAACATATGTCTTCCGCAACTGCCTTAAGCTCTTACACGAGTTATGAGTCGTGGACGAAAAAGAATATATATATATATACCTGTTGGTAGTGAACGAAAATGGATTTTACCTTTTTCCTCACGAAGGTTAGGGGATTAACCGTGGAAGAAAACTGACATGCCCCTTCAAGGGTCAAGAAGTTTTGACCTGAAAATGGGATCGATACGTTGTCCCGAAACGTCGGTAAAGTATTACCAATCGACTCTGCATAACATCTCAGAAGAGCGCAGATCTCATCAACATCGCGGCGAAAGCCTGAAATTACGATTTTCCACTGTTGATACACTGTGAATGCTAGACCCTTAATGCGATATTGTATTAGTGATATTCCCGTCGGTTCATGTAGGATTATATTTTCGTCAACTCTGTTATTATCCTGAGGACTCATTGAAAAATCGACGTAATTTGTTTGTGTGAGTCGCTGCAGTATAGTCCCTGGGGGGGGGGGGGGGTTAGTTCAGTATGGAGCGGAGAACAGATTTATACTAGCATATAATTCATGCCAAATTAATATGAATGATGGAGGATTTATTTTACACAGGATGAATTTGCCTCAATCTGCTGTTTATTTTGTGCAGAAAACATTGTGAGCCTACATTACAGCCCAGTGCTCCCGATTTCAAAAAGAGCGTTTCTTTCTTTAAATGTATCCAAATTTCTTTCTCTTGTCCTGCTGACAAAATAGTATTAAGGTTAAATGAGTGTGGAGCATTGGAGGAATTATACTGACTGGGGAAACATTGGTGGAATTATACTGACTGGGGAAACATTGGTGGAATTATACTGACTGGGAACATTGGTGGAATTATACTGACTGGAAAATGGTGGAATTATACTGACTGGGAAACATGGTGAATTATACTGACTGGGGAAACATTGGTGGAATTATATGACTGGGAAACATTGGTGGAATTATACTGACTGGGGAAACATTGGTGGAATTATACTGACTGGGGAAACATTGGTGGAATTATACTGACTGGGGAAACATTGGTGGAATTATACTGACTGGGGAAACATTGGTGGAATTATACTGACTGGGGAAACATTGGTGGAATTATACTGACTGGGGAAACATTGGTGGAATTATACTGACTGGGGAAACATTGGTGGAATTATACTTACTGGGGAAACATTGGTGGAATTATACTGACTGGGGAAACATTGGTGGAATTATACTGACTGGGGAAACATTGGTGGAATTATACTGACTGGGGAAACATTGGTGGAATTATACTTACTGGGGAAACATTGGTGGAATTATACTGACTGGGGAAACATTGGTGGAATTATACTGACTGGGGAAACATTGGTGGAATTATACTGACTGGGGAAACATTGGTGGAATTATACTTACTGGGGAAACATTGGTGGAATTATACTGACTGGGGAAACATTGGTGGAATTATACTGACTGGGGAAACATTGGTGGAATTATACTGACTGTGGAAACCGATGTACTGGAACAAAAATCGCTCCCAGTGTCTCTTTGTCCAACAAAAACTCACATGAACTGGTCCGGGTTAGAGCCCGGGCCTCTGCGGTGAAAGGTTGGAAAGAGGGAAGATGCACGGGATGTAGCGAGCTGCAATGCTTATTATTATTATTATTATTATTATTATTATTTATTATTATTATTATTACACAGAAAAATTTACTGCTCTGAATGGTCCCGTGTGTTGCCGTATCGTTCCCTGGTAAAAGCAGGATATAAATGAAGTATATGGTAATACATATAAATATTCTCTTCATACCTCACAGAGAAGGTCGTGTCTTTCCTTTATAAACACCAATCGGGAGTGCCATATTGGTATATAATCGCTGTTTATTGTAAGAATTATTCATAACGTAAATATACATTATGTGTACAAAACACAAAATATTTAGTGTTAAAAATGGCTGTTCGTTCGTTCATAAAACCACTAGGTTGTCAAAGGTTAAGTGGTTTTACTTATTTTTATTTTCTGACTACTGATTGAGATCAAACCTGCTGCTCTTTCTATGAAACTTTAAACGTAACTTGATGCTATCTGCTTTAGATTTTTTTACAAAGACTGAAACATGAAAATCTGAAGAGCTGTGTGCCAGGTTTTATTGTAAACTCTATTCATCAGTTCGACAGGACACGTGTCTTATCGTAAACAATTTCCTAGTAGCAGAGTCCTCTACGTAGGTTGGCTGCAACCTCCACTAGAACCGAGTATCATAACTAATTTAGGACATTTGACAAATAGTGCGAGTGGGAGAGAAGCGTAGGTTGTAGAAACAAACTTCAGGGTATAAATTAATATCTGCAGGTAAGTTTGTTCGTGTTTGTACCAAAATAGCTGCACTCATTCTTCATTTGTGTATTACATGAAGGTAAATGATCAGCTTCACGTCCCGGCCACTTACACTAAAAAAACGTTCTGTTGTACGCATTGAATGGAAGGCTGGGTTGATCAAGAGCTGGTATTGCTCTTGACGAGAATCGAACCGTTAGGTAGGGCGCCGACATGCAATTTTTCAGTTCTGCAATCGTTTGATTCCGAGATGCCGTGCCCCGCTCACATATGCAATCAAACGATCGGCCGACTGACGTAGCCGCACACATGCGATAGATTCCGATTCAGTTCCAACATGGACGTCGTGGAAGTGGCTCGTATCTGTGCCCTCGAAATTTCGAGGAGAAGAAAACTGAAGAATAAAAGACGATTTTGGGTGCATCCACTAACAACTCAACGCTTGTTAAAAGGACAGTTTCATAAAATTTATGAAAATTCGTAAGAAATGAAAAATAAAACATATTGAAAAGATATTGTTTCTTAATTTTATTATTATTTAGTGAAAAAAGGGAAAACAGGGCTAACTATTCCAAGAAAATTGTTTTAAATATTTCTGTTAAATTCACAGGTTTAGGGGACATCGGAGGATAAAATCAATTAATTTACCAATTAGTAATAAAAGTTTATTAGCAGACAAAATTAAAAAAGAAATTAACTTACCTTGTTCTAAGAGCAAAGACATGTTGCCTGCTTTAGTTATAAGAAGAGACTGTTTTGTTTCATGCGAGCGGACGTCCATTGGATCCTGTGGTTTACAAAATATTGCGCAATCAGACGATTGCTGTTGGTTTGTGGAAAATTAGAAACTAAACAGTTGGCAGACTAAACGGTTGCAAGTCGGCGGAGTCCCATTTAATTCTTCGGTTGTTATTCATGCAATCAAACCATTGCGCAACTAAAAATTGCATGTCGGCGCCCTACCTTAGTCCTCGGGCGTCCAGACCGTAGCATAGTCACTATACCGACTGAACGTTCGTGGTTATGAATAAGAGTGTCTGATATGAAACTGCTGTAAAGAGTTTATAACAACAACCAATTTGCGCTCACCTTAACATCCGTTTAGGTAAGTACATATTATTATCCCAAAATATGTATTTGGTTAGGCGGTAAAGACTCAAGCTTTCTTTACTTCAGCAACTACTGAATCGCCAGTTTAATGTCCATGGTAAACTTTGGACAAGATGTTCTTGGGTTGATCTCAGACTTTGTCGGAACTAAAACTGCACCCTTTGGACCGAAAAAGCTACTCATCAGAATTTAATAAGTTGACACAATTTTTCTGAACCTGTTCTCTCTAGTCAAATTTCCATCATATTCCTACTTGTGTACTCTGTTATTATAATGAATCATATCGTGCCCTTTCCGGATCATGACGCCGTGAATTGTCCGGATCCATACACTGCCCCATCTTCTGAATGTCTCGTATAGTCCTGTGGGTTGGTACCGACGTTGTGGAAGAACCTGCTGCCTCCGCTTACAGAGTAGATATTTCTGTAAAGTTTTATACGATTTTTAAGAGTGTAATTTTAAAGCCCGTTACATGTGGTTACTGCAATTATTTAAAATTTTTTCTAGGTGTAAAAATTATATGGCGACTTTGTTTGACACCCCTGCTTTGTCCTTTGCATGACCCTGGTCCTAATCTCGGACTGAAGACCTGTAGTTCTGACTGTAAACACAAATGGTGTCAAGTTGTACTTCGTGTGAGGGCGTTGGTTACAACAAGGTTGCATTTTACTTGTAGAAATACTGACTCAAATGCATTACTTAATATATTGAATGAGTCGATTGCCTTAGTATGTTGAAGTGAGAGTAACTTGTGAAAAGCTATGTCATATTTAACACCTAACACATTGCACAATAATATAGATACAAACTTGATATACAAATATGAAGAGGATATTCATATAAACAAAGCAGTCACAGCACTGATGCAGAACTATAAAATCACAGCTTCAATAAACTAGAAGGCGAAAATATATTGTCACTCGCTGCACAAATATTTGTTACGTCCTTACGTAGGAATTTTGCACAATCACAGAAAGCAAGACAAGACACATAACGGAAATGCATGCAGTACACGTCACAGAAACAGCGCCACGTGTGGCTGGACAGAAATCTCACCGTACAACCTGAAAAAAATCTCAAACCCTGACTTTTTCTCAGTTCTTAGGCGATTATTGCGATTCTGCGTGAAAATAGGCCACATATGCTTTCTAGTTAAAACCCATTCATCTACAAATCTCTTCTTATATTATTTATTGCATACCTGTACTTGGTCGCATATACGCTGGTATGTTTGCCACCTGCAAATCGTCAGAATGATCGGTACATCTGTAGGAAGCTGCTGATATCGGTACATCTGTAGGAAGCTGCTGATATCGGTACATCTGTAGGAAGCTGCTGATATCGGTACATCTGTAGGAAGCTGCTGATATCGGTTACCATCTGTAGGAAGCTGCTGATATCAGTTCATTTCTCGAAGGAGGAATTATTTGTTAACGTCAAAGAAATTACTCTCATGAAAACTGTACGGTAACTAATTAGTTTGGTTGATTTTATACACTCTACTGCTATACGAAGCTAGCGTTCTCATAGCGAAACGGATGAAAATTCCCACTGACTGAAATACACCTACCATCAGAGGAGTCTAAAAACAGCGACACTTCTTCAACTACTCTGCAGATAGAAGCAGTATGCTCCTCTGAAACGTTGGCACCTATGCAGGCATGTACACAATATCATATAGTACAAGAGAGGAAACTTAAAAAAAAATTATTTTGTAGAGGAGGGCCGCGCCGCAGAAGCTATGGGCGCTATTGTGCAACCCTGTGATGAATATGAAGAGAAAGATGATCATTTTTTTCATTTTTCCAAGTAATGTATCACCAGTGGAATGAAATTGACAGGGGAAAAGCGAAGTACTGGGGGAAAAACATGTCCCATTGCCACTTTGTCCACCACAAATTTCCCCATGGACTGACCGGGATCGAACCCAGCGACTAACCGCCTGAGCCATGGCACGGCCAACTTAAAAAATATGTAGCAATTTGTATCTTGTTTAAATTTATGATGTTAAGGTTACGTCTTATTGTACTGTACGTAAAAGTAATTCTTCATTCTGACGGATGGGAAGAGGCAATAGGCCTATCTTTGAAAATATATTAGAAAGAATAGTCATTGATTACACTTTGCTCATTATTTCTGCAAATTGTATATGCAGTTTGTAGAGTTACAGAGAATATATTGTTATGGAAAGTATTTGGGCTCCAGAGAGGTCAATGATTAAAAAATTAAGTAGTGAAGAGTTCATCATTGTAGTCCCTATATAACGTTATTAATAATTATTAATAATGAATAATATCGTAATACAGAGGGAAAGACGAAGAAACGGGCAAGGCATATAGGCACACTGAAGATGCGAAAGTGAGAAATAAGTACTGAATTTTGGACGCAATTATTCAAAGATAATTCCATACAGAAGATTCATTCTTGAGAAGCTACGAGCCACTCAGCTAGTCCAGGAATATGACGCCTTCTGTGTGGACTGCGATGTTCACATTTGGCTCCACTATAGCAGACTTTGATACACGCCATGCGGGAGAGTTAGGATTAGAAAGAAGGATGCTAAAGAGATTTATTTCAGAGATAACGGGAAGCGAACGTGTGGACTGGATTTATGTGGCCTTAGGTAGGGGTCAGTAGGCGGGACTATGTGAGCATGGTGACAAATTGCTTAAAGAAAAAGAATTCCCTGACTATGTGTGCAACAATAAATTTTGCACGAAAGTCTTGTAATGTACAATTACATTTGTTATTTCTTACGATTTTTATACAATAAAATTATATATTTATTTACAATAGTAGGACCTCTTTAATAACAATAGCTAAATCAGTACATTCTCAAAATAGCTATTTTTTTATCCGTTCAATAAGTAGTCTATTTATTAAACCTAACACAAACCTACATCGCCATCACAAAATTTATATAACTTACTTAAAACTTCCAAGGAAATGAAATGTTGACTTCGCAGACATTTGAGTGATTTCCATACAAACTTTCTTGTACTGTGATTATACACCATGTTGAAGCCTAAGTTGAATGAACCACTTGTCAGCAGCCCACGCAGTTAGAGCACAGTTTCGAAGGTTGTCTATTGCATCCGTTATTTGAGAAAGTGACTCGCCGTTGAGACACGTGACCTACTTAGATTTAGGAAATAAAATCGATTTGTGACTAAAAATACCAATATGACGTCTTTGGGATTCTACACCAGTGTCCTTAGACGTTGTGATCAATACACTATTGAATACTTTGTCTTCTGATATCCTAATTACATTATGTTGAGTAAAATGTCTGCGCATTTGTGGAGACGTTTATAAATAAACAAATCCTTTCCTATTGGCACTCTTACCTCTTACCATACCTCTGTTAGCATGTTTACCTTGTTACAAAGGTTACCAGCTTTCCTATAGTTGTTACGGTTACACGAACTCGCCAGAAGTTTTTCGCTCTGCTGAAGTTTTCTAGGACACCTTTACCCTTAAACATGAAGGATATAGGTTCTTTCGAAAAGCGGGAAGCTCTGAATTCTCATTTTCTGACTTGCTGGTTTGATCTGTTGTTCGGCAGAAGCGTCGCCGTATAGCGTCCGAACCACCCCTCCCCCTTCCCCAACCAGCTGCGCAGCTTTCTTTTTAAAGTGACATAAAAAAATTCTGAATTAATTTCATCCTAAAATTCAAAACTGAATTACAAACCTACAAATTGATATAAATTTTACTTCATGGCTGTCGTTGAATTTAATAGTAAATTACATTCCGAAACTTCTAAATAACATTTCCAGTCGCGCTGTGAATCTCAAATATTTTTATTCATAGAAAACTTAAACAAAACGTGTTTGAGGAATAAACCTTTGGCTTCCTGAAGTAACCTTCTTTCTTTGAACTTTGTTGAGCATCTAATTTGTAATGAAGTACTATGTGACTGTGACTAGCTGTTTCTAAGAGGTCCATCAGATTCGGCTCTTCTCCTTACTTGAAGGCCGAAGAAGACCTGGCTTCCGAAACGTAGTAATTTATTAAAATTAGACGATTGACACAGTCCAAAGAAAGAAGATTACTTCATTAGGTCATGCACCATTGTCAGAGCGCTATAGAATTAAATAAAACTTTTAGATTATGACGATTTCAAATTATTCTTTTAAGAAAACAATAAAGTTACAACATGAACCAGGCCGTTACTTCTTAAAATCCTTGGAAATCTGCATAATGACATATTCAAAGTGCTGAATTGAAGGACAAAAAAGCACTATAATGTAGGGCTCAGAAAATAGAACGCTGTGAATTTGTATTCAAAAACAGAAAACTACAAAATCTTGTTCAGAATTACATGATATAACAAGTTTGAGCTAGAATCGTACTGACAGTACAAAACGGTTTGAACTAGTGTACAGCAATAATAAATTGTAATATTTACGTGTGGTGTACTAAAAATATTGTATACTCTGAACACCTTACCCAGTGGAGCAGAATCCCTCTTGACAAGCTGATAGTTTATCAGCTTGTCAAGAAATTTCCCGTATTTAATGGACCGTGAATGTTCTTTTTTAAAAGAATGTCATTCCGTTGTGTTATTTATAACAAAATCAAGATAAAATCCTTATAAACACAACTACGTTCCATTTGTTTACAGAACAACATGTTTCGACAGATTTAGGTCATCTTCAGTTTCACAATTTTTATTTTTCAAAATAAATTGAGGATTTTTATTTATTCCTAAATATGGTTTGAAAAATAAGAATTGTGACCCTGAAGATGACCTAAATCGGTCGAAACATGTTGTTCTGTAAACAAATGGAACGTAGTTGTGTTTGGAAGGATTTTATCTTTACGTGAATGTTTATTACCGTGTCTACAAGAGACACTTATTCTAATCCTGAGGCAAGTACATCCGGTCCACGCCTCACAATACCACATCTCTAACATCCGTTTTAATATTACTGTCTCGTCTGCTTTTAGGTCTTCTAAGTGAGGTTTTCCCACCAAAACTCTGCGTAAACTTCGCTTTTCCCCCATACCTTCCCATCTCACCTCTTCTTATTTTATCATGCTAATAATATTTGGTGAGGATACACTTCATAAAGCTCCTCGTTATGCAGTTTTCTCCAGTCTCCTATCATTTTCCCCTCTTAGGCGCAAGTATTTTCCTCAGCACTCTATTCCCGAACATCCTCATCCCACGTTCCTCCCTTAATGTCTCAGGCCACATTTGTTACCTATCTAAAACAACAGGCACAATTGTAGTGGCACAATATAAGAAACACAAAGCAATTGTTCGATTTTCGATGAATGCCAAAAGATGTTCAGAAAGGCATATAAGATAGTCATGTTCATATCTCGGAAGAGACGCGAGAAAAGGCCGAGTTTCATTGTTTTTGGCCACTTTCTGTGGAAGCAGCAGGAAGTTGCTACACTGCACTGACGGTTTTAAGCCTACAAAAATGTGATTAGAATAAATGTATTGAAATTAATTGGTATTTGAGGGGAATCATGTCTTTCTAACGTCGTCTGAAGTCTAGTTTGCCTCTCTCAGCTTTGATCAAGTTAGATTTCAGTCTTTGTCCACGTTAAGTCGTTCCTATGTAGTCAAATTATGGAGTGCCTTTAGGTTGCTGATGGGACGAGACAGCCTCCATATGTGAAGGGTAGACGCGAACGGCCGACAAGGGGCGATTTTTCAGCTTGGGAACTGGGCTGGGGCATAGCATCTCCTAACCGTAAAAACGAGCAAGTCATGCGATGTTATTTATTATATGTAACACCGCATTTCGAATTTGCAGGCTTTCGAGACATGTTAATATACCGTGTGTTTATATAAAAAGCACGTAATTTCTGGAGTAGGAAAGCAACTATTAGCTTCTCAAGAAGGATTCTGCTGCGATACTTTCATTTTAATGACAGAAAAATGAGTGTTTTCTTATAGCCAGTTCAGTGGTGCACAAATTCCGGGCGCCAGGTTGCCTTGGCTCCTAATGTATGTGGGTCGTCAGTATAACTTTCTTCATACCACACATCTGGCGCCTAGAATTTTGATGTGGCTCCTAGATAACTGGAAAACGTGTTCACACTTCAGCTGTTTCTAGCAGTAACGTTCTTAAAAATGGTGCATTTTCGAGAACTGCCGCTCCGTTAGGAAATGTTGCAAATGTGAGTGGATTGTTGCCTTCATTGTAATTGTAAGTAGACATGACAGACTTATCAGCCAAATACAATATTCAGTGCTCTATATCAATGGACAGAGACTCGCGTATTTACTACGCATCTTTACAATAAGTTATTACTATTGTCTTCTTTGTGTATTTTGTTGTTTAAACGAATTCCTACCTGCGAAGCTTTCGAAGAAATTCATAGCATTTTGCTGTGTCTTTTGTGCCTGTAGGCAATGGAATGCCATACCGGCACATTTATGCCGAATTAGATAAAGAATAAAACTTCAAAACTCAGGGGGGAAAACAGATTTTTTTGTTATTTGTATTCCACCAATATTATCACAATATAAAGCAACAATATCAACCAATTTTGTCGGTTTTTTTAACGAAAAGACGGAGCTTTGTTAATTTTACTCGCCGTGAAAAAGCAAGTACAGGCAATTTTTTTAAACAGAATAAACACTGGTTCTTTGTTTCTGTATGCAGGTTTTGTTTTTGTTTTTGTTTTGCATCTACCAAAGAACAGCGCTGCAGTACGCCAATGGGCGATGTACACCATACAGACCAACACAGTGTCGCAAGATTCACATCACGTATCACGTAATCAGCCTGCATATTGTACATATCCTCAGCACACTGTATAACATCGCTACCCCCCACCCCTTACAGGTAGCCTGAATCTGTTTATCGTAGACGGCAAAGTCCGCAGGGTTCACCTGTCGTATCCCGTAGAAACGTGCTGACGTCACCCAGTATAACGCACTCGTAAGATTGACTGGCAGAGCAGTATGACGTAGTGACCTTCAGTATCGCAGTAGCAGGTCATTGCTGTGTTGCAAACGCAAGGCGAGCATGCGTGCGGACACACGGAAATCGTAGTCGTCTCTAGTGGACCGCGCGCTCGCGCGGCAAAAAGTTACAACTTGACCGCTTACATCTGACCTTTTGAAGATTAAAACTACTTTAATTACATTGAACAATTCAATCCCTCCCTCTCAGAAAAAGAACTGTTTCTCGGTTTGAAAAGACCAACGGGACATTGCTAAATACCTTATTTTGAGTAAGTTTCCTATCAGCAATGGGGCGATTCTGAACCGTTGCGGAGCATTATTAAGGAACCCCAAAGAAAATCGCTGCTTGGAAAATGCAATTTATTTTATCTTATCGTCTACATAACAATTTGATTTTGTTTTATAGCCTTACTAGCTACTGTTTGAAATTATCTGCATTTTCTATGTAAAATCTTGTTTGACTCACAACATTGTTGCTCTTAGGATTGTTTCCTTAGCTGGCAGCAACATCAGCTGTTCACCGCAGCTGTTCGTCTCTTATCTGAGAATATATTTCCTTCCTTTATCACCAGGAGCAGTCATGAGGAGTGAGTGAGGTCCGATAAACGTGGAGGCCACGCATGCGCTCTTCGACAACAAGTCCAGCGATATCCATAGCGTAGTTAATTAGTCTGTTATTTGTCGAACGTGGCGTGGGGACTTCGTACTGTAGCCACGTGTTTAATGTGCCGTGGGGACTTCGTACTGTAGCCACGTGTTTAATGTGGCGTGGGGACTTCGTACTGTAGCCACGTGTTTAATGTGGCGTGGGGACTTCGTAATGTATCCACGTGTTTAATGTGGCGTGGAAATGAACTATTTCAAAATGGATCGGTAACTTCTTCCGTATCAAATCAAGCTTTTCCATTTTGTTAAACTGCCGTTAGCAGTAAAAAGAGTGATAAAATTTTGACGTGAAGGATCAGAAAACCACATAATATTATTCTACTCAACAGATATTTTCAGCAATAGCTCCGTGATATTTCACAGCCCAACGCAAACATATTCGTATTTTTCAATAAAGGAGACAAAAATAAAAAAAAACCAAATTGTGGCAGCCCCAGTGACATGCAAGACAGATGGAGGCCTTCCTGCGACTCCTGTATAACTATTTATGAAGTTACTCCCAGATTATCAGAATACTAACTTCAGTCAGAAGGAAGCAAACTAGTCCGAAAGAACAAACAAAAAATGTACGTTTTGGGAGATCCTGACCCACCGGGCCCTCTGTGCCGCCGGATGTGCGGGGCCTTTTCTACGCCAAAAGGCAGACCTTTCATGGGACATGGTGAATCTCTCGAGGCCATCAGTAAATACAAATTAAGCACTATCTCCAGTTGTTGGATATATGTTGTGTTGATTTTATTTATACATTAAACACAGTTCATAACCGTATAACATTACGTTTTAACCGTCATAAAAGCGAGACTGCAGTAATAAGGCTAACAGTGACTTTAGAGCTTGCGCATGTGAACATGCGAGGCAAACATGCGTTTAAATAATGCACTGACATTTGTGCCTATCGATTTCTCAGATTGTGTTTTAACTACAGAAGTATATACTGTCCACTGAGAAGTTTTAAGATTATTATGGTAATTTTAGAGAGGCGTGCAGTAAAGCAGCCTGACATAAACTGTAGTAATGTAATGAAGTCCTTCCCTTTTGGCTAGTGTAAAGCGCAGAAGGAGCTCAATATGTGCCGTCATCTGGTCACGACTGTCAGCTAATACGCAAGATTATTCTCTCAAGGAAAACCATTCCACTAGCCTTTTCCTTCCTTTTATCTCTTTTGTACCCTTACATTATTCCCTTTTTACCGCCATATTCCTTCTTTTCTTTCTTATTTGTCTTTTCTATCTCATTTTCTGTCTTCTCCTCTTATTTTCGTTTATACATTTTAATTCAACCAAGAAAGCGTAATGGTTACTATAGGCACCACCAGGTTCAACTCTTAAACCTTTATATTTTTTCTGAAGTGTGTGTGTGATGGGGGTGTCTGTGGGGAGAGGGGTTATATATATATATGTCTGTGTGTGTGTGTTCAATATAATTCTCTTCAATAAAGAGATTATTTCCCTTTACAACGTCATTTAAAGAGGAAGCACAGCCTATATCCTGTGAAGTACAAATTTGAATAGTATGTAGGATAATTTCAGTGTTCAATGGACTGTGTCATTGCTCAGGCGGTTAGTCGCAGGCCTCTTACCGCGCAGATCCGAGTGTAATTCCAGGTTAGTCCATGTAAGATTGTAGTGGTTAAAGTGGCTTTGTGAAAGATTCTACTCCAAATATGCTACTTCTGTTTTCCTTTGTCTATAACTTTTCACAAGCACACTCATCTTTGTTTTTTATATTGAAGAGCCCCGCAGCAGTTGCTACGGACGCGCCGCAGTCTTGAAGGCTTATTGTGCAACCCTATGAGGAAGACGATGAAGATGGTGAGGTTTTTTCTGCTTTTCCAATTTAATGGAGCACCAGTGAAATGAGATTTACAGGGGAAAACCGAAGTACTCGGAGAAAAACCTGTCCCAGTGCCACTTTGTCCACCACAAATGCACATGGACCGACCCGCGATCAAACCCGGGCCCCCGCGGTGAGAGGCCGGCGACTAACCGCCTGAGCAAAGGCACGGCCACACTCGTTTTAAACTTAATACTAATCTTATCAGAAGGAAAAGCAAGCGAAGCATGGGAACCCTCAAACAAGGCAGTGCTTCGGGATGTTATGGGGAGGCGCTGGACAAAAAAAGCACTTTCACTTTGTTTCAGTCTTCAGTTGGTTACATATCGCTCACAGCATATGCTTAC
The DNA here is from genome assembly GCA_021186555.1 of Reticulitermes speratus. Lineage (NCBI taxonomy): Eukaryota > Metazoa > Arthropoda > Insecta > Blattodea > Rhinotermitidae > Reticulitermes > Reticulitermes speratus. The sequence goes on from JAJKFL010000010.1 coordinate 12,652,902, forward strand.
CTTAGGAAAACAATAAAGAGTAGCAGTCTCGTTAAGTTCTACGTTATTGCAACACTTTACCTTATGTTTGTCTCCTCTGTGACAGCAAACGAGCGTATATTAAAGTGTCTTGTAAGCAAAAGATATTTATGAATTTGGTACAGCAAATAGGCTGTAAGCTTAGTTACATCCGAGATCCCACTTCTCTGAAGTCACATTTATTATACTCGAAATAAGCGAAAGTAGGCCCTACAGGTATACAGCCTCGATGTAGTTGCAGTCTCATATTGTGTTTGTGTGTTTCAGAGCACATTTAGAGCACTAAATTGGTTATGCAAACAGCATTACCGTTGTTTACCTTCGCTTTCTATCTGTACTCTGAATTCAATGCTATGATATCCGTGTAGCCAGCCGACCATGCACCGATAATTCCCGCGACAGTTTTGTTGGAAATGTCACCGAATCGACTAACAAAGCAGGATTAATTTAGACCATTTGACAACAGCAATGTCCAGTGTAATCCAGAATTTACAAACCAATCGCCGCTGTGTTTTTCACTGTGTTAAAGCTAAAGTTGTCGTGCACCATGACCGCTATAATAATCCGTGGAATTGTTTCGAGTTCCGTGAGATGTCCCTTGTTACTAAATTTCCATACTGTACATTCTGTTGTGTAGTATCCAGCTGTAAAGTTTGTTCTTAAATGAGTTCAGCAGAAATTTGGAGCGAGGATAAAGTCTCCGAATGACAAAAGTTAGGAATAGGCAGAAGCGATTGGAGCGGGGAGGCAGGTCTATGTAGGCTATATGTAAGGTCCTTTCAGAAGATATCGCCCGCTTGGTCTCTAAGTGCAAGTACTGCCCTCACCAGAAGATGTCACCTTCTATTCGATAGAGTCACGTCTGCTATTACGCATTTTTCGTTAATGCAAATTGGCTACAACACGGTTGATAAGTAGATGAACCGTGTTTAAGGCGAATTTTCAAATACGCGTGTTGGCTCTTGCGCGCTTTCAGCGAACAGTGTGAAGATAATAACTTTAGACGATGGACCACATTTTTTGTGAACTAACCCTAATTTCATTACTCGATTTTCCGTAACGCGATGTTTTATAAGACCGCTACTGTCGTCTTATAGCAAACCGACGCTATAAAACGAAGCTACTCGCTCTATTTTCGTCACTTTTATTGAAATACTTTTCATCTTCCTAGATTTTTTCCGACAAACACATTTTAAGAGATTTAAATAATCCATTATTTAAATATTCGTTAAGATGTTTTTTTTTAAGAATAAAGAATATAAAGTGAAAATATAGTGCATTTCGTTGGTGTGTAATTTGTGAACTCGTTGTGATGTTCGACAGTCCGTTACTTATCCATGTTTTTAGCCACATGATCCAGTCTGTGCCTTCCTACCCTATTTTGTGAGTTCCAAAATTTCTATGTGTTTGACTACAATTTCTTCTTTCTTTATATGAGATGAACGGGAGGGAAGAGGAAAAAACAGTCTTCACAGTAGCAGAATGTTTATTGAAAACAGTTATAACTAACTAACTAACTCCATGGAGCACAGTCCTTCTTGAAAAGCTAACAGGTCGTCAGCTAGTCAAGAAATTCCCCACGTTTTATGGAACCTGAAGGTTCATTACCGCACTCACAAGAGCCCGCCACCTGTCCCTATTCTGAGCCATATCAATACAGTCCATGCCCCCCATCCCACTTCTTGAAGATCCATTTTAATATTATCCTCCCATCTACGCCTGGGTCTTCCAAGTGGTCTCCTTCCCCCTTTTCAATTGCTTAAGTTGTACCAAAGAATCAGTCCAGGTCCGAGGCTTTGTGATCTGTTTCGTAACATGGTAATTTTTTACGGTGAGTAGTTGTTAGCATATCGCCCAACCCCCAGGCTGAAGGACCACCCCTTGTCGGCTGTCCGCGACTGCATATTCGCAGCTAACCTCCATATCCTCAGGCCGTTCCTCCATCCGCAACCTGAGGACGCGCCATGGTGTGGTGACAGTGACACACTAATCATGGATTCAAAACAGTATAAGAGACGAAAAATTACCACTGCACTGGGCAATATCTTATGTCGTCGTATAAAAAAGGGGCGCAAGAATTATAAGCTGTGTAGTTTTTTTCAAAATTGTGAAACTTGAATTTGAACTTGAGGCAATAGAAATGGAAACATACAGCAGATGGCGCAAGAGTAAGTCGGATGCTACACAGGGGATAAGTTGACGTGCTGTGTCAACTACGTACGTTGCAACACAGGTCCCGTGACGTCATTCGGTTTTTATGAGCGCAACATATTTTTATGAGCGCAACATATTTTTATGAGTGCAACATATTTTTATGAGCGCAACATATTTTTATGAGCGCAACATATTTTCCCCATCGAAATTTATCGCCAATTGATAAATGTAAATGGTAATGGCGTGAATAAAGTGTAGCGTGTCAGAAAATGGTGCAGAAATTTCGAAAATGGTCGAACCGATATCCATGCTAATGATCGCACTGGTGAGCCTATCAAATTCGAGAAGGGTATTAAAGCAGCACTAGTAAGTAGAATGGTTTAGGAAAGCCGACAAAAAAAAAAAGGCGAGATTTATCCTCTGCATTGGAGTTGCCCACGGAAATGCTTACTTAATTTGTACATGAATGCAAGTGGTCGATTTCTACGGCGATGGAACTTTTAGTTTCTTATCAATATACGAGGAATGCACGAATGTGCTCGGGGTTTATTTTGAAAATAGTGATATGTCAGTTGAATGAATGAGCTACGTTTAACGTTCTATTGACATAATGCAATTCTGATGACCTAAGAAAACTCACTTAAGGGAGCTCCTTCTTATAAACTTATTAACACGACATGTTTCGAATAACTTTGTTGAATCTCACAAGTTCCAAAATTCTATAGACAACCATTAAGTTTATTTACCAGTAAATAGGTGGTATACGGTAACTGACGTAACATACTGGGTGAAACTTGAATTTAAAACGTAGTAGTGCGTGTTAAAATTTTCTACTTACACTTGTAGTTTTTTTGTGTTTGTAATTTTCTACTAAACCCTTCTAATACCCTTTCATACCGTCAAGTGAAAAACAAAAACACTGCATCTTTCCCACAAATTATTTACGCGTTCCTTATAATAAACTACCATGTTCCTATACTGCGGTGACTTATTGGTTTTTATAATCGGAGCATGCGGTGTTCTCTGTGAGGTATGAATTGAACCTGATGTGTATTCTCTTAGTCTTCAGAAGCTTAATATCACTCTTATACATTCTCCACTGTTCTGATTTTGAGATACTGGACCGGTCTCACAATGCCAAAACCATTCATTTTAGGGAGTTTGACTGTTAAGACCTTCCTGTTATTATCAGAATGGACAGCAATTACTTTATCTTAAGTGTAATGTCCCGTTAATATTGCAGTTATACCCTTAGGTAAAAAAGAGACAATTTTTATGAAGCTCACAATTTCTCAGTGGCAGTACGTGTATATCAGTGGTTACCATCCTGTGGCCCTCGACCCTTTTCTAACTGGCCCGTGGAGGCTTTAGTGACACACAGTTAATGCACTGAATATAGTACCATTAGGTTTTTATAAATCCCATTGTGGTACCAGCCCAAATCGCTCGTGTCTGTGTATCCCGTAATTAAATAAAAGAATTCAGAAGAAAAATGAAGAAAATAGATCAACGATTTATTTACGCCATTATGTAAAATATGGCTTTCACTGCACGGATTTTCAAGAAACTCAAAACGGAACACTCCTATTACGTGTATATCTTCTATACCGAATTTTACCTAAATCGGTTAAGAAACATGAACATTACACATGGAATTTCCTTTAGGCCCTTAAGTAAAATTTCCCATTTAGGACACAGGTTTTCAGGACACTGTTAACTGCTTAACGGCATCAAATGCAGATCGCGAAATGCGGAAACGCTAGCAAAAATTCAGTTACGCCCTTACGTAAAGTATAACGGTCACAGTGTGGGTCGTAATAAAACTCACATTTCTTACATGGCATTGCATATGGGTTTCCAGCACGCAGTTTCACAAAACTCAGTAAGAAATGATGGATATTAGGGGTAGATATTCACTTAAGCCATGAAGGAAAATACGGATTTTACTACAAGGACTTCTATCAGACTCACATTTGCCTAACTAACTCCATGGAGCAGAGTCCTTCTTGAGAAGCTGAAAGTCCCTCAGCTAGTCAAGAACGTCCTTGTATTTTATGGAACCCGAATGTTCATTATTACTTTAGAAGAGCAGCCACTTCTCTTTATCCTGAAGCTATCTGTCCAGTCGGCGCAATAAAAGACATGATTTACCTCAGGACATAAGAAATCTTAACTACATTGTCTACGTCTTTTGCCTGATTTGTTTTGTGGTGAAGGGCCCCGCAGCAAGTGCTACGGACGCACCGCAGCCTTGAGGCTTATTGTGCAACCCTGCGATGCTGATTTTTTCTTTTTTCGTTTTTTCGTGTAATGGAGCAGCGGTGGAATGAAATTCACTTTGGAAAACCGAAGCACTCAGGGAAAAGCCTGTTCCAGTGCCACGTTGTCTACCACAAATCCCACATGAACTGATCCGGGATCGAATCCGGACCTCCGCGGTGAGAGGCCGGCGACTAACCGCCTAAGGCAGGGGTCGGGGAACTTTTTTACCTATTGCCCCAAAATATATTTATTTACGCCGACGTTACCCCCTTTATTTGAAAGGGAGAAAATCATAGATTATTTAAATTCGAAAGGTTTATTGAATCTATTTATACGGAGAATACAATTATAAATATAAAAAGTATAAAATAAATGAGATAAAATAAATTAATATCCTCATTATGAAACAAAAGGATTTCTTTGAAAACTTTTTACCTTCAGGTTTTGGAGAAATGATGTTGTTTCATTTTTGATACAATAACATCAAAATTGGGGCATTTTGATGTCAGAGCAATTTGGATACTGTCTTCGGGGTCCAATCGATTTCTCTGCTTTGTTTTTATGCGAATCTGCGAACTCTGCCGGCGTTTTAAGTTTTTTAAAGTTCATAAAATTTACAATAATTTAATTGGTAAACGTGGCACTAAGACATGTCCTCAAGATAAAGGCAGCATTTAATTATTCTATTGACCATCAAAAATTAATCGAGCAAGGAGAAAATATTTTTAATCAAATTATCGAACTAACGTACAACTAAAATATGGTTAATAAATGAAAATCTTAGACTTAAAATAGAATTATTAAAATAAATTAAATTAAATAACTACTTAAATCGACTTAAACAAAGCAAAAACACGTGTCAAAAAATAAGGTTAAGGCGGGCAATAGACAACTGACAAATAATATCTGTTTAGCCACTTGACAACGCCTTAGCAACCAAATTGTTTGGAGTTCAACATGTCGTGACGTCTCCTAAACACGTCTATCACATTGGCCAGATGCAGTGTTGCCAGAAGAAAAATTTCTGTCGTAACAAGGAACGCGCTTTTTATATAATTTTATTTATGTCTATTGAGTCCTCATTACCCCCAAGAATTTCATTTTTACCCCACTTGGGGTAATTTACCCCGGTTCGCCGACCCCTGGCCTAAGGCATGGCACGGCCTTTGCCCGACTTAGATGAAATTAAACACAGGAAACATTTGCAACACTTGGTGCAAATTGCGGTAACAAAAGTAATACTTCACATGCGGTCGCAAATGGTATTTGCCTTTATTGCATTTTTTTTCCTATTCGACTAAAATTTGGCTCAGAAAATTTCCACAACAATTTATTGAAAGATTTTTAACTTCGTGAAAATCGGTCCAGTAGAAGCAATATTTTACGAAAGGCGTGAATTACTTTTTGCCCTTGTTTTCTGCAATTTTCTTCAGATTTGGCTAAAATTTGTCAAAGGACATCCACAATGATTTGCTGAAAGGCTATAAATTTTGTTAATTTACATAAAGGCTTAAATACTTTTCTGCGCCCGATTTATACGTTTCACTTAAAATTTTGTTAGACCTCGGCAAAGGGCCTATCCACAATAATGCATTCTGAGCTTCATTAAAATGAGATTAGTCGAGGCAAAGTTGCTTAATAATGCGCTGTTTTAGGAACATCCTGCTTATAATCCACATTACGTTACTGCAATGTTGCGAGTTTCGTGAAAATCGGAGTTACAAAAGACCTTATTTACTTAAGCCTACTGGCGTAAATCAATTTTTAACCATATCTTCTACGTCCGTCAACCGATTCGGCTAAAATTTGAAACAGTAAATGTTCATAATAATTTGTTGAGACAGTAAGAGTTTCGTGAGATTTGCCTTGGTAGAAGCTACACTTTATATAGGGGTATTAATACGCTTTTGCCTTTGTCTCCTGAATTTTTTCTAATACAGCTGAAATTCGGCATAGAATATTTCCACTATAAGTATTGAACGGATATCAATTTAATGAATTTCTGCGAAGTGGATTCTATACTTTACGTAAGGGTGTAAATGGATTTTAGGCGCCTTCGCGTAGTCGCGAAAAGCCGAGCAGGTACATGTGGATAGACAGACGGAGGACAGATGTGAAGGAACTAGTAGGCGCTTTTCGCGACTTTGCGAACGCGCTTAAAATATTGTATTCTGCCCGCAAACTGTACACCTTTCTGCGTTTGTTATGATTCTCAAAACACAGCGATTATTTTTCTATAGAACATGTCTTAAGCGGTGTTTCTATTGCTAGGTAAGAATAAATTCTTTGACCGTAATTCGGTTTGGTCTCTGTTCTGTCGCCGCGGAAGCCCATAAGAAAACGACCGCACATACTTGAATAATATTAACATAATAGAACATCCAGTCACACCTGTGTTGTTACCGGGTCTGTGTTGCACACTCTATTGTTCTTGCTAATTCCCACTTAACACATGTGTTAGAAGGAGGATGCTATTTTTATGTACTATCACTCGGCAAATATTATTTATTCTAACCTCTTGTTATGTCAGTGGTAGTGTATTTATTTAGTTGTCTTTACAACTGTAGAACTCTTGATAACAAAAAACTCTTGGAAACATGCCGGATTAATAAATGGAGGGGGGGGGGGCTTCTCCGTTGGAGAGGTCCGAGAGGTTTTGGGCGTAGAATTTACTTTGGTGACTTTCGTGATGTTGGTTGTGTTAGTTCATTTTTAGGAATGTTTGAAAAAAAGAATGAGCCAGTTTAAAGCCTTTATTTTCTTTACACATTTGTACAATTCTTTGTCGGCCGCTGGACACTTCGACTGGTAAGTTGCAGTTCTAGTGGAGGTTTCTGAAACAGCCGAAGAACCTCTCGCAGACGACGTTGACGGCCGTTGGTTGATGATCGAGCGTGTTTGAGAGCGTTGGGACGACATTGGTGGAGGAGCCGTAGACGTCGAAGGTTGCTCTGCAGATTTTCTGGCTCTATACTCTCGGACACGCTCAGGTCCGGTTTTGGGGACCTTAGGGGCCTTAGTGCTTTCGGCCTGCACCAAAGCCTTCCGTTTGCGGTATTCTGTCATGCGTTCAGTAGCATTTGTCTTAGGCATGGTGAAGCTCGGAGGTATGTATCGTCACGTTTAGGCACCTTACAACACTTAGGTTTTTCCTTGCACTGAAACACAAGTAAAGTAATCGAATCTCTATCAAACGAAACAAACCCGACCTCTCTACGACGTTTAGTTCGCGAGGTATGAGCGCCCACTGTCGCACCGAACTCCGATTTCTAGCGTCTATTTCCCCTCCCCCCGTTCGCGCTAGCTGTGGCGCACGACCTTGACACGTGCGTTGTTGTATACAGCCATCGTTGCTCTTTCAAACCGTATATAACTTTTGCAAATTGCATTTTGCTATGAGCGATGGTGAGCAAGTTCTTGCGTAACGCCAAAACGTTACATGCAATTTCTTAAGTGTCAGCCACTTAAACGATCGGAAAGACGTAAATTCTACGTCAAAAATGATTGGAACTAATGAAGTTGCTGTATTTGATGAAAAATTACGATTAGCTAATCAAGAGCTCAATGGTGTGACGCATAAGAGGACAATTTGTCATAGTTTAGGGTTCTGACACGCTATGCTGTGGGGAAGCACGTCGTTGCTGTGTAGCAAGGAGTCCAATTGTTAGCATTATTATTGCGTTGTAATAGAAAGTGTGCAAGTTTACACGTCCGAACTGCTGAAGGACAAGAATGTCTACATGCATTGTTAGTAGAGAAAAGGCAATTATGAGCGGTAATTATCAAGAACCTAATGAACTGTGAAACTTTTTTGAAGTAAATCGGGAACGATTAATATATAATTTACAGTCCCAGTAAGTTGCCGCGTTACACACTGTCTCCTACCGCAATATCGGAAGAGTTAAAATTCTTTATTTCTTGATAGCGAAAAATGTAATACGCAAATGGCAGCTGTAGTAGAAAACTCCTTTTGAAAGCCCGTAATTATATGAGCCTTCTTAATTATAGCCATACATGTCACAGAAGAATCTATATAATACGTGTCCGACAGCCCTCTGGTGGGACAGGAGGGGTGGAAGGGAGAAGTAACACTGTGTAGATTGGTGAGAAAGAAATTGAAAAAGTACGTTGTGAGGTAAGGTAAAGGTGACCGTGCAGTAAGGTGTAGGACTGCCGCCGCGTGATTGCTGGGATTGCGGGTTCGAATCACGCTGGGGGCATTGATTTTCGTCTCTGGTGTTTTTTGTGTGTTTTGTATGTAGTGGCCTCTGCGGCGAGCTGATCACTCATTCAGAGGAGTCCTACTGTTGTGTGTGTGTGTGTCAAACAGTTTGATCTAGAAACCTCAAAAGAGGTGACCTACGCCCGAGCTGGGCTGTAGCGCCACAAAAAAAAGTAAAGTTGTCTCTGTGCGGGCCATTAAGATACATGAAGGACTGAAGGTATAGCTCCACTCATTCTTTAATGTCGGAACTAGACGGACGTGTGTTCAGCTTCACGCTATGTCCGCTTTACCTCTCGGCTACCACTGAATAGGAAGCTGAATAACCTTCAGTCCCGGTCTGGACGTTTAGGAGAGGAGAAAAGTCTCTTGCCTTTGAAGGGAATTGAAATCCTGATAATCCATTCCAGAACAACGTAATAATTTTGTATGACGTCACTGAAGCTGTCTTTTGCCTCAAATGATAAACAGACGAGGAACGACTTACAAAACACCATCAGTGTTAAGACTTCGAAAATGTACTTTATTCTGTAATCACCGTGCATCTTTTCACAGTCACTGATTACAAACAACAACTGGATGCAACTTTATTTAAAAAACTGTATAGTTTTTTAAAACATATTAAAAAACTTTTTAAAACCCGACATATGTTTCGGCTCTTATAGAGCCATCTTCAGGGTTTATTGTCGTCAAAACTGCATATATTAAAACGTCTTTTTCATTGGTCCACTTTTAGGAAGGTTTTTCACTTTTCCACTGCTTGGTGTGCACAGACACTATTTGTTATTCGTGCTATAATAATATGTTAATGTTTTCGTAGGTATTGTATTTGATGCATGGTACTGGTTTATCTTGTTCATTAGGTCGTATTTTTCATGGTGTAGGCTGTACTGTTTGTGTGTGCGTCTGATACTGTAGTATTATAGCACGAATAACAAATAGTGTCTGTGCACACCAAGCAGTGGAAAAGTGAAAAACCTTGCCTAAAAGTGAACCAATGAAAACGACGTTTTAATATATGCAGTTTTAACGACAATAAACCCCTGAAGATGGCTCTATAAGAGCCGAAACATATGTCGGGTTTTAAAAAGTTTTTAAATATGTTTTAAAAAAACTATACAGTTTTTTAAATAAAGTTGCATCCAGTTGGTGTTTGTAATCAGTGACTGTGAAAATGTAATAAAACGTTTGTCAGCGGGAGGTGAACATGTCACATAATTACTATTTTAATATAAATCGATGTAACAGACAATCCTGTTCTTTACAGGTTTAATACGTACACAACTGCACAATGAACAGGCAGAAATTAAATGACGACGAGGATAGTACAGCCAAATTTTTTTTTGTTCCTGTAGGCAACGTTTTCAGCGAGGCTAGTAGCTAGCTATTAGCTATAACCAAGTCGGACCACAAGGTCTGTTGTCTCTAATCGCCTTTCGTGTGAACCGAAAGGAGGAAATGGAAAAGCAGTAGGGGAAAGCAGCTGCATTGCGAGAGGTACCGTACTTACACATATTCTGGGAAATATTAGGCCTAATCGTTAGTGGCCATGAGATTTACCGATAGAGTAACACGAAGGAAACTTTTTGCGCTACAAGAATTCTGACTGGAGGAAAAAACTCGCTGTACAGTTTGTTATATGAAGGGTACAAGACCTCGCGTTATTGTTCACAGGGTTCGCCACGTCAAATTAACCACACTCGAACTATCTCGTGCGAAGCTATCAGCACAATACGCGCACACCCCCAGAGAAATACATTTGAGTTTGTGGAGTGGACAAGTTTCCAGCAGCACTTTCGAAACCCGGAGGCCCCAGTTCATTAATACAGACTTTTGTAATTTCAATCACAGCCTTGAATTAATTGGACTATAATAACTTTTATCCCACTCTGAAAGTTTCTCCAAATATCGTGGTCGAGAGGATATTATTCCTGGTTGCTATCTGGGAGGCTCCAGTTGAAATATCGTACCGAATAGCGGCTACCTTGACTGAAGATTTCGTGGTATTTAACACTTTTTCCAGTCAAAAGACGGGGTAATAAGTCCAATTAATTTATGAGCGCTGCCTTACACAGGCTCTCCAATTTTTCAAGCATTTGTAATTTATTAACGTTATTTGTATCCACTCCTCTCTCACCCTGGTTCTACTCTATTGTAAACAAATAACCCAACAGTAATTACTGTTGGGTTATTTGTAATTTATTTATCTAACATTATCCTTGTATTTTCCTCCTGTACTCTTACTCTACTCCATGTATGTTTTTTCCAACTGTCTTAGCTGTTTGCATTCTCAGTATCCCTAGCAGCTTTACGTTGTTTGTATCCACCCCTCTCTCACCCTGGTTCTACCCTATTGGCTGTCATCACACCTACTGATTGCTACCCCGCCGTACTTTCCAGAATCTACGTTATAGGTTACTGGTTTTCTTTTTTCCTATTCGGACTCTTGACCCGTGAAGATGGGACCGACTCGTTGTACCGAAACGTCGGTAAACAATTACCACACGACGCCGCGTAATAACCCAGAAGAGCGCAGATCTCACTTCTTACAGCTTAATGTTTCAGATACTACAGAGGTGTCATAGAGCAAAATAGGACTGTTTATATCGCGGTGTGTATGAGGCCACTGGACAGCCGGGTTAGCTCAGTTTGTATATCCTCCTAAGTGCTGGCTGGATAATCGGAGGTTTAGCTTCCTGGAGGGGCAAAGGTTTCCTCTTTTCCAAAAAGTCCAGACCAGCACTGCGACCCCAACCTGTCATCCACTCAGTGAGTACCGATGGCTTTTTCCCCCGTGTAAAGCGACTGGGGTGTCAAGCTGACCGTTCATCTCCATCTAGTGCCTACTCTAAGCCTTCACAGAGTGCATACAGAGGCTTCACACTTGTCTAAAGGATAGTCCTATTTAACTTTTGGTGACGGCGGCAATAAGCGGTGAAGTGAGGCGGTAGTACAAAGCGCTTGGGAATTACATTTATAATGCATACGTTGGAGCAGGATTTGTGTCTTAGATACTACAAAACTCCAGCAAAGTTTATCGTTTATATTCAAGTCTGCATGTACCTGACGACAGCGTGTTTCATAAAACACGACTACTATTTTAGGGCACCATTCATCGTCTTGAAAATTTACAAGCACTAGTTTCGAAAATTGGATGATTCCTTGAACAGGCATAAGGAAGGATATACAGCTACCTAATGTATTAGAAAGAGCCGGTCTGGATCACTGAACGAGGAAAGACAGGAAAAGAAAAAAAGATAGAAAGGAAGGAAAAAAGAATGTTAAATTGAAGACACATGGAAGGGAAATTGTGTCTATATACCTAAAGAGAGAGAAATGGAGAGGGAGGGGAGAGGCATTTCATTTAACGATGCTGTCAGTTTCTAAGGTTATATAGTGATGGTGATAGACGAATAAAGTACGAATGTGGAACACTAGTAGCATGATACTGACAGAGAACAGCACTAGTAGCATGATACTGACAGAGAACAGCACTAGTAGCATGATACTGACAGAGAACAGCACTAGTAGCATGATACTGACAGAGAACAGCACTAGTAGCATGATACTGACAGAGAACAGCACTAGTAGCATCATACTGACAGAGAACAGCACTAGTAGCATGATACTGACAGAGAACAGCACTAGTAGCATGATACTGACAGAGAACAGCACTAGTAGCATGATACTGACAGAGAACAGCACTAGTAGAATGATACTGACAGAGAACAGCACTAGTAGCATGATACTGACAGAGAACAGCACTAGTATAATGATACTGACAGAGAACAGCACTAGTATAATCATACTGACAGAGAACAGCACTAGTAGCATGATACTGACAGAGAACAGCACTAGTATAATGATACTGACAGAGAACAACACTAGTAGCATGATACTGACAGAGAACAGCACTAGTATAATGATACTGACAGAGAACAGCACTAGTATAATGATACTGACAGAGAACAGCACTAGTATAATGATACTGATAGAGAACAACACTAGTAGCATGATACTGACAGAGAACAGCACTAGTAGCATGATACTGACAGAGAACAGCACTAGTAGAATGATACTGACAGAGAACAGCACTAGTAGCATGATACTGACAGAGAACAGCACTAGTATAATGATACTGACAGAGAACAACACTAGTAGCATGATACTGACAGAGAACAGCACTAGTATAATGATACTGACAGAGAACAGCACTAGTATAATGATACTGACAGAGAACAGCACTAGTAGAATGATACTGACAGAGAACAGCACTAGTAGCATGATACTGACAGAGAACAGCACTAGTAGCATGATACTGACAGAGAACAGCACTAGTAGCATGATACTGACAGAGAACAGCACTAGTAGCATGATACTGACAGAGAACAGCACTAGTAGCATGATACTGACAGAGAACAGCACTAGTAGAATGATACTGACAGAGAACAGCACTAGTATAACGATACTGACAGAGAACAGCACTAGTAGCATGATACTGACAGAGAACAGCACTAGTAGCATGATACTGACAGAGAACAGCACTATTATAATGATACTGACAGAGAACAGCACTAGTAGCATGATACTGACAGAGAACAACACTAGTAGCATGATACTGACAGAGAACAGCACTAGTAAAATGATACTGACAGAGAACAGCACTAGTAGCATTATACTGACAGAGAACAGCACTAGTAGCATGATACTGTCAGAGAACAGCACTAGTAGCATGATACTGACAGAGAACAGCACTATTATAATGATACTGACAGAGAACAGCACTAGTAGCATGATACTGACAGAGAACAACACTAGTAGCATGATACTGACAGAGAACAGCACTAGTAGCATGATACTGACAGAGAACAGCACTCGTAGCATGATACTGACAGAGAACAGCACTAGTAGCATGATACTGACAGAGAACAGCACTAGTATAATGATACTGACAGAGAACAGCACTAGTAGCATGATACTGACAGAGAACAGCACTATTATAATGATACTGACAGAGAACAGCACTAGTATAATGATACTGACAGAGAACAGCACTAGTAGCATGATACTGACAGAGATCAGCACTAGTATAATGATACTGACAGAGAACAGCACTATTATAATGATACTGACAGAGAACAGCACTAGTATAATAACACTGACAGAGAACAGCACTAGTATAATGATACTGACAGAGAACAGCACTAGTAGCATGATACTGACAGAGAACAGCACTAGTAGCATGATACTGACAGAGAACAGCACTAGTATAATGATACTGACAGAGAACAGCACTAGTAGCATGATACTGACAGAGAACAGCACTAGTATAATGATACTGACAGAGAACAGCACTAGTAGCATGATACTGACAGAGAACAGCACTAGTATAATGATACTGACAGAGAACAGCACTAGTAGCATGATACTGACAGAGAACAGCACTAGTAGCATGATACTGACAGAGAACAGCACTAGTAGCATGATACTGACAGAGAACAGCACTAGTAGCATGATACTGACAGAGAACAGCACTAGTAGCATGATACTGATAGAGAACAGCACTAGTAGCATGATACTGACAGAGAACAGCACTAGTATAATGATACTGACAGAGAACAGCACTAGTAGCATGATACTGACAGAGAACAGCACTAGTAGCATGATACTGACAGAGAACAGCACTAGTATAATGATACTGACAGAGAACAGCACTAGTAGCATGATACTGACAGAGAACAGCACTAGTAGCATGATACTGACAGAGAACAGCACTAGTAGCATGATACTGATAGAGAACAGCACTAGTAGCATGATACTGACAGAGAACAGCACTAGTATAATGATACTGACAGAGAACAGCACTAGTAGCATGATACTGAGAGAGAACAGCACTAGTAGCATGATACTGACAGAGAACAGCACTAGTATAATGATACTGACAGAGAACAGCACTAGTAGCATGATACTGACAGAGAACAGCACTAGTAGCATGATACTGACAGAGAACAGCACTAGTAGCATGATACTGACAGAGAACAGCACTAGTAGCATGATACTGACAGAGAACAGCACTAGTAGCATGATACTGACAGAGAACAGCCGAAGTGCTCAGAAGAACTTGTCACATTTCCACTTATCGATCACAGGTCCCACCTGGATTGACTTGAGATATAGTCTGGTCTCTGCAGTGACAGAAGGGAAAGGCACGAGGGAGGAAGTAATGGATGAAGTGTGGAAAACAATGACAGCAGAAAGCGAAGGAGAAACACAACATTTGAACATGCAACGGAAGAAAAATTCAATTTCGCGTAATGAAACCTCCTATTTTATATAATGAAAGATGTGTATGTATCTATCTATGGCAGCCGTAACTCATCAGAAAATGAGGCAGGTGATTTAATTTTGGCAACATTTTTCAAATGATTATGAGATGTGTCGTGCCAAATGTGATCAAAATCGGTGCAATGGAAAGGGACGTTGCTAAAATAAAGACAAAAGGAAATTAAGTCATCATCGAATGTGGGGTAAGAACTGAGGCTAAAGAAAGGGTTGAGAATGGCTCACATAATATAGACATAGGAGAAAAATACGGCAGAACGTCTGTAGTTGGTTTCTTATATGACTAAATAAATGAAGGATGAAAGATTTCATGGAGTAGCACTCGAATATTTTGGCATCTTGTCATATGAAGGGTACGTGGGTATCTTCCTGTTTATATATATATATAGGCCTGCCAGGCTACTGGTGGCATGAAACCACCCCCTTCCCCCCCCCCCCCCCCTTCACTTCCAGGGAATGAGCTAGACGCTCAAACCTTTTGTCAGCCTCTCTTACCTCACAGAAACATAGTCGTAGTCAACTGTTTCTTCGACCCCAGCGAGTACGTCACATATAACATGTCTACCGCAAATCATGCCATATATATGCCATGATTAACAGTAGACACATTCTGTGAGAAGTACGAGCTGAAGTCGAAGAAACAGTTGACTAAGGCTCGTATTTTCTGTGAGGTAAGAGCTGAGGCTAAAAACGTTTTGAGCGTCTAGCCCATTCCCTGGCAGCGGGGGGCTTTTAAAGGCCACCAATGGCTTGACAGGCGCTTTAAAGAACTTGAAACAAACACGCAATAGTAAACATTTTTGTTACATCAACGCTATTAACAGTTTTTTAAAGGAAACATTAGAATATCTGTCTGGAATTACAATAAGTTCGTGTACCTGTTTGCAATTTTTCTTCCTGTGATTTGTGAAACCACAGAGTTCAGCAAAGTGCTCCGTAGTAACTCGAACATGTAACACTGGTCTCTTTTCTTCGTCTAGTTTCTGAGAAAACTTTATATTTTCATGGTCGCGCTGTTATTTTCATCATTTGATAAAACATTAACCATTTTATCAATTTGGAGCCCACGCTGTAGAGGGCCAGCCCACGCTGTAGATGACCAGCCCACGCTGTAGATGGCCAGCCCACGCGACGGCCAGCCCACGCTGTACAGGGCCAGCCCACGTGTAGGCAGCTGCACGCCAATGCCCGTCAGTCGTGTAGCCGTGGCGTCAGTGCTGTTGATGTTAAAGCGAGTGATTTGTCTTCGCCATTGTCATTCTCGTCTTCCCTCCGTGCTGCACCTGTCATTTTCTGAGCACATTCAAGTATGAAGTCCTTGTCCTTTTGATTTTTGTGTTTGGTGTATTTTTTGAACACTATGAAACTGTTTATTGCAGCCATCTGTAGCAAAAATAATATACATTCCGTGGTCCATTTCATAGGTTTTCTGCACCATGGGTAATAGGGCACCATGGGTAATAGGGCACCATGGGTAATAGGGCACCATGGGTAATAGGGCACAATGGGTAATAGGGCACCATTTGGTTTTCCTTATCCACCCCTTACATCAATTTATTATAGCCAATTAATCGTGGCTTCATTTTTTTCCATTTCGGGGTTTAATTTCAGTCTCCACAAACTTTGCTGTGTGTACGGTTGAATAAAATTTATATCTCGCTTATCTCTTTATACCTGTAGCAGAACGTGGCCTATTCGGAAGTAAGCGAACACTAATTTTTTCAGATATTTTATTCTTTCCTTCATTTCCTTAACTTCAAGTGACGTTGAAGCCCCACTACTCAAGAAGTAAATATCCCGTATGGATCAATTTCTTAGCCCTGACTGTCCTCTGATATCACGCCCTTAGTTTTCTCCTTGTGGGGATATGTGAGGTGTTACATTTTTAGAATATCTGTCAATAACATTAGAACCATTCGTCCCAGGATAATCAAAGAAACCAAATCTGTGGTGAAAAAAATGTTGGTCCGTACATGGGCAGAACTGAACTATCGGCTGGATGTGACCAGGGCCACTAAGGGTTCCTATTTCGAGTTGGACTTAAGCGCACACACACTACTTGAGTTACGGACAATTTGCAAAGGCTGCATGTTTCTGTTTTGGTTACCGGGTAATACGTTTGTAAAAATACGTGTAGAACTTTCGTGGACAACAGGTATAAGAGGTGTACGGCCATGAATAGTCGTTCATTCACGTACACACAAGAATTCGCAGACCTACGTTGAGTTCTTGATTTGAAGGAGCAGTGAAATCACAGCCAAAAGTAAAGGCGACACTTGACAGAGCTCAAAGATAGCATTATGTACCGTAATTGTATACTCTACGAACTTACAACGAGAGTGTCACGTTCAAGGACGTACTCTCGACGAATTATAGTAAAGATTTCGTAATCGTACGGCATGTCCATCACAGAGCGGGAGCTAACAGAACGAGCATATGCAAAGCGTTGAAACACGCCAATTCCAGGCAACGGTGAAGTCGCCTCGGCGTTAAATCGCGCCACATGACAGTACTTTGTGAATGAAATAAATAGGCCTACTTGGTTTTCTCTAAGAATACAGAAACGAAGAAGTAGTAGAATATTGCGTTATTGTTATGTGAATATTATAGACATACACACACAATTATATATATATATATATAATTTAAGATTTTCGTCTACAAGAAGAAACTACTAAGAGATACAGCACAGATAATCTCAGTAAGTCAGTCGGTTATTCCATCGATTAGCTTGCAGGCAAGTAGTCAATAGCCTCGCTAAAATGTTTTCAATTAGCAGTGAAACTTTCGCGCTGTAATTTTGTTAATCCACTAGCATAGATTTCAGAGCGATATATGGTGCACTCTTGTGAAACATTCATGACAGAAATGTTGCCAGAGGGATCAGATATTACGTGGACCGTCAGCCTAACAAAAAGCACATTTTTACTTGAAGGGTCAATTGGCGAGAGAACACATACAGAGGGATTTCAGAGATTTCATTATGGCCTACAAAATGATAAATTCATGTTCGAATTCCTTCCTCAGCTGGACAAGAATTCCTTGTGTTTTATGAAGCCTTACTTATTGTTACTGTCTCTATGAATGAACGTTGCTGGACCTTAAACTAAGCCAGTTAAATCCGTTTTAAAAATTCACACCATCTCTCAAGAAGATAAATTTTAAAACTGTACTCCAAATTGTACAATTTTCTCCATAGTATTCGCGTCACTTCAGATTGTAAAGTAAACATACGCATGTATTTCTAATCTGCTCAGTGCGTGCCATATTCCCAGCCCTTCTTCTCAACTTTTTTCACCTTAACAAAGGGTAATATATATATATATATATATTACACACTGAAGTTGTTATTAGACACCTCCTTTGTCCCTTTGTCATTTATTATTCCTTATGTATAAGTATTCTTGTTTACCTTGTTCTGAAAACCCATAAATTCACTGTCTACATTCTTTCTAATTGCTTACTCGTGACTGAAACTGAGAAGTAATCGTTGTGCATTTTGATATTTGCAACATATTTTACATCGAGCCTCGCTCAGACCTCACCCCAAGTCTGCTGTCCGCCACTGATAATTCCACACATTCTCAGCCACCCTCCATATCTGGAGGTCATATCCTCCACCTGCAGCCTCAGGACACGCCATAGAGTGATGACAAGAGGACTGCTTAGCAAGTTGGTATTACACGCAGTTTAGCAATTAATACTCATTCACCTCCCTGTGTTAAATTTGTTTCTCTGCTTTTCGGTCTGTGTTTCGTCGTTGTTTTTTTTTTGTACCCATCTTATTTCTTCCTTTTCGTTTGCATTCTAGTGTTTATTACCTCCACATCGCTTGTAACTAACAAAGAACAAGCAGACATCAAATTATGATCCTCCGAGTTCTTATGCTTTGTAGGATAAGGTTTGTCTCGAGTTTCAGAGAAAGAAGCAGCTTCTATTTTCAGGACAACTGAATTTGGTTCATATGGGTGTTAAAGCGATTGAAAGAAGAAAAAATATATTTACAAACTCCCTCTGATATAATGTAATACAA
Organism: Reticulitermes speratus; assembly: GCA_021186555.1. Taxonomy (NCBI): domain Eukaryota; kingdom Metazoa; phylum Arthropoda; class Insecta; order Blattodea; family Rhinotermitidae; genus Reticulitermes; species Reticulitermes speratus. Next base: position 12,671,933 of record JAJKFL010000010.1, read on the forward strand.
TAGAACTACCCCTGCTGAATGTCTGCAGATGGGCCTATAGTTAAATCAAATTCAGTCTTCGTGAAGATGGAGACAACACATTCGTCCGAAAAGTAGGACCCACCTCATTAAACACGTGGCATGGGCACCATAATTTGATCAACATCTGCCCTGCAAGCCTAAAACATTATAAAGTTATCGACAGTGTAACATAAATCGTTGTTGCACTGTCCGGGCAGATGCGTCCCGCCTTCTATTTCGGAACACTGAACAACCGCGATGCTCTGGTACGAATTTACAACCACCGAATCACCACACTGCAGCCCGAACTCGATTAGATGTGGCTTGGCTATAATGGGGTTGGGTGAGGATTTGTCTGCGACGGTGGCAAAATTTCGAGTTCCAAATGCAATGAGACAGGATATTCATATGACCTGATTTATAGTCAGATTCAGTTTCACGCATCCATTTTACCTTCCCAATATGTACAAAATAGATTGTACTCCTGATATGAACTGGGGTATCAGCAAAATGGCAGGATGTGTCGGCATTTTGCTAAAGGGGTGAAGCGCTGACGTGCTGATCTGGTTCAAAGAAGGAAATGAATGCCGAGCTGAATGTTCCGTTTTTCTCGGAGAGTATGGGGAGCTTAATTTTGATAACAAAAGCTCTGGCCTGTGAGTACTTTGCAACCATTTGTTGAGACAGTTAATTTACATCTACAGAAATATCTGCGACTGTATACAGAAGAGTATGTAGTGTTATGTCCATTGCAATTTTAATGAAGAGTCTATTTCAAGATCTTCCCCGAGATTCACATCTTCTATAAGTTTAACTATCGTAGGCAGGGCTAAATAAAGCTACGTATATACATACCGGGTGTCCCAGAAGGAAAGATCAATATTCAGGGAGGTCATATTATCGGTCATTCTAAGCAAAAAAGTGCATATGTACGTGTCCTATTCCGACCGGTGTCCGAGATAGAGCAATTTCACTGTACAGTAGTTTGGATTTGGCGCCCAATATTGTCCTTCCCTACCGCCGTACAGCGCCACTGTCTGAAGCATGTGAATCAGTGTGCAGCGTCAGTTGGCCGTTGTGACTGTTGATAGTGACATTGTAGGAGTGTTGTGAAAAATGCCGCACATCTTCACAAATGCCCAATATGCTGATATGCCGTACGTTTACTGCTTCTGCGATGGCAGTGCCACTGCTGCTGTTGAAGAATATCGTCGACGATTTCGTATGCGCAGAATTCCGGATCGTAGAGTGTTTTCCAAGGTGTTCAGTACATTGCGTGAATGTGGCACGCTTCCCAGTGCTCACGTTTTATCTTAACGAGCACGTCAACAACATGTGGAGGAACAGGACAACATTCTTGAAATGGTCCAGCGTAGCCCTACTACTAGCACGCGAAGACTTTCTACACGTCTTGGTGTTAACGGACACGTGTATGACGAACATTGCATGAAGACGGCTTGTACCCACTTCACCCACAGCGTGTGCAAAATCTACACCCAGGGGACAGTGCCATGCGTCTAGAATTATATCATTGTTATATACTAATCGCCAATTGCTTCCATTAATAATATTCACTGATGAAGCTACTTTCACCCGTAAAGGAATCAACAACACACGTAATTCACATCGATGGTCTCACGACAATCCACATGGTACAGTGGAAACAAATTTTCAACGTCTTTTCTCTATCAGTTTGTGGTGCGGTATGATCGATGACATAGTGATTGGTCCCGTTGTACTAGACGATCGTATGACAGGACAAAATTACCTAGACTTTCTGCAAAATGGATTACCAGAAAAACTAGAGGATGTTCCTTGGGCTACACGGATTGCTGTATACTTTCAGCATGACGGAGCGCCTTCTCATTATACCCGACTTGTGATGCAACATCTCAATGACACTTTCCTTAATCGGTGGTTCGGTCGTGGCAGTACAATTAACTGGCCACCAAGATCTCCTGACCTAGCCCCGTTAGAATTTTGTTTCTGAGGTTGGATGAAGAGCGAAGTGTACAGAAGAAAAGTGGATACACGAGACGAACTGCTCGATCACATAATGGATGTTATCGCCCGGATAAAGAAACATCAAGTTGCACTCAGACGAGCAACACGCCATGTCCTCACACAAGTTGCAAAGTGCAAAGATGTTGACGGTGGAATTTTCGAAAGTGTATTATACTAGGTGAACTGTACCAACTTTGTCAATTCAACAATAAATACACATTATTATTAGAAACAGTACGTAATACCTCTTTCTTATCAACAAATTTGCAACTGTACAGTGAAATAGCTCTATCTCAGAAAAGGTTCGGAATAGGACACGTGTACATATACACTTGTTTGCTTAGAATGACTATGACCTCCCAGAATATTGACCTTTCCTCCTGGGACACCCGGTATATGTCTATATATATGAAACTGTGCTCTCCTACACCTTATCGAATAATGCGTCGAGGTCGTTTGATGATTAACTCCATCTATCAAAATGGAAGGAATCAACGTCACGTAACTTTTCGGAAAAGCGTTAAATTGCAAGACTTGCTGTTCTCACAGCATTGTTGGTGAGATTCACGTCTTCCGGGATATCAGCTTGTAAACAGTTATCGAAGTTATGCAGTAGTGGAGGGTCTCAGCAACGTATGTGACTGTTTAATAATCGAAATAAGGCAACATCGTAGAAGACTTGAAACTTCAGGCATCACCCTGATCATTTTATGTAAAATTAAGCGTATCCATAGATGATAGATCCTAATTTGAAGTACGATATATGTTAACTTCTAATTATTTCTTTTCATGAACGTTAAGGCAATGAAATTTGGCGTATAATTTATTGAAAATGGCGCGTCTATAATTTCACTGTTTTCAACACAAATTTCACTGTTTTCAGCATAAATTTCACTATTTTCAGCATAAATTTCACTGTTTTCAGCACAAATTTCACTGTTTTCAGCACAAATTTCACTGTTTTCAGCACAAATTTCACTGTTCTCAGCACAAATTTCACTGTTTTCAGCAAACATTTCACTGTTTTCAGCATAAATTTCACTGTTTTCAGCATAAATTTCACTGTTTTCAGCACAAATTTCACTGTTTTCAGCATAAATTTCACTGTTTTCAGCAACCAATTTCACTGTTTTCAGCATAAATTTCACTGTTTTCAGCATAAATTTCACTGTTTTCAGCATAAATTTCACTGTTTTCAGCACAAATTTCACTGTTTTCAGCACACGTTTTACCTTGCCTCCATCGTAAATCACTGTTTGACAATGTCAAGTGACTACACACTTTTCAACAGTAGAAAACGATCCGTGGTTCACAATGTCCCCTTACTCACCTCATTTATACCGCCTGACTTCTGATTGTTACGGAATACGGAAATTTACTTGTAGACGCTCCGTGTGAATTTTTATTAAAAATTACACCAGGAACATGAAATTTCAATTGGGGAAATTTGCTGCTGGAAATGAATTCACAAAATGTTTCTGAATTTGGGTTGACATGTGATATATTCCATGAAATCAATCAAAGCGATACACCACCTAGGAGCCTAAGATATATTCTCTGTGCAGACAGAGTTCTAAACAGTTCCGGGAAACATTTTGGAAAAGTTTCAGCCCATTACGCCAGAGAGAAGTCTTGAAAAAGACTTATTATGTTATACAAATGTTTATGTGCCTATAGCAAATAACAACCATTGAACCAAATCTAAGATTTTCGTGAGCGTTATAAAAACATGCCACCAGATGCCAAGCCACTTTTATACTTTTGAACTGAACTTCTGAATTGTGGGTTGCACTAATGTGAAAAAATGTACGATGACACAAATTTATATGGCAACAATATTCGAAGATTTTGCAACATTTTTAAGGTATTGGTTTTGTGTAGTGTAAAGCGAAACTCATGAGATAATAATTATTAAATTTGGCTGTCATATAAATAGTGGTACATAATGATACACTAAGAAAGGCTTGCAACATCGTGTGTGTTGATTTACCAGAAACCGAAATGAAAATTCTATGGTTTTTCTGTACACAGCATGCTAGGTTTTCAAATGATTCATTACATGTAGCCGTAAAACATAAATCTAAAAGCAGATTTTCCGCCGTCACCATGTACGTGTAGTTATTTTCAATTCCGAAAAAGAATCATGTTAATTAAGTTACCTCTCTTTGGTATATTTCATATCCATGCTAAATTTTTGTACACTAAGTAAATTACGGTCGCTCAGTAATTACAAGCTTTGTACTGTCACTGTGTTAAATAAAGTGCGAAAGTAGGACGGCACTTAATGACGTCATTTGCACATCAGTTTCAGCATACATTCCACAAATTAATATCCGAAGAGAAAGACGCACGAACACAATGATATATTGACACTATAGGCCTACAGTCTCTTAGAAAAGAGGAAAAGTGGGCTTACATATTTATGATAATTTTATAAAGTAAGGAAGCCGAATTGGCTGGAAAAAATTACACGATGATGAAATTATTGTTTTTGCTATTCAGGAAATATTTTAAAGTTATTATGAAACAATTTTCAGTCGAGCATAATAATTTTATTTATTAAAACATTTAATAGGGCTACATGTTTCGGCTCACTACAAGCCATCTTCATGCTACAAAGTAAATAAAAATTATATACAACCTATATAATAAGGTACTGTCAGCTAAAATCAAGATCGAGCACGTCTTGTTAAATAAGTAGTGTAATACTCGTGTGGAATGACTTAGCGCAGCCTACGTTTCTTTGGTACTTTCATAGTTAACCTTTTAAAGTCCTACAGTTACTTTATGTAGAACCAGGTTTAACATTAAAAAATTCTACATTATGCCCCAGAGTATATTTGTGTGTTTTGCATTTATCTCAGAACAAGCAGCGAATTTTGCCCCATACAGCATTAAGTGATCGGTTTCTATAAACGATATGGAGAGTGTTAACTGCGCCGTACGAAATGGCTCTTAAAGTTAAGCATATTACACTTGGTCTTTAAAGGGTTAAAATGTGTTAAAATTAAAATTAGAATTAAGTTGTTACAGGAGCAGTGTAGTCACTAAGTTGTTTATGGAATTTATGATGTGGAAAGTTGTTCTAGTTGTGAAATAGTGCATGAGTAGAAGGTTTTCTTTATTATTACGTTTACCATTGATGTAGTATTATGAAGTTACAGTAGCTGGAACATTAGTTTCGGCATTTTATATGTGTTGTGTATTTATGACTTGTTCCATAACCTATTGTCTTTGTGACACGCTTATAGATCCATGGAATATAAGTATGTATGTATGTATGTATGTATGTATGTATATATGTATGTATGTATGCATGCATGCATTAAGACTGACAATATACTTTATTATGTATCTTATGTGTTACTGTTTAATTACTTTGATCCTGGAGATGGCTTATATTTAGCCGAAACGTGTAGCTATATCAACCGTATCCATAAATGAAGTATTTGTGCTCAACTGAAAATTGTTTGCTAATAACGAATAATATACAGATAAAACATTTTCGCTGTTATTGAATCAAGAGATTACGATGCCTGGACATAAGAACTGCATGCAAATTGGTTTATAAATATTCGTGAAAGGAAGCGTTTTATGAAAAAATGAACAGATCAGATTATAACAAGTTTTCTAATGGTGTATCTACTCATTGATACATTACATAGATTGTACCAAGGTTTTGTAACTTAAGAATGGTGTAGCCTTTAAGTTACACACGTAAATATAGGGGCTTACCACACGACGCCGTGTAATTACCCAGAAGACCACAGATTACATCAACATCGCGGCGGAAGCCTGAAATCAAGATATAGGGGCTTCTTAGCACCGACTTTTATGAAACATGCAAAAGCTCGACAGACTTGTGTGCAGATATCCTGTACCGAATTTCACTCAAACTGGAGAAAAATACGGAATGTAGGGATATAAATTATTTTACGCCTTTAAGCAAAGTGTGGTTTTCACTACTCCGATTGTTACAAAACTCACATTCGCTAACAACATTTGTGGACATCTCAAGTATTTCTTTTATGCAAATCGGACATAAAGCGTAGAAAATATTGGCAAAATTTAATTTACGAAGTTAATTAAATTATGCCTTTTACTATACTGATGTTTATGAAATTCGAAATTTAAACTGTAATACGTGGATGTTATCTACACTGGATGTCACCGAAATTCATTTACGTCCTTAAGTACTCGTAAATCGTGATTGACACTGAGAAAATTTGGAAAAAACTCACGTTTCCTAGTCAATATTTGTGAAGAACCTCTGTGACGAATTTAATGAAAATCTAACGCATGAATAAATAGACACACGGGAATGGTCTCCACATATTCTTATGTTTCCCCACTTGATAACAGAAAATAGTTTTCTAATTTCATTACTTTAAAATCGTCTTCTCACATTAAGATAAAAGGAGAAATATTTGTCTTAGTCTCTTAAATGAATAATTCGATTATTACTAAGAAATAAATGCTTTAATCTTATTCTATTTTCGGTAAATTTAATGTATATTTGTTATTATTCTCAAATATTCTAATCATGGAATATTCTCAAATTATTTGTGGTATGTACTATCTAGTACCAGGGCGTGGCGTTGACCGCCCACCCGTGTCTAGCGCCAAGGTTAAAGAAAGTGTAGAGCTATACGTCTACTCCCCCATCTGGGCCTTCATGGCCTCTTCTGGGTGAAATTTATTTGCTATCTAATTATATTTTAACTTTATTTATAACTTTGTGTTCCGTCACACTTTGTTCTCCCTGGAAATGTTCTCTGCTTTTTATTGGTGTTGTGTGTTTCACAGAAGAAATTAACTTTACAAATATAGACGACATTAACCATTCAAAGACTTGTGGTGACTACATAACACCTGTTGCACCATTAGGAAAGTTTTGCTTTTTACCACTCAGTGCACTTATGTGTTTTGTATCATCGCCAAAATAAAAAGCCATTACATCACGTACTATCATTAAACGATTTGTCTTTATGTTACTGTGTATTCTGTGACGCATGAACTGACCTTTATACATCATTTAGAGGAATACGAGTATCAGTCCTTAAAAGGAGGCCAAGCCTTTGATCAGGTAGTTAGTCCCTTTGTCTCAACTTGAAGACCCAAATTAAAATCCAGGCAAATACATGTGAGTTCTATGCTGTATAAAGTGACTCTGGGACAGGTTTCTTTCCGCGTTCGCTGTTTTTCCCCTCAGTATCATTCCAGCAATGCTTCATACTTATATTCGTCTTAAAATTACTCTTACAAGGCGGCAAAGAAGGAGAAAACTGTGATTCTTTAAACAAAGCAGTGCTTTTTGGGACATTATCGGGGAGCAATGAATAGAAAGTACTTTCTTGTTATTCTTTATACTTCAAATATTTAGTCCAATATTCAGAACCTCTAAATAAACTTCGAAGATGTATATAAACATATATTCGCTTTACTGTCGTCAATAAAAAAGTTTAATCAATTTCCGTTGTTGCTCATGTACATGTACTTATGCGTGCTTTAAAGTAACATTACCGATCACCCTGTGCGTAAGGCAAAACATTGCTCTTTGCCTTAATTACATGCCTATCATTTGTACTGCGCTAGACTTTTCACAGGTCGTTCTACGCTCCTCTTTTATACGAGAGCACTTACGTTTGTGTATTTTCTCGCATCAAGATTTGATTGAGTTGTGAGTGGGTAGCAGCTTTCACTGTCAAGCACTGGACCAGCAAACAACACTTATTTTCTCTCTTGTGCACGTAGAATATTCGCCTTTGACGTTTCACCATTTTCTAGAAGGCACTTGTCTATTCCAACATGAAATTTTGTAGGAAGAAACCGCACTGTCAAGTTTTCGTAACGTGGGAAAACATGCTTTTATATTTCGTGGCTGGCAAATATCAGCACTTTGAACTTTACAAAGTAGTAGTAAAAAGCTCCTTGAAATTTTTACGAGGAAGTTTGACATTTCCCAACTGTAACTATGATTTACACATATAAACCTTGTATCGATTTAGTCTTAAGCCGGGATTAGACGGCGCGTGGCTAGGCTCGTTTTACGTCATAACTGACGTCATTGACAAAGAATCGTATTCAAACGCGCCGTGTAACCGGCCTGGCGCGGCGCGACGTGTGATTGGTGGGCGAGGCTCGTTGGATCGCCTCAGAAGCGGTTTTATCACGATCCTCAAAGGGACTCGGCGTGGGCAGCTTTAGCGGCTACACGGCGCTTGCAGTGTACGCGCCAAGCCAGTCTCGTCCAAGCCTGTATACACTTAGGTCTGGTCTTTGTTTTCTGCTGTCGCGGTGCGCGAAGAGTGAAAGTTTCTGTCCCACAATTGGTATTGGCTAGAATGGAGTGGTCAAACGAGGACATTTTTAAGTTCATAGAACAACACGACTTATTCCACAAGCCGAGCCGAACCTACCCGAGCAAGGCCGCTGGTCCGCCATTTGCCGAGCTGCGCCGCGTCGTGTAGCCAGATTGTCTTTTCTGTTCCGATCTGTTGGTCGAGCAAGTGACGTCACGTCACTGGACGAGCCACGCGCCGTCTAATCCCGGTTTTATAGGAGGATCGGTCAGAAAATAAACTTAAAAAGTAAATATGTCTTAGGTTATTTTCAACTCTAGAAATAACGGTCAGATTTAATTGTACGTATATCTCACTGCTTTTCAACACATTCCCTCTAAGAATTAAGGCACTAAGCTTACCTTGGTTCAAGCTTTTCTGTTTACTGTTAATATCAGTCCGTGGCCTCGAGTCACAAGAAATCCCACATTACGATTATCTTTAAATTTGTGGCCGCCGAGATCTTGCTTCTGCGCTGGAAACACATGATAATCCATCGGCTACGAATTCCCTTAATACAATCACAAAAAGTTCAGGTCTTTGGTCAGGAAATTACACGTTATTTAAATTTACTTTCATAACCGTTCACTCTTGAAGGAAACTTCATGATTTAACTAAATAAGGTAGTTGGAAATTCTAAAGTTCTGGAAAACAACTTTATAGGATAAGTTACGCTACTTCCTGTAAGTATTTTATCGGCAAAGAACAAGGCTGCAGTATCTACCGAAAAAGCTGTACCTTTCCTCTTCTTCACAATGTAAAATTATTTTCGTCAATTATTGCCACCTAGCTTTTATCACCGTAGTGATAAAATGGCTTGGTATAAAGGTAAGGCATAGTTCTCCCTAGAACAGGCTATGAAGGCCCAGAGGGGAGTAGAGGTATAGCTCTACTCTTTCTTTAACTTCGGCGCTAGATGGGGATGGGTGGTCAACGCCACGCCCCGGTACTGATTGCACAGGAGGCTGGGTAGGCCCCAGGGCCGTTCCGGACGGGTGCTGAAAATCCCGCCCCCACCGGGATTCGATCCCCGCACCGTCCAGCTCGTAGAGAATCGCTATACCGACTGAGCTATCTCGGCCCAAGGCTTGGTATATAGGAACAGAATATCAAAGCCGGAGTTTTTATTATCCATACAAGTATGTTCCAGGGGTCATATAAATTACTTAAACATAAGGCTATTAAAATGTATAGGGGTCGTGAAGGTACGCTAGAGCCTATTATACACTCCAAACACTGGACAAAGTTTAATGGGCAAAACCCGGCTGCATTGACTGCGGAGGCGATCCGTCAGTGTCCGTGAGCTGGAAGTAGTTTGTACCAGTACAATAGAAGATGCTGTCCGCCCAAATGGATAGAAGGATGTGTGGGCACCATTGGATGGAAGATTGTACACGCCATGGAATGGGAAGCTATGTGTCCGTGGATTGTCTGTCGGAAATGTGATTAGGGAAGATCAAACAGTCAAGCTTCTGTCGAGAACCGAAGGTTGATTATTCAGTGCATAAGCAGTGAATTTACTGACAGACATTCCAGCTGTGACTGTACTGTACTGACTGTAGAGGAACAATGCATGAATACGATATCAGAACTATTTTACGTATCATAGCTAACTCGACTGTAGTAGAACCAGAAATTTCAGCACCGCTAATAACCACCATTAGACACGTCCATGAGGGCATTACATCCAACTTCTGCTCTCGCAAAGCGTCGGGTTCGTCTTGTCTTTCAATTTCTCCAGCAGGTACATTCAAATAGAAATAAAGTCTATACGTATCATCACGTGATGTTTCAAATTTCAGTATCCTAACAATACTTGTGTAATTAATATTACACATGTTCCTTGCAGCTGCTTTACATATGTAAGCCTTTTAACACCAACCACTGCACAATAAATTTATTTTTACACTCCTACATGTTTCGGCTGACTATTTCAGCCATCATCAGACAGTCAACGTGCATAGACATTTGCAACGTACATCGTGTATCTGAATGGTAAATATCTTAGTCACTGATTTTACAGTTTAAATACTTATGTTAACATGCAGTATGGTATTACATAAAGTCTATATAAAGTCTATATAAAGTCTGTCCCCAAACATCTGTCTCTTAACCAAGTCCAGGTTTTTACGGTGCAGACCTCTGGCTGTATTACCCGGCTGTTTACTTCTTAGGTAATATGTCTGTACTTTGTCCAAGTACAGAGGTATTACCTAAGAAGTTATTTAAGATCTGTCATCAAATTAAAGGACATTTGTGTCCGGCCTCTAAATATTTGGCAATACTTTTTTGGCCAATGTGTCTTCTACTTCATTAACAAAACTTAGGTTATGTTTTGTTGCAAGATTCATAATTCACATATATTTGTGCAAACGTCACGAAAAACGATTTTCGATTTAGGTAAAAATTCAAATAACATAAATCCCTGAGATAAGAATTGTAACAGCATATTTTGAAACGTTTTCAAAAATATTTAAACAATTTACTCCACGGAATGTGTGTTGTAGAGAAGTGTATGAACCTAAGTTTCTTTATAAAATTACGTTAATTTAATTTACTTAATTAATCCTTATACAATTTACATAAAACTGATGATGGTCTTGTACGAAGTCGAAATATGCAGCTTGATAAGAAATACATTTGCATTTACTAATAAATATGAGTAATGTCGCACCGGCTGAGATTGTTCCATAATCAACCATTTTAATATTTCCACAACTGAATAAACCAGTTAAAGAAGCCATAAATTACTCTTGAAATACTAATGCTTTTCTAATCCAATAGGGAACGGTTTTTATAATAAGAAGAGTGCAATGCGGACTTGTCAAATTTAACACTGATCCGATATCCTTGCTTCGAGGCTCGATAAAAAGGTATGTGCTGCAGTGAGGTTAATTTGTTAGATACCCTCCCACAAATCTGCAAATATCACTTATTGGCAACATTATATTTTAACACGACTGTCAGTATCGAAATGTAGGAGAGACACGCATTGGACTGGCATTTTCAACCCGTCACAGGTAACGTGTCTGGCTGCAGGACGATTTCAGTCACATCCATTATACAGCTTAACCCCCACTCTCGCGTCCATATCTAAACTTAGATACAACAAATGAAGCTTTCATGAGCTGTGTCACTGTCCCTTTTCGAAATCGATGGGCTTGTGTACCGATAACGAAGCGCATGCCCCCCCCCCCCAGCACCGTCTTTCTTTTAAAAATGCTCTCCGGCTAATTATTGTGAAACAAAATAATCAGCAGGCTACAAGTGTGCCCCTGCAGGAAGACACGAGCTGAATTTTGAGAAACAGTTTTTCTTGTTTGCTATGGTCTTCTTGCGCTGGAAATTGTGGAACGTTGTGACACGAATTCAGCTGCCGCTCAGAACGTGACAGGACTTCGCCCACAGGGCCACTTGAACTGGTCGTTAAGGAGCCCCCAGGGCGTGACAGGAATTGGCTCGCAGGTCCATCTGAAATTGTAGTCGAGGAGATAAATTTGACTAAACTGCGGCACTTGTATGTGGAAATCTAACCTTGAGCATAGAAATAGAAAAACCTCTCCAACTCATGCACCATACCGTACAATCCTTTTTAAGATGAACTGTTTGGGAGAAATAAGGAAATTTGTAAATATGAAGTATAGGGTTTTTTGACTCACCATACATAACAAGTTGTTAGTTGCCACGGCCGAAGCCTTCAGGTTATTAGTTTTCTTGGAATTGTTTTTCCAGGAGACATTTTTAATAAAGGATTAAGGTTTTTGAAGCGATGTAATGTGCTCATCTTCAAGGGTCAGTAGGTCTTAAACACATTTTTTCCCTCTAAACTTCGAGATCCGATTGCCTACTGGTACAGCGTCATCTTCCAGAAGAACAGAATCTTCAATGTCTTTTACATTTATCCTTTTTCATCAAGCACCCTTTGCTGAAGGAAGATGGGCGAACACGATGTTGGGTATTATTTGTGACATTGTTTATGGGAATTGTGTATCCGAAATAATGCACTGGCATCTGCAGTAGTCTGATGTTCTGACAGATACAGTCCGTTAAGAAAAGTGGTTATTGTAAGAAATATTCGCTGCTTCTGGGTTGTTGAGCGATGTAGGTCGGATTTTTTTAACAGACTTTTGGTGTATCATATCGATACCGTTTTAAAAGGCTCAAGATGTCCAAGAAGAAAGCTCTCTCGGACACCTTGAATCCTTAAAGATGGGCTAAGAAAGCTATCCCATTACAGGCGTGGTCAGGCCCTTAGTGCTTCAGGAGGTTGAGGCTCCCAGAATTTCTAGACCATCGGCATATGAAGGTGGCAAGGTTGTCAGCCCTACGCACCGGTCGCCTTTACCCTTCAAAGATATCCGTGGTACTAATCTTTTTTGGAGACTGAGTCGACCCCAGGGCCATAGTGCAGCCAGAATGATTAAGTCAATGAAAAATCTAATGAGCCCGCGACCTTCCAGCTTGTATTGCGGTTCCTCAACCAACTGCGCCACCGCGGACCCCTTTTCTGTGGACCATGACTTATATTTTTAAATGTTGTTTGAAGATTCAAGGTATTCTGGTTGACGATACATTTGCCGTTACTTTAGTTATTCCATTATACAGTCATCTCACATTAAACCTAGTGTGTGTATATGCTGCCTAATGACAGAGTCCGTTTGTTTATGAATGTAAGTTTGTTTTGTATGTTGAAACGTACGATGGGAAAGACAACAGCAACAACAATTGTTATTTTCTTTTCATTTCAGTACTGGACATCCCCGTTGGTATGCAGATACAAAAGTGTATTTACTCTTATCAATCATAGTCTTAACCAACATTTCGCCTTTTATGCGCATTTGGGTTACCGGTTTCGGCTCAAAGAGCCATCATCAGGCCATAACAGAAAATATAAATTTAAAAACTCCATAATTTTTGTAAGTGGAAGATCTCCCCCTTACAATAGTGAATACGTGAAAATATATATCGATATATAAATGTATTGCATAAGAAAAGTAAAATGTAAATATGAAAATGCAAATACAACAAGTGAGATGTAACAGTCGGACCTTAAAGTTATAAATACATGCGGCAGTGCTAATATAAGACTGGCGTGAGTCATGGGCATTAGAGACGGACATAGTGCAAACAGTTAGACTGGTGAATCATGTGCATTAGAGACGGACATCGTGCAAACAGTTAGACTGGTCAATATGTGCATTAGAGACGGACATCGTGCAAACAGTTAGACTGGTCAATCATGGCATTAGAGACGGACATCGTGCAAACAGTTAGACTGGGAATCATGTGCATTAGAGACGGACATCGTGCAAACAGTTAGACTGGTCAATCATGGGCATTAGAGACGGACATACGTGCAAACAGTTAGACTGGTCAATGATGTGCATTAGAAACGGACATCGTGCAAACAGTTAGACTGGTCAATCATGGGCATTAGAGACGGACATCGTGCAAACAGTTAGACTGGTCAATCATGGCATTAGAGACGGACATCGTGCAAACAGTTAGACTAGTCAATCATGTGCATTAGAGACGGACATCGTGCAAACAGACTGGTCAATCGTGTGCATTAGAGACGGAATACGTGCAAACAGTTAGACTGGTCAATCATGTGCATTAGAGACGGACATCGTGCAAACAGTTAGACTGGAGAATCATGTGCATTAGAGACGGACATCGTGCAAACAGTTAGACTGAGAATCATGTGCATTAGAGACGGACATCGTGCAAACAGTTAGACTGGTCAATCATGTGCATTAGAGACGGACATCGTGCAAACAGACTGGTCAATCATGTGCATTAGAGACGGACATCGTGCAAACAGTTAGACTGGTCAATCATGGCATTAGAGACGGACATCGTGCAAACAGTTAGACTGGTCAATGATGTGCATTAGAGACGGATATCGTGCAAACAGTTAGACTGGTCAATGATGTGTATTAGAGACGGACATCGTGCAAACAGTTAGACTGGTCAATGATGTGCATTAGAGACGGACATCTTGCAAACAGTTAGACTGGTCAATGATGTGCATTAGAGACGGACATCGTGCAAACAGACTGGTCAATCATGTGCATTAGAGACGGATATCGTGCAAACAGTTAGACTGGTCAATCATGTGCATTAGAGACGGACATCGTGCAAACAGTTAGACTGGTCAATCATGGGCATTAGAGACGGACATCGTGCAAACAGTTAGACTGGTGAATCATGTGCATTAAGACGGACATCGTGCAAACAGTTAGACTGGTGAATCATGTGCATTAGAGACGGACATCGTGCAAACAGTTAGACTGGTAATCATGTGCATTAGAGACGGACATCGTGCAAACAGTTAGACTGGTCAATGATGTGCATTAGAAACGGACATCGTGCAAACAGTTAGACTGGTCAATCATGGCATTAGAGACGGACATCGTGCAAACAGTTAGACTGGTCCATCATGACATAGAACGACATCGTGCAAACGTAGACTGGTCAATCATGGCATTAGAGACGGATATCGTGCAAACAGTTCACGGTCAATCATGGACATTAGAGACGGACAAACGTGCAAATAGTTAGACTGTCAATCATGTGCATTAGAGACGACATCGGCAACAGTTAGACTGGAGAATCATTGCATTAGAGACGGACATCGTGCAAACAGTTAGACTGGTCAATCATGTGCATTAGAGACGACATCGTGCAAACGTATTAACTGAGAATACATGTGCATTAGAGAGGACATCGTGCAAACAGTTAGACTGGAGAATCATGTGCATTAGAGACGACATCGTGCAATCATTAGACTGGCAATGATGTGCATTAAGACGGACATCGTGCAAACAGTTAGACTGGTCAACCATGTGCATTAGAGACGGACATCGTGCAAACAGTTAGACTGGTCAATCATGTGCATTAGAGACGGACATCGTGCAAACAGTTAGACTGGTCAATCATGTGCATTAGAGACGGACATCGTGCAAACAGTTAGACTGGTCAATGATGTGCATTAGAGACGGACATCGTGCAAACAGTTAGACTGGTCAATCATGGGCATTAGAGACGGACATCGTGCAAACAGTTAGACTGGTCAATGATGTGCATTAGAGACGGACATCGTGCAAACAGTTAGACTGGTCAATGATGTGCATTAGAGACGGACATCGTGCAAACAGTTAGACTGGTCAATCATGTACATTAGAGACGGACATCGTGCAAACAGTTAGACTGGTCAATCATGGGCATTAGAGACGGACATCGTGCAAACAGTTAGACTGGTGAATCATGTGCATTAGAGACGGACATCGTGCAAACAGTTAGACTGGTGAATCATGTGCATTAGAGACGGACATCGTGCAAACAGTTAGACTGGTCAATCATGGACATTAAGACGGACATCATGCAAACAGTTAGACTGGTCAATCATGTGCATTAGAGACGGACATCGTGCAAACAGACTGGTCAATCGTGTGCATTAGAGACGGACATCGTGCAAACAGTTAGACTGGTCAATCATGTGCATTAGAGACGGACATCGTGCAAACAGTTAGACTGGTCAATCATGTGCATTAGAGACGGACATCGTGCAAACAGTTAGACTGGAGAATCATGTGCATTAGAGACAGACATCGTGCAAACAGTTAGACTGGAGAATCATGTGCATTAGAGACGGACATCGTGCAAACAGTTAGACTGGTCAATCATGTGCATTAGAGACGGACATCGTGCAAACAGTTAGACTGGTCAATCATGTGCATTAGAGACGGACATCGTGCAAACAGACTGGTCAATCATGTGCATTAGAGACGGACATCGTGCAAACAGTTAGACTGGTCAATCATGTGCATTAGAGACGGACATCGTGCAAACAGACTGGTCAATCATGTGCATTAGAGACGGACATCGTGCAAACAGTTAGACTGGTCAATCATGGGCATTAGAGACGGACATCGTGCAAACAGTTAGACTGGTCAATGATGTGCATTAGAGACGGACATCGTGCAAACATTTAGACTGGTCAATGATGTGCATTAGAGACGGACATCGTGCAAACAGTTAGACTGGTCAATCATGTGCATTAGAGACGGACATCGTGCAAACAGTTAGACTGGTCAATGATGTGCATTAGAGACGGACATCGTGCAAACAGTTAGACTGGTCAATCATGGGCATTAGAGACGGACATCGTGCAAACAGTTAGACTGGTCAATGATGTGCATTAGAGACGGACATCGTGCAAACAGTTAGACTGGTCAATCATGGGCATTAGAGACGGACATCGTGCAAACAGTTAGACTGGTCAATCATGTGCATTAGAGACGGATATCGTGCAAACAGTTAGACTGGTCAATCGTGTGCATTAGAGACGGACATCGTGCAAACAGACTGGTCAATCATGTGCATTAGAGACGGACATCGTGCAAACAGTTAGACTGGTCAATCGTGTGCATTAGAGACGGACATCGTGCAAACAGTTAGACTGGTCAATCATGTGCATTAGAGACGGACATCGTGCAAACAAACTGGTCAATCGTGTGCATTAGAGACTGACATCGTGCAAACAGTTAGACTGGTCAATCATGGGCATTAGAGACGGACATCGTGCAAACAGACTGGTCAATCATGTGCATTAGAGACGGACATCGTGCAAACTGTTAGACTGGTCAATGATGTGCATTAGAGACGGACATCGTGCAAACAGTTAGACTGGTCAATCATGTGCATTAGAGACGGACATCGTGCAAACAGTTAGACTGGTTAATGATGTGCATTAGAGACGGATATCGTGCAAACAGTTAGACTGGTCAATCATGTGCATTAGAGACGGACATCGTGCAAACAGACTGGTCAATCATGTGCATTAGAGACGGACATCGTGCAAACAGTTAGACTGGTCAATCGTGTGCATTAAAGACGGACATTGTGCAAACAGTTAGACTGGAGAATCATGTGCATTAGAGACGGACATCGTGCAAACAGACTGGTCAATCATGTGCATTAGAGACGGACATCGTGCAAACAGTTAGACTGGTCCTCAAAGTAGATCGCTTGTAGGATAAACATGTTCGTGGCACTGCCGGTATTTATGTAGTATCCACGTCTATAAAGGGGCTTCAGTTAAGCCAACCATACGCATGTTATTATTATTATAATCGCTAAATACATTACGTTAAACAACATTATTCAATGTATTAATACATATATCACTTGTTTTATTGGGCACTTTCCCTTTCCTTTTTAGTCTCCTTTCAGTTTTTCATTTTATTAACAATTTTTTGAATGATTGCTTTAAATGGCTTTTACTCTTTCTGTCATACTCTATAATACATTTGCCTTGTCTTGTTGTATTTGTAAGCGCAGCACTACATTTGCTCAGATGTTACTGCAGCACGTTATATCCTGGTTGCTTCATCAACGTTTAAGTTATGTGCAATATGTTTCCTATTCATATATTTGTTAAATAATTTGCTTTTATTTGTCCCGTGTTCGGTTTTTCCTTCGTATATGTGCCAGCCCTGATTTTGTAATTGGCCTTTGGGCTGTTGACGAGTCGGAACTTTAATTTATTATTAATATTATTATTATTATTATTTTTATTATTTTTATTATTATCGTCATTATCATCGGATTAGTGGCTTTCCTCAAGCGAAGTCACATTACTGTGACTCTATTCGTAATGTTGCATATAATTTTGGACTTCAGCAATACAGATAATCTGTTTTTAACAAGAATGTTCTAAATATGATCTCTTCTACTTGTCCTGACTTCAGTTTTAGCCCATCAAATGTTTTCCATTTAGTTTCTCATTCTTATTGTTTCTATTTATTTATAGATGTAAGATTTTCATCTGCCGTGCCATAGCTTAGGCCGTCAGTCGTCGGCAGCCGCGGTTCGATCCCAGGGCAGCGCGCGTGGGATTTGTGTTGGAAGAATTGGTACTGAAGGATGTTTTCCTCCGAGTACTTTCGTTTTTCCCTGTCAGTATCATTGCACCAATGATCCATATCCATTATTTTATCACCGGCATTATGCAATCTTAACAATTAAGAGCATTCTTAAATAACATACTTCATCAACGTTCACGCCTCAGATTCGTGCAGTTTATTTCGGAATAACTTAAGTGGTGCTGTATTTTACTTTACGAAATTATGTCCAATTATAAGTGGTCACACGTGTGTTGTCAGCCATTCTTCTACCGATTCTGCCTTTAAATTAATAAGCTGTGTTCTTTCTCAGACTCTAAACCAAACGTTTCTACTCGCTTACTGCAATAAGTCCAAATATCCATTATGGTTTTCTAGTGCTTTGAAGGGATAATCCATAACAAATTCTGCATGTTTGTTGTTGTAAGAATATTTGATGGTACTTATGCTGCTTACTCATGTGTTCAGTGCTACTTATGTTGCTTATTATGTTTCGTGCTAATTATCCTGCTTATTCATGTTTGGTGTTACTAATGCTGCTTATTCATATGTTTGGTGCCACTTATCCTCCTTACTCATATGTTTGGTGTTACTAATGCTGCTTATTCATGTTTGGTGCTACTTATTTTTGCCTATCATATTCTTGTAAACTTTCTATCATGTCTGATAAGCTGCGACTAAGTCAGTGTATGACGAACCTAAAGTCCACTGACATTTTTGAAAATATTACTCTAACTTTAAAGATATAATTAATATAATTATTCGACTTCAGCCTGGTGACCAGACTGTTGCTGGGTCCAAATATGTTGCTGATCCTTCTGCCTGTGACCGGACTGTTGCTGTGTCCAAATATGTTGCTGATCCTTCTGCCTGTGACTTTGATGCCACGTATATTTGCAACTCATATCCTCTGTCACTCGCTTCTTTTCATGTTCTCGCTTAGAGTATTTTGTCTATGTCTACCTTTTCCGCTGATGCAGTCAACAGGGCTATCAATCATTTTAAACCATCCAATAAGGTGGCTTTGACGGAATCTCTTCTTTCAAAATTAAGGGCTGTTCCCATATTTTGACTCCTCCGTTAATTTACGTTTTAACCTACTTTGACTGGTTAGTTATGCGCATCTTTGTGGAAAAAAAGGCTGTTGCTGTTATAGTTTTTAAAAGAAAGACTCCTGTTAGAAATTATATGGTTATTGATTTACCTTGTGATTTTCCAAAAAATTGTAATTAATTTTTGTGATTATTTATATTATTTCTTTAAATATATATTACTTTTTCTCAGAGTGTTTACAGCAAGTACTATACGACTACGGCCAGTATCATTACGTATCTTAACACACTCATGCAATCTGTGCGTACAAAAGATTAAATTTCTCTAAGGAATTTGAATTAAGCAGTGATTTTTATAGTTCTTCATTTCTTGCTCCTTTGCAAGCTTAGTAATTTTGGCCTGTCTCCTAGTTATTTAGGTTAATTGACTTCATAGATACATTATTGACAGACAAATCTTGCTTCGTATTTTGGTACCGTGTCTTCTTACTCT
Source organism: Reticulitermes speratus (assembly GCA_021186555.1). Classification (NCBI taxonomy): domain Eukaryota; kingdom Metazoa; phylum Arthropoda; class Insecta; order Blattodea; family Rhinotermitidae; genus Reticulitermes; species Reticulitermes speratus. Next base: position 12,691,731 of record JAJKFL010000010.1, read on the forward strand.
TATACGGTGAATTTCGGTGTTCTGCAGCACCCTTATAGTTTAATACCTTTATTTATGATATTTGTGGATCTATTTTCAGTTCCAATTGCCCCCTGTCTGCTGATGTACTGTAGATATATCATAGCGTTAAGAATGCTTTAGACTGTAAAATTTGCAGTCTGTCAGGCACTATGTGAAAGAGATGCTTGATAACGGATTGAAAATCAATATGGGTAAAACTGCGTTTGTATACCCTTTACTGCTAAAAGTAAAACAACTTTAAATACAGGCAGAGTACAATCTAGTCGCTACGTCCCAGTGTGTTAGACTGTAAGCTTGATTTCTATAACCATTTTTTGCAAGCTTTAAAAGTGTTTGGAAAAACTCCTCATATTACTTCGGCTTTCTCTAATGTTAGGTTCTTATTATTTTACACAGCGACCTTGTGCAGTCTAATGCCGCGTACCCATCTGTCGTCTGGAACTCTCTTGCATTTAGGTATTCGTTTACCTTGAATGAATAGAGAGGCAATTTTTACCATTATGGCATAACAGTTTCTTTATTGGCAAATGTGGCTGTGAGTATGACTGTAGTTTATTTAAGTTAAATTTATCAATACTTCAGTTATGGTGGCGGCATCTTAAAGCGTGATCTTACATTGTTCTGGGGCGTTATTTAAAGCGTGATTCTTATCATTGTTCTGGTGGCGTTATTTTAAAGCGTGATTCTTATCATTGTTCTGGTGGCGTTATTTTAAAGCGTGATTCTTATCATTGTTCTGGTGCGTTATCTAAAGCGTGATTCTTATCATTGTTCTGGTGGCGTTATTTAAAGCGTGATTCTTATCATTGTTCTTGTGGCGTTATTTAAAGCGTGATTCTTATCATTGTTCTGTGGCGGCATCTTAAAGCGTGATTCTTATCATTGTTCTGGTGGCGGCATCTTAAAGCGTGATTCTTATCATTGTTCTGGTGGCGTTATCTTAAAGCGTGATTCTTATCATTGTTCTGGTGGCGTTATCTTAAAGCGTGATTCTTATCATTGTTCTGGGGCGCATCTAAAGCGTGATTCTTATCATTGTCTGGTGGCGTTATCTTAAGCGTGATTCTTATCATTGTTCTGGTGGCGTATCTTAAAGCGTGATTCTTATCATTGTTCAACATAATCTCTTATGCTTTTCCGTTCCTGTCATATTCCTTGCCGTTATCAAACTTAAATTTCAATTAATTGAATTCTTACAGAGATACAACAAACTTTGCAGTCGAGAGGACGCAACTGTTGCTTTGTAGACACGCATCACACAGACAGACAGTCAGGCAGATAGACACGCAGATAGACAGATAGACGCAAAGATGGAAGGAAATAGACAAAGAAATTAAGAAAAAGAAGAATAATGAAATATTGAAGAGAGCTATTTTGTTATTATTATATTATTATTAATTCATATTTTTACTCTAATGTGTGTGTAATGTTATTAGTTGTTGAGACAAAACTAAATAAATAAAAAATTGGACTGAATTTAATGTTCTTTGTATTTATGCAGTTATGCTTACTGCTACGTCCGACAGAATTCACTGAAACTTCTGTGTCACGACAAGTGTCACTCTTGCAGTGAGGCTCAACAGGAATAACGTCACAGACGTGGGAAGGGAAACGGATGGAGTTTGAAGACTATTAGCATGCAAAACAGTAGCCATGACATTATCATCATATCAGCTGATGGACGGTTTCTATCAGCAGTGAACTGAAGAGTTACATAACGAGAAAATATCTTACAGTTTTTGCCTTCTTTGTACAACAAGCCATGTAAGGGTCTAACGTTTATCACTAAAATAATACGTTAATGAAGTAACTCTTACATTATACATTTATCGTAATTTAAATTGCTCTTCAGCCCTTTTTCTTTGCTTATTTTTCTATTATCGCTGCTGGGTATGGCAGACAGTATCGAAATAAACAGATTTATGGGTTGAAGCAGACTGATTTGTTATCTCTCTTTTTCATACGATCCCAGTCCTTTAGATTCCCTTTCTTGGAGTATACACAAATCCTAAGAATACCTCCAAATGTGACGTCACTGCATTAGTTAATCGGAAGAATGCTGGAAGCTACAGATAACAGCTATGCCATGCAAGTTGGAGAACACACAAATAAGTTAAGACCTGGACGTGTGCCAACATGCAAACGACACTCACATCACAAATAGTACATTACGTTTGTAATTTATAGGTCTCATTCTGTGCCTATTTTGTCTCCTTCAATAAATATTTATATTTTATACAGCGGCATTCTTTTATGGATGCTTCTATATGTTGCTGAAAGGCTGCATATAAACTAGTGCATGCATCTTACTAACAAATGACTTCTATGAATCTCAACATCTTTGACTTAAACTGGGGAAAGTTTACCTCAGGGTTAATATGGCGACAAGCGCATCCATCTTCACAATTTCAATGTTTCGCGTGGAGTTTCAGCATTCTGTGTTACAAGGCACCTACAGTTGCCATTTCATTCATTCATTCAATCTGCAGTCTGACTTACGACAGGTCCGTAGCCTCTTCCAAAGCGAGTTCTCCACAGGGTGCGATCTAGTGCTTCCTCTTCATTTCCAGTATCTTTTTTTTCCTTAAGGTCATCCAGTAGTCATCCATCTAGTGCTTCCTCTTTCAATTTCCAGTATCTTCTCTTTTCCTTAAGGTCATCCAGTAGCTGCTTACGTCTTCTCCCTCGTCGTCCCGTCATTTCTATCCTTCCTTCTAACTTTCCTTCAATCACGTGTTTCAGAAGGCAGTTCCTACGCAAGATGTGACCAATCCAGTTAGCCTTTCTTCTTTTTATTGTATGTACGATATTCCTCTCCTCCTTCACTCTATATAATAGTTCTTCATTTCCCACACGATCAGTCCAAATGATCTTCTCCATTCTTCTCCAGCACCACATTTCAAAACTTTCCAGATACTTGTGATCCATTTTCCGAAGTATCCACGTTTCAGCACCATTTACACATAAAGAAATCAGGTATACCACAGCGTCGATATTGGTACATATAGGGGGTGTTTCATGTTTGGCGAACATTGCTGTAGGAGATGATTTCCTATGTCTTTGTGATAAAACGTTTCGAATCAACATGGCTCCTATTCTTAATGGTTGTGTTGTTACGCGTGTTTATTAGTTCTCGTTAACGCACTCCTGTAAACCGCCGTCACACGTCATCGTGTCTGTCATACGCTACGCGACCGTCAACAAACTTTGCTTCTGCCACTAAAAGGCGAGTGACGTAAGCATTGTAGGCTTATCTCTGGCACTTCCAAGCGCACTATTCACAAGTGAGCAACGAAGCTGTTGCAGCTGGGGTGGGATTTTCGGAAACCTGCTTTAAGCGGAGGTCAGTGTAAGATAAAGACAGTTTCTTTCATGAAGTTAAATTTAGACGTTATATTCATTAGATAATATATTCCTTTATTATTTTATTTTATTTTATATCGTTTCAAAACTCTTTACCTTTTTCTCTAAGTTTCAAGCAGCCATAAATTTGTAACAATTAAAATCGGCCACATGCATATATGAATTTTCAGATCACAAAAACCAGGGAAATTATCTGTTTCAGTAATGTGCACAACTGTATATACGTAACATTCACACACACACACACAAAACATATCATTTATCAGTATAATTTACATATCCGATTCCCAATCGCAAATAATCTCTTACCACTTCGCTTTTTCTCTTTCTCTCTTGTTGCGTTACTGAATGCCTTAATATATATATAATTCGTGACGTTAATGTCTTTCACTCAACTTCTTGTTTGAGCCATTTGCTATCCGCCATACTTCCAAGTGTTTGCACCAGTTGACTGTTTTTTTACATTGTATAAACTAGAACTGCCCGCGCATGATATTCTTTATTGCTTTAATGTGATTTAGAATATTTTTAGTTTTTCAAAATATTACCAAATGCCTTCCAAAGCCCTTTACACTGCCAGCAACTTTTACTTACTTTTTCCTTACAACTCCACACCTTTAAACCACACGTTATTTTATGTTTGGCTTTTAATAATTCTTTATTTTTCAAACTTTTATTTCATATTATAATTAACCATTAATTACAGAGCTGCGATAACGTAGTCAGAATAAGGACTAAGCTGCCCTCTGGAGAACACAGGAATCGTTGTTCTTTTCCTGGCAGGAGTAAGAGGGTTTTCCTTTTGCTACCCGTCCAGAACAGCTTTCGTACCCACACAGCCTTGCATCACCGGGTACTGGACACTTTATCTGGCGTACAACAGTTCGGACCTGGAGCTGACCATTTTACTCATCTAATGCCGTGGTTAAGAATGAGTGGAGCTATACCTTCACTTCCTCCTCTTCGTGTACAGGGACAACTTTACAGTACAAGTTTTAACATTCGCTGATAGATTTCATATCGTTTCAAATCAAACTGTCCTCCATTGATATACAAGTTTTGCCTACTTAATAACATGTCCTTGAACATAATTATGCCAAACATAAACATGCAAAATATATCTTGCATGCTCAGTCAGTTGTAAAGGTGTAAAATGCAGTGCAAGCTCCACCTCTCCTATCTCTGTGCAATGTATAATTCTCTGCCAGTACAATTCAAAATAGGACATTGAAGCCGACTGCGGCTGTCCACACGTAACACCAGACTGACGGACAGTAATAACAAAATAACAAAGAAAAGAATTATTACAATACAAATATTGTAAATTTTGAGAATTTAATTTTAATTTTAATTTTAATAAAATTGAGAAGTAAATACAGTTGCAGCTGGTAAGTGAAACACGCCGATCGCAGTGGCCGCGCGGTCTAAGGCGTAGATCTGCGGCCGCTCGCTTACTGGGATTGTGGGTTCGAATCCTGCTGGGGCATGGATGTCTGTCTCTTGTGTGTGTTTTGTGTTGTCAGGTAGAGGTCTCTGCGACGAGCTGATCACTCGTCCAGAGGAGTCCTACCGAGTGTGGTGTGTGTGTGTGTCCTTGAGTGTGATAAAGTGCAACAATGACCTTCTGCACCTACAGTGAGTAGGTAGAAAGACGTCACACATGAAAGAAAGAAAGGAAGACACAAGCATAATTAGAACTTCATTAACATGATTCATAGTCCCACTAAAACCAATTAGCTTCCACGAAGAAAGGCTTTACATAACATGATTATTGCCGGTGTTGCAGCAAATAAGTCTAAAACAAACTCAGAAGCTTGCAAACCGACAAAGGCTTAGCAGGCAAGTCTACCAGAACATCAAACATGATTTAGAAATACCTTCCCTAACCTAATTTACGAAACACCCTGTCCAGTCCGACGCTGGCTGCAGAGTGAAGGTAGATCCCCGAAAGGAAACCAACTCGGAAGTAAATTTAGGAAGGGAGAAAAACTTAGGTAAAGACGCGGAGGACTGCGAGGTACGTAGCGTATGTGGCAGAACTTGTGGTAGCGTATATGGCAGAACTTGTGGTAGCGTATGTGGCAGAACTTGTGGTAGCGTATGTGGCAGAACTTGTGGTAGCGTATGTGGCAGAACTTGTGGTAGCATATGTGGCAGAACTTGTGGTAGCATGTAATTTTGGTCAGGAACTTGTGGTAGCGTATTGGCAGAACTTGTGGTAGCGTATGTGGCAGAACTGTGTGGGATTGGTAGCGTATTGGCAGAACTTGTGGTAGCATATGTGGCAGAACTTGTGGTAGGCGAATGTGAGCAGGCAGAACTTGTGGTAGCGTATGTGGCAGAACTTGTGGTAGCGTATGTGGCAGAACTTGTGGTAGCGTATGTGGCAGAACTTGTGGTAGCGTATGTGGCAGAACTTGTGGTAGCGTATGTGGCAGAACTGTGGTAGCGTATGTGGCAGAACTTGTGGTAGCGTATGTGGCAGAACTTGTGGTAGCGTATGTGGCAGAACTTGTGGTAGCGTATGTGGCAGAACTTGTGGTAGCATATGTGGCAGAACTTGTGGTAGCGTATGTGGCAGAACTTGTGGTAGCGTATGTGGCAGAACTTGTGGTAGCGTATGTGGCAGAACTTGTGGTAGCGTATATGGCAGAACTTGTGTAGCGTATATGGCAGAACTTGTGGTAGCGTATGTGGCAGAACTTGTGGTAGCGTATGTGGCAGAACTTGTGGTAGCGTATATGGCAGAACTTGTGGTAGCGTATTGGCAGAACTTGTGGTAGCGTATGTGGCAGAACTTGTGGTAGCGTATATGGCAGAACTTGTGGTAGCGTATGTGGCAGAACTTGTGGTAGCGTATGTGGCAGAACTTGTGGTAGCGTATATGGCAGAACTTGTGGTAGCGTATGTGGCAGAACTTGTGGTAGCGTATGTGGCAGAACTTGTGGTAGCGTATGTGGCAGAACTTGTGGTAGCGTATGTGGCAGAACTTGTGGTAGCGTATGTGGCAGAACTTGTGGTAGCGTATGTGGCAGAACTTGTGGTAGCGTATGTGGCAGAACTTGTGGTAGCGTATGTGGCAGAACTTGTGGTAGCGTATGTGGCAGAACTTGTGCCCAACACGGCACTGCAAGTAGTTAACATATAAACGGATCGAATATATTGAAATATGTTATTTAATTTGATGTTAAAATGAATTCTGAAAATGGCTTTTCGAGTCAGTAACACATTGTAATAAATACACAGAGTATTTTAACGCTGACCTGAGTACTGCAGAACGGAGGATGTCGTCGGACTCGATGCAACAAACGTGTACCCTCTACGGCGCGCAGTTTCACCTTAACGCCGGCGGCATCATCCGTCGCGAAGCAGCAATACAGCCAATAGCGGCTTCCGCTTTAGAATGTACACGTTATACAAATTTTATGCTTGAGAATTTGTTTGAATCAATGGTCTATAAATTTCACTCTATGATTATTCACGAACCGTTTACTCACCGCTCTTGTGTCATTGGTTATCAATCCGATTCTGATATAGTTCATGTGTGTTTCTAAATATACTCTGACTTTTCTAGGGACGCAGAATGATGCAGTACTTATAATTCTGTGCAGTTCCTAGGTGGAAATTTTACATTTTTTAAGCTTGCCTGAAGTTTTTAATCATTTCTTTGCAGATATTACTTTTGGAATGATTGAGACTTTTTACCTCTAATGATTAAATTTTCAGATTTACTTAAATTTATGTTTGTTCTTGTTTCAGATCGCAGATTAACCGAGTTCTGAAGAAGCTGCTGGTAAGTAACTGATTAAAGACTGAGAGAACCTTAGGGTACTTGATGTTTTCAGCAGAAAGCCTCAGAGAAATACACCGAACATATAATTTGTAATAAGTTGGTCGTGGGTTATATTATCGGTGGGTAGAAGGATTATTCTCATAGGATGTTTCTAATTTTCATTAATCCATCTAGATCGGTTCTGGAATACTATCTTAAAATAAGCCATGACTACTTCTACATCATTCAGAATTTATAATTTGCAATCCCTCGCAGTGTAAACCATATAACGGAATCTTGGGAAAGCATGTTTAAACAAATTCACAAAGAAGTATGCCCGTTCAAAATAAGCGGATAACGAATTCAGTGCCCAGGCATTTTGTACAGCTAAATTAACCAGCGTTGTGGATTACATTTATAATTTAGAGCAATTATAAAATTAAAGTATTAAGAACGCAATACCCACGTCTAAGTGCAACATTTTAATGGACATTAAAAGCTTATACCTAAATTTATACTGCTTTGTCGAAAATTAACCAGTATACATTATTGTTTCAATTTTAGCGAGTTTTCTACACCTGGTATTGCATCCTACTATGCAACAGCTCTGGATTTTAATGCGACGTAAATATTTTAACTGAACCATAGGGCTGGTCACTTGTCGACTCTATCGCATGAATGTACTCCACTTTATCTTCCCCACTAACACACGCACGTTATCAGAGATATTATTTTAGTTGCTGCTTTTGCATCCATATAAGGCAACTGCGATTCACAAACTTTACCGCGTAGATCATGAAGCAAAACTGAATTTTTTAAACTAGTACTTCATTAGATGCAAACTGGAGGAACAAGCCGCACTCTTGTTTTGTTGAGCGATGACGCTTGTTTGCATCTCAGTGGACACGTGACATATCTAAATAACAGATACTGGCCTTCAGAAAATCTTATGTTAATCCACAAAGTGTCATTATGTGACGTTAAATTTGGTGTGTGATTTGCAAATATTCCTATTGGGTCCTTTGTGTGGGATTACAACTTAACATAGACACGTTTTACATCATCTGACAGCATTCTTTAAATATCTGTCCGATTACAAGCGTAACACTACAAACAATTTTGTGCAAATTTTCACGTTGTATTCGCCGTGCATCTTGTTAAATAATTGAAAGTTTTATTAGACCAACATAAACAATATATTCTTATAAGCAAGTCGATCACCCCTACATATGTTTCGGCCTATAACAGGCCATCCTCAGGGGGTCAAAGGTTTTTACATAGACTTTACATCTATTGTTCAATTTCAAAAACAGTTAGTACATCCACATACAAGTAAAATAAACCTTAGTTCGCAATGGATTTAGGTATTATTTCTTCCAGCTGTAAAATCGTAGGGAATGTGTTTACATAAAAGGTTAAAATTACATATCTGTTGTTATATATAAATTAAAGGCAGTCCGGTTTTGTATGCAGTTATCACAAGTAGGTTGGAGTTTTCCTTTAATTTAATTTTCCTTTAATGTTCTTATAACTTTCCATTTATTTGTATAACAATAAGGTAAATATAAGTTATATAAATATTCTTGTATTTCTGTGGCACAACAGCCAGCTTTGGCCTAGGTGGCCTCTTTTTTGAGGTTTCTAGATTACACACAATCATACACACACACACACACACACCCATTAGGACTTTTCTGAAAGAGAAATTTATTCAATACGTAAGCAATATTTTCCAGTCTTTGACTTCATTAGTTTGTAATATCAAATTTATTTTATTTTACGTATAATATAGGCCTAATGGAAATTTTGAGCGTTAACTGATCGGTGGGAAATTAATTTTTAAATATTTGTTGTATAAACTTCGTGCTTCAAAGTGTTAACTGAAGTATTTCAGAATTTTTTTTTGTTAGTGAGAATTTTTATTTTACTTCAGATTTTATTTAGTGTTTAAAATTATGAGAATTAAACTCCTGATATTAAGTTCTGCAAATTATTTATGAAAATGTATTGGTTTTATTTATTTTCAATTATTTGTACTGTAAAATTCCTTCACATCAGCTTTTAAGTACATATTTTGGGGGTTTGACAGCAAAGTGATGAAGATAATATTTGAACACAAGAAAGAGTCTTATTATCAGAGCTAATAACTTAACATGTATTAGATTTTCGGGCATATAGCACGCATTGTAGAGAGATACAGAACTACGTATGCAAAGCTGGGTTTGGAAAATGTTAAGGGATGTTGACTTCGAATATGTAATATTAGATGGATTATAATAAAACTAATTTTGAAAATAAAAAACATTATTTGTTGTAATTGACAGTTCGTTAACAGCGTCCGGTGTGGCATTTTGGAATAAGCTAATGTATTTACAGGTTCTAAAAAAGATGCTAATGCATGTACGGGTTCTATAAGTTGGGATATTCCTAATCTGACTGTACAACTATCAAGTTTTCAAGAAAAAACCTGAGTCAATTATATATACACTTCCCCTTAACATTTGAACAACTTTAAGCCGAAGATGTTATTATCTTTGTAGAAAATACAAGAATCTTCTAGGAGTAAGTAAATATGAAACAAAATACAGGACTTGACACACAAAGAAAACCAGCAAGAGATTTAAACATTACAGACTATTCAAATGGTAAATATCTTGGAAAAACATTAGCAAATAGTAACCAGTTTCATGATGAAAGTACGAAAATAATGTTTCTAATTATTGTGTTCGGCAAAGGCTATAAACGTTTCTACTTTGAAAAGCGTCGAAGATGTCAAAATAAATTTTCCACTTGTTTTATAGGTGTATGGATTTGAAACTAGAATTTTTAGTTTGTGCAAAACAGTAATGGGGAAGTGTATGAAAATAAAGTGTCCAGGAAAATACGTGGAAATAAGGAGAATAGAGCAATTTGAGCAACTGAGGATGTTACACAAACAGCAACTTTGTAATCTGTACACTCCGCCTTGTATAGTTAAGGACATTTTAGAGCAGGAAGCAACGATGGCCTGTATGTGCGATTACGATAAAGGAGAAGATACATATGTACTGAATGTTAATGGCGTACGTGTCTGAGTAGGACAACTGAAAATACAAGGGAGGTGGCTATGAACTGGTTCAGTATGTAGAGAGAGGCTTGTGGTGAGGTGTTGGACTTTCAGGTTCTACTACCAACACCTTACTTAGTTGGGTAGTTTGTTTGTTTTTAAGTTGGTAACATGCTTACTTAATTTATCTAGTGACGGTTCTAGGCTTTGGCGTCTAATAGGCAGATAACAAAGAAGTACAATGGTCTGAAAATTAGAGGTAATTGATGTAGAAACAGTCTGTGATTTCGCAATTTTGCGAAATATTTCTGTTAAGTATGATCCTAAATGTGCTAGGATATTACTTAAAATTATCATGTGCAGACTTTCAATTATTAGTTAATTTCCTCGGTATGCAGAACCACGTAATTGAGGAAGTTCGATATCACTGGAATGTTGTAGGAGCCTTAGCAAAATTCGCTTGAAATATAAAATTCACTATAAATATATATTTGTAAATATCAAACAAAGTGAAATAATCTAATTTCATCTGCGTTTTGTGGGGTGTGAATCTTAGTCTCTCATATTAAGGGACGAAAATGATTTGTGAGTGTCTGAGAAGAGCCGGATGCCCCGAGTATTTGGACCTAAGAGGAATGAAGTAAGAGGAGACTGCAAAATTGCGTGATGAGGAGTCTGAAAGTTCTTACTCTGCGTGAAGCACCAAGCGGATGAGAAGAAGACGTGTAACACGCAAGGAAGCATTTGGAAAAGGTGTACAAAGGTTTGGTCGGAACTCTGTAATGGAAGAGACGACTTGAAGCTCTTGCTAAGACCAGAGAAGTAGTTTGGAATATTGGAAAAAATGACTGATTTAGATACCAGTGGGGTCTCTAAATTTTGGGCTTTATAAACGACAAGAAACTCTTTCCAACTCAGTAACTCTTAGCTTCTAAACAACATCTCTGCTGCACGGGGTTAATTTTATATATGGAACTACAGACACAGATACCTAAGTCATTATATTGAGTGGAAACAGAAAGACCGTAGCTTGATTCCTTGCAATGTCAAATGTTTCTTTTCGCTGCCAGTTCCACGCCGGTTATGGAGGCTACAAAGACCAATGTTCAGCGGAAATGGGAGTTATTTCACAGAAGCTCAAGCGTCAAGAACGTAAAGTTTATATGCATCTAGTACAGAGCGTAGGATCGTGTGGAGCTTAACCTCCATATCTAGTACGTCATCGTGGCGTCGATATTGTGGCACCGGGACAATATTTTTTAACTTTACGTGCCATTTTAGTAAGAGGCAACGAGTTAGCGTTGTCGGTATAGTGACAACCGAAGACTCGTCTTTCAGTTCCCGGCAGAAGCACGACATTTTAACGTCTAGACTGCCGATGGGGCCCACCCAGCCTCCTCTTCAGTGTAAAGTATGGCTCTTTTCTTGGTAGTAAATTTGTAGGAACGCGAATTTGGTTGTTCACCTTATCTAGTTTTGAGGTTAAGAATGCGTAAAGCTATAATTCCAATCACACGTTTACCTTTATGCCGTCTACAGGGACAATTCTGTTTATAAAAAAACCACAGTGTGGTATGAACACTGCCTGAACAAAGCTGCAGAATTTATGAGGGAAGTGATTTCTGTTTGTTAGGGCTGTCTGTGTGTGGGAAGTTGGGGTGTTGGATCAGTAGCGGACATTCTTTGCATTCTTTACCAAATGGAACCTGGGAGTCGGGCTATCATGCTGCTCTCCTGGAACGTCACCCCCTAACGTCACCCCCCTAACGTCACCCCCCTAACCAAGCCACTCTCTTTACACAACATTTTACACAACATATTGATTCGAATAAACCTGTCTACGACTATGGGTTTATAATACATGGAACTGTGAATCAGACCATTAGTGTAAAGCGATGTTATGCAGCAGCTTGCGTCTATTGTTGAAGGATTCACTGCAAGGCAGAGGCTCAGTTAATCCAGACACAGACTGACTATATTACTGACTACAGAATTCTCTCCGTCTTTCTTTCGTTCTTAGTCTGATTTCTTCTTCCTAATCAGTAATCACTGTACGTGTAGAGAGTCAATGTTACACTTGATCACACTCAGACACACACACACACCACAGTCAGTAGGACTCCTCTGGACGAGGGCTCGGCCCGTCGCAGAGACCTCTACCTGACAACACACACTCACACGAGACAGACATCAATGCCCCCGGTGGGATTCGAACCCATAATTCCAGGAAGCGAGCGGCCGCAGACCCACGTCTTAGACCGCGCGGCCACTGGGATCGGCTTTATTATTTCTACTTATCGCAACTTTCACGATTTATTTACGCAAAAATCTACAGAATTGACAATTCACGGTTTGATTTCAGAGAAATGTAAGATACTTTTCTCTCCTCTAAAACATCAGAACCCTACGGAACCCACCCAGCCTCTGTTCGGTGTGTACCGCGGATTGTCCGAGGGTAAAGGCCGTGGCGAGACGCGAACCACACACCTCCATCTAGTGCCGAGGTTAAGAATAAGTGGAGCTGTACTTCTATTCCCCCTATACGCCTTCATGGCGTGAGCAGGCACTACTTTGCTTTTGTGTACGCAAAAATGTATAAATAACTTCCTTTTCTGTAATTTTCTCGATTCTCTTGTGTTTGGTAACACATTTTCTTCTCAAAATTTTACATGCCTATAAGGCAAATCCTTGATCCTAATTCTTGAATGGGAAAGGATAAGGCTTCTGTCCTTAAGGCGGGCTGAATCCCAACTGCTGAATTTAAGGATGGTCAGGCTTAAAGTTGTGAAAAATTAAGTATCCTGAGACGTTAAGCTTTGTACATAATAAATATTTAGCGACGTTTTGAAAGTAGTACGCTACTTCAAAACGTCGGAAACTGTTTACAAGTCAGCACGACTTCACGTATGACAATATTTTGACTTTCGTCTGCACCACTATAAGAAGACACGACATCAGTTTACGTTTCTACTACAGCAAAAGTAACTGATCAGTTGAAATTCCCTTTCCGTAGGAAACTATTATATAACAAGGTCTATTTTCCCACTCAAAAATGGAAGAGGCACAAATGAGTATCTTGAAAACACTATTACAGGGGCGCACCCTACCCAAATCTAAATTAAAAGACACAAATTCTGCAGACACAATATTATCAAACGTTTCACGTATTTCACCCTTCAGCCAAAATCCGCCACTGAAATCGGTTGATGACTAGTACATTAGAATTTTGAAAATGAAAATAAAAAACTTAGAATATCTTGAGTGGAATTAAAAAACAATAATATAGACCCTTTAGTTTAAATTAGATAAGTGAGCCATGGAACATGTATTTATATTTGTCTATATAAATGCAGTTACAAACAGTTTTATGTTACGGTTACTCTTAAAACATTATTTTTATAACACAGTTTTTAAAAAACATAAATTGTATATACTTCCAGGTTAGCCCACTCCCCCCTTCATCAATGAACAATTCTGAGTGGGCGCCTGTTCCTTCGGACTGACGTCACTGGACAGCCAAAGAAATTTTATATAGAAATACACTGAAAATAAACAACGTAGTAGCAAATTGAAAGCACTTGAGAAAAACTGGTTATATCACCTGAATCTAATGCACACGAATCGACAACTATACCAAGACTTGCTCTCCAATACAAACCCAAGGAACGACGAAAATTAGGACGAGCTAGACGAGGACGGAAGGCACAAGAACACCTCGAGCTTTGAAAGATCATATTCTAAGACCTAAACCTGAGACGTATTTATGATGATGATGTTTTGTATTGACTTTAATCGACTTGTGTATTGCTGAGCACAACGTGATGTTGATGTTGATCCGAGTCACAGTGTGGACCTGGTTAGAAGGTGTCTCCTTGTCAGCGTGTAATAGAATCTCTTTCTTCGATGGTAAGACAGCCGGAGAGCCAAGCAGACCACTCAGCTCTATTTATTGTCGAGGTTAATAATGTTCGGAGCTATGCTTCAACCCCCCTCTACGACTTTATGGCGTGGGGCTTAACTAAGCAGAGAGATAATTTTATTACTTAATTTAATGTTGGGAAATATGAGTTGCATGGTGAATTTTAGTAAAAGTTTTACTGGTCGATTTTGAATATAGTCTCTGATACAGTTTCTTCTATAGGCCTATGTGTATTAGTCCGTTTTTAGCCTTTGGTACTGAGATTACTGAAAGTCGCCATCGCCCAACGTAATTTAGAGAAAGGCTGTTAGATCAAATTCAAAAAAATCTGTTACACGGTGTATGGGATACATGGAACAGTAAATTTATGACAGTAAGTAACCTATGCCAATCCCAGTGGCCGTGCGGTCTAAGGCGTAGGTCTGCGGCCGCTCGCTTGCTGGGATTGTGGGTTCGAATCCCACCGGGGGCATGGATGTCTGTCTGTTGTGAGTGTTGTGTGTTGTCAGGTAGAGGTCTCTGCGACGGGTCGATAACCCGTCCAGAGGAATCCTACTGAGTGTGGTGTGTCTAAGTGTGATTGTGAAGCCTCGAAAAATGAGGCGGCCTAGGCCCCCAAGGGGCTGTCGAGCCGTTGGGGAAAAAAAGTAACCTGTGCTTTGTCACGAAACAATGTGGCTGGAAGTCAGATTTACTCATACGTAAAGATTTAGCGAAAGCTTTCCATGTCAACATTTTGTGGCATTTCCCATGTTAAAAGTTAAAAAAAGCAAAATTTCTGGAACAGGTTGGTTCCCCTTTTCAAACTGAAAATATAAATGTTGAAGGTGAAGTTAAACCTATAGCCTGATATGAAGGCACAGAAGGGGAGTAGAGTTGTAGCTATACTCTTTCTTTAACCTCAGTGCCAGATTGAGGTGGGTGGTTAACGCCACACCCCGGCGGGTTTACCCCCGGGAATGACTCGGTACTCACTGTAAAGGAGGCTGGGTGGGCCCCAGGGCCGGTTGGAATGGGTGCGGAAAATTTGCTCCTGGACCGTCCAGGCCGTAGTGAGTCTCCAAAACTGAGAGTAAAGTTAGAAACTAACCAGTTGGGCTAGATGGGTAAATCAATTTTCACTAACTTCCAAAAAAAGCCGATAGTAAAGTCCGTAAATTAACTGATTCCAAAAATTACGTATCTTCGTCAGAATATTATAGTATTGCATTCCACAGCGAACTGCAAAAATATCTGTGACCACTTGGCTCTGAAGACAAAGTGCTCATCAGATGATACAGCATCTCATCCCAGAAAGATTGCGTCTGCAATATCTGTGAATCAATGTACAGAATACATGGAAATTCCAATTTATGGTTTTCTGCAAATGGCTTTTTATGGAACAGTGTCTCTAGAACGCGAAGTTTCCGACAACTTTTATTTAAAGTCTCCTGAGTCTCTACATACAGTTTTATTTAAAGTCTCCTGAGTTTCTACATACAGTTTTATTACTTTGTAACGAAGGTAAATTTGTCAATGTTCAAGCCATAAAAATATATGGCGGGAGTAGAAGTATAGCTCCACTTATTCCTCACCTCGGCTCTGGATGGCTGTGACTGGTTAAATTCACGCCCTGCCCACTTTATCCCCGGGAAAGAACCCCGGTTCCTGTTGAACAGGAGGCTGTGTAGGCCCCAGTGACACTTTGAATGTTTTGGAAAAGAGAGTATATTTTTTCGCTGCCGGGACACGAACTTCGGGTCGTCCACCCCGTAGCCTAGTCGCTATACTAACAACGCTATCCTGGTTTCCTATTGCTTGTAAGTTACGTGTATATATGGCACTTGTAACGTTTGAAGTGACGCAAGATTTGTATGGCAAAAACACATCGCGCACTTGTTATGAGTAAATGTGTATTAGACTACGTGACTGTAATGTTTGAAATCTCAGTTTTGCAATGAATGCCTCCGTTTTTCTTGTTGTGAAGTACCGGCAACAAAAGGCTGCGAAAAGGAAAGGATGCGATTGTTAACCCTTTAAAGGCGAAACATGTCTGTTTTATATAAGGACTCTGTGCCTATCGCGCAGTAAACACTCTCCACCTCGGTTACGCAAAACCAATCTGTTATGTTGCATAAGGCAAAAGTCGCTGTTTGTTCTGAGATCCATACACAACAGAACGCAAGGTGAGCACCATGTAGAATTTCTGAATGTTAAAATTGGTGGTACGTAAAGTAACCGCTAGGCTTTTTAAGACATTCCGAGCAGCAGCAGGCTGTTCTTCGAATGGCAGACAGGCAGAAGGTACTTGGCGCGGCACAGCCACATTCCTCCTGCACGCTTTGCACATCGTAGCCAACAGTGCTACAGGAATGTCTGTCTGTTCATGGAATACAGCGAGCATTTAAAGAATTAGAGCCTAAAACATCAGTCGTACAATTCCACCGCAGCCCATCCCAGCACTTATGAAGTATGAACGATACACATATTTTCAAGTTAGTTTATGAATATATTCTGACCGGCAGAGGAAACGTAAGTCGACTAAGGAAGATGTGAAGTGACCAACATTCATGAAGAAGGAACAGCTATGGATGTCTCATACATGTTGCTGATGGTGAAGTGATTTCTATAACGAATCATCCTTACCTTCAAAATACTCCGACAAGAAACCGGACGCACAAACTTAAGCCCCTCGTAGGACAAAGTGCTTTTGTCGGAGATACACGAAAGATGAATGCAACTACATGTTTTGGCCTACGGTACGTATTCTACTGATCTGGGGTTAAGCCGATCCCAGTGGCCGTCGTTCTAACGCCTAGATCTGCAACTGCTCGACTGCTGGGATCACGGGTGCGAATAACGCTGAGAATGGATTTTCTTCCCTTTGTGTGTTGTTGTTGTTGTTGTGTAGCTAGCGGCTTCTGCTACGAGCTAATCACTCATTTAGAGGAATCCTACAGGGTGTTTGTCTAATTGTGTGTGATCTGGAATCCTAAAAATTGAGGCTTTCCTAGGCCTCATTTGTGCTGTTGCGGCACAGACGAAGAAAAAGTACTTGAAGGCAGCAACATTAAGGAGCGCCGGGCCGTGGGGATGTAACACATTTCATTATAGACATCGGTGCATTGCAGTCGCCTTCATGCAGTAGGGTAGGTAACCGGTTGGGGGGGGGGGGCATGCGGCTCGATATTCGGGGGGGGGGGGGCTCCATATAACAATTAGCGTAATTACTCCCAGATCTCAGAGAAGAAATCCAGAATAATATCTTCTTTCAGAAGAACGGAATTCAGTCTGAAAAAACAAAGAGTAGATTTTAGTGTTCTGTATGTTTGGGGCCCGTCACGCCGCGCGGTTTGCTGGTGCCTTATCTACGCCACTGACTTTGTGTTTTCGAAGCTGAGGAAACATTCACTTGGTTCGGAGTCCCAGTCTGCAGTGGCGAACGGCAGAATGACAGACCGTCCCGCTCACCAGAGACTGCTATAGGTAATAACTTAGTTGTGGTTGTGCGAACTTGTTACTGTGTAAGTAACACTATCTATACCATGTGTGTTCTGTATGGTAATAGACGTACGCTAATTATGCAGCCTGTGTACTGAAATATGGTCGCCGCTCGAAGTCTGATTTGGCTGTAGTTTGAATGCAACAAATAATGACTTTTGGGAGGTTTGGTATAGTCACAGCGGCGTAATTTAGGATTTTGTCCTTTCAAGATGGACGCTGCGCCTTTATGTAAGTCAGACGTTTCGGAGGAACGCACTTCATTCTCAAAAGTCGAATGTAAGAAGAAGAACGGGACCTTCAAATAATGAGCCGCCTGAGCTAGAAAATTGAAATTTGGTGTAGAGTTAGGTCATAAACATATTTAACTAATTTCTGTTTATAATTACGTACGTGATAAAGTAATAAAGTTGCACTATTGTGTAGGATTTAACGCATTTGCACGAAAGGAGTTAACTAACTAACTAACTCCATGGAGCACAGTCCTTCTTGAGAAGCTAACAGGTCCTCAGCTAGTCAAGAAATTCCCCACGTTTATGGAACCCGAAGATTCATTACCGCATTCACAAAAGCCGCCACCTGTCCCTAACCTCAGCCATATCAATCCAGTCCATGCCCCTCCATCCCACTCTTTGAATAACCATTTCATTATTACCCTCCCATCTACGCCTGGGTCTTCCAAGTGGTCTCCTTCCCTCATATCTCCCCACCAAAATCCTGTATACATCTCTCCCCTCACCCATACGTGCTACATGCCCCGCCCACCTCGTTCTTCTTGATTTGATCACCCGAATAATATTTGTGATGAGTACAGAGGAGTTAACGGAGAACAACATTTAAACCACGTATATTCTTAGTACACTTTCCAAGCAGACTTGAGTAATTCAATGAAAAAATAAGTCGAAAAAAAAGTGGGTTGGTGCAATTCTGTGGAGCACAAAGTTTTGCCACGTCATTCAATTAACACCCGTTGTAAGTGTGTACAATATAATTATACTAACTAATACACTTAAATCAGTACTGTTTATTGTCGTCTCTATTAGTATTTCGTCTCATCCAAGTGCTTCACAGCGATTCGTGTTCGCGATTTCATCTGATAACAGTATTCAATATGGCGTCAGCTGCGATGTTCTATCACGAGCTCTGAGACTCAGGACCTCTCCGTTTAATTAGATTCCCTAAATGCTTACTGTAATAACACCTAGTTGTTCCACTGTGGTACCCCAAACGTATTTCACTCTGACAGTTTGCTTCAACCAGTCACCACTCTTGTATTGATCATTTCCACTCACCAAGCGACAGCATTAGTCTGCTCCAAAAGGTCTTAAAAATCAAATTCTGGTTCACATGATTTTCTCTTCCCGCTAGAACTGCTGAATATATTTAATAAAATTAGGGTGGGGCAGGGTTCCTCTTCCTATTTGTTGGTACCGGTACCCTAATTAACGGTTCCAGTTTATCTACAAGATAATTCTCAACGGGGTCGCGGATCCAAAATCACGTGGCACCTTTCTCATATTGCAAACAATTTTATACGATGTAATTACTGATTTCGTAGAGGCGGTTCCATAAGAAGAAATAATTATACAATACTCGACTTTGTTAGAAAAATGGGCAGTCTTAAAATGTGCTAAGCAACTGCGAGCTTTCAGGCTTCCGCCGCGGTGCTGTTGAGGCCTTCACACTTTCGGGATATTATGCGCGACATTTCAAGAGGAATTCGATTTGAAGGCAGTTAATAGGTATAATATAATGCGCGTAAGCTTAAGAAAGGAAGCAATAGTGGAATTTTAACAATTTACCTAACATTTATGGTGAACAACCTGGCACTGGAACAGTGTACCTAACATTTATGGTAAAATGACACTGAAGAGTGTACTAACATTGTGTGAACAACCTGGCACGGAACGTGTACTACATTTATGGTAAAATGACACTGAAAGAGTGTACCTAACATTTATGGTGAACAACCTGGCTGAACAGTTACCTAACATTTATGGTAAATGCACTGAAAGTGTACCTAACATTTATGGTGAACAACCTGGCACTGGAACAGTGTACCTAAATTTATGGTGAACATGGCACTGAAAGAGTGTACCTAACATTTATGGTGAACAACCTGGCGCTGGAACAGTGTACCTAACATTTTGGTGAACATGACTGAAGAGTGTACCTAACATTTATGGTGAACAACCTGGCGCTGGAACAGGTGTACTAACATTATGGTGAACATGGCACTGAAAGAGTGTACCTAACATTTATGGTGAACAACCTGGCACTGGAACAGTGTACCTAACATTTATGGTGAACATGGCACTGAAAGAGTGTACCTAACATTTATGGTGAACAACCTGGCACTGGAACAGTGTACCTAAGATTTATGGTGAACAACCTGGCACTGGAACAGTTTATTCTTCAAGTTCTTCGGATTTTCCCTGAAGTATAATTCCATCAATGATCCATATTAATTTCATTTATTTACCACTGACACTATATAATTTTAGCAATTGCCTGCTTCGTTAACTAACGTAATTTTCTCTATTTCATCAATAGTGCCTTCAATAGATTACTAACGTTATTATGGCAGCAATAGAGAGCAGTTCAAATTTTACAAACTTGAGCTCTTACTGCTCCGCTTCCTTCGGCCAGGTCACGGAAAAAGTCAGATCGGAAACACGGCCACTTAACGTCTGATAGAGCCTTATTCGCTTTGTGGTCTGTATCACGAACTCCATGGAACAGAGTCCTTCTTGAACAGCTAATAATTCCTTAGCTACTCAAGAAATCCCCGCCTTTTATGGAACACGAATGTTCATTACCGCTTTCACAACGGCACACCTGTCCGCATCCTGATCCAGATCAATTTTCTCATCTGTTTCTTGAAGAACCATTTTAATATTAATCTCCCGTCTCCGTCTAGGTCTTCCAAGTGGTCGGTTGCCTCTAGGTTGCACACTAAAAACCTGTACTCATCTCTCGTCTCCCTCACACGCTCCACATGTCCCGCCCGTCTTATTCTTCAGGATTTGATCACCCGCATAATGCTTGCTGAGGCACATAGATCATGCAGCCCCTCATTAAGCAGTCTTCTCCAGTTCCCTGTTATCTCCTCCCTTTTTGGCCCAAATACTTTCCTGAGCACCGTGTTGTGTTATTATGAATTATAACACCTGTTAGCATTCGGTTTAACCTGAGAATGGAGGCAGCATTTTGTTTCGAAACGTTGTTACCCGCCAGTCAACTACACGATGTCACGTCCCAGAACCCGATAAACTGAATATTTACCGCCGTAAAAACTTCAAATATTACGTGGGATTTCTTACTTTATTCAACGACGCTGCCCATATTTCATTATTATTATTATTATTAGTAGTAGTATTCTATGGCATTCCGGTCCATTTTCGGACCATGACCTGTCCTATCTTCGTAATATCCTTTTCCTTTTCTGAGGATTATACTGGGTTTCAAAATACTCAATTTTCTAGGAGATGAGGACACAGCCCCACAAACATCCCCAGCCTGGAGGGCTGTTTTACCTTTCCTTATGCAGCACCTCACTCAAAATCTGTCCGGTTTATGTGGCACTACCAGCATGTAGGCTGCTGTCAGCATAGCTCACATGTTCACACAAGGTCCCTGTCCTGACTACCACGTGCCTTCCACAGTGCAGATGCCATCGTGGGAGACTTTCGTCTACACAGCCTTAATATGTTTAATGATATTGGATACTAATGCCAAGGTCCACTGGGTAAGAATTTGGAATAACGAAACTGTAGCCTGTGTGAAAGTGGGGATAATCTTCTGAATTATTCTGAAAAAATTAAGGAAAACGAGGTTAATATGTCCTAGCGCTGCCGAGGTTCGAAGAATGTTCGGTAGAGTAACTTGTTATGTGAGTTTTCTTCTACGACATATCGAGCCTTGAAAATGACACAACTTTAAGTCGAAACATCGGATTCCGATCACGCATTCACCTAAATTAGTTTCGAAAAAAAACTAACTCCTTCTTGTTTTATAATTGTATTCATTTCATGAACTGCCCGTTACACTCCCTGGAATATGATTTTAAAATCATATTACGTAAAAGTACACGTTTATTTCACTATAAGGGTCTTGTGTGCTTTTGATGGTATTTGCAATTATTTTATAATAATTTTTATTTTTCCGCGAATCTTTAGCCATTGTATGGTTCCAATTGCGTGATACTGACAGCTCTTGCATGTTCAGAAATTTCCCAGTGGCTTCCTGGACAGACGCTATTCTGACTTGGACGTTTTGTATTTTCGCAGATTCTGCTGGAAAGTACTGACGTAGGCTGGTAAATTCAATAAGTTTAGGGCACCTTAACAATTTAAGTATTCGTTGTTTACTTAACTTGAACTTCCCAATATTTTGTTCTCAGAAAAGAAGTAGGAATATTGCATCTCTCCTTGGCTGTAAAGAATTATGGGTCAAGAACATGGTATAAATATCGAACTATCTCAACATCGATTTTCTAGCCCTGTCTGCGTTTCACCACACAGCTACGAACTTACAAAGCTCCTTTTCGCCAGATTTAATGCTAGAGATCTTTACAGGCGACAGGTAATGCTAGTCATTGTTTTGCACTAGTCTCTTCTGAACACCGCGCACAAAAGTATATCGACCATGTCTAACATAATAGGAGTATACCTTACTAAAACAAAACACGGAACTGAATAATACTTTCTGTATAATGACTAAGCTGCGGGATGGATGATCGAGAGTTTGGTTTCGAATCCTGACAGCAGCAAACTATATGTCCTTCTTCAAAATATCCTGACAATATTTGAGGCCCACCTTGTCTCACTTTTAATGGGTTACGGGGGCTCTTTCCCCGAGAAAAAGCAGTCAGGTTGTGACCCTGGTCAGTCATCTCCAGGCATTATCGAGGCTAAGAATACGTGTAGCTCTGTCTTTACCTCCACTCCCTTATATAATTCCATGGTGATGTTTACTTAAGTTCAGAGACAAATTTAATTTGTAATTATTACTAAACTCGGTAGATAGATTGAGAATGTTGAAATAAGTAAGCGTCACGGTTTTCAGTACTTTTTCTAGTTCCTGGACTTCCTTTCGCTCTGTCTATCCGAATAACATAAGGGCAAAATATTTTATAAACATTTAATTTATTGCAAAACATGACCCTTATGTGTTACTTTACTGGAGACTTCAGCCTGTTTCACTCATCCCTATAAATTTCTAGGTTTTATTTTTCAAGTCCCTTCTTTTGTCGTTCTCAGCACCCGTCCAGACCGGCCCTGGGGCCTACCCAGCCTCCTGTACAATGGGTACCTGGTCATTCCCGGGGACAAAGCGGCGGAGGCGTGGCGTTGACCACCCACCCCTATCTACCGCAGAGGTTAAGGAAGTGTAGGGCTATACCTCTACTCCCCCTCTGGGCTTTCATGGCCTGTTCAACGGTGAACTTTACCTTTACCTTACTTGCTGAATTTATTTGCAAGCCAAGTTACGTAAATTACGTTAATGGAGAGCACAGCTGCATAAACATATCAAGAGGATTCAATTTTAATTACAAGATCGATAAATAAAGTTGCTAACATCAGAAGTAGTCCAAGTACGAGAAAGAGACAGTTTATTGCCAATACAGAAAATGTTATATAGAGCTAGCCTACTGGTTGTGTTGGTTTATCTCTTATAATATGTTACTTATTATTTCTTGTATTTTAAATATTAATGAGTAAACAATTTTTAGGGTACTTTCCATATTAATTCAACGAATAAAATAAAATAATCAAAGGTTTATTTCCTAGACACTTCTGTTTTCGCACTGAAAAATTCTCTAATCCATATCAATGGTGCACACCGGCTGATCAGCCTGTTGCACTGTGTGTGTGTGTGTGTGTGACTACTGAATATTATATTAATTAACATTTGGTGTAATTGCTTTAGTGTAAAAGTGCTGAATGTGTATTAATGTAATTAGCTCCGCTTATAGGCTACAAATACTTGTGTAGTATAGGGGGGGGGGGGGGTTAGTTCCGGTATATTTTATTATTGCCTTTATTAAATACAGTAAAATGTAATTTTATTAAAATGTCCTTTATCTGCCAGTTTACTTTGTTATGTCCGTCAAATAGAAATATCCAAGCAAGATAGTGGCTAAATTAAAATCTCTTGTAAATTTTTTGTGGGGCACGCGGTGGCGCAGTTGGTTGAGGCACTGCTGTACAAGCCAGAAGGTCGCGGTTCGATTCCCGATAGCGTCATTGGAATTTTTCACTATGACCCTGGGGTCGACTCAGCCTCTAACATAAATGAGTACCAGGAGTATTTCCTGGGGGGAGGGTAAAGGCGGCCGGTGCGTAGGGCTGACAACCTCACCTCCTTCATGTGCCGATTGTCTAGAAATCTGGGAGCCTCGACCTCCTGGAGCCCTAAGGGCCTATCAAGGCCTGTAATGGGATTGCTTTAGCTTTTTACCTATGGTTTCCATTTTACTATGATAAGTAATGCAATACAAGGGGTGCACTTGTGCAATTAGAAATAGTTGAAACACATGTTAGAGCATATTTTATGAGGATCGGTGAGAAAATAAGTTCACGATGCGTTTATTGTGGGCTGTTTAATTTAACTATAAAACGAATCATTCAATTTATTTTTACTGTTTTTTTATTACCTTTGCACATAGTCCCGGCAACAATTGAGACATTTACCACATTTTTGGACTAGTTAGTCTTTCTCCATTAACAGAAGTCCATGTTCTTTTTATCGTCGTGTCAGAACTGCTCCTGCCTAGCAATTCTCTTTAAACTGTGGTCGCAAAGTTTCGCTTCAACAATCAAAACAGATGTTAACCCTTCGACACCAGAGCGCACTATGCGCACGATGTCTCAAGGCCCTTTATTTAGGAAATTGTGCAAATTGTAAATATTTTCTGACTCTTTTTCGTGCAAATCACTTTTTATACAACAACTCTGTACGTGACGAAACTATCAATGTTTGAAGTTACTCCTGTATCAGATAACACTTAGCATGGTTGGGCCAAACTGCATAAAATGATAATCAGATGCGGAAGGTGGTTAGTAAATAATACATGATTTTGCGTAATAGCCTCGCGATGTGTATTGAAAGGATTCAAGAAAACAACACACTATGTAATTTCTTTCCAGAACCTAATAACTAATGATTTCTTTATCACACTTGGCGCCATTTATTCGTTCAGGAATCTGAGGACGGCTTTAGAACCCCGCCATAAATAAATGAGCTGTAGGCTGGGATTCTAACTTCGAAACTTCTGTGACGAAGCCTTCGGAAAAAAAAAAGAAAGAAGACGTCTCAGTTTCTGAGCCTACATAGCGTCGAAATGCAAATGGATTCTTTTTATAGACACGTCTTCACCTGTTGCATATTTATATCCCCAACCTCATTAGAAAATTACGAAAGATCTCAGACAGTGTTACTAAACTCCGAGCAGAAAATTAAACCGAAGTTTCCCGAAAGCGAGTTTCAGAAGTCATTGCAACAACATGAAGTAACAAGTCCTAGGATGAATCACGGACATATTGTTAAATTAATATTCCTGCCTTACATGATGTTACGCTCTGTCGACTAGTACACAGTTGTCACTGCACTGCGATCCACGAAACGTCGACAATTATTACCAATATATACGGCGCAATATTCCAGCAGACTTGAACCTCTGTGAACAACTAAAATCCTTAACACTTAAACATCTTTACTTAAATCCTTCCCGTTTCCTGTACTGTTTTATTACCGTGTATTAACTGTAGACATCTGTTTTATTACCGTGTATTATCTGTAGACATCTGTTTTATTACCGTGTATTATCTGTAGACATCTCGGATATTTTGAAACGTCGAATGTCGTAGTAATGTAAGCTTTAGTGCCGAGACAGTGGTTCAGGGTTGGCTGTAGATAGTAGTGCGGTCTGTGTTGCTGGGAGACATTATGCAAACAGGCAATTTGTTGAAAATGCGAGGACTTATTACTTTATCAAGAAGAATTTTAATTCATGAAGTTAGCTGCTTAGTTAGCTGCTTAGTTAGCTGCTTAGTTAGCTGCTTAGTTAGCTGCTTAGTTAGCCCCCATGTAAACCCTAATTAAGTTATTAGGTCAAGAAATGCAGAGAAGTATAGCACTTAAATAAAGCTACATGTGCATCGAAAAAATGAAGAAAACGAACATTCACTTTGAGTGGATAGCACGCACGCACACACACACACACACACACTTCAATTCATCCAGGTATCCGAGGGAATGGTAAGTGAGAAAATTTGCCGTACTCATTAGTTGGGGATTCGAACTCAGAGACTCCTCTAACGAAGCCTTCGGAAAAGCAGATCTCTCTTAATGTTAGGGCCCGCATAACGTCGAACTGAAAATTGTTATTTTAATGAATTGGTAAGGGTGTGGAAGGAAACCGGGGTAGTTTGTCCAGTACAGTGAATAGAGTACGGGCTAGATTGCGGAGCAATTGTGGTTGGATTGCAAGGCGGGTGGGAGGGGAAGGGGGGAGATTTTCTGTTCTGCAAATTTCCGTGGCCCACCCAGTCTCCTATTTCGAAGGTACTGAGGGCACTTTCCGCGACAGTCAATTGGCCGGGGCTTGAAACTAACCATTCACCTCGATCTACAGCCGAGGTTAAGAATAGCCTAGGTGGACATACATATCAACATTCCCATATTCATTTACGTTTTTCACAGATATGCCGTTACATTTCATGCAACATTGCTCTACCAATAATTTTAATTGGTAACAGTTGGTTGTGCGTTTATTACGAAAATATATTTTGGAAAACATACGTAAACTAAATTTGAGATTCTTTTTTTCATCTATCGGAATTCAAGATTGTACACGCATCTTGTGGCTTCCGTATGGACTGTGGCAATATTTCACGTCTTGACAAACTGCGTTACATTATGACGACACACCCACGACTTTCCTACCTAATTCCAGTATTCCCTGTTGTAGAATATTAAATATGAAATATAGTTATTATTTACATTATAATTTATTGGCCATGCTTCAGACGGTGTGCAAAAAAGTGTACTACATAGATCACGCATTGCTTGACAGAAATAGTGAAAATCTTTCGACTATTAATACACAAACTGAAACTTATATTGCTGTGAGATTTCATATACAGGGCATACACAAAAGAATGGTGCGGTATCAATAGTGTATTCTTTTGAAACCGCACCATTCTTTTGTGTATGCCCTTACTCACAGCAATGAGTATGAGGAATATTGTCTTCTGAATTATGACGAAGTATCTTCTGGTATAAACTTACCAATCTTTTGGAAAAACCAGTAACACCCGTCTTAAGACGTAATCCTTCTAACGATGCAGTCGGTTTCTGAAAAAGTCAGTAAATGTATGCCAGATTATACGACGTCACATCTCTGGAAGCAGTATTTTATCAAAATATAAAGTGTTTCCACTTTGAAGCAGGGCAGAAAACTGATAAACGTAGGGCCCGATATTTAAACGTTATGATATCTTTATCCGCCTTCCTCTAATTCTTTTGCTCATAATTGCGGGAATTAGATTGAAATGCTTCAGAACTATACGTACGATTATTGCAAATCGCAAACACAGAAATTCTAGATAAGAAAAACCCAAATTCTTATAAATATAGAAATGTGACGGAAATTCAAAATCTAAGAGTGTGATTAGAAAAACTTTTCTGCGATTGATTTTATGCTGTTATTTGCAATATGAATGTTCGTCAGAAAGTGAATTTACACAGTTATAATTTTGAAACTAAAGTACCTACACTAATTGCAATTATATCAGGGAGCTTCTTAGACCAGCGATTATCACGTATTTCCAACACCGAAGATAAATCTTGGAGGCCACAAATTTAAAGGTGATCGCGATGTGGATGCATTTGTGGCACGAAGGCTGATAACACAGGAAATGGGCTGATACAAGCAGGCAATAAAAGAGTTCGTCTCAAATTACGATAAATGTTCCAGTTGCAAGGAGGACTAAGTAGAATACACTGGAATAGTAGAATGATTAAATCTGAATTGATTTGAAAGTAAGGGAACCAAGATATGCTCATGAAGAATTTATTTTCTAACCGACACTTTAGTTAATCCGGATTTTAAACGAGAAGAAGCTTTCAATTACTTTCCCCCATTACAGTTGGTTTCCTTGTCAATATAGCAATTAAATTTTAAGGAAGAAGTTACATTCAATTTAGTAAATTAAACTTTACTAAGTAATTAAAATGGAGCTGAGAATTACGTCGAAAATCTCCAATGCGAAACCTGCAGACGTCCTTGCAGTCATTTAATTAATTATATAAGTAAAGTTTAATTTTTTATTTTTATTGTTACGAAGTGTACCCCGTCCTATGTACTTTGCCTTTATATACCTGTCACCAGATTATGTAAAACGTTCTCTTACAAAGTACCATAACCTGTGGGAGCCGGTATAGCTCACTTCGTGTATTTAAGTAGACTACTGAGTGAGAAGTCAAAGCATACTAGCTTATTTTCCGAAGGTGCAAGTCATTTGGTCTTCTCGAGAGCGTCCAGACCGGCTCTTGCCTCCACCCAGCCTGCTATCAAATTCGTAACAGAGTCCCTGTCCCGGAAGTCATGCGGTCAGGGCTGGAACCTGAGCAGTCTTCTCCATCTACTGTAGAGTTTAAGAGTGACTGGAGCTACACATCCACTCCCACGTCCGCCCTCATGGCTGCATAAGCAGTGGCGTGGCTAGGTCTCTTTGGCGCCCTATCAATACGTAATACAGTGGCCGCCCCCAACTGAAATTACGTGTTTCAAAAGATCACAATCATTTAGTGAATTTTATTTTACTTTACAGGGATTGGCAGCGGCATTACATCTGGATTTTCGATAACGAATTTTACAGAAATCGGTCAACAATTATACAAATTATAGGTAGACGTACACACATGCGCTTAAATAAAACACGGATTTCACTGTACTAAATTCCATCAAAATCATAATTTCAAAACGTCATAATATATTAATCTTCAATACCAAATATTACCTACATCAGAAAATAAATGTGGAAATTACAGGTAGAAATAACTTTAGTCCTTTAAGCAAAGTGCGCCGATCCCAGTGGCCGCTCGGTCTAAGGCGTGGGTATGAGGCCGTTCGCTTGCTGGGATTGTGGGTTCGAATCCCGCCTAGGGCATGGATGTCTGTCTGTTGTGAGTGTTGTGTGTTGTCAGGTAGAGGTCTCTGCGTGCGGCTGATCACTCGTCCAGAGGAGTCCTACCGACTGTGGTGTGTCTGAGTGTGATCGTGAAGCGTCGGAGATTAGGAGGCCCTGGCCCACTGGGGCTGTTGCGCCATGGAAAAAAAGTAAAGTGCAGTAAATGGTGTCAACTAAATGTTCAAAGTGGTGTAGTTGTTTAACTAAAATCAGTTTTTTTTTTAAATTTACATAGCTTTATTTCCTTGACATGTACATACAACAGTATACAGAATATGGGCTAAATTGTTCCTAACACCAATTAAAATCTGTTTCAATATTGTCCTAAATACTACTATGTTCTTGTACACATCTTAAGTCCAGATTTGTGCTATGTTCCAGCCCATCTTATCCTTTTTAATGTGATCACTTTAGTCCCTTTCCGTGACAAGTACACACATTTCTGAAAATGAGACAATATTTTGAATATGGATTTATTAACGTTTAATTTTATCGGTAAATCAAAGACTTTACTGGCGTCTAATGAGGACTGTGTGCGTCTTAATAACCAGGGTCTGTTTTTCTCCTCAGTTGAACACACAAGCAGTTTAGCTTCATAAACAAATTGTTAGCTTGTTTATCTGCTCGCTGACAGTGTTGTCTGTTTACTGACAGTGTTGTCTGTTTACTCGATTTCATGTTCCGTTTTTTTATTATTTTCTAGGTTTTGTTTTCTTTCATTCTTCCCTATCGCCTTGTTTTGATCGATCCAGACAGTGGAGTTAGAGTATTGTTGTGAGAAGTATTGTTGTGAGAAGTATTGTTGTGAGAAGTCGAGAGAAATGTCGTGTTACATTGCTGTCCATGGAAAGTCGTGTTACAGTGCTGTCCATGGAAAGTCGTGTTACATTGCTGTCCATGGAAATTCGTGTTACATTGCTGTCCATGGAAATTCGTCTTACGTTGCTGTCCATGGAAAGTCGTGTTACGTTGCTGTCCATGGAAAGTCGTATTACATTGCTGTCCATGGAAAGTCGTGTTACTTTGTTGTTCATGGAAATTCGTGTTGCGTTGCTGTCCATGGAAAGTCGGCATTCTGTTTCTGCTGGCTTACAAAATATATTCATCTCGTGTAATAATTTTTTGCATTAGCCGTCTTCTTGATTTATATGACTCCAGCTTTCCAAAAACTGGATCTATGTTTGTTATCACCCAAGTCCAACACTGTAAAGCCTAATAACGATCGTGGGGGCCGGAATATTGTATTCAGTATAGCGACTCCTTACGGGGAGGACGGCTCGGTTTGAACCCCGGTGGGTAGAAGACATTTTTATTTTAATTGGGACATTCAGTATTTATGAAGATACATAACTACCGTCAGTCACAACTCTTCATATAATGATATTATTGAGCTACATGTTTCGGCTCTGTATATGAGCCGAAACATGTAGCTCAATAAAGTCAATGTACGAAGAGAGTTGTGACTGACGGTTACTTTTCCTGTATTTAAGAAATGTTTCTTTTCCCCACAAGCGTCAAGATGCGCCCTGGTGCCAGCCAGCCCTCTGTAGAATGGCAGTTGGGGCTCTTTGCCAACCGTAAAGGGGAGGGTCGTTGCGTTGACACCCATCTCCAAACATTTCCGAGGTTAAGAATGAGTGCAGCTGTACTTCTGCTCCCACTCTGTGCCTGCGTGGAATGTTATAGGGAGAATTTTACCGTAATGGAGGTTCGGCAGAGAAAATATTTTATATTTATTTATTTATTTATCACTACCATCTTGAGGAAGAGACCTTAAGTTTTTATTAATGCTCATTCTTGTAATTGTTATTTCACGTTGAATGTACATTTTATAGATATACTAATGTAATGTTTTTTTTTTAAATTCAGCGGTAATTTTCTCCATTTGTATACAAAATCTTATAACTTTATCTCTTTCTCTGCCCTCTCATGCATTTCCATTTGTATCCTTTTCCTCTGCCCATTCTGTCGTCATTCCTATCCTCGGCATTTGTTTCCTCTTTCACGTTACAACAATGTAGGTATATATCGTACAAAGCATGGCGCTGCACAACAATGGTAGCTGCTGTATTTCAGCTTTTTCACCGACATTTCTTTCAGCGACGAAGGCACAAAAATGTACATTTCAAAGAAGCATACATAAAGCGTTGGCCTTGTTAATTATAGGAGAAGCGAAAATATCGTTGTACAATTTATTATTGAATGATAGATCGAGGGCGTCTAACTATTAAGGCCGTATGCCCAAAATAATTAAGAGCCCCAATTCACTGTCAGTGGAGATGGATATCAAGATGCTTATTGTATGTTGGCTGGTGAGAATGAAGTTACTGGCTGCGGGAGTCTATTACTGGCACTGCCTGAAATTTGGCCCTTCTCCACCATATTCATATCGGTTTGGCGGTCTATCCAACCTCTTATCTGATTATTAAATTTGGCTTTTTTTCCGTGGTGGTAAAGTAGTCGGATCGTTAAATTGACCGCTATCTCAATACAACGAAGATTAAAAATTAGTGTTTTGGGTCATGTACCTGCCCTCCCACACACCTATTTATAGTGCAGTGCACAACTACTTTCTTCGTTTAATTTAGAGACTCCTGGTGAGTGTCAAATGTAAGACTATCACACGCCTAAACACCACTTCATTAAGGCGTATACGCAACGACTTGTGGGCCTAAGTAATGTTGCGTGCAGTTATGAAACTTTACTCGTACACTTTCTTTGACATAAGACCCTGAGGTAAACCACAACAGAACTTGAGGCTTTCGTTCTTCTGGGGTATCTCATCTTGTAGATGGAACCAATAGGATGACCCGAAACGTCGGTAGATAACTACCAAAATAAGCTGTGTATCCCAGAAGACGGACGGCCTCGACTACGCCGCAGCGGAAGCCTACAATCTCGCAGACAGCCAAGATCCTTTGCTGGTAATTATCATTGAAATGTGAACGAAATATCTTATTTATTCGGAGTCCCCTGGGGTCTAGATCTCCATGCACACAAACGTACGCATGCATAGTCATACACACATACATGCGTACTATATATATATATATATATATATATACATACGTACATATGATACTAAGTCCATGGAGCAGGGTCCTTCTCAATTAGCCAATACCCGTAGTTCTTCATCAAATAAGTCCCTCCGTTTTATGAAACCCGAAATTTCATTGCCGTGTTAACAAAAGCTCTCCCACTTTTCCTATTCTGAGCTGCACCAATCCAGTCCTAGCCCATTTACTCTGTTTACTTAATTCTTCCATCTACGCTTAGGCCATCAATGTGATTTTTTCTCAAGGCTCTTCCACCATGCGTTTCACGCCGGATTTTTATAAGTTATGCGAGATAGTTATAAAAATCCCTTATTTAGATTTTGGCTTGCATTCAAATGGAATCATACGAGGGAAACAGATTATGTAAGTTTGAGCTGCTTCATTTTCAGACTGTGCACTAATTCCAATTTTAACAAAATCATAGAGAAAGTTCAGGCAACGCAGAGTGGGGGGAGGGGGGACTGTCATCGGTCACTGAAGCAGCCGATGTCGTCCGCTCTACGGCGCACAGTGTCACGTTAACCGGGGCTGAGTACTACAGATCGGGCGACGTCATGTGTCTCTATGCAGTAATGCAGCTACGAGCGCGGTTGTAGTTTCTGCGAGTGGGTCACACATTCAGCTGAACATCCTGTACCATCACAATACACTTTGCGTTGTGTGCAATGTTCATTTCGTTATAATCTCGCTCCTAAAGTTTTCGATCATCATCAGGGGCATAATTTGTTATGAAAAGTGGAAAAACGGGTTTTAATGTATGGTTATTCTCTAATACTGTTATTGTAACCCTTTCTGTTGTTTAATTTTTCATCTTAATGAATGCTGTTCCTGATAACTATATTTTAGATCGAAACATGTAGCAGCAGAATGACAACTAAATAAATATGGCATACAAAACTAACCATAGTATGATAATATAATTTCTTACAACAGACATACTAAATGTTTAACATTACTTCACTTCAACTTTGGGCTCCATCATTTATGCCTATGGTGACTGATATATTGAAGTAACACGCGGGAATATCCTTTATTTTTGTACAATTCTCGTCTAGTTTTCCTTAAAACCTTCCACCTCAGTTATGAATGTACATTTTTAGACAGTACAGACAAAGTAGTGATAAACATAACATTCCTAAGGTTCTTAGTGCTCACTTATTGCCTTTAATCAGCTTTATCGGACTATTCAATGCTTTAAACGTACCTTAGCCAAAATGCAGTAAAGCAATTGCTGTTTTCTACGTTGCCTCTTGGCTCCAGTTTCATTGATATGCTACTCGTGAAACTTGTTGTGTTGCCTGTATTTCTCTATCTTGGTGCAGCAAAAGAAAATTTCACACACGTACGCTTTAGAATTTGACAACTATGATGTAGTAGCCTCAGAATATTGCTCTTTAATGCATGGCTACAAAGTAATTTATATTTATTGAGTATTGCCAACTTCCGATCTGCGAAGCAAATCAGAATAAATTTCAAGTTTTAAGATAATAAATTTATAAAAGACCAACATATTTCAGTTAAACACAAAAGTATACTATACAAATAATTAGCTGCGTGTTTCGGCTTGTAAGAAAGTCATCATCGGGCTGCATATGGGAATAACAAATATAAAATTAATAACTTTAATATATGGAGGTTGAGTTTACGCAGTGGCGCAGTTGGTTGAGGCACTGTGTTGTAAGCCGGAAGGTCGCGGACTCGATTCCTGATGGGGTCATTAACGTTTTCATTGATGTAATTCTTCCGGTCGCACCATGACCCTGGGGTTGCCTTAGCCTCTTACAGAAATGAGTACCACCTGTATCTCCTGAAGGGCAAAGGCAGCCGGTGCGTACGGCTGACAACTTTGCCACCTTCATGTGCCGATTGTCTAGAAATCCTGGTGGCCTCAGCCTTCTGGAGCCCTAAGGGCCTGTCCAGGCCTGTAATGGGATTGCTTTAACTTTAGTTCATGCAAGTTAAGATCACAAATTTTTTATCAATTAAAAGTGTGTAACGTGAATTTAAATTCTTACACAATTTGATGACAAAAGTAGATTCCCGTATAAGGTAGGAAAACTTACAATACAGGTGTTGCACTTAAAACCTGCCTTCTTTCACGGCGAAATCAAGAAAGCGGGCCAGTTTTAAGTGGAACATCCTTTATTTGTAGAGCAGTGAAGATGTAAGGAAGCTAGTTGTGTCGAGAAAAAATAAGTTTTATTAATTGGCTGGTCAAACTTATGTCAGGAAATTATAGTTGTAAGTTAGTAGTAATAAAATGTAAATCAAATGCTGTGGTTATACTCTTTTAAAAATTACATACACATGTTGAAACTTTTTTGAAAACGTATATTTTCATGGCTGTGACTCCGACACAATTGCCTCGTCAAATATGCAATTCTTCCCGTCTGCTGTGTCATACATTTTGTACACAACTGGATGAATCACCTCAAATTTTAAAAAAAATTAATATCTGCTAATGGCATCTGTTACCGTTTAAGCTGACATTATCCGTATCATTGACCAAATTACAAACCATATTTAATACAAAGGCGTTTTAGAACTACAGTGTGTGAGGGACCTCCCGTATTCATGCAGTAAAGCGTATGTCAAAGGGACGGGTCAAGGGCAGTACTTGTCGGCTTTTAACAATCACAAAATAGTAAAAAATTGTAATGTTTACACACAGTTGTAAAATATAAACCCGAATAACTGATTGATTGTGTGGGCTGCGATACAAATCACAGATCTCTTTGGACGCACCTACTAAAACTTTCCACTTTACTATATATGATATCGTAACTAGCCTTTTACCAGAAAACTGTGATGACGATGCTGTTGGTCGGGAACAAAATTTAAATATATGCTAAGTTCGTTTTTATTTCAGTCCTAGGTAAGAGATACCTCGCTTACAAATAACAGTGTCTCGGATCTCTTTTTAGTTTGTGCTTGAGAAGATTAGTGAAAGGAACAGCTGTTGTTGTCAAGATTGATTCTACGCTGCGATGGAAATATACAGAGTGACACATAATGCTTGGAATCTTATATTACTCTTGCCATTGTATTTTCGACAATTAAATTCAACACCCACTGCCAAGCAAAACTTTACATACAGAGTGTTTCAGGATAAATTTACCATACTTGGCGAGAACATTCATTAGATTAGTTTACATCGATATAAATAAACATATGTACATCAGATGTTGAAATGTTACGGAGAAAATAACGCGAGAAAAATGTGGACTCCCTACGGTTTCCACGTGCTCTACCTATTTAACACGTTGCATTATCCGTACAATGCGCATTTCCACCCTTCGGCATATATTCCAGCCAGGCCATAAGTGCTGTGTAAGTGTAAGTGTAAGTGCACTTGTAACGTAACGACGGTTGTTATGAAACTAGTGCTAACCTTGATTTCAGGCTTCCGCCGCGATGTTGATGAGATCTGCGCTCTTCTGGGATATTACGCGGCGACCTGTAGTAATTATTTACCGACGTTTCGGGACAAGGTATCGGTCCCATCTTTACAGCTCAAGAGTCCGAGTAGGAAAAAAACTACTCGGATTCTTGACCCGTGAAAATGGGACCGATACCTTGTCCCGAAACGTCGGTAAACAATTACTACAGGTCGCCGCGTAATATCCCAGAAGAGCGCAGATCTCAAACTAGTGCTAGTGTTTCTTGC
Organism: Reticulitermes speratus; assembly: GCA_021186555.1. NCBI lineage: Eukaryota > Metazoa > Arthropoda > Insecta > Blattodea > Rhinotermitidae > Reticulitermes > Reticulitermes speratus. Next base: position 12,727,253 of record JAJKFL010000010.1, read on the forward strand.
TTCATCAGTGTCTTTATGTCACGCAGATATTAATTAGTGTGAAGTGCAGTGCTAACATTACAGCAACTACTAATTGCTCCTAGTTTTAATATGTAGTTGTTCATCAATAAATATATAAATTTCTCATTCTTTAAAAATTATCTCGTCATTGTCTCCGTAACAATTCAACTTCGGATAGAGATATTTCCGCATAATGAATGTTCTCCCGAATTGACGCAGATACTTTCTGAAACGCCCAATATATATTTCTGATATAATGCACAATTGCATACTAAATACTTGTTCTGTTTCTAGCAGATATCTTTAGGGGTTTCCGCTATTTATGAAACACCAATTTTCATTATCGTGTTCACAAGAAGCTGCCACTTCTCCCTAAGCTACGTCAGGCCGATCAACACAGTCCACACACTTCTCCCTAAGCTACGTCAGGCCGATCAACACAGTCCACACACTTCTCCCTAAGCTACGTCAGGCCGATCAACACAGTCCACACACTTCTCCCTAAGCTACGTCAGGCCGATCAACACAGTCCACACACTTCTCCCTAAGCTACGTCAGGCCGATCAACACAGTCCACACACTTCTCCCTAAGCTACGTCAGGCCGATCAACACAGTCCACACACTTCTCCCTAAGCTACGTCAGGCCGATCAACACAGTCCACACACTTCTCCCTAAGCTACGTCAGGCCGATCAACACAGTCCACACACTTCTCCCTAAGCTACGTCAGGCCGATCAACACAGTCCACACACTTCTCCCTAAGCTACGTCAGGCCGATCAACCACAGTCCACACACTTCTCCCTAAGCTACGTCAGGCCGATCAACACAGTCCACACACTTCTCCCTAAGCTACGTCAGGCCGATCAACACAGTCCACACACTTCTCCCTAAGCTACGTCAGGCCGATCAACACAGTCCACACACTTCCAACTCGTTAACATCCATTACAGTGTTGTCCTTCTATCTACGACTAGTCTAGTCTATTTTGATATAAATCTACATCGTTCCTGAGATGTAGATTTGGAAGTGCTTTAAAACACACGGTGTATATACCAATACCCAATACGCAGACGCCAAGCCTCACATAGCTATACAAGACCCACCTTAAAGATACACCAACAGTACACAACAGTACACCAACAGTACACAACGCAGCACTAAACAAACACGACAGAACAACACAGTTATGTCATTCGAGTCAAACGCGTTAATTCACAAAATTATATAAACTTCGTCTTTAGAATGCACGTGTCTAATAATTATACATTTTTATAGGACATATTTACTAAATAGTTCCACCATAGTATACAAAACAAAAACCAAAAATAACCAGAGGTGTGCAGTAACACTGCTATCCATTCTACTATATTTTATTATTTCGACACAAAATTCAACTAATTTTAAGAATTTTGCAGGAGTCTATACAACATTTTTACGTTTTGTAACTCTGATTTCACAGTGATTGTAATCACATACAAGACATTGCACAATACTTAAAGTTGTTTTAACTTTGGATATGATGTAACATAGTTTTGACCCCCCTGAAGATGGTTTACGTAAACCAAAACATATGTAGGGGTTAATTAAGACATGTTTAAAGTGAAAGTGAAGTGCATTGTGTTGGTTTTCTAAACATTGAATCGTAAAATGTACGGCGTGACTAACATAAAACAAAATATTTACACGGTGTATAATTTGTTAGTCAATGAAATGAAGTGGCTCAGTAAAAAATTTCTCTTACTGCTGGGTGGTAATGAACATTTGACATTGAATGCATGTAACGTCTCGACCAGTTGATCACTCTTGTACTGCTGTGTCAGAATTCTGTACTACGGCGAAGTTACGCAGCTGCTACTCGAGCTAAGACGCGAGCACAAACAGTGCATACTGAATGCGCCACACAAGTACTTCCATGCAGCCCGCAACAATGACACGCATTACAGGGCTGCAGCGTATTGATTTTGGCCAGCAGTGGCCCAGCAAGCTCCGCGGAGCCCCAGACGTCATGTTGAGTTGAAATATCTTCCGGCACAGGTCGAAACAACTTTCTGGTAACATTTAATTTTTTAAAAAAATTAAATTTTTAGATGAGCGTGGGATTAATATGAAGTTTTCACAAATAATAAATTAAGTATTTTGAAGTTGGAGTTGACTTAACGGGATGATGCAAATGTAGGTACCTGGTTTGAATTCTAGTAAGTCTGTCGCCTTGCGTCAAATAGGAGTCGTAATATTCCTTAGTCTCTTCACTCGAGTACCGACAGAGCACCCAGAAATGTGGCAATACAAATTCCAACCACATATTCCAATTATCCATGGTCATATTCGACACTACAAATAGCTGTGCACTTGAAAAATCATCGACAAAATTCTTGACAACCAACAAAGGCAGGAGGAAGCTTAAACAGTGCCGTACACACAATGCCGTAAAGTGATACAGGAACGCTGAGAATTGAGCAAGGCCTTCTAGCCGCAACACTTCTGACTTTTCCTCCGGATGTGCCCTCTTCGAATTTCCACTGAGTCACCGCATCTCGTGGCACAGATATTTTATAATTTTCCTCAGACACTCTAATCAATCCCAAATAAAACCAAATCTGCGTCATTCTGCGTCCTATCAAATTAATTTGTCAACTGTCTTCCTACATTTCAAAGCCATACTACGTTCTTGATCTACTGACTGCCTGTGAAAGTAAATTTTGAATAAACGAAGTAATCATGGGTGTGCAATTTACACTTCCAGTGAAGGTAGAGACGTATTTGACGGACCACAAATCATCATCTTGGAATGTTAGTCATCTCTATCCATCCCCATTCTAGCCCCCTTGCACAGAGCTTCTCCCGGGTTTCCCGGGGTTGATCAATCCAGGGTATCACTTCTCGGTGACTCCTAGGTCGAATACGTTCTGTCAACACGGAGATCATTGCAGGTGATTAGGGCACTGCTGAGATGTGAAGAGTGCCGTGTGACTCGAGGACTAGAAAAACAGTTTGCAAGCGATTCCCACCGATCGAACTTCGCTGTCAGTGGGTAACAGCACCGTCTCCTGATTTGCATTTTGGAAGTTTCGGTTGTAAATATCGGCCATGAAACCGGCTACCTGAGTTGGTTCAAGGTCTTCATCAGTCCCTCTAGACAACCACCGGATATTAAGTCACCACCGGCCGATATTCACATCCTTGACAGTCCTTAAATTGTTATTTAACGACGCTCTCAATTGCTGTGACTATGTAGCATCAGAAATAGATAAAAGTATAAATGTGGATATTTAATGGAATAATAATTATAGGAGAAAACTGTATTACTCGTAGGAAAACTTGTCCCACTGCAACTGTATTTACCACAAATCCCACGTGGACTGCCTGGAAACGAACCCTGGCTTGCTCGATGGGAGAAGAGCAGCTAATCGCATAAGCCAAGGTACGGCCTTCCTTGACAATTTATTTGTCACAAATTAGACTGCTGTTGCATGCTATATGGCCTGATATGCTGACATCATGTTTAAATATATGTACAGTAGGCCCTCGATTTAACGGACTAATTGGGGGAAGGTGTGTCCGCTATTACCGAAAGTCCGTTAAATCGAATGTATTTTAAAAACATATATTAATAAAGAACTTACAATGTACAGGACGTATAAAAATGTTATTATAATGTATAAGTATGAATAAAATATTATTATAATGTACATTCAGTAATTTATACACGTCACTAAAAATCTGTTAAAAATATAAAAATAAATTTACGACAGGAACCAAACTTTATTTTTCCTTTAGGACAGAAATTTTTTTCCGTTCAATGGAGGGCGTACTGAATATGTATGAAATACGTGACGCCAATTTACGTCATTCGTGTAGTGGCTTACAGATGGAAACGCTGAAGAAGTCTCGATTGAAAACAGTAGCAGTAATTTCGGCATTACCATGTAGATTTAAAAGTGTTACATTGGCAACATTGCATCCTACACGTGTAACTGTTACACGTGTATGATGCAATGTTTTGTATGTTACATTTTCAGCATTGTCTGGATATTTTTTAAAGTATTAAAATTATCGGCCTGGATTTTCTTCAACGATTTCGTATTGAACGAACCCTAACGAATGTTCTCTATCTTACAAGACTTTGTTGAAAGTTGTATACATTTTCACAATGAAAAAAATGATTCTTGTGGATAGAATCAGCAACTTTCTTCTTATAACATATAACTTTTAATACCCACATTACGTAAAGGATAAAATAACGAATAGGACTTTGTAACCAGTGCATGTGGGTAGAGTGGAAGAAAATGTTGCTTGAACGTAAAAAAATACAGGATTATTTCACGACCCAAAATATAGTTAAAATAACACTTCTATGTTTTAATTGGTATAGTAATAACAATTAGTGTAATGCCCCATGCAACGCGAAGTCTTCCTGTTATATAAATTTTATTTTATTGTTTAAATGTTAAATACAGTTTAATTACAACTTTAAACTTTCGCTCCTGCTTGCAGTGACATCGATCATTTAGTGCTCAAATAAGTGAGTTTTTTAGGCTAACGTAGACAACAGTAGCTTTTGTGGTTATGGGATTTAGGTATACTCCATCAGCTAAGAACCTAACCCAATGTTATTATGTTTATTTAGGGAGGGGAAAATTTGATAAAGCTGTCATGTCATGTTTCATGATAATATGTCGACATTTTCATGCATAGACTGGAATAAACTCTGAAATAATTTCAGGATTCAGGTTGTGCCTTTCAGCGCATGCGCAGATTTTGTCTAACGGGCAAAATTTCCATCGTTTATTCATCCTCCACCCCTCTCTTCGTGTCATTCATTCCTTTCTTACCTTTATCTCTTCTTTTTTCTTTGTCTCTTATTCCTTTCTCATCCTTTTTATTTCTTTGTTCTGTTGGCATTTCTCTCTACCATCTTTCTAAGTTTCTTTTCTGTTGAAGCACTGTAGCTAAATATCGCTCAAATACGCCGATACGGCAGATCAAACCACGAATAACGACCACTAACTACGTCACTAAAATTATCCACGGTGTTCACATTCACTCTGAGCGCAGGTAAAAATCTTACCTAAATAACTAAAATATTTTGTTATAAAGTTTTAAAAATTTAATAGGTATTCCATCACAATATTTATTTACCGAAACTAGGTAAGAAAATTCACCAGTGGGGTTTCCACTTAAGAAAAATGAAACGGTCATTCGAGTAGCGGGGGTGGCCAAACTGACGATTGCACTCAAATATGGCCCAGGACAAATGTAATTAAATTTACGGATGATGAAGATTGACGCCACAGAAGTAGGTTAATGACACGTGTAGCTGAGAGCAGAGGATCTGCGAGACAAATTGGTGGAGAGCGGAACGAGAGAAATTACACTCAGAATATCAAAAGTGTGGTGATATTTAAGAGATTAATTATACTGTTACGACAGTACGATGGTCTGACGTACAAGTTGCAAGCACTCCAATCTCGTACTATGATACAAACTACTGCACTCAAATAGGGAAGAATTGTAGAAAACTGCAGCTAGGATCGCTTTCGGCTAAATTGAATTCCTTATACTGTGATTAAAGAAACCCTTAACAGGAAGATTATGCTTGTAACCACTGAAGTGTAATAAAAGGCGAATAAAACTCGCAAATAAATGGATGGTTCTGACGACAAGAGTGAATGTTGGGATATAAGGAATATGTGGATGCGACTCACCCGCTGTGCGGGTAGTAAAGTAGCAATATTATTCATATATGACGCAGAATTCTGTGAAAAATATAACAATATATCGTGATGTAGGACGACGTAATGGGACATATCAACCTGATGGGAAAAATTATCTAAACATCATCTTTATACACATAATTTACGTATGACATAAAATCAATTAATTAAGGAATCTAACATAAAGGAATATTTTTATTGACTCATTTATATTTAGATCATTCTCTTTACAAGATAAGTGTTTAATATTTACAAATAAAACACGAATATTTTCATAACGGTTCTGTTGTTCTTAAATAAATTACTCCATTGAAACGGCCTTTCTCGAAAAGCGCCAGAAATTTTATGCCCGACAGTCGTCTACTACTGTCGTCTACTACTGTCATCTACGGCTAAGTATTCCGACTGAATTTCGGCAACTTAGAAAAGTGCACAGTGTGTGGAAAAGAAGAGTATGACAAGATGTAATAAACGCCTCATTAATAGTGTAAAGTGAGTAACAATTAAACCGATAAGATTCATAAGTAACACATTAGATTCCACATAAAAAAGATGTGCCAGGTGACACAAACACATACATCAGGTGACACAAACACATACATCAGGTGACACAAACACATACATCAGGTGACACAAACACATACATTCCAGTACCGATTATAATTCCATTTGATATTAATTCTAATTTTAATCTTGATTAAATTTAATTTAATGCAGTTTTAACCTAAAGTACTTGGTGATTTTAACAATGTATGCGCAACACTAAGCAACTGACACGCTCGTTTGTTGATGATGTCGTCATATCGAAACACGATGGCGTACAGGGTTGGAATAAGTTACAAAGACTGCAATACGGTGAGATCTGTATATAGCGGAAAGGAAGGGGACTCCCTTCAGACATTCTATTCTAAACTCGGTTTATACGAAATGCCGAAGTGGAGCAATTCGTCTTTCATTTGATGAGATAACCTGAAATGTAGGCTGTATAAAGACAGAGCAAGGATTTTTCTCACCGCATGTATGTCCGGACTGAATCTGGAATACAACTCATGTTCCATCAAATGAGTATCGGAAGTGACAGTCTTTGAAGTTGACTATTCACCTCCCTCCAGTTCCGAGGTCAAGAATAATTGGAGTATTGCCCCTATTTCAGCATACATCTTCATTATGTAGTAATTTTTAGCCACACTGAAAATGTTACCTTCAATTTACCCTAATTACTAGATTAGCTAAGACAATTAACTTGGTGTACTGGGCTGATCCGGCGTTAGCGGATGCAGCCTTGTGTAAAATTTGTGTTAATAAATATTTGATTTGATTTATTATCTGATTTTCAGTTTATTCAAACATACAATTTCGTGGGTTTCACAACGAGCTAGAAATCCATTAATCCCACGTTTTAGTCTAAGGAAAACTTCATGAAATATCACAGAAGTATTGCATCCTCTGTCAGCGTCTTGGCACGCTGATACTATCAGACGTGTCAGCAAATTATTGAAATTTCAGTGCACTAATGTTATTTATAAAATATTTACATAAAAACTGAAAATTAAGATTCGTATTGTGTACTTTCAAATTATGAACCTTTTAACACTCAAAAAAGATGTACGTTAATCAAAAAAACGCTTCTATTATAAATACAATAAAATACAAGCTGCATAGTAAATCATCTTCTTAAAGCCGTATTCAAGCCACGCATAAAACATAAGCAGGTTAATTTTAATTAGTGCGATACTTTTGCAACATGTGGGAAAATTTGAGACCTCTACTTTTGTTTACATTTTATGTTTTCTTGTGTTATTCACAATAAAACTACAGTGAAGTGAGTTTATTTCAAAACATTTCGATTTACTAAGGTATTGTTTTCTGCATCGTATCTGTATATGATGAAGGCTTCTTATTAGTTACACGAAAAATTGTTTATGCTTGTATAAACAAACCAGTGTGTAAATGTGTCGATGTGTAAGTGCAGTAGTGTTGTGTTTAAGTGTACAACATACAGGGACATATCACTACTGCACACTTCAGACTATCCTGTAACAAAACCAATCCGCGCAGTATGTACATACAGAAATAGATATTAGAAAGTTGCGTGATTAGTAGTTAAAAATACGTAAATATACTGCTGCACATGAACTGCTGGAGAAATTTATACAAATTATTTCTAAGAATGTGAAACAGAAAGATAATTTACATACTCATTTCTTGTACGTTTTAGAAAAGTTTAAAAATTTAACACTTTTAGCGTAAACAGAATATATTTTATTTCTTATTTTCTAGGTAAACGTTCTTATGAATAAAAGTAGTGCAGCGCAATAACAAAAACTTTCTCGCGCGCTTGAATATTGGGCTATCATATCGCAACGCATAGCGTGTATATTAAAATTGTGATATCTAATAAATTTATTATAGATGGGAACGTATGGCATTAATAGAAAGTGCATTAGGACGCAGGCATAAGCAATTATAATTCCAGTACTGTTAGCATGAGAGCGTGATTCGTTCCAGCCAGCCAGTACACTGTGCAGAAGAGCAACGTTGTGTTGCTGCAGTGTGACGCACACTCAACTCGTAGATACATTCTGCAAAATAGATGAACGGGAAAGGTAAATTGTGCACTGGCTGTAGTGCCACCTGCATACGTATCTTAAGATTTCCCTGCCCAAATGTTAACTTGAGACAGGTAAAGAGGAGGAATCGCGAGCAAGTACGTTAACTATAATTGTTTGTGACGATGTTCTAGGTAAATAAAAACTGACCACAGACACCCCAAGTTACGACTTCTATCTGCCTTTCTTAACTCTTGGTTCTATCTACTGATGCTTAACCAAATCCCTAGGTTGTCTATTCTAGGATGACTTGTAATTATGAATGGAATGTTGGGAAAAGCGGTTGTGGCCTATTTCAAACATTTATTGCAAAATTTGTCTGCAGAAAGAGAATAAAACCACGAACAATTTCCCATTTGGCATTAAAATGGGACTTCCTGAACAGGAGGCACAATTATTTATCGTCAGTAGCTTATGGTGTATAATTCTGCCGTGGCTCGAAAAGTCTGATCAATTTATAAAGTCAGTGAGCTGAGAAACATAATTAAAAATGTATCTTTGCCAGGTGATATAAATAAGGCAACTTACATACTTCCTTCTTGTAGACACAAATAAAGACTATATACAGATGTCTGCATCCCCAAGCCTTTTAAGCATTCTTGATTTTCACCTATGAACTTTGCCTGACTTGGTGTGTGCAACTTGGCTTTTGTGACGAAGAGCAGAACGAAGTCCATCACATGCCAGAAAGGAAGCAAGTATCGGGACAGACTCTTATAAGGCAGCAGTAACAGTCGTGTGTTGCGAGATTCGGAGTTCTCGCAGAGGTGTTCCTGAAGGGTCAGTTCTTCCGGGATATTACGCTACATCTTTAGGTAAATAGTTCCAGAAGTTTCAAAGGTTACTAGTGCGTTCGAAAGCTCAGTAACTATTTATCCAACGATACAGTGTAGTAACGGCCGATCCCAGTGGCCGTGCGGTCTAAGGCGTGGGTCTGCGGTCGCTCCCTTACTAGGATCGTGGGTTCGAATCCCACCGGGGGCATGGATGTCTGTCTCTTGTGAATGTTGTGTGTTGTCAGGTAGAGGTCTCTGCGACGGGCTGGTCTCTCGTCCAGAGGAGTCCTACCGAGTGTGGTGTGTCTGAGTGTGATCGTGAAGCTTCGTAAAATGAGGCGGCCTAGGCCCCCAAGGGGCTGTCGAGCCATAAGAAAAAAAAGTGTAAGATCCCAGAAGCCTTGAATCTGCAGAAGGTGTGTAGTTACAGGATGAGACAAAGCGGGCTCATATCAAGCAAGGAAGAAGAAGAGATCGAGTGAGTGAAAGCGATAAAAGAGAGGGATAGAACAAGCTCGAGGAGCAAACAGAGAGGAGGAGGATATGCAAAAAATAAAGTGGAGTGAATTATTTATTATTAGACTCTTAAAGAAACTGTTTAATTTTAAGTGGTTATTGTGAAGGCAGTGACAGCATAAAATGATAAAACATTGATTAGGTAAGAATATGGAAGACTGTCATAGTTTGTTTCGGGCAACACACAGTATAAGTGGAACGGGAGAGTGAAAGAGGAAGAATAAGCAATATAGGCCTATGTTGGGTAGCTTAGTTTGTTCACCTCACCGTGCCTAACATTTGCAAAGCCTGAGAAGTATATCAGCCTACATCTGTAATTTTATTTGTTGACGGTAACTGGCTGAAAGTGGGCAATCTTACCCATGTTAAAGCCTTATTCAACCTACGAGTTTTGACATGCACACCACAAGTAACAAATGACCACTAGAAAGCACCCAGCAGTAGCAGCAGAATAGCTTGCAGTATCTCCTTAAGCAATCGAACAGTTTCTTGTCTCTAGGGACAATTCATCTTCTTCGTGTTCTTTATTTTTACTGACTGGAACATTTCTCCTTGTTCACCGAAGCGTTTCTGTTATCTTTCCCTTCGTTTTATCACGCTTCTGCTCTGGTTTCTGCTTTGTAACGAACACGTTTGTAACATTGCTGTCTGTTTCCACAAGGTTATCCTTTCAGGTGCTGCTCTTGCCTAGTCTGGGATATTCTAGGCTCGTCCTAAAACTGTTCAAATTATCAGAAGTGCAAACTGTTTGTTTGAATCTGTAAGAAGGTCAAACCTCATGTCATTATCATAGAGTGTGCCGCGACATTTAGAATTGAGATGTGTCTCTCTCTCTCAGGTCTGAATTTGTTCAAAAAATGTTGCGAAATCTTATTCAGTCTTCTGCAATAATGCCATTGTTCTAGGCTACTCTCGCTGCGTAAAACCGATAATGCTTTCTTTGGCCTATTTCACTTATTATTAAGCCACAGTTTACAGTGTATCAGGTTAAACTGGGCTGTCTGTATGTCTTGTTTGTGTCTCTTTGACAAACTGTCACGTTCAATGTCTCGCAACGGATATTGCGATAAACAGATGTACATAACATGACACCGAACGCAAAAATGTAACAAGAAAAATGGAAGCAAAGTGTGTACAAATGTACGTATATATAAAGCACATGCATTTATACACAGGCCTACATATACAGGCTATACATATGGCCAATATACATGTATGCCTACATTCTGTAAGGTTGTATCTCGGACGCGATATCAAATAAACTGAAGCCTCTCATCGTGGCTCGATTTGCAGCAGAGACAATAAGTCTTTCTGTTCTCCGAAACACAGAGACACGCTCTGGGCCACAATGCAATGGATATCGCTTGCTTTCTCCTCGAGGGTAAAGCAGCCTGGGCGAGTAGCTGACCTCTCACTTCCTTCAGTGCGAGTGGGATGCGGAGTCTATACGTTCTAGTGCGGAGGTTGGGAATGCGTGAGTCTATACGTCTTCTAGTGCGGAGGTTGGGAATGCGTGAGTCTATACGTCTTCTAGTGCGGAGGTTGGGAATGCGTGAGTCTATACGTCTTCTAGTGCGGAGGTTGGGAATGCGTGAGTCTATACGTCTTCTTCATCCACACTTCTTTATGGCATTTAAGTACTGTTTGTCTTTACTGTGTTCATCTGCAGAAGAGTCATGTACAACCACTGGTGTTCACATGAGTTACCACATGCATGCTACAGCTTTTTATTAAACCAGACCTACACAGGTGCATATAAAGCCACAGCAATTATGGCAGGCAAATTACATTAGACATTTTCGTAGTGACAAATATCACGAGATTAGAGCTTGTGTGTTTCAGCAGCAGTAAAATAAAACAGCATGACGGGCGCTGCACAGCTTCGACAGAGACGCAGCGAGCGGCACTGTCACAACAGTGGGCAGAGCGGCACTGTCACAACAGTGGGCAGAGCGGCATCACAACTGGCAAGCGCCTATCACAACAGTGGGCAGAGCGGCACTGTCACAACAGTGGGCCGTGCGAGCAGACTGTGAGCACTGTAGCAGAAAATATGTGTTGAAAGGAGGACGAAATATGAGTAAGGAAGGAAGGAAAAATTGACCATTCAAAGAGAAAAATGAAGAAAGAAAGAAAAAAGGAAGAAAGAAAGAAAAAGAAAGTATAGTACAAACATCCAAAGAGACAAATAACAAAGAAAGAAAGAAGGAACAACCAACAATCTAAGAAAGAGAAAGAAAGAATATGTAGATATAAAGAGAAAAAACGAAAAACTAACAATCCATATAGACAATGAAACAAAAAAGGCAACGATAAACAAGCTATTTTCTTGTATATTTGGGGTTCTCACAGCCATGGTTTGAGAATTCAAGTGCGCTACTACGTCGCTGTCTGATTTTGGGTAGACATTTAGAGAAATTCTGAAAACAAAGGAAACTATAAGCAGCAGCACAGAACACTTGAGCCTACAAGTTTTTCTATGGTGTCTATATATATATAATATATATATATATATGTACGTGTATATATTAAGTCCTTCCCTTCATAGTTGTTCATTTATCTCTGCTGCTCTAAATGTTGTTGTTCATTATTCATTATCTTCTACTTTCGGATACCTAGCGATCAAATTGGCTTTGAGGACGGATTTAGGCGTAATTGCTTTTTTCATATCTCGAAGATAATACACCCTAAATTACAGGGGCGTTTCCCGAGTAGTCTCATCTTCAGCCCAAGCACCTTGAAAGAATTTAAATTTTAAATTTTATTTAAAACGTGACGACATTTCATGCCATAATTTAATGCAAAGATTAGAATGGAGGATATTCAGGACTGTATATGCAGTTTCTTTACGCAAATTCTAACTTCTCCACAATCAGTACTTCAGAAACAGTGCTGATATCCCGTCCGTGAAGAAGTATGGAAAAATACATCGAAAGTTTTTAAATGCATCTTTATTTTCCAGTAGCATGTGTTATATATGAATGAATATATACGTCATTCCTGTATATGAGTATACACATCTCCACGCTTATGTATGTGGTACACACACATATACACATGTATGTGGTACGCATACATGTGTATATGTGTGTGTATGTGTATTGTCTTGCTATTAAAATAAATTTTGTGTTAAAAGAAAAATTATTGGAAAATGTGAAAGTATGCAATCTACACTTGAGAGACGCTTTCGGCAGAAGAAATGTAAAGGATATTGTAACATGCTCAAGTGCTTGTTGTAAAATCATATATTTTAACTATTGCTTCAGATAAATTCAAACAAGTATTTACACTTCTAGGTAAAATAACATTTTTTATGTGTGCATAAAGACAAATTTATGAATTAAGCGGGAAAGTTATTTCCTTTAAGTTTTCAGAATAAGTGAGTTGGATGGTCTTGCTATTGGTTTGGAAACCATTGTGAAATATCGGAAGTCATTTGTTGTTAGCAATTACATTGTTATTTGTCCAGTTATTTGCGCATGCTTTCGTTAAGTTTCGGTAAACTCCCCCTGTGTTTGGAGCACCATTGCTGAATGACAGAGTTTAAGTTGCGCAATGCAAGCTGATCGCAACATTTTAAGTGGCGCAATGCAAGCTGATCGCAACATTTTAAGTTGCGCAATGCAAGCTGATCGCAACATTTTAAGTGGCGCAATGCAAACTGATCGCAACAGTTTTTTTTCATTGTCTCTAAAACCGACTTATGGAAAACTTGTGCTGCTAATCAAACGTGTCACATTTTTAAACTACGAAAATACAGATGCCTCTGACATTGTCCGTTGACTTGAATTTTACAAACACAACGTTTCAGGCACCTGGATGCTTCCGTCGTCAGGAATAAACATCGTGCCCAGCTGGGTTTCTGCAAGCAGCCTGAAGTAATAATAATCACACAAGTTTTGATTTTCCTCCCTCAACTTTTTCAAAATATTTTTCACTCTAAACAAAAATATTAAAGGGGGTTGCTCAAAATAAATTAAAGCGCATGTAAGGCGTAATGTCAAATATAATTTATTTTGTTCGATTTCAACCAAAATTGGAATAAAGGTAAAGGTAAAGTTTTCCCTACAACAGGCCACGAAGGCCCAGAGGGGGAGTAGAGGTATAGCTCTACTCTTTCTTTAACCCTGGCACTAGATGAGGGTGGGTGGTCAACTCCACGCCCCGGTCGCTTTAACCCCCGGGAAAGAGACACGGTACCCATTGCAAAATTGGAATACAGCGACAAATTTCAATAAAGTTCGGCAGCATTATTTCCATAAACTAATCTTAGACGTATTTGATTTGTTTCATGCATAGCTACAAACAGACATAGAGAAGGACGGACTGACGGAATGAGTGATTTCAGCAGGACTTCCGCACGGTTGCGAAACTTCGTAAAACGGATAGCGAAATAATCACAAGACTGACAGACAAATATATGCGCAGAAACACAAAGATAATGGGGGAGAGAATGATACAGAAATAAATAAAATGACAGAGAAAAAACGGTACTTTGAATTTTACATACCTTAAACTAACTTCAATCGGAAATGCACAAAATTTAATTTCAGTCAAAAGGGCCGCTTCCTTCCATACACTTTTCAATTAATCATTCATCAATCACTCTTCCTTTTCCTGCTTGACCGATAAGCGACCAGCGCTCAGCCCGATGCTCTGCCAGCTTTGCGTCGTAGGCCGCTTGTTGGGGAGGTTTAACAGTCGACGACTGGAGCTAGACAAACGATCGCAGTGATAATAGTCTTTAGAAAGTTTAATAAAAACTGGCTAGAACGTCTGGCCGACGCTTATCGGTCAAGTAGGGAAAAACACGCTATATTATCATAACTTCTAATTCTAAGTGTTCCACACAGTCGTGAACAAAGGTCAAATATTTCTCTGACGTTCTGCTCTGAACAGCCTGAAGTCCCCCAGAGAATAGGCTTAACTCCCAGCTGGATCCGTCTCTCTTGAGGAAACTCATTCCATTATTGTTTTTTCCAGTAATTTCAATATGTGTCCTTTCTTCGGGATGAGAGAAGATATTTCCATAATCGCACACAGTACTAATTAAAGATGATTTCAGGATACACAAATCTTATAAAATCTGACCTGAATATCTCTGTAATTAAAAGAGTTTGCTACAGGCTGGATGATCGTGATGCAATTTCCAGTGGGATCAAGTTTCTCTTCTTTACCGCGAGCACAGTCCTTTTGAGAGCGTACCAAAATTGCCCCCATTGGCGCTGGGCAGTCTTATTTAGCTTCCTGCACACAGACCCTCCCCCCCCCCCCCCAAGAACGGCTAAAAACTTCTAAGCCATACGTACGCCTCAAGGAAACGGTGCTTAGACCGTACGAAAATTTCACGACTACGCATTTGTAATCTGTGTTAAAGCAACTTCATAGAGACGGAAGTTGCTTAAGAATCTGATATTTGCTCAGCGAGTCAAGACATATCTTTTCATTTTATGGAAAAGCAAAGTTCATAACTGGCCGCCACCGGTACCTATCTTGAAGTTAAAAGTATTCAGTCGACATTCTCAAAGTATGTCTGTCTAACAGTTCTTCCAGTGTTAACCTCCACTCTACGTTAGGTCTCCGTGTACATTTACCGGCTAAACTTCGTGCAAGCATTCTTGAAGTATCTCATGTTGTGCTTGACTGAAACAAGTGAGCTGTTCACATGTGTCATGCACATGCTGCGAAGTGACTGACACACTAGCTGAAAGCTCACTTGCCTTCAGTCATTGAAATTCCCATGCTGCTCCCCGGAACGCAATAACTGGAGATTAGAGCGGCATTACATTTCGGCCTGTGTCAACATGGCGGCGCGGCTTAGCGCCGTGTTACTCGTATTTGTGTGAGAATTCACTCGCTTATGTTGGCTGCATTGCGAACATCAGAACGTTTGTTTATTACACGGTATACGTCTGTCTGTGCTTTCTGGCGAGGCTACCTAGGCTACTTCTATGAGTAGGAATTTCATTTTTTTAGAAACCAAAAACCGGGATCTGTAATAACATGCAGGGGGCGGAGTTGAGGGCGACGCGTAGAAGACAAATTTTAAACCGTTCCGCAATTAAAGAATCAAAGTATTTTATTAACATTTTTTATATTGTTCATATCGTTCATTGTAGCTAATCAAAACACACAATACTCAAACCAACAAAATGCTGTCTTATTATTTTTAGATGTTCTATATTACAATATCTGTAGATATCTACACCTACTGTTACGACGTACGTCATACATCTGTAGATATCTACATCTACTGTGACGACATACGTCATACATCTGTAGATATCTACATCTACTGTGACGACGTACGTCATACGTCTGTAGATATCTACATCTACTGTGACGGCGTACGTCATACATCTGTAGATATCTACATCTACTGTGACGACATGCGTCATACATCTGTAGATAGCTACATCTACTGTGACGACATACGTCATACATCTGTACATATCTACATCTACTGTGACGACGTAGTCATACATCTGTAGATATCTACATCTACTGTGACGACGTACGTCATACATCTGTAGATATCTACATCTACTGTGACGACATACGTCATACATCTGTAGATATCTACATCTACTGTGACGACGTACGTCATACATCTGTAGATATCTACATCTACTGTGACGACTTACGTCATACATCTTTAGATATCTACATCTACTATGACGACGTACGTCATACGTCTTTAGATATCTACATCTACTATGACGACGTACGTCATACATCTTTAGATATCTACGTCTACTGTGACGACGTACGTCATACATCTGTAGATATCTACATCTACTGTGACGACGTACGTCATACTTCTTTAGATATCTACATCTACTATGAAGACGTACGTCATACATCTTTAGATATCTACATCTACTCTGACGACGTACGTCATACATCTTTAGATATCTACATCTACTATGACGACGTACGTCATACATCTGTAGATATCTACATCTACTGTGACGACGTACGTCATACATCTATAGATATCTACATCTACTGTGACGACGAACGTCATACATCTTAGATATCTACATCTACTATGACGACGTACGTCATACATCTTTAGAATCTACGTCTACTGTGACGACGTACGTCATACATCTGTAGGTATCTACATCTACTGTGACGACGTACGTCATACGTCTTTAGATATCTACATCTACTATGACGACGTACGTCATACATCTTTAGATATCTACGTCTACTGTGACGACGTACGTCATACATCTGTAGATATCTACATCTACTGTGACGACGTACGTCATACGTCTTTAGATATCTACATCTACTATGACGACGTACGTCATACATCTTTAGATATCTACGGCTACTGTGACGACGTACGTCATACATCTGTAGATATCTACATCTACTGTGACGACGTACGTCATACGTCTTTAGATATCTACATCTACTATGACGACGTACGTCATACATCTGTAGATATCTACATCTACTGTGACGACGTACGTCATACGTCTTTAGATATCTACATCTACTATGACGACGTACGTCATACATCTTTAGATATCTACGTCTACTGTGACGACGTACGTCATACATCTGTAGATATCTACATCTACTGTGACGACGTACGTCATACGTCTTTAGATATCTACATCTACTATGACGACGTACGTCATACATCTTTAGATATCTACATCTACTGTGACGACGTACGCCATACAAAATTAAGACCTAAAGATACAATGTAATAACAATAAATAATTAGTGCATTTATTCATAGTCTTGACATGTCTTTCCTAAACCTTCGCAGTCTCAGTATAATCACTAACTTACACATCTTCCTCTCCTTCCTTCATTCTTCCTTTTAGTGGCTGCTCGATGCACCTCGTGCTCCAACACATCTTTCCTCCCAACGTGCGACAGTCGACATTTCGTATGCATTATGTGAAATGTCCTGTTTTTTATGACTTGAAAAAATTCTGGGACACTTGGCTTACAGAACTGAATTCTGCGGCACTGTGACAGAGCTCTTTTAACTCCATAAAGCGGAACGAGTGCGATCACTATGAGTCCGTTCTGGCAGCAGCTTAGAAACCGATTCCCGGCAAAACCAAAAATATTAAAACACAAAATTATAACTGATTGAAAACAAACCGTAAGACAGAAAGTCATGAGCAGAAAAAGAGTACGAAATTTAGCAGTTATTGCAGTCTTTACATCGTAATTATTGTACACATGAATTTGATTTAAAATACAGCATTAGCAGAAGGAAGATGGCGAAACTTTACAGTTTCTACTGCTCGCAGCACAACATAAGGAAGATAGTCGACGGAGGACATGTACTAGGCATGCTACATTCGTAAAATGCGTGGTAGAAGAATCTTCAGTCAGA
The DNA here is from genome assembly GCA_021186555.1 of Reticulitermes speratus. Classification (NCBI taxonomy): domain Eukaryota; kingdom Metazoa; phylum Arthropoda; class Insecta; order Blattodea; family Rhinotermitidae; genus Reticulitermes; species Reticulitermes speratus. The sequence continues at coordinate 12,745,241 of JAJKFL010000010.1, forward strand.
AGGCATGAAAAAAAGAGAACAACTGCAAGATCTACGCGTAGATGGGAGCGTAATATTAAAATTAATTTCATAGATATAAAATATTGAATAAACGGAATGATTTAGCTACCACAGGGTAAGATTCATGAATGAACTATTCTGTGCACTTTAATAGAAATTTGAGTTCCCAAATAAGGCAGAGAATATTTGAGAAGCTGAATTATTTTCCCAACGGGAAATGTGCTCCATTAAGTTAATTAGATATAATTACGGAGCACCGTTTTTCCGTAGAAGAAAAATTAATTGCACTAACGTAACAAATAACAAGAAATGTAGATGTAGAATAAAAAGGGTAAAAATTGAGATAGATGAAATTTCAGTTTGGTCATAATGAGTTTTGATTTTAAAATAGCCAATATGTGGAATATAATTTTTTCTTAGAGCGCTCAATTTTCAATACCGCGGTAATGACTGTTGACCAGGGCGTTACACTATTCGTATAGAAAGAGAGAGCCGATTTTTTGTATGTGTTTCTCATTAATTATTCTGTTCTAACTTATCAATGCTACGTTGAAAAAGGCCATGGCCGCTATTTTCTCTACCTACCCTTTGACATAAACGCGGGTCTGCCTGACAGTCATTTAATTTCATCCAAATTTACAGATGATATTTAGTTATTCAGTCCATAAACTGATATCTGACAGAAATTACACACTTCGTGCCCTCGAAGGGAGCGTACAGCCACATGAAAATGTTTAAAAACAAAAGTTTCATTTCTGCAATGCATCATTCATTGCACTGCGATAGCGAAGTCAATAGCGTGCAGACGGTGTTTAGAGAACGGCATTCAGCTTGCGCCGTTTCAAAGCTCAAAGGGTTATTGTCTTCGGTTGAGCGGTATCAAAGATGTTGCCCATATGGATGCTCGTCTAGTGGATGTTGCGTCATTAGGAACTGTAGCCATGCTTCAAAAGCAGAGCCAGGATAGTCACTACTAGGTTACAAAAGTGGGGCCGAAGATGTAAGAAAGGAACCAGGAACACGAAATAAATATATATATATAAATATATATATAAATATATAAATCGTTATAAAGTTTATGTGATTAGAATACGAAATACATGGATACCAACTGTAACATTGGAATATCAATTAGGAGGACATAGGATTATAGCACGACATACAAAGTGATAGGAAGAACAATCATTGCTGTAGCTATATTTTTCTTGGCTCTTGGGTCTAGTTATCAAAATGGCCGCCGCTAAGACAAATTATGAACTTTCCAAGAACATATTTCCTTATTGCGTTTCCTTTTACTTGGCTCAGGAAGTTAAAACATGTCGAGAGCATCCAATCGAATTTTATTTAAAATACGTATTTTACTGCCCACTTTTTCTCCTCTTGGCTCTACCCCCTGGGGTGCCCGACCCATAGGTCCCCAACCCCAGCTACGCTTTTGAAAAAAAGTTTCATGTGTAGGCTAAACAGGAAAATTAAACCTAAACTGTGAAGCTGCTGCTGCTGCTGATGATGATGATGATGCACTAATGTCACTAACTGGAAACTGTAGGGGATTATAAAGTTTCTAGCTTGTATGCCTACGAAACGAAAATGTGATTAAATGAAAGCTATAGCAGAGTCCGAGTGGGCAAACATCTGTAAGAAGGGTTTGACATAGGAAGACACTTTATCGCCATTGCTTTTTAACCGTGCTTTGGAATATGCCATTAGGAGGGTTCAGGCAAACCAGGAGGGCTTGAAATTAAATGGTACACATCAGCTTCTGGTTTATGCTGATGATGGTAATATACGGTGGGAAGGCATACACGCTGCAAGGCAAAGCACAGAAGCTTTATTAATCATTCATAACGAGATTTGTCTAGAAGTAAATGCTGACCAAACTAACTGTAAGTTTATGTCTCCTGAAAAGAATGCAGGACAATATCTTACAATAAAAATAGGTAATAAATCCTTTGAAAGACTGGAATAGGTCATATATTGGGAAAAACAATAGCAAAGTAAAATAGCGTTCATAAGGAACTGAGAGCAGTTGAAATCGGGGAATGCTTGCTATCATTCGGTGTAGCATCTTTCGTCTTCCACTTCGCTTTCCCAAAACATAAAAACTAAAATTTACAGAATTGTAACTTCGCTCGTTGTCTTATGCGGGTATGAAACATGGTCTCTCGTACCGAGGGAGGAACGTAGACTGAAGATCTTTGAGAACAGGGTGCTGAGAAAGATATTTGGGCTTAAGAGGGACGAGATAACAGGGGAGTGTTGAAGACTTCATAATGAAGATTTTTACGGTTTCTGCTCCTCACCAAGTATTATTTGCGTGATACAATAAAAAAGAATGAGATAGACGGGGCATGTAGAACGTATGGGAAGAGGAGGGGTGGGAAAACCTGCGGGCAAAAGATCACCTAGAAAATCTAGACGTAGATGGGAGTATAATGTTAAAACGGATCTTCAAGAAGTGAGATGGAGACGTGGACTTAATTGATCTGCTTCATGATAGGGACAGGTGGCCTTCTGTTGTAAATGCGATAATGAAATTTCAACTTCCAAAAAATGCGGGGAATTTCTTTACTAGTTGAGGATCTGTTAGCTTCTCGAGAAGGATTCTGCTCATGGAGTTAGTTGGATAAAGGTAAAAGGTAAAGCAATCCCATTACATACCTGGACAGGCCCTTAGGCTTCCAGGAGGTTGAGGCTCCCAGATTTCTGAAAAGTCTTTCCTTTCTTTTTTGTCCCCTCGAGCCTAAAGTCAAAGGTATTACAGTGCTTCTGCACCTCGGTAATTGTTTGCTGGCGCACATGATGTAACATCCCAGAAGAACTGAAGCTTCAGCAACGTCGCTGTGGGAACTTCAAATATCGCATTAGGGCACTTACTTGCCTATTATGGTAACTATAAGCATTACACAGTTATGAATGAATATGACTGGATAATGGAAAACGGGGTCGATTTTTTAGTATTCATCGGCGTTTAGATGGTTCCAATTTCAAATTTCTGCACAGAACATTTTTTCAGTCCATCCAGGCGAATAGAAAAATAATATCTAAGATAAAGTAATTTTTTCCTCCCACATTATTTCCAGTTTATTATTCAGCAGCCACTCTGGCATGTGATTCTGTCCGATCTGAGCTGTTAATATTGTCTTGAAATACAGAATAAACGAATAAATGTAATAAGATGCGTGAGTTTTGAAATACATTGTATTTAGGTATTCATTCTTCTACAATATGACTTCGCGTTCCTGTTTAGTTCCCTGTATTTCCAGGCAGCTTCTTGGTCTCGAAATGTCGCGAAGCACATAACCCACTGAGGAGGCGTCATAACTCCGACACAGTCCACTCCGGTACGAAAATTTAAACCTTGCATTGCAGTCATTCCTAGATACCTGTTTTTCCTGCAGTCATGGACACTTACAATTTAGGAATTTATCTTTATTCGTGAATGTAGACTGTAAAATTGTAAAATATGTGGAATTTTTAGTCTGGTTGCTGTGGCACTGAACCGTAGTTACAATGGAAAAGCCCCGCTCCACGGCCGCACTCTTTGCTTACCTGCAATAGTAATGGATAACATGACTGAAAAGCAATTCTTATGGTCGAACTTCATATGTAAACCAATAAGAATTTCGACCTTTTCGTTACACAAACTTTCAACCACTCAAACCCGTGACAATTCCATTTGGAATTGTAATCAGTGGTACAAAACACGATTTAAATCCAGGGTCCTCTTTTAGAATATCGAATCTGATCAGCAAATATTTTACGACCAGGAAACCGGGTTCGATTGCGACAGAACCAAGGAACATTTATCTTCTTCAAAACTTTCAGACAGGACCTGGACCCCCCCCCCCCCCCCCCAAATCTCCTATTCAATGTACACCTGGGGCTCCATTCTCGGAGGCAAAGGGGCCATAACGTGAAGCTCACCATTTACCTTAGTCTATTGACGAGGTTACGAATGCGTGGAATTATATCTCCACTCACCCACATGTCTTCATGGAGCAGACAGAAACAACTTTAACTTTACTGTAAATTTGCAGATTATACGATGTCATATTATGTTCAAAATAAGGAAAAGAGTGTTAAACACTCAAAATCTATTCGATATAAAATTAGCTCTGCAACTGTTAGAAGTGTTCTATAACTCTTTACTCACACTCTGCCTGTGCATGACAAAATGTGCTGTGTCCTCTAATCGTATTAATACTTAATGTAAAGATGCAACTTAATCTGTTCGCCCTCCCAGCGCACTGAACCTCTGTCACACATAATGAATTATTCATGTGTGATAGCAGACATTACTACAGACTCGGAAATGGCGCGAGTAAAGTTAATTAGAAAATGTAATCTCTGAATTTCGGTGAATATTGTAGCCGGCTATATGGTAAAATATTGTACTTACAGTGCAAGCTTAATTGTCAGTGGAAGCTCATAAGAACATTCGTTACGGGCTTCTTATTGATCTTTGTACTTCCGACTGTCTGTCAGCGATGTCTTCGAGTCGGCTCCACTGCTCTGCGGAAACTACATCAGTTCTGCAGGCCTCGCACCACAAATAAACTACATCAGTTCTGCAGGCCTCGCACCACAAATAAACTACATCAGTTCTGCAGGCCTCACACCACAAATAAACTACATCAGTTCTGCCGGCCTCACACCACAAATAAACTACATCAGTTCTGCATGCCTCACACCATAAATAAACTACATCAGTTCTGCCGGCCTCGCACCACAAATAAACTACATCAGTTCTGCAGGCCTCGCACCACAAATAAACTACATCAGTTCTGCAGGCCTCGCACCACAAATAAACTACATCAGTTCTGCCGGCCTCACACCACAAATAAACTACATCAGTTCTGCAGGCCTCGCACCACAAATAAACTACATCAGTTCTGCCGGCCTCACACCACAAATAAACTACATCAGTTCTGCAGGCCTCGCACCACAAATAAACTACATCAGTTCTGCCGGCCTCACACCACAAATAAACTACATCAGTTCTGCAGGCCTCGCACTACAAATAAACTACATCAGTTCTGCAGGCCTCGCACCACAAATAAACTACATCAGTTCTGCAGGCCTCGCACCACAAATAAACTACATCAGTTCTGCAGGCCTCGCACCACAAATAAACTACATCAGTTCTGCAGGCCTCGCACCACAAATAAACTACATCAGTTCTGCAGGCCTCGCACCACAAATAAACTACATCAGTTCTGCAGGCATCGCACCACAAATAAACTACATCAGTTCTGCAGGCCTCGCACCACAAATAAACTACATCAGTTCTGCCGGCCTCACACCACAAATAAACTACATCAGTTCTGCAGGCCTCACACCACAAATAAACTACATCAGTTCTGCAGGCCTCGCACCACAAATAAACTACATCAGTTCTGCAGGCCTCGCACCACAAATAAACTACATCAGTTCTGCAGGCCTCACATCACAAATAAACTACATCAGTTCTGCAGGCCTCACACCACAAATAAACTCTACACCATTCTTAAATACATAAACAATGTATGGGATCATAAATGAGAAAAGAGTTCTTTAGCTAAGTAGGTCAGACGAAATACGGAGAAGACAACGTTGGTTTTCATTCATTTCCGAAGTACAGTCTCAAAAAGTGCTATATAACCTTAACCGTGCATATATTATTATCCAAGCCCAGTTTCATTCAACAGAAGTATGGTGCATTTCGCAATTTATTTTAACTTTTTAGGCATCTTTACACTAGGAGTGAACGTGAACTTAAAGATTTCCATCCTCTATGGGTGTGTGTGTGTGTGCGTGCGTGCTTGCGACTTTCTTATTTCCTAAATAATTGACAGATTTTGGTGAAAATTGTTACGGACCTTACGTATTTGATTCCACGCAAACATCGTAAATTTTCATTTAATTATTAATCCGCGCACGACAGTGCGAACTTATGAGGTGGGAAGGAAAATACTCTCTTTACTTCAGGACCTTGACATAATGTATTGTAAGAGGCCTCCGAAAAATATGTGCCTTTTCTTCGGCTAAGTGTTTGGGTATATAATAACAGGTTGAATGGCAAAATATATTTCCTTAGCTTCCTGTTTGATTGTTTAGCCGTCCACTTGAACCTGCCCGGCCCCGGTTGCTCAGCTGCACAGTCCACTTGAACTTGCCGGGCTCCGGTTGCTCAGCTGCACAGTCCACTTGAACCTGCCGGGCTCCGGTTGCTCAGCTGCACAGTCCACTTGAACCTGCCGGGCTCCGGTTGCTCAGCTGCACAGTCCACTTAAACTTGCCGGGCTCCGGTTGCTCAGCTGCACAGTCCACTTGAACCTGCCGGGCTCCGGTTGCTCAGCTGCACAGTCCACTTGAACTTGCCGGGCTCCGGTTGCTCAGCTGCACAGTCCACTTGAACCTGCCGGGCTCCGGTTGCTCAGCTGCACAGTCCACTTGAACCTGCCGGGCTCCGGTTGCTCAGCTGCACAGTCCACTTGAACTTGCCGGGCTCCGGTTGCTCAGCTGCACAGTCCACTTGAACCTGCCGGGCTCGGTTGCTCAGCTGCACAGTCCACTTGAACCTGCCGGGCTCCGGTTGCTCAGCTGCACAGTCCCCGTCGCTTTGCACGATCCTTATTTCAAGGAATATTTACTGGGGAATGACAAGCGGACTGCATAAACACAATGTTTTTCGTTAATTAATGCTCACATCTCTTACCTTTTAATTAATTGAATTAATATAATTTTGAATTTGATTCAAGTTTAATTTATTTTATTTTATTTCAATTCGACTATGAAATTGGTAGGCGAAGATAAATGCTGGTGATTCTCTTAATACAAAGGACGAACAAATTGAATGTCCAAGAAAGAACGATGCTCTTCAGTATCTGTATCGATAATAATAATGCGAGGCCAGAAATATTCACGGTCCTTCGAACGTCTTGGTAAGCTTTCTTATCTCTTTCCTTTGTTCAGAAACAGTCAGCCTGCAGGCAAGCTTTTTAGAAAATACATTTTCGAAAGGTCCACTTACATGCTTAGTCTGAGTGTCGCCAGAAAGGGAAGAGACTTTAAAGCCTTCCATGGAAGTGAGGATGGTTACAGCGATGCCATCTCTGTGACATGCATGTCTCAAGTGACGATGGTTACAGCGATGCCATCTCTATGACATGCATGTCTCAAGTGAGGATGGTTACAGCGATGCCATCTCTATGACATGCATGTCTCAAGTGACGATGGTTACAGCGATGCCATCTCTATGACATGCATGTCTCAAGTGAGGATGATTACAGCGATGCCATCTCTATGACATGCACGTCTCAAGTGAGGATGGTTACAGCGATGCCATCTCTATGACATGCATGTCTCAAGTGAGGATGGTTACAGCGATGCCATCTCTATGACATGCATGTCTCAAGTGACGATGGTTACAGCGATGCCATCTCTATGACATGCATGTCTCAAGTGAGGATGGTTACAGCGATGCCATCTCTATGACATGCATGTCTCAAGTGAGGATGGTTACAGCGATGCCATCTCTATGACATGCACGTCTCAAGTGAGGATGGTTACAGCGATGCCATCTCTATGACATGCATGTCTCAAGTGACGATGGTTACAGCGATGCCATCTCTATGACATGCATGTCTCAAGTGAGGATGGTTACAGCGATGCCATCTCTATGACATGCATGTCTCAAGTGACGATGGTTACAGCGATGCCATCTCTATGACATGCATGTCTCAAGTGACGATGGTTACAGCGATGCCATCTCTATGACATGCATGTCTCAAGTGAGGATGGTTACAGCGATGCCATCTCTATGACATGCATGTCTCAAGTGAGGATGGTTACAGCGATGCCATCTCTATGACATGCATGTCTCAAGTGCGATCGGCAGTTAGACATTTGAACTGAGTAACATCTCCGCGCACTCCAAATTTTAATAATGCAATTTTGAATTAATTTAAATATTGTTATATAAAGCAGATAATACCTAAATTAGCAGCTTATCCTTGCTTGTTCGGGAGGTCTCATAGGCAGGGGAGCACCGAAGGGAGGGGGGGGCGGGGGTGTCGGGCTGCAGCTCACACAAATTGAAATTTAAAAAAAAAAACATTTTGTAGACACGATATCAAAGGTTTTACGTGATTTACCCTTCAGCCAATATCAGCCACTGTAATCGGCTGATGACAGTGGCTGATATCGGCTGATGACAGTGCATCAAAAGTTTTAAAAATAAAATAAGAGACTTAGGATAAATTAGATGAAATTAAAAAACAAAGGTTAGAACTTGTGATTTAAATTAGGTCAGCAAGTCATGACACATACAGTTATATTTGTATATATAAATGCCGTTGCCAAGTGTTATGTTACTGTTATACTTACGACATAATTTTTATAACAACATTTTTTAAATCAAACAAATTATATATAACCTCAGAGTCAGCTCACTCCCAGGGAAACATTCTTCCTACACACCTACACAGGGTTAAACTACGGACACGCCATTTATTCTGGACGAGACACTAGACCGGTCAAGCAATCAGCTTCATGAACCTGTCGGTTTATCGCATGAGAACAGAACCCGGTACCCGTTGAATAGGAGGCTGTTGGGTTCCACAACCTGTCTGGACGTCAAGCTATATGATTACAAACAAAGCTAAAGCCCGCGGTAGGTTTCAGAGCGCTACTATCTTTTTTGCAGATTAGAGAATAACTCCTGCCCCCATTTTCAGCAAAAATATTGCGGTATTGGTGGGGTAAGATAATATTGCGGTATTGGTGGGGTAAGATAATATTGCGGTATTGGTGGGGTAAGATAATATTGCGGTATTGGTGGGGTAAAATAATATTGCGGTATTGGTGGGGTAAGATAATATTGCGGTATTGGTGGGGTAAGATAATATTGCGGTATTGGTGGGGTAAGATAATATTGCGGTATTGGTGGGGTAAGATAATATTGCGGTATTGGTAGGGTAAGATAATATTGCAGAATGGATAATTATACTCTACACTGAAAAATTATTACGCCCATTATGTCTTTTGCCAACAGCGCAAATTGCAAGGATATGGCGCGTATGAGTGAAAGCGAGAGGCGATGGTGACTCAGTAGAAGGAGAGTAAATGAGCAAGGAGAGAAATGGCACCTCGACACGTACTGTACCGGTCTTCCGAGATGTGACGATGTATGGCTTTGCAGATAAGCACCAGCGCTTCGAAGGAACCTGTTTCCTCCATATTTAGCCTAAAGATGTATGATGACAGTAGAATGGTAAGAAATTTCGGTACGCGGGTACCGAAATGTATGACGTCACGTCTCGAAAGACGAAATGTCAGTAGTCCCTGCGTACGCATGACAGGGCTTACTGTAAACAGATCTATTGTTTTATATGTGTTGTTATTGGTAAGTTAACAAACACAAAACTGGGGACAGAACGAGCTTTTGAGGTGACATCAGAAAAATTTACACGCGATAATTGCCAAAAGAAGTACTGTAAATTCAGGACCATAAACCATATAAAAGGAAACAGACATTATTTCGGCTTGGAACTGCATGTAATGTTTGTTTGTTCAATTTTGCTGTTATGTTAATCGATTTATTTGACCCGTGATTTAGGCCGAAGTTTCTCTTCAAAAATTAATTTTTCCACGCAGAAGGTTCGTTTATTTTACTCATATAACCAACAAAAACCGTAGTTACGCCAGTAACCATACTTAAAAATTCTTACCTTTAGAAATATCTGTATGGAACTGTCTTAATGAGTGCCTGTCGTAGGAACTGTCTTAATGAGTGCCTGTGTAGGAACTGTCTTAATGAGTGCCTGTCATAGGAACTGTCTTAATGAGTGCCTGTCGTAGGAACTGTCTTAATGAGTGCCTGTCGTAGGAACTGTCTTAATGAGTGCCTGTCGTAGGAACTGTCTTATGAGTGCCTGTCATAGGAACTGTCTTAATGAGTGCCTGTCATAGGAACTGTCTTAATGAGTGCCTGTCATAGGAACTGTCTTAATGAGTGCCTGTCGTAGGAACTGTCTTAATGAGTGCCTGTCGTAGGAACTGTCTTAATGAGTGCCTGTCGTAGGAACTGTCTTAATGAGTGCCTGTCATAGGAACTGTCTTAATGAGTGCTGTCGTAGGAACTGTCTTAATGAGTGCCTGTCATAGGAACTGTCTTAATGAGTGCCTGTCATAGAACTGTCTTAATGAGTGCCTTCGTAGGAACTGTCTTAATGAGTGCCTGTCGTAGGAACTGTCTTAATGAGTGCCTGTCGTTAGGAACTGTCTTAATGAGTGCCTGTCATAGGAACTGTCTTAATGAGTGCCTGTCGTAGGAACTGTCTTAATGAGTGCCTGTCTAGGAACTGTCTTAATGAGTGCCTGTCGTAGGAACTGTCTTAATGAGTGCCTGTCATAGGAACTGTCTTAATGAGTGCCTGTCATAGGAACTGTCTTAATGAGTGCCTGTCATAGGAACTGTCTTAATGAGTGCCTGTCATAGGAACTGTCTTAATGATGGTGCCTGTCCGTTAGGAACTGTCTTAATGAGCCTGGCTTCTAATAGTGCCTGTCATAGGAACTGTCTTAATGAGTGCCTGTCATAGGAACTGTCTTAATGAGTGCCTGTCGTAGGAACTGTCTTAATGAGTGCCTGTCGTAGGAACTGTCTTAATGAGTGCTGTCATAGGAACTGTCTTAATGAGTGCCTGTCGTAGGAACTGTCTAATGAGTGCTGTCTAGAACTGTCTTAATGAGTGCCTGTCGTAGGAACTGTCTTAATGAGTGCCTGTCGTAGGAACTGTCTTAATGAGTGCCTGTCGTAGGAACTGTCTTAATGAGTGCCTGTGAACTGTCTAATGAGTGCTGTCGTAGAACTGTCTTAATGAGTGCCTGTCGTAGGAACTGTCTTAATGAGTGCCTGTCGTAGGAACTCAATTACGCATGTACTGTCATTGTCTGCATAACATATGTATCAAATCTTACCGACACAATCGAGCTCCACGCTACTTTTACGAAATTTTGAGAAGTTATCTGCTCGGGAAATTGTGCAGAAAATTCACCGTTAGAGAAGTAACTGATATCGCAAACCTGGCACGATATTGCCCCAGATGGTTGTCGCAAGAGGCGTTATTTTACGTACTTTCCGCCGTTATGTCCATGCCTGCATAACTGAATCGATAGCAGTGTAGACATCTTTTCTCAGTCTGCATGTACCTCTGACCACTTAACAAAATGAAGTTCTGCAGATTCCTTCCAAAAAATTTCTTAACTCGCAGAAACCTGCGCACAATATACGGTGATAGGTGAAGTTGTGATATTTAAGTGGTAACATTGTGCTTCCTTATCAGGTTAGGGTAATGAGATACGATGACTCAGAAGGCTATCGAGTGAGCAAGAGCCTCTATGAAAGCCTGAGAAGTTATCAACGATTTAAAAATAAGAAACCTGAAATTTAGAAACCTTTCAATGTCACACCACCAACTAAATGCACTTTGTTAAAAAAAAACAATATAAGGTTTCTTTAAAATCGTTAAAAACCCCCTACATATGTTTCGGTTTCTAGAAAACCATCATCAGGGAGGTCACACAACCGCACTTTTCAAATCACGTCCATGCTTTCGTCTAACAGCACACGCCATGCAGTTCACCACCTTTACTGCTGCTATTTACAGTATCACTTGTGAGCACCATATGTTAAAATGAGAATAGAATGGATAAATATTAAAACTGTGAAACATATCGTGCACTGTCAGTGAACTTGTTGTGAGATATATCGTGCACTGTCAGTGAACTGTTGTCGTTGTGTTGCCATGGTGGAGATCTAATAGCTTCGCTTGTCGTTAGATATGTTGAAGGATCATGGTGCCGTGTACACTGTTGTTTCCCTAAGTTGTTTGATGTGCACTGTGTTGTCCACGTGTGCTCCCAAGTGACACTGTAAATAGCAGTGAAGTTGGTGAACTGCATGGCGTGTGCTGTTAGACGAACGCATGGACGTGATTTAAAAAGTGCGGTTGTGTGACCCCCTGATGATGGTTTTATAGAAACCGAAACATATGTAGGGGGTTTTTAACGATTTCAAACAAACCTTATATTGGTTTTTTTTAAATAAAGTGCATTTAGTTGGTGGTGTGACATTGATCAGTGTGACATTGGTTAGTGTGACATTGGTTAGTGTGACATTGGTTAGTGTGACATTGGTTAGTGTGACATTGGTTAGTGTGACATTGGTTAGTGTGACATTGGTTAGTGTGACATTGGTTAGTGTGACATTGGTTAGTGTGACATTGGTTAGTGTGACATTGGTTAGTGTGACATTGGTTAGTGTGACATTGGTTAGTGTGACATTGGTTAGTGTGACATTGGTTAGTGTGACATTGGTTAGTGTGACATTGGTTAGTGTGACATTGGTTAGTGTGACATTGGTTAGTGTGACATTGGTTAGTGTGACATTGGTTAGTGTGACATTGGTTAGTGTGACATTGGTTAGTGTGACATTGATCAGTGAAAATGCACGGTCAACTTACAATAAAATTAGAAACCTTTATTAAGTCAATGGAACGTATATTAGTAAAATAATAATTTTAGTAGCAATAGTGACATACAAATTGAGGGACGGAGATACCAAAGCAAAAATCCTAAATATTTTGCTGTTTCGCTTAACATTTGTGGGTCCTCAGTATAAACTTTCCTGTAGGTGACCATCCTGGCGCCTATAACTTTGAGGTTGCTCTTAGAGTTTGGAACATTTGTGCACCCTGCATGTATGTATGTATGTATTGTATGTATGTACGCATGTATGTATGCATTATGTACGTACGTATGCATACACAAAGGAACCGTCTCAGGAATATAATACCCGTTTCTAATCCTCAGTACAAAGGACATAGTTCTCCCACTTAATGGATTCTTCTCTTGAAGTAATTTAATTTCCGACTTACTAAGCCCCTTCCATCAAGTTTTATCTGAGAACTGAGCATTCCATCTGTTTTGAAAAGTCTCTTCCTTTTGACAATACGTTTATTTTGCAATAATAACTTTGGTCCTTTATCTTATCGTATATGCACTGGCAGTCGAGACAGCTCAGTCGGTATAGTGACTACGCTATTGGCTGAACGTCTGAAAAATCGTGATTTGATTCCCGGCAGGGACAAATGTCTTCTGTCTACCAGAGCATATAGACCGGGTATTGGATTCACCTAGCCTCCTTTTCAACGGATAGTGGGGGTTCTTTCCCCCGGGGATAAAGAAGCCAGGGAGTGAAGTTGGCCACTTACAGCCACATAGTTCTGCTGATAAAATGAGGGTAAATATACCTCTACTCCGCCATACGTTTTCATGACGTACAGACGGACAACTTTGTCTTAATTTATTTCTCTGCATCATTTCTGCACTTCCCCTCCCCAAGTGTTTCTGTTCATCGTATATCGGTCATCACATTTGCTACTTATCAGCGTCAGTGACAAGTTTCTGTTTTTTCTTCAAAAGTTAAAGAAAAATGTGTTGGAATTACTCCACATGTACACACATAGTTGCGATGAACTGTATAGAAAAGAGTTGTTACTCATAAGCTGATAGTAATATATGTGTTTATACAGGGCATACACAAAAGAATGGTGCGGTATCAATTGTATAAACCATATAAACCGCACCATTCTTTTGTGTATGCCCTGTATATCTCCCCACCATATACGGTTACTGAAATTTTACACTCACATAACTAGAAAAGGCCGCTGAAATTTGTCTTGGGGTAGGAAAATCTAGTCCATTTTTACACTCTGTATTCATTCGTCGCATTGAATTTGTTAATAATCTAAGAGCACTGGATCTCAGACGTCGGCAATTGCGCCACCTAGCGTGCCTCGCCATTTATCACAGGCATTATACAACACAAACTTAATGCCCGTGGCTTACCGAAGCACTCGTTGTGTGAGGGACAACGAGCTTAAATGGGCCGGGCGCTTGTGGGCCACGAACATGCCGTGACGGCGACTACATTCGTAATTGAAATGAGTATGGGAAAGTAATAGAGGCATAAAGAGCCCTGCCCTAAGAATATCGGACTGACGAGTGGTACAAACCAAATGTAAAGACACACACACAAATAAAACGAATGAAAGCAAAAACATAATAACCAAAAAGCCAGAGTTTAAAATGAGAAAGAAGTTTAAAAATTCTAGAAGAGGTAAAGGTCTGAAACAGTGAAACATCTACAGAAAGACGCAGTTAAGAATTAAAGTAAGATAAAGTTGAAGTTGACACTAGAACAGACATGAAGGCCCAGAGGGGGAGTAGAGGTATAGCTGTACTCTTTATTTTAACCTCGGCGCTAGATGGGGGTGGGTTGTCAACGCCACGCCCCGGCCGCTTTACCACCGGCAATGACCCGGTACCCATACCCACCTAAGTAAGATCGAAATTTGTGCTATAATTGGGGGTATTGTTATAAATTTTCCAAAAAACCTTTTGCCATTGGCCTTGGTGATTAAACTCACCACACTATGTAGATAGTGTGTTTATTGTTACAGTTGTCTCGGCTTGGAATCTGCAGATCCTGGAGATGTAAACAGCAAGGTTGTCCAAAATATTGGGCACTGTTTGCCAATTGACATGACATCGTATACGAAAAGACTTAAATATTCATTTAATAGGGGTGAAAGCAGACCATCAGTGTAGCCACAATTAAGTGTTTTGTTTTGTTACAGCCAACAGGGAAAAATATGCATAAAATTTGAATGGTTTGTAATGAAAATTTATGGATACTCAGATAAGGGACAAGGGCAGGTAGTAAGACGTGAGGAATATAAGGCGTTGTCAGTAGCTATCTGTTGTCACTAGCTATCTGTTGTCACTAGCTATCTGTTGTCACTAGCAATCTGTTGTCAGTAGCTATCTGTTGTCACTAGCATCTGTTGTCAGTAGCTATCTGTTGTCACTAGCAATCTGTTGTCCAGTAGCTATCTGTTGTCACTAGCAATCTGTTGTCAGTAGCTATCTGTTGTCACTAGCAATCTGTTGTCAGTAGCTATCTGTTGTCACTAGCAATCTGTTGTCAGTAGCTATCTGTTGTCAGTAGCTATCTGTTGTCACTAGCAATCTGTTGTCAGTAGCTATCTGTTGTCACTAGCAATCTGTTGTCAGTAGCTATCTGTTGTCACTAGCAATCTGTTGTCAGTAGCTATCTGTTGTCAGTAGCTATCTGTTGTCACTAGCTATCTGTTGTCACTAGCTATCTGTTGTCACTAGCTATCTGTTGTCACTAGCTATCTGTTGTCACTAGCAATCTGTTGTCAGTAGCTATCTGTTGTCAGTAGCTATCTGTTAGTTCTTACATGAAAAGTGAATAAGGACAATTATTTTAATACATTATAAGCACTTCGGGAAATGCAGAGCTGAAACTATTTAATTTAACACAAAAATCAAATTGGTAAGCATTATGTGCATTTTGCACAAATTTTATTGATGACGTATTCTACGTAATGTATGGTCTACAATTGCTATTTTCATTCAATATTTTCTGTCTGAAGGTGATCCAGTAGAATCGAAACATATAAAGAGTTATAATAAACCAAATTTTAAATCTAACTAACTGCGTGTACTTTGGCGGTCTACTTCCCCACCCTGTTAATATTTGAGGCGCATATTTTGGGATAAACAAATTCAACATTTAAACCTTAACCATCAATGCTGTTAGAACCTCGAATCTCGCACAATGTAATTTAGAAGCTGTGTACGGCTGTTCTAATTCGGTTTCGTCTAACGTGTGCTTCACCGATATGAATCAACATTAAATTCGCTTCATAACTTTCAGTGTGTACTCTGAATTGAGTTCCTTGTCGCACGATACGGCGTGTCTTCAGGTTGCGGATAGATACACCTTGAATAAGTGGAGTTCTGAAGGCGGAATTTGACGTACAGTGCGGAGGGGGGGGGGGAAACTTTGTCCTAGTTTGGATACTGTTGTTGGTAAAGCGTCTTCCGCAGGCTGCAGTCGTATAATCCTGATATGGTGCGGTCTGTCCTATTGGCGGCTTGGCGCTGGGCTAAGACCGCTTCTCCATACAAGCAGTTCCTTAAGAACTGAACCAAAATGTCTCGACATGCTAACTCTCAGAAATCTAACGTTAAATGTATGAATTTAACAGTTGTACCTCGCATAACCTGAAGACATATGGCAGACAGTAATATAGCTCCACACATTCGTAACCTCGGCACGAGATCGGGTGACTGGTCAGCTTTACGCCACGGCCGTTTTATCCCTAGGAACACAACCCCTGATAACAATTGAATAGAAGCCTCAGTGGGCCCGAGAGTCGGCGTGGACAGTTCGGAGAAGAGATCGTAAAGAAATCAGCATTGAGTACGAAAAGAGGACTGAGATGTGTGCTGTGATTAGTGGCCACTATGCATATGTGACATGAAGACACACAGCAGGTACGTCCGAAACGGGGATAAAAGCCATTGGAGACACGGAATGCTCATCGCAAGTACCTCAGCCTGACAAACCTCCCGGCCAATAGCGTTATCTGCCCGTCGCCTAACATTGTATATCTCTTTCTGCACACAAATTTTAAGGCACACAGATATAAATAACTTTCCCTTAAAGAATCTAAGATATTTCATAACCAGGAAAGTTAGCGTGACGGCCCCACATGCGTTTGTCCTGACCTCTATATTGATTCCACAAAACCAACTCGAGCATTTATTTTTTATCAATCCTTTAAAGACTAAGTGAATTGATAATAGTTTTATATCCAATCCTCCCCATTTCAAAAAACAACGTTGTTTTTTGGAAGCTTCACAGGCTTTGCTTCGGTTTGCCGTCCTGGTAAGAGCAACTTGCAGATGAAGATTACTATGGAGCATTGGTGGAATGTTATTGACAGGGGAAAACCGAAGTATTCGGAGAGAAACCTGCCCCAGTGTCACTTTGTTCGCCAAACATCGCACGTGGACTGAATTTGAACACTAAGACTATCTCGTAACGGCATATTTCAAATTAGAACACGAACGCTTCCTCACACGCCCCATCTACGTAATTATTTACAATCGTCTAATCACTGGGCGCCATCTTGTCTGGGTTACTGACAGCGTCGGTATCTGAACTAGAAATAAGTGGATAATTCATTCATTCTGTAGTCTGTCTTACGACAGGTCCGTAGCCTCTTCCAAAGCCAGTTCTCCATAGGTTGCGATCTAGTACTTCCACTTTCAATTTCCAGTATCTTCTCTTTCCCTTAAGGTCATCCAGTAGCTGCTTATGCCTTCTCCCTCATCTTCCCGTCATTTCTATCCTTCCCTCTAACTTTCCTTCAATCACATGTTTCAGAAGGAAGTTCCTACGCAAGATGTGACCAATCCAGTTAGCCTTTCTTCTCTTTATTGTATGTACGATATTCCTCTCCTCCTTCACTCTATATAATACTTCTTCATTTCTCACACGATCAGTCCAACTGATATTCTCCATTCTTCTCCAGCACCGCATTTCAAAACTTTCCTGGTATTTCTGATCTATTCCGAAGTGTCCACGTTATGGAATGAAAAAGTGGATAATATGGCTGTTAATTAATAATATCTGCTATCTTTAAAGGCAACAGCTGAAGAAATGTAACCTTTTGAAGGCTGGTAATAACGTGAACTACATTTAAACTTTCAGCTCATACCGCGCAGTAAACACACTCCGTCTCAGTTGTACAAACCAGTCAGTTAATGTTGTACAGTGAAATAATCGCTGTTTGTTCTGAGATCCACACAAAACACATAAACACAGTCCGTACCGCGCAGTAAACACACTCCGTCTAGTTATAACAAACCAGTCAGTTATGCTGTACAGTGAAATAATCGCTGTTTGTTCTGAGATCCACACAAAACACATAAATACAGTCCGTACCACGCAGTAAACACACTCCGTCTCAGTTATACAAACCAGTCAGTTAATGCTGTACAGTGAAATAATCGCTGTTTGTTCTGAGATCCACACAAAACACATAAATACAGTCCGTACCGCGCAGTAAACACACTCCGTCTCAGTTATACAAACCAGTCAGTTAATGCTGTACAGTGAAATAATCGCTGTTTGTTCTGAGATCCACACAAAACACATAAATACAGTCCGTACCGCGCAGTAAACACACTCCGTCTCAGTTACACAAACCAGTCAGTTAATGCTGTACAGTGAAATAATCGCTGTTTGTTCTGAGATCCACACAAAACACATAAATACAGTCCGTACCGCGCAGTAAACACACTCCGTCTCAGTTACACAAACCAGTCAGTTAATGCTGTACAGTGAAATAATCGCTGTTTGTTCTGAGATCCACACAAAACACATAAATACAGTCCGTACCGCGCAGTAAACACACTCCGTCTCAGTTACACAAACCAGTCAGTTAATGCTGTACAGTGAAATAATCGCTGTTTGTTCTGAGATCCACACAAAACACATAAATACAGTCCGTACCGCGCAGTAAACACACTCCGTCTCAGTTACACAAACCAGTCAGTTAATGCTGTACAGTGAAATAATCGCTGTTTGTTCTGAGATCCACACAAAACACATAAATACAGTCCGTACCGCGCAGTAAACACACTCCGTCTCAGTTACACAAACCAGTCAGTTAATGCTGTACAGTGAAATAATCGCTGTTTGTTCTGAGATCCACACAAAACACATAAATACAGTCCGTACCGCGCAGTAAACACACTCCGTCTCAGTTATACAAACCAGTCAGTTAATGTTGTACAGTGAAATAATCGCTGTTTGTTCTGAGATCCACACAAAACACATAAATACAGTTCGTACCGCGCAGTAAACACTCCGTCTCAGTTATACAAACCAGTCAGTTAATGCTGTACAGTGAAATAATCGCTGTTTGTTCTGAGATCCACACAAAACACATAAATACAGTCCGTACCGCGCAGTAAACACACTCCGTCTCAGTTATACAAACCAGTCAGTTAATGCTGTACAGTGAAATAATCGCTGTTTGTTCTGAGATCCACACAAAACACATAAATACAGTCCGTACCGCGCAGTAAACACACTCCGTCTCAGTTATACAAACCAGTCAGTTAATGCTGTACAGTGAAATAATCGCTGTTTGTTCTGAGATCCACACAAAACACATAAATACAGTCCGTACCGCGCAGTAAACACACTCCGTCTCAGTTATACAAACCAGTCAGTTAATGCTGTACAGTGAAATAATCGCTGTTTGTTCTGAGATCCACACAAAACACATAAATACAGTCCGTACCGCGCAGTAAACACACTCCGTCTCAGTTACACAAACCAGTCAGTTAATGCTGTACAGTGAAATAATCGCTGTTTGTTCTGAGATCCACACAAAACACATAAATACAGTCCGTACCGCGCAGTAAACACACTCCGTCTCAGTTATACAAACCAGTCAGTTAATGTTGTACAGTGAAATAATCGCTGTTTGTTCTGAGATCCACACAAAACACATAAATACAGTTCGTACCGCGCAGTAAAAAACTCCGTCTCAGTTATACAAACCAGTCAGTTAATGCTGTACAGTGAAATAATCGCTGTTTGTTCTGAGATCCACACAAAACACATAAATACAGTCCGTACCGCGCAGTAAACACACTCCGTCTCAGTTATACAAACCAGTCAGTTAATGCTGTACAGTGAAATAATCGCTGTTTGTTCTGAGATCCACACAAAACACATAAATACAGTTCGTACCGCGCAGTAAACACTCCGTCTCAGTTATACAAACCAGTCAGTTAATGCTGTACAGTGAAATAATCGCTGTTTGTTCTGAGATCCACACAAAACACATAAATACAGTCCGTACCGCGCAGTAAACACACTCCGTCTCAGTTATACAAACCAGTCAGTTAATGTTGTACAGTGAAATAATCGCTGTTTGTTCTGAGATCCACACAAAACACATAAATACATTTTGTGGGCAGAATGTAGAACTTTGTTTTTTTTCTTCTCTTTTTTGGAGAAGGGCCCCGCAGCACATACTACGGACTCACCGCAGCCTTAAGGCTTATTGTGCAACCCTATGGTGAAGATGAAGAGAAAGATGATTAGTTTTTTTCGTTTTTCCAAGTAATGGAGCACCGGTGGAATGAAATTGACAAGGAAAAAACCGAAGTACTCGGGGAAAACCCCGTCCCAGTGCCACTTTGTCCACCACAAATCCCACACGGATTGACCCAGGATCGAACCCGGGCCTCGCGGTGAGAGGCCAGCGACTAACCGCTTGAACACGTCCTAGATCTTTATGTTGAACACGGTGGTATATAAAGTGACCAATAGGCTTTTAAGGGTTAGCTGCATTTGTGTATTTCTTGCTTCAGATATCCCGCAGGAATTTTAGTCCGTATGATAAATAAATGTTGACCGAATGTGTTAGAACGAATACGTATTGCATAGTGTCACACACACCAGACGTTCAAAGTGTTACGTTAAATATTGTTATTGCCATTACAGACAGACTGCCTGGCTTCTCGAAAGGTTAAGGCACGCAAAATTGTAATTCGAATTACTTTGGGTAATAAAGTGAATGCGGTAAGGGGAAGGGAGTCTTGAAAGAATATCTGTGCAGTGTTTGAAAATGTGTTAGCTATAATTGTCGCACATTACTGCTCAATAGGAGAAATACGTATGTTTGTGAGTACTTCTGTCTTCAGTTAATTACTTGATCGGTTTGCTTACGTATTTAAACTTGAAACGTTAAAAGTTTATGACAGGATTTCCAAACTTTGCCTCCGCAGGAATATCAAACTGTTTCTGATAATGTTAATCACTTGCTGATCTGAGTTTTATCAGGCGTAAAGAAGACTTGCTGACATTTCCCCCAATATTATCAGACTTTTCCAGAGCAATTCTTTCACAGATGTGAGTAGAAGTTTTGTTGATGTTAGTATTCTGTCGTAATGCTACTTACTCGCCAATGCGGGATTTTATCATGTGCAACAAAAGTTTGCTGATAAGTAATAAGGTTTTTTAAAGAATATGAAACGTTTGCTAAAATAAATGTTTTATAGGAATTTGATACAAATTTTTCGGACATATGTATTCCCCGCAATATCATAAATATTCTGACATCAGTTTCTTTACACTAATACCAAACTTTGCACCATGAGTTTTTCACAGAATTATCATAGATTTCATGACTCAAACATTTTCCAAGAATGTCATCCGCCTGTTGACACGCTTACTTCTCAAGAACATAAAGATTTCTGAGGAATGTTGCCTTGCCCCAGTTTTACTAATTAAGACTAGTGTAATCGTACTGCTTATCGAGGGAGAAGCTGAAGGAAGATATTACTGCAGACGTTGTAAGAACATCTCATAAATCAGGCTTAATATTGCCCCCCCATTTCCCTTTGGTTTTCACCCGGCGTCGTTATGAATAGCTTCAAACTTGCAAGGGGAGAAAACTGTCACGAGACTTTGATTTGTTATTGTAATAAGATAGTTAAATTTCTAGTTAAATGTTTCTATCCTAGCACTCACAATTTCTAGTTAAATGTTTCTATCCCTAGCACTCACAATTTCTAGTTAAATGTTTCTATCCCTAGCACTCACAATTTTATATTAAATTTCAGTTAAAATTGTACGCGTTGCAGTTCAGTATTCTCTGACCGACTGAGAGATACAACGTTGTACATACATCGGCCACCTTTTCTACAAATTTACGCTTTCCAGTATGCGAACGTGGGTTTAACAATTCCTTACGCTTAGCTTTTGTTACCTTAGAGTTGTTTATCATTGGTGGCAGAGAACGTAGCTGCAGACAACAGTATGCTATTCTGTTCTCTGAATAATTTGAAGTATGGAAAGGATTTTATTACTGTAACAAAAATAATTATTCTATTCGTAATGATATGTCAGTTCGAAATATATGTCAATAAGTAGAATCATTAACAATTACACTATTAGGATTCGCTATATCGCAGCTGGATTGCTCGGCCTAAGATATTTGGTCTCTTCCTTAGCAATGCCAATCGAATATCCGGAAATTATTTTTAAACTTTTAACCATAGAATTTCTGTCATGCTCAACTTTAATTATAATTTGGCTTCCGATCTGAGGTTATTGTCATTTTGTGTCTGGAATTGAAATAGTTTAGATAACTTACCAACCGTGACAGCGTCATCGGTACAGTACTCTCTACGTGCTGGACGTTTCGGGGTTAGATTCCTAGCCTTTCTGTTCTCCAAAACCACCCAGACCGGTTCTGGGACCCATCTAACCTCTTCTTCAATTGGTACCATAATTATTCCAGGGGCAAAGTGACCGGGGCTGGAGATTCCCACTCACCTCCATCTACTGTCAAAGTTAAGAATGAGTGGCGCTATACCTCAAACACCTATATGCCTTTATGTCGTGGATAGGAAGAATTTCACCTTTTTTTACCTTTGTTAAATTACGTCGAAAGTAGTCAACCAAGAATAAACTTCCACGACACTTGTGCACTCATGAGTGACATTGGCAACTGAACTACGTATGGTGCTATCTGCTGTGCTGGCATTTACAAGGTAGCCAAAGAACCATTAAAAGTGGCACTGAAATTTAAGTGTAACAAATAATGTAGCTAAAACAAGGAAACCTCTTCAGAATGATGGAAAAGATAATAGCTACCTTGCAGCTATCACTGGTATATGACACTGCCGCGAAGGGATCCTGAAAGCCTGAAGAAAAAAATGGACAGCAAAATTACACCTGGAGGAACAGCAGTGTGACTGTTCTACAGCGTCGGGTGCATTGGCGCCGCAAACTATTTACTTTACAGCGTCTTAGCTTTAACTGAGGTAAAGTCACGCACTATTTGCAGATTAACACTTTTAAAACGAAAATTAACAGAATTACATGAATTCAGCTCCAACCGCGCAGTAAATATTCTCAGTCTCTCTTATAAAAACAGTCACTTAATCTTGTGTGGGGAAATTATTTTAGTTTGTTCTGAATTCCGTTTAAAACACTTAGCTAAACTGTATGGACAGACGTTAGAATTCGTGAATGTTAAACCTGGTGGTACGTATACTAACCTCTAGGCCTTAAAGTGTTAAAGGCTCCTAGCACCTGTCGACAAGTCGATATGCAACTAGTTACAGACTTCTCAGAGAAGCTTGCTGCCTACACATTCAGGCTAGTCCACTCCTCTTGGACTAACCTGAATTTGGCGGCAGCAGTCTTCTCCGAAACGTCAGTAACTAATTACGAGTGGACACTTTTTGTACCCCAGGACACTTAAATCTCTGTCAGCAACGCTGTGAGTAACTGATATTTCGCGAGTATCACAAAATCAGTTCGTACTGATTGAAATCTAATATAGGCTATGTCCATCTCCTCAATGTTCACTGTTAATATACTGTAATTGCCTGAAGCTTTTAAACGCCACTTTCCCTGCTTGGTATTATAATAGGCAGGCCTAAACGTTTGACAAACATGTGACCAAATTGTTACAGTAATCGGTAAGTCACTGCTGGTAAAAATAAAGAATGTCCTTTCGTAAAGAGCTAAAGGAATTAGCAAAGAGAAGTGTAGATCTGATATATTAACAATTGGCTCTGTGTTTAGAATACTGGTAATGTAATTAATAATGCTGTATTTTTTAAATTATTTGATCACTTTTCTTACTTCCAGTTTTATTTGGTTCTTGATTTTAATCTCTCCAAATACTGCATTACATGCTGATATTATTTTTGAAATTTCAGTAATTAAAGATGGACGGAAACAAAATAAATTTATGTCAGTAAGGTTTTCTAGGTTTGAGGTTTCAAAGAGTACTTTCAATTACTTCGTTCACTCGCTGAATTTTTACTATATTGTTGCGCTGAACTGGCAGCTGTCAATCCGTATCGACAGATACTTCGATAATTGTGCGTGCTGCCGCACCTGTGACAGGAGAGGAAGTGACACGTGCCGAAACAGTTGGTCAGAATTTGAGAACACACGAAAATATGTGAAAGGGATAATTGAGTGTTAAAGGATGTTGTGGTAAATGTTGTGGTGTTAGGAAGTTGCACTGAAGCAGATAATAATATGAAAATTACGGAATATTGAATTGTTAAAGAAGATGTCAATATAACAGTCGAAGCAAAGAATTCTCCATTGGCCTAAGGAAGGTCCTGTATTGCGTAATACAGAAGATGCAATTAAGCCTTTCTTTCTCAATTTTATTATTACTATGAAAAATTAAAGACAACTTTCTCCCTGTGCACGCCATGACGACATAGAGGGTGAGTGGAGGTATAGATCCAGTAGTTTCTGTAGTCACTAGATGTAGATTAGCCTCATGCCCAGGCCACTTTATTCCATTCCTTTCATTTTGAATAGTAGAATGAATGGTCTACGGAAAATGTTTTGACATTTTAGGAACAACAAAAACGCCTTTTCTCTATCGGGTTTCAAATCAGCCCGAAGCCTGATACTGTAAGGATTACTCAACCCTGTTAATTATGATTAATAATACTATTATTAATTTTAATCAGTGTAGCCATAAAATTAACACACAATATCTCTGTTGACTCAACCGAAATGTGATGTGTTCTGTTGGTAGCTTGTTACTAATCAAAGCGCAGATAAAGTGCATAGTAATTTGGCATATAATTGTCAGACAGCGAAAGAAGGTAGAAAAGAAAGGGTACGTTGTAACTGATATTTCAGCCTTAATTACCCAAACTTGAAACATGCTGCTTCAGTCTGTGGTTTCACGCTGTTGTGGTTTTCAGGACGTGGGTACATAGTTCGAATACCAGTCGGACGAGTACTCCTGTCACATGTACTTATCACAAGGACCCTTTGACGAACGTTACGAAGGGTCTTATGTTGCTGAACAATGCTAAACACCTCTGATATAGAAGTCACACGTGTTTCAGTTGTTCTGAAGGGGTAGCTAAGTGGTGCAATTGTGACCATCTGTGCAAGAGGTTATGGAAGTTTTGCGAAGTTCAAGCTTGAAACTAACAGCTGTTTGAGCTTTGAGCTTCTCTCAGTGGTGTTCAGGAATATTCAAAACAGCCTTCTGAGATGTTTTGCCGTGTCGACTGGTAAATAAATACCGACTTTTTTTTGGAGGGGCATAGTTTATACATTTTTAAGATTAAGTAACCCAGGAAATGTGATTTGAACTACTTGACCCAGAAAATGGAGAAAATTGTCTTCTCCGAAACGTCGGTAACAATTTACCAGTCAAGGCGGCTTAGCATCTCAGCAGATCTGAAATTTTTAACAGACTTTCCATTACACAGAACGTCGAGAGCTGATCGGAAGGAAATGAATTATGCGAATATTAATAATTAGTGTACAGGTAGCTTTACGAAATGTAATTAGTGTACAGGTAGCTTTACGAAATGAAGTAAATGTATTTTACTATAATTAGTGTACAGGTAGCTTTAGGAAATGAAGTAAATGTATTTTACTATAATTAGTTTACAGGTAGCTTTAGGAAATGAAGTAAATGTATTTTACTATAATTAGTGTACAGGTAGCTTTAGGAAATGAAGTAAATGTATTTTACTATAATTAGTGTACAGGTAGCTTTAGGAAATGAAGTAAATGTATTTTACTATAATTAGTGTACAGGTAGCTTTACGAAATGAAGTAAATGTATTTTACTATAATTAGTGTACAGGTAGCTTTACGAAATGAAGTAAATGTATTTTACTATAATTAGTGTACAGGTAGCTTTAGGAAATGAAGTAAATTATTTTACTATAATTAGTGTACAGGTAGCTTTATGAAATGAAGTAAATGTATTTTACTATAATTAGTGTACAGGTAGCTTTAGGAAATGAAGTAAATGTATTTTACTATAATTAGTGTACAGGTAGCTTTATGAAATGAAGTAAATGTATTTTACTATAATTAGTGTACAGGTAGCTTTATGAAATGAAGTAAATGTATTTTACTATAATTAGTGTACAGGTAGCTTTACGAAATGAAGTAAATGTATTTTACTAGCCATCTAAAAGAATATTTAGAACTATTTTTGTTAAAATGTGTCACTCATAACTATAGTCTTAATATTCATTCACTGCATGCAAAAATACATTAATTCAGGTAAATTTAAACAGCACTGCAAATATTGTATTGCGTAACGTAGTACACAGGCTTTACTGAGGCGTTCTTTACTGTCAAATCTTTGTACAGTGTTACGGTACACAGCTTCAGTGTAAGTCTATTAACGACCGTAGGAAAGTATGTATGTCCTTCCGTGCGTCGAGTTTCACGAGGCTCACGTCTGTTCAATGGCCTTATGTGGAGGTACATGACGGAGAGTGCTTAAGTCGATCAAGAAGTATGTAAAGACGAATAGAAATTAATTTAGGCCCTTAAGTGTATTATGCCTTCGCGAACGCATTTTCACGAAACTCACTTATTCTCGACAATTTTCCGCGTACCTGATTTCAAGAAAACTTGATAAACTTTCGTGTAGTTGCTACTAGGTGACAGACAGAAGGAAGGGCATGGTGTCCAGATAAGGCGTTCTGTTGTTGGCTTTATAAAGAAGGCACAACAAGCAAGCAGCTTCACGCAACAGAACCTTAAGAGTAAATTTTCGTGGCTATTTAATTAGACTCACTAAAAAAATCGACAAAATCTAAGAACGTTTTTGCATTCACAGTAATATAACATATTAGATCACACTATGCACTCAAGCCATGTGAATTCTTTCGTTTTTAAAGTAAAAATCAAGTTCTTGTGCTTAATTAAGCACCACACCATTAACGCCTATGGAAGTGGACGTACCAAGCCATGCACTGTGGTCCTCAACACCGCATGCAGACGGTCGTCACCTTCCTGTAGCTCAGTTGATATAGTGTCTAGGTTGCGGGCCGTGTGATCCGGGGTTTCATTCCTGGCATGGAAAAACAATTTTTCTCCCCAATACAGCACCCAGTCCGCTTTGGGGCCCACCCAGGTTTCCATTCACTTGGCAAAGATGGCTCTTTGTCAGGACGTAAAGCGGCCGGGGCGTGACAGTAATCCCTCACCTGCCACTAATGTCGAGGTAACGAATACATCTAACAACTGCTCACTTCCTCGTATGACTTTATGGCGTGTAAAGTGACATATTTACCTTTACCTTTACCTTTCCCCATTGACTAGAATGCTGCATAACCCTCACAGCCGGTCTGGGCGCTTTAGAAAAGCAGAAAATCGCCTTCCTCTTCTGACATTTCTCAATCGTCTGTCCCATAGCCTAGTTACTGTAACGACAGGAGTACCCTGGATGTTAATTTCTCTCGTGCATTAATTCACGGAATCTTTAAATTCGTACTTGTGGATGCAACTCAAATTTCTATGAATATCCTAAAGTCAAATAATATAAAATATATTAGAGGGGAGTTTCTCTTACGTCTGCGGTATTACTATGTTTTTAGAAAAGACGTAATATGTACATCACTCCGCTTTGAATTTGTATTTGGGCTTAACTACTATCTTTGGACTTCTAGAGTGCAAGATTGTTTTGAAGGATACTTTCTTTAAATTTAAAGAAAATTTAAGAGTGTAGAGCAATAGGGTTCACAATGATTGAAGAATCAAATGAAGTACATTATAACAATCACAGTAAGTCTTCCTTACTCCTACAGCTCGCTCCTCTCACGGCTTTCAAGACTTAATAGTGTTATTGGTTCAGGAAATATATTTTATAGTTGTTTCAGTTTAATTAATTTATGTTTCCTTAGAGTGGAAGGTCTTTGATTAAGTACTTCTTATCCGATTCTGATTTGCTTCTTAAAATCGCTTATTTGAGTTTGTAAGTGTGACATTAACTTTATTTCATGAAATTCTAATATAATTTCCATGCATTACGTTTCCACTCTAACGCAAAACAATGTCTGGTGCACTTCCCTGCTACATTAAAAAATATAGTGTTTCAAGTTTAAAAAACTGCAATAAATAACCTCGTAACAGAGTGTATGTCATGAACAAAGAAAACTTAACATATTGAAGAAATTTTGAAGGTAACGACAGAAAATCATATCACATGGAACTGAATCACTTTCCCGTGTTAAGGTCAAAACGCAATATGTTTACAGGAATAACAAAAAAGAGAAAAGCTGCATAGAGTTTTTCGTGATGTGTCAAGACTGCGAGCTGAAAAGAATTATTCTTTTTTTGAATTCTCCATTTAAACAAATTAATATGTCAGAAATAGAAAGCGCAAAACCTGTTGCAACTCCTTCAATGTGCACTTTTCCATACTCTCTGTTTGCTACAATTTCATTTCGCGAGAGGACACCCGACACCGAAAGGAATAGCCTTCAATATCCTTCAGCACCTAGTCTGCATAATGTAATACATGAATATAATTTGAAATGAAGTTAGATTTAATTTATATAATGCGTTAAAAGTTTAATTGATATTGTCGTAATATGCCAATTGAATTCGGAAGAGAACCACTAGGACCAAGAGAACCACTAGGACCAAGAGAACCACTAGGATCCGGTTGTTTTAGTAAGTCATACAATCTCTAATATATTTCAGCATATTTACCTCATCTTCAGGGGGGTCACTCACATAATTAGTAAGCTGCCGAATTACATAGAACCTTAAATGTTTAGAAATTGAAACAAATTGGAATACATGTCTACATTTCATGATAAAGTTGTGTAGTTGTATTATAGTATATTATATTGCAATAACGTCACATCATCATCTGTTTTACTTGTCATATTTCGCGTCATATAACTGCATGTTTAATTCTGATTTGCTATTTAGGTGCCCCTCCCCCCCCCCCCCCGCCATTTGGGAGGATACATTCCCGGCAAAACTGCTTTAAGTGAATTTCGCTTTCTTTTAGCGCAGTTTGACACGTAAAATAATGAAATATGATAAGGGCCTCAACCCAAATACAACACAAGACACCAAAATAATTGTAACTCCTGAAGTGTAAAAACAGAAGCTTACAGTACACTAACAGAGCAACGAATTAGTCTCGTGTTTATGCATTACAGTAAATTACATTAAGTGAAACAAATAAACACGGCATACAGCGAGCACGAAATCTCTCAGCTCGACTATCGCCACGTGTTTCGCAACTCTGGACATTACGTAGTGCGGGAGTGCTAAGGGTAGGACGAAGGTCAGTGTCAGACCTCATTCCCAGGATCAGGCTCACCGTTAGGGAACGGAGGCGCCAGTGGCTTTGAAACCGTTCTGAGGGCTGGTGGTCCGTTGGGTCCGTTGGGTCCGTTGGGTCCGTTAGGTCCGTTAGGTCCTCATCCTTCCTCAAGACCGCAGATGATTAAGGGAATAAAAACGAGTTCGTTCCCTGCCTGTGCAACGTTCGTGTCGTGTTTTAGACTGCTTTTTAGTGAATCTTCATTTGGTGTGGAAGTGTTAAAAGAAAGTCACCTGTATTACACCTGTAATATACTTCTCAGAAGTTTAACTGAGTTTGGCTTACCTTACAAAGAAAACAAAGCTGTAAGAATCCTTTTAAACTGGCGATATTTTTCTGTACATAAAGAGTCTTCCTCTCTTATACTTTTGATACGCGTTTGTGGTGATAACTTTACAAAAAATCCACCCATCACGTTAGATATTAAAACGTATTGCTTAGAAAATGGTTGTGACTGACGGTCTACTGATTTTTCTGCTTACTCACTCAAGTAAAGCATGTCCCACCCTAAGGCCACCTCAATTCCTTCTCCTTTTTGTGTTAATTTTTGTCATAAGCTACGGAAACACAGCAGCATTGAGGCTTATTGTGCAACCCTGTGATGAAGAAGATGATTAGGTGTGTTTTCTGTTTTTCCGTGTAATGGAGCGGTGGAATGAAATTGACAGGGGAAAACCTGTCCCAGTGCCATTTTGTCCATCACAAATCCCACATGGAATAACGCGGGATCGAACCCGGGCCTCCGCGGTGAGAGGCCGGCGACTAACCGCCTGAGTAATGGTCCGGCCCTTATATGCGTATTTTCGTTATTCTTGTTCTATTTTGTGACTAATTTTGGCATTGCACCTTGATTACTTTCTACCTGAAGTGCCAGCTTAATGCGAGCTGCTTTTTTTCCTAATTATAAAAATGTTATTTTTTTATTTTATTGTATTTTTAAAAGTATTAACCTGTCTTGAGTCTTGTTATATTAATGTTTTTGCCCCCTTTCCTTTAATATTTTTCCTTTGCCCGGCCTACTCAATTTCTAATGTCGAGTGCGTATGTCGAAGCACTGTCACACACAGGACTCTAGTGACGTCCATATGTCGAAGCACTGTCACACACAGGACTCTAGTGACGTCCATATGTCGAAGCACTGTCACACACAGGACACTAGTGACGTCCGTATGTCGTAGCACTGTCACACACAGGACTCTAGTGACGTCCATATGTCGAAGTACTGTCACACACAGGACTCTAGTGACGTCCGTATGTCGAAGCACTGTCACACACAGGACTCTAGTGACGTCCATATGTCGGAAGTACTGTCACACACAGGACTCTAGTGACGTCCATATGTCGAAGTACTGTCACACACAGGACTCTAGTGACGTCCGTATGTCGAAGCACTGTCACACACAGGACTCTAGTGACGTCCGTATGTCGAAGTACTGTCACACACAGACTCTAGTGACGTCCATATGTCGTAGCACTGTCACACACAGGACTCTAGTGACGTCCATATGTCGAAGTACTGTCACACACAGGACTCTAGTGACGTCCGTATGTCGAAGCACTGTCACACACAGGACTCTAGTGACGTCCATATGTCGAAGTACTGTCACACACAGGACTCTAGTGACGTCCATATGTCGAAGTACTGTCACACACAGGACTCTAGTGACGTCCGTATGTCGAAGCACTGTCACACACAGGACTCTAGTGACGTCCATATGTCGAAGTACTGTCACACACAGGACTCTAGTGACGTCCATATGTCGAAGCACTGTCACACACAGGACTCTAATGACGTCCGTATGTCGAAGCACTGTCACACACAGGACTCTAGTGACGTCCATATGTCGAAGTACTGTCACACACAGGACTCTAGTGACGTCCAAATGTCGAAGTACTGTCACACACAGGACTCTAGTGACGTCCGTATGTCGAAGCACTGTCACACACAGGACTCTAGTGACGTCCATATGTCGAAGTACTGTCACACACAGGACTCTAGTGACGTCCATATGTCGAAGTACTGTCACACACAGGACTCTAGTGACGTCCATATGTCGAAGTACTGTCACACACAGGACTCTAGTGACGTCCATATGTCGTAGCACTGTCACACACAGGACTCTAGTGACGTCCATATGTCGAAGTACTGTCACACACAGGACTCTAGTGACGTCCATATGTCGAAGTACTGTCACACACAGGACTCTAGTGACGTCCATATTTCGTAGCACTGTCACACACAGGACTCTAGTGACGTCCATATGTCGAAGTACTGTCGCACACAGGACTCTAGTGACGTCCATATGTCGAAGCACTGTCACACACAGGACTCTAGTGACGTCCGTATGTCGAAGCACTATCACACACAGGACTCTAGTGACGTCCATATGTCGAAGTACTGTCACACACAGAACTCTAGTGACGTCCATATGTCGAAGTACTGTCACACACAGGACTCTAGTGACGTCCGTATGTCGAAGCACTGTCACACACAGGACTCTAGTGACGTCCATATGTCGTAGCAGTGTCACACACAGGACTCTAGTGACGTCCATATGTCGTAGCAGTGTCACACACAGGTCTCTAGTGACGTCCATATGTCGTAGCAGTGTCACACAAAGGACTCTAGTGACGTCCATATGTCGTAGCAGTGTCACACACAGGACTCTAGTGACGTCCATATGTCGAAGCACTGTCACACACAGGACTCTAGTGACGTCCATATGTCGAAGTACTGTCACACACAGGACTCTAGTGACGTCCATATGTCGAAGCACTGTCACACACAGGACTCTAGTGACGTCCGTATGTCGAAGCACTGTCACACACAGGACTCTAGTGACGTCCATATGTCGAAGTACTGTCACACACAGGACTCTAGTGACGTCCATATGTCGAAGTACTGTCACACACAGGACTCTAGTGACGTCCATATGTCGTAGCAGTGTCACACAGAGACTCTAGTGACGTCCATATGTCGAAGTACTGTCACACACAGGACTCTAGTGACGTCCATATGTCGTAGCACTGTCACACACAGGACTCTAGTGACGTCCATATTTGAAGTACTGTCACACACAGGACTCTAGTGACGTCCATATGTCGAGCACTGTCACACACAGGACTCTAGTGACGTCCATATGTCGAAGTATGTCAGGATGCTGTCAGCACGCAACAGGACTCTAGTGACGTCCATATGTCGAAGCACTGTCACACACAGGACTCTAGTGACGTCCATATGTCGAAGCACTGTCACACACAGGACTCTAGTGACGTCCATATGTCGAAGTACTGTCACACACAGGACTCTAGTGACGTCCATATGTCGAAGACTGTCACACACAGGACTCTAGTGACGTCCATATTCGTAGCACTGTCACACACAGGACTCTAGTGACGTCCATATGTCGAAGTACTGTCACACACAGGACTCTAGTGACGTCCATATGTCGAAGCACTGTCACACACAGGACTCTAGTGACGTCCATATGTCGAAGCATGTCACACACAGGACTCTAGTGACGTCCGTATGTCGAAGCACTGTCACACACAGGACTCTAGTGACGTCCATATGTCGATAGTACTGTCACACACAGGACTCTAGTGACGTCCATATGTCGAAGTACTGTCACACACAGGACTCTAGTGACGTCCATATGTCGTAGCAGTGTCACACAAAGGACTCTAGTGACGTCCATATGTCGTAGCAGTGTCACACACAGGCTCTAGTGACGTCCATATGTCGTAGCAGTGTCACACAAAGGACTCTAGTGACGTCCATATGTCGTAGCAGTGTCACACACAGGACTCTAGTGACGTCCATATGTCGAAGCACTGTCACACACAGGACTCTAGTGACGTCCATATGTCGAAGACTGTCACACACAGGACTCTAGTGACGTCCATATGTCGAAGCACTGTCACACACAGGACTCTAGTGACGTCCGTAGTCGAAGCACTGTCACACACAGGACTCTAGTGACGTCCATATGTCGAAGTACTGTCACACACACGACTCTAGTGACGTCCATATGTCGAAGTACTGTCACACACAGGACTCTAGTGACGTCCGTATGTCGAAGCACTGTCACACAGAGGACTCTAGTGACGTCCATATGTCGAAGTACTGTCACACACAGGACTCTAGTGACGTCCATATGTCGTAGCACTGTCACACACAGGACTCTAGTGACGTCCATATGTCGAAGTACTGTCACACACAGGACTCTAGTGACGTCCATATGTCGTAGCACTGTCACACACAGGACTCTAGTGACGTCCATATGTCGAAGTACTGTCACACCAGGACTCTAGTGACGTCCATATGTCGAAGTACTGTCACACACAGGACTCTAGTGACGTCCGTATGTCGAAGCACTGTCACACACAGGACTCTAGTGACGTCCATATTCGAAGTACTGTCACACACAGGACTCTAGTGACGTCCATATGTCGAAGTACTGTCACACACAGGACTCTAGTGACGTCCATATTCGTAGCACTGTCACACACAGGACTCTAGTGACGTCCATATGTCGAAGTACTGTCACACACAGGACTCTAGTGACGTCCATATGTCGAAGCACTGTCACACACAGGACTCTAGTGACGTCCGTATGTCGAAGCACTGTCACAACACAGGACTCTAGTGACGTCCATATGTCGATAGTACTGTCACACACAGGACTCTAGTGACGTCCATATGTCGAAGTACTGTCACACACAGGACTCTAATGACGTCCGTATGTCGAAGCACTGTCACACACAGGACTCTAGTGACGTCCATATGTCGAAGTACTGTCACACACAGGACTCTAGTGACGTCCATATGTCGAAGTACTGTCACACACATGACTCTAGTGACGTCCATATGTCGTAGCAGTGTCACAACACAGGACTCTAGTGACGTCCATATGTCGATAGTACTGTCACACACAGGACTCTAGTGACGTCCATATGTCGAAGCACTGTCACACACAGGACTCTAGTGACGTCCATATGTCGAAGCACTGTCACACAACAGGACTCTAGTGACGTCCATATGTCGAAGCACTGTCACACACAGGAACTCTAGTGACGTCCATATGTCGAAGTACTGTCACACACAGGACTCTTAGTGACGTCCCATATGTCGAAGCACTGTCACACACAGGACTCTAGTGACGTCCATATGTCGAAGCACTGTCACACACAGGACTCTAGTGACGTCCATATGTCGAAGCACTGTCACACACAGGACTCTAGTGACGTCCATATTTCGAGCACGTCACACACAGGACTCTAGTGACGTCCATATGTCGAAGCACTGTCACACACAGGACTCTAGTGACGTCCATATGTCGTAGCACTGTCACACACAGGACTCTAGTGACGTCCATATGTCGAAAGTACTGTCACACGCAGGACTCTAGTGACGTCCATAATGTCGAAGCACTGTCACACACCAGACTCTAGTGACGTCCATATGTCGTAGCACTGTCACACACAGGACTCTAGTGACGTCCATATGTCAGAAAGTAACTGTCACACGCAGGACTCTAGTGACGTCCATATGTCGAGCACTGTCACACACACAGGACTCTAGTGAGTCCATATGTCGAAGCACTGTCACACACAGGACTCTAGTGACGTCCATATGTCGAAGCACTGTCACACACAGGACTCTAGTGACGTCCATATGTCGAAGTACTGTCACACACAGGACTCTAGTGACGTCCATATGTCGAAGTACTGTCACACACAGGACTCTAGTGACGTCCATATGTCGTAGCAGTGTCACAACAAAGGACTCTAGTGACGTCCATATGTCGTAGTCAGCTGTCACACACAGGTCTCTAGTGACGTCCATATGTCGTAGCAGTGTCACACAAAGGACTCATAGTGACGTCCATTATGTCCGTAGCAGTGTCACACACAGGACTCTAGTGACGTCCATATGTCGAAGCACTGTCACACCACAGGACTCTAGTGACGTCCATATGTCATCGAAGTACTGTCACACACAGGACTCTAGTGACGTCCATATGTCGAAGCACTGTCACACTCAGGACTCTAGTGACGTCCGTATGTCGAAGCACTGTCACACACAGGACTCTAGTGACGTCCATATGTCGAAGTACTGTCACACACAGGACTCTAGTGACGTCCATATGTCGAAGTACTGTCACACACAGGACTCTAGTGACGTCCGTATGTCGAAGCACTGTCACAGCAAGGACTCTAGTGACGTCCATATGTCGAAGTACTGTCACACACAGGACTCTAGTGACGTCCATATGTCGTAAGCACTGTCACACACAGGACTCTAGTGACGTCCATATGTCGAAGTACTGTCACACACAGGACTCTAGTGACGTCCATATGTCGTAGCACTGTCACACACAGGACTCTAGTGACGTCCATATGTCGAAGTACTGTCACCGCAGGACTCTAGTGACGTCATATGTCGAAGTACTGTCACACACAGGACTCTAGTGACGTCCGTATGTCGAAGCACTGTCACACACAGGACTCTAGTGACGTCCATATGTCGAAGTACTGTCACACACAGGACTCTAGTGACGTCCATATGTCGAAGTACGTCCCACAGGACTCTAGTGACGTCCATATTTCGTAGCACTGTCACACACAGGACTCTAGTGACGTCCATATGTCGAAGTACTGTCACACACGGACTCTAGTGACGTCCTATGTCGAAGCACTGTCACACACAGGACTCTAGGACGTCCGTATGTCGAAGCACTGTCACACACAGGACTCTAGTGACGTCCATATGTCGAGTACTGTCACACACAGACTCTAGTGACGTCCATATGTCGAAGTACTGTCACACACAGGACTCTAATGACGTCCGTATGTCGAAGCACTGTCAACACAGGACTCTAGTGACGTCCATTGTCGAAGTACTGTCACACACAGGACTCTAGTGACGTCCATATGTCGAAGTACTGTCACACACATGAATCTAGTGACGTCCATATGTCGTAGCAGTGTCACACACAGGACTCTAGTGACGTCCATATGTCGTAGCAGTGTCACACACAGGACTCTAGTGACGTCCATATGTCGTGCAGTGTCACACACAGACTATAGTGACGTCCATATGTCGTACAGTGTCACACACAGGACTCTAGTGACGTCCGTATGTCGTAGCAGTGTCACACAAAGGACTCTGGTGACGTCCATATGTCGTAGCAGTGTCACACACAGGACTCTAGTGACGTCCATATGTCGAGCACTGTCACACACAGACTTTAGTGACTCCATATGTCGAAGTACTGTCACACACAGGACTTGTGACTCCATATGTCGAAGCACTGTCACACACAGGACTCTGTGACGTCCATATGTCGAAGCACTGTCACACACAGGACTCTAGTGACGTCCATTGTCGAAGTACGTCACACACAGGACTCTATGACGTCCTATGTCGAAGCACTGTCACACACAGGACTCTAGTGACGTCCATATGTCGAAGCACTGTCACACACAGGACTCTAGTGACGTCCATATGTCGAAGTACTGTCACACACAGGACTCTAGTGACGTTATATGTCGAGCACTGTCACACACAGGACTCTAGTGACGTCCATATGTCGAAGCACTGTCACACACAGGACCCTAGTGACGTCCATATGTCGAAGCACTGTCACACACAGGACTCTAGTGACGTCCATATGTCGAAGTACTGTCACACACAGGACTCTAGTGACGTCCATATGTCGAAGCACTGTCACACACAGGACTCTAGTGACGTCCATATGTCGAAGCACTGTCACACACAGACTCTAGTGACGTCCATATGTCGAAGCACTGTCACACACAGGACTCTAGTGACGTCCATATGTCGAAGCACTGTCACACACAGGACTCTAGTGACGTCCATATGTCGAACACTGTCACACACAGGACTCTAGTGACGTCCATATGTCGAAGACTGTCACACACAGGACTCTAGTGACGTCCATATGTCGTAGCACTGTCACACACAGACTCTAGTGACGTCCATATGTCGAAGTACTGTCACACGCAGGACTCTAGTGACGTCCATATGTCGAAGCACTGTCACACACAGGACTCTAGTGACGTCCATATGTCGTAGCACTGTCACACACAGGACTCTAGTGACGTCCATATGTCGAAGTACTGTCACACGCAGGACTCTAGTGACGTCCATATGTCGTAGCACTGTCACACACAGGACTCTAGTGACGTCCATATGTCGAAGCACTGTCACACACAGGACTCTAGTGACGTCCATATGTCGAAGCACTGTCACACACAGGACTCTAGTGACGTCCATATGTCGAGCACTGTCACACACAGGACTCTAGTGACGTCCATATGTCGAAGCACTGTCACACACAGGACTCTAGTGACGTCCATATGTCGAAGTACTGTCACACACATGACTCTAGTGACGTCCATATGTCGTAGCAGTGTCAGACGTCCTATGTCGAAGCACTGTCACACACAGGACTCTAGTGACGTCCATATGTCGAAGCACTGTCACACACAGGACTCTAGTGACGTCCATATGTCGAAGTACTGTCACACACAGGACTCTAGTGACGTCCATATGTCGAAGCACTGTCACACACAGGACTCTAGTGACGTCCATATGTCGAAGCACTGTCACACACAGGACTCTAGTGACGTCCATATGTCGAAGTACTGTCACACAACAGGACTCTAGTGACGTCTATATGTCGAAGCACTGTCACACACAGGACTCTAGTGACGTCCATATGTCGAAGCACTGTCACACACAGGACTCTAGTGACGTCCATATGTCGTAGCACTGTCACACACAGGACTCTAGTGACGTCCATATGTCGAAGTACTGTCACACGCAGGACTCTAGTGACGTCCATATGTCGTAGCACTGTCACACACAGGACTCTAGTGACGTCCATATGTCGAAGCACTGTCACACACAGGACTCTAGTGACGTCCATATGTCGAAGCACTGTCACACACAGGACTCTAGTGACGTCCATATGTCGAAGCACTGTCACACACAGGACTCTAGTGACGTCCATATGTCGAAGCACTGTCACACACAGGACTCTAGTGACGTCCATATGTCGAAGTACTGTCACACACATGACTCTAGTGACGTCATATGTCGTAGCAGTGTCACACACAGGACTCTAGTGACGTCCATATGTCGTAGCAGTGTCACACACAGGACTCTAGTGACGTCCATATGTCGTAGCAGTGTCACACACAGGACTCTAGTGACGTCCATATGTCGTAGCAGTGTCACACACAGGACTCTAGTGACGTCCATATGTAGTAGCAGTGTCACACAAAGGACTCTGGTGACGTCCATATGTCGTAGCAGTGTCACACACAGGACTCTAGTGACGTCCATATGTCGAAGCACTGTCACACACAGGACTCTAGTGACGTCCATATGTCGAAGTACTGTCACACACAGGACTCTAGTGACGTCCATATGTCGAAGCACTGTCACACACAGGACTCTAGTGACGTCCATATGTCGAAGCACTGTCACACACAGGACTCTAGTGACGTCCATATGTCGAAGTACTGTCACACACAGGACTCTAGTGACGTCCATATGTCGAAGCACTGTCACACACAGGACTCTAGTGACGTCCATATGTCGAAGCACTGTCACACACAGGACTCTAGTGACGTCCATATGTCGAAGTACTGTCACACACAGGACTCTAGTGACGTCCATATGTCGAAGCACTGTCACACACAGGACTCTAGTGACGTCCATATGTCGAAGCACTGTCACACACAGGACTCTAGTGACGTCCATATGTCGAAGCACTGTCACACACAGGACTCTAGTGACGTCCATATGTCGAAGTACTGTCACACACAGGACTCTAGTGACGTCCATATGTCGAAGCACTGTCACACACAGTACTCTAGTGACGTCCATATGTCGAAGCACTGTCACACACAGGACTCTAGTGACGTCCATATGTCGAAGCACTGTCACACACAGGACTCTAGTGACGTCCATATTTCGAAGCACTGTCACACACAGGACTCTAGTGACGTCCATATGTCGAAGCACTGTCACACACAGGACTCTAGTGACGTCCATATGTCGTAGCACTGTCACACACAGGACTCTAGTGACGTCCATATGTCGAAGTACTGTCACACGCAGGACTCTAGTGACGTCCATATGTCGAAGCACTGTCACACACAGGACTCTAGTGACGTCCATATGTCGTAGCACTGTCACACACAGGACTCTAGTGACGTCCATATGTCGAAGTACTGTCCACAGCAGGACTCTAGTGACGTCCATATGTCGTAGCACTGTCACACACAGGACTCTAGTGACGTCCATATGTCGAAGCACTGTCACACACAGGACTCTAGTGACGTCCATATGTCGAAGCACTGTCACACACAGGACTCTAGTGACGTCCATATGTCGAAGTACTGTCACACACAGGTCTCTAGTGACGTCCATATGTCGAAGTACTGTCACACACAGGACTCTAGTGACGTCCATATGTCGTAGCAGTGTCACACAAAGGACTCTAGTGACGTCCATATGTCGTAGCAGTGTCACACACAGGTCTCTAGTGACGTCCATATGTCGTAGCAGTGTCACACAAAGGACTCTAGTGACGTCCATATGTCGTAGCAGTGTCACACACAGGACTCTAGTGACGTCCATATGTCGAAGCACTGTCACAACAGGACTCTAGTGACGTCCATTTGTCGAAGTACTGTCACACACAGGACTCTAGTGACGTCCATATGTCGAAGCACTGTCACACACAGGACTCTAGTGACGTCCGTATGTCGAAGCACTGTCACACACAGGACTCTAGTGACGTCCATATGTCGAAGTACTGTCACACACAGGACTCTAGTGACGTCCATATGTCGAAGTACTGTCACACACAGGACTCTAGTGACGTCCGTATGTCGAAGCACTGTCACACAGAGGACTCTAGTGACGTCCATATGTCGAAGTACTGTCACACACAGGACTCTAGTGACGTCCATATGTCGTAGCACTGTCACACACAGGACTCTAGTGACGTCCATATGTCGAAGTACTGTCACACACAGGACTCTAGTGACGTCCATATGTCGTAGCACTGTCACACACAGGACTCTAGTGACGTCCATATGTCGAAGTACTGTCACACGCAGGACTCTAGTGACGTCCATATGTCGAAGTACTGTCACACACAGGACTCTAGTGACGTCCGTATGTCGAAGCACTGTCACACACAGGACTCTAGTGACGTCCATATGTCGAAGTACTGTCACACACAGGACTCTAGTGACGTCCATATGTCGAAGTACTGTCACACACAGGACTCTAGTGACGTCCATATTTCGTAGCACTGTCACACACAGGACTCTAGTGACGTCCATATGTCGAAGTACTGTCACACACAGGACTCTAGTGACGTCCATATGTCGAGCACTGTCACACACAGGACTCTAGTGACGTCCGTATGTCGAAGCACTGTCACACACAGGACTCTAGTGACGTCCATATGTCGAAGTACTGTCACACACAGGACTCTAGTGACGTCCATATGTCGAAGTACTGTCACACACAGGACTCTAATGACGTCCGTATGTCGAAGCACTGTCACACACAGGACTCTAGTGACGTCCATATGTCGAAGTACTGTCACACACAGGACTCTAGTGACGTCCATATGTCGAAGCACTGTCACACACAGGACTCTAGTGACGTCCATATGTCGAAACACTGTCACACACAGGACTCTAGTGACGTCCATATGTCGAAGCACTGTCACACACAGGACTCTAGTGACGTCCATATGTCGTAGCACTGTCACACACAGGACTCTAGTGACGTCCATATGTCGAAGTACTGTCACACGCAGGACTCTAGTGACGTCCATATGTCGAAGCACTGTCACACACAGGACTCTAGTGACGTCCATATGTCGTAGCACTGTCACACACAGGACTCTAGTGACGTCCATATGTCGAAGTACTGTCACACGCAGGACTCTAGTGACGTCCATATGTCGTAGCACTGTCACACACAGGACTCTAGTGACGTCCATATGTCGAAGCACTGTCACACACAGGACTCTAGTGACGTCCATATGTCGAAGCACTGTCACACACAGGACTCTAGTGACGTCCATATGTCGAAGCACTGTCACACACAGGACTCTAGTGACGTCCATATGTCGAAGCACTGTCACACACAGGACTCTAGTGACGTCCATATGTCGAAGCACTGTCACACACAGGACTCTAGTGACGTCCATATGTCGAAGCACTGTCACACACAGGACTCTAGTGACGTCCATATGTCGAAGCACTGTCACACACAGGACTCTAGTGACGTCCATATGTCGAAGCACTGTCACACACAGGACTCTAGTGACGTCCATATGTCGAAGCACTGTCACACACAGGACTCTAGTGACGTCCATATGTCGTAGCACTGTCACACACAGGACTCTAGTGACGTCCATATGTCGAAGTACTGTCACACGCAGGACTCTAGTGACGTCCATATGTCGAAGCACTGTCACACACAGGACTCTTGTGACGTCCATATGTCGTAGCACTGTCACACACAGGACTCTAGTGACGTCCATATGTCGAAGTACTGTCACACGCAGGACTCTAGTGACGTCCATATGTCGTAGCACTGTCACACACAGGACTCTAGTGACGTCCATATGTCGAAGCACTGTCACACACAGGACTCTAGTGACGTCCATATGTCGAAGCACTGTCACACACAGGACTCTAGTGACGTCCCAGTTATAAATTTCTCAACTTGCTCTTCCATCCAGACTTCAAATAACGTGTTAAATTGAACATTCATTTGATCTTTATTAAATTCATCTATTTACCCTAAATATACAGAGTGTATTTAAAATGCTTGGACAAATTCAGGAGTGAGTTTCCCTCACCAAACAAGGAAAAGAGGTCCATATCAGTGTATGTCCAAAAACACTTACTATTTTAGGTACAGCCCCCACGTTCACCCAAAATCAGTCCTTTCGGTTTTTATCTTTGGGGACACTTAACAATTCTAGTGTATTCAGCTTCAATGGAAAATGACGAAACACTGCACCAACGCATTTGTATTGCTTAAAACCACCCCGAATCCTTTGAAAGTGTGAAACATTCTACGATCAG
Source organism: Reticulitermes speratus (assembly GCA_021186555.1). Lineage (NCBI taxonomy): Eukaryota > Metazoa > Arthropoda > Insecta > Blattodea > Rhinotermitidae > Reticulitermes > Reticulitermes speratus. Next base: position 12,787,501 of record JAJKFL010000010.1, read on the forward strand.
AAGTGTCCATGCGTGCCCTCATTCATGTGGACGATATTTTAAGCCTTTGTTGTGAACTTTGACTTGATAAACAGTAAGAACTTCTCATTATGAAACTGGGAACGTGTGCTGTGAAGGTGTGATATAAGTGGACAGTAAAATGTCACGTTATTAAAGTATTTACTGTTGAATTTAGTCTTACATTTAAGCTCAAAAACCACACAGTGCCGGACATATGTTTATATGAAGTTTCGCCTTTGTCCTGATGAGAAGCACTCACTCTTGAAGTCTGCCCAAATATTTTAGATAAACCGTGCATACCTTTGGTTTGCTTTACATTCGTAAGCTGTCTCTTGCGTAGTAAGATCAATTTGAACATAATATTTTCAGTTTTTCCTTAAAAATGTTGATTAATATAAAACATATTTCGTATTTTGTAACTTATTTGCCTCTTGTTCCTCCAGACACAATCACTCAGAACACCTACTGATCTTAAATGCTTCAACATGCCTATTTATACTCCCAAAGTTTGTCTGGCTGAAAAAGAAAAGTTGCTTTCTTGTATATTCTTCCATTTTTATATACGTGTCACCGTTCACATTCGTGCCAAGTATATTCTGGATATTTCATAATCCCCTTCTCTCTGCTTGTCTTGTATAACGTATCAGGGCTTTGTTTACTTTGTTTCTGTATATGTGTGCCCTTATTTACTGTATATGTGTGCCCTTATGTACTTTTATGGGCAGTTTGTATGAGCTAACTTTCCTGTCTACTTACAGTGTTTGCTGTAAGATATCTTTGCTGTGTCAGCACACAGTGTTGTATGTATAAGTCTAGAGTGCTTGGCGATGGCCCTTGGACTGCGCTGTCTCGCACATACGGTTACGCTATTGCTGTACAAGTGTGCACCTGCTGCACTTAACAGTCGATGCAGCTGCCAGATGCATCAGACTGTGTAATCCTTCCTGCAGCAATACCACTAATCCTGACTATGAACATTTTAAAGGAAGAAGGTGCTTTACATTTTAAGAGAATAATTAAGGGATGAGATATTTATTTGCTCAGCTATAAGTAGAAGGAAATTTCGTAATAATATTTTACTGGGAACGCGAAAGGAAATATGATTCAAAAACTGAATAAAAAGCCATCTTCTTGACAGTTCAAGTCTTCTGGGATCTGATGCCATATCAGTTGGTAAATGTTTTGATGTTTAGGAGAACCTTGCTGCTTCCATCTTCAGGGTCTATATACCAGTTAGCAAATTCTGAAGATGGAAACAGCAAGCTCCTCCGAAACGTCGGTAATCCTTTTTAAAGTAACATGTCATCATATTCCGGAAGACCTGAGTTTTCATCAAAACCGCTGCAAAAAATTAAAATCTCTTAAGACAATTTTATTCATATTGTAAGACTTCTAGGCTCGTAGGTCTGGTACATTATTATTGTTATCCTATTTTGACTTAATAACTGAGACTATTGTGCAACCTGGTTTAGAGAAAGACGATTGACGCTATGTGTTAATTATATTTTACACAGAATTTTTTTCGATATTCCTAAAATGACCAAAACAAATATACAAAGCTGTGCCAGTTGCACTACTTTACTTCTTTTGAATTATATATTAATTTAATATTGCTTCTGTTTAATTATCTCGGAACTCTTAAGGAAAATATTTATTGAAATAAAATATTTTATTTTTTTCTGCAAGCTTTTTTGGAATTTTTTTTCTCCAACATGTATTTAATGAGTTCCCCTCGAGGTTCATGCAGAAGGGCATATACACCTCAAAGCACGCGAAGTGTCCCTTATTCTTTTCCAATTTAAAAAAAAATTTGAATGTGTTGACGTACTTAACTAAAATTTCCTAATATTATAAACTTATTTCATAAAACTATTTTCAGCGTTTTACTTGACATTTTTTATTCCGTGCATTGTCAATAACAATTTCGCAACATTTACCCAACAAAATGCACAAAATTATTTCTGAGATATTTATATCATAGTATTACACTTAATATTCCTACATATTTCGGTCCACAAGGACTCATCATAAGGGAACCAAACCACAGTAATACAGCATAAAACCGAATTAGCCACTTTTATATACAGTTGACATGGTGTAAAAGATATAAATATTTAAGATGTAGACAATTTTTTGTAGACTAGTTTTATAAGTTTACTGACTCTTTATATACAGTATCTCGGAGGCAGCCTACGTACTTAACGAAAGTTAACACACTACTATGCTAAGAATAAAATAGAGCTGATTTCGAAGCATGCTAAACGCAATCACATCTGTATTTTCTTTACGCACGTGGACGGATGTTTATGTTCGGAAGAAGTTGAAAGTGCTCATGTTTATGTTCGGCAGAAGTTGAAAGTGCTCATGTTTATGTTCGGCAGAAGTTGAAAGTGCTCATGTTTATGTTCGGCAGAAGTTGAAAGTGCTCATGTTTATGTTCGCAGAATTGAAAGTGCTCATGTTTATGTTCGGCAGAAGTTGAAAGTGCTCATGTTTATGTTCGGCAGAAGTTGAAAGTGCTTATGTTTATGTTCGGCAGAAGTTGAAAGTGCTCATGTTTATGTTCGGCAGAAGTTGAAAGTGCTCATGTTCGGTACTTCCGAGTAGCTTGCGAAGTCGTGCCCTTAAGTTTTCGTGCTTCAATCTGATCTGAGTTCGTATAAAGTTTATTGCCGAAGCGGAGTTAAATAACATCGTAATTCGTAAGTTTGACTTTCTGTGAGCACAGGTAGACAAGAGCCCTTCGCATTTTTGCATGGAGAGAATTAGGCCTAAATTCCGGAATATTGTTTTTAATTTTGTATATTTTATTTTTCCTTATATTAGGCGATAAACAGAGTTCCAAAGCTACGTGTTCCTGAATGAAATATACCATTGTCAGGACCCTACAGTAATTAAATGTCTTTTCGTACCTGGGGCTCTCAATTCACAAAGCCTTACTTCAATTAATATGTTGCTTCTGACTTAGGAAATTGAAATGTAAATCCTTAAGGTGGCTTCTAGTTACATAAATTTCGTACTACGTTTCGTAAGAAGCATGTTGATGTCACGAACCTGACTATTTAGTCCTCATAAGGGACAATAGGCAAAAAATGGCCTTACAAATTTTTGTCTTTAATTAGGTAATAAAAAGAGACACTTCCACAACATGGTGCCTGAGAGCATAACACAAGGAAAGAGAACGAGGTAAAGACAAAGAGTTAGATGGTTGACGGTAACATGTAAAGCACTGAGAGAGAGAGAACTGGAAGGGCAGTGGATAGATAGGGAAGAATGGCGATTGGGATTCGAAAAACAAAAACAACGTTACGGTTTTGATAATATTATTTAACAACGCCGTTAAGTGCTGAGATTACATAGCGGCAGTGATAGATGAGTGAATGAATTAGTACGGAGCATAAGTGTAATGACATTGACAGAGAAAAATAATTACTCGGAGAAAACCTGTCCCAGTGCTACTTTTAAAACCACAAATCCCACACGGACTAGCCTGGGATTGAATCCTTTCCTCCGTGGCGAGAATCCGGCGACTAACCATCTGAGCCATGACAGGCCAAAGTAATGTTACTGAATCGACATTAATTATATAGGAAAGAATTTCTGATGCATTTCTCCCGTAAGTTCCTGTGTAAGGGCACGCTTGCTTCACACTCTTTTAAACATAAATTTACCTTGCTTTGTCATTCAATTATGAGAGTCACGTGGTTTAACACAATGATGTTTTGTAAATTTATGTGGACTATGGTTATATTCTTTGTGCTTTTTTATGTAAGATGCCTCTTTTTCTAAGAGAAATAACTTATGTTGCCAGTGATGTCAAAGTTATCTGATATAGCCTACGTTTCTCTTCACTTCCGGTCGTCAGACTACTATCCCATCTTGGCTTGTAATATTGACAATTTTCCTTGTATTGCCACGTAGGTCGTACTGTTCTGGACGTAACCTGAAGTTTCGCTTGCCTTTACAACCTTCCTCCTAAACATTTCAGGTACTCTGCATTTCTGTCGCTTGTACCCCACACCAGCTTTCCACAGCTCATTGCAATTTCCTTGAAGTCCTGCGTTCGATATATTAGAGTGTAACCTGCCTATAACGAAACCGAAAGGAACCGAATTTTTTTCCCTTGTAGGAAGGTTCAGTTCAGTAGAGGTACTTTAATTATGGATTATCAAGACTTCGGATCATCCGGACTGTGAAACTATTTCGTTGATGGCAGGTTTCCCTTATGCTCAGCTACCGTTTAAGACAGGTTTTGCCCTATTTGCTCGGCCGCTTTATTGTTATTTAATTCTGAAGTAATTATATTAAAAAAGTATTGAATGAAAGTATGAAGACTGTATTGCAAACTGTGCTCCAGTTTGTATATTGACAGAGGGTAATTAAACGTTCAACGGGAGGTGGCTTCTAACGGAATGACATTCGAACAGAATGATATACCGCGTGGCTCAAGGTCACTTGGCTAAAATTTGTTGACTATTTGAAACGTTAGATGTGTCTTCCTTCTACATTTACGTATTGTCTAAGTCTTTCCGGAACGTTTGCATATGCCGTCTCCCAAAGACGATAAAACGGTCGCATTTACCGCCTTTTTGTAGTCAAGCATGGAGTTTGAAGGGATTTTTATGCCCCGGTGTGTAATATGTTGAGCAGTCTACAATTATGTTTATTGACTCTCATGATGCATGATTATTTTCATCATCCAAGTTACGTTGTATCCAGTACCAAGTAGGCCTATGGGACTTCAGTGTGTCTATTGAGCTTGTCAATTAGTGGCTTCTGTATGAAAGTACCCGGATAGACTCCCAGTCTAAAAGCGACTTCTCTAGCTGTTTTTCCTCTCCTTTCCGAGCCAATGATTGCACCTTGCCTTGAAATAGACCATAATCGACCTTTCAAAATTCCTTACAAAAGCATAGCGTTAATGACCACATTTCTCTCTTATATGACGTCGTATAATCTATAATACTGAAGTGGCGGCTTTGAGTTACATCACAATTTATACGGTCAAAATTTTTTCTTAATACCCACTCAATATTTCTCTTTATAAATACGGTTTCCCTGATTTTGAATAAGCTGGTGTATGGTTATAACGTAAGTGTACCAATGGATGTGCGGATGTAGAACTGTAGGCTTGATGTAGGATTTTCCGTGGGCATCCAAGTTACAATTCTGCTTTTTAGTCCCTTTATCCAGAATCTGAGAATTATGTAGCTTCATCATTAAGGCTACGCACTTGACCCTAGTCTTCGTCAGGTCACATTATTATAAAAATTGTTTTATTCGTGCTTTTATTTTTATGTTAAACCTTTAAACGAGAACACTAACCTGAATTTCATTTAAAGATTCACTGGAATTATTTTCGTGAAATTTTTTATTGGGGACCTTCATTAAAATATGTCGAGAAAATTCAAGTCTCTTCATCACCAGACAAAAATGACATATATTTTACATGAAGATCTAATTACGTGTATGATAACATCTAATTACGTGTATGATAACATCTAATTACGTGTATGATAACATCTAATTACGTGTATGATAACATCTAATTACGTGTATGATAACATCTAATTACGTGTATGATAACATCTAATTACGTATATGATAACATCTAATTACGTGTATGATAACATCTAATTACGTGTATGATAACATCTAATTAAGTATATGATAACATCTAATTACGTGTATGATAACATCTCATTACGTGTATGATAACATCTAATTACGTATATGATAACATCTAATTACGTATATGATAACATCTAATTACGTGTATGGTAACATCTAATTACGTATATGATAACATCTAATTACGTGTATGATAACATCTAATTACGTATATGATAACAACTAATTACGTATATGATAACATCTAATTACGTGTATGATAACATCTAATTACGTATATGATAACAACTAATTACGTATATGATAACAACTAATTACGTGTATGATAACATCTCGCTACCTTCTTTCTGGAAGAAGAAATTCTTCAGAGAAATTTGTGGAAGACATGAAAACATGTATCATGCTAAACACATTTCTGCGATAATCGTGTCATATACGAGATAATGATGAAAATATGCTAGAACCAAACTAACCATTGATGACAGAACATAATACGGCACAGAGAAGTTTCGAATGGCATGGCGGGTAGTTCAGACGTCAATAAATACGGTGATAATATTTATTGTGTACGAAATATTCATTATGAGTCATAAGTTTAAAAAATCTTGTGGCTGAAGTTTTGAGGTTATGTACGAGCGATCAATGTAACAAAAACAATGGCAACGCAGACGTATAAAAATTTTAAAAGAAATGTAAGAATATACTCCAATGATAATAGTAATAATAGTAAGAATAATAAAACTTTGTATGTACACATTTCAAACAACAACAAAAGTACAACCAGTGCAACCCGTTGGTTTATGTGCTATAACTATCTGAGAAGGGTTCAGAATGCAGAGAAAATAACGCACTTCAATGGTACGTTACAAGTATGTTTCCTATTTTGTTCAATGTTAAACATGTTAGTATATAAAGTAACCATTTAGCCTTATTGTAATTTAAAGTGACCAGTTCCCATAAGAATATCAGCACAGTTTTTCTGTTTGCTACTGCATATTCAGGCTACCTTAAAAACATTTCTCTATTTAAACTAATAGTACTGTACACATTTACTTACCTAGGCACGTTTGTCGGTTACATTTTTATTACTGCTCTTTTCTGTGCACGTGTACTATTCAATGTGTAATAGGCCTTGTAAGACTAAAAATAGAACAAATCAATATTTGGTTACGAAATAGATTAACTTTACTCACGGTTTACGTGAAAAGTGGGAGTGAGATGGCCTTCTTGCAGCACAGTTAAACGTTTTATCTACACTATTGTAACATTTTGTCACGATCACAGAATTCTCTAAAATAAGCTTACTACTATCTTTCTTTAAATCTATCTTCATTTTTGGGTTTGTTGCAGGTCTTGACGTCAGGTCGACGCATGCGTCTTGGTGGCTTAGCAGCATCGGTAGCGGAGCGTCGGAACGCGCGAGTTCAGTGAGGCGTCGGTCGCGGGCAACTGTTGCCGCGTCAGTAAGTCAGCGCGACGACATCAGAATGATGTGCACTGCCGTCACCTGACCCGAGCAACTTGTGATTTGTTTGGTCTAACTAACGTCAGTTTCGATTTAAAATTTTGTTATTTGTGATGTGTAAGACTGTTGTTACGTGTTGTATTTCCGGTGTTGATGAATGAATGCAGTTGACTATCCATCTGGAAGCAAACCTGTGCCCGATATGAAGAAAAGTTTGGGCAATCATGACAATGCTACCAGCATGTTCATAAGACGATATTGCGCAGGGAAATACCCGTCGAAACTCTTTCATTACCGCCAGTGTTACCATCCTCCAAACTGCAGACTAACTTTACACTTGACATGAGGCGTTACGTGAAAAATGATGCATTTCGTGAAAGTCATTCGCTTCGTTTTCTAAAATTTTCCGATATGTAAGGTGTTGAAAAATGTGTCTTTATACTTGTGATAATATGTTATATGGCAGAACAATATTTAAAAATGTGTGTTTCTAGTCCGTCTATTATAAAGAGAAATCTTCAAACTATAAGTTTAAATATAATGTTTGGTGTCTAAGTCATATTTTGTGTATTAAAATGACTAGTTAAGGCAAGTAATTCAACTAAATCCAAATGACACACAGAAGGTGACTGTGTAAATAACACTGCTACATCGGTTGCATAATATATCTGAATGAAGAAAATGCAACAATAAACGCTGAACTTTATCTACCTGTCTGCAACGAGAATTTATGATAGGATGTCTCAGCTCCTGGACAGAAATTCCTTGCTTAGACGTCAGTAATATAACTTAAATAGTAGCTGCCAACTGAAGGTGTCAAATGTCTTGTGAGGTTATGTTACTTCACAAGTAAATCTGAAGTCGACGAATCTCTGAGTGAAATGCTGTAAATTTTGAAATAGCTCCTCAGTCTCTAACGTCAAATTTATCATTAACTGTGAAGCATATTTCAACTTGCATCCCCAATATACCCAAAACTTAAAGAAACACTTTGTGGAGTACCAAATGTTTTACTATGTTCCGTGTGTCTGAGCAAAGAGGAATGTGCGTCGGACGTAAAAAACAGGAGTGTTTTCTTCCTTAAACTCAGCGTTCTTCCATATAAGAAAAATCAGCCCTATTTACCTTACTCTGAATACCAAAGGAAATATGCGCCAAACGCCTCTGACAACAATATAAGTTAGTTAAGTAATTTATCAGGACACGTTGTAATACCAAAGAAAAGACTCTCCGAGATAACTTGAGTGGCTGTTATGAACGCTAGCGTGTGCGCTGCTCTGTTGGAGCAGGTCGTCTGGGATGACCCTAGACTCATCGCCTCACTAACCGTCCTATTGCTGATCAACGTGATGGTGATCGTGGGCAACTGTCTGGTCATCGCAGCGGTCTTCATCAGCTCCAAACTCCGCTCTGTCACTAACCTCTTCATAGTGTCGCTGGCTGTAGCGGATCTCATGGTCGGACTCACCGTTCTGCCCTTCAGCGCCACCTGGGAGGTTTTCAAGGTCAGTGGCTTATGTTTTCAAGCAGCATATATTTAGGCATCCAATTCTTAAAGATATTCCTAGAACAGTCCCGGTTTTATAGGTTTTAATGTGCTCTGACCCGGTGAACCGCAAAATTATGTTCTGGATGACAAATGTCCATGTTTCGTAAAGGTAATAACAGTGCTACATTTTAAGAATGAGTACGAAAATTTTGATTTTCCAAAGTTGGGATAAAACATGTATAGGTGCAGGAGAGCCATGAACCAGCTACTGATAGGAAGGAGAAGGAGGGGAGAGGAAGATGTGTTGATTAGCGATTATAGACACTGAACTGAGACTGAGAAGGACGAGGAAGGTTATGTGATGTGAACTGAGTGTCTGAGTGTGAACAGTCATAATAATAATAATAATAATAATTATTATTATTATTATTATTAACAGATGTTACAGTGTGTTTGAAATTTGATTTTGTGTCTCGTTTCTTTGCTTTCTTCTCTATTTACAAGTTTTTGTACGTATAGTGTAACGTAAAATTTCACCCTAGAACAGGCCATGAAGACCAGAGGCGGGGTGTAGTTATGGCTACAGTCTTTCTTTAACCTCGGCGCTAGTTAGGGGTGTGTGGTCAACGCCAGGCTCCGGCCGCTGTACCCCCGGGAAAGAGACCCCGTCCTCCAGTATAGGAGGCTTGGTAGACCCCACAGCCAGTCTGGACAGGTGGTTTTTGTGTATAATGATGATGATTAGGAATGAAGTAATTCAGATTTAATAGACTAATGGCGAAATTTATTTAGCAGTGAGGCTGCAGATATGTTTTTATAAGCGTCTGACTTCAACTGATGATAACGTCGGCTAACAGGCGATGTTTTCAGCGAGGTTAGTATGAAAGTCTGTATGCATCTGTTTCTTTATTCGAAATTATTCTGAAACATAAATTTCCACTACTTAATCTAGTACTGAACACCGCCTAATGCAATCTAGTACTGAACACCGCCTAATGCAATCTAGTACTGAACACCGCCTAATGCAATCTAGTACTGAACACCGCTTAATGCAATCTAGTACTGAACACCGCTAATGCAATCTAGTACTGAACACCGCCTAATGCAATCTAGTACTGAACACCGCCTAATGCAATCTAGTACTGAACACCGCCTAATGCAATCTAGTACTGAACACCGCCTAATGCAATCTAGTACTGAACACCGCCTAATGCAATCTAGTACTGAACACCGCCTAATGCAATCTAGTACTGAACACCGCCTAATGCAATCTAGTACTGAACACCGCCTAATGCAATCTAGTACTGAACACCGCCTAATGCAATCTAGTACTGAACACCGCCTAATGCAATCTAGTACTGAACACCGCTAATGCAATCTAGTACTGAACACCGCCTAATGCAATCTAGTACTGAACACCGCCTAATGCAATCTAGTACTGAACACCGCCTAATGCAATCTAGTACTGAACACCGCCTAATGCAATCTAGTACTGAACACCACCTAATGCAATCTAGTACTGAACACCGCCTAATGCAATCTAGTACTGAACACCGCCTAATGCAATCCTTAGATATTCTAAAAACACGTTTTATTAAATATCAGTTAAAGAAATGATTATTTGAAGACGTCTTTCGTGATTTTATTCAGACACTTCAGTCGCATGTTTTAACAACTTCTTGATAAATACAGCAGATATCCCCATAACGACTCTTTCCCTGCTCATGTTCTCTGGTGCATGAGATTGGAAATTCCTGCCGTCAAGTAAGTGAATAATTAGCTGTACTTCTCTTAGAAATTCAGTCACGCTGTACTTGGTGTATTTTTTAGCATGTGAGAGGATATGTCTATGTAGCTGAAGCATAATGAAATATAATATTCTCGAAAATCTTAGTCAACCCAAAGGGTAAAAATCTAAGATTCAAAATGGCAAAGTTATGGGCTGGAAGATCTGGGATTCGGATCTCGACTGGGGCAGATTTATCTCTTCTCCAAAACATCCATAGCAGCTGCGCATACCGGGGCTCTATACGCGGTGTTAAAACAACCGGGGTGTGCGGCTGACTACCCATTTTTATCTAGCTCCGAGTTTAAGAATGAGCGGAGCTAGACTTCCATTCCCCCTTAGCCTTCACGGCGTGTGCAGGAAAAATTTAATATATATTTTTTTTCCTAAGTCACTTTATCATTCTCAACGTAAGTGTGGTCTTTGCTTCTTTAATTGTTTCCATGCCATAAAACTTATATTCAGTTTTTATCTTACATTCGCCGTGCATTTCATGCAATATTTAACAACCAACTAAATGCACAGTTTATTTAAAACTGTTTTATCGTTTCATTACATTCCCCTACATATGTTTCGGTCCGATTTCGGACCATTTCAGTGTAGTTTATAACCCCCTGAAGATGGTCTGAAATCGGACCGAAACATATGTCGGGGAATGTAATAAAACCATAAAACAGTTTTAAATAAACTGTGCATTAATTTGTTGTTACATATTACATATTATATATATATATATTACATTCAGTTGTTTGGTGTGAGGAATGAAGTCGTGGCTTCTCGTGCAGGAAGTACTGCTTCTAATGTTTGGCAAGACAACTTCTGTCCATTTATTTATTTTTGCATGCCAGCATTAATTTACATAAAAATTGAACCTGTAAAAACAGCCGTCTTTCCGTGCATTACATTTCAGATGTAACGTATGACAGTATCTTACACTTCGATACTTGTTATTTCGTAACATTAGGTCTAACAACAACGTCATGCCAATTATTCGAACTTGTGCTGTGCAACGACATTACCAGTAATTAGTGTTAAGTATTTTTTTTTTATTTTGCGGTCACAAATTTTCTTTCATAGCGTGAAAGAATTTTATACCTGACTTTGAATGCTCTGGTGTTGCCTCTAGATAGTCAGTTCCCGTAAGCTACTTTTCGATGCTTGCTTTTAAATAGCGAAGTAAGCGTGCAGGGCAAATAAACGGGTACAGTATTGGATGGGCCTCCAAACTGGAAGGAAGCTTTATTTGTTAATTTAACAGTATCATTATACTTTGTGTGAAATGCGATGCAAAAAAAACTGTTTGCACAGTAAGATGAATGTTTCAGTACAAATAACTACTCGTAGAAGTTAAAACACAAACTTTTCATCTCTTTTTACAATAACTTCTGTTGCTGCAAGATTTATGAAATTTAAGGCGGTACAACAAGTCTGCCAAAGAACCTACAATTCTTCATTCTTCAAATATGTCCAGGGGTTCTCGAGTAGGTGTTACAGCATCACAGTCGTTGTTACATACATACATACATACATACATACATACATACATACATACATACATACATACATACATACATATGTACGTACCATGGATCCATAAGTCTGTCGAAGTGACAACTGCTCATATCGAGAAGCGTAAGGACTTTAGAGAAAGTATATTTGGTAGAAAATATGTCTCAAATTTCCCTACAAGGTGTGTTTGAAATTCTTTTCGAAAAATACAAGTAATCGGCAGCTTACAGTTGAGGTGACGCACCAAAACGCGTGTAGATATTCGTGTGACATTCCTCTTTCTTTTGTACGATACTAAACACAATCAGAATACGTCAATAAATTATTTTAAAACTAGTGTGAATTTTTACTACAAACCGTTCTGTGGTTATCGAGTTGTTAAATGCAAACAGACAGACAGACAGACAGACAGACAGACAGATGTACAGATGGATGGATTCCGCCCCGCAGATTATTCTATGTAAGTTGCATTCTTCACGTCTTTTTTATGTCCGAGTGTGGAGAGGGAGAAAACTTTTGTAACTTTAGCATTACACTTTGGGAACTTTGCAGCGTCCTGTTAAATGAGTATTTCGGTTTTTCCCCGGGGATAAAGCTGTCGGGGCGTGCAGTTGACTACTAACGTCTATCCAGCCCCGAAATTAAGAATGAGTGGGCTATAATTCTAATCCCCGCATAGGGGGACAAAGACAGCTTGAACGTGCGCTGGAATATTCATTACTAAAAGTCGCTATATTTGTGGGTGTGCCTCGTAAAACATTTCAGATTTGTGGTTATTTCGAAACAAGACTTCAGAGTTGTTGCGACCCCTTTCCTAAAAGCAGTTCAGAAATGGGTCTGTCTCTTTCTTAAGAACATTTCGAAACTAGATCTCTCACTTTCTTAAGAGCAGTTCAAAACCATGTCTGTCTCTTTCTTGAGACCAGTTCAGAATTTTGTCCGTCTCTTTCTTAAGAACAATTCTGAAATATGTTTGCCTCTTCCTTAAGAACATTTCAGAAAGTGTCTGTCTCTTTCTTAAGAACATTTCGAAACTAGATCTCTCACTTTCTTAAGAGCAGTTCAAAACCATGTCTGTCTCTTTCTTGAGACCAGTTCAGAATTTTGTCCGTCTCTTTCTTAAGAATAATTCTGAAATATGTTTGCCTCTTCCTTAAGAACATTTCAGAAAGTGTCTGTCTCTTTCTTAAGAACATTTCGAAACTAGATCTCTCACTTTCTTAAGAGCAGTTCAAAACCATGTCTGTCTCTTTCTTGAGACCAGTTCAGAATTTTGTCCGTCTCTTTCTTAAGAACAATTCTGAAATATGTTTGCCTCTTCCTTAAGAACATTTCAGAAAGTGTCTGTCTCTTTCTTAAGAACAGTTCAAAAGTGTGGCTGTCTCTTTCTTAGGAACATTTCAGAAAAGTATCTGCTTCGTAAGAACAGTTTTGGCTAATGGCTTTTCGACACTTCAAATCCTGTCTTTCAATGTCGCACATAGGTACTGCAGGAAATGTAATTAATTTAAATGATTAGAATTTAAAGAACAAATATTTGTTTTTCATATCATGAAATCATCTGTATGTTGTCGTTGTTCCGTTACATAACAAAAATTGCAGTTTTCAACTTTATTCGAAAATAACAAAAAATTGTTGTGAACAATCGATATGCGCACCGATACCTCGGGCACAGAAACATCAGTAGGAAATGTTTGAAACTGAAAGCAGGATGAATAAGCCTAACAAGTATTTTGCTGTAAAAAGGAATGGACTGAACTGGATTACAAGAAATTTATAATTGCGCTTATAAAGTATTAAATGTTTGTCTGGACTTTATGATACTCGCACTTCAGATGCCTCTCAAAAGAATTCAGGCAGTCCTTTCTCAGTCCAATGGATTTCACTTACTGCAGGCTTTTATGTGTTCTCAGTGACCATAAAGGTCAATGCAACCATTGGATTCACATAGCGAAAGATATGGTTCTATTCTACTGAGAAAACATTTCAGATTTTAGGATAGCTTCTTTTCTGGTACTAGTGTACTCGGTATACAGCAAACATTGAGCCTAAAGCCACATTGTTACTATCATCAACCTATTACCAGTGCCCTATGCCTGCGTTTGTAAAGGATCCACATATATCTTTATCTTTTCTGTTGGCAAGGCAAAATTTGAAATGGAACTAGTGAGCCGGACATTAGAAGGATATTGGCTTTCCAAAAGGCTATGAATTAATAGACTCGTTGTGTATTTAACCATCCGAAAACTACCTGTAATTCAAAATACTTAGCATTTGCCACACTATGTTACACAGTGTTTCATATGATTCTCAGAACACTAATAATTTTCCTGAACAGCTTAATAAATTGTTTTTCAAAAAGGACACTGATTTTGTTTCCTGTGATATAGGATCTAGATTTTTGTATTTTATGTAAAGAAAAGGATACAATGCCTAAAGCCTGGGGAACTTGAAATTCAATACTGCTCTTGCGGATATAGTGGGGAAATGGGCAGAATATATTTTGACATCAGTCCACAAAGGCTTTCTTCAACAAGCAAAGAATCCCTCTGTAAAGGTCATCCAGACTACCTGTTCTCATGCTCATGCTTTTGATTTTCGCAGTGATAGATGCTGGGTGTGTACACATTGCTAGTACACATTGCTAGTACACATTGCTAGTACACATTGCTAGTACACCGGTGTGTACACATTGCTAGTACACATTGCTAGTACACATTGCTAGTACACATTGCTGTTACACCGGTGTGTACACATTGCTAGTACACCGGTGTGTACACATTGCTAGTACACATTGCTAGTACACATTGCTAGTACACCGGTGTGTACACATTGCTAGTACACATTGCTAGTACACATTGCTAGTACACCGATGTGTACACATTGCTAGTACACCGGTGTGTACACATTGCTAGTACACATTGCTAGTACACATTGCTAGTACACATTGCTAGTACACATTGCTAGTACACATTGCTAGTACACCGGTGTGTACACATTGCTAGTACACATTGCTAGTACACATTGCTAGTACACATTGCTAGTACACATTGCTAGTACACCGGTGTGTACACATTGCTAGTACACATTGCTAGTACACATTGCTAGTACACATTGCTAGTACACCGGTGTGTACACATTGCTAGTACACATTGCTAGTACACATTGCTGTTACACCGGTGTGTACACATTGCTAGTACACCGTGTGTACACATTGCTAGTACACATTGCTAGTACACATTGCTAGTACACCGGTGTGTACACATTGCTAGTACACATTGCTAGTACACATTGCTAGTACACCGATGTGTACACATTGCTAGTACACCGGTGTGTACACATTGCTAGTACACATTGCTAGTACACATTGCTAGTACACATTGCTAGTACACATTGCTAGTACACATTGCTAGTACACCGGTGTGTACACATTGCTAGTACACATTGCTAGTACACATTGCTAGTACACATTGCTAGTACACATTGCTAGTACACCGGTGTGTACACATTGCTAGTACACATTGCTAGTACACATTGCTAGTACACCGGTGTGTACACATTGCTAGTACACATTGCTAGTACACATTGCTAGTACACATTGCTAGTACACATTGCTAGTACACCGGTGTGTACACATTGCTAGTACACATTGCTAGTACACATTGCTAGTACACCGGTGTGTACACATTGCTAGTACACCGGCTTGCAACATCTAAACTGCAATGAGTCTTGGCGAAGCTATCTTTGTAGTACCGTCTCTGTCTCGAAATCCTTCAGCCCAGGGCTCAAATGGATCGCGTTACTTGGGCTCGGGCTCCTCATGCTGCCAGTTATTGTTGCTGGTTGTGTACACACAGCTAGTACAGTGGCTTGAAATATGCAAACTACAGTGTGTCTGGGCGAAGCTGTCTTTGAAGTACCGCCCCTGTGCAGAACCCCTGGGCAAAGGGCTGCGGTTGATAGCGCTGTTTGGGCTCGGGATCATGAAACTATCCACATTTAAGGAGACAAAAATTTGAAGCATGTTCCAGCCAAAATACGAGTAGCCTGGGTGCATCTTAATCTAAATAAGAAACGTCTGCTGCTCTCTAAATAAATTTAATTTCTATGGCTGTTACTCTACATGCACCCAGCTTGCATATGGTCCAAACTTCCAAACATACTAATTATAGTAAATTTAGAAATTAAATTTTCAGTTACACTTGTATATTCTGCCCCAGCTTTACAAATGAACATTTGTAATGCGGCATATTTTCTGAAAATTATTGATTTGAAAAGGGCCGGTTTAAGAAAATTGTAATATATGATAACTATCTTGCGTGCCATAATCTCTTAATATTATTAGTTTTAAACGACGTTAAGATCTTTAGTTTTTCAACCAACGAATGCATTTGTTGGTTGAAGAACTAAAGCTTAATGTTAAGATGCACGGTGAACACAACGTGACATTAAGATGCACGGTGAACACAACGTGACATTAAGATGCACGGTGAACACAACGTGACATTAAGATGCACGGTGAACACAATGTCAAATTAATGTTATGATGTTTTAACAAGTTGTGTCACGTAATAATTACGTCAGACGATAGCTGTCTATGTTGCTATAGCGCGTACGATCATACATATGTTCCTTCTTCAGTGATTAGGAGAAGGAAGTGGGTCATTGTATAGGAAGGTTTCTAGGTGCAATCAATCAATTTCCTCCTCCCAATCATTCAGCGTCCACCTGAAGTTAATTTATACACCCTGAAGAAGGAGGCAATAATTTTCTCTGAAATATCACAACAAACTTATAATCCCACACAGTGTAATAATCTTTCAAGTTAAGCCCCTTTGCCTGCACTGTCTCTTCTTTTATAACTTCAATAAAACTTTACAACTGAAATATAATATTTGAATGATAATTTTATACTCTTACATTGCCACTCACTGACGTTTCTTGTGCAAAATAATTTAATAATTCATTTTATTAGTAGGTTCAATAACTTTTTTAAATAGTAGGTGAAAGGGGGGATAGTTGGCACACTTTTCACGTTATAATTTTTCACATTTTCTCTGTAATTGTTAAGTTTAATGTAGCGGCACGTATGGCTAGCAACACTCTTGGGCTACAATCTGACCTACACAAATTTGACGCTATTCGTAAGCAATAGGAGGGAGAGGCTTTTGCCCTAACCTCTGCACGTGTGCCAACCTGCCCCACAGACGGTGTAAGTTGGCATATGGTAAAATACGTGGAAAATAAAGACGCCAAATTTTCAAGGCCGAAAATTAACAGACAGTGATTAATATAATGTTTTACGGATCAAATGTGTCAGATGAGGACGCACCAAACGGGGGGGGGGGGGGGGGGGGGGTACCAGACTGCAGCCCCCCAAACCCACCAAAACTGAAATTTAAAAAACACAGATTTTGTAGATACGATGATATCAAGAGTTTTACGTGATTTACCCTGCAGCCAAAATGAGCCACTGAAATCAGCTGATGACTAATACATTAGAATTTTGAATAATAAATTAATAAAATTAAAATCAATAAGATATGACACTGTGATTGAGTCATGGAACATGTAGTTATATTTGTATGTATATAAATGCATTTGCAGGCAGGGTTATGTTGTATTTATGACACGATTTTTATAACATAATTGTTAAAATCAAACATAAATTATTTACACCCTCAGGGTCAGCCTCCTCCCCCCCCCCCCAAAGAAAAATTCTGGTTGCGAACCTGGTGTCAGATACAGGTTGTGCGCAACAACGAGGTGTTATTATGGTAAAAAAACAGTTGAGAAACAATAGAATTTCGGCACAAAATTCAATATATTTACTTAAATTGAAAAATAAAATCAAAAGGAAAGGTAACTCAGTATGGCACTAGCCTACCACCAGCAACACACGTAACTCAGTATGGCACTAGCCTACCACCAGCAACACACGTAACTCAGTATGGCACTAGCCTACCACCAGCAACACACGTAACTCAGTATGGCACTAGCCTACCACCAGCAACACACGTAACTCAGTATGGCACTAGCCTACCACCAGCAACACACGTAACTCAGTATGGCACTAGCCTACCACCAGCAACACACGTAACTCAGTATGGCACTAGCCTACCACCAGCAACACACGTAACTCAGTATGGCACTAGCCTACCACCAGCAACACACGTAACTCAGTATGGCACTAGCCTACCACCAGCAACACACGTAACTCAGTATGGCACTAGCCTACCACCAGCAACACACGTAACTCAGTATGGCACTAGCCTACCACCAGCAACACACGTAACTCAGTATGGCACTAGCCTACCACCAGCAACACACGTAACTCAGTATGGCACTAGCCTACCACCAGCAACACACGTTTTCATTCTACATAAAGTATCCCAATCCCATGAGACTGGCAATTTAAGCAAACAGTTGGGAGAGCCATCAGTGCTTTATTCAAGTGACCGCAACTTGCATTCTGTGCACTGAATCCACATTTCTCTGGATGCGCCAAGACAGTAGAGGTAGGAAGTATCCTCGGAGTCTTCTTCGTCTGTGTCGCCTGCATTTTTGGATTATTTTCGTATTTTTGCATTCTGCTCTTGTAAATCTCTCTCTAGATACGTGGCACGCTTCTCTTTCTTATGTTTGAGGCCCATTTCTTCTCTCATTTGCTCCGAGCCTTCTGTTGTACTGTGTGAAAGCATTTTTGACAGAGGTATCAACCAAAATGACAGTTATTCTTTTGTTCTTCTTTACATTCTTGCGCTTTTTGCGTACAATTTAGAAAGGTTTCGAATGTCCTCTGGAGTAGCAGGATGTGTTGCAACTTTTGAAGCAGACGATGATCATTTGGAAGAATCATCAAAATCGCAGGAAGCTCACTGTTGCTACTGGAAGCTGCTTCCTCCTTAGGAGGGGCAGCTATATCTGCAACGTAATCTTCCATAAATCCCTCATTTTGAAAGATAAGGCCACTGAACAGGTAAATTCCAGAATACTGGAAACCTGCTTTGGTATTTTCACTAAAAAAGAAGTCAGGTGCGAAGGTGTGTTAACGACACAAGGATTGTCATATATTGTCACTCTTGTGCCTGTACGGTTAGTTATGCAGGCTCGGTTTACATACGTCTTAAGCGATCCGTTGACAGACCTGTCAATGGGCTGGAGTTACGGCTGCAGTGTGGAGGAAAGTTGAGGACAGTCACGCCATTCTGCTTGCAGTAGTCTATTGCCCGTATGGCCAAATGCAAATCATGGTTGTCTAGCAACAGACCTACTGATCTCTCTTTAGAAAGTTTAGCATGTGCCGCGAAATGTTTTACATATCTTACAAAATGCTCCTTCGTCATGTACCCAGAGGGATGGACGGTGTGCTCAATGACAGTGTTGGTGAGATGCTTTTACCTCACCCTCCCTTACCCTTTTGCAGTATCTTGCCTAAATACGAAAATAAATCTGAAAATCCTTCGCCGCTTTTCTTGTTGACCGTCCACGTTTTCGCAGAGCTCTCACAGTTTGTAGAAGTGTTCCAGGCGTGTGTTGCTCCTATATGACCTCTTCTTGCGAGCACGCATTATTTAGCTTCTTAAACCGGACAGAAAAAATTACACTGGTAAACAATTAACCAATGAGTTTCTAATCGAAAGCGGGGCAATTTGACACAGTGAGCCAAAAAGCCCCACGTTGCTTGTGCCGACCTGCTCCATCGCCACCTACTGATGTTTTAGAGTGCATCATCCTCAAACACAATGGAAGTCTACGATTCTCTCTAAATCTAATGCTAGCCAAAAGGAGGCACCATTTATGGGTGGCACAATGTCATATGTAGCTGTACCCCTTTAAACAGAAAACATTTTATACAGCAATAAAAATATTACTTCCTGCGGTGTACAAAATAAAACACCACACCACAACTCAGTCATAGCTCATAAAGCTCTGATACTTGCTGACCGCTCTCAGGAGAAGTAATTGAAGAGTACAAATTGCCAGAAATAAACCCTAAACTATAATTTAAACAAATAACACAACGCGATGCCAAGAGGGAAGGTTGTTAATTTGAGCACAACTAAAAATATCCTTGTGTGATATATCTTTAGGTATTAGAAAAATCGCCCCAATTTTTCGAAGTATTGAATCCTTATTATCAAATACGAAAATAATGAGAAATATCAACTTTACAATGTCATCCGTTTTGCTTGTAATTTCATAATTTTATCGTGGCTTTTTAAATATATAAAAAGTTGAAAATACAGGAAAATTAAAAAAGGAAACTCTTATAATTTAAGTTAACAACTAAAACAGAAATAATAGTATTTCGATATCGTGTCATGGGCAGTGCTTTTGCTAAGCCTTGTGCATTATACGCCTTTACTCCTGGTATTAGACGTGATGCAGCAAAATAAGAAGTGACTCATGTAGAGTCACGAACCTCTCCATCTCAGGAAAATTTATCTCGACATTCCTCGCATAGAAGCGATTCTTACGTAATAAGAAACGAAAACTCAAATCTGTTACACGAGGAATAATTACAGCATGATGAAGGTTGAAAATTATAATTTTGAATGACATACAACAGATGTTAGTATTATGACTGATGAGAACGTTATTGAAGGGTATTTGTGAGGGAGGATTTTTTAATCGCGATGTAGCCACATCTGCATGGAAGTGGTGCTGACGTCACATGACAGGCTAGCATGATGCAATTGAAAAGCAGCAAAGTTTATTTTTGCTTCAGAATTAAAATTTCTAAAGACCTTTTAAATTTTTCTTCTGCATTAATCCATATCTAGCAGCCAAATAAATAAGACAAAATAGTCAGTCCTATTCTTATGCTTATTAATTATTTGCGATTCAAAGATGTTGAGGAAAATGAGAGTTTAAGATTGTGGTACTATTTCGCTGATTTTAATTTGCTTATAAAGAGAAATCTGAAGATGCGTCCAGAATAATCGAATTAGGGTTCGTGCTGTTACTTGTATGTCGGCAATTGATGTTTTCACGAGCCCGAGCTCAAGATATACGATCCACTTGAGTCCTGGACTCGATTTTCTCAGAACAGAAGCGTTACGTCAAAGAGAGACACGCCAAGGCGTTTAGAGGTCTGGATACTTCAGATCACTGAACGAGTAGTCTTTATACAGCCAGCATAAATCACTGCGAGCATCACGATTATGAGCACGAGTAATGTGGAAGCAACTTGGGAAGGAAATCCTCTGGACGCTACCAGAATGCATGGTTTTGTGTTTTGGCTGTGTAAAGGAGATGGAAAATTTTCTAATCTAAAGTGAAAGAAGTATATATAAAGTGCATTGTGTCTCATGGGAGGTCGTGGTTGTATAGCGACATAAACCTTGGCTTGTAAGGATCTTACAGAAAAGTATCACTCTGATCTTTACGGTAAGTTTACTGCTGTATCTTACGGTGATAGCAGGGCCAGAATGTGGGAGAAGGAGCACATATGCGACCTGCAATGACCCTCAAATCCCGACAGTACCACCACGTGTTGTACAAAGTCAAACAACTACCACTGCTGCGCTTCATTACGCATTTATCATTTATCAAATAGGCTGCTACCAAAAAACCCAGACGAATGCACACGTGCATAATTTACTGTGCATAGGTCTAAGTGACAGCAGGAAGCCACGTAGCTAAGGAATACGTTTATAGAAATTAAACCAGAGGCAAAGTACAAAGGAACATCGCGATAATTACACAGCCGCTAGTAAATAAAAGCCGTTTATATAGGCTGTACATATATACGTCATCACACAAATATTAACTTATAAGGTTCTCCTCCAATAATATCCAGCTTATTTCCCCCCCACCCCCTCGGTGACCCTTGATGTCTTACTTTCATCCATTTTAAGCGCGTTCGCGTAGTCGCGAAAAGCGCCTTTCCGATTCGTCATATCCGTAAGTCCGTCTGTTTACCCCTCTGCCCGTCTCTCCTCATGTATCAGAGGTGCTCCCACTGGACGGATTTCCGTGAAATTTGGCATTGGGGACTTTTTATGAAACTCTATCGAGAAAATCCAAATTTGTTTAAAAAGAGACAAAAATGGCGAGATCTGTACGTGAAGTCCTAAGTGTGTGTTATTGTTGCAGGCGAGATAAATTCGCCATAAAAGCATTGTTGCGCAACACTCGATATTTGAATATTGTTGACAGTGACGTCTAGCTCAAGAATAGAAATAGAATACATTTTTGCTTTGATGTTGAAACTGGGGTTAAGCGAACGCGCCACAGTGGAACGTTACACGTGCTTTGCCTGTCTTGTTAATGACCTCCTGTGTGGCGCAGTTGTTCTCGTGTCGCATTCATGGCGCAGTTGTTCTCGTGTCGCATTCATGGCGCAGTTGTTCTCGTGTCGCATTCATGGCGCAGTTGTTCTCGTATCGCATTCATGGCGCACTTACTTGAAATATGCCAAAGACGAATTATAGCCGATCAGTAGATTCGGATCTCCATGATGTCAGTCGGTCGCCTGTTTAGGTGCCGGTTATCTTCAAGCTGCCGTAAAGCTTTCTGCTTGCTGCCAACCATTCGACTGGAGCCTCAGGCTGACTCGTAAAACTTTGCTACAAAAAACTCCCGAGGCAACAATTCGCCACGCTTTTGATACTTTATGCAGCGTGAACAGCAGCTACTTTCCGTGTTAGCTAGCAGATATCGCCTATTCACACATCCTCAACAGGTTATTTCCTGCCGTCAGACTCATTCAGCTAAACTGAGTAAGCTCTTTCCTGTCTCCTGCATACGAAGCACTAGGATTTGCTAACCGACTTCTTCAATCCATTTCCTTTATAAATTATGAACCCAACGTTCCAATATTTTGATGGGTTTAGAGCATAACAAGTTGTAAGTGGGAACAGAGGCGGCAGATATGGCGGAAAAATTGAAGAGGATAACATTTGATGTCTTCTGGAATTTTTCGATATGTCAACTGGTAAATATGTAGCGACGTTTCGGAAGATCTTATTTCCTTCATCGTCAAAGTCAAGCAGTCCTATCGGCTGTCCCTTCTTGCACTTAATTCTTTATGAATACAGCCGGCAGAACTTCATATCTTGCAGAATAACCTTGATCATTAGAAAGAAAACCTCATAATATTGGGAAGAAAAATTAGTTTTATAATTTTATAATTTTTCTATAACTTCTACTGATTATCTTATAGAGTATAGGTGCTTAGGATTAGAAGGCGGGGCGTGCACAACGCATGGGCAATGCTGAAGAAATGTACAGAGTTACGTGACTGTGGTCAGATAAAGGGCCTTTAAGCAGCTGCCAGGAGGACCAAAGTTAGAGAAAAGTAATAAAGTGGTTCCTCAATAAATGGAGTATGGCGATTATCCAAAGCAGCATAGGAATAATGGCATTCTTTTGTTTGCAAGGTTTCCACTATTCCGATTCTTTAAAACAATGGAATTGAGTAATGTCTTGGCACCTCACGAGTATTAAAGCAGACATACCGCTGAGTTAGATGGACGGACGGATAGACAAATGGATGTGTAGTCAATTAATATGCTTTATATGCTTGTTTCATTCCGAGGTTGAGCAAGAAAGTTAAATAAGTCTCGCGTAATTTAATTCCCTTCTTTTTTTTAGAGATTTAGAAACGTAACCGAGAATGTAAAGATAAGATACTTGAGCATAAACAGTACGCACAAAAATGCGTTGCTGTTTTTACATCTAGTCCATCCAATGTAAAAAAATTTACAAAAAAGAAGAAGTGTTTAGAGGCAGTCGGTAAGCCTTGCTTTGGACAAAAAAATCCGAGACGTCCGTAAATTTCTACAAGACTCTGCAGCGTCACACCGCAAAAGACAGCTTTGTCATAAATCTTCATTAAACGATTTGTAATTATTGAATGCAGATATGAGACGAACGTGGGGAATTGAAGGGGCGTATTTTGAAAATAGCCACTGCAGAAGTGGCAAGAAAAAAATGACAGGGAAAGGGTACGGGAGAAAAAGAAAAGGATATAGAAGGAAAGGAGAAAGTGAGAGTGGATGCAAAGGAAAGGAAAAGAAAGGAGAAGACAAATAAAAAGGAAGGAAGTTAAAGGTTGAGGAGAGGAGAAAAGAGAGAAGAAATAACAGGAAAACTAAGAGCAGAAAAAAAAAACTGTTTCTTTGTGCGTTCATTTTCGCAACACTGCGTTGAAATAAGAAGCGAAGACTTGCGTTGCTTTCTTACAATACACAATGGCTTATTTCTTTCTTTCTGCTGCAACAAAACACATTGACTCGCTTTGGAAGTATGCTTGTGTGTGGGTGGAAATAAATTCATTTCGAAAATTGCTGTGGAAATTCAACTGGAAGAAGACGCAGCAGTATTTACTGTAAGACTAAAGCAAGTGGGAGGGTTTATGTGCCATAAATCGTGCTGGGGGTCCATCAACAGTAAAGACGTATCAAAACTAAGTATCTTAGGGCTTTCGTTAACTTTCAGCCTATTCAGCCCAGCCACAACGCTCTACAATTTGTAACACGCATTCCTTAATGAAACGAGCCTTACAATAGCAAAATAAGAAAAGTTTCACAGTAGAGATAAGAATACAAGTTCAGTAGCATAGAGATTATGGAATCAGTCTTTAAATTCTTAATATCTGTGCTACACATGTGACAAGATTTGAATTTAGTGGGTCACCTCTATAACAAAATTATACTCTTTCTGTACTGAAATGCAATAGAAGCTTTAAAATACGAACTTTTATTTAGGAACCCAGCAGAATTAAATCTTTATCGACAGTTTTGTTCATATCAATTTCTACGCAACGACAACAAAAAAGAAAGTCAAAAATAATGCAATTAAATTCTCACACGGTCCGTCAAGTTCCTGTCAGCCTGTTACAGACTCAGCGGCAACACAACGACAAACAGAAAACAGACACAGTGACAGAACAGAAACAACAACAATTAATGTCATTAAAATATGTATAACATAGGTTATAGAAAAATCTATACACTCACAAACTGCATGAATAGCAGAATCACATCTAGATGTGGACAGTAGTAACTTGAAAAAGAAAGAAATATAATAATAATAATAATAATAATAATAATAATAATACTTAGGTTTGCAATAGCGGAACTTGAGCAATAAGCCATTCACTTCCCTGCACACATGACAGTCCATGCATTTCAAGAACTACATTCGACCAGATGTGAGCTTCTTTAAACGAAACACGGTGAATCTGCAAGAGTAATTCTAGTAAAATCGCCCCTGAATCTATGGTGCACACAACCTATGGTGCACACAACCTATGGTGCACACAACCTATGGTGCACACAACCTATGGTGCACAACAGGCACAAACCTATGGTGCACACAACCTATGGTGCACACAACCTATGTGCACACAACTATGGTGCACACAACCTATGGTGCACAGAACCTATGGTGCACAGAAACCTATGGTGCAACAGCAACCTATGGTGCACACAACCTATGGGTCCACGAAGCACTAGTGTGAAGGATAGGCATTGTGGAAGAAGCCATGAACTTGGCGAAGAGAGTTTCTCAGAGCCTTGTTGTGGAAATAAGGACTCTAGTACTAGGGCCCTATATCCCTAGCTACTTGTGGTGCATAGTTGTAAAGAAAGAATAATCAACAAAATCAAACTACACAAATTAGCAGCAGCTATTACTGGAGAGAAGAATGGGCAAATCAGGATTAACGCAGAACCGAGTACTTCTAGGGCTGGAGAAGGTTATTGCCACGAGGCAACTCAAAGCGGACGCACCACTCATGCACAAAGCCACCAAGCCCGATACATATCCAGAAATATAGAAGTAAAAAAAAAGGAATATCTTGGACGAAGGAAGAAATAAGAAAATTATACGGAACTACATATATTATAAAAAGAATTCCACCGATAATTACAAGAATGTGCAATGAAGTATGGAGACAAAGAAATACAGACTGCAGAATGAACACCGATCCTAAGAAATTCATAAGCCAGAAAAAATATATTGTGGAGAACAAAATGTTTACAGAGCAGGAGATTGAAAGAAATTGTAAGACAGTCAGAGAAGTAACTTAACGAAGGTGAGGAAGGAGAGCTACAAAACGTGTGCACTGTGAGCCGTGGTGAGCAGAAGCAGAATTCAGAACCAACAATAGAAAAAGAAATGGAAAATCGTCAACAAAGGATGATATTATTAAAGTAAAAGAATAAATTGGAACTTCGTACTAGTTGGTGACACAAATAAAATTTAAAAAAGACCAAAAATATGAAAATCCAAAATATGTTTAAAGTAAGAAAATGATGGAAACTGCTTAAGAAACAATGGCAGAAAAACTAAAAGATAAATATCTTATTCTTACTAAGGAAAACCACTTGGTTTACAGTGCATCAACGGTTATTACAGAGAAATAATGAAACAGAACGCCATGAATCAGAATCAGAGAACTCCAAAAAACACGTCCCTGCGTTAGATGAATACAGAACTTAAATATTTTCAGGAAAGAACTATCAGCTTTTGTAGAAATAAAATAAATCTGATGAGATGAAGACGCAGAATATGAAAATAAAGATCTTACTTAGAAATTGTGACATAAAGAAGAAGGAAATGTTTGTATCAATTAATTGAAGAGCTCACATGAAGGTATCAGCGAGATGCAAATATTGTTTAGACACAGAAAACTACAAAACCAGTACTACCAAAATAACATATATGGACCAGATTACAATAATTTCTACAATTTTATCAGGTTGAAAATAATTTCATATAAGCGCAGAAAGAAAAACTTATCCATGGCATGGATATATTATCAGAAAGCTTTTAGCATCGTTCCTAGCAACTGGATAATCAAATCCTGAGAGGTAATTGGGATCGATAATAAAATAATACACCTTATTAAGAAAATTATGCGTTACTGGAAAACAAATATGCGCCTGTAACCAGAAGAGAAGCTAATCGGGACAGAAGGTAAAGGTAAAGCTATCCTTATACAGACCTGGACATGCTCTTAGGCCTCCAGGAGGTTGAGACTCCCAGAATTTCTAGACAATCGGCACATTAAAGTGGACAAGTTGTCAGCCATACGCACCGGCCGTCTTAACCCCCAAGATACATCCCTAGTACTCATTTCTCTTAGAGGTTGAGTCGACCCCAGGGCCATAGCGGGGCAGGAAGGTTTAAGTCAGTGAAATATCTCAATACCCATCGAGAATGGAACCCGCGACGTTGCGGCTTGTAGCGCAGTGTCTCAACCAACTAACTGCGCCACCGCGTGCCCCCGGAACCGAAGGTACAGAAATAAAATGTTAAATCTTTCAAGGTAGCTAATTATTACCACTGCTATTTTGCATTAACTCAGTCTCTCTCACATAACAGCTGAAAAAGTTGAACGCGGGATGTGAAAAGCACATACAAAAGCACATACAAAAGCACAGACAAGAGACGAATGTATCACACTTAGTTTACGTGGACGATTTGAAGCTGAGAGGTTAAAGAGGGTAAGCGCTCCTAAAACAGTACAAACATTTGACAACTTCGGTGACGATATCCATATGGAATCTGGATTTGGCAATTTGCAATAATTGTATTTAAGAAAAGGAAAGTCAGTTTCCTCCCAAAATTTAAACTCGGCATCAACACATAGTGTAAATACAAGACCTTGGTAAGAAAAAAATAAAAGTACGTAGAGATTGAGGAAAGTGGATGTATATAACATAAAAAATGAAAGATTGAGAAAGGAATATAAGAAGGGAATTAAAAATGACACTGATGTGGGATTTGAATGCCAGGAATAAGATTACAGCAACTGGAGCAATAATCGTCACATTATTAAGATAGAGTTTTTGTACAATTAATTGGAAATTAGAATAAATAAAAGAATTGAAAGGAAGAGTAGAAAGATAATAACAGTTTTTAAAATATATAATCCGAAATCTGACAAAGATAAGCTACAAGCAAAAAGGAAGGAATAAACAACAGGCTTTTGTAAATTAAAGAGACGTAGAAAACAGAGATTAATTAGTCATTATATCAGAATATTTGAACACAAAATAAAAAGAAGACCAATTTATAAGTATTTTTAAAAGCCACGAAAGCCACAAGCCAAATACGAATTCAACAATTAGGACAGCAGCCAAGGTTGTAGCAGAATTAAATCGAACTAATGCAGGCAGCGACACAAAAAGGAAGGCATTCAGCAAAAAAGGAAGATTAGGAGACTTCTTGAAGAAAGAATGGGAGAGCAAACTAATGCAATGGAAAGTATACTAGTAGTAAGGACAGCTTATTACGTTGCAATGTTTATAGAGGGGAGATCTGGAAGTAGAGACTAAAAGTTAAATAATAGCAGCAAAAGATCGGGCATTAAAAAACTAAATATCTTGCATCAGAAATATTACAAAGAGAAACAGCGAATTCAAACTGTGTCAAAGCTGTGAGGAACAGGAGAGCACATTACATCAGGGTACCCAATTTTGGAAAAATAACAATATATAAAGCGACATGATAGAATGTGTTCTAAACAACTTTACATATTGAAGAAAATTGGTCTAAAATTATAAAAGGAACACTGGTATGAACATACACCAAAATCAGTAGAAAGAAGTCATGAAACTAAGGTAACCATATTGTGGAATCAACAAGTGAAAATTGACAGAACAGTCCCTAACAGTAACCCGGGTATTGTAATCCATACTAATGAAAAAGAAAATGTCCCTTAATACACATTGCAATTTCAGGGAATATAAATGTGATTAAGATAAAACTCGAAAACCTGCGTGATTTAAGCTTCTGCCGCGCTGTAGTTAAGATCTGCGCTCTTCTGGGATATTACGCAGTGTAGAGTGGTCTTTCTCTACCGACGTTTCGGGATAACTTATCAGTCCCGAAACGTCGGTAGAGAATTACGACTCTACGCTGTGTAATATCCCAGAAGAACGCAGATCCCAACTCGAAAAGATGTTGAAATATAAAGACGTTACAGTAGAAGTACTGTGTATGTGAAATGTTACAACAAAAGTGATACCTGTAGTAATAAGGGCAACTGGAACTATCTGAAACTCGTTCAGAGAATATCTGAAAACATACCTGACAAGCACGACATCAAGGATTTACATAAAACAGCCGTATCAGTCTCTGCATGCATACTTTCAAAATACCAATGTAAAAGTACATCATGGGAAACAATATTACATGCTTATGATTTGTAAGGATAGAATAGTTGCAAAATTTTATTATACCCTAGATACATGGTTTGGTTCAGGTACATACTTCTAAATGTACTGTATAAAAAAAATAACAAGTAATAATTTTTTCTGTTGCGCAACAGCGCAAATCGGGCTTAGGCCTCCTCATTTTTGAGGTTTATAAATCGCACACAATTAGACACACACACGCACACACAGACACACACGTTAGGACTCCTCTGAAAGAGGAGAGGCCATTACCTGCGCAACACACAACAAACACAAGAGACGAAAATCCATGACCTTAACGGGATTCGAACCCGCGATCTAAGCAGTCGAGTGGCCACGTAACAACTCATTAGACGGCACGGCGACCGGGATCGGCAACGAATAGTAATAGTAACAGTAATAGTATATTAATAATAATAATAATAGTATTTTAAAGGTTATAACAATTCATATATCTGTCATGTGTTCTGTAATCATTGCATTTAAACTAATATTTTTCGACATTCCTCATTAAATCGCGATTTATATTGCTTTCCAAATTCATAATAATGTAGACTCTATTTGGCTGAAGTTTTGATATTCTCTTCAATGTTTTCCCAGTCTGGACCGGAGTTCATATTAGAATCCACGCATCAAAAATCTGCGAACCTTTTAGGAATTTTAACCACTTAGGGTTCTTTTAACTTCCACGTCCATTACTTTCGTGACAGTACATCTACACACCTGAAAGCTTACTTGCTTACAGCCACTTATTAACTTTTTAAGCCACCACACAATGATCGATATTACAGGCGGCTCACGCAAAAAATATCGGATATAAAATAGTGATATTTGAATATCTTCTTTATTTTTAACACTAAGAAAAACACAATTCTTATAAATAATATATAAGTATCAGCTCATATAACTAATATATAAGTATCAGCTCATAACAAAGCCACTGCTTTCAACTTAAACAGAATAATACGTTAATGTAAGGTAAGGTAAAGCAACTCCATTACAGGCCTAGGCAGGCCCTGAGGGGTCCAGGAGTTTGAGGCTCCCAGATTTGTAGACAATCGGCACATGAAGGTGGTAAGGTTGTCAGCCCTACGCACCGGCCGCCTTTACCCCCCAGGAAATATTCCTGGTACTCATTTCTGTTAAAGGCTGAGTCGACCCCAGGGCCATAGTGCGACCGGATGGATTACGTCAAGAATACGTTAATGTTCTTGAGGTAAATAAGAGATGTTTATCTTAGGAATCATACGATTGAACAAATACACTTTGTGGACACAATAAAGCGCATTTCAGTGTTAGGTCAATATTTAGATATTGCAGCAAACACTGAAATGTGAACGGCTAAGGCGTGATCAATCAGGCTGTATGAGTGTGCGTAAAGGAAAAATTTGATGTGGGAATAATTCGCTCTTGGCAATTCATCATTTTTGACGTGGCAATATCTAGCTTCAGTATTAGTGCTAATTTCTTGTAAATTATTGTATATTTTCCCAACTATGAATTGTACATATTCTATTTTAAAGAAGAGCAAAACTCTTTAAATACTTTTGTATTAAGGAAAGTAAATTTTTGGGCCGAAGACCCTCAACGAATTGATAGAAGAGAGATTCTTTTGAAAAAAAAAACCTGAGCGTCTGATCTGTAATGGGTCCTTCGGTTTGTCTCGGTTTCCTGATCATTCAAAAGGTGGTCACAAAACAAATTACACGAGTTCGAAACTGTGCATTCAAGTGTTTTGGTAAGCTGGTCTCACAAGAGGGCTCGAGTTCTCTTCCGGGACTCGAAGGTGTTACCTCATTCACAAGCACCCTACACTGGATTTTAATTTGGTTCAGAACTGCAGTCCTCATATTTCAAAATTCGCTTAATATCGTCCTACAGAACTAGGGCTTGAGGACGTGGACAGTATGAAACGGGCTGGTGCAACTTACAGTGGAGCTATGTTCAGATTTACTTCACTGGCCCGCGAAAATAATTTTTCCGTCCACATGATAACAAATTATGTATTTAGAATTCCCGCTTTTTGTCAGGTCCTGAAATTAATACATTAGCTTTTAGGACTCTTGAGTCTTCAATAGTCAGTCATCTTTCAAGTATATACATGTCGTCCTCATTCTCCTTCAAACATGAATTTAGACCTATAAGGTTTGTTCCGAGACACACAATTCGTCGGAACATCTTCCACGCCTCCCGTTTCTCTTTCCAATGTTCTTTCGGTTTTGCATACTAAACATTCCGCAATCTGCACCTGTGTCCCGTTCATTACTATGCTGCTCCCGTTTCACTTTATATTCCTCCATATACTGAAGTCCATACTTGGTTTCATTTTTATGCTAATCTTTATATCTCTATTTCTTGTACCAGCAAAGTCTGAATGACTAATAATCGTGGCTCACAATTTTCCTTCAAGATTGAGCAGCAAAGATTTGTAAATTGTTACAATATAGGGAGAACCAATTTTCACAGAGTAAGCAAATGGCTGAAATAATACTTCCTTGGTAATGAAACTTCTTTTTCCCAAAGCCATTGCTCTTAGTCTCAGGTATTCTTTATAAATGCGGAAATACGATTGAATTCTTGACGGACATATTTACATCTACATTAATCAATTACAATGATGCGATAAGCAACGTCACTTTTTTACGAAAAGGGAGTTACATTTCAAGACAATGATTCAACTGTTATTAGGCTACGGCATAACGAATAAAGCTGTTAAGTAATGATAGTGTAGAAAGCATTCTTTAAAATGTTGATAACAGGAAACATGTATCCCGAAAACAACTGTCCCTTTTCATATGTATTTAATGAAGGGGTGCATAAATTTTCCAAAAATTTAGGCGCCACTTCAAAATTTTAAGCTTCAGGAACGTGATACGAAGCAAGCTCCATAGTGAGAATCCCAAATATTTGGCGCCACCATACAAACTGTAGTGGCTGTGTTAGAATTGGATGAACATGACTGTTGGGTTCAGCAAGGCTGTGCAATGTGCCACACTGCTAATGAGACCATAAACATACTCACGAACTTTTTCGGTGACCGTCTCACCTCTAAATGTTTGACCACCACGTTCCCCTGATTTAACCACGCCAGATTTTTTCTTTGTGGGATCACTTGAAGGAGAGAACCTATAAATATAATCTCCGCACGCTGAGTGACCTCAAAAAGGCAATTTTTCAGACAATAAACAATATCACTGCTACATTGTTGAGACGAGTGTCGCGAAATATGGGCAGTCGTGTGGAATTGTGCCTGCAAGAGAACGGTGGACACTTGCAACACCTGTTGTGAGCTCCATCGGTATATCATATGTATGTAGACTTTGCATATATATGACATATTCAGATACGTAACTGTAGATTGTTTCACGTAATAAATTCTTAAACTTTGAGTACTGGAAGTTTTAGGACACTCTGTATAATGGCTGAAGTTAAGAATGAAGGCACTTTAAAATAGGAACTATACTTTCTCTCCCCCATACACTTCCATGCCTTGCACAGAGACAACTTTAACTGCGTGATGTTACGAGCAGCGTTTGGATCATGACATTGGTGCATCTACTCCTAAATACGACAAGCTTTTGAGGTCACGAGTCAAACGTAGAACGTCACGTGTTTTAGAACAGATGCACCGACACGATGCCAATGGTACCTGCCACTGAAGATGTCGCCGACACGAAATGCTATTTTAAATGAAGCCGAGATGTGAATTGATTGCAGAGGTGGCGTGAAATGTCAAGCATGAAGGAGGTTTCAAATAATAGTAGCAAATGGTACTATGTAACTTCTTTGGAGAACACAGTCATTTACACCCTGCAAAACACGCAGTAAATTTCCGCATGAAGTAGCTCTAACTTGTCGTTTGTTTTCTGGTTAAACAAAACAGTAAAAAATGCGTCTACTAAAAACTGCTTTGTCCGTGTGTCCTCACAAAATAACTGGAGAACCCCAGAACAGTTCTTCATGAATTTTACATTTGGGAGCTTCACTGAATTATGGCAACACAGGGTAAATCTAAAAGTTCTGGACAAATTTGAAAAGTGAATTCTTCACATCAATACAAAGATAAACTTAATCGTATATCCGTAAATGAGTGGTTTTTGAGTTCAATCGAAAGATTATATTCAACAATAAACACCTTAACTATGCAATATTTTACTTACAACTGACACAATACATTTACAGTACACGTTTCCATATAATAACTGTTCCATTCTTATTATTTATAAAGACAAAATTCAAAACAAATGCTCAAAACTTCCTGCGTCTGAACCAACGTACGCACGAACACGTCTGATCATGGACTGCCGCAACATTTCAAAACTCCCTGGACGGTTGCGAATGGTTTGACAGGCATAAAAACATGAGATGGTGAAGTGTCTCTTTATTGTCAATTGGAGCTTAATACACTGGGGCTTTTAGGTGTCCCCACAAGTCAAAATCTCAATGATTGTGATCAACGCGTTTTGGGCTGTACCTCGATAAATAAGTGTTTGCGGACATGCCGTATATTGATATGGACATTTCCTCGTTTTGCTGTGGAAACTGACCCCTGAAATTTTGTCCGATCATTTTAGATACACTCTCTGTATTAAGATTCTAGATAGAAATAACACAAAATAACGGCCACTTTAAATAAAGATCTACATGTGCTTTGGCCGCCATCTCGAACCCAACACACTTCGTAGATATTTATCGCAGGCAAACCATTTTGCCCTAAATCTTAGTGCATATGAAACACCTTTTATGCTGTAAATTCTTTCAGTAATATTTACGGTATTCTATTAAAACATAAGCATATTTTATGTATGTCATCTCGTCACTCGAGGGTAGAATTTCACGAGAAACTGAAAAAATGGACTCAGAGAATTTTCAGATGTAAGTACGAAACAAATTTAATCCACTGACCTTCCTCCTTCTCTTAGACATATTACAAACTTAATTATGGTAGAGCGGGTCTATTCCGGTTATTTCAACTTCAAGCAAAGCAAACCATCATTAAGAGTAACGATATTTACTCGTATTTCCTAAACTTCGTACCGGAAGACAGACGTCAGTACGTTACTGCCTCCCTAGTGGCTTGAGAACAGTGATATATTGCGCACTGCATCTGTGCAGTAACAGATGTTCCTATTTTGATCGCAGTTGCTGCGTGATCGGAATAGCCCTGCCCTACCACACCGGAACTTCTTCTCAACGTGAGAGACAAGAAGAAGCTACTGCCGTGGCCAAATTCTACCCCTACTCCATTTAAGCTATTTAAAAACAAGGACAAAGAAACTAGCATACATAAATCAGTCGTTTAAAGTCTATGACTGTTTGAAACACCCAGAATGATTACTGCATGCATACTTTCCCCAACTTGTTGATCAAAGGTTTAGTTAACGATATACACACCTACTGAAAACTTGCACCCATAACCTATGAATAGCGGACACTGACAGTTTTCCAAACACCATGTTGTACTTTTAAGGAACAGATTGCTCTGTCGTTACAGTAACTAGGCTATTTGTTGGATGACCAAAGACTTGTAGTTCAATTCCTGGCAGGAGCAAGAGATTTTTCACTCGGGTGTTCCGATTTTCTGTAACGTGAAAGAGTGACGCAGCGTCTTCCAGAAAAACTGGAATCCTCGATTACACCGCTATGGAAACGTCAAAACTTGCAGAATTGTCTCTTCGCTAGATAGCCCAAATGCACTCTGAGACGCCTCTGACCGCCTCCACTGCAATGGGCCCTTTCTACTGATGTAAAGCGATCCGAGTCTCACCCTGACCCTAGCCTCCATATAATCATGACTGTAATATGCGTGGAGCTAAGCTCTGACACTGCTCCACGCCTTCATGGCATGTTGTTGAAGAGAACACAGAGTCGAAATGGCGTACTTAAGTACTTGTGGTCTGGGAGCAAGAGTGGCGCCACTTACGAAGGACATTGCAACTATGTATGAATATGGGCTTACAATATATTGTAGTTTTATTGAGATTTATTTTTATAGAATGTGAAAAACAGCATTGCAGCGGTGTGGAAATTTGATAACTGATGAGAATATGGTTATAAGAATATGAAATGTTGAGTAATGTACCTAAATTATGAAAATATATAATTCTTAACGTAATGTTGTTCGTAACTGAACAACTACAAATATTGTTAACGCGCTAATTATTTCGGTTATAACTGATAAAATGTGGGCCGGGCAGCATAATCGGCATAGCGACTCGCTGCGGGCTGAACGGTCCGGGGATCGAACCCGGGGGGCCGAAATTTTCCGCACCTGTCCTGACCGATCTGGGGCCCACCCAGCCTCCTGTAGCATGGGTACCGGGCCTCTTTCCCGGGGATAAAGGGGCCTAGGCGTGGCGTTGACTACCCACACCCGTCTAGCGTCGACGTAAAAGAAAGAGTAGAGCTATACCTATACTCCACCTATGGGCCTTCAAAGCCTGTTCTAGGGTGAAAGAATAGCTGAAAAATTTAAAGTAGTCAGGATTTGTATTTAAGTACAAATTTATTTCAAAAACTCCAGCAATGTTAGTATTAAAATAATAACAATCTGTGTGCAACGTATGTAACGTAGATACAGGGCGTTCTTTACTTTCAAATATCATACTTTTTTATAGTAGAAAAATACATTTAATTTTATTGACGTCTCTAAGAAAAGCACAGCCTTCCATAAGCCGATTTTTAAGAAACCAACAAATTTTATATTTCAGGGGTGTCGACGAGAGTGCCGAAACGTCTGTAGGGATAAGGAAACGCTAAAAACAGTGTAGTGCATTTGTTGGAATAAATAATTAATTAATTACTGAAATGCACGGTATATATATATAATATAAAGTTCGTTAATGCCCAACAGGCAAAATTAGTATACCACTATAAGAACCCTCGTCGAAACCCCTGAAGATGGAACTAAAGGTGCCGAAACATTTGTAGGGGTAAGAAAACACTAAAAATAAAGTAGTGCATTTGTTGGAATAAATAATTAATTAAACCCAAATTATTCAACAGCATTATGTGAGTATGCCTTGTAACGAGTTTCGTCTAGGTCTAAATAGGGTAACAAATGTGGAAAGTACGAATAGACTTATTTTAATCTTCTACATAAAGTAAGGTTTTCAATAAGCCGGTTTGCACATAAAAACATTTTTTGGATAATTCATGTAGCGAATTTTATCCAAATGGGCAGATACCTTCAAAATTGCATGACGCCTTCAATGCTTGCAGGGACCTATTAGCCACGTGAGCTGTAGCACTGTCTTGCACAAAGTAACAGCAAGTCTTATATTTATCTTCCAGTTCTTGCGGAAAAGATCGATATATCAAATTTATATAAAGCTTGAAATTTATAGTGTCGTTAGAAAGAGAGGCGAAGTAAATGCTCACCAGACTGCAAACCTAATTTCGTTAAAAGAAAGGTCATGCGACTGATGTGGATTTTTTTATGGAGCTGTTTTTCTACGTGTTCAGATATCCACTTAAATGCAGCCATACTTTTTCAATAAAAATTAGCACTCCTAGTCTCACAATTCCATTATGCAGGGGTCCCAACAGCCATTGGCAGAAACGAATTCTGTCGCCACTATGAGGATTAGTGAGTCTCTGAACAGCTGTTGGTTTATACGGTTGCAACTTCAAATGTCTCGTTGTGCGAACAAATCCCATGGACTCGCCATATTGTGCAGTCAAACGTGTCAAAGACTTTCATGGTGTTCTTTGTAAGAAAGCCCAATTTCATTCAATTTTGCTTCTGTCAATATACGCCGTCTTCAACTGTCCTTTATGTCCCTTAATAAGATAATTTTAGCTAATATCTCTGTGATCG
Source organism: Reticulitermes speratus (assembly GCA_021186555.1). NCBI lineage: Eukaryota > Metazoa > Arthropoda > Insecta > Blattodea > Rhinotermitidae > Reticulitermes > Reticulitermes speratus. Next base: position 12,824,356 of record JAJKFL010000010.1, read on the forward strand.
ACTCGCTAGGTACATTAACACCAAAACAGTTTTTGTTGATATTTATGGCGGCATTTCCTGTAGGGTGAGTTTTTAGCCATGATTCAGTTCAGAATTCAAGCCATGCGATACTGCAAATAGCCCACTACAAGTTAACTCAAGCCATGCGATACTGCACATAGCCCACTACAAGTTAACTCAAGCCATGCGATACTGCAAATAGCCCACTACAAGTTAACTCAAGCCATGCGATACCGCACATAGCCCCTACAAGTTAACTCAAGCCATGCGATACTGCACATAGCCCACTACAAGTTAACTCAAGCCATGCGATACCGCACATAGCCCACTACAAGTTAACTCAAGCCATGCGATACTGCACATAGCCCACTACAAGTTAACTCAAGCCATGCGATACTGCACATAGCCCACTACAAGTTAACTCAAGCCATGCGATACTGCACATAGCCCACTACAAGTTAACAACAACCATTCTGATACCGCACATAGCCCACTACAAGTTAACAACAACCATTCTGATACCGCACAAAGCCCACTGCAAGTTAACAACAACCATTCTGATACCGCACATAGCCCACTACAAGTTAACTCAAGCCATGCGATACTGCACATAGCCCACTACAAGTTAACAACAACCATTCTGATACCGCACATAGCCCACTACAAGTTAACAACAACCATTCTGATACCGCACATAGCCCACTGCAAGTTAACAACAACCATTATGATACCGCACATAGCCCACTACAAGTTAACAACAACCATTCTGATACCGCACATAGCCCACTACAAGTTAACAACAACCATTCTGATACCGCACATAGCCCACTACAAGTTAACAACAACAATTCTGATACCGCACATAGCCCACTACAAGTTAACAACAACCATTATGATACCGCACATAGCCCACTACAAGTTAACAACAACCATTCTGATACCGCACATAGCCCACTACAAGTTAACAACAACCATTCTGATACCGCACATAGCCCACTACAAGTTAACAACAACCATTATGATACCGCACATAGCCCACTACAAGTTAACAACAACCATTCTGATACCGCACATAGCCCACTGCAAGTTAACAACAACCATTCTGATACCGCACATAGCCCACTACAAGTTAACAACAACCATTCTGATACCGCACATAGCCCACTACAAGTTAACAACAACCATTCTGATACCGCACATATCCCACTACAAGTTAACAACAACCATTATGATACCGCACATAGCCCACTACAAGTTAACAACAACCATTCTGATACCGCACATAGCCCACTACAAGTTAACAACAACCATTCTGATACCGCACATAGCCCACTACAAGTTAACAACAACCATTCTGATACCGCACATAGCCCACTACAAGTTAACAACAACCATTATGATACCGCACATAGCCCACTACAAGTTAACTCAAGCCATGCGATACTGCACATAGCCCACTACAAGTTAACAACAACCATTCTGATAACGCACATAGCCCACTACAAGTTAACAACAACCATTCTGATACCGCACATAGCCCACTACAAGTTAACAACAACCATTCTGATACCGCACATAGCCCACTGCAAGTTAACAACAACCATTCTGATACCGCACATAGCCCACTACAAGTTAACAACAACCATTCTGATACCGCACATAGCCCACTACAAGTTAACAACAACCATTCTGATACCGCACATAGCCCACTACAAGTTAACAACAACCATTATGATACCGCACATAGCCCACTACAAGTTAACAACAACCATTCTGATACCGCACATAGCCCACTACAAGTTAACAACAACCATTCTGATACCGCACATAGCCCACTACAAGTTAACAACAACCATTATGATACCGCACATAGCCCACTACAAGTTAACTCAAGCCATGCGATACTGCACATAGTCCACTACAAGTTAACAACAACCATTCTGATACCGCACATAGCCCACTACAAGTTAACAACAACCATTCTGATACCGCACATAGCTCACTACAAGTTAACAACAACCATTCTGATACCGCACATAGCCCACTACAAGTTAACAGCAACCATTATGATACCGCACATAGCCCACTACAAGTTAACTCAAGCCATGCGATAGTGCACATAGCCCACTACAAGTTAACAACAACCATTCTGATACCGCACATAGCCCACTACAAGTTAACAACAACCATTCTGATACCGCACATAGCCCACTACAAGTTAACAACAACCATTATGATACCGCACATAGCCCACTACAAGTTAACAACAACCATTCTGATACCGCACATAGCCCACTACAAGTTAACAACAACCAATCTGATAACGCACATAGCCCACTACAAGTTAACAACAACCATTCTGATGCCGCACATAGCCCACTGCAAGTTAACAACAACCATTCTGGTACCGCACATAGCTCACTACAAGTTAACAACAACCATTCTGATACCGCACATAGCCCACTACAAGTTAACAACAACCATTCTGATACCGCACATTTGCCACTACAAGTTAACAACAACCATTCTGATACCGCACATAGCCCACTGCAAGTTAACAACAACCATTTGATACCGCACATAGCCCACTACAAGTTAACAACAACCATTCTGATACCGCACATAGCCACTACAAGTTAACAACAACCATTATGATACCGCACATAGCCCACTACAAGTTAACAACAACCATTCTGATACCGCACTATAGCCACTACAAGTTAACAACAACCATTCTGATACCGCACATAGCACACCTACAAGTTAACAACAACCATTCTGATACCACACATAGCCCACTACAAGTTAACTCAAGCCATGCGACACTGCACATAGCCCACTACAAGTTAACAACAACCATTCTGATAACGCACATAGCCCACTACAAGTTAACAACAACCATTCTGATACCGCACATAGCCCACTACAAGTTAACAACAACCATTATGATACCGCACATAGCCCACTACAAGCTAACAACAACCATTCTGATACCGCACATAGCCCACTGCAAGTTAACAACAACCATTCTGATACCGCACATACGCCACTACAAGTTAACTACAACCATTCTGATACGCGCACATAGCCCACTACAAGTTAACAACAACCATTCTGATACCGCACATATCCCACTACAAGTTAACAACAACCATTATGATACTGCACATAGCCCACTACAAGTTAACAACAACCATTCTGATACCGCACATAGCCCACTACAAGTTAACAACAACCATTCTGATACCGCACATAGCCCACTACAAGTTAACAACAACCATTTTGATACCGCACATAGCCCACTACAAGTTAACTCAAGCCATGCGATATGCACATAGCCCACTACAAGTTAACAACAACCATTCTGATAACGCACATAGCCCATACAGTTAACAACAACCATTCTGATACCGCACATAGCCACTACAAGTTAACAACAACCATTTGATACCGCACATAGCCCACTACAAGTTAACAACAACCATTCTGATACCGCACATAGCCCTACAAGTTAACAACAACCATTCTGATACCGCACATAGCCCACTACAAGTTAACAACAACTATTATGATACCGCACATAGCCACTACAAGTTAACTAACCATGCGATAGTGCACATAGCCACTACAGTTAACAACAACCATTCTGTACCGCACATAGCCCACTACAAGTTAACAACAACCATTCTGATACCGCACATAGCCCACTACAAGTTAACAACAACCATTATGATACCGCACATAGCCCACTACAAGTTAACAACAACCATTCTGATTCCGCACATAGCCCACTACAAGTTAACAACAACCATTCTGATACGCACATAGCCCACTACAAGTTAACAACAACCATTCTGATACCGCACATAGCCCACTGCAAGTTACAACAACCATTCTGATACCGCACATAGCCACTACAAGTTAACAACAACCATTCTGATACCGCACATAGCCCACTAAAGTTAACAACAACCATTCTGATAACGCACATAGCCATACAAGTTAACAACAACCATTATGATACCCACATAGCCCACTACAAGTTAACAACACCATTCTGATACCGCACATAGCCCACTACAAGTTAACAACAACCATTCTGATACGCACATAGCTCACTACAAGTTAACAACAACCATTCTGATACCGCACATAGCCCCTACAGTTAACACAACCATTCTGATACCGCACATAGCCCACTACAGTTAACAACAACATTCTGATACCGCACATAGCCACTACAAGTTAACAACAACCATTCTGATAACGCACATAGCCCACTACAAGTTAACAACAACCTTCTGATACCGCACATAGCCCACTACAAGTTAACAACAACATTCTGATACCGCACATAGCCCACTACAAGTTAACAACAACCATTTGATACCGCACATAGCCACTACAAGTTAACAACAACCATTCTGATACCGCACATAGCCCACTACAAGTTAACAACAACCATTCTGATACGCACATAGCCCACTACAAGTTAACAACAACCATTTGATACCGCACATAGCCCACTACAAGTTAACACAACCATTATGATACGCACATAGCCCACTACAAGTTAACAAGCCATTGCTGATAGCACATAGCCCACTACAAGTTAACAACAACCATTCTGATACCGCACATAGCCCACTACAAGTTAACAACAACCATTCTGATACCGCACATAGCCCACTACAAGTTAACAACAACCATTCTGATACCGCACATAGCCCACTACAAGTTAACAACAACCATTATGATACCGCACATAGCCCACTACAAGTTAACAACAACCATTCTGATACCGCACATAGCCCACTACAAGTTAACAACAACCATTCTGATACCGCACATAGCCCACTACAAGTTAACAACAACCATTCTGATACCCGGTGTGCCTCAATCTTGGTCCTCTCTCTCTTACAAGCATCCTGTCAGTGTCGTAAATTAAGAACCTTGCATTGTGGTGTGACATCCCCTTTCCATTCGTTTTCAGAGTCTGAATTTAGTAATAATAATTTACTGTTAGCCCCTTACTTATTTTTATTTTATTCCGGATGTTAAAGGGCTCTGTTGTAATTTCCGTTTTTATAACATTTATTAAAGGCACATGTAGTGGATTAAGCAATATACCTACACATAAGGCCGTGCCATGGCTCAGGCGGTTAGTCGCCGACCTCTCACCACGGAGGCCCGGTTTCGATCTCGGGTCAGTCCATGTGGGATTTGTGGTGGACAAAGTAGCACTGTGACAGGTTTTTCCCCGAGTACTTCGGTTTTCCCCTGTCAATTTCATTCCACTGGTGTTCCATTACTTGGAAAAATGAAAAAAACTTTCTCTTCACGTCATCACAGGGTTGCACAATAAGTCTTAAGGCTGCGGTGCGTCCGTAGCGTCTGCTGTGGGGCCCTTCACCACAAAATAATACGTACCCATACTTATTAATATTAAGTGCATAGTTAGGGCTATGTTAATGCACTTTTGTTCCATTAAGAGCCACAAATGTTTACATGTTTCGGAACACATTTTGCTTTATTATCAGATCATTCAACTAAGTGAACACGAAGTTTTTTATTACACGTGTTATAAGTTACATAATGACGGCAGGAATCGCTCAGTCGGTATAGCGACTCGCTACGGGCTGGACGGTCCGGGGATTGAATCCCGGTGTGGGCGAGATTTTTCTTGCCTGTGCAGCCCGGCCCTGGGGCCCACCCAGCCGCCTGTACAGTTGGCACCGTGTCTTGCCCGGGGGTACAGCGGCGGGGCTTAGTGCTGGCTACCTACCCCTTCACCTCCCCTCTGTGCCCGTATAGGCATGTCATGGGGTGACCTTTATCTTTACGTTACGTATTGTGTTGTCCAGGGCTTACTGCCCACATAGTGTAACTCCAGGCAGTCTTGCTGGTGACATTTCTTAAAATTAAAGCTGCCATTGGTTTAGACTAGCTAGTTGTCAAGCATATATGTTATTGTGATGTTGAGACAATAGAGAAGATTGTGGTTTTCTTTAAAAGTTGTGGGAATGAGAAACCGCACAACATCCTCCCCCCTGCCCATTGCAGTCCAGTGTACGAATGACGTAAATGTACGAAGAAGACAGCATAAATGACAGAGAGGTGGGTGCAGTTTGTGTTTAAGATTCTTCTATAGCTGGTTTCTGAAAGAGGGCGAACTTCGGCACACAACAGGGAGATGAAGTCGCAACAGCAAACAGTCTACTCGCAATTACTCATAGGGCCTTCTGAGGCTCTGCAGTCGTTTTCACGTCCTGTCTTTTTCCATTGAATCCGCAATTGAAGTTATTAATAAAAAGTTTGTCGTTTGTGATGGAGATTGTCATGGGATTTCACTCTTAAGCACCACAAGCAGCAGAGCAGCAAGGCGTCACCTCTCGTCTGGCTGCCCGTAGCTGTTTGATGTTCGCGGGGGCGCCTCAGTCCAGGGACACTAAAATGAAGTGGATACGTACGCAGTGTATGTTGCATTACCGTTACTTTTATATTCTATAAATATTGATTTTACTCAAGCTGTTGCAAGACAGTAGAAAAAAATTCGTGCAGGCTAGATAATGCAAACTCCCAAACTTCCATCAGACATTACAGCAAAATTCTTCCAGGTTTAATAATCTGGTCACTTACTCTGCTGCCAGAAATTAGAGCTATAATAGTGGAGAGTGGCTACTGTGTTAACTCATGCTTCTACTAGCGAATACATCAACATTTGTGCGGGCTGGATACTGCATTCATGCAAGATGCTGCCAGGGACTAGAACAAAATTATTGCAGTTTTGACAATGCGTTCAGCCAACCTGCCGCTAGAAAGTAGATCAACTTTCATCCAGCTTGTTTACTTCTGTCTAAAGGCCAGCAGCTCTCGTGTTCAGGTCGCAAGTCTGTCATTTTCAAAATGTCTTGTGGGGTAAGGTACGTAATATAATTACTTCATTTGCTCTCAAACGACAACAAAAGCGCTGTAAACGTTATTCCTCAGGCTTCAGTGCCTTCATGTGATATTCTAATGGTTCATTTAACGAGCCTGTAAGCAGTTAGAACTAAATAGCGCGTAATGGAATGATAATTAGCTAAAACGGTATACGAGCAACTGTGGAAAGAAGCTGTCGTCTTGTTGTTTTAAGGCAACGATTAGTAAGACAACAGAAAGTTAAAACTTTTATTTTCAATTAATATTTTCACGTCGGTTATTTATATATTGTAAATATTGAACCACACTTGATTTTTGTTGGGTAGTGGAAGAATCTATGCAATTATCGGATGATTTAAAATGACGACCAATAAACAAGTAAAATTTTAATATTATAGGCTTGAGGGTTGTGGGGGAAGAAATAGCTGGTGTAATAATATTTCATAGGAGGTAGCGGTCCTGATATACTACCACATTTTCTGTGTAATACAACTATGAAAAATTTGTAACCATTTCAACGCAATGTAGACATCTTCGCAGCCACCGTACAAGAATATTCACCTGCTACAGCAATGGAACTCCAACTGCTTCTTACAAAGGAGCAATGACGCAGCTTGGTTAGAGTGTAGCAAACAGCACTTGGATAGAGGTGTGTATCAGGTATCTGTAATGCAGAAGAGACAGTTGTTAGTTCGCTCTTTTTAAGTTACGTGCTATAATTTACATGGAAGGCATAAGCGTACAACACATTTGTTTGCTTTTTAAGTACAGGTAGGACTCGGTTTACGCCGCTTCAATTGACGCCCGCTTCACTTTTGTGCCTCTCATAGATCACGAATAGAGTGGGTGATGAGTCATGAGTCTGCCCGACTTCCTAGACACAGATGGTCCGACATTGTAATAAAACTTACATTGTAATAAAACTTACATTGTAATAAAACTACAATACTTACAAATGATAAACTACGGCCTAAAATTGAAATAATTAAACCAAAAACGTAATATAAAATGCGACGAGAAAAGTCAAATTCCATTAACGACGGACTAAGAACTGCAAGTGAACTGACAAACATGCACTGTGTGTAGAGAAAGGAACAGAGAAAGTGACAGAGATAGCAAAGGAAATAGGACTAGGTGATGTTATGTATTTATGATGTTAGGTGTTATTTTCTGTATTTCAGCAAATATTTGCTCGACTTGTTATTAAGTTCTACTTCTTTACTATGTCATGTCATTGTTTCTTAAGATAACATTGTAATAGCAGGACATAAGGTCATAGTGCTTTTTCTAGTGTTGTTTTTAACGCTTCCTTCTTTGCGCTGCTTTTAGATTTACCAAAGTTCGAAGCATAATTGTATGAGGTAAAACGATGTGACAAGAGTGGTTGTTGTGCTCAAGATATGAGCCCGCTAGTTACTGTTATTCTTCTCGATCGTATCGTATTATTATTATTATTATTATTATTATTCTTTATCATCTTTATTCAGGTACTTACAATATACACCTGAAACAAACCATGTTTCTAGGTTATACGGTGTTGCAGATATTTTGTAGCTACAATTTATGGTAGACCTACATGTACATTACTTCCCATAATAAACGTCCTGTACTTTACATCAGTACTTCCCCAATTATGTGTGCAGTGCCCATTGTGGCTGTCTTATGTAGTTCCTCGATTTCTTGCTCTTCCTGTATTTGCTCAGGTATTTATGAATGATTATAAGATGATTCCAGTTGTCCAAATGTTACTGGTATCCCTTTTGTTTCTACATTCCACATGTGCTATATTTCTATTGTAAGGTCTTTATATTTTAGAATCTTCTCTACTTCTTTCTTAATCACATTTCTGTCCGCTGAATTTGCGACGTATATCAGCATGCATGTTCAATTTTATCATCACGCATTATGATGTCCGGCTTATTGTTAGTGATGGTTCTGTCAGTTTGCACTTGATGATTCCATCGTCTGGTTACCTGACTTGTTTCTACTGGTTTTGGTACACGCTCATACCAGTTTTCATTGCCTAACTTTACCCCTTTTTCCTTGCATATGTTAGTGTAGTTGAGCACACACACCCCATAATGTCTCTTTATGTATTGTTGATTCGCCAATATTTGGCATGCTTGCATAATAAGGTCGATTGTCTCGTCAAAATTTCGGCACAGTCTGCGTTTGCTATCCGTTTCTGTTTGTAATATTTTCGTTGCATGATATTTTGTTTGCAATGCCTAGGCTTTTGCTGCTGTTATTTCACGTTCAGTTTCTGCTTTCAGTCTCCCCTTGACAGTCATAGGAATGTGCCTTCTGCACTAATAAGTTGTCTATCTGTACTTCTAAAGTACAAGCCATGCATTACTTTGCTTTACTATTTTCTCTTCAAGGACTCTCCTAATCTTGCTTTTGTTTGTTGCATGCCTTCCTTTTTGTATCACTGTTCTCATTTGATTGGTTTCATTCTTCTACAAACTTTGCTGCTATTTTAATTATTGATTTCATATTTGGTTGATTGCTTTCGTGGGTTTTAACAATACTTGCGAACTTGTCTTCTTTATATTTTGTTCAATTATTCTGCATTATTATTATTATTATTAATTCAACCTCACCATTTTGCAGTTGGCGTTTACTGGTTTTCATAGGATGAAGGAAGTTTTGTTGCAATAAATCATTAGTGTATATTTCAGTCTCTAACGCACCACATGCTAATATATAGTCACGTGACTCTTACGCTACATATTTCATTACTCTCGTGTTATCGTCATGCAGATTGCTTAGAAACCATTGACAATGCAATAAAATAATTTTCATAATTAAATGACGAAACTAATTAGTCCGTATACGCGTGTAATAATATGATGTCGTGAGACCATAACAATTATTAGCAGTGGCATAACTAAGGAATTCACAGACCGCGCGGCGCAAGGGTCGCGTGGGTTAAGGTGCCCCAAAACGTAGAGAATACTGAAATTTGTTGTGGGTCCTTTCGGACTGGATTTAATTCTTCGACAAAAGGCAATGTTCTGGATCCCTATTTTGATATCTGAGAGGTACTTTGCTAATAATTGTGTGGGAAGGGGCCCATTATTGACTCACGGGAAACCCCTTTATCTACCATTATTAGTTGTGGTATCGTGCAAATTATTTGTGTGTTGTTTTGTTGTGCTGATCTTTTGTTTTCCTATATATCCACATTTATCAATCACAGTATGTTTTTAGTAGAACACTCTAAATTTTATCGAAGTTGAAGATTCAGGTCTCTGGGAATTTACGCCGTGTCGCCTGGTACATATTTATCTAGTTTCTAAAGTTTGTAGGTTCTTCATCTTGATTCAGTGCGGTAGGAGGAGATAAGACTTTTGCAGCAACTTCTTTAATAAGCCCCAGATATAGAAGATGGCAGGAGCGACCTAGTTCCCGTCTAGCAAAACCAGTCTGCAGCCCGTATTACAATTTTCTAGTCAGTACCGCATATCATGTTAGAAATATTTTCAGCATAATTTGTTGAAAGTTCTTAGAAAAATATTCTGTGTGTTTACTGATGAGGGGCTTGGCAGTGTTAATAAGTTCATTCTATTCTTCGTTGAACAACTTGAAGAATGATTCATATAAAACAGAGTGATTAACAAGACAGCAATATACGTATAACGTAACATTGAGGCGCTTTCACCTAACAGTTGTTGCCGCAGAAAAATAATGACTATTAAATATTATAAATGTTTGTCTATATTCTTGCCTTAGTTAACCTACATGCAAATCACATCTTTTCTACACCGTATTATATTGTAACTTGTGGCCTGTCTGGCTGTACAATATTTTTCCGCATTGTCTTATTAACGGCACGATTTTCGAAAAAAATATTGAATGTAAAATGTGTGCTTTGATTTTCTCTGCAACTTTTGTCAGAAACATTTCACATTCTAAGAATAATTCAGTGCGATATTATCATAAATATACATAGGTCTTCATGTGAAGTCAGATTTTAATGACGCTTAAATTTTTATTGAGAGATTTTTGAAAATTCCTCGAATATAAAATTTCATGAAAATCCATCCAGTGGAAGCCGAGTTGTTCCATGCGTACGGACGGACGGACAGACAGACAGACAGACATGACGAAGGTAATAGTCAATTTACGCAATTTTGCGAACGAGCCTAAAAACGATGTAAATGACCACCAACATTTATTATTAAGAAAGTAATAGCCAAAAAAATTGAAAGCGCAGAATTGTAAAGAGCAACTCTATGCAATTCAACACTTGTTCCATTTGTTGCCTTGCACGCGTCAGCAAGATATGCGATTTCGTGCGGCACATTAACGGAATTATTTACCTTGAAGTGACAGAGTTGCCGTTAATGTCTCAACTACTTTAAGACAAACCAAAAGTTGCAAGGCTCAGACAGTTAGTCGCCGGCCTCTCACAGAAGAGGTCCGGGTTCGATCCTGGGTCTGTTCATGTTGGATTTGTGGTGGACAAAGTGGCACTGGGACATGTTTTTTTCCGAGTGCTTCGGGTTTCCCCTGTAAATTTCATTCCATCGGTGCTTCATTAAAATGGAAAAGCAGAAAAACTTCACTATTTTCATCACAGGGTTGCACAATAAGCCTTCAAGGCTGCGTTGCGTCCGTAGCTTCTGCTGCGGGGCTCTTCAATAAAATGAAACCAAAAGTTGTGTTTTTCATGACTGAGCTTCAACACACATCCACAAGAAAGCAACAACGTCTTGAATAGGCAGTTTACTGAAATATGTTCCGGAGAGGGTGATCCACTTCCTGGCCCCCTCGATCACCAAAACTCACTCCTGCGACTTTTTCGTGTAGGGTTTGTGAACGAAGAGGTTTAGTTTCCCTTACTGAAAAACTTGAAGTTTGGAACGCGAACAGTGCCTGCAAAATTGAACAAAGTTTATTGCGAAATATTTGGCACTAAATCGAGTATCATCTTGAAATAAGCAGGACAACAAATGTATCACACGTTGAACTTTCAAATGGTATGAAAAAACAACAGTTTGAATTTCGTTTTTGTATGCCATTTACACTTACCAATAAGTTTAAGCCGTCACGCCATTTGTAAACATCCTGTGTTTATAGACACTACATGTCCACCTTTAACAAGAATCGTCTCAAGGCTCATTTATTAAGTGAAGTGTTCCAATGCAAGAAATAACTGTGCAAAATATATGTTCTTAGCCGTAAACGTGAGCTTTGCAGTTTTCTGGGTTATGACGTGCTGTCTGGCAGAATTTTACAATCGTATCGTAGAAATATACTGCCTCCATTTTTCCTGAAAATGGAAGAGTAGATTTCGCCGAAACTTCGGAAATACGAGTATAACCATATTACATTACCCCATACACCAAAGTACATAATTGCCAAAGTAAATGTACCGTGTTTTTAGTAATGGACAAGAAAAATAATTTGGTTTAATGGCCACAGAAATTAACATTATCGAAGCAGTAAAAACTTATTAAAGGAATTGTTACACTTAAATTTATTTCAATATTTTCTTTTGAAAACCTGGTGCAGATAACTCATAAATTACAATGTAAAAAACAAAGTTCTAATTTTTCTTAAAACACTTTCTTAATAAAAATTTATCCGCAAAGTTAGGGCTATTTACAGCCTTAAACAGCACTAAATCTCACTACATAATTAGGAAACTACTGTGCTGTTGTGTGTTATATCTTGAGAACTTTATTATTACTTGGTGATTATATTTTCCGTAAGTGTCTGGAAATTGAATATCCATTGTTGCGTTACAAAATCTATATTTTATCCATAAATGTTCTCTTCACCTTACGGATTTTGCTCTCTATAAACGTCCTGTTTGTGTCCCCGCGTCTGATCCTTCGTGATTTAATCACCCTAAATCTAGTAGACGAAACGTATAAAGTAAGAAGTTTCAGATTATATAACTTTATCAATTTCCTTTTAAAACCTCTTCTTATCACCATATATTCTCCTTTGTGCTTTTCCTTGAATGCACTCGTCCTCCTCGTGTGCCCTTTCATTACAGTGACAATACGGCTACAACACGTAAAGTCGTACAATAATGTCAACAGAGACCAAAAGGTCATCAGAGCTAATACCAAGCCAGCTCGAAATGAATTTAATCTACCCGTAACTTCATCATTGATGTTATTTTGCGCCGTTACTCTCGGGTTTGAGTAGATTCACTTGCAGTTTGTCGTACTTCAAAAGGGCTACAATTAGCACATAGTCACTAAAATTTCGAGACGATTGTGGCTTTCGCGTGACAAATCGATCTTTGTTCCCTTTACGCAGAAGTAAAATGAAAGAAGTTGTGCCTGTGCGAGCCGTGAAGGCCCGTCAGGGACTGGAGATAGCTCTTGTGCACACAGCACTAGGTGGAGTTGCGTGCTCAACTTTACATTCCTGCTGCTTTACCTGGGAAAAAGCCCCCACTATCCATTGAATATGCGGCGGGGGGGGGGGAGTTCCAGAGACGGTAGGGATGCTGTGGAGAAGAGAAACGTCTTTATATCTGCCGGAAGTCCTATATCAATTCCTCTGTCGTACAACCAATACCCTACTTCATATGCTGCTTCACACAATATGAAATGTAATTGGAAATGTCTATATAACTGTGGCGTTAGCCACATGTAACACTTTCAGAGCAATATACTTCAGTGCTCTGGGATTTCCGTCAATAAGGAAAAAACGTCTCACAGAGTAGAACTTTACACTTAATAACGTCGGCAAACAAGGCACCAGTTGCAGAAATGACTGCTCGATTACGTGTTGAATGCTGAAGTTTATACTGTCAATATCTTCGTTCTATTTCGTACTCGTAACTTCACGCCATTTTATTTCGTGAACAGCACACACCACGACACTTATTATACGAAATTTTCTCCTGTCTCCTTTCACTTTCTCCCTCTCTTGTGCAAATATTATCCTCACCGCCCTATTTTCGAATGCCCTCAACCTACGCTCCTCTTTATATGCGTGAGATCATGTCACACAAACATCTACTTCCTAGCATATACAGGCTGAGCGACAACATAGCAAGCAATCCTTCGCTTTATACGACGTGTGATTCTCGGTTCTTCACGGCGGACTGTTCTGACGTGACGCTGTTGTGAACGTTCAAGTTGGAGTAATATTGTCGTCATTCAACACGGGATCCTGCAGTGTTTGTGGTAACAGAGTGCTGAGAAACTGTTCCACAACACGTTTATTGTTCTGGCAGTGATGTGGCTGAAATATCGGCTATCTTGAGAAACAGGCCACTTGACTGTATGATTGGTTATCGACGTTTCGAAACAACGTAGTGGTCTCGAAACTACGGGAACCAGTTACAGCGTGACTCGGCGTAATTTCCCAGCATAAATGATATCATTTCTACGAGTACCAGAGTCTTTACGCAGAGATAGATCGTTCGAAATGCAAGCCTCGGTTACTTTCATTTTTTGCGGAAATTTTGCAAGAACGATCCATTAATTTAAAATTCCGCGTCACAAAACTCTGTAAGAATTTTTGTGGCTATTGTGTTGTAATTTTTTAAGCTGAAAGTTTATTTCGTAAGAGTAATAGTTCTTTACAAGGACAGAATCTTGTTTTTAGAAAGTTCTTTATTGTACACGTTCTGACGGGGACACTTCTTCATTAATGGTATCTTTAGAGATATCTCATTGAGTGTAAGATATATATTTTTTCGACATTTATAATTTTTCAGTAACATAATTTTAACTTGTAATAGATCAATTAATATGAACGGTAACTACGTCACCATTAAAAATATTAAAACTAACAATATAAGTAGTGTGTGTGTGTTCGTTTATTTGTGTATACTTTTAACAGAAAACTGTTTAATATTTGTGGTGCAAATTTTACCGCCTGAATATGGCTATTTCTTAGCATAAACATACAGACATATGGCTATTTGTTAGCATAAACATACAGACATATGGCTATTTGTTAGCATAAACATACAGACATATGGCTATTTGTTAGCATAAACATACAGACATATGGCTATTTGTTAGCATAAACATACAGACATATGGCTATTTGTTAGCATAAACATACAAACAAACATCTTACAATCCAAATATTCCAAATAGGTCAATATCATATTATTGTGTTATTACTGTGAAATACACTTTCCTCAACAGAGATTTTAATCGATTACATTTATTTCACGTTTTGTTTCAAAAAATGTTATATGATTTTGTGTTTGATTTGATGTGAAAGAAGCAGTCAAGTACGTGTTTCAGTTATGCGTTCACTTCTCATAATTTTTTCTCAGAAAGCACATAAATAGGCAAACGAAGAGCTGTTAGTCGTTTTGTAAATAAACTAGAGCACTTATGTTGTAATTTTACGGTTTATGACATCGAGTCTGGTAAATGGGTACCATCGTTTAGATCCCGGTTTCTCAAACTGTGGTAAGTCAGCACTATTGGTACGCCAACCATTGTTTATTGGTAAGCAGCCTTAATAAAAAATCGGAATATAAAAGGGTTAAAAATATAAAAGACAAAACATAAGCCACATATATATATATATATGCTAATATGCAGCATTGCCGGCAAACTGATGCAACTCATGCCCGCTACCAGCCAGACTTTCCAATTTCAGCTTTTTATATTTGAATTAAAAAAATATTGAGAAGTACTGAAATAGTTAAATTACATTTAATGTGACGCCAGCGACAAACGTGGTTTACATAAAACGTTCAGGAAGAACACAGTTTTCATTTTAACATTCTTTATGAAACCAGAAAGATATAATGGACCATGAAATGGTTGTATTGTGTAAAATTTATAATAATAATAATTTTAAATATATCATTAATTTAGGGGTTGATATAACTTCGAGAGCAACACGTTCATGTATTAATTGAAATGCAGATTTCAAAGAGAAAGTCTGAAGAAATGACACTGTTTATGAGAGCTAGAAATGGGACAGAAATACAAACAACTCGTAAAAGTAGTGTATGGAGAAGGGGATGGGTGCATTTGTCTTCTTACGGTTTGAAACATTGCTGGGCTTTAGTAAAATAAATGTGAAATCTCCAGATTTTATAAAAGTCAAGAAATATTTTGAAAAGATAAGCGACCGTTAGATCCTCAAAAAAGGCTCTTATTCTTGTAGTTACCCTAAATCTGTTTTTGTTTAACACATAATTCTGCTGAGATGTTACACCGTGTCGATTGGTAAATAGTCAGTCAGTCAGTCACTTACGTTTCGAAGTATTAAAGTGCCTTCTTCTCCTCTTGGATTCCGAAACCCTAGAGATGACGGGATTAAACCCCTTCGAAATGTCAGTGACTGTTTACCAATCGACACGGTGTAACATCGTAGAAATCGTGCATCTTCTGCACCACACTTTTGAGAATTTAAAGTCTCTTGATTTCCTATTATAACCAGATCAGCTCACAGTGACGATCAGACTGTGTTTTTGGATGCGTGACAACTGATTGCGGCTTGCGATGTAACATTGCTATCAGGCTGCTGCTGCAAATGACTCGAGAGTTGTCTTGTCTAATAAGATATACTTATATACTCGCAGGTTTCGACTTCACACAAATATACAAATGGGTAGATTTACAACAAAATAAAATTCGGATGTGCGCTGTTCACCATTCTCGTTTACACTTTCTATTAACACAGTTTTGGTATGCCACGTTCTCACTTAACAAAAACAAAATAATTGTGATTCCGTCACGAACATCTATCATTCAGTCCTAAGACTTCATAATAAACACATCATTCCTTGTACAGAGATTGTCCTGTAAATAATATGCCTATCGCCGTGCTTAGATATAGTTCACTGCTCGTTCATTATATTACTCACGCTTATTTCCTTTCTTCTTCCTTTTCTGGCGCTTTAGGTCGGCTCGAAACGTCGGCTGAAATTCAGCAATAGGTGATTCTGACCTTGTAGCGCCGAGTTCACGCCTCGGCGGCTGTGTGTTTGGCGAGGAGTTATTTAGGACGGCAAGCATTCATTCAGGGTCGTCCAAAAATGTTGGCTGGCAACAGGGTGTCCAAGACTTCTGGATCATTGGTTGTATTTTGTGTGTCACAAATAAAGAGCTTGTCTGATGTCAGGATTTGGCCCAAGAGAGCATTTCCTAGGCATTAGTCTGGCTCTTAATACACTGCATATGAAAGGGCTATAGCAGTACAAATGAGCGATAGGCTCTGTGGAGCTGTGCAAGAATGGCGCTGCACCTTGCTGGAACTGGGAAGTTCCACACATAAAACACTTTAGGTGACATATGTGACAAATGGCACTTCCAGCACTTATTGTACCAGTAAGGACGGTAATTTCAGTGTTTTCCACTCTAACCTATATCACACTTGGCCTCTGTCACATGTCCCTGTAGATCGCTTGCAACACTTATTGTCGATCAGTATCAATTATTATGGCTATAGTCGATCAGTGTCGATTATTATCGATTATTACCCATAATTTCATTTTTGCGGTTGAGTAGATTAAATATTGAATATAATGCTGCCCTGTCGTATAACGCTCACGTCTTTAGTATTCGAGGAATGAAATTACGTTAAGTTACTATTGAATACTGTTCTTACCTCATAGGTTGTGTTGTTGTGTATTGCTTCCAAGATAATTGCGTCTGTAGTGTCCTCTTAAGTGTGGATAGCGATGCACTGTGACATAGGACTTGCAGTATTTATGATTCCCTCTTTAGATTGGTACTGAGGCATTTCGCGCACGTTTCTGCAAGTTTCATGAAAGAGTATCTCGAATTTACGTTCTGCCATATGTGGTATGTTATAAATTCTGGTCTCTTAGGTTTTACTGACGTCATCCCATATACTGTCATTGGTTTTATCTTTCCATTTACTGTCCAACTTCCAATAGTTTCTGTGTTATTGCCACCATATAAATGTTGGTTTTCCCTCTTCTACCAGCCATCTACTGTGTGCTATTCTTTCGAAATGCCATTACCATAAAAAAAATTTTTTTCCGTATAATACAAAATTTATTTTTCACAATATTTTCTCTGATTACAGGGTTTATAATACCATATGTTCTAAATTTGCTGCCAGTCAATTCCAATGTCACTGCCAGTAATTATTTACACGTCTTCTTAAGACAACCTAGACCACTTCCTGCTACACAGTATTTGTCACGTCTCTACAGTTTCGTTTCTGTATCGTCGCGTCATATTCATTATCTTAAGATTGATAATTATAAGGAATTCATTCTGTCCTAAATTTTTACGAGTAAATCACGTCTCCCATCTCTCTCAATTTATTCCCAAATATTTATTACAATTATTATAATAGCTTATAATATCGCGTTCCTCAATGTGTGGATATTGTCCGGTTGTCCAACTCGATACATGCCTATACTTTAATAAGTAGCAGCAGTTATTACTGCCTAAGTAATGCTATGTAACCTGCACAGTCGGTACGCGATAAACAGGCTTATTTAAGGCGAGACTCATACATAAAAATGGTTCAAAATAGTTTTGGTAAAATATATGTCTTCTAGGATGTAACTTAACGAGTCGACACAGCATTTAGGAAGTGCCCACTTAAAACATTACTAAGTCAAATTCTAAGCATGTATAGTCTGTTTTGGTTTTGTTGCATTCAATTAAGGATCATTATTACGAAAACGTATACTTGTTAAACATGAAACGTGTTTTATGGACATCCTCTTCGCCCATAATATTCGTTCAAAACATTATTTAAAAATGTATTTTATAACTGGTAACGTGATCATAAGTGAGATACTATGAGCATGTGTATATGTATATGTATATGTATATGTATATGTATATGAGACACTCAGACATAGTCAGACATTAGAGGTATTACTTGTAATTAAAATATTTTGTGTTTTAGAGAAAATTTACATCAGCAAAAGAATGTTATACTTACTAACCTCGACGTGAGACATCCTGCTGTGTTTATATGTAGGCAACGAAACAAAGGCACGTCTGTTTAACAAAACTTTATATTGGTGTAAAACAAAAACAAAAATGCATTATTAATAGAGTTTTTTACACAAGCGTGCCAATACACTTTATCCTAAAATACTTACTTCTTTCAAAAGATCCACCATACTCTACCTTCAGAATGGCAGGAAAATGAAAAATGAATAAGGAGCGCTGTTGAAATTGCACTGAGAGGGAAAGACCGAATTCCTCGGAGAAAAACTTTCCCAGTGACACTTCGCCCACCATAAATACCACATCATTCCACATCACTGGATAGAACCCGTGCCTCCGGCGTGAGATGCCGACGATTAATTGCCTGAGCCATGGAATTTCTTCCAGAAATAATTACAAAAGACACAGAGACAAATGTGTGTTAGTCATATCAGACAATGTTCGTTATAGAATCTGCTGAGTTGCTCTTTTTTTTGGGCAGGTGTGGATCTTCGGTGACGTGTGGTGTTCCATCTGGCTTGCTGTGGACGTGTGGATGTGCACAGCCTCCATCTTGAACCTGTGCGCCATCTCTCTGGACCGCTACGTGGCAGTGACGCGCCCTGTTAAGTACCCTAGCATCATGTCTTCGGGCCGAGCCAAGCTGCTCATCGCTGGTGTGTATTCCAGAAATCAAAAAAGGAAATAGTCACGTGATAAAAAATAAGCAATCGGCAAAAGTTGATTTTCGTTTTAGCTACCGTACGCTCTCTCTCGTGAGTTTCTGATTATGACACACAAATATGGGCGAATATAAATTACCTTAATCGGTTATTTATGTTGAAGTTCTATTTGATTATTTGAAAACAAAAGACAAAGTATCCAAAAAGCCAAAGACTTAATTTTAACGCACTTTTTATTTCAAGAAGCAGCGAGTAACGAGCCTGTGTTCGGTTTTGCCAGATCCCATATATACACTCGTAATGCAGTGATGTCTGTCAGAAGGCAGAGAAGTTAAATAAAAACGTAAAAGCATGGCACATAAACAGCTCTGCCTCTCTCGGCCCAACAAGCTGCTACCCACGACTTTTTTTTTAATCTTATAAATTCTGCTTTGCCGAACTGGGCTGCATCTGGAGGCAGATTCGCAGAGCGTTGCTCTCTCTATTCGTAGCTCTGCTTTTAGTGTTTTGTGCTATTTGTTTATTTTTTATCTCACAGTATCAGCGTGGACTTATTCCTTTATTGTTGTTATTAGTATTATTATTACTGCTGTTGCTTTGCGTTTATATCACCGTCAGTTATTACTTTGTTGTTATGCAAGCTCTGTGTTGTTTATTAATGTATTTAAATGTGGACTGTAAGTAGCTAGGATTATGTAACTTAGGCATTATTGATATTGGTACCCTTGTCTAGCTGTTGTTATTGCCGTTATGTAACTTAGGCATTATTCATATTGGTACCCTTGTCTAGCTGTTGTTATTGCCGTTATGTAACTTAGGCATTATTCATATTGGTACCCTTGTCTAGCTGTTGTTATTACCGTTATGTAACGTAGGCATTATTGATATTGGTACCCTTGTCTAGCTGTTGTTATTGCCGTTATGTAACTTAGGCATTATTCATATTGGTACCCTTGTCTAGCTGTTGTTATTACCGTTATGTAACGTAGGCATTATTGATATTGGTACACTTGTCTAGCTGTTGTTATTACCGTTATGTAACGTAGGCATTATTGATATTGGTACCCTTGTCTAGCTGTTGTTATTGCCGTTATATAATGTAGGCATTATTAATATTGGTACCCTTGTCTAGCTCTTGTTATTGCCGTTATGTAATGTAGGCATTATTAATATTGGTACCCTTGTCTAGCTCTTGTTATTGCCGTTATGTAACGTAGGCATTACTAATATTGGTACCCTTGTCTAGCTCTTGTTATTGCCGTTATGTAATGTAGGCATTATTAATATTGGTACCCTTGTCTAGCTCTTGTTATTGCCGTTATGTAACGTAGGCATTATTGATATTGGTACCCTTGTCTAGCTGTTGTTATTGCCGTTATGTAACGTAGGCATTATTAATATTGGTACCCTTGTCTAGCCGTTGTTATTGCCGTTATGTAATGTAGGCATTATTAACATTGGTACCCTTGTCTAGCTGTTGTTATTGCCGTTATGTAACGTAGGCATTATTAATATTGGTACCCTTGTCTAGCTCTTGTTATTGCCGTTATGTAACGTAGGCATTATTAATATTGGTACCCTTGTCTAGCTGTTGTTATTGCCGTTATGTAATGTAGGCATTATTAATATTGGTACCCTTGTCTAGCTGTTGTTATTGCCGTTATGTAACTTAGGCATTATTCATATTGGTACCCTTGTCTAGCTGTTGTTATTGCCGTTATGTAACTTAGGCATTATTCATATTGGTACCCTTGTCTAGCTGTTGTTATTACCGTTATGTAACGTAGGCATTATTGATATTGGTACCCTTGTCTAGCTGTTGTTATTGCCGTTATGTAATGTAGGCATTATTAATATTGGTACCCTTGTCTAGCTGTTGTTATTACCGTTATGTAACGTAGGCATTATTAATATTGGTACCCTTGTCTAGCTGTTGTTATTGCCGTTATGTAATGTAGGCATTATTAATATTGGTACCCTTGTCTAGCTGTTGTTATTGCCGTTATGTAACTTAGGCATTATTCATATTGGTACCCTTGTCTAGCTGTTGTTATTGCCGTTATGTAACTTAGGCATTATTCATATTGGTACCCTTGTCTAGCTGTTGTTATTACCGTTATGTAACGTAGGCATTATTGATATTGGTACCCTTGTCTAGCTGTTGTTATTGCCGTTATGTAACTTAGGCATTATTCATATTGGTACCCTTGTCTAGCTGTTGTTATTACCGTTATGTAACGTAGGCATTATTGATATTGGTACACTTGTCTAGCTGTTGTTATTACCGTTATGTAACGTAGGCATTATTGATATTGGTACCCTTGTCTAGCTGTTGTTATTGCCGTTATATAATGTAGGCATTATTAATATTGGTACCCTTGTCTAGCTCTTGTTATTGCCGTTATGTAATGTAGGCATTATTAATATTGGTACCCTTGTCTAGCTCTTGTTATTGCCGTTATGTAACGTAGGCATTACTAATATTGGTACCCTTGTCTAGCTCTTGTTATTGCCGTTATGTAATGTAGGCATTACTAATATTGGTACCCTTGTCTAGCTCTTGTTATTGCCGTTATGTAATGTAGGCATTATTAATATTGGTACCCTTTTCTAGCTGTTGTTATTACCGTTACTGATGTTGCTGTTATTTATCACTGCTGTCGCTATTTTATTAGCGATGTTCTTACTGTCTTCATATTTCTTTCTATCGCTGTTTCTCATTAGTAATGTTACTGTGATATTCTTATTATTTCTGTTAGTGCCATTATTAGTGTCAGCCCTGCAATTACTGTCTTATTACTGATGTTGCTATCATCGTCGTCGTCGTCATCATTAACATCATGGCCATTGTATATTGAATATGTAGAACACGTATGTCCAGTTTTAAGGTAGATATAACGTATTTCAATTTAATTTTAAAATTTGGTGATGACTATTTTCAAACAAAGAAAGATCAAAACAAAAAAGCGAATATGATTTAAATCTGGTTGCTAAACGTCCCGTGTCTTAAACCCTATGCGCATTTTTATGTTGTAGCCATGAGTTTGAAATTGTGCTCAGGTTTCTTCTCAAAATTAAAAGTAACTTCGCCATGGCATAGG
The DNA here is from genome assembly GCA_021186555.1 of Reticulitermes speratus. Classification (NCBI taxonomy): domain Eukaryota; kingdom Metazoa; phylum Arthropoda; class Insecta; order Blattodea; family Rhinotermitidae; genus Reticulitermes; species Reticulitermes speratus. Next base: position 12,846,931 of record JAJKFL010000010.1, read on the forward strand.
CAAATCTGTATGGTTCTTGAGTGCGCGCCTGCAGGCTACATGTCACGAATACCAGAGGAATTCAAGAACTGTCTACATAGACAAGATTCAAAATTGAAGCACATCATTAGAATTCAGGGATGATATTTACATAGGCTACACCAATAAGTCTCTAAGTTTATTTTACGGATTTACAAAAAGTGCTGAGTTTATTAGGAGTAAATTTGCATCCGTAGAAGTAAGAGGTCACGGAAGATGCGATGGACGAGCATATGGCACTTATGGGGGAGAACAGAAAGGCATAAATGATCTTGGTGTAGAAGACAGGAGGAAAGAGACCAGCTAGAATACCTAGACCTGTATGTGAAGATACTATTAAAAACAATATATATATATACACCGAGACAATTCAAATCTTGAAGAAACTGTGATTGTGTTTTTAGCTATTGGTGACTGTCAATTACTGTAAACAGCATAATGTTCTACGTTAATACCTAATGAATGAGTGAACAGTGAAGTGACTATATCGGTATACCCTGACGATGACCAAAATACGGTCGAAGCATATGTAGGGTGGATAGAAGTGAGAAAATAAAAGGTGCATTTGTTGGTTAAAGAATTGAAGCTTATAGCTAAGATGCACGGTGAACATAACATGAAATTCTAAACTCGAATTCGCCTCTGTTTTCTGAAATTTTGTGACATTAACTGAGTCTTCTAAAATCGAAAGAGTTTAAAAGAATTTTGCTATTTATGCTACAATAGATTTTTTATTAACTTTGGCACCAATAAATATGATGATATTTCGGCTCCTTAGATTTATTTATGCTTCAGTTAAGGCGGCCGCAACTCGAGTCTTTTTTCCTTATTAATGTCTTTAATAACAAAGTCACTTGCTCTTCCACCCTCAGTGCCGTCAGTGTACATGTACCGTCAAACACAATCAGAGACCACCCTCAGTGCCGTCAGTGTACGTGTACCGTCAAACACAATCAGAGACCACCCTCAGTGCCGTCAGTGTACGTGTACCGTCAAACACAATCAGAGACCACCCTCAGTGCCGTCAGTGTACGTGTACCGTTAAACACAATCAGAGACCACCCTCAGTGCCGTCAGTGTACGTGTACCGTCAAACACAATCAGAGACCACCCTCAGTGCCGTCAGTGTACGTGTACCGTCAAACACAATCAGAGACCACCCTTAGTGCCGTCAGTGTACGTGTACCGTCAAACACAATCAGAGACCACCCTCAGTGCCGTCAGTGTACGTGTACCGTCAAACACAATCAGAGACCACCCTTAGTGCCGTCAGTGTACGTGTACCGTCAAACACAATCAGAGACCACCCTCAGTGCCGTCAGTGTACGTGTACCGTCAAACACAATCAGAGACCACCCTTAGTGCCGTCAGTGTACGTGTACCGTCAAACACAATCAGAGACCACCCTTAGTGCCGTCAGTGTACGTGTACCGTCAAACACAATCAGAGACCACCCTCAGTGCCGTCAGTGTACGTGTACCGTCAAACACAATCAGAGACCACCCTTAGTGCCGTCAGTGTACGTGTACCGTCAAACACAATCAGAGACCACCCTCAGTGCCGTCAGTGTACGTGTACCGTCAAACACAATCAGAGACCACCCAGTATTTATTGCTCTACATTTTGCTAAGGCCAGCCCTTCAGCCAGATGTGTTACTGCGTCTAGTGCTGTCTGTATAAAAATCGATATTTTCAATCACCATGGTTCTCGCTAAAGAACATAATTAAGTCTAGTATTATTTGATTCCAATTCGTTCTACACCTACTACTCATCCCACGGCTCACACTATCAATCGTTGCATATTCCTTCCGTGTATTAATTCCTTCTATTCTTTAAATGGCTACGTATTATTCCCCAATATGGTAATTTCTTCTTTTTTACATTTAGTATTTTATCTCCTGTTTTATTGTTTTGTGATTTCCTCTTAATGCTTAATGTTATATATTTTGTCTTCGATCCTGTATTTTGTCGCCTTACCTTTACATAAGTTTATTGTTTCCATTTCAAGTGTTACTTGTGTGTATCGTTTGTAGTTCGTATTGTTTGTAATTGGCCCTCGCGCTCTTGAGTCAGCACGCAAATAAACTTTAATTAGTATTATTATTATTATTATTATTATTATTAGCCTGAATTTCAGTCAAATCATTTTCGACAGCTCTAATCTGACACAAACAGGCTAATCGCTCTGCTCAGGCACTATTTATATATTACAACAATAATAGTTTTAGTGCAGACATTTTAACTCAGACTGCAATGTACTTACATCATAATATAGTTTAAGTAAATAACACCCGTATGGAAACTGCTAATGTCAAGCGTGTTTATTGACAAAATAATTGACTGAGATCGGTTGTCGTTTACATTTAATTCCATTTGTTGCCCCGATATTATACGTAATAGCAAGTAAACATGAATATATTGGATATGAATTCAGACACTACAGACAATTGTCTTTCTTTGTCTTCACAGTATGTGAAATGTACACTGACTTAAGTTTCAAACTTTCTGTCAAGACTACTGCATCGTCTCCCCCGATATCACCAACATCATTGCCTAGTGGTCATAAAATTCTTATATTAGCACGCTGTGTTGTGTAATGTAGAGTCGGGCTATGTCTAGTTATTACTAATTAGCGAGCAGTAAATTTAAACAGAAAAGATGTTTTCTTTTTATCGTAGTATGTGTTGGTATAACACTTGTAGTATGTGTTGGTATAACACTTGTAGTATGTGTTGGTATAACACTTGTAGTATGTGTTGGTATAACACTTGTAGTATGTGTTGGTATAACACTTGTAGTATGTGTTGGTATAACACTTGTAGTATGTGTTGGTATAACACTTGTAGTATGTGTTGGTATAACACTTGTAGTATGTGTTGGTATAACACTGTATTATGTGTTGGTATAACACTTGTAGTATGTGTTGGTATAACACTTGTAGTATGTGTTGGTATAACACTTGTAGTATGTGTTGGTATAACACTTGTAGTATGTGTTGGTATAACACTTGTAGTATGTGTTGGTATAACACTTGTAGTATGTGTTGGTATAACACTTGTAGTATGTGTTGGTATAACACTGTATTATGTGTTGGTATAACACTTGTAGTATGTGTTGGTATAACACTTGTAGTATGTGTTGGTATAACACTTGTAGTATGTGTTGGTATAACACTTGTAGTATGTGTTGGTATAACACTTGTAGTATGTGTTGGTATAACACTTGTAGTATGTGTTGGTATAACACTTGTAGTATGTGTTGGTATAACACTTGTAGTATGTGTTGGTATAACACTTGTAGTATGTGTTGGTATAACACTTGTAGTATGTGTTGGTATAACACTTGTAGTATGTGTTGGTATAACACTTGTAGTATGTGTTGGTATAACAGTGTATTATGTTTGGTATAACACTTGTAGTATGTGTTGGTATAACACTTGTAGTATGTGTTGGTATAACACTTGTAGTATGTGTTGGTATAACACTTGTAGTATGTGTTGGTATAACACTTGTAGTATGTGTTGGTATAATACTTGTAGTATGTGTTGGTATAACACTTGTAGTATGTGTTGGTATAACACTTGTAGTATGTGTTGGTATAACACTTGTAGTATGTGTTGGTATAACACTTGTAGTATGTGTTGGTATAACACTTGTAGTATGTGTTGGTATAACACTTGTAGTGTGTGTTGGTATAACACTTGTAAGCTCACATCAAACAATAACATACTCATATATTGAGGACCTTTGATAACAGGTTAGAGGGGAGAGTACTGGCGTATGAGGGAGGGAAGTGTTATATTGAGCAAGTTCATACTTATTTATACTTTTCACCAAATATCCAAATATATTGAGGTTTTTCGAATCAAGGAAGGTTGCATGGACGGACAGAGAGAAACACACGAAATACTAATCGTAAAACTTAAGAAAAGAAATTTCATAATAAATCTGTACGTACATGTGAAGATGCTATTTAAATAAATCTTCCAGAACTGTGTGTTGGAAACGTGGATGGCGTTCTTTCTCTTAGTATAGAGCATAGTCCTTAGCTTTTTGAAAACAGAAATGAATATTCCGATTGAAAATAAATTAGGGAACATGTATGTAAGGAATCTGATCCGTGGAAACTGTTGGTCACCGTATATTAAAATCTGGGGAAGTAATAGAATTTGGCTAATTAGTTCGCTGTGTCGAAGATGATAGTTACGTCGGCCTATATACATTTGTGACAACTGTTGAAGTCAGCGTCTGGAATGCTATTAAGGTCTACCAAATTTGTTTATTATAAGTTTAGGCAGATATTAATAAGGCGGACCAAATTGTGTCGGCTAAGGATCGGTATTTAGAAATCTTTTGATAAGGCACACTGAATTGTGTTGCCTAAGATTCTGGTTTATAATCATTGTTTCTTATTAGCAATGTTACACCTACCAAATAAGTGACATTCCGATTACGTGTGCCACATTAAAAGTTGCACATGAGCTATGTTGATATTACTGAAAGTGAGTATTAAACTACAAAAGTTCAGGTTATTGCGCCAGTCGATTAAAACTCTATGAAAGGGCCACACCAATAACACCTTGCAGTGAAAGAAACCGGTAGAGAGAGAGTTTGTGTGTGTGTGTGTGTGTGTGTGTGCGTGCCTGATCTCGAAACTGCCTTGGACTGTCATCTGTGCCCATTTACATGCGTCAGTCAGTGACTTGTCTGATGTCACATGCAAATAGCGCTTGTTGATTAAAACCGTTCTGCAGAACATATTCAATAAAATTCACTTACAGTTGGTAGAATTTGTGTGGGTGCTGACACTTCCTTCGTTCCTGCGTCTCGCTAATATATTCACTTGTACATCCAACGTCTAATTGCAATAATGCCAATTATCTCTGCTTTCCACTGCACGTTCGCTCTGTGTGCAGGCTTCAAGTGTCCTTGCATGTAGCTCCGTAGACTTATCTTATACGTACCTTTTATGACGGTGCCATGGCTCAGGCGGTTTCACCGCAGAGGCTCGGGTTTAATCCCAGGCCAGTTCCTGTGGGTTATGTAGCTGGCAAAGTGGTACTGGGGCACGTCTTTGTTATGTAGCTGGCAAAGTGGTACTGGGGCACGTCTTTTTTATGTAGCTGGCAAAGTGGTACTGGGGCATGTCTTTGTTATGTATCTGGCAAAGTGGTACTGGGGCACGTCTTTTTTATGTAGCTGGCAAAGTGGTACTGGGGCACGTCTTTTTTATGTAGCTGGCAAAGTGGTACTGGGGCATGTCTTTGTTATGTATCTGGCAAAGTGGTACTGGGGCACGTCTTTTTTATGTAGCTGGCAAAGTGGTACTGGGGCATGTCTTTTTTATGTAGCTGGCAAAGTGGTACTGGGGCATGTCTTTGTTACGTATCTGGCAAAGTGGTACTGGGGCACGTCTTTTTTATGTAGCTGGCAAAGTGGTACTGGGGCACGTCTTTTTTATGTAGCTGGCAAAGTGGTACTGGGGCACGTCTTTTTTATGTAGCTGGCAAAGTGGTACTGGGGCACGTCTTTTTTATGTAGCTGGCAAAGTGGTACTGGGGCACGTGTTTGTTATGTAGCTGGCAAAGTGGTACTGGGGCACGTCTTTTTCCGCGTACTTAGGTTTTACTTCCCCAATATCATTCCATCAATATGTTATATTCACACTTGATCTATCTAACCACCCACACTGTATATTCTTAGCACTGACAGCATCGTTAAATAAAACATCCCCCTCTATGATTCATAGGCTTTTTCTCTCCACTTCCCAAAGAGAAGCATTTACAGTGATACCTCGGCTAACGAAGATAATTCGTTCCGGAATCACATTCGTTAGCCGAAATCTTCGTTAGCTGAAACGTGAGCAACTTTCTGCTTCCCTTGGGTTTGTCGCTTACTTTTTTTGGTTGGTGGGTCTCCCCTATGTGATGTGATCAGCTCATTTCTTTGTCACACACATACAGACGGAAAAGATAAGCCCCTGGAATGGCCCGACCGTTCATGTTTGCTGCTTTATGTTAGCGCGAGCATCCACTAAAACATTCGTTAGCCGAATCCATATTCGTTAACCGAGTCCAAAATACAGCGAAAAAAATCTTCGTTAGCCGAAAAATTCGTTAGCAGGGTCACTCGTTAGCCGAGGTATCACTGTACTTTCTTATGTTAGTGACTTACAGTACTGTGTTGATACTGAGTAATTTTATAAGAATAGCAGTTATTATCATTATCATTATTATTATAGTTTGTGTAAAAAAGAGCTTTGTTTTTTCTGTTTACCTTCCACTTCACTGGAAACTGAATAAAAATCTCAGTTTATATAAAACTGTACGGAAGTGTAGACTACTCTCGTAGTCTACACTTTCGTCAACACGAAGGTTTTACTTGTAACTCCCGTAGCACCACAACTGATTCTATCAAAATGTCTGCATTATTTTACGAAGGCCATGGTGAATATTTTAAACGTTTGAGCACTTTCGGAAGAAAATAAAAAGAAATGCAGATGAAATAATAATGAGTAAAATGTCAGTGTTTATTTTGAGAGAAAAAAACTATTCCTAGATGTTTTTTATTCTATTTTCACCGTGCATTTTTCGAGTATAGACAATGTTTTTCACCAACTAAATGCACTTGTTATAAAAATACTAAAATATTCTAAAACTGTTTGATAAAAAGCCCCGACATGTTTCGGCTCACCAATGAGCCATCCTCAGGGGGTCACAACTGACTGTTCTCAAAACACGTACATATGTTAATCCTCTGTAGAGGTATATGGTCAATGTCTTATCTCACCAATCTTACTTTATCACTTCGCAAGCCGATATGTTTTTTTTTAAAAAACACTCCCTGTAGATTATGCACTATATTATTGCGTCACTTACACACTCACTATTGTTTGTAGTGTACATTGAAATGTGTCAATGAAAACAGGTGAACATATATAAAAATATCTACGTTTCCACAGCAACCATTGTACACTACAAACAATAGTGAGTGTGTAAGTGACGCAATAATATAGTGCATAATCTATAGGGAGTGTTTTTAAAACAAAAACATATCGGCTTGCGAAGTGATAAAATAAGATTGGTGAGATAAGACTTTGACCATATACCTCTACAGAGGATTAACATATGTACGTGTTTTGAGAACAGTCAGTTGTGACCCCCTGAGGATGGCTCATTGGTGAGCCGAAACATGTCGGGGCTTTTTATCAAACAGTTTTAGAATATTTTAGTGTTTTATAACAAGTGCATTTATTTGGTGAAAAATATTGTCAATTCCTAGATTGTTGTTGTTGTTGTTGTTCCATGGAGCTGACTTTCCAGAACTTTCCAAGTTCACAGCCTGCATAGTTGGTAAAATCGTGATATCCATGTTTTACGTAAGGAGTGTAATACTGAACAACGAAAGGGATGTCTTCGAGAGCCGTAGTTATGGGCGCTGCGTGTAACATTTTTAAGTGTTATTTTCAAACGTTGTTCCACTCATATATAAAGTAACAACAGCGGAAGTTATTTGTTTCAGGTTTTCCTAAAATTTGCTACATTGAAAATGCGTAGGTCTCTTTGGCAGAATTTACGCAAAGCGGGCAGTTATAGCTGTCCATCGGCATTTATGTAAAGCGGGCAGTTATAGCTGTCCATCGGCATTTATGTAAAGCGGGCAGTTATAGCTGTCCATCGGCATTTATGTAAAGCGGGCAGTTATAGCTGTCCATCGTCATTTACGTAAAGCGGGCAGTTATAGCTGTCCATCGGCATTTACGTAAAGCGGGCAGTTATAGCTGTCCATCGTCATTTATGTAAAGCGGGCAGTTATAGCTGTCCATCGGCATTTATGTAAAGCGGGCAGTTACAGCTGTCCATCGGCATTTACGTAAAGCGGGCAGTTATAGCTGTCCATCGTCATTTATGTAAAGCGGGCAGTTATAGCTGTCCATCGTCATTTACGTAAAGCGGGCAGTTATAGCTGTCCATCGGCATTTACGTTAAGCGGGCAGTTATAGCTGTCCATCGTCATTTACGTAAAGCGGGCAGTTATAGCTGTCCATCGGCATTTACGTAAAGCGGGCAGTTATAGCTGTCCATCGTCATTTACGTAAAGCGGGCAGTTATAGCTGTCCATCGGCATTTATGTAAAGCGGGCAGTTATAGCTGTCCATCGGCATTTACGTAAAGCGGGCAGTTACAGCTGTCCATCGGCATTTATGTAAAGCGGGCAGTTATAGCTGTCCATCGGCATTTACGTAAAGCGGGCAGTTATAGCTGTCCATCGTCATTTACGTAAAGCGGGCAGTTATAGCTGTCCATCGTCATTTATGTAAAACGGGCAGTTATAGCTGTCCATCGGCATTTATGTACAGCGGGCAGTTATAGCTGTCCATCGGCATTTATGTAAAGCGGGCAGTTATAGCTGTCCATCGGCATTTATGTAAAGCGGGCAGTTATAGCTGTCCATCGGCATTTATGTAAACTGGGCAGTTATAGCTGTCCATCGTCATTTACGTAAAGCGGGCAGTTATAGCTGTCCATCGTCATTTATGTAAAGCGGGCAGTTATAGCTGTCCATCGGCATTTATGTACAGCGGGCAGTTATAGCTGTCCATCGGCATTTATGTAAACTGGGCAGTTATAGCTGTCCATCGGCATTTATGTAAAGCGGGCAGTTATAGCTGTCCATCGGCATTTATGTAAAGCGGGCAGTTATAGCTGTCCATCGGCATTTATGTAAAGCGGGCAGTTATAGCTGTCCATCGTCATTTACGTAAAGCGGGCAGTTATAGCTGTCCATCGTCATTTACGTAAAGCGGGCAGTTATAGCTGTCCATCGTCATTTACGTAAAGCGGGCAGTTATAGCTGTCCATCGGCATTTATGTAAAGCGGGCAGTTATAGCTGTCCATCGTCATTTACGTAAAGCGGGCAGTTATAGCTGTCCATCGTCATTTATGTAAAGCGGGCAGTTATAGCTGTCCATCGGCATTTATGTACAGCGGGCAGTTATAGCTGTCCATCGTCATTTATGTAAAGCGGGCAGTTATAGCTGTCCATCGTCATTTACGTAAAGCGGGCAGTTATAGCTGTCCATCGGCATTTATGTAAAGCGGGCAGTTATAGCTGTCCATCGTCATTTACGTAAAGCGGGCAGTTATAGCTGTCCATCGTCATTTACGTAAAGCGGGCAGTTATAGCTGTCCATCGGCATTTATGTAAACTGGGCAGTTATAGCTGTCCATCGTCATTTACGTAAAGCGGGCAGTTATAGCTGTCCATCGTCATTTATGTAAAGCGGGCAGTTATAGCTGTCCATCGTCATTTATGTAAAGCGGGCAGTTATAGCTGTCCATCGGCATTTATGTACAGCGGGCAGTTATAGCTGTCCATCGGCATTTATGTAAAGCGGGCAGTTATAGCTGTCCATCGGCATTTATGTAAAGCGGGCAGTTATAGCTGTCCATCGGCATTTATGTAAAGCGGGCAGTTATAGCTGTCCATCGGCATTTATGTAAAGCGGGTAGTTATAGCTGTCCATCGGCATTTACGCAAAGCGGGCAGTTATAGCTGTCCATCGGCATTTACGCAAAGCGGGCAGTTATAGCTGTCCATCGGCATTTATGTAAAGCGGGCAGTTATAGCTGTCCATCGGCATTTACGCAAAGCGGGCAGTTATAGCTGTCCATCGGCATTTTTCAAGCGAAAAGTCGCTGAAAGCGTGTTAATAAATTCTCCCTGTTACCTACGTAAACATTACCCTCCAAAGTACGTAAGTTTTCATATAATTTCCCCGAAAAATATTTTAATTTTTTCTCTAAAATGCTCTTATATTCTGTCTGGTGATTTCATTTTTGCTTCGTTATCATTTTTAACTTCAGAACCATACAGATACAGAGACATACAGATACAGAGACATACAGATACAGAGACATACAGATACAGAGACATACAGTGATACAGATGAATACAGATACAGAGACATACAGATACAGAGACATACAGATACAGAGACATACAGATACAGAGACATACAGATACAGAGACATACAGATACAGAGAAACATGTTCAGACTTCTCAAACTTAACTAAAGGCGTATGTTTTGGAATGTAAGGAACGTCTTTATTTTATATCAATTTTATTTTTATTAACGTAATATATTTGCTTTTATTAGCTTTCGCTGCTTCGTTTCTTTTAAGGGAATTGTTTATGTGCTTAATTTGAAGCAAATTAATGTATTATTTAACCACTTAAACTAAATTGGGCAAAGCACGTTCTTTTCTGCTTTAAATGGAAGAAAAATTTAGCAATACACATAGTTTAAAAATAGTATGCACTTGTTTATATCGCATTTCAATATTAGATCTGTTTCATGTTTCGGCTAACTGGCGCGCGGAGGAGCAGTTGGTTGAGGCACTACGCTACAAACCGGAAAGTCGCGGGTTAGATTCCCGATGGTGTCATTGGAATTTTTCCTTGACATAATCCTTACGGTCGCACTATGGCCCTGGGGTCGACTCAGTCTCTAACAGAAACGAGTACCAGGAGTATTTCCTGGGGGGTAAAGGCGGCTGGTGCGTAGGGCTGACAACCTTACCACCTTCAATTGCCGATTGTCTAGAAATCTGGAATCCTCAACCTCCTGGAACCCTAACGGTCTGTCCAGGCCTGTAATGGGATTGCTGTACCTTTACCTTTGTGATAATACTACAGAAGAGTAACAAGTGAAATGTACGTTAGGCTATTAGTGGAATAAAACAAGTTTTAATTATTTTAAGAAAACTTATTTTAAAAATATTTCATATTATAAACAAATAATACAGGAGGTGACAATTACTTTTTGTTCACGAATTTTTTCTCCCTGGAGATCATCTAACAGGTTTTAAACGTGTAGGAGATGGATATTATTTGTGACAATAACGAAAGGTTAATGTGCATTATCTTGAAATTTGAGGTACAAGATGTGAACTGAATAAGCAGCAAATATTTACTGGACTACAAAATTAAATTTCAGTACCTTAACGGCCCGCATATCTAAAGTCAATCATTTCATTTTACTAGATGTAAGTAGACAAACATGCAGACAACCCAGGCACATGTTTTTGCAGTAAGAAACGAGCATGCTTAACTGTCTAGTTAAATTATATGCTAATTTACGATTGTCAACACTCTGATCCAAGGAGGTCTCCCATTTACCACCTAAAATCTAACGATGTTTTACCACACATTTATAAACAAAAATAAACTGATATGTAACTTTCGGGTTTTTATGTTTTCGAAGCGGTGTAACTCAGGACACGACGCTGCGTCAATGCGTGATAGGATTCCGACGTTTCTTCTAGAATATTTTAGCCCTTGAAGATGAAGACGCTACCTTGCTCGAAACGTCTCGATGCTGGTAATCATTGAAACAGCGCCATATCTGAGACAAAAGCAACCCTCTGATATAAGCCTTTTTCAAAATTCTAAGACTTCTGAAACCCTGAAGATAGAGGCGGTAAGCTCCTCCAAAAGATCAGTAAATATTTACCAGTGAACAGGGCGTCATATGCCAGAAGACTTTACTCATAAATTATGGCTTTGTTGAATGTATAGTATTTGTTACAGAATGATTTAAAAGTTTATCTACAAGGAATGCTATTGAAGCAGTACAGGCCTAGGCAAGAAAAATGGAAAGAAAATGTTTGTTCTCATTTCCGACCCCCGGTGGGGGCAAGACATTTTCTCCTCTCCAAAATATCCAGATTGGCTCTGGAGCCTACACAGTCTCCTATTCACTTGGTACTGGGGTTCTTTCCCGGGAGCAAAGTGGCCAGAGTGTGAAGTTAACTACTCACTTTCATCTAGTGCCAAGGTGAAGAATGAGTGGGGCTATATCCCTACGCCCTCTATATGCCTTCGTGGCTTGGACAGAAAAGACTTCATTTTGCTTTATCTGTGAAATTCCCTGACACAGTCTCATAGAATTTTTAATCGGAAGAGAATCAACTTACCAACTTTGCCTCAGAATTAAGAAAATATGTGCCTAAATTCAAAAAAAGAAACGACTTTAACTATCGATTATTTGGTAGGTTAATTAACAATTTGTTGTAATTATGGTTTTATTTAATTTAAACTTTGTAACACTTAAACGATGACAAGGCTTGAGACTTAACATTTTATTTCAGAAGGATAGGAGCTGAATTCTAGCATAGAATATGTAGACTCCTTGAGAAGGCTGAACCAGTGCCATTTGCCTTTCTTCCTGGCGTGCAGAAGAAGAAAGTACCTCTAGGATTTAATGTCAACACAGTTCTTAACAAGTTGAGCTAGACACATTCCGCTTGCTCTGGCTTGTATTAAAATATTTGAAGTTTATTCATCCATCAAGAGATGGTGTTAGTGCGCATTGTTGCGTTGTTTATTTAGTTGTGAGTAAAATGGCGAATGTTCAGGGACGTTCCCGCTGTGTAGGCAGGTTTTTCGAAACAAAATCAGTGACTCAGACATAACGAAAGTACAGCACACATCTCAATAAATCACCTCAGGTGATAATACAACCATACACTGGTAAAGAAGATTCTTGGAAACTGTTAGCGTCCATGATCTTCCTGAAAGTGGTTGGCCAAGTGTGAGTGATGATGTGGAGCGACTTCAAGAATCGTTTACACAAGCCCTACAAAATCCATACGACGAGTTGCGCGCAAATTGGGACTTTAACTGTGCACAAGTGTTGCATAAAACGTTGTGGTTAAGTGCGTACATAGTTCACTAGTTCAAGAGTTGAAACCCGGTGACAGCATACAGCGTCAGCATTTCGCAGATGAGATGCTCGATCGCATTGGTCATGATGCAGACATCATGAAAAAATCATGTTTTTTGACGAGGCTGCATTCCATGTGTCAGGTAAAGTTCACAGACACAATGTCAGGATCTGGTGTACTTAAAAATCCATACATTGTTGTGGAGCACATAGGTGACAGCCCAAACGTTAGCGTGTGCTGTGGCTTAATGCATAACCAAGTTACTGGTCACTAATTTTTCCAAGAAGCAAAATCAATATGAATACCACCTGGAAATGCTGGAAGTCTATGCAGTACCCCAGCCTGAACAGCTACAACCACGCATTATCCTGCAACAAGAGGTGCTCCCCCTCATTGGGGTTTACCAGGAAGCTCGTACCTGGTCGAGAAATTTCCAGGAAGATGGATAGGCTGAGAAAGCCACGCGCTTGGCCTCATCGTTCCTCGGACGTAACACCACTGGACTCTTCATGTAGGATCATGTCAAGATCATTTTTTACTAATCACCAGTTAGCGGAATTGATGCCCTGAAGAAGAGTTTAGCGTATGCGATCATGAATATTCATACTGACATGCTCCTCAGAACATGGCAAGAGCTTGAATATGAACCGGACGTTGTCCATGTTATCAAAGGTGCCCACACTGATGTGTACTAAGGTAAGTTAGAAACTCTGAGAGTTTCACTATAAGCCACAAAAAGGTGCGTTTGCCTAGCTCAATTTTTTATGAACCGTTTTGTCTTGAAACCCTGGAGGAACTTTGTGTACAAGCTGTATATTTATAGCACTTCTCTCAAATCTCTGTTTGCTAACCTCGTTATCCCTACTACATACAGTGCTCAGAAACCTGAACACTTTTAGTCTGACCTCGGCGAATACTTTTTCATGTGTTGCAGGTGTTTGGGTGCTGAGCTTCGTGATCTGTTTTCCGCCGCTGGTTGGATGGAAGGATAAACGAGAAGATCTGCCCAGTGACAACCTCTCTTCCCCTCGGCCACCCACGCCGCCGACCTCAGCATTTCAGGTGAAGAACACCACAAAATTTGGGGGTTCTTAATATTCGTAACGTGTCGAAATTAGGGTCTCAGTAAGAAACATTCTTGTAACTGTTGAGGAAAAGTAAGGCAATGCGAGATTTTAGGTCCCCACAGTGGTATTGGCCAGACTTGAATGCAAATTAATTAATTAACTAATTAATAAGTTACTTTACATTAAAGTGAAGTGACAATGCGTTGTTGCATGAAACAACCCGTAATAAGACAAACCAAACGCTGTGGTGTGCAGTCAGAATGCATTTGCCGTCCTAGCTGCATTCCCAGCCCATCTTATCCTACGAGTTTTCACCATCCTTACAGAAACCGATGATGCCACTAAAACACTATAGAAATTTCACAATATTCCGTCGGTATTTACGCAGAATACCTGCGGTATGGAGAAACCGAAAACTGATTGCCACAATTCAGATCTGGATTGAATATAAATGTGTAATTTGTGTGTGAATTCAATGTGCATGCCTAGTTACAATGCAGTGCATGTACTGAGGTAACGAAGACAACTTCAATGTTGGGCCTCCAGGCGTGATAAGAATGCAGGAGCTTTGTTCCTGCGGTGTGGAAGCGGAGACGTTGCGAAGTGCGGCAGTTTCTGTGCTCACGGGAGTCTTTACTGCCATCACCGTTCATCTGTTGCCTTGTTACGCTGATTCTAATTTCTTTCCGATTCTGATATTAAATTCATCTCTGATTTTATTTAAATGCGTTAGGTGGGGGCATGACTGGAAAACAGAATATCTCCTATTTTAATTGAAAGATTTATTTTCTTCAGACGACATATTAAGATTCACACAGAGATAACACAGTGAATATAGTAATTAGGTTACGATCTGCACGACCGAGATATCGTGGTCCGATTCTCGGCAGGAGCATGAAATTTTTCTCTTCTCGGAAATGTCCAGACCTGCTTTGGGGCCCACAAAACCTCCTATTCAGAGGGTACCGGAGAAGCTTTCCTCAGCTGCAAATCGGCCATGGCGTAAAGCTGACCACTCGCCTTTATCTACAGATACAGACTGTGGAGTTTTCAGTTGACCTTGGCAGTGGTTTGTACTGGAAAAGTGTCACCATCCTTTGTTTGTGACCAATAAAACGTGTATTCCATGTTAAAAAATGCATCGTGCTGCAGTGCAGTCGTGCATTTTGTGTGTGAGATAAGACAGTTATTTTGTGTAGGGTGCCATGTGGTTATTACTGTGCGTAAGTCTGACTTCAGGCTTACTATAAAATAAAAAAGAAAACTGCTTCTTACAATGACAGAGACTCCTGTTCTTGACAGGCACTATATGTTTTTCACCTCCGCCGTCGCCAGTGTTAAAAGACGCTATGCAGGTCAACTGCATTCTTTTCAGTAAGGGACAGTAGTACCAAGGTTTAGAATCCGTGGAAATTTACCTCCACTCACACATATGTCTTAGTAGCATTCACAAGAAAAACTTTAATTTATTACAGTACACAGATGCAAGCTACTGAGGTGTGACGCCGTGTAGTTTGCTATATATCAACTTCCTTCCGAAAGCTTGGTACCTATGTACAATATTACGTGACATGACATGCAAGAAGAACTAATCGTAAACCAACGACCCTCTTGTAAAGTAACAAAAGCAATCCATGAAGGAGGGTGAGAATAGCAGTTACGTAACACGCATTGACAACATAAGAAATGCACAAATAATTTTAATAAGGCAGCTTAAAGAAAAGACCACTTGGAGGCCTACACGTAAAATGAATAGTAATATTACAGTGAATCTAAACATAGTCTAAATTATCACGTTGAATAAATTCATGTGTCACATGATAAGGTATAGTGAGGAGCTTTTGTGAAAAGGATGATGAATTTTCTGGTTCCATAAAAGTGGGAATATTTTTAAAAATTTAAGTTTTCTTTTTTTTTTCATCGAAAGAACACTGTTTCGTAGAATTACTTACTTATCCAAATGCTTAAACGTCTGAATAAACTGCAGTCTAATATCTGGTCTCATGAGATAAAGGAATATTTTTTCTACCTGCAAGCGGTTAGGAGAGATTTTTTCAGAACGCTGCTATAATGAGGGATTGTAAAATCAATTACTATCACGACTGACCGCTCATGTAACCTAGCAGGATGGTGCAGCTGTAATGCTGTAGATTTGTATTCCAGAGATATTCTTCGAATTTCACTCGCTGACTGGTTGTTTCGGCTCATACTTTCCATAATTTTTATGTCTCTTCAGACAAATTGCTCGTATCAGGTCCATCGCTTTTCAGATGCATCTCTTCTCACCATTCCTTGCCTATTGTCATCGCTCTTACCTCATGCCTTGCTTCTTCTGCAGTAGAAACGGTGTTATTAACTAACTAACTAACTCCATGTAGCACAGTCCTTCTTGAGAAGCTAACAGGTCGTCAGCTAGTCAAGAAATTCCCCGCTTTTTATCGAACCCAAAGGTTCATTACCGCATTCACAAGAGCCCGCCACCTGTCCCTATCCTGAGCAGAGTATTATTAACTAACTAACTAACTAACTCCATGGAGCACAGTCCTTCTTGAGAAGCTAACAGGTCCTCAGCTAGTCAAGAAATTCCCCGCTTTTTATCGAACCCGAAGGTTCATTACCGCACTCACAAGAGCCCGCCACCTGTCCCTATCCTGAGCAGAGTATTATTAACTAACTAACTAACTAACTCCATGTAGCACAGTCCTTCTTGAGAAGCTAACAGGTCCTCAGCAGTCAAGAAATTCCCCGCGTTTTATCGAACCCGAAGGTTCATTACCGCACTCACAAGAGCCCGCCACCTGTCCCAATCCTGAGCACAGTGTTATTAAACGGTACAAATATCAATAAATCAGATGTCTTATCTAATAAAAATAAATCTAAACAAAATATTTTACATTTTTGTGGCACGATTATATAAAGTAAATCGTTAGGTTTATGAAATGTGTTTGTATGAAAAGTTTTCTGAAGGCTCCACATAGCGATGTCCACTTTATCAGCTAATACTGGCCCATACTCTCTAAAGCAATAAATTCCAGTGCCTCTTGTGGAATGCAGCTTAAATTTCACTACTGATCCTTGTTATGCACCATTTGAATCAAGTTCAAACCCGTATATTATATTCCTTAAGATTTATTTTAGTCCTGTATCTATCCTGAGGCCCACCCAGCTTCCTGTACCGTTGGTACCGGGGTTCTTTCTCGGGTAATGCGACCGGGGCGTGACGTTGACCACTGAACCCATCCAGCACCTAGGTTAAGAATAAGTAGAGCTATACCTCTACTCTCCCTCTGTGCTTGCATGTCATGATACGGGAAGCCTTTACCTTTACCTCCTATTTATCGATTTCGGAACAGGTCTCCACTTTTCCATTTTTCCGCTTATAATTTCGTAGGTAAAAGTATGTCACATGACCCATATGCGTCCTACATCTGCCTTCATTACATCACCGTAAAAACATGGCGCTCTACTGTATACATCTAATTCTTTTTTTTTTTTCACTCTATTTCTCCACACCATGTTTTCAAATATCGTCATATTACGCCTGTATTTGTTTTAACGGTATAAAATTAAATTTTACAGCAACTCAAAAAATACCTAAAGATAGGTGCCTAATAAACTATATTGCTATCTTTACGCCTTTGATAGTAAAACAGAAGGCAAAAAATTCTAAATACAAAGGCAGCAAATATTTTCCGAATTAATCTGCTCTTAATTAATCCGCGAATTGTTTTTGTATTTGTTATAGTTTTTTCCAAATATTAAAACTTTCCTTCAGTTCTTAAAGCTTTTTAACACTATTACAAAATTTTCCTACATTCTAAGTTTCAGACTTAAGATTAGGATCTTACTTAACTATTAGATCAAGGAGCTTGAGTCTTTCGGGATTCCGTTATAGACAGATTTTAATGCGTCATTGATTGGTTGACTTGATACTTTGTATTGTTGTGTGGTTGGTGAAGTGTTAAACGTGTTCTCTTTGAGAAAGGAACGCAAATTACAAGTCTTTTGGATTTTCGAAAAGTATTTTAAAAGCAACTCACTGTAGAATGCGAGTGACATTTTTCATAGAACCATCTTATGGGATAATTTGGTGGGCGCTACGTCTCGATAGTTACGCTTTCCTTTCTGTATGTCGTCACTTCTTCCCCCAACTACGTCACTTTCAGTTGCTTAACTTGTATATGATCCAACTGGAGGTGGCAGAAATATGAAATACGGACTCATTGCAATATTATGGCTTACGTTATGCTGCTCATTTGCTAGGATAGAATCGGAGAAACTGCGGTGAACCTCAGTGAGTCCGCCCAGATTCTGTTCTAAGAGTGGCAATCAGGAGTTCTCAGATACGAACCACCAAATCTTTACACCCACGTGTAGATAACGACAACGCTGAAAATACTTCGGACTGAATACTTTTACCCAAGAACGCTGTGTGTTTTACAGTTAATTTGTACTACTTATGAAGGTTAAAGTCTTCTGATATAAGGTCCCTTCCAATTGGTGAATAGGTAGTATTGTAATGAAACTCACTGCTTCTATTTTAAGGTAGTTCAAGAAGAACACTGCCTTGGATACGCAGGCCGCAAACTCTTCCGAAACGTCGGTAACTATTTACCAATTGACACAGCCGTCATACCCCACATGTTCATCAGTACAGCTGTGCCAATATCACACCGTACACTAATTTTGTTTATATTATAATAGATATGAAACCGTAATTCTAATACTCTTTGCATTTATTTCATTCTGCATAAGAAATGCACAAGCTCTAGTTTTAAAAGAACTTACGTACATAAAGTATGAACATTTTCATCCTCCCGAGGTTAGAGATAAATCAGACTTCAAAAGTATAGATCCCGTCTGAGGGACTGCTTCAGCGGTTTTGATCGAAAAACTGTACGTGCGACAACAAATAGAAGCCGCCTATTAATTAACTGGCTGCGAACTGCGAATAATAGGCACAGATAGCTGTGCACGAATCCTATCGTATCAAAACCATCTGGCCGGAAGTTCCATTAATTAAATTTATATTTCCTTTGTCGCCGTCTTCTTTTCTATATACTCACAGACAGAGACGTCTCTTCTCTCCTTGTGCTGTGTTATTTACACACTGTCGGCAGTGCCCACCGACATCCCACGAGATGCAAAGTATGCTTTGAAGGCCTGCATTAAAATGGTACAGTGAAAGTCAACAGCATCTCCTAATTACAAAGACTTTTGGTTCCGTGGCTTGCCGACAGAGCTCTCTTAGTTTTATTGCTTTGTATGTGTAAACCGGGATTTCCAGCGAGAGGGTCTCTTTGCCCATTTCCATTTATTTTCACTTAGGAAGAGGCACTGTAACTCGTCTACTATTGTACATTAGTCCATAAGTTTTGTGGCGGTCCTATGAGCGAGGGAAATTAAATAGGTTTCCGAAATTACAATTGTCGGTGTTTGAGGAACAATGACGGCCTGTGAACGGAACGAATTCCGTTGCACAAAGTTTGCTGAAAATTTTCCGGAGAGAATCTTTTATATTTTCTATATTAAGCAGTTTTTTTTGCCCCTTAATAGTAGTTCCCATGCAGCCTAATAGAAGAAGTCCAAAAATTCTTAAACTATTGTAACCATTTATTAAATTCTCTTGTTGCAAATTGAAAAGCAGCACTTTCATTTTCTTACAAATCCGTCACCATGTATAAGAGTATGCCTCTTAGTTGTCAGTTGGTCCTATAGTGTGACTAACCTTCCTTCAAAATAAATCACAAGGAGCCAGATGATTGTCACGATGGAGAGTCAAACTACAATTGAGCCGTTTCTCAAGATGTTTATACTACACGTCTTCCCATCTACACTGTAGATCTTTGTAAAGTATTATTTGTTCTGCCAGATGAACTCTGTATGCACAGTTCCATCAATATCAAAAACACAGATGGCAATTTCTTCATATTGTAACTAACTTGTCCTTGAAAACTGTCACTTTCAGGATCTCAAACACAATCCAATGTTTTTGTGCCTGTGATGACCTTAGACCAAAATTGTAGCGTACCCTCGTGTGTTTCCTAAAGTTATTCACACAATTCGGCCTAATTATGCTTCAATCTTAGGCAGCAGGTGATGTACGAATTTGCGTCTCAGTTGTCACTTTGATTCATAATGAGGTACAAACCACATCCGAGTGCCACCTCGTCAATCTAATACTGGATCATCAGACGCCTCTTTTCTTTGAGAAGTTGTCTAATTTGTAGCACGTTTTCATCTGCCTAGCTCATGGACAGACAATCAAAGTTGCCACCTTCTTTAATGGAAGGCGGTCAAAGCCACGCCCCGGCCGCTTTACACCCGGGAAAGAGACCCGGTACGAATTCTACAGGAGGCTGAATGGGCCTCAGGGCTGGTCTGAATGCTTCCGGAAAATCTCGTCCCCACCGGGGTCCGAACCCCGGACCGTCCAGCTCGTGGTGAGTCGTTATACCGACTACGCTACACAGTCGGTGGTAGATAAATGAAGTATGAGTGTGCACTATTGGTGAAATGGTACTGACAGGGAAAACAGAAGTACTCTGAGAAATACCAATCCCAGCGCCATTTTTCCAATATAAATCGTACACGGGCTGGCTTGGCATGGAGCACGGGCCTATCTATGTTAGATTTGTGGTGGACAAAGTGGCACTGAGGCATGTTTTCATCCGAGCACTTCGGCTTTCCCTGTTAGTATCATTCCACTAGTAGACCATACTCATATTAGCGAAGTGCTTATTTTGGCTTCGTGTTGGTCTCCTGAAGGGACTATTTTTCATCGCTGCAGTACTATCTGCTAGAAGCCTGAACATGCTCATTCTTTTAATTAGGGAAAATATCGGCTCACAAGTTTAATCCTCGTTTACCCTACTGAATAAACATTTTAAACTTTAACCTTTTCGCTATACTTGGATTTTACATCAACGCGGCTATCGCGAAAACTTGGGCAGATCTATACTATGACCAAAGAATTTGGGCAGCGCAATACCAATACGACGTTAAAATTCGATGTGTTTGTGTGTTCCTTGCACAAAGTGCAAAAATGAGTGCCCAATGGCGATGTCGCGTCGTCCAAATATGAAACTTGCTTTATTAGAATACACAAGCCTCTGTTTGAAATAACTCATTATAACAAACATTTATACTCGGAAGAACTGTAAGAGATTGCGACATTTCGGGCCTCCGCCGCGATGAAGTTGAAACGTTCGCTCTTGTGGGATGTTACAGAATGTATGTTAGTAGTTCTAAGAGGTAATTAAAGTAATTCTCAATATAAAGTATTTTTCGGTATGGTGAGTATACGAAAATGTAAGTCAAAGATGTCTGTACACTCCAGGACTGCTGTTTGATGGGCCAAATTCCCGCGGAAAGATCCCCCGTTACAAATTGACTAAATGGCTGGCCAAATCCAACAGCAGGTCTGAATCTGTTGGAGAAGAGATAAATTGCCTGTTCCTGCCTGGAACCAGATCACAATTCCTTGAAAGTCCTGCCCTTAAAGGACAATTGTTAGCTTGTGGGGTCTGCGAAGTTTTGTTGAGTTAAGAGGGGGACCTCATATTCGAAAAGTTTGAGAATCACTGATATAGACTTTGTGTAAGAGATGCAGAATGTAGAACGAGTGGCTATGATCGTCACTAATTAATTAGCTGGACAGTAACACTCCGCCACTGTGCAGGGTCCGACTTCCTGTCCCTGGATCTGCGAGCTGACGAACGACGCTGGCTACGTTGTGTATTCGGCGCTGGGCTCTTTCTACCTTCCAATGTTCGTGATGCTCTTTTTCTACTGGCGCATATACCGCGCAGCAGTGCAGACGACTCGCGCCATCAACCAGGGCTTCCGTACCACTAAGGGCTCGCGTGCCATCGGAAGTCGCTTCGACGAGCAGCGCCTCACACTTAGGATCCACAGGTTGGTGTTTCCTGGCTCGCAGTAGTACCACGATCTTCTATTGTACAGTTTCTGCTGTCACACAAATTTTAACCCTCACAGTCTTTATCTGGAGCTATAATGCATCCAACAGTGTTTGAGAGATGCAGTAAACAGTCTGCAGGGGGCGAGATAGGTAGGCTACAACAGACCTTGTCCCTGCCCTTCAAAATAATAATTACACAATCGCTGTTCAGAAAGAATTTCACTTTATCAAAATAGTTCGTAGCTAGTTTATATTTATAAGAAACCAACAAAACAGAAAGTAAATTTATTTTTGTTTGGGATTAAACACACCGTGAGTTTTGTTTATGCTTTGTATGTTTACACATACAGGGTGATCGAAAAGTCGCGCAGCCTGAAGGTTGATATTTAGTACTAGCTAGGAATGAGTGCCATGAAGTTGAACTGGTGGATGAATATGTTGGTATGACTGTACAGCAACTGCGTAAGGGCAAACACAGGTCACGTGAACTGACGCAAGGTACGCAGTGGCTCTCAGTGGGCGTTTTTTTTGCAGGAGCGACGTATTTTTATTGTTGAACACTAGCTTCATTCTCAATCCTATTTGAAATGCCAGGATGATTTTAGGAGTGCCTTCGCGAAGTCTGAAGTGCCAAGTAAGTCAACAGTACTTCGTTTAGCATCCCGTTGTCGTCAGACAGGCAGTGTGAGTGATCGAAGACGTTTCGGTCGCCTTGCGGTGCTAAATGTCGTAAGTGTGGAAAACATCCGACATTCTTTAGTGCAATCTCCACGAAAATTTTAAGTATATTGAGTTACTTTTAAAGTTTTTAAAATTCTGTTTGCGCAATGTTTCGATCACCTGTATTTTAAAGTAACCTTCCAGCATGGGGAAGTATGGGAAAAAGTTTCGCGTGCGACCCGTTGACTGTGCTGCTGCTACTGACAGTTGTGCTAGCATGTGAGTCTGACGTGCAGTTGACTGTGCTGCTGCTACTGACAGTTGTGCTAGCATGTGAGTCTGACGTGCAGTTGACTGTGCTGCTGCTACTGACAGTTGTGCTAATACATATAACTAATACATATACATACATATATATATATATATGTTACTTTCATTCTTCTTATTTTTCACGCTTCAGTTATTTTCGCATAAGCACCTAATACTTGGGAGGGCACTGATGGTTTCACAGCCATTAGTAAAACTTCAATCACGTGTGTGTGTGGCCGAGAAGGGAAGAGAGTTTGTTAGAACTCTCAAATAGCATGTGGTATATTGTATAGGCACGATGGCGCATGGCGTCACACATAATATTGTGAAACAACATGATTGATAACCCTAACCTGTTCAGAGCCAGAGAAACGTCCTTGAAAGTGCGTCAACATATAGTGACGTGGATCATTACTTCTTAAGAAGCTTCCTAGATTTTGTGAGGTTTGAGTGTTCTCACGGTGGCGTTGAAGATTAAAGTCCCCCGGAATATGACGCCGTGCTGATCGGTAAATAGTTACAAACGTTTTTGATGAGCCTGCTTCCTCCATGTTCAGGGTCTGTGCAGCGCTGCGTGCCACAAGGAAGAAATAATCAGTATTTGTGAACATAAACTGCCAAGTAAATACGTAACATGTGGCTGTCCGCAGTACATGACGCCATCTCAAAGGTCATTTTGTAAAAGCGAAAAGTCATCTGTAATTGATAGTCTTAATTTTCTAGGGGGCGTGGCTCCTCGGTGATGCGGCATGGACCGCCCGCGGACGGCAGTGTGACGGAAACCAGTTTGACAAGCAGCGCGTGCGGTTCGCCCAGCAGTGGCGTCACCACCCTGAGGTCGCCCGAATGCCAGCGCCTGAATCGCTCGTCCACGCGACGCAGCAACAGGCCCATCAAGATCAGCGTCAGCTACCCCAGCAGTGACGCCATCAGCACTGGCACGAACAACAACGGCGGGGTGCCGCGATCATCCTCTCCGAGCCCCAACAGCTCCAAGAAGTCCAGTTTCTCCTCGTCCTCCCCACCCCCCGGTTTGTACGCTGTCCACTACTCCAATGGAAGCCGGGACTCGACGTCGAGTGTGTACCGTAGCAGTCGCGACACCAACTGTCACCTGCGGGTGACAGGGTCAACGGGGTCACGACTGGCCTCACACAATCGCCGGCGCAGGAGCAGTACAGACAGCACACTGGCACCAGGATCTAGTCAACAGCTGCTGGAGGACAAGGATCTGTCACCTTCACCAACCTTCGACGAAAGTAACGCGGCCAACAAGCCCAGGCTGATCTCCAAAATGGGGAAGCGCAACATCAAGGCGCAGGTGAAGCGCTTCCGGATGGAGACCAAAGCTGCAAAGACATTAGGTATAATAGTGGGCGGCTTTATTGTGTGCTGGCTGCCCTTTTTCACCATGTACCTGGTTCGTGCATTCTGTGAGGACTGCATCCACCGCCTCGTGTTCTCCATCCTCTTCTGGCTCGGCTACTGTAACTCGGCTATCAACCCTTGCATCTATGCACTCTTCAGCAAAGACTTCAGGTTCGCCTTCAAAAGAATCATCTGCAGGTGTTTCTGTGCTAAGAAACTAACGAACGAAACTCGTGACTGGACAAGACGGAGAGGTTCAGATGGTTCTCAGCTCGGGACTCGTGGCCCAGAGCCTGGGTCTGACAGGGGTAGGTCCCCGTCAAACAATAATACCCAGCAGTACGCCCACAGTTTCGTGGGCGATGACAGTGACCAGGGGAATGAAGGTTCAGACTCCAGGTGACCTCCACTGCTTCCACTGAAAGTGTGGGCGGGAACACTTTTCTCTTCTCTGTTACTTTAGTCCTCGCCTGCAGAACTGTTTCTGATTTTACAATAAGATTATTTTATTTACTCGTAAGATTATTTTATTTCAGTAATAACAGCGAATTGCAGCGTGTAATTCAACTGGAAATGGACAAGAAAAAAGACTTCCACAATTCTATCATGAAGAATTTTAATTAAGCAAGTACACATTAATGTTAACAATCCTACATAAAAGAATTTTATGTTTTGAAAACAATATTTAGTTCTAGTTTCGTGTCTAGCGATATGAATGTAATCTGCTGGCCTGCTAACATCAGGACGGACTGAAGCGCAGTCTTACTGGCTGACACTCTCTATGATACTGCGCTGTGCATTCCAAGTTCCATTCCATGAGCACATTTTGGCACTGGTTTCAGCAGTAGAGTGTTTTCTAGTTCAAACAAACTGCAACATATTTTTATTCTTCTGCCTGTGAACATATGACAGAGAAAGGCATATGCCTTAAGTCGGTAATAACCTCACAAAAAAATAATTTATTCACCTATTTGGTCTGTTCAGAAATCATTGTAAAGTGTGGTGGTTTACTTTATTCTCAATTAAAGCGGCACAAGTTTTTCTCAGGTACTCCCCTCTACATGTAGTTGAATAAATACCTAAGTTAAATTATGGCCTATCTAATGTATTGTAAACCTTGGAGAAGGCTAAAAATGTCTGTTTAATCGTTATTTTATGACACAACATACTCTGATTTTCTGATTGGTAATAATGCAGTGCATATATCCAGTATATGATCACAGAAAATTCAAAGTGCCTCAAAAGCATGAATGGAAGAAAGGACTTGCATACTTCAAATATAATTACTGTGAAAAGCGTCCACAAAACTGCATGTGGTCTGTCTGCTTCACTTTTTCCCACACACATTAGTAGTGCTGCAGATCGTTACGAAGTTTCTGACCAATCTAAGTAATTGTCAGTTAACAGCTGTAGTGGCAGAAATTAAGCACAACACAAATTTGGATCAAGAAACCCTTTAATGTTTGTGCGTATTTGTGTCATAAACACAGAGAGATAGAGAGAGAGTATGTATGCATATATATATATATAGGTAGCCCTCGATTTACGCCGGGGATGCGTTCCTGGACGAACCGGCGTAATCGGAATCGGCGTAAATTGAAACGATTTTATAACGTAAATCAATGGGAAGTCAATGACATGCGTTCCCGGCACCCAAACATCGACGAGTAATATAATGGCATTGCATTTAAAGCTCTGAAATAACGTAAATATAATACAGGGAACTTAAAAATATATTTTGTACACTTACAACCGGCCAATGCTCACGTGAGTGTTGTGGAATGCTGTCGGTTTTTGAGCAGATTGCAGTATCTTACAATTACGTAGCAATGAGTGGGTGCGCAATTTGTTGGTCCTCGTGACTGACTGACTGACTGACTGACTAATACTTTCGTGTGATTGATGTGTACAGTCATCTCTCCTATTACGCGATAGTTGCATTCATGTAAGACGCCGACCTATTGAAAACCGCGTAATAAAAATAACCCCGGGACCTCCGCAGAGATTAAATTTGTCCTTTGATAGGTTAGGCGCCGGGAATGAAATCGCATAAGAGCAAACTCGCACATGCAAAAGTTTACGTTTTACAAGCAGCTTTTATTGATTAATCGATCTCATTAGAGCAAATTCGCGTTAACGAAACATACGTAATTGCAGAGATGACTGTATTTATAATTGTTATTAAAAGTCAGCAATGTAAGAATTACTATTTAGTATAAGAAGCAGTACGAGAAAAATTGTAAAACGTTATAAATAATAGTAAAATTTTTTTTCACTTTTTGACGTCCTGGTTTCAAAATCGGCGTTTTTCTGAATCGGCGCAAATTGGACCGGCGCAAATCGAGGGCTACCTGTATGTAGAAAGAGCTCACAGAGATTATGTGCTTTGTAATTTCTTTCCTGCAACAAAGCAGAAAGTTCACATTTTGAGTGAATGTGGCCTGTCTATCAGATCCATTACAGTTTTCTCAGTTTCCCAGGTGAATAATGTGATGCAGGTGAGCAGCTACAAATGTTTCCTCCTCTCTGACCACCAATTCTTATCACTGATGACAGTAAATGAGCAACATCCTGGAAGTGTAATCTACAGATACAATCTGCAGAATCGGTTATTAAGTGACACACATTCCCTTACAAATACGTCCAATTGTAACAATACATGCATAATGATTCTTACAAAAGGTGCTTCGTTGCATTTTCCGTGTGCTACGATCAAAATTATTTCTTATTTGCTTGAGGTTTTATGAAGGAGCAGGCATCTTGAACCTTCTGTGAAGATATGTCCTTTTGTGCACGGCTACTCTTACAGCCCTCAATACAAAGCAAAGGCACAAGGTGCAGTAACTGGATGATGTATCTTTCTCTGTTCACAGAGTTACCTTACTGGTAGAATGTGTGCTGCTGAACCTGTGTTTTGACTATAACTCCTCTATTAAATTCATTCACAGAACATCTCAGTAAGGTCCTGCATACATTTCAGAAATAAGAAGAAGAAAATTATGTTTGAAGAAACTATCATTTTTCCTGCATTCATTATTATTATTATTGTCAAGTGATCATCAATTTTTTTATAACTAGAAACAATAACTTTGGGTTTGAAATTTAAGTTGCATTTTTAATAGGCCCTATGATGTAAAAATATCACCTATTCATTCAAATGACAACATTCCAAGGCCATTCAGTGCCTCAAATAGGTCATGTACTTTAATTTAGTTTCTCGTTACATATAGAGAAGAAGTCCCTCTTAAAAATAAACTCTTTGCTGTGCAAGTCTTCAGATTATCACAGCAGTATGGTTGTGGAATCAATTCTTCTGGAATATGACACTGCATCACTGAGTAATCAGTTCCCGACTTTCAAAAGACATTGTGTTCCCTCAAAACGTCAGGAACTGATTACTCAATGATGTGGTATCTTATCCCAGAAGAACAGAGTTCTCAAGCTGTTTACTGTCCAACTTAGTAGACAGCATTATTTCTTATTACACTAATCACATATTAACTAGGTCAAACATGTTGTGCTCTGTGGCTCCTCAAGGAGCAACTCTCTGACCACAGCAAAATACCAGTTTAGAAAGTCTGTCCTACAGTGCATGAGGCTAGTACCATGAAGCATTTTGTGGTTTTCTGATAATCAATAATGTAATGGAGTAATTACATCTTATGATTGGTTATGTCAGAATGTTTTATTTCAATGCATGGGCTTGGATCTTCAGCCATATAATATATCAATGGATAGCAATTAATACTTCTCACTGTATAAACTTCAGCACCTTAAATGAAATAACATGAGAAGAGGTGCCACTTATGTGTATGCTGAAGGCAAAAGCCACCTGAATTATCTGTGTCATGACAGCCCTGAGAGCCGCTTCACAGTAGACACTGAAGCTGCTTTTGTTTGCTTTGAATTTAATCTGCAGTGGCAGAAATCACAATTATATGATATATATAATTATATAATCACCTTTAAATGTTACTGTGTGGCCTGACTGTGTTTGCAGAGTGTGGCATGTGCTACCCTTTTTCCTTAAGTGTCACAAATATTCAGGCATCTAATATCTCCTTGAAAAACATTTTTCCAAGTACAGATTGTGTCACAATAGAAGATGTTATTGAGAATGTTTATAACGTTCGAAGCAAAGTATATCATTTTTGTGCAGAAGTGTTTGTTATACAGAAGCAGTTTCCAGTTTTGTGTCACTCTACGTAATGTTGCAACACACAGACTTCAGAATGTGTCTATCAATTTTTTGCTAGATAAAATGTGAAACTTGAGCACTTGTTCCATGAAACAGATAACTGGATGTGACGTAAGTGTCTCAAATAGATTTTAAGGTACGAATTTTCTTAATATTACCCTCTTTACTGAGATACCAAGTATCTCTGTACCACCTTCCATAACAAGCTCCATGTTGTGTCACATTACATGAACTCATTTCTATGAGAACTGATATCTCATTATAATAATGAGACACTGGGTGATAGCAGCATCAACAGAAATGTCATTATTCTTCAAGTGTATGTATTGTATGTTCACAGTATATTCACACACATTTAAAACGGGTATTACCATCAGTGTAATTCATATCTCTTTAGTTGCCGCATAATTGGCATTTTCGTATTCATTTGTTACAACAATCACAAAACAGCAATCACATTATTATTGCTACTAGTAGTAACAACAGTAGTATTGTTATTAACTCCATTAACTATTACTAGTGGTACTGTAATGTGCTAATGTTTGATATCATGTCCTGCATCTTGTATAATTGTCCTGTACACTTCATGTAAACAAGATGGAACAAGAAGAGAGGATGCCTGTATTCCATACTGTTGTATAGCTTGATACACATGCATTCCCTCCTCCAGTTTAACCAAATGTAATATAACTAATACTTGTCAGTTCATGTGCAAAAGGCATGCATGCTGTGTATATCTCATGTACAAAGTGTAATTATGTTGATCACTAAACAAAAAGGTGTACAATTGTTGTTCCTTTGGTTTTTTCACTTCCAGTTCCCAGTAGCATCTTGTTGTGGTTCAAATCAGCTCCTATTCAGTGGGTAATGAGGACTCTTTTCCCAGGAGTAAAGCAACTGGGATGTGAAACCAAACATCACCTTGTGTCAAGGTTAGGAATGTGCAGAGTTATACTTCCACTCCCCTCACCCCCTTCATGGTTTGGTACTTAATTAAATGAAGCGGTAAATTTATGTTATACTTTTACCATTAAGTTGTCTGAGATGGCGTGGTAATAATATTATTGTTAATATGTTGATCATTTGAAATAACATTTGTGCCGTTAATGGAAATGGCTGCAAAAAAGGCACTAATTTTGTCTAACATAAAAAGACAATTTTCTTATGAATTCTACTTTACATGCAAAAAGTTATAGGATTAGTGCTATGAACGGTTCCCAATACATAGTGTCTGTCAGCATGCATGGCGACACAAGTGGTTAACATTTGGCCTCAGTGGAAACCATTAATTGCCTTTCTGATCCTCTTTCATACAGAAGCCTAATTCTTAGTATCTTATTTATTACTTAACGACAAAAGAAGTAAGAAAATTTATAACTTTGTGGTTTTCTGACATTTCAACATTGGAGTTGTAATTGAGCTCCGTTCTCACAAACTCCATGGTGCAAAGACTTCTCTGAGAAGCCAATACTTGCTCTGCTAGTGAAATAATTCCCTGCATTTTATGGAACTTGGAGGTTCATTACCATGCTCAAAACAGCCTGCCACTGATTCCTATAATGAACCAAAGAATCCAGTCCAAACCCTTCTATTCTATTTTTTCAGACCTATTTTTCTATTATTTTCCCATCTATGCCTAGGTCTTCCAAGTCATCTCTTTCCTTCAGGTTTTCCCACCAAACCACTGTATGCTTTTATCCTTTCTCCCATTGAAAGCACATAACCTAGCCATTTTACCCTCCTCAATTTGAACATTTTGATAATATCTGCTGAGTTGTACACATCTTCAAGTTCCTCATTATCTAATTTTCTTCAGCTTCTTGTTATTTCTTCCTCCCTTTTAAGCCTAAATATTCTCAACACCCTGTTCTAAAACACCCCCCCCCCCCTCCCCACTGTATCCTTCCTGCAGTATGACAGACAAAGTTTTTACATCCATATAAAAGAGCAGGCAGGATCACTGTTCCTTATGTTTTAGTCTCTGTGCCTTTGGTTAACAGATAGGAAAATTGTGAACGGACATTAGTAAGCATAGTCCGAAGTGAATCTGTACTTAATTCCTTTGTGAATGAAATTTTGGTTTGTTAGTGCCCTTCACCATTCTCCCTAACATATTTATTCATTTCTTGTTATTAAATCAAACATGTTTAAGGAAAATTAGCATGACTTCAGGCTTCCGCCGTGATGTAAATATTCGGTTTTCTGGCATCTTACACATCTTACACTGGTATATGTGAGAATTAGAAATATATCTGTCAGTAGCTTTGCTCTACAAGGCAACTTTATTTGTATTTTGAAACGTCAGTTTTTTTAGATATGCTGGTGAAGTTAACCGTTCTTGTCCCTCTAGTGTTGAGGTTAACGATGTGTGGAGCTGTACGTCTACACCTCCTACATGTCTTCATGATGTAAATAACAGGAAACCACTTTATATTTTAAGGCCTATCTGAATAAAGTCGACATCAGCAAAAGGACTGTTTATACTTCTTAGTTTCTCCTAATATTATCATTCTGGGGACGAAATTTTTTTTATTTTTGTCAGTCTATACAGACAAACACAAAAACATTTCCCTGCTTCTTGATTTTATTATTTTCTTACGACATGTTTCGGTCGTACAAGGCGACCATCATCAGGTAAGAATACCACAACTATAACGCTTGCTTTCTTTTATTCTTGCCTGATTATGGTCGCCTTGTACAACCGAAACATGTAAGACAATAAAATCAAGAAGCAGGGAAATGTTGTTGTGTTTGTATAGATTGAAAGTAGTGACAATTTTTTGAATTGTACCTGACTTTGTTTCCAAATTCCTTTGCAGATTCTTCCACAAAGTCTCGAAACAGAGACTCGGCTTTTAAAGCCATGGAGGGTCGTGCTTTAATTGAGGCCGGTAGTCACCAATCTCTCACCGTGAATTTCGGTATGAAAGTTATGTACCGTACGTAACGATGTTCAGCAAACACGAGTTTGATGGAAGTCAGTGTACTGAAACCCGGACTTAACATAAGGCCCATATAGTTATTTCATAATATTATTTCACAGTTCAATGTAATTTTTGCTTTACGCTACGTAATTAACTCGAAAGCTATCAACATTTCCATGCATCTCCTTTTCTTCTTTTTTTTCTTGAAAATATCCTAACAATAATACAGTATATTCAGTTTTGTGCCCATGTAAACGTACATAAGAATGAAGAATTTGTTCTTTGTAATCAAAATTTTAAATAAGAAATCCATCGCTACTATTTATATGGACTTCAAACAAAACAACATTTTATGTGCATGGTGGTTTATTAATTTGTTTTAATATTGTTTCGGGCAACAATCGCTGTATATTCAGAGAAATATTGGAATTACGTGAATGCACTCTGTAGACAAAATGAACATTTTAATATTGAAAGATGTACTACATATAGCAGCGACGATGCTCTAAAGAATGAAAATGTATTATATATCGCCTCTAGTAATATGAATTCCTACAGTACCTTCCCGCTGTTTTACTTGCACTCTGGTGGTTGACGTGGGAATGAGATGTAACTCAGGAAATAGGATCCATGCACCTCTGATCCACGGATGAGAGATAACGAAAGAATATGTACTAGATAATCTGTGGTACGGGCCGTGTTTTGACGTTTGTTTTAGGACAGTGATCAATGTGCATCAACTCAGGAAATAGGATCAATGTACTTCTGATACATGGATAAGAGATAACGAATGAATGTCGTGTGCTATATGTACGGGCCGTGTATTGACGTTTGTTTAAGAACAGTGATCAGTGTGCATCGTCTGTTGTGTACGAGTTAATATTGTTTTTCCCTCTTTTGTTTATTATCATTTCGAGTGCCGATATTCAGTAATGTCAACTTGGATCAACGTTACACCAAGGTATATGAAACGGATATAAACGGTGAAGTTTGTTGTGAATAAACAACACTTTACCCGTAAGAATGTCTTTTTGCTTTTGTAGTTTTTGCTTCTCCTGCATTGTAGCCTGTCAATCCAGCAAGGTCTAGAGATTTCTGCAAAACGTCGAGACCGGCTTTGGGGCCTACCCAGCCTCCTCTTTAATGGGTACCGGGTTTCTTTCGTGGGGTATAAAGCGACCGGAGTGTGAGGCTGACCAGTTACCTCCGTGTAGTGTCGATGTTAAGAATGTGTGGATCAATATCTCCACTTCCCTGTGTGCCTTCATAGTGTGATGCCTGATTTAAGTACTGTACTTCATGAATACTGCATCTGTACAGATCCCTTCACTTCACGACACAGTTGTGAAATGGTGTCTTAATTATGGAAACTATGACTAGTAGCATTTCAAAGTTGGTTGGAGGTAACATGAACCCCAGTTCAGAAGGTACCCTTTCCCATGTTTGTACTGTGTACAGGTTAAATATCATTCATAATGCTGCAAAACAAGATGTGATTTCATAGTGAATGAGAAAGCTTAATTTTGTAAGTTGTTTGTCAATTAATTTGTTATTGACTATTGCAGCATTTACTTGCAATTTAATATGGCAGTATGCCATGTCTTGTTTGTAGGAATGGGAATAATGGAAGGAATTATAATAAAATTGAGTATTATGCATTAAGCATGAAAACATTTTATTGTGGTTACAGTCTAAATCTAATATTAAAATGTTATCTTCTTGTATATTGTTATGAATACAGACTCCTTCAGCCAGTGTTGATGCCTATGCCACATTTTATTTGTGGCCCACTGTGTTGCTATTTGGCAGTCACTTCCATGCTTTGGAATTGATTAGAACAGCCTGGTTCATTTAATTGAGTATGATATTTCTTTGTACAACATGATTATAAATATTGTACCCAAGCAGTTAAAGGTATATATGTTGTGGATAGTCAGACACATTGACAGACATACATTCGCCAACATGACTCTGTAATTTTCCATTAATCGTTTTACACACTACATAATAGTCCTGAGTTTCTGAGAGAAATTTTACATATTTATCCCATCTTTTTCTCTCTTGGCATTGTGTTCAAGCAAGGCATCACAAGATTTATGAAGAATAATTTCTTATGGAGTTTCAGACTTTATGAAATAAAACAAAGGGAGAGTAGCAGTATTGATCAACCTTATGTGAGTCCGCATAAAAATGAGCTGATTTGCGTAGCATTGTGATGTGTATTTGAGGGGTACTGCGATTGAATTTTCACTGAGAAATTGGTTACCGGTTTTGTGATTTTCTTTTGTCCCTTGAGACAAATGCCAGTGTAGTCACTTTGAATACCTCTAAATTATCTTTCCTTGTACCTTACAGTGATTGTACATACCATCTTCAGTCAGCAGAATGACAGGACAGTCACTTCCTTGGTTGGTACTTGTGACATAAGCCTTAAGGATTCATTCACCTGCAGACTTCATCAGTGAGAAAGTCATGCCATCTTTAGTTACTGTGCGTAGGAATTTGGAAAGAAATGGCTGTAGTATCAGCAGGACACACTTATTGATGACTTGTCAGCATGTGTAATTTTCCATTGTCTTGTTCTTTCTTGTTCACAGGGGTGTTTATTAGTAATAATTTGGTTTGTTTTGCAGTGTCTCCTTGTGACAAAAGAATACTTTAATTTCTTTTTATTGTCACAAGTGCCTGCTGTAGTTTGTTAGCCATTGATATAGGGTTGCCAGTATAGATAATAACAAATGTGATTTGTGTGTGTAGTTACTCACTTTCAAAATTTGAACTAAGGTTAAGCTTTAGATTTATGTGCATGTGTGAGTGTGCGCGTGTGCCCATGTGTGTGTGCATTCCTTTTTGCCATCATACATGATAACTTGCCTATGTCAGTAGTTTCTTTTACCTAAATCCTAACCTTAAACTCGTGCTTTGGATATCATTATTTCTTTTGATGAAATGCCATATCAGAAAACCACGTAGCTGGACTGACCCCTGCACTTCTAACTGGAAGTGGATCTTGTGAGGGTGTGCAAGTACATCAAGATGGTTGTAATGGTGATATAGTAGAATTCTGTTAATCTGGCACACATGGGACTGGAAGAGTGCTAGATTGTGAAACAGTAGCTATCGTGACCTAAGTTCGTGCAGGTATTTTCACTTGATGCCATAGAGGAATGTAACTGGTCCTTCCGTTTCTTTATACCATAGATGGTTGACGATCTAGTGTTGTATGTGGCCATAATCACACCACAGCTTTTACCACTTGCAAGCCTCCTAATTATTGGAAGTTTCTTGAGGAATCATTAATGTTACATGTTTCCTCTTGTCAGCACTACCTTGTTTATTCATCTTGGGATCTTCTGAAGCCATTATAATAGCTCGACAGGCCCAATAAAGTCCAGATAACACAAGATAAAATCATGGAATTGCTATGCATACTGGATGTTATTGACACTGAACTTCCAGACTTGGGACTATTTTCCTCAACTGCCAAAGCATCAGGATTTCCAGGGTATCAGCTTCCAAATCAAAGGAATACTACTGTAATACTTTGCCACTGTGATTTGTCTTCTTATGTCTGTCGTTTATTTTACTTTCAGCTTGAAGAGAGCTGTTGATATAATTAATAATTTAGATGCATCAAAGTTTCCACTTCTTCTGAGCCGTATCACCCAAGCAATGCAAACTGCTGTCCCCAATGAGAAGGCATTCAGTAGTGAAGAGGAAGAGAAATTACAAGTTTCACTTGGCTTGGAGAAGTCAGACGTGAGACTTCTCCTTGAGTCCACCACATTCATCATTGAACAGGTATCACCTCACAGTTTTGTACTTTCTTGTGTCTAGGGGGCATGGTCGTCAGGATAGGATGCTGGACTCTAATTCAGATATGTGTTAGAGTTTTATGCCTGCAGATTGATATGTTCACCTCTACCAAAGATAAAAACCTTGAAAATCTCCCCCCCCCCTCCCCTCCAATGCCAGTGGTTTGGAGTCCACATTAAGTTGTAGGTCCAGTTTTCCAGATATCCATAATTCTTATTGTCATTCTGTTATTGGGAGTAACAGGACCTGCCAAATCATTGCTTCCAATGCAGAAATGG
Source organism: Reticulitermes speratus (assembly GCA_021186555.1). Lineage (NCBI taxonomy): Eukaryota > Metazoa > Arthropoda > Insecta > Blattodea > Rhinotermitidae > Reticulitermes > Reticulitermes speratus. The sequence continues at coordinate 12,882,220 of JAJKFL010000010.1, forward strand.
TTTCTTTGTCCCAGCCTAGGTGGCCAGACTTGTTGCCACTGGCCATACCTGAAAACCCTAGGCCACTGGTTCTCAACCTTTTAGGGATCCCCTCTCCCCCAACCCCCAGGAGCCAACGGTTACTTTAAAATAATGTAATTTATTTTATGAAACATACAACGACCCCCAAATAAAACACACCTGCCAAAGGAAAATGTATTTATCCCAATATAAGACAACCCCCCAAAAATAAAACGTCTGCTAAGAACAAATATTTTACTATTAATTACATACACTTAATACGCAAAGCATGTCATGTTCTATCTACCTTTACCAGTCAGTGTCACTGTCTCCACCTCCACAGTCAGTGCCTTCTTCCTCACACTCACTCCTAACATTCCCATCCTCTTCACTGCCATTCCACAACATATCATCATCAGTCCCATCCAGTGCATTACATATACAGCACTTCTTAAGACCCTTCACAGTCACAGAGCCGGCTTCTGAAATGTTGTGCTTCTTTAAAAAATTAGTCGATGAACAAAGTCCAAAAAAATAAGATTGTTAGTTAACTTTAGTTGTGCTCTGTTTTCCGTTTTGTTTACACATGACGATTTGGCGATGCAGGTCTTGGTTTGGCTTGGCATGGCCCAGTTCAGAGCGATCCAGTTTGACACGGTCAAGTTCTTCGGTGGTTCATATGCGAATTTAAGACAACCTCGCACATTTAAGTACCAAATTTAAGGAAAAAACCTTGTCTTGCATTCGAGTAAATATGGTAATGAAATTTTGATACAGGTATAAGCTTAAAAAGCTTAAGTAAATGCAGTAAGTTCCAAATTTCATATAATGAATGGTGCCCCCTCAGCTTAGCACCCCTACCCTGTTCCTTAAGTTTGTGTGTGTTTGGGAACAAGTTTGTCAGTTTTCCATTTTAAAAGTTTTGTCTGCCACATTTTATATTATTATTCTTATATTCAAAGCCTTGTGGCACATTTGGCAAACCCTTATTGCTCAGTGAGAACCACTGCACTACAGAAACATCAGACTTCAGTTTCTGTTCTTCATTTACTGTGAAGCATGTGAATGATTATTTTGTATTTTAGGCAGCATATTACATGACTAAACCATCAGTTCTGCAGAGGCATTTGTCAGATACACTGAAGCTTAATGAAGACAAGTGTGATGCATTTGTGAATGTGTGGATAAGTTCAGCAAAGGGAATTGTGGAACATCTGCGGAAAAGATCTTTGTTACCGGCACAGGTGAGTAAAATGTTAGAAGTAAAGTTATTTTACACAGTGGCCGCAAACTGACAGAACAAAACAACAGTTCTCTTAAAAGCTGAGATTTTATTGGTGTCTGCTTACCTGTTATGGTCTTTGGCAGAAAGAACACTGTTGAAGTACTGTACAAAACAGGGAATGCTGGTAATTGTTATTATTTGTTGCATTTAAATTCAAAAGAAGGCAGAGGACAGTCCTGCAAAACTCTTCAAATTTTTCTGTAAGTTAATTTCAGCAAAGTGTCTTGTTGCAAGTGTAATATATTTTGTTATTGATTGCTTTCAGCTTGAAGATGTCAGATGGACACTGAACATTCAGACTGCTTCTGATGCTCAGACAAAGCAGGTCATTCCCAAGGCAGTATTTCAGTTTGGATTGAAAACTGATGAAAATGTTTGTGATAATGTGACAGTTGGGTTTACACATAAAGAACTGTATGAGTTCTATAAACACCTTGAAACAATTCAGAGCCAGCTGGATGAACTGCACTGAACATTTAGCTTTAAGAACAAAAGCCAAGAAATAAATTTGTTGGAGGTATGTGTTATGTTGCAACTATGGGATGTCCAAATTTTATTCCCCAAATTTCACTCGGAAATTATGTGATTTTGTTTTGCGCAATTTTGCTTTAACGCGACTTGAAAATTTACACCACTTCTCGAATTTATGCGATAATTTTTGGTTTAACGTGATTTGGCATAGACAATCCGTGGTCGCGCTTATCTTTTGTAGGAGGCTAGCAGGAAGTGACCTCACTGTCACGCCATCAGTCATGTGCATGGTGTAGTTCCATGAGTACCAGAAGTAACACACAGAAATACAGCAATTAGGTAGAAGGTGTAAATGTTACTATGACAGCACAGTATGTGACACGTGAAGTCAAAAGTTAAACTCATGCAGAGCTGCAGTTCAGAAAACTCCAGAGCAGTGTGTACCTGGCACTGAGATTTTGAACATGCACAAAAGTGAAATCTAAGTGCAATGAAAAGATTTTGTGGTCTGGCCTTACACTGCTGTATGGTAAAGTCAAGAATCTTTACAAACAGATGTTCCAGAATGGTGATGTTTCATGGCATGAAGAAGTCAGGGGGTATGTGAATTGTGAATAGGAAGTACAAGCTTAATATATGCATTATTTAATCATACAAAACTGTATAGTATCACGTCAGGCATTTGTTTGTTTCCCCTTATTCTTTTATTCACAGTTTTGATACCCCCCACCACTATGAAGATTTAGCCATGTATCAGCCTACAATATATTGTCTGGATAAAAAATACAAGAAGAAATGTTCACTGTAAATGTACGAAACATATCATCTACCAGATCTGATTACTAGTCCCTGGTCTCTCCAGTTACTCCCTTCTGCAGTTCCTTACCTAACAACTTGTTTGCAATATCAGTGAGGGTTCGGGTAAAGCGGTAGTCTCCAATGTACCTGATAAGGAACCTCAGCATGCAGAGAGAGGTTTGGCTTCTCTTCCAGCTAATGCAGCCTTTAGACCTTTTCGCCTGTGAAAAAAGAACAATTGGGCACGGTTGCCATCTACATCAGATAATGGCTGTATCTGGAGGCACATGTATTTTGTGTGTATGACAGCTGTACATTTTCATGTGATTAGAAGGGAATCTCCGTACTCATAGTGCAGAGAAACTGTATAAGTGTTCAGTATGTGGCAAATCATTTTGTACAAAGCAACAGCTAAACCGTCACCTTGGTAGACATACCTGAGAGAAACCATATATGTGTGAAATATGTAAGAAGTTCTTTGGTGCTGACAAAATGATTGATAAAGTCATTCATCACATTCATTCACAACAAACATAGACACCTTATAAACAGTTAGCTATATTCAGTCAAAATTTTTTTTTATTCTTCGCCACTCATATGGGAACATGAAGTGTGTCAGTTACAAAGTGTTCCATTAAAGGATTGTATGAAAGTATTTATGACTCATTTACCTTTTTTTAGGTAGGTATTAATTTTTATTCTACTTTTGTTAACACCAGAAAGTGTGTTGTTAGATTATGGTGCTTGTGTATCCCCCATTTCACATAAATAAGGCCCTGTCTGTTGAGGCACCTCTAAAACGTAGTGAAAGGTTTCTTGCTTTCAAGTACACCATACGGTATTAATTATTCCTGGGCAGAGGGGGTGAATGTACTGTTTAGTTGCAAAAGGCATTGCCTGTATACATGTACACTTACCTTCCAATATTATGTTTCAATACGAGCCCTGAATATACTCGTTTTCAGTTTGATATTTTTATCAGTACATCAAGGCTGAGTGCACTCGTGCATTTGAATGTCAGAAACGTTGTGCCTGTTCAAAGTAAATAAGCTGAAAGTTTGTAAACCCTTTTTCCTGGCAGAATTGTTAATACATATAACAACTTGTTAAAATATGGCCTGGATGATATGTCACTGCTTGAAAAGTGTGGGGGCGGAAGGGTTATGGAAAAAGACATGTAACAAATGACTGTGCTGTCTTTGTATATGTCCACTCGTTTCAACTTTGAAGCCATTGACCAGTTTTTACAGAATTTGACATGGAAAGTGTGCCACTAGTGGCCTCCTTAGCACCACATATTTTCATTTCTTATAATTGATAATAAAAACATGTATGGAGAAAAGTTGTGAAATTGGAGTGTCACCAGTGACCATCATCCCGAAATTATGTGTAATAATAAGTTTTTGAAAATATTCAACTCTTGTTCATTTAATTTTTTGTAGGATGAAAAACAAATGCCTTTTTAAAATAATTTTTACTTTTCAGTTTGATAGTAGTAACTATGGCTGATGCCAGTGTCCGTGCGGTCTAAGGCGTGGGTCTTCGGCTGCTCGCTTACTAGGATCGTGGGTTCGAATCCCACCGGGGGCATGGATGTCTGTCTCTTGTGAGTGTTGTGTGTTGTCAGGTAGAGGTCTCTGCGACGAGCTGGTCACTTGTCCAGAGGAGTCCTACCGACTGTGGTGTGTCTCAACTGTGTGTGACCATGAAACCTCGACGAAACGAGGAGGCCGAGGCCCATATAGGGCTGTCGAGCCATTTTAAAAAAAAAAGTAGTAACTATGAACCACTGGTGCTAAACAGTCAGATAATAAAGTTCTGTGCACATGCCATATGAGATATTTTTCATAACTAAACGGTACAGTTATGGCACTGATGTGATTTCATGAAGTTACATTTACAATTGCAAGCATACAAAAGTTAAGAAATGTCACATGGTGTGTTCACTTTGCTAATGTATGTAGATGTGAAATTCATGAATTATTTCCAGAAAACTTTGAGTGTCTTAACACACTATATCTTCACAACAGATCTGCAATTGAATGTCACTGACATATCATAATCAGATAAATTGTTAGTAATGCTCAGTGCTCAACTGTTCTTCAGCCTCAGCTTGTACCTCACAGAGAATGGAACTGTCTCCATTAAAAAATCTTTGAACACACACCACTTTAACCAACAAATACACTCTTATTATACCTTGTTATGTTATAGAATACAGTCACGAATTAGCCCGCCATGTTTCGATCCCTTGTTGGGATCATCGTCAGGGACTTTTAGATTATAAATTGCACAATTACAAATTAACAATAAAGGTACATATTAAAAGTATAAGATACTTATACTTGCAGACAGATGGGCAGACATGTCAAAGCTTATAATCACTGTACACAGTTGTTTGCAAATGCGCCTAAAACTGATTCAATCGCTGCTTGATTTCATGGTTTTGTATGCTCAAACTTCCCTGCTTGTTGAAAAACTCCTTATGAAAGTGAGTGGTGTGAAGGCTACAGCTGCTATTTATTGTTCCTTAGGCCTTGGCACTTCAGCAATAAACAGTGATGAATCTTAAGATAACCTGATTACTTAAAAGAGGTGATTCAGCATTCAGAAGACGTAAATTCTGTGAATAATTAACATTTAATTGAAAAGGATAACATTTGTAAATGGCTGATAATGGACATGTATGACAGACGTATCTTTTGGTTGGAACAGACCAAGGTAGGCAGTGAACTGCAATTCACATGTGTTAAAAAATTATGCAGGCAGCAAGTAGTCATCGCACAAGTTCATGCAAATGATTACACTGGCAGGTGAAACAAAACTGCTTAGGTTGTCCCAAAGAATCCATTCAAGTATAAGGTCCTGCATAATATTTTGTAACATTGACTGTTCATGGTAAGGAGTTTTTGGTTTCTCAGTCAACCCCAAAGCTGGAGGAGTGCTCATTGTTGCGTGACCATACATGCTTCTTCAGTGTATTTGCAGCCATCCTCCATTTGTGGAGGCTTGATGACAGGACAAGGTACCACTTAACACAGCAAGGTGAAACCCAAGCATGAAAGATATGGTGCTTAAACTTGAGAGTGGTCAAGCTTATAACTGTATAAGTATTGTCATAATTACCAAAGTGGAGTTTTGTTACACAAGAAATGTAAGGGAATACAGGCCAAAAGGTTCAATGAAGTACAGGTACAAAATGGATAAAGGAAAGCTAGAAAGGTGATGAGGGATGAAAATGTGAAGGAAGTTATATCTTTCCCACGAGGATGAAATTTAATGTGTGTGAAAAGTGATGGTGTGTTGGAGGGAACTAGGAAAGATCAGTGTCCCATATGTGGTGCAGCAGAATTCGGCATGATTATTATTTTAAGATATACCAAAACTCCACTTACAAACTGGAGGCTATGTGTGAGAAATGTATATGAACGAATTTATGCAAACGAGTGTAATCAGGGCTATTCTGTATTTGGAAGTATACTATACATTGTCGCCATGTAGGCCTACGTTATTTTATAAGAATCTTGTAGAGTTACAGACTGAAATTAGCTATTGCATATTGGGTTGAGCGACATTTGAATAACTTTGTAGAAAGTATCTTTTGTATCACTGAACAGTAGCTCAGGCATGTAACTAAATTTCTTCGCTTTTTTAAAATAATGCAGCTGTGTATTCCAGGTTTGTACAGCTGATAGAGCTAACAATCATCGTGAACTTCTGCTCTAATTAGGAACGTATGGTATTATTGTAATGCACGGAGTTTTACTAGAACTGGGTGACACTTTCAAGGAGGCTGATCTCTTTTATTCAATAATATGGATGAGTTTTTATCAATGGGAAACGATTTGAAAGCACCGGAAAAAATTTAACGGCGCTAAAGCTGACATTCGTGTTGCGAAAACAGCGCATAAGTTGTAGATAACGGAAACCACAAAGCAGTGAGATAACTCAGCAGCAGTTATCCGTGGCAGCCCGTGCAAGCAACAGTTTTTCTGCCGTATGTGGGCACAGCGCCCGTTTGTTGAAGAGAGTAGAAGTTTAATGTGATCCAATAGGCAATAATAAATGTGGTCTTTTAAGGCTGTACGTATGTAAGTACTGTATAATGTAAACATGGAAAATTTTATTGATGTCATTCAGTGACAACTCGATTGTATAGGCTTGTATTGGTGTCAAAAGAGACAACTTGTAGCAAGGTTATATGACGTGTAAAATTTATTTAATCAGGACAGAGCATAACAAATATTTACGTTTTAACCTTTGTATGGTTTATAACAAAAGATCACTTAAAAATCTGTACATAAGAACTAATAATGGTACCTGTATTTTAGAACTCGATGGCGTTGTAATCCACTGTTATGACAAGGGTGCGAAGTATGAAACATCGTATTAAACAATATGAAAGGCATGTGTGGTGAGGTCCGAAGCTTCTAGGTGTTTGATTTCAGTTCCTGAGTCAGTAAATGTGTTACATGAGATTGTCAGGAGAAAGGAAAGAAATGGGTGTTAAGAAGTTTAAAGGAGTTGGATAATTGGTATGATTACCGGTGTAAATAAAAGAAGAGGGAGGTTAAGTTGCCACTGAAGAGGTATAAAAATAGGGATGATGGGTAGATGTTGATGTTGGTGTTGCAAGAAAGACTGATCAGTTTTTAGAAACAAAGAAGCAAGGATGACAAGAAAAATTTGAACAGATGTATTGTTTGACTAAACAGAAAGACGTAAAGAAAATATTGGAGGCAGTGAAGCAGATTTTGAAGAAATGAGAAAATACTTGAATTTCGAATCCAGATAGTTTGTTAAGACATTCCTGTATTGTTTACAAAGCAGGAATTGAAAGGGGGGGGGGGCTATTTTTAAGAGATTTTATATTGTGGGTCTGGACTTGATGAACAGGATGCCAGTTGTACAATACAAACGGTGAAAAAAATTACCTTGGACATGTAAAATAGTAAAGCAACAGAGTGTGGTAGAATACTGGCTTATACCTGGTATGTCTTAATTGTCAAAGTCAAAGAAATTAAAATTGTGACAGAGTTGATTAATAAGTCAAAAGTAACAGAGAATTTCCAAGAGAATGGAAAACTGCACTCATACAACCAATTTTAAAGGGAAGGTAAATCAGGGGTAGCCTGGAAATTGTAGAGGGTTAACATTATTACTAATTTTGGGGAAAATAATTTGAGGAACAGGGGTGTAGTTGCAGGGGTGTGAGTGGTGCTGCCACCCTGGGTGGCAGAGTCCAGGGGGTGGCAAAGTGGGTGACAGAATTAATATTATAAATAAAGAAATCTGATATGTGCAATAATGGTACCAACAAATGCACTTAAGTATATTGAAAGTAGTTTACATACACAACGAACTCTTCGGCCAACCATGTGGCGATCTTCAGGGATGTAAAATACAAAAGTTATATACATTAAAAGTATAAACTGAAATTATGAAAGTATCAGAACCAATCCATAGGTGTGATTACAATTATAATTGTAATCACATCATAATTTAATCACACCTATGTTTTGGTTCTGATACTTTTGTATTTTCATTTTATAGTTTCAATGTATCTAACTTTTGTATTTTACATCCCTGAAGATGGTCACGTGGTTGGCTGAAACGTGTAGTGTTCATTGTGTATATAAACTAATTTCAATGTGCGTGTGTGCATTTGTTGGTACCATTATTGTATGTATTCAAATAATGTACAGATCATGGATTGTATGAAGATATCTGATGCTCTGCGCTCAGTAAATCGTAAATTATTCAGCCAAGTAAAAGGAAATTAAATAAATAAATGTGATTTCTTTGTAAAGTGCATAATTTGCGTTAGAAGTGGCCATTGAGATTACTTGCCTTGGGTGCCAAAAAAAGCGTAGTTACTCCCCTGTTCAGGAATACGAGCTTGTAGGGTATGGGACTGGCTGTTGTATCATAACTGATTGACATGTATTCAGGCTGGGTTTATCAAAGGTAGGAGAACAGTGGATAATGTTTTTATAATCAAAACAAGCATGGGCAAATATTTTAGAGCAAAAAGAGGTTGAATGTATTCATGTTTTGTAGATTTTCAGAAGGCATTTGACTGTATTAATAGGGAAGCCTTGTTTAAAATGAGAAAAGTAGGGGTAAATGGGTAAAAGAGTGGATGAAAATATAAAATTTTGTACAGAGAGCACCAAGCATCAAGCCGTGTCCCCACAAATAAGAGTGGTGAGAAAAGGTTATGTCTTGAGTCCATAGATACTGAATGATATTGTAATAATAGTGTAGAATGCACTGCTTTAGATGGGATGCATGCCACAGTAACAGGAGGATTAAATGTTGCAGGACTGTTATATGCAGATGAGCTTGCTATGGAATCTTTTACAAGTTATGGACTGCAGGAGAAAATGGATTTGCTGGATAAATAGTGTAAAATTTGGAATTTGAATCTGAAACAATGTTTATGAAAAGAGGGAAATTAAAGCCAATGGAGAGATGGAAAATGAACAGTCAGAATACTGAGGTGGTATGTTGTATAGGAGTATTTCTGGAAAACACAGGGTGGTGGAGCAAACAGAGAACATTAGCCAAAGCCAAAGGATGCCAGGCATTTATAACAGGAGGTAAATATTTGTCAGTACCCCTAATGTAAATGTATGTATATTGCAAAGTATGTATGAAATGGCGTATGAATCTAAGATTAGGTATGAGGTAGATGTGTGGGGGGTTAAGTGAGGTTGGAAAGAAATAGACATGGTACGTATTAAATTTTGTAAGAAACTAATGGGGCTAGTGAGTTGTGCAGCAAATTGATTTGTTGAAATGGAACTTGATAGAGAGAGGAGGTGAGGTAAGGCTATGGAATTGACAGTAAAATAACTGACAGTGGGTTATGTGAATGCATACTGAAGAAGTGGTGAAGCAGTGATGTGAATGGCAGAAGGGAAATACAAATGTGAGAATTAGGCTGAAGGAGGTGAAAGAGGAGCTGGACTGTATTGGACTAGCATTTGTGTGGCTGAATCAACAGGAGTGTAATTTAAGTGGAATAAGTACACTGGTAAAAAAAAGATGTAATGATATGGTATGGTAGAACATGGTGGCAGAAATGCCAGAAAAGAGTTTGTTAGCACTGTATGAAGACATGAAATCTAGTTTGGGTAAGAGGTTATATATAGAATGTAGTAGGAAGGAAAGAAATGGATTACTGTGGTTGTTAGCAGAAGTGTGGAAATTGGGAGGAATTAGAAAACAGATAAAGTAAGATGCCCAGTATGTACAGCCAAGAGGATGCCGAACATATATTGTTGAGCCGTCCTGAAATGAGAACATGGAGAAAAGAACTCGTAAGTAAAAAGTGGCTGTATATGAATGAGGAGGTAGCTTACAAGACAATATTAATGTGTACTAATAAATATCATATTGTATATCTAGGTAGGTACACAGAGTTAAATGTGAGTGGTTGAATAAGGTAACATGTAAATAGTACATGTACTTAATGGAGAGGATAGGTGGTTTAATGAGGTAATTCATAAATATTACGTGTAATGGGGAGGGGGCTACCACTGTAACAAGCTAGGGTTAGTCAGAAGGTCGTCCCAACAAAACAACTAAGATGGAAGGCGCTGTTGTTGCCGTCGCCATCACCGCTGTTGTCATCATTGTTATTATTGTTGTGACAACACATGGTGGTGGTGGTGATGAAGGAAGGCACATGTCACTTGTCAAATTGCAGGAATAATCAAATGTCATGCAGAGTAATATTGTGGGGGGGGGGGGGGGGGAGTAAACAAAATTAAAGCCACTGGGACATCCTTGGTCAGGAGGAAGATTTGTGCATGTGTATTGTGCCGGGATTTTGGTCCCAGCACCCTCCACGAGAATCGAACCTTGAACTTTTGACGCGCGCATCACTCCCTCCTACTTGGTTCCCCTCCATTTCCCCTCCTGTCTAGAGTTTTCTTCCTATGTGCGTATGGTTGATGTAATCACTCTGGTCCTAGCCATCTTCAAGTTACTTCCAAATTTTCGTCTCGGCCATGGGGGCTAAATTCCGTCTGGCGGTGAGCTGGTGGGGTTGGAGTCCCTTGGCGGTCGTCTTGGTCCCAGGTCTTTGGTTTTAGTTGGGTTTAGCCCCACGACGACGCCAAGGTAACTTTATTTTGGTATGTATGGGACAAGCAATTGCTTGGTAAGTCTCCCGTCATATGTATTTTGTAATTTTGTATTTGATTGGCTTTATTGTATTTTCTTTATTCTGTGTGTTACAATATATTGTTTCTTTAGTATATTGTATCTTTGTTGTGTGCACCAAACCAGCTTATCTGCAGGGCCCAGCACTAGTAAAAGCAGATAGCATCCAATAATAATATATCCACTGTGCAAGTGGTAGCAGGTGCAGACGATGGTAACAACAGGTGCAGATGGTAGCAGATTAGCGTGGTTATGTTTGGCTATGGTAACAAAACAGGGGTGCAGTATTCAGACTGTTTTAATTGTTTTTCTGAACAGTAAGGTGTATTTGCTGGAATATATCACACCACTCAGTTGTAGTAATATGTATAAAGTACTGCTATAACTGAGCTGCCAGGTATGAGCATCCTTTTGTGAACCACTGGCTTTTGTACTATACTGCTTGTTTCCATATTTGTACAGACTTTCACATTCATCCCCCACATAAACTTTTTACTGCCTTTCATTTGTTCCAAGAGAGGCATATTTCCATATTCTGAACCTTAACTTTAAGACCATTAGTAATCTGGATACAACACATTGACTTAAATAATATAAAGTGTGAGAATTTCTGTATCTGTTATGGTTGGGGCCTGAAGATATTTGCCTTTTGACAATGAAAAATGCCGCACTTCTCATTTTATTCATGTCTGTGTTAGAAGCACAAAGAGTCATGTGTGCAAGATGGCACTGTGAAACTGTATCACAGTGCAGAAAGGTAATTGAAATTATGTGGTTATGATTGATATGAATATTGCTTCTTAACAGCACAACATGAATGTCACGAAATGTGAATCTGATCCAGATGGAGAATCATTCCTGACATCTTCTGACAGTGAAAATGAGCCGATGGACATGAAAGAGGAAAAGGATCATCTGTTGATGAAATTCCCTGTTACAAATTCAGAAAATGAGGTGATTTATAAGTCTGTTCATTGACTGTTAAGCATGACACTAGAGTACCTCCATCAATGTCATCTTTGTACATTGTGTTCATAAGCTGGGCCATGCCATGGCTCAGGCATTTAGTCACCACCCTCTCACCACAGGGGCCAGGTCTGATCCCAGGTGGACAAACTGGCACTGGGACAGGTTTTTCTCCAGGTACTTTGGTGTTCTGCTGTCAGTATCATCCTACGCTACTCCATACTGATTCATTTATATGTCACTGGTCGTAACAGTTGACAGCATCATTAAAGTAACAGTTTTATACGTGTAATAAGTAACTGATGTTACAGTTGGTTCTTTTGTAATTTTATGTGCTCATATGCAATAGGATATATGTATCATTGATTTTAAGAGCCCATTGTGTTGGTGTTTGAGGACATGTTTAGCCTGTGTATTTGTTTTATCTGTATAAATGTTATTCTGCCTCTAAATTGTGCTCTGCACTGCTGTGCCAAATTTGCAGTGAAGAATGATATGTAATGAATGTAGGCTAGCTTTATAACTATGTAATTAATGGTACTACACTTTTCTGTTACGGGGCCTGTGCTGGGTTTTTCATTTCCTTTATTTAACCAATGACATAGTTTTAAGTAGCATAACATGGCATATGTGGTTGACAATTGAATAATGGGATTCTCCACCTCCTCCTCCTCGCATTACTGTCCTTGGTGAACCTTAGCCTCTTCCAAAAGTGTCCTCCACTTGTCTCGATCCTGTGACTTACATCTCCATTTTCTTACGCCCATGTTCGTTACATCTTCCTCATCTGACTCAAGCCACTTCATTCTGGGTTTTCCAACATGTTGAGTGCCTTCTGGTTTATGTAAAGTTAGCTTTCTGCAAGGATCCGGCTCTTGCATTCTAAAGAGGTGTCCCAGCCCCTCAGTCTTCCTAATTTTATCACTTGGACTATGTCTAATTCATCGTAGACCATATAAAGCTCATTATTGTATCTTGTTCTCCATATGCCCCTCTAGTCTTATGCCTTTGTATCATTTTACTGTAAGCCTCATTTTTAATTTTGGTGGCTTCAGTACATTCTTCATTGAACCATCCATTTCTTACCACTCTTTCGTCTTTACGTATAACTTCATCTGCTGTATTTATGACAATTTGGTGTAGTACTGCCCAAATTAAATTATTTTTGTCCATTTCTTGAACCCGGTTTACTAATTTATTGATGTATTCTTGTTTAATTTCGTTTGTTGCCAAACTTTCTCTGTTATGTTTAAGTGGGGCTATACGTATCTTTCTATTATTCCTTTGAGCTGTACGATATCTCAATTGTGCTATTACTAGATAGTGATCAGAATCAGCATTAGCACCCCTATAACTTCTAGCATCCAATAAATTTGAGTGGTGTTGTTGATCAATCAAAACATGATCTGTCTGATTCACAGTTCTATCATGAGGTCCATGCCATGTTCCTGTATGTATGTTTCTATGTGCAAATAATGTTCCCCTTATAACCATATGTTAATGGACTGCATAATTTATTAAACATGTTCCATTATTACTTTCATCATGCAGACCAGAGGCACCTGCAGCTGTTCCTGTCCAGATTTCCTTCCCCACCTTAGCATTCATGTCACCTAATATGATTTTTATATCATATGAAGGACATTGTTTGTATGTCTTCTCCAGTCTATCATAAAACTGATCCTTCTCTCTTTCACTCTTTTTCTCCGTTGGAGCATGGGCACAGATGAAGCTATAGTTTTTAAATTTACCTCTAATTCTAAGCACACACATTCTTCCATCAGTAGGTTTAAAATCAATTGGTCTTGATCCAATGTGTTTACTAACAATAAAGCCTGTTCCAAAGATGTGTTATCATCACTGCTATAGTATATAGTGTAATTCTTCTTTTCTATAATACTCCTTCCCAGCCACCTTATTTCTTGTACTGCCAACAAACCAGTTCAGTCTCGTAGTCTTGAATGATGGGATTGTTTCACTGTAAAGGTTTGGAAAAGTTGGTCTGTACCACATATAAGACAAGAATTTCATCAGTTTTGCATATATACTTGTAGCATCAGAATTTGCTATTTGTAATAATTATGTTGATTTGAATTTCAATATGGACACTGGTTGTCCTGAGCAAAGTTTGGTGTGGGTTTACTTTGTTACTGCAGGAAATGCAGGGAGAAAGGTACCAGAGCATTTCGCTGAAATTTACAGTCCATAAGCATTCACTTGTCTGTTGGCACACTGTGATCATTTCAGGTGGTATGATGTCTTGAATAACCAGCAAAGCAATTGTATGTGATTGGTTGTGATGAATGTAATCTGTTTCATTGACCTGATGCTTGAGTTTGCCAGATTTGTTTTTCATGTGCCTTAGGTTTACCCTTTTGCGTTGAATATCAACCACAGTCAATGCAAAGTATTGGCAGCCATTTAAATTCTCGTCTTTTTCAGATTACCCCAGGCATTTAATTCTGGTGTGAAAGGGTTAAATACTAATGTTAAGAGTACATACCGAACCAGCTTTGACATTGTAATTTTGGTAGGCTAGTGCTGTCAGTTTAAGCAGAATGGATGTTCATGGTCTTTTTTTTTGTGCGCTTGATGTGCTGTAGATAATGTGTAGCTCTCATCTAGCAGAAGAAGCCAGTATTTGCTTAAACAAACATGTAAGGGCCATACTACATGAATATTCAAACCATGGCAGTTGAAATACTGTTGACTGCTTTGTTTTCAGAGAACGTATAATGTTATGGAGCAGGCTATACAAGCTTTCCTACTGCTGCATTTGCCTGCATTAGCTGGGTGGTCAGTATTTTTAGTGCAGCAGTAGGTGTTGTGACCGCTGGTGGCAGAAATGCCAACCATACTACAAAAGTGTTCAGAACGCGTTGGTAGCTACCCAGGTTAGCCTATCCTGTCCGCAGTGGTAAGACGTCAGATCGGTAGGAGGTGTGTCAGCATATCGTTCTTATACACTGTTGTTGACGCATGTGCAGAAATGTTTGATGTTGAAACATTTATTTGTTAAGTAGGTAAAAGACCAGCACTTTACAATATTACTCTGAAAGATTACAGCAATTGAGAATTAAAAGCCAAGTGTTGGACAGAGATATGTGCAGAGATGTATCCCGATTGGATGGATGTGACAAATGAGGTGAAAAATGAGAAAGGTATGTAAATCACATGTATTTATATTTCCTTATAGTGATAAGTAATATTACAGTAACTACAAACATTTAAATTTCACAAAACATTTGCTATAGTTTCACACTTTTACTCTATTATTAAGTCAGGGGATAGCACCAGTGCTGCTGAAATATGCTGAAAATGAATCCCTCATTGTAATTCCAGTCGATCGCCATCCTACAGCTGCTGCTTGTTCCAAATCATCCATGTCACAAGTCAGAATCTTCACACACATAGCCATCTAGTCTTCTAACAAAATTATGTAATATGCAACAGCTTTTAATTATATCAATAGCTGCTTCAGGCAGTACCAATATACTGGAGTGCAGAACTTGCCATTTGTTGCTCAGTATTCCGAATGTGCATTCAACAAGCCATCTTGTTCTTGATAGCTGGTTGAAAATTGTGTGTTCTTTGCTTACATTTTTCAATGGATATGGTCACATTAAATGTTTGTTCAATCCAAACATCTCATCACCTACAAACACAAATGGTAAGGATGGTTCTGTGGTAAGAGGTAGCGGTCTCTTCGAAGGCAAGTCAGGTTGTTGCTGGAGTAATTTTATTCCAAAATTTGAATTTTTAAATATATTTGAATACCCTTTGTGTCCATATACACTGACATCTATGGCTGTGAAACAATAGTTTGCATCGGCCACGCCTAACAAGGCGCTTGAGAAATATTTGTTGTAGCTAAAATACTGCAACCCAGAACTGGGCAGATGAAGTATTCTGATGTGTTTGCCATAAACTGCACTTAAGCAGTTTGGAAAATTTGTGATTGGATGAAATTGCTCTGCTAGTTTTAGCTGTATTTCTTTATGGGGAGTGGTATTTTTTTTTGCGATAACACTTCCCAAATTGCCGTACACACTTTCTTTTATTATGAACAATATAATTTTCCTCATTATGTGGAAATCAAATTCCAGGTCTTTAAATGTCATTCCAGATGCTAAATACCTGCAGGAAATGGAAATTATAAAATATACTTTATCATATTTTTCATCTATATGTTTAGTACCCATACTTTAAGTATAACATATAATTCATATGTGCCATTTAATTTCAGGAAAAGAACTAATGAAGAAATGGAAAGCTGTAAGGGACCTTTTTGTGAAAGACCTAAGACAACAGAAGACGACTTCAACTGGACAGCCCACTCTGAAGAAAAAATGCTGTATATACTTTGATCACCTGCAGTTTTTGCTGCCTATTATTGGTGATAGAAAATAAATATTCCACCCCCTGTACATGACGTGGTCAATGAGGCTGGGTGTTCAGCTACAGATGGGAAAAGTGAATTAACTGTATATGAAGAGGAGCGGTGGAACAGTACACAGAATTCACAATAATGTTGTGCAAGTCAAAAAGGAGGAAAAGCAATGGCAAGAGGGAAAACAAAGGAAAATATTATATTAGCAGCAACTGAAAATATGTGTAATATTCTTTCTGAAAGTGTGGCTTTGCAGAGGGAAGAAAGGCAAAGTGATCGGTTTGGCAGTAAATCCTTTCTTTTGTCATTTTTGCCATGATGGGCAGTTTGCCCTCTGACTTAGCAGTTGAGGCTCGTAAGATTGCAGAAGTGTTTAGAACCATCTCTGCAGCTAGGTGAGCCTCCTCGTCTGCGATTTCACCTGGATCAGCATCTGCTAGTTCACCGTTAAGTGTGATTACAGATGTTTCAGATTCATAAGAAGATAATTTTAACATCGTGGACTTTATAAGTTATAGTTTTCGTGATTTTGAAAATACGAATTATTGCGTTATGTAATTACAATGCATAAACAAAAATAAGCACTCAATAAAAACAATTTAATTAATAGTATTAAGAATTTTTGTCCTTAATGTTACAACCAGTCTCTCCACAGGACCAATTGACTTCCTAATATTGTCAGTTTTCACAGTTTTATCACAGATTAAATTTAAAAGTTCATCATAACTTGTCGTTGACATTCTATAGTATAAGAAGAATTTGTCAGGGAACTTTTGATGAGTTCCAGACATGATATGGAATTGCCCTGTTGAAAGTGTTTGAAATTGCAGGATGAGTCCACCAGAATTTTTTCCTCCTTTTCTTGCTAAGTATAAGTTATAAACACAGCTGAGCTATACAGCCAATTCGGACGACATCCAGTTTGATACTAAACGCAGGCAGTAGAAATGCCACATAGCTTGGAGCTTTTATACTTCCAGCTACCGCCGAGTTTTGAACGCTCGTGTAGTATGGCCCTAACTGTCAGCCAGGAGTGTGTGCGCATGTGTGTGTGTTTTGATAGCAGTTCAGCATGTAGCCCACTTTGATGATTGTTAAAATTGTTAATGGTTTATCAGCCAGTGCTCATAATAAATATGGGTTGCAGTGTTTACAGAACAACAGTGACACAATCAAAGTGGAACGTGAGATACGTTTGCTTCCACATGCTGTTGATACACTGATTGAAGGAGATGTTGCCAACAACAAGCGTGATCTTCCTTTGTCACCAGTATGCCCTTTAGTAAAATGTGAGACAGAGGTGAGCTGTGTACTGTGTCCTATATACAGTAGAACCCTGTTAAGAAGTCTTTCAAGGGACCAGAGGATTAGGGACTTCTTAAGCAGGAAGTCTTAGTAAGAGGGAAGCTTATTAAAAGGAATAGGATTTCGGGACTTTAAAAATCAGACTTCTTACAGGGGAAAACTTCTTATGTGGGGACTTCTTATCTGGGTTCTACTGTACTATGTACCTTATACTATATAATATTGAATATGTAATTAGATTAGATGGCACTGTCATATCTTGTGGGCTTATCCTAATTTTGCAGGTCATCACAGATTTTATTAAGTGTGAACCTAATTCATGTTGTGGCACATATGTCTCACCTTCGCACAATGAAAATGAGATGACTGGTACAAAAGAGGAGGAAGATCCTCTGTTATTAACATTCCCACTTACACAGACTGAAAATGAGGTGAGTTATGTGTGTCTTCTTGTTCCCTGAAACACATTTCATAGTGATATGCATGAACATGAGTTATCTGAATTACGGGCAGGTGTTTGCACATCTGAATCTCCTCCTCTGTGGGTGAATGGTTTTGGAAGTGGTTCTGAATTTTGAATTCTTATCATATTCTAAATCTGAGGTTTTTACAGTGGTGAAGATTGATGTTGTGATATTCTGGTTTGTGACACCGTATAGTCTAGTAAATGAGCACTGGTGACATGAAGTAACATACTCCATCTTTAGGGTAGAAGCGAGTCAACTTGATAAGTTGGCTTGTGGTGGGGTGAGGGGGGAAGAGGGGGAAAAAAGGTCATAGAGGACCAGAGTATTATGTGATGTGTACCCTCCAAGTTAGTGTGATGGTTGTATTCATCAGCATCTTTGTTTAATCACGTTTCACCAGGTGCAAGTTAGGGAGTCCTCAAATCTCCTGAGTTCACACTTTAATGAAGATAGGTGGTACTTATTCATCCGGCCTCATGTACTTGTTTTTAGCTTTCTTTTCCACCTTAAAGAATAAAACTGGCTTCTGATTTCACCAGGCTACTCTATGTGTGTTTCCTGTTTCCACTTTGGTACAGCTTGATGGATTGTCACAGAAGTTGGTGTGAACGTTATGCCATTGGAGGATATCAAGCAAAGGGTGGTTCTTCAGCTTTGGGGTTGGGTGAGGGTCTAACAAAGGCTCAAACTTGGACACATCCATTGGAACAACATGATCTGGTTGAGGGTAAGGATAAGTGGCAGGCTTTTGTGATGCAGTAATGAACTGTCAGATACTGTGGAATTTGGGGAATTGCTTGTCTAGCTGAGGTCCTACTAACTTATCAAGAAGGACTGTGCTTATGGAGCCAGTCATTCAGTTAGTTAGTTATTTGGTTAGTTAGTTGTATAGGTAAGTAGTTCAGTTGGTTGGTTGGTTGGTTGGTTGGTTGGTTGGTCAGTTCGTCGGTCGGTCAGTCAGTCAGACAAGTAAAGAGATGCACTGCCAATCACAACTGCATTTTCAGGCAATATCTTGTATTGTCCAAAAGTCCTATCTTTTGGGTTTTGCATAAAGCAATCCTCATGCAGAGGCATAAAAATGTAAGAGAAAACAAGCACTTTATATACAAAACATTACTAATTAAAATTGGGGGATTGAGATCTCAGTGTTACAGGTATACATATATATAGGTATATTTTATATATTGACCAAAACTGAGTTAAAAGTTAAAATATTCAATGATATGTTTTAAAAATCATGCGATATTTCAATGTAGCTCTTATAGTAAGAGAAAGTACGTCAGGTATATGCTCTTCCTTGATGGACATTGCATTGGAATTACGAGAAATAGCGTTGAAGGCTCGCAGATGTGATAAAATCTGTAACTGCAACCATTACATAGACTTCCGGATTTAAATTGGGAGAATATAAAGTTAATATGAAAAAAATAATATAGCTTATGTGTATATATATTGATTTTAAAGTACAAAATTTACAGCCTGGGCGCTTGTCACATTATTCTTAGGCATCTGTTTCTGTAAAAATCTTCTCTCAATTGCTGGGCTGTTAACTACAAGTACTCGCCTATGTATGTATGTATGTGAGTGTTCACACACATACATACATACATACATACATACATAAAGAAGATATTAAAATGTGAGGATATGTGAAAGATAATTAACCAAACTCGAATGGTAATAGGAAAACCTTTACTTGCATGCACGTAGTAAAGGGGATGTAAACAGTGTCAATTGGTGGAGGAGCAACAGACAGTTACTCATGTAAGTAAAACACTTGGATATACATAAGGTTGTGATACCCTCTACTTATGTTTGTAGTCAACAGTTCTTATTTGAATGTCACAAATGTTTTGATAATCAAGTGTGTAATGACTAAGAGGACTGTCAGATTGTGACAGTTTTCTGAACCCATTGGTACTGAGCAGCACATAGGCTGCATTACACATTAGCAAATTATGGCCAACTTTGTACAGCCCTGTTGGGGAACCTCGGTAATTATTGTTCTGGCCAAAAAAAAACTAAATTTTTAATTTGGGGTTCTGCGGATTGCACCCAGAATTTAATTCCGGTGGCCAAACGGTTAATATTTGTTTTGTAAGGAAAGCAAGTGATTAGTGAAGGCTGGAATGAATATCAAATGTATACATTCAAAATAAGCTTGCTGTTAATGAAGAGAAATAATCAAGTTTGTATTTCTTAGCTATAACTGTTATCTGTAAGTTGACACAGAAGATCACAATTTAAACTTTCACCTCCATGAAAACCTCAAATCTCATTTAACACTGTGTAACAATCTGTTTCTCTTTAAAAGTAACTGGGCAAGCCGAATAATTTGAATGTGCTAAATTTCAGCCTGACCTTGAAAATTTTATATTAGCTACCATTTTGAAGATCAGAACTAAGGGGGTTGACTGGGTGTGGTGTGGCAGTACCTTTGATCAGCAAAACAAGTTCTAAGAGAAACTTTATGTTGTTCACACCGTGCATTTTCATTTGATCACACATTTCTTAAACCAACAAAATGCACTCTTTTTATTTATTATATAATATAACTTCTTTTTACAGTAAAATCGGTCAGACATGTTTCGGTTCCCTATTATGGAACCGTCATCAGGGACCCTTATCGTGAGTTACACAAAATCACAAAACAACACCTGATGGTACATATTAAAAGTTCAAGATGTAAAATGTAGGTTTTCTCAGTTGCTATTTGTGTTTACCTATGGAAGGCTAGGACAGTACTGTCCTAGCCTTCCATAGGTAAACACAACTTCTGATACGCAGTGGACCCACAAATAGTTGTATACTCTTTGAACCGTGACACGAATTGTGTCCATGTTTAGAGTTTAAAGTATAAATATATGAAATATAAAAATAGTCTCTTCAACAGGTAGATTGTCATTAAAATTGAAGGTTGTCAATAAAAATTGCTGGCAGTGACTTTTTGTACAAATTGGAGTTGACCAAGCGCTGTTAGTTGTTTGTATTATCAAGTGTCAAGGTGTTTTGTGATTACTGATAGAGCATACAGCGGAATTTTATGCACTGTAGCCTGTTAATGTGATAGTAACTTGACTTTATATTGTGGTGTGTGTATATATATATATATATATATATTATCATCTGATTAACTAATAGATGTAATATGAATGTAACCTTGACCCCCTGAAGATGGTTCAACTGGAGCCGAAACATATGTAGGGGATATTGAACAATACTTAATAATATAGTGCATTTGTTGGTTTTTTGAAATTGTGAATTATTATCAAAATGCATTGTGGATATAATGTGAACTTCATTAGTTTTACCTACATATCTGTGATTTATTTAGTGGAATGTAGCATCAAATGTCAGGATTAGTAAATATTGAATTAGAAGGGATGTTGAAGGAAGTGTCTACAGCCTAATATGATGCATAAGATGTATGGGAAAAAATGTGCCAAACGTAAGATTTGTGTTGCATTGTGCTCTGCAAATTTTGTTAGAAGCAGTCGACAATATGAAAGTGAGTGGAAATGATTTTCATTTCATTAACCATCACCAGCTTGAGACAATTACTTTTAATAGGTCTGTAACAGTAATTTATTTTGAAGAGGAGAAGTATTGAGTGTAGCATGCTGGTTCACACAGAGGCAGGTTAGGTGAAAGTATGCCCTGCGAGAATTACATCCAGACACTTTGTAGGCTACGCAAGCCTCTGCTGAGAAATACCTTTTTATTATTCTAATGTGACTAAGTAACTGTTGGTATTGTGGTGCAACTGTGCCTTCCGTCTTTTTTTCCGGAGGCACAGTGAGCAGGGTGGATTGTCTGAATTTCTGTGCTGTATTTCAGGGACAGATTGTAGTGAAAGTGACTTGTTCATAATTGATTTTCTGAAGTAAGATCTATGATAGTGGAGAATTACTGTCATAGCCCCTGCTTCAGTACACTGCGTGCTGTAAAATTGTCCTTTGAAAGGAGAGCAAACAAGTTTTGGCAGTCTGGCTGGGACTGTGCACTGCCTGACAGTGCACCGCCTGACTGTGCACTGCCTGACAGTGCACCGCCTGACTGTGCACCGCCTGACTGTGCACCGCCTGACAGTGCACCGCCTGACTGTGCACCGCCTGACAGTGCACCGCCTGACAGTGCACCGCCTGACAGTGCCTCACCGTAGTTACTGATACGTTAGAAATGTGAAAAAGGAACTGAGGCTTGTAGGCATCTATAGACCACAGTAAGTAGTTTGGTCTAGAATGAAGCTAGGGAAAACTAGATGCATCTTCATGACTGTGGTAGAAAAGCTTACTGTATGGGAGGTAGTAAATCAGTCCCTGAAAAATATGAAAGTGCAAATATTTTGAAATAGAGATGAAAATCAAAATTATCTTCAGGATGAACTGAGATCAGATTAAATTCGGATAATGCTATTATCCAGTAGCCTACATATTGTTTTGTTTTTTCGTCTCTTGTTTAAGAATCAAAATATTAAAATGTGCAAAACTACAATCCTTTTTGTAAGCTGTTTGAAACTAGGTTATTTTTCCTTAAGGGAAGAACATACGCATGTATTCATATGAGAACACGGTTTAAGGGAGAGTATTTGGACCTATGAGAGAATATTACACATTGAGGGAATTCATAATTTTACTCTTTAACTAATGTTAGGTCTATATGGGCAGTAGGTTTGAGCAGAGCGGCATAGACGTGTAACATGCATATGGATGTTAATCAGGACATGTGAAGAAAGCATTTTAAGACCTACTTGTAGATTGGAGGATAGCATTGAGAGGGATCTTAATAAATACGGCATGCGTGTGCGGAGTTGGTTTAAGTGATTGAGGAGATTATGGCTTAAAAGTGACAATTTTTGACTCAGAATGTATGATGTAATATGTATCTGTCTTGCTGTAATACAGTATCACTCGGTGACAAAATGTTTCTGCACGATACTGATTAATACTATAGCGTGTGGTGAAGTATGTTCATAATTTCGCTGTATATTTCACAATAATTATTGATGATTCTGTTTTAAAACACGCAGAGGTCTTCCACGGCCTTTATATATAATACTGTCTGTGCGATGTAAGTTATGTAGGGCCTATATGAATGATTTTAAATCTTTATTCGCTTTGTATATCCGCCCAAATTCCTGTACTTCACGGAAATAAATAGCGTAACTGCAGGTGTCCTACATTCATGTATTTGCGCAACCGACCTGTATCTTTTCCAGTATTGCACTCTTACAATGTTGGCTGTAATGTCACAGCCGTGAATTCTACGGCTAGGTCTCTACTAGTAGCGTCCCTAAGCAGTATTCAAGTCGCTGTCTCCAACTGGTTCAGCAAGAGCTATTCGCCACTAAGCAGCAGTTACCATGTACTTGGGGGAGATAACCTTTTGTTTTTTACAGTGTAGCGTGGCTTAGATGTTGGACAGCCTGCTACTACATACCCAGTACCTTGCCTATAATCTGCCACCGTTGTATGAATTTAATCAAGTTCCGTTAGGTGCTGCATACACTGAACGCCTCTGCTGTGTCCGACTTACATCTCATATAGTGTTCAAGCGTGGAAGAGTGAGGTGTCAGTCTTTTTAGCCATAAAACGAAATTGAAACATACAGGCGCATTGTGTGCGCTGTATAATGTAATGTAATATATAAATAGTAATTTGGTGGGGGGGGGGGGGGGGGTGAACGCACGGTGTAATATGGTTGCAGGCAACTTATACGTGGTGTGATCAAATAGTTTTGGAACTGACCGCGAGATGGCACTACTGCTGCCAGCACGAACTTCTACCGCTAGATGCGAGTAGAGTTTGCTGAGTCATTTCTTGGCTTGCAATTAAGTCTGCAGCAGCTGTGATTAATACATTTTTAAGTACAAGTGTGTGGCGTTCCATTTGCGATTTTGGCATACATAGAAAATGACAGACTTGAAAGAACAGCGTGCCACAACTTACACGTTTTAAAGAGCAAAACTAGCTGACGTGTCAGTCAATGAATGCAGTCCTTCCGGATCACAATGGTTTTGTGCTATGGCGTGCACTGGCAGCTCCGACAAAGTAACATATCAGTTATTGCTGTGTGTTATGACCAGCTGCAACTGCTTTACAACCTGTGGTCCGTCTATGGTTCTGATGTTTTCAAATGAAATTTCACGTCAGATGGTAGTAACCATATAGATGTCTGATGTTTCAGTTTGGATTATTATGGAATCATTTTCCTGCTATGTGGCCGGGGCTACTGAGCCGCTGTGTTAGTTCACGTGTGTAAATCAGTCGCGGGTATAGACGTAAGAGTGCATATAAGTTATGTCTAAGTCAGAGCACCGTGTATTCAGTCACTTAAATGGGAAGTGCTGAAACATTCGTGTAGGGCGTACTGAAACGATACAGTCGATTGCAATGCATTCCGAAGGGGTGGGAGTGGGGAAGCAGGGTTTAAGTAATGACAGAAAACATGTATTAAGTATTAATACTTCAACGCCGAAAATCGTGTCGTACAAAGGAAGTGGAATATTGTACACACGCCAGAAGGATAATTTGCTGGTAATTTTAATCTGTATTAAAACTAAGACTTTTATATCCAACTCCATGGAGCAGGATCCTTCTTGAGAAGCTAATAAACAGTTACTGAACTAATTGAGATATAACCTGCGTTTTGTGGAACCCGGAAGTTTATTATCGCGTTCACAAGAGCCTTCCACATGTCCCTGTCCTGAGCCAGACGAATCCAGTCGACTCACTCATGTCCTATTCCTGTGAGGTTCATTTTACTAATTTCTTTCTACCTACGTCTAATTTTCAAGGGGTCTCTTTCCTTTATATTTCCTTGTGACAATCCTGTGTGCATTTCTGTTCTACCTACACGTGCCACATGCCCCACTTATTTCATCCTCCATGACTTGATCACTTTAATATTTTGTGCAGAGTGTAAGTCATGTAGCTTTTCTCCACCCTCCTGTTACTTCTACCACTTAAGCCCAAATATCTTCCTCAGCACGCTGTTCTCGAAGACCCTCAAGCTATGTTCTTCACTTAGTGTGAGAGGCAAAGTTGCACAGCAAAACACATGCGGTTGTTAAAGATATCCGTGTCAGAAACTGGCAGTTGCATTCTGTTACTGTTTCTGCGATACAAGTATGTCCATTCTTAAGTATCCGACACAGTTCCTGCGTGAATATGTTCTGTCGTTTTAATCCGCCATGGGGTTTAGGAGTACCAAGTATTGTGTAACTACATTTTGCTAGAATTATATTTCAGCTTTCCTCTTTTCACATAGCCTTGTAATTTTGTACCAGTATATTTTCATCTTGGTTTCTGATTTAATTGCAGCGAGATTACGTTGCTAAATGCGAAGAAAACAATTCGTGATAAATTGGTTTGTGATTTTGTCACCCCCTGGATACGTTGCTAAGGTACTGAGAAAATAAGAGAGGCTTATGATCGATTGTAAATCCACCCCCGAGATGTAGAGACATCTCCTACGCGAAAAACAAACTCCAGTCGAGATCGATCGTAAATATTTTTCTAACACGTGGGTGTGTTTTGAAAGGCACGTTAATAATCTTGGTATATTTAGTGTCTTTTTTATATTATTTACAAATTTAAAATCTAGGAATAATAAGAGCAGATGGTTTAGAAATTCCCACTTCAGGTAAGTGGTTTACCTTATAAATCAGTCGCACGCGTTTACTTTGCTGAGATACGGAGAAAACAAAATAATGTGGTGATTAATTGTAAATTCGTTGCGGAGGTGCGGAGTCATCCACACGGAAAACAAAAGGAGGATATGATCGATTGTAAATCCATTACCAAGGTACTGGAAACCTTGTAGCGTATGTTGTGTAAAACTTTGAAAGGCACGTTAAAGAACTTTAATCGAATTTCAGCATTTTTTAAATTATTCACGAATTTTAAATGTAGGGACAACAAGAGAGCGAATTGTTTCGAAATTTCTACCGTTGTTGATTGAGTATCATAATTGTTTCGAAGTTCTTAATTTGTGTGCTTCATATGTACAAAGTGTTTAAAATATTTCAAAGGTGGTAATGGATCCCGGTAATGGTGGAGAAAGGCCCAGCCGTAATCAGCCTAGAAGTGATTATATATCGGCTGTTCAGCTCAGTGCATCTCAAAATGAAGATTTATTGAGACGTGCCCGTAATGCTGAACGTAAGAGACGCTCTCGCCAATCACAGCAATCGAATGAAACTGTTCAGGAGGCAGCTTTAAGACGCGCACGGCATGCTGAAGAAGTGAGGAATTGGTACCAATCACGGCAAGCGAATGAAACGTCTCAAGAGGCAGCTTCACGACGCGCACGGCATGCTGACATCATGAGGCAACGTCGCCAATCTCTGCGAGCAAGTGAAACGCCACAAGACGCAGCTTTACGACGCGCACAGCATGCTGAAGAAGTGAGGCGATGGCGCCAATCACGGCAAGATATTGAAACACCCAAAGTGGCAGCTTTTCGACGCGCCCAGAATGCTGAAGGAGTGCGGCGATGGCGTCAATCACACCGAGCAAATGAAACGCCTCAAGTGGCAGCCTCACGACGCGCACAGCATGCAGAAACCATGAGACAATGGCGCCAATCACAGCGAGCGAATGAAACACCGGAAGACGCAGCTTCACGCCGTGCACAGCAGACAGCTCAAGTACGTAGGTCACGTGCAGCAAGTCGTCCCCTTATTCCCAATTACGACACAATAGTCGTGAATGAAGAAACGTCTGACGAAAGGCGGGGAAGATTAGCGCGTTAGTATTTGTTAGCCCTATTATACGAGGCCTGATCAAAAACTGTCCGGACTGAGTTCATTTCTCCAGCACCTTATGTCGCAATGCGACAGGACCTTCTGAACGTCTCTGGATGTGTTCTTGCATGTCCTCAATCAGCAAGATCTGATGCATTTGTCGCAAAAAAACGTATCGTTCGTCGTATTCGTGATGTCCGAGGGTACAGAACAACGCGTATGAAACAAATTTTGCGCAAAACTCGATAAAACGGCAGCTGAAACTTACGAATTGATTAAAAGCGCCTTTAAGAGGAGACCATGGACGGTACTGAAGTTTTTGAGTAGCCCCGCCGCTCTAAAGTTTGGTATACGTCCGTAGAAAGTGACGAGCGTTGTGGACATCCATCGTGGAGCAGAGTTGACGAAGTGATAGCAAAGGTGCGTGGTTTGGTGACAACAGATCGACTTCTTACCTTTAAGGAAGTAGCTAAGGAACTGGACATTTCTGTTGGCTCGTGCTCGGCCAATTTAACTAGAGGTTTGGGCACGACACGTGTGTCAATGAAGTTCGTCCTACGGCTGCCGACAGCTGACAGAAGGAGCACCGCCTGTCTGTAGCTTCTAATTTGCTCGAATGTGCAGAAGCACACGCAGATTTCTTTAAAAGCATTGGCACTCTTTCCCAAATTAAGAACATTGAAAAGTAAACGATTTTAAGACGTGCAAACTGTCAAACTAACGCAATGCAACGTCTAGAATTTCCCAAAACAGAGTATGGGACGTCTTTCCAGCAGTGGAAGAGCCGCTGTACTAAGCGTATTCACGCAGAAGGGGCTTACTTCAAAAAAGATTAGTCCGAAATCACGACAAGCTTAGTATTGTTAGCTTACAGCATCAGTCCGGATACTTGTTTTTTTATCAGGTCTCGTATGATGGTGTCATTTGTCATTGAATTATGTGTAATTTCCAACAGGAACTGCTCTTTAAATATGGATTATTTTGGTGCTTCTGTTTTATGTACGGTATTCGCTTGCGAATATTTTGTATCGGTTGTCGAGTATGAAGGATGTGTAATTTATTTCTGCTCCATTTGATGATTCTGTACTGTAAATATTTTATATTTTGTTTGTTTTTATAACAATGGAGAGTTTTCTTTCCCTATAAGTCATATTGACATTATACTTATATTTGCTTTGAGCTTTGCTCAGAAGTATCAGATAGGCTATGTCTGCCCATCATAAATTGTCATTGACTTCATTAACAAGTTAAAAGTAGTCAACATTTTGCCCAGTTTGTCGTCTGTACGCCCATTTGCTTTGTCATTACATGGTGCACCGGACACGGGTTCTGTTTCTTGGAACTTGCTCATCATTTGTCGCATTGTGCTCCAATGGCGGAATTAATGGTTCTGGAACTCCTCAGAAAATCGGGCCTTGACTTATATTGTGCACTGTCCTTTATGAAACATGCTCAAGCAGAGACATATTCTCCTAGGAATTGATAACATTGTTATGGGTAACTGACCTAGGGGGCGCTGTACACACAACTGATAACAGTCGCACACAATACGCAGGTGGTGGTTCTGCTTACGATCTGCATGCCGCCAGTATTTCCACTTGTACTGCATCTGCACATTCTGCCAGTTTTGCCAAAATCTTGCATTACTACATAACCACCGTCGTATTAGTAGTAACTGCACAGTCACTTGTCGAACATTTTGTATAAAGTTTTGCTTTAGTAAAACAGCAGAATGTCTGTCATTCTGTTTAATTGGATTTTTGTTGTTGTTGTTGATTGAATATCATAACTGTTTTAAAGTACCTACTTTCGGTAAGTGCACCATTTCCAGAAAGTGGTTCAATTGTAATTTTATTAAAATTTTTCAAAGGTGTTAATAATGAATCCTGGTAATGATGGAGAAAGGTTCAGCTGGAATCATCTTAATCTCCAAAGTGAACATCAATTGAAAACTGATTATACATCGCCGGTTCAGCTTAGTGAATATCAAAATCAAGTGTTACTGAGACGTGCCCGAAATGCTGAACGAAAGAGGCGCTCTCGCCAAACACGGAAAGCAAAAGAAACGCTTGAAGAAGCAGCGGAACGACGCGCACAGCATGCTGAACAAGTGCGGCGATGGCGCCAGTCACGGCTAGCAACTGAAACGCCTCAAGTGGCAGCTTCACGACGCGCACAGCATGCAGAAATCATGAGACAATGGCGCCAATCACACCGATCGAATGAAACACCTGACGAGGCAGCTTCACGCCGTGCACAGCAGACAGCACAGGTACGTAGGTCACGTGCATCACGTCGTCCCCTTATTCCTAATCACGACTCATTCATCATGAATCAAGATATGCCTGATGAAAGACGGGATGAATTAGCGTGCTAACATTTTATTAGCCCTGTCTTATGACGGGCCCATTTCTCATTAAATTTTTTTTTTATAATCTGAACTGCTTCTTTATGAAAGCGAAATATTGTGCATCTATTTTGTCTGTTATTAATTTGCAAATATACTGTATTAGTTATCAATTACTAACTACATGTAATTTCACTCTTCTACATTTGCTGATCATTTATTGTAAATATGTAAGGTGTTATTTATTTGTATTACAATGTAGTGTTTAATTTAATTGCAAGTTGTATTGAAAGTATCTATATCTTTCCTGTATGCTGTGGCCAAAATTGGCAGATTCGTCTGCCCATCAGAAATAATCTTTCATTTCATGAACAACTACAAAGTAATCAGCACTTCATACTCTAGCATCGTACATTTTCCTAATGAAGTGCCCGTTGTATAGCAGACCTGTCAGTGTAACAGTTTCCTTAATGTTTGTGTTGTAGGGAAAGGAAATATTTAGTCACTACAAAACGTATACATTAAAAATAGGCTTGCTGTTAATGAAGAGAAATAATCAATTTTGTATTTCTTAGCTATAACTGGTGTCTCTAAGTTGACACAGAAGATCACAGTTTAAACTTTCACCTCCATGAAAACCTCAAATCCCATTTAACATTGTATAACAAAGTTAACATCTGTTTCCCTGTAAAGATAAGTAGGAGAGCTGAATAATTCGAATGTGCTGAATTTCAGCCTGACCTTGAAAATCTAACTGACCTTCTGAAGAAAATGGATTTGAACTATCAGAGATGATTGCATATAGCAAGCTGTAAGATCGCTGGCACTTTTGTGATCAACGATGTCAGTATTGTATGGTGCAGGTAATGTCAAGATTTTGATGCCACGTAGCTTGGTAGATAGGCGCAATAATTTCTACATCCACCGCTATGACCACCTGAAATCTTTCCATGTAATTAGTGATTATTACCACATAAATATTCTTTAATACCTATATTTATGTTTTAGTAATAAGGAATGTATTTTTTAGACTTTGTTTGTAGGAGTTGTAGTTAATATTGATTTTACGATGAATTAATTAATTGGGAAAGTAAATTGAACATTCAGAGTGGCTGTGAGGCCTACTGAGACACCTGTTCAGTGGTACCAGGTATGCTTTCTCGGGGAGTGAAACGTCCTCAGTGCTGCACTGACCACTCAGCCCAAAACCAATGTTGCAGTGATGTCAGTTCGGCAATAAGTCGCTAAGTGTGGGGGATCTACGTAAATGTTGACATGGCGACAAACAATAGTATTGTCACTGACGATTCTGGTGTTCAGTCGAAGTAGGGACCAACTTAGATATCTCAGTGCTGCAGTATAATAGAGAAGAGCATTGGTTTAGAACGCAGCTTTTCTGCAGCTGTGATGCCTGGCAGTGAAATGCCTGAACCTTACACATTCGAATACGGAGGTTGAACTTTTGTTCAAGCAGTTAAGCACTGTGAACTCAAATCGCGCATTCGAATGAACAGCGACACTGCGAAGGCAGTAGTCACTGTGAGGAGTGGATTGTTGCGCGACTGAACCACCAAGGCATTCGTGGACCTCGTTGGCACTGTGCCCACCTATATCAAGAACAGTAGCAATTCCGAAAGTGGAGCTACAGACTTTTATTAAATACAGGATGATTAAAAAAGAATGGAACACTTATAAAAATTATTACTCAGTAACTAAGTCTGATATGAACATGTAGTCTGAATCAATATGTAAAGGAATGCTCCCAGTTTGTTCTTAATGTTACAGATGCTCAATATGCGCCCCTCGTGTCATACGGCACGCGTCAGTCCTGTAGTCCAATTCATCCCAGACCCTTTGTAGCATATCACCGTCGATGGTTGACACGGCAGCCACGATGAGTTCGTTCATTTCCTTAGTAGGGTGGAAGGGGTGGTACGAACACGATGTCCTTGACTTATCCCCACAAGAAAGAATCACATGTTGTGATGTCTGGGGATCTGGGTGGCCACTCTTCCAGAGGTAGGTCAATGTTTTGGACAGAACGCCCAGTCCAGCGCCGTGGCAGATGTTCATTGAGGAACCTCCGAACCTCGCGGTGGAAGTGCAACGGAGCCCCACCTTGCTGCAAAATGAAGTCGTCGGAGTCTTCCTGTAGCTGTGGGGACAGCCACTCCGTCGGCGTGTCCAGGTACGTGGTCCCTGTCACTGTGTTCTCCGCAAACATAATGGGCCGAAGACCCGTGTGCGTGGTATGGCACAAAAGACATTAACTTTAGGCGAATCCCTTTCATGTTCAATGACGACATGTGGGGTTTCAGTGCCCCATATGCGGACATTATGGCGATTCACCTTTCCGCTTAAATTAAACGTACTTTCGTCACTGAACGTGAGGCGATTTACAAAGTCATCATCGTTTGTTATGTGACTTAATTTTGCAGCAGAAGTTGAATCATGTTACCCTATAACCCTCCTTCAGGGCCAGCAGCAGGTGCAAGCGGTAAGGGCCCATCTCAATCCGCTTCCGGACAATGCACCAGACCGAGGCTGGCCTAGCTCACGGCTAGTTCACCTTGTCGATTTCCTTGAACTTCGCTGAAAGGTGACACGAACGCGATTCGTGGCTTTCTCGGACACACGTGGACTCCCTGTGCTCTTTCCTTTACATATGCCCCTTTCCTGCTCCAT
This sequence comes from Reticulitermes speratus, assembly GCA_021186555.1. Lineage (NCBI taxonomy): Eukaryota > Metazoa > Arthropoda > Insecta > Blattodea > Rhinotermitidae > Reticulitermes > Reticulitermes speratus. The sequence goes on from JAJKFL010000010.1 coordinate 12,913,855, forward strand.
CCTTTTATACCAGCGGTACATGTTCGTACGGCATAGTGGTGGTTTCTTCTATTGTGCACGGAATGATCTTTGCACTGCAGTCGCAGAACCAAGTTTAGCAAACTGCAACACACACAATGCTTTTTCGTGAGTCGCCATGACGAACACTAGTGCCCCTGGTGGCGGAAATGCGTACAACTCAAGCGCCACCTCTTCCACGCTGCCTTAAGGAAATCGTGGCTGCCGTGTCAACCATCGACGGTGATATGCTACAAAGGGTCTGGGATGAATTGGACTACAGGACTGACGTGTGCCGTGTGACACGAGGGGCGCATATTGAGCATCTGTAACATTAAGAACAAACTGGGAGCGTTCCTTTACATATTGCTTTACATTACCTGTTCATATCAGACTTAGTTACCGAATAATAAAGTTTTGAAAATGTTCCTTTGTTTTTGAATCACCCTGTGTTTTAAACCACGGGCTTTCGTAAAACATTTTAGACCTTCAGTGTTTTGCGCGTGTAATTTATTGTTTTAGTTTTTACTATTTACAGAATCTTTTAGCTTGTAGACAATATACTGTAAAGAATAGCAATTTCACTGAAATCAGTTTTGCCTTAGGATGGGGACGGAGCTAGTCCCCGAAACGTTGTATTCAAACGAATTGACGCGGCTGTGCGCCCGAGAAAACTATATTGAAACTGGCTATCTTGGTTGACTTTTTAATGTTTTCTCAGTCTCTCCAAGCGAATTGAAATAGTGCCTTGAAGTAAGCCATGACTTGTTTCTTCCACATCATTTTTGATTCATTACTCGTCCAACCATTTGAAGATTTTGTTTTTGTCTGAGCTGCGGACAGTATCATTAAATGAAGTCTAAACAGTGGCATTAAAATAGACGTAAGACCGACGGATTATGATAATGTGGACTGGATTAAGTTGGCTTAGGACAGAGTGGTGAAGGCAATGGCTGGAGCTTTGTGTTCCATGCAGTTACGACCATTGACAAGCTGAATAACCAACCAATTTTTGAAAGAAGATACTGCACGTTGGATTTGGTTAATGATCAGATATAGAACAGTGTGTGTATTTAAAATTTTATACTGTAATGTTGGTACTGCAGCACCGTATCTTTCTCTACTTCAAACTCCTTCGCTCACCTGCATATGCGCAGTTACTTTATGTTGAAACACGAGGTCCATGTACTCGATTAAACCGTAAGGACACTAGTACAAACTTCTGTGTGCGACAGCAGTTCACCTAAAGGTCGATAGTCTATTAGTATGGGTACTATTGCTTACTCTTGTTCAGTGCTTGGTATGGTTACAGCGATTATTTTCTTATTTTAATATGAAATGTCATTATAATCTGTGCAGTTCTCAACTTTAAGTATTCGGATGAATGGACAGGCAGACAGACAGATGACTAGACAGGCAGACAGACGAGTGAGGAGGCAGACAGACAGACAGATGACTGGACAGACAGACAGACGAGTGAGGAAGCAGACAGACAGTCCTCCCACAAGTGCGTTTTTGTTTACGTTGTATGGAACAAAATGATAATTGTTACATCACCAGGTGTGGAACCCACCTGCACGTTTCAGCTTTTATAAAATTTGAAGCTTTTACAGTGGATCTGTTGCCATGATATTCTTCACACAGTCAGCTGGGCACAGATAGGAATTTGTTGACAGTGTTTCCGTAACTATTCATTTCGTCTGCCTAATCAGGAATATGTGTGACATGTGATATGTAACAGACATAGGGTAGGTGTTGTCCCACAGTCTTGACCATACAAGTGACCATGACCATCACCACAACAATATGTGTGACATGTGATGTGTAACAGACATAGGGAAGGTGTTGTCCCACAGTCTTGACCATACAAGTGACCATGACCATCACCACAACAATATGTGTGACATGTGATATGTAACAGACATAGGGAAGGTGTTGTCCCACAGTCTTGACCATACAAGTGACCATGACCATCACCACAACAATATGTGTGACATGTGATGTGTAACAGACATAGGGAATGTGTTGTCCCACAGTCTTGACCATACAAGTGACCATGACCACCACCACAACAATCCCTGATGAAGTCAGTAGTTACTGAAACACTGTAAACAAATTCCTCTGGTTGCCCAGAGACACTTCATTGCATGTCAGCTGTTGTGCCACTGTCTTAACTTGTCCTCTATCGTACACCAAGTTATAAAATTGCTTTAACATTTACTTTCCATTTAAGAAAGTATATTTGCTTCGTTCAGAGCAGCGGTAGCTCAGTCGGTGTAGTGATTAGGCTACGGGCTGCACGATCCGGCATTCAAATCGCAGCAGACGAAGGATATTTTTCTGTTGCCCAAAGTGTCCATACCGGCTCTGGGGCCCACCCAGCTTCCTACTCAATAGGTACCTGGAGGTAAAGCGTTCGGGGCGTGAGGCTGACCACTCACTTTCACCTAGTGCCGAGGTGGAGGAAACTTTACCTTTAGTTTGAACAGAAGCCACAGGAAATGTCTGCAAGCAAACCGCTGCTGTAGAGATCAGTTATTTTGTAATAACACAAGAACAGGAACCTTGTCGAATTGTGTGTGTGTAATAAGGCCTAGTTTGTGCTGCCTTCCTAAATAGCCGTAACGATACAAAGCCACACATTTAGCATTCCCTCGCCAGTGACTCATTACAACCTATCGTGCACTTCAGCCTACAAGATATGCACATCCTACTATTTAATCTCACTATAAACATAAATGTAAACAATTTTCAGTTCTTTAACCGTTACTTGCTTAATAGGTCCGTAACAGTAATTAAGTTTGAAGAGAAGTACTGACTGTAGCATTCTGAACAATCAGGAGGCAGGCAGGGGACATTAAAGACTTATTGTATTACAAAGAAGCACTTAGCTGGGGATTAATGCCAGGTGCTGTGTACACAAGCACCTACCGCGAAATGCCTTTGACAGTGTTTCCTGGCATTGTGATATATACAAGCGTGCCTTCCATCTTTCTTTTCGGAGTCACTCCGGGTGATTTTCTGTTGTTCATTGCTTGTGTCTTATAGTGAATGGCGTGAATTGTCGGAATTTGTGCGTTGTGTTGCAGGGGCGGGTGGCAACGACAGTAACATGTCCGTAATTGAAGTACTGAAATGAGAATTATGATATTAGCCAGTTGCAGTTCACTCTGTTACGCCTCATCGTATACTACAATATTATCATTTAAATGACAGGAGACAAGGGGTGGTCATTCGGCTTGGACTTTTTGCAGTGCCTGACAACGCCTCACCGTGATAATTGATATGTTAGAAATGTAACAAAAGGGGTAAAGACTTGTAGGCATTCTCTGTAAGACAGTTGGTCTGTAAGACAGTTGGTCTATATTAAATCTAGCGGGAACCAGATGCCTCTTCACGACTGTGGGAGAAAGTCAGGATGTACAGAAGATAGCTGATCAGCCCTTTATAAATCTGAAGGTGCAAATACTTCGAAACGAGAAATCAGCAATCGAAATTATCGTCAGGATGAACTGAGATCAGATTAATTCGAAGAATGCTATTATGCAATAGCCTACTAATTGTTTTGTGTTTTCGTCCACTTTGTAAGAATCAAAACATTATAATGTATGAAAGTGTGAAACACTGATTAAATGTTACTAAGTCAATGGTGTCAAATATTCAGCAAACCGAAAATCATTTTATTCAAAGGAAGTGGAATGTTAAACATGCGTGAAAGATAATTAGGTGGTAATTTGAGTCTATTAAAACTAAGGCACATGTTGACGTTTTATTTCTAACTCATGGTGCAGTGTCCTCCTTGAGAAGCTAACAGTTCTTGAAATTACCTGCATTTTATGCAGCCCGAAGTTTCATTACTATGTTCACAAGCTTCCGCTACTTGTCCTTATCCCGAGCCTGATGAATACAGTGGACGCAAGATGTATTTTAATAATATCTTCCATCTAGGTCTTGTTCTTCCAAAGGGTCTCTTTTCTTCATATTTCTCCACGACAGTCCTATATGCATTTCTCTTCTACCTGTACGCGCCTCTTGCCTATTTCATTCGCCTTGATTTGATCGCTTTAATATTTTTTGAGGAGTACAAATATGAAGTCCTCATTATACAGGGTTTTCCACCCTATTGTCACTTCTCACTCCTAAACCTACATGTTTTTCTTAGCATCCAATGCTGGAACACCCTTAATGTGAGACGCCAAGTTTCACACCCATATAAGATACGTTTCGTATCTTGTTACAATGGTTGTACGAGTACAATTGTTGCAATGCTGTTAGGAACAGAAGTGAGCCATCTTCCAGTAAGCAAGGAATTACCAAACGAAGTCCTTATTTGATGTGTGTTGAAGGAATCCGTGTGAGATAAAGGCGCTGCATTCTGTTACTGTTTCTGCGATACAAGTATGTCCATTCTTAAGTATCCGACACAGTGCCTGCGTGAATATGTTCTGTCGTTTTAATCCGCCATGGGGTTTAGGAGTACCAAGTATTGTGTAACTGCATTTTGCTAGAATTATATTTCGGTTTTCCCGTCTTCACCTAACCTTGCAATTTTACCTTAGAATGTTTTGATAGAGAATATTCCGCTTTGCGAAATACGAGTATTAACTAAAGTAAAAAAGTTGAGTTTCAGACAATCCCTTTGTTCCTACTTTACACATATCCAGAATAAGGTGACATATTTCGACTGTGTCACTTTAAACCATCCTCGGGCGTAGCTGACAAGTACATACACAATTTTGTATTTTATTCTCAGTGTCTATGGAATATTGAGATCTCTAACCTTTACAGAGGTTCTGGTGAATATTGACATGCAAAGTAGTGTTGTTTCCGATCCCGGTGGCCGCGCGGTCTAAGGCATGTGTCTACGGCCGTTCGCGTTCTGGGATTGCGGGTTCGAATCCCGCCGGGGCATGGATGTCTGTCTCTTGTGAGTATTGCGTGTTGTCAGGCTGATCACTCGTACAGAGGAGTTCTACCGATTGTGGTGTGTCTGAGAAAGAATCTCTCACGCGATAAACCAAAGAGAGTTTTAATCGATTGTAAATCCATTACCAAGGTAGTACGGAGTTATTTTATAGCGTGTGTTGCGTAAGAAGTCGAAAGGCGAGTCAAAAATGCTCGTACGTGCAGTGTAAGTGTATAAATTGTTCACGAACAATAAGAGAGCGAATTGTTACGAGATCCTGCTGCTTTGTTGTTGATTGAATATCATAATTGTTTTTAAATTCGTACTTTGTGTAAGTCCGCCATTTCTACAAGTGTTTAAAATATTTCAGTTCTGGTAATGGTTCTTACTAATGATGAAGAATGGCTCAACCGCAGTCAGTCTAATCCCCAAAGTGAAGATCAACCGACAAGTGGTTATAAGTCGGCGGTTCAGCTTAGTGGATCTTAAAGTTAAGATTCGTTGAGACGTACCGAAGTACTGAACAAAAGAACGCTGGCGCATCACTGCGAGCTAATGCAACGCCTTGTGAGGCAGCTGCACGCCGGCCACAGCACACTGCATGCAGCACGCCTGCTTATTTCTAATAACGAAACATTCGCTTAACATGAGGTGGATTTTTATAGTTAGGAAACACAAAGCGCTTGGTTTTAGTGACTTCACACATATACGTACTATTGTTATTGATGTATGCAGTATCGGTGCATAGTGACGTCACACATATACGTACTATTATTATCGGTGCACGTGCATGTATTATATATATATATCGCCACTCTTGAATCCTTTCTTATAAAGTGTTAAAAATAAGTTTCTTCATCCCTTTATTCCACGAATTACTAATTAACAAACCGTTTCATTTGAGTCCTTCCGAATTCTGTTTCAGAAGTGTGTGTGATTATGTTTTACTGATATATTAATATATTGATAATATTTTAAAGTCATTTTGCGAAAGTAATCTCAGTTGACGTGCCTTAAATAACCGTTAGCTAAGATGACAGTTTCTTTAATATACGATTGACGGTGTTTTTTTTTTAAATAAACGTGATTTCGGTCTCTGGATAAAAATTTATGCTACGGTGAAAAAAAGAATATTCTTTCATTATTTTTAGTCGGATTGTTCTTGTTGGCTGAATATTATACTTGTTTAGAGTTTCCTACTTTATGCAAATTCGTTATTTATAAAAAGTGTTTCCTTTGTAATTTTATTAAAATTTGTCAAAGGTGTTAGTAATGAATCCTGGTAATGATGGAGAAAGGCTCAGCCGCAGTCAACGTAACCCACAAAGTGGACATCGCCGGTTGAACGAGCGCAGTAAGTCTCATGTTCAAGATTCAGTAAGACGTGCCAGAAATGCTGAACGAATGAGACGCTGGCGCTGTTCACGGCAAGCAAATGAAACTCTTCAAGAAGCAGCGTTACGACGCGCACAGCATGCTGAAGTAGTGAGGAACTGGCGCCTATCGCGGCGAGCCAATGAAACGCCTCAAGTGGCAGCCCCACGACGCGCACAGCAGACAGCTCAAGTACGTACACTACGTGCGACACGGCGTCATTTTGTTCCTAATAACAAAACATTCGCTGAATATGAGGCGGTTGATCAGTCATAATATAAACATTCTTGGTTTGTGAGAGAAGTCACACCCGGGTTGTTGTTATTATCGATTATTATTCATATGTGAAGTATCAATGTTGTGTGTGTGTGTGTGTGTGTGTGAATTGGCAATCTTTCGTACCATATGATAAAGGTTAAACGTAAGTTTCTTTAACACTTTATTCTACAGATAGCTAATTAACAAAATGTTTCATTCTAGGTTTTCCGATTTCTCTTTCAGAATAGCGTGTGAGTAAATAAGCTTCATTGAGATGCTGAAGTAGCTATGTTCTTCGTGTCTTGGAAAAGCAATCACAATTGACATATCGTGGACCTTAAGAAACATTTTAAATTCCTTTTAATATCGGATCTCTAGTTGGTCTTTGCTTATAATAAACAAGTTTTCAGGGCTTATTTAAGAAGCTATCATTTAAAACAACACAGCAGAATATCTTTTGAATCCGATTATTTGATTGTTGTTGATTGAATGCCATAATTGTTTTCAAATTATTTTGTTAGTTTAAGTGTATCATTTCATAAAGTGTTGCCTTTGTAATTTTTATAAAAATTTTTCGAAGGTGTTAATAGTGAATCCTGGTAATAATGGAGAAAGGCTTAGCCGCAGTCAACTTAATCCGCAGAGTCAAAGTCAAGAGAGAAGTGATGACGCTGCGCCATTTCAGCTTAGTAAATCTCAAAATCAAGACTCACTGAGACGTGCCCGAAATGCTGAACGGAAGAGACGCTGGCGCCTGACGCGGCAAGCAGTTGAAACACCTGAAGATGCAGCGGCGCGACGCGCACAGCATGCTGAAACAGTCAGGCTTTGGCGCCTGTCTCGTCGAACAAATGAAAGGCGTGAAGGAGCAACTTCACGTCGGGTAAAGCAGACAGCTCAAGCACGTAGACCACGTACAGCGCGTCATCCATTTATGTCTGATAAGGGAACATTTCGTTGAAAGCAGGTGGTCCATCATCACACGCTACAAAACTCGTGGGTTTTGAGTGAAGTCAAACAGGTTATTATTATTATCAAATACCGAATGCCGATTATAGCCGATCCCGGTGGCCACGCGGTCTAAGGCGTGGGTCTGCGGCTGCTCTCTTGCTGGGATTGCGGGTTCGAATCCCACCGGGAGCATGAATATTTGTGTTGTAAAAAGACGGTTGTGGACCGTAAGTGACACGAAAGGACGAAAAAGGATTACTACAGAACAAAAATGGATCAAAGGGGAAAACCCAGGAATTAGTTAAAAAAAAAGAATCCCGCCGGGGGCATGGATGTCTGTCTGTTGTGAGTGTTGTGTGTTGTCAGGTAGAGGTTTCTGCGACGGGCCGATCCTTCGTCCAGAGGAGTCCTACCGAATTTATGTGTGTGTCACTGAGTGTGATCACATGCAACAGTAACCCACTACACCTGCAATGAGTAGGTAGAAGAGCCCAGACTAAGAAAGAAAGAAAGAAAGAATACCGATTATTATCGATATATAGGTATCGATATATATCGCCCATTCCGAGTTTTCTTGTAAAGTGCTGAAAATGTGTGTCACCTCATTTAAAAGATTGCTAATTAACAAGACATTTAGATGTTTCTGAAGCTTTTTCACAGTTGTACGTAATTAGTTAAGTTTTATTGAAATATTTAAATAGCGACAACAATTTGTAAGCCCTTTTGAAGAGCAGTCGTGTGAATAGTGTGTTGACCCCGTCGTATGACGTGTCTGTCAGTCCTCGTACCAACCTGTAATACGCTGTTTGTTGTTTACACCCCGATTACCTTGGTTGCGATGCTTAACGATGAGAACGAAAGCCAGAGAGTGGTTTGTTAGTGACGTCACACACAGGTTTCCGTGATTACGACAGAGCTGCTCTTTTAGTGACGTCATAAACTGGAATTAAGTGAGAGGAAAGTCGGCCTATGCGCGCACGTGCGCTGTAGCACGTAATCTGTGATTCCGTTACTGCCTTCAGAGTTCTGTTTTATTTCCGGCTGCGCTACGGCGTATGTGTATGTCGAATATGGATTGAACTGGAGCAGTAGTAATGCACATGTGTTTTGTAATTATGTAATTAAACATATGTCAAGGGAATATTGTTTTCCTTTCCATTGTAAATATTTATTTTATTACGAATAAACTGTCGATTAACCACTGTGTACCGGTACGTCTTTTTGACTGGTAAACCCACTGTGTACCGGTCCGTCTTTTTGACTGGTAAACCCACTGTGTACCGGTCCGTCTTTTTGACTGGTAAACCCACTGTGTACGGTCCGTCTTTTTGACTGGTAAACCCACTGTGTACCGGTCCGTCTTTTTGACTGGTAAACCCACTGTGTACCGGTCCGTCTTTTTGACTGGTAAACACACTGTGTACCGGTCGTCTTTTTGACTGGTAAACACACTGTGTACCGGTCCGACTTTTTGACTGGTAAACACACTGTGTACGGTCCGTCTTTTTGACTGGTAAACACACTGTGTACCGCTCGTCTTTTTGACTGGTAAACACACTGTTTCGTAATAGGCCTATATAATATTATATGAATGGGAGGACCATAATTGTAAATCGTAGCCAGGTGTGGAAATTTCAGATTGTAACGTTGGGGATGGTGTGAGGTCACACGAGTTATTGTAATTGTTTATTGTTGAACAATTGAAGTTAAATATGATCTTTTTCTGTTCCATGAGATATGTTCCATTTTTTTAACATAAAAATCGCCATGTTTGAGCAATTTTTAGGAGAAGAAAATGTATTGTAATGACTTCATTATTCCTCATGAATCAAGAAACGGCTGATGAAAGACGGGGTGGATTAACGTTTGAATATTACATTAATCCTCTCATATGCTGGGTCTGTGCCTGCGACGGTTACAGTTATTATGATACTCTATACAAACAGCAGCTGGAAATGAAGAGGAATAAACTGACTGAACCGAAATTAAGGAAAGTACTCTATAAATCTCACAGCGGGGTAGCACTCTGAAGGAACCAAAGCTTACCAAAGTACAGAAGCAAGAGAATTGGTTCTGTAAATGTATGCGAGGAGATCTCTATGAGAGACACGATACAATGAATGAGGCGCAGACCTTGGGTAGGTGCATGAAGACTGCGCGGGCAAAGCCGAAGACAAAACTGTACCAATGTTGCGAGTATCATCGCAAGAAATAATCTCCAGCTTAGTCTTAAGGTGATTCATCCCTGTTGTGTTTTTTAGTATCACATTTTAATCTCCAGCTGTTTTAGCTTTGAAACCTTATTCTCTCTATCCCATATTCCTCATTTCAATTTTAAGTTTGATAATGCTTATATTATTGCAAAGTTGTACTTCTTGTGCCTGTATCAGATAATTGTTTTGTGACCTTGTTACTTATTCAGATTTGTATCTTTGGTATTTTTACACTGGTCAATGCATTTTTTTTTTAATTTGGTTTTTTATTGTGTGTACACTTCCACACGTAACCAGACATACAATAAGTGCTGATTACTGTTCTGTATAAAGCGACAGTAAAGTTTACGGTACGTTAGTCCATTCTAAGAATATGGTAATTCGGTTTAGGAGTACATGTTCTTATGTTCGACCTAGTGCAATACTTTACATTTCCGCAGCCAGTTTTTCCCATCCATTCGCACGATACCAACCAAACACAGTCTGAGTTGCATGGTTCACATCAAGACGCTCCACGTTATTAAGCTCTGCATATCTTTAATATTAAAATACAATTTTCAGAACACAACGCGTGGCATGATGTGTGCAAACAATTATATATGATAATTTAACAAATACCTAGCCGATTTCTGTGGTGAAATTTTCAATTCCTTTCTGTCACTAACTGTGTTTTAGGGTACCTTCCAACAGATAACATAGGACAGTTATGTACAAAATTTATACTTGAAGCAGCGAAGAATGCTAGAACTGGGCAACTGCAGAACAAAATGTTATGCAAAGAATGTTGCTGATTTCTACTGCGCTTCGGTAAATACAGAATTGGTCACAAAGTTATCCATGAATAATTGGATTGCAATAAAAATAAGACCCACACGCTGTACTTTTCTTGCAGCCAAATTCCACAGCCTATATACAGGGTGGTGCAAAAGTCATTTTATACACGATGTTTGACATGCTGCCTCTACTCTCAGGTGATTTTTACGCTAACCTGTACATCTGTACAATAATTCTCCGTATTATCCAAAATCGTCGCAAGGAAAGCATTTTTCATTTCAGGGTCGTCATCTTCGCTGTCATCATATAAATTCTTTTCCCTTTTGTCACTGTCCTTTTCCGATGAAGTAACATCCAACTGCTTCTTCACCTTCCTCTTGCAGACCTTGATCTTTTGTTCTGTGTTTTTGTCGGAGATCCGCTATTTTCCAGAAACATTTTACTCTTTCTTCTCATTTTTCGTTCTCTTCCTTTTAAAATTTTCTTCTGTGGTGTTTCGGTGAACTTAATGAGCGCTGTTTGTATCTTTCTCGTTTCTATTGACCTGTGGCCCCGGTAATGGAGAAATAGCTTCATCCGCCACTGTAAATGGGCAGACATCAGGATGATGCAGCCTGTGTCTCTGAAGCGTTGAGGCTGAGAGGTCTGTGAAAGAACTGACAAAGATGTGTAGCCTCGAGTGTCTTTTGTTGGTCATTGTTATTTGACTAGCAGAAGCTTTTCGTTGTGTTTCTGCGACCTTGCTGGTGCCAGAAAATATGCTGAAAATGTGTTACGATTTAAGAGGTACATTCCAGCGACTTTGGACCCAGAAATTCCATTTTCTATTAAGGCTACTTAGGAATATGCGCTGTTGTAAACACCAGCAAAATCATAGGGGTCGTCTTCATCATGTGCATTGTCTTCGTAAACAGCACATTCCCTATATGATGGACATTTTGGTGGTCTACAGAAAGTGACATCCAAGGGCTTAAATACGTTTAATGAGTGAGACAGCGCAGAAGCCATCATTACGCCCTTTTCTGCAAAACAGGTGATGCGGCAGGCTTATGTGGCTGTTACGATTGACCAGTGTTGAAAGAATAAGGTTTTCTGTTCGTGTTTTATCTAATGAGACACAGAGGTGGAGAGCACAACTGTTAAATAATAAATGGCTACGCAGAAATGAAGAAATAGCATACAAGAAAATAATCAGCTGTAATAAGATTATAGAATTAAAAAAAATTGGTAAATGTTTATACAAAGTAAAATACAAGGAGGAAAATGACGTGACCAAAACGGTAAAGGTCTAGAGGAAACAGAGAACAGGATTTATAATTAGAATATGTGTATATACACTTACATGTACACGTGACCGTAGATAGTAAGTACTTGAGATACGCTGTAGCCAGCGGTATTATAAATAGTGGACACACATACACTGTTTTAATACTAATTGCTACTTGCAAAACCCCGGTGACATTAGTTACATCCAAAGACACAAACGAAATTCAACTAATAAATTTGAATTTGTCTCAGGTTTCATAATTCACATGAAATGTTGTAACTGACATCACCAAAAATCCAACCTAGTAAAGAAACCATGTGGTGCGAACTCACCACAACATTATAGCTAAGTACGTAGGTAATCCTAATTGGTTGCTAGTAGGGATGTGCTTCTATAAGTAAATGCTGAGATAACGAAGTAATGTTCATAGCAGGGCAAAGTCAGAACATAAAGACAGGTCATACATCCTTTGAAACTGTGGCAGAATTCAGATATTAGTAACCGTAATACATAAAAATCACATTCATAAATAAATTAAGCGGAAATTGAATGCCGGGAATACGTCCTGCCATTGTGTCCAGAATCTTTTTTCTTCCAGTTTGCTTTCCAACTATATGAAGCTTAATACAGGGCATACACAAAAGAATGGTGCGGTATCAAAAGTGAATTCTTTTGAAACCGCACCATTCTTTTGTGTATGCCCTGTATATACAGAACTACAATTTTGTCTGTTGTTTTGTATGGGTGTGAAACTCGATTTCGCTCATTGAGGGTGGAACATAGGCTGAGGGTGTTCGAGGACAGGGTGCTGAGGGGGACACTTGGTCCTAAGGGGGACGCGGTAACGGGGGAGAGAAAATTGCACAGTGAAGAGCTTCATGATCTATACTGCTGACCGAATATAATTCTGGTAATAGGGGTGAAATTAGACGAGGAAAGCTGGCACGATCAGGTGCCAATGGCACGATCAGGTGCCAATGGCACGATCAGGTGCCAATGGCACGATCAGGTGCCAATATCATTATAAAAAGTCGTGAAGGCAGAGTAACCATATTGTGGAATGGAAAGTGCAAAGTGACAGAACCATCACTAACCATCAACCGAACATCACAATCCGACATAGTGAAAAAGGAACATTTTTGGCAATTTCAGGAGACAGAAATGTGAAAAAGAGCCAATAATATTTTAAAATATAAAGACCTTACACTAGAAATACAGCTCATGTGGAATGTAAAACAACTGGAATGCCAGTAATAACGGGGGCAGCTGGAACTATCTTAAAATCATTCAGAAAATACCGGAGGAACATGCGTGGAAAGCAGGACATCAAGCAACTACACAAAACAGCCATATTGGCACTGCACATGTACTGCGGAAAGTACTAGTGTAAATGTACAGAACGTTTGTCGTGGGAAATAGCACTACGTGTACCGCAAATTGTAACCACACAATAGTTGCAACATTTCGTGCCTTAGAAACGTGGTTTGTTTCAGGTATATAATTGTAAATACGGTGCATAAAGGTGATTAATAATAATAATAATAATAATAATAATAATAATACGGACGTGAAATTAAAAATCAGTGCTTTAAAGAAGTAGATTTCGATTTGTGTTCAGAACTCCTATTTCACATTTATTTTGTCTCCCGTAATTTATTCTTTGTGATTACGCTAATGAACTAGTTTCAGGGTCCATAAAAGTTGGAAACGAAGTAGCCTGTTTGTGCAGCTACACAGTTTTTTGTTTTAGTTTGTATTCTTCTGACTTCAATCTTGTTGTTATAGCAATTATTTTGTATGTACATTGATACTTATCTTGCAAGGATACCATTGCAATGACTTTACCAATACTGAGTGTCTGATCGTATACACATAACGGCCGATTAAATGTACCATGGATTATACATTTGTAATTTACCCTTCTCGACTTCCCCTATTTTATTAGTATCACTATGTACAGGTTGTTATCCACTGACAGACTTTTATGAACAGGATAATGAGACTTCCGTTTCCATAAAAGATGTTGAATAACTTGTGTAGCTGAGTGATTATTGACTGCTCAAGAATATGTATCGTCTGTGGACGTCGTAGTTATGCTCGTTACTTCAGCGCTGTAGTAAGGCATGACGCCTGCTCAGAAGTGATACAAACTTCACAGCTGCAGACAGCTTGACCCTGTAGAATGAACTAAACGGCGTGGATGTATATTTGTACGAATTGTAATACATCAGTGCATGAGAACATAGAGACCGGAATTTCGTTTGTAGGCGCGTTCGCACATTTTCGGAAAGCGACTATTAGCTTCGTCATGTCTGTCGGTCTGCCCGCATGGAAGAAATCGGCTCACACATGACGGATTTTCTTAAATTTTGTATTTGGAATTTCTATTAAAATATGTTCAGAGGGTTCAGGTTAGGTTAAAACTTGACAAAAATATCGCACAATTTAGATGAGGACCTAAATACGTTTACTAGGAATCTTCCTGAATTCTTCGTGGTGTAGGAAAAGTTTTGGATAATCACTGTAGAAAATATCAAAACGCATTTAAGGCAAAGCACATTTTTTCGAAAATTTCGCGTTTACAGCATAATTAATTAAGACATAATTCTGAGATTATTCGTCCTGTGCTACAATAACAGTAAAACCAATCACTCGTCTGTCGAACACAATTTTGTATTTAAAATTCTTGAAATCAGCTACATGTGCACGATTCGGCTTATGATCAAGCTGTAAATATGGCTGAATGTAAGAAATAACAAGATAACATTTACAACCTGGTTATTAAATACGTACAGAGTCTGATGCTTGAGGCAGTTTATTATATTTACACGTTCTAATGATTTGCACATAACTATATTTCGTCATTGCTGGTGCAGATAAACTCATTCATAGGATATCCAGTGTGTGTGTGTGTGTGTGTGTGTGTGTTGTGTGTGTTTTGATTTCTACGTCGATATTTGAGGGTTTTGTATTTATATCAAGTCACTTTACCGTTCAGAGCATTTTAAATCATACCAATTTACAATTACGTTTAATCTCTTACGATGTAGGCCTGCATTACACAAATCTAATGGGGTTTGTATGTATTTCTTTCTTCATAATATCCAACGAATACGTCTCTTCAAGTTTTCTGTAATGGAAAGGGTTCAGTTTCTCAGCATTTTGAAACACAAGAATAAGGTCAAGGTACCCCAAAATTACTTGATATTCGTATTCATATCGATACTTCGCCTCCCCGTCATGTCAACGTATTATGTCATTACCACTCACAACGTACATATAATAGCGAATGAATTAGACATTGAATTTCAGATTTTATATAGCTGAGGGATTTTTTAACTGAAACTTTCGAATAACTGTAATTGCATTTTCGGTTTATGTTATTAGTCGGACACATTGCATATGTATGCAGTCAGTTGCAATGTCACCTCACACCGCAGCACACACATTGCATATGTATGCAGTCAGTTGCAATGTCACCTCACACCGCAGCACACACATTACATATGTATGCAGTCAGTTGCAATGTCACCTCACACCGCAGCACACACATTGCATATGTATGCAGTCAGTTGCAATGTCACCTCACACCGCAGCACACACATTGTGCCATATATGGCCAGTGCTGTAAGTATGGCCAGTGCTGTAAATATGGCCAGTGCTGTAAATATGGCCACTGCTGTAAGTATGGCCAGTGCTGTAAATATGGCCAGTGCTGTAAATATGGCCAGTGCTGTAAATATGGCCAGTGCTGTAAATATGGCCAGTGCTGTAAATATGGCTAGTGCTGTAAATATGGTCATTGCTGTAAATATGTCCAGTGCTGTAAGTATGGTCAGTGCTGTAAGTATGGCCAGTGCTGTAAATATGGCCAGTGCTGTAAATATGGCCAGTGCTGTAAATATGACCAGTGCTATAAATATGGCCATTGCTGTAAATATGGCCAGTGCTGTAAGTATGGCCATTGCTGTAAATATGGCCACTGCTGTAAGTATGGCCAGTGCTGTAAATATGGCCAGTGTGTAATATGGCCAGTGCAGGTAAATATGCATGCGTAAATATGTACTTGTCGCTGTAAATTATGGTCCATCCATGTATAAATATGTCGCAGATGTGAATTGTATTTCAGTGCTTATAAGTGATGGCCGATACTGTAAATTGATGGCATGCTTATTAATATGGACCAGTGCTGTAAATGGCCAGTGCTGTTAAATATACCAGTGCTATATATGGCCATGCTGTAATATGGCCATGCTGTAAGTATGGCCAGTGCTGTAAATATGGCCAGTGCTGTAAATATGGCCAGTGCTGTAAATATGGCCAGTGCTGTAAATATGGCAGTGCTGTAAATATGGCCAGTGCTGTAAATATGTCCAGTGCTGTAAGTATGGTCAGTGCTGTAAGTATGGCCAGTGCTGTAAATATGGCCAGTGCTGTAAATATGGCCAGTGCTGTAAAATATGGCCAGTGCTGTAAATATGACCAGTGCTATAAATATGGCCATTGCTGTAATATGGCCAGTGCTGTAAGTATGGCCAGTGCTATAAATATGACCAGTGCTGTGGGTTGATTATATGACCAGTGCTGTAAGTATGGCCAGTGCTGTAAATATGGCCAGTGCTGTAAATATGGCAGTGCTGTAAATATGGCCAGTGCTGTAAATATGGCAGTGCTGTAAATATGGCAGTGCTGTAATATGGGCAGTGCTGTAAATATGGCAGTGCTGTAAATGTGGCAGTGCTGTAAATATGGCCAGTGCTGTATAGATCGTTGGCGTGCTAGTAGGCGCTGCCATAACACACTTTCACAGCCTCTCAACAGACGTCACCATTATGTTACGACCATCGAGCAGCTTGCCTTTAGTGTGGTTCTCGCCAACTTCGCGGCACTGCGTGCTGCCAAAGGCCGTTTTAGTGACAGGACAACAGAAAGACCGAGCATCTGCTTTTAAGAACGAAAGTAATATATCGTTATTCTTCATAAACAGAAACTATTTTAATTTTCCTAGATATATGTGTGATGGCAATTCTGAATAAAGCAGCGAAATGCATCAAGAACAAATAAGACGCATAAACGGAAAGTTGAGGGGCGTTCGCGTAACCATTTTTGCCGTGGAAAAGATATAACTATTATATATCATGAGTGTGTGTTTGTAGCCTTAGTTACCCAGCATGCAAAGCGCATGCGCCGTATTATATTGTCATCTCTGGCCTGTCTGGCTCTACCATATTTTTCCACATTATCTCATAAACGGCAACATTTTCGTTAAAAGGTTATTGAAAATAAAATGTGTGTTTTGATTTTCTCTACAAATTTTGTCTGAAACACTTGTAATTTTATGAAGAATTAAGCGAGATATTGTCATAAATGTACATATGCCTTCGTTTAAAGTACCCGTGATTTTTTCAGATTTAAAACTTGCATTTTCTCGACAGATTTCCGAAAAATACTGAAATATCAAATTTTAAGAAAACCGTCCACTGGGAGCCGATTTGTTCCATGCGGACGGACGTACGGACTGACAGACATGACGAAGCTAATAGTCGCTTTTCGCAATTTTACGAACGCGCCTAAAAATTAAGACTTTGCTTAGAGCTGAACAGGACGGTACATATCTCTACTGTTATGTAGTGGTATAATTGGATTTTATGTCACTCTGTGTGAGGTCTCTTTATGTCACTCTGTGTGAGGTCTCTTTATGTCACTCTGTGTGAGGTCTCTTTATGTCACTCTGTGTGAGGTCTCTTTATGTCACTCTGTGTGAGGTCTTTTTATGTCACTCTGTGTGAGGTCTCTTTATGTCACTCTGTGTGAGGTCTCTTTATGTCACTCTGTGTGAGGTCTCTTCATGTCACTCTGTGTGAGGTCTCTTTATGTCATTCTGTGTGAGGTCTCTTTATGTCACTCTGTGTGAGGTCTCTTTATGTCATTCTGTGTGAGGTCTCTTTATGTCACTCTGTGTGAGGTCTCTTTATGTCACTCTGTGTGAGGTCTCTTTATGTCATTCTGTGTGAGGTCTCTTTATGTCACTCTGTGTGAGGTCTCTTTATGTCATTCTGTGTGAGGTCTCTTTATGTCACTCTGTGTGAGGTCTCTTTATGTCACTCTGTGTGAGGTCTCTTTATGTCACTCTGTGTGAGGTCTCTTCATGTCACTCTGTGTGAGGTCTCTTTATGTCATTCTGTGTGAGGTCTCTTTATGTCACTCTGTGTGAGGTCTCTTTATGTCACTCTGTGTGAGGTCTCTTTATGTCACTCTGTGTGAGGTCTCTTTATGTCACTCTGTGTGAGGTCTCTTTATGTCACTCTGTGTGAGGTCTCTTCATGTCACTCTGTGTGAGGTCTCTTTATGTCATTCTGTGTGAGGTCTCTTTATGTCACTCTGTGTGAGGTCTCTTTATGTCATTCTGTGTGAGGTCTCTTTATGTCACTCTGTGTGAGGTCTCTTTATGTCACTCTGTGTGAGGTCTCTTTATGTCATTCTGTGTGAGGTCTCTTTATGTCACTCTGTGTGAGGTCTCTTTATGTCATTCTGTGTGAGGTCTCTTTATGTCACTCTGTGTGAGGTCTCTTTATGTCACTCTGTGTGAGGTCTCTTTATGTCACTCTGTGTGAGGTCTCTTCATGTCACTCTGTGTGAGGTCTCTTTATGTCATTCTATGTGAGGTCTCTTTATGTCATTCTGTGTGAGGTCTCTTTATGTCATTCTGTGTGAGGTCTCTTTATGTCATTCTGTGTGAGGTCTCTTTATGTCATTCTGTGTGAGGTCTCTTTATGTCAATTCTGTGGAGGTCTCTTTTCGCCAGAGACAAGAAGGAACCCACAATTGCAGGTTACATGACCAGAACCTTAGTCATATAACGTGCACTGGTTGAATAAACTATAGCCGCAGCCACAGCAGACGAAGCTTGACGCAAATTGCAGCGTTGCCAGATGCCACATACGGTATCGGCACAGCGAAGCCCAGGTTCTGCACCCTAACAACTAACATTACTAGTCCTGAATTGCATAGCTCTTTGTGCTTGTCTCAGTTGAGAGCAGTTGGAAGTAGTGTGTATTCACTTCTGTATAAATATATTGTTATTCCTTGAAGTTTTGTTTGGTTTGTTTCATGCTACCTTAGTTTGTAGACTCGTACCTTTGGCGGTATAGATGTGCCAATAATGGGACCTTAGCCCAGGCTTCAGTGGCTGTGGCAGAGCTATAATTTCAAGAGTCTAGAAGGATTTACACAGACACACATACAAACAGTACGGTGATTGTTTACACGTATTTATGTACCGACGTGCATGGCAGCATGTCTCAGTATGTGAGGGGTGAATGGTCTGAAGAAAGCTTACAAAAGCTGTGTCAGCCGTTTTGAGTAGAGAGTTATCCACAAACTTTGCTGCCAAGATGTACGGTATTTCAGGGATAATTTCACAGCATTACGTTGTTCAGAATAAACCAGTGAAATGTAACCTTGGCCGTATACTTATTTTGTTCGGAGCATCACGAGGCAGCTCTGTGTCGACGCATAATAAGATTGGCAAAAAGAAACAGGCTTTCTTCTTACTTCAAAGGTGTTCAGTTCATGTGTGTTCCGATTCTGTGAGGGCCATAATGCAAAAATTGTTTCTCTGAAGTCAGCAGACACGCGGGGCGTGTTATTGGTTACAAGTTTTTTTTTTCTCGAATTCCAAAATTGCACAGATAGAATTACAAAGCTTGAAACTCGCATGTGCCAAAAACTAAACCGTATATTGTGAAAAACTCTTCTGATAAACTCAAAGAATTACTAGTGTGATTTCAGGCTTCCACAGCAATGTTGATGAGATCTGCGCTCTTCTTGACCCTTGAAGATGGGACGGATAGGTTGTCCCGAAACGTCGGTAAAGGATTACCACTCGACGCTGCGTAATTTTCCAGAAGAGCGCAGATATAAATTACTAGTGTGATTTATTGCCATGCAGAAGCCGTACAGTGTTTAGTGTTGGCGAAAAACGGATGCGGGTTAACTCTTCACAAAGAAGCCGCAGTGCTAGCCCTAAAGGGAGCAAAAATTTCGCATTGTTGTCCAGCAAAGGGAGAAAGTTTTAGTAGTTTGATGTGGAATATGCAATGGGGACTACAGTACTAATCCTAATACTGTTTAAGGGCAAGTGAGTGAGATATGAATGTGTAAATAATTCGCCCCCAGACTCTTTATGTCACGTGACCGCCGCAGCGTTCTTCAGTTGGGTTTATCATTTTTCAAATTACAAAGTGGCCGAGCCATGTTGGATTACTTTGATGGTGATGTAGCACACGCTGCTTCAGTGTTTGATGTCGCACTATTTTGACTTCCTAGCAGTAAGCACATGAACTGCCAACCCACGTGCAAATCTCTGTTAGAGCCTTGAAGTATTATTGGGATGAACATGTGCTACTGTGTTGGAATTAGAACATAGATAGAGCATTTGAAAAGCAAAAAAGGCGGTCTAATGTTCACTGATGTCAGGGATGAACTTATATCCCCCTCGAATATCAAAAGTGGTTTTAGAGCAACTGGATTTTATCCATGTGATACGTGTGCCGTTCCAAGTGAGGCGTTTTCTCCTGACATATTTACCCAAGAACCATCAAGGACCAAACTGTAAAATCTCATTCAGCTTTTTCTGACGGGTCGTACACTAATGTCGTACACTAACGCCGTACACTAATGTCGTACACTAACGTCGAACACTAACGTCGAACATCCTGAGCCATCGGGGACACTAACACTAACCTTAATACATCGGACGACAGTTTTGTCTAGTTACAGCGAAGAACACAATTTACTTCACTTCCTCCATCCCCTAGACAAAACCCTGTTGTTTCAGTTTTTCATATGCCCTTGTGATGACTGGAATTCGTTATGTGAACTGGGATTTTTTAATTATTGAAGGGCCCCGCAGCAGATGCTACGCACGCACCGCAGCCTTAAGACTTATTGTGCAACCCTGTGGTGAAGATGAAGTTTTTTCTGCTTTTCCATTTTAATGGAGCACCGGTGGAATGAAATTTACAGGGAAAACCGAAGTACTGGGGGAAAAACCTGTTCCCTGTGCCACTTTTTCCGCCTCAAATCCCAAGTGGATCGACCCGGGATCGAAGCCGGTTCTCCGGGGTGAGAGGCCGGCGACTAACCGCCTGAGCCATGACACGGCCCATGAACTGGGGTTAGAGTGAGAGAATGGTATATGTCAGTTGTTTGTATCACATAACGACACAGTTTTGTGTGGGTGCTTGTAGAGTGTAGGATGGTGAGACGGTCGGCCGCCAGTTGGTGACAGTATCTTGTGTGTATTAATGAAAGTTCTTGTGTTTATGTAGTGAGTAATTACTCCTTGTGTTTGCCAACCCACGGCTATCATATATGCAATCTAATCATTTCTTGAATTATAAGCTAACCGCTCGGCTGATAAGTTCAGAGATTTCCCACCACCATCTGGGGTCACGACACATTTACATTAAATTGTATACAGCAGAGGAGGAACGTTGTCAGCATCTGAAAAGCAAAAAAAGAACTGCAAGACAAATTGTATCGGTAATATGTAGACTTCCCGTCCAACACAACTATTCATTTATTGCAATACAGCTACATTTTCAGTCCACTTATAGTACCGTCATCAGGCTGTCAAATAAAAACTTTTTAAAAAGGCAAAAATGCATACAATGTACGCACTTTTTTCTTTGTGTGATCTCATACAGTATAAAATTTAACTGTATTTTGTTGTGTCATCTAGTAGATTTTGTAGACAGAATCATCTATGTTAAAAACCATTATTCTAAAAACATCTACTTTGGGCAATATGTGCGGTTTTTTACAGTTAGTGTTTCCATATTTTTAAGTTCAAACCATGTGTAAGTCTGAATAATAATAAGACCTTGATACCCAAAGGAGAAAAATGGAAATACGTGAACTTCAATCCAACGCCACCAAAGGTTAGAGGTTTATTTAAATTTCATACAATGGACGCCCCAATTAGGCCTATAATCAACTGGCAGAATGCGCCAGCCTGTAAACTGGCAAGATTCGTTATCAAATGTTTAGGATTTTACATCCCCTTCCCCTCTACATTTTACACCCCCTCCTACATTTTACATCCCCCTCCCCTCTACATTTTACACCCCCCTCCCTCTACATTTTACATCCCCCTCCCCTCTACATTTTACACCCCCTCCCTCTACATTTTACATCCCCTCCCCTCTACATTTTACACCCACTCCCTCTACATTTTACATCCCCCTCCCCTCTACATTTTACACCCCCTCACTCTACATTTTACATCCCCCCCTCTACATTTTACACCCCCTCCCTCTACATTTTACATCCCCTCCCCTCTAAATTTTACACCCCCTCCCCTCTACATTTTACATCCCCTCCCTCTACATTTTACGTCCCCCTCCCCTCTACATTTTACATCCCCTCCCTCTACATTTTACGTCCCCCTCCCCTCTACATTCGGTGTTACAAATACTCTAGCATTAATAGCGACATACAAGAAATATCTTCTGACGAAGATCTAAAACTGGCACTGTTCGATATTTCAAACATGTATACCAACATCCCGACAAGTGAATGCTTCTGAATTTGAATGTAGATATGTTTACAACATAAATACTTCGGTTGGCCACATTATCTGCCTAGTGCAGGTAATACGGCCAAAAGCATACCTTTCAACACATGTTTATTTCTGGCGCACATGATAAACGACTAAGTTCATGATATTTGTTGATATACTCGTAACTAAATGAGTTCTGTAGTGTTGCATGTATCGCTTTTGTTTTAAAACACTTCTAACATGACGAAAGAAGTTACAGACTCTTAGCATGGCCATATTCCTTTCAAGAACTTGCTAACATTTCTTTTGTTTTGTAAGTATACTTTAATTCCTTTCATATTTTTATTAAGCATATCGAAATGTTTGTTTTTAAATTGCATGAATAAACTTAATTCACTTCTGATATTTATGATATAGATGGCGAAACATTTCCCTCTGGAACAGATTCGGTCACTGTTATCTGCTTTAATACAGGAAGCTGTTTATGCTTACGTGAGATGCTGTGTTCCTTGTGACTGGATTTCAGTGCTCTCTGAAGGTCGCCATTGTGGTAAGTCGGCCATGATTGTTATGCCCATTTACATCAACACATGTTTTCACCTTATCTTTGCTAAACACACGTGCCTCAGTGTATTAATTAATCCTTACGCCCTGTGTTACGAATTACGGTGGCAACTGCGCATGCGCGTGGTAATGTTCATAGTGATTGTAACATGTCTGATAGCGTTATTTAATGTAGTCCTAGAACTGTTTAATTGCTTGTAAGCAACAGTCTGACGCTGATAATGAACATACACATACGGGCATTATGCCAACATACATAAGAAGAAGCTAATAGTGGCGCACTTAGTAGTCAGGCTTCATGTATTTTCTATAAATCGAAGGTTTATTACCATGTTAAAAAAACCTGGTCACTTTTTTTTAAATATTAAGCTTTATTTTCTTTGTTGGTTTAATACATCGAGACTCTTCTTACAGGTATCAAGTTGTTCCTTACACCAACTTCCTTTGAATTAAAAAATGGTACACTCAAGTGACTGTGATGTATACAATACCTAGATGTGTAGCTGTAGTGAAAAGTAGGTTGTAGCACCCAAAAAAAACACTACCATCAAAGTCGCTCTATTTAGAGCAGCATATGTTTAGTCCGTTTGTGTTTATATCGCCTATACATGTCCATAAGGTCATGGAGAGAGTAGTTTCCTATGTCGCCAATCAGTGGATTCGGATGATACAGGCAGTGGGTATAAAACCTCTCTGCAAGATGATGGACACATGTTTGAAGAACGTCAACTCCTAAGGTACTATGGAGGAGGGGGATGGGAGTGTTACGAGGAGAGTTCGAGATAACCCGTAAACATTTGTTTTGTACTGTTTGAAGGGTGCGAAAGTTTGTAGCGCTGGTTGAACACCAGACTGGGGCCGCGTATGTTAGTGTAGATCTGATAGAAGCCCGGTACAGCTGAAGCTTTGTGTTCACTGTTAGCGTGGAATCCCTGGCTAGGAGGGGAAATATGTTCGCCAAGTAGCCTAGCGCAGTGTGAGACGTTCTCCTGATGTGCGTTGTGAAGGTAAGAGTAGGAGTTAAATGTAGTCCCAAGTACTTGACTTCAGTTGACCATGGGATCTCCTGTTCATCTATACAGAGTCTTGCAGGGGGTAGTGGCCTTCTCTTGGTGAAAATGATAGCTTCCGTCTTGGTGGTGTTTACCCGGAGCCGCCATCTCGTAAAGTACTTTATGATCCGGTCCACTGCTATGTTGAGCCTGCGAGTGATAGTATCCGTGCGCCAGGACTGCGTGAGTAGTGCTGTATCGTCTGCATAGAGAGCCAGTTGGACATGTGGGATGCGTGGAATATCAGATATGTATAACGTAAAAAGAATGGGAGATAGGACAGCTCCCTGCGGGAGCCCGGCTAGTTGTATTCTACTGGAAGAAGGTGCTCCGTCTACGACCACCACAAATGATCGGTCTGTGAGGTATGAATGGAGAAAGGCGATTAGATATGCCGGGAAGTTGTATTTGATGAGTTTGTGGAGCAGACCCCGGGTCCATACTGTATCGTACGCCTTTTCTATATCCAACAGTACCATACCCGTATGTTTGTTGATATTATACCCATGCGTGATGTGGTCAACAATTCGTGCCAGTTGCGCAACGGTTGAATGACGTTTTCGGAAACCGAATTGCTCATTCGGAATAAGACTATTCCTACGTGCATATCCGTCCAGGCGTTTTAATATCACCCGTTCCAGTAGTTTGCTCAGTGCGCTAAGGAGGCTGATTGGTCTGTATGAGGCTGGGTTAGCTGGAGGCTTCTGATGCTTCCGGATGGCTATAACTTTGGCCTGTTTCCATGTCCTCGGGAAATGGCCGAGGGTCAATGCGGAGTTAAATAATGAGGCCAGATGACTTATTGTGGCTGTAGGAAATTGACGCATCAAGTTGGGTGTTATTCCGTCCTCACCCGGGGCCGTGCGGCGTTTAAGGGATGAGATATATCTTCGTATTTCCGTGATGCTGACGTGAGGAAAGTCTGAGACGCCGAGCCTATGTCGTTTGATAAACGTATGAAGCACACGATCCACTCCTCTAGAGTGGGGCGTAGATTCCATCGGTATTGTTTGACTGTGAATGCGCTCAAACCTGTCGGCGAGTATTTCTGCTTTGTCTGCAGCTGTGTATATCTGCACTCCGTTGTCGAACAAGGGCGGGATGGGGGCGGGTGGTTTTTGAAAGTATCTCACTATTTTCCATAATGTCGCTTTTTGTGGATGTAGTGTTCCCAGAAAAGTGGTCCACTTTTCATTTTGATACCTTTGAAGGAGGGCTGCGACCAGCCGGTTGATGATGGAGAGAAGTATAGCAAACACCTGTAGTCGAGATCTCTGAAATCGCCGGCGGATGTAGGTTCGGAACTTCACAATCGCTCCGATGGACGGTGGGAAACAGATATGCTGCCGTTTGATTTCTTTCCTCGGTATAGCTGCAGCCGCCGCCTGTAATACCGATGCCGTAAAGTAGTGTACTGCCCTGTCGAGATCTGTATCATTGCGGATGTGGGGGCGTTGAGCGAGAAAGTGGTTTAACCGTGAGCGGTAAAGAGGCCAGTTTGCTTGTCCATAATCCAGGACCGTTCGATGCTCTTTTGTCCTATGATGGACACGTAGTTTACACACTACCGGGTTGTGATCTGATGATAATGCCGGTATGGAGTGGGGTGTCGACATGTGGCACCCTCGTGATAGGGCAATATCAAGGACACTGCTCTGCCCCCGTGGATGCACATATGTAGGGAGTTCCGGGGGATAGATTGTCACCGATCGTTCTATACAGTAGTCCAGCAGTACTCTACCGTTCCTGTTTGTTGTGGTACAGTTCCAAGCCGGGTGTTTACTATTGAAATCGCCAAGGAGGACGACCGGGCTTTCGTTGGAGAAAACTGTCTCCAGATCTTCGCGGCAGAGCGTATTGCCTGGAGGATTGTACCCCGAGACGATCAGTATCCGCTGTCGCTGTGGAAGATGGATATATACCGCCACCGTTTCTAGTGTTGTTGTGTCAGGTAGAATAAAGTGGTCGTGCCTTACGCAGTGTTTTACGAGTAGCATGACTCCTCCCCCGTGTTGATTCCTATCTGTCCGATAGATGTTGAATCCAGGGGCAGAGAATTTGCGTTTTGTATTGAGTTTTGTTTCACAGACGGCTGCCACATCGATATTATGGAGATTTAAGAAGTGCAATAACTCTGTTTTTCTCAGTGCGATGGAATTTGCGTTCCAGTGTAGTAGTCTTAGATTTCGGCTTACGGAGATTGCGTAAAGAACCCCATTATGGTGTCTACGATGATCAGTGTTTTATCCATCGGGTTTTGTGCGGCCTGAAGTTGATTTGCCAGCGTTCGCAGAGCTACACATACCCGTTGTAGATTCAGTGTGGAGAGAATCGATTTGAGAGATTCGATTATCGAAGGTAATGTTTGGGTGTCCTGTGGACTAGGTTGTTTTGATGTCACTTGAGCCCAAGTTGGAGCTTGGCGTTTTGCCTCGGGTGGAAGTCGAAGCGGCGGAAACTGCGATTGCGTCAGTGGTTGGTGATTGGTTCTGGTCGATGGACGAGGCAGTCGGCGGTTTCGCGATTCCAGTTGTTTAATGTACACCGGACATCCCGTATGATTCGCCGGATGTTCCCCTCCGCAGTTCACGCATTTGGGTGGGGCTGTAGCTGGCTTCTGGCAGTCCTGCGTTGAATGTGATTTGTCGCATTTGACGCATCTGGTTGGACGGCCACAGTATGCAGAAGAATGACCAAACTGTTGACACTTAAAGCATTGTTGGATCGGTCTCGGATTTTTGTACTTATCCCATTGGACGATACAGTGACATACGTTTGTGATCTTATACACTTCACGGAGGTCCGTGCCGGTCTGGAAAGTGACTATAAACACAGGATATTTATGTTGAACCTGCGCCGTTGACTTATCCGTTCGGACAATTTGCCTTATTTTTTCCACTTTTAGGTTTTTAAGTTCCAGCTCTTGCTGAATTTCCTCCACTTCGACTGTAGGCGGCACCCCCTTCAGGGCCACTCTCGGTTGTACCTCCGTTGGAAGTGGGTACGTGTGATATGCTAAATTAGCCTTTTTAATTTCTTGAAGTAGGATGTTATAGTCTCCTTCTGTTTTCGTGTATAGTAATAACCTATTTAACTTGGCTTTTACTTCTACAGGTGCTGTTAGTTTTTCATTTAATGTTTTGAGTGTGGTTGTATGATGGGTCAGATAACTATACAGGACTATTGGAGGAATCCTGGACTTACGTTTTGGGGTTGAAGTCACTGAGTCGGTGTTCTCTGTTTCGGAGGCACTGTCTGATAAAACTTCGAAGTAGTTAGGGGATTCAAATGAAGTCCCTGCTTCGTCCTCATGTTGTCGTCTGCCTCGTTTCCTTTTGGATCCCTGGTCGGGACGGTAGTCTGGAGGCATTACTCCCGTTAGCCTCATGTTGCCCACTTCACTTGCCCTATCTATCACTAGGTACTGGTCCCGGCGTACAATCACTCGATTGCCGCCGGCACTAGGAAACACAACACACCACTCCCACTAGCACTCGTCAAGCACAGCGTATCGTACGTCCTACCAGTTACACTGCTACCGACGAACTCCACCTGGTCACTACCTTCAGCCAGATGAACTGAGTTTACATTTTGCTATCATACTTCTTTAAAATCCCATTTAACACTGTTCTTACATCTAAGCCCAGGGCTTCCAAGTGGTCCTTTCCCATTATATTTTCCAATTACATTATTTTATATATTCTAGTCACTGCCATGCGTTCTACAAGCCTGTCCGTCATACTTTACGTAATTTCATTCGTATAAAAAAACAGTACAATATGACAGAGGCCGACATCAAGCAGTGGACGGAAATTGGAAACAAGCCCGCGAGCAGCTGTAAGAACGGATCATGTTAAGCCGTTCCGTCTGCACAGCCACGGTATGGGAGAAGCTTCCTGTGTGTCGAACGTGGCATAATTATGTCCCGGAGGGCGAGACCTGCAATAATTAGCGCTGCCTCCAAACATCCAAGTTCATTACTGGGACTTGATTGGTACACCAGCGATGTACGTGGTGCATTCTAATTAATGAAGATTTGAGCTTGCTTATTACGTGTTGATGCTGAAAATTATTAATAACATCAACCAGAGAGAGGGACCTTACACGTGCACCTATATTTGTGCGGTGTCTTACACGTGCACCTATATTTGTGCCGTGTCTTACACGTGCACCTATATTTGTGCGGTGTCTTACACGTGCATCTATATTTGTGCGGTGTCTTACACGTGAACCTATATTTGTGCGGTGTCTTACACGTGCATCTATATTTGTGCGGTGTCTTACACGTGCACCTATATTTGTGCGGTGTCTTACACGTGCATCTATATTTGTGCGGTGTCTTACACGTGCACCTATATTTGTGCGGTGTCTTACACGTGCACCTATATTTGTGCGGTGTCTTACACGTGCACCTATATTTGTGCCGTGTCTTACACGTGCACCTATATTTGTGCCGTGTCTTACACGTGCACCTATATTTGTGCGGTGTCTTACACGTGCATCTATATTTGTGCGGTGTCTTACACGTGCACCTATATTTGTGCGGTGTCTTACACGTGCATCTATATTTGTGCGGTGTCTTACACGTGCACCTATATTTGTGCGGTGTCTTACACGTGCATCTATATTTGTGCGGTGTCTTACACGTGCACCTATATTTGTGCGGTGTCTTACACGTGCACCTATATTTGTGCGGTGTCTTACACGTGCACCTATATTTGTGCGGTGTCTTACACGTGCATCTATATTTGTGCGGTGTCTTACACGTGCACCTATATTTGTGCGGTCTTACACGTGCACCTATATTTGTGCGGTGTCTTACACGTGCACCTATATTTGTGCGGTGTCTTACACGTGCACCAATATTTGTGCGGTGTCTTACACGTGCACCTATATTTGTGCGGTCTTACACGTGCACCTATATTTGTGCGGTGTCTTACACGTGCACCTTTATTTGTGCGGTGTCTTACACGTGCACCATTATTTGTGCGGTGTCTTACACGTGCACCTATATTTTTGCGGTGTCTTACACGTGCACCTATATTTGTGCGGTGTCTTACACGTGCACCTATATTTGTGCGGTGTCTTACACGTGCACCTATTATTTGTGCGGTGTCTTACACGTGCACCTATATTTGTGCGGTGTCTTACACGTGCACCTCCAGAATAGCTGTAAAGTAAAGAAGTAACTAACAGAAAAGTGAAAAAGTTAAAGGCATATATTTGGAGCAGAGGCATACCTCCACTCATTCTTAACCTCAGCTCTAGATGGAGGTGGTGGTTAACTTAACGTGCCGGCCGGTTTAACCCGGGGAAGGAACCCCAGTGTATATTGAATAGGAGACTGTGTGGGCCCCAGAGCCGGTCTAGACGTTTTGGAGAAGAGAAAAATCTCTTGTCCCTATCGGGATTTTGTTATTTTCACTCTTTATTGCCCTGCTTCATACAGCCGAACCCCGGACAGTCCAGCTCGTAGCAGAGTCGCTATACCGACAACGCCACCTCGGCTCCAGAAGTAAATAACAAACTGAAATTATGTCTGGGTAATTTGTTCAGAATATCTTGCTGTAATGTAAAGTATCCACAGTTATTGTTATTTTATACGATTATTGTAACTATTTTGAAAAACGTAAATTAACAATTTAGTACCAGAACCCGACGGCAAAACACATCCAATAACAAAGATTTCAATTAGACAAGTTTCTGGGTTACTTCCAAATACTTGGGTAGTTCCAAAGACTCCATCAAATCCCGAAAACTTTGTACAACGTTTAACATTCTGTCCGTGAAGGCTTTAAACCTTACGCCCAACCCCCAAACTGGATGATCGTCTATTGTCGACCATCTGCGACTACTTACTAAAGTATCCGCAGCCACCCGCCATATCTGCGACTACTAACTAAAGTATCCGCAGCCACCGGCCATATCTGCGACTACTTACGAAAGTATCCGCAGCCACTCGCCATATCTGCGACTGCTTACTAAAGTATCCGCAGCCACCAGCCATATCTGCGACTACTTACTAAAGTATCCGCAGCCACCCGCCATATCTGCGACTACTTACTAAAGTATCCGCAGCCACCCGCCATATCTGCGACTACTTACTAAAGTATCCGCAGCCACCCGCCATATCTGCGACTACTTACTAAAGTATCCGCAGCCACCCGCCATATCTGCGACTACTTACTAAAGTATCCGCAGCCACCCGCCATATCTGCGACTACTTACTAAAGTATCCGCAGCCACCCGCCATATCTGCGACTACTTACTAAAGTATCCGCAGCCACCCGCCATATCTGCGACTACTTACTAAAGTATCCGCAACCACCCGCCATATCTCAGTCTGTGCCGCACCAAGTTGCCACGCGGCATTCTGTAATATGTTTAATTGCTTTCCTGTTCTTTACAATAAAGTAACAATTTATTTCCTAACAGTATTTATACAATTATTGTTAAAACGGAAGTGTAGGAGACAGTATTTTTGGAGGCGAATTTAAGTATTATAAGTATTATAAGTAATATAAGTAATATTTCTGCAATGAAGTGCCAAGAATATTGTATCAACGCGTGTGTTTAAGAACACAATATTGCCTTACCTTGTAGCATTAGTCACAAACTTTCCTAGTGTGCTGCTCCTTGCTTATTTTCAGTTATGCTTCTAGGCTTCGCTAATAGAGATAATACGTAATGGCAAAACTGTTATGAACTCATGAATTGCTGTAAATAAGTTCACGTTTTGCCAAGTAAGAAACAACATAAACATTTCAAAAACAGTAGTGCACGTGCGACAGTTATTGTTTAGTCTACAGAACGTATATTTGCACTATTTCACTATTTAAAACACCAACTGGATGCACTTTTTATTTTAAAAACTGTACAGTTCTTTAAAACATTATAATGAAACCAGACATATGTTTCGGCTCCTCACTGAGCCATCCTCAGTGGTTTTTTGTCACTAAAACTGCATTTACTTAAAAACGTCTATTCATTTGTTCACTTTTGTAAACACAGTTTTACCACCTTCACTGTTATTGTGCACAGTCGCCTTGTATCTTGTGTTAATCTGATAAACTGGTATTTCCGTAGGTGTTAATGTACGGATGCATGGTACTGTATCATCTTGTTCTGGGGGTTGTATTCTTATGGTGTGTGCTGTACCTGGTCGTGTGTGCGTCCAGTACTATGGTATGCACGCTATGGATGGCTTACGTACACAAAAAACCCCTGAGGATGGCTCAGTGAGGAGCCGAAACATATGTCGGGTTTTATTATAATGTTTTAAAGAACTATACCGTTTTTTTAAATAAAAGTGCATCCAGTTGGTGTTTTTAAATAGTGATTGTGACAAGATGCACGGTGTTTTTATATAGTGATTGTGACAAGATGCACGGTGTTTTTATATAGTGATTGTGACAAGATGCACGGTGTTTTTATATAGTGATTGTGACAAGATGCACGGTGTTTTTATATAGTGATTGTGACAAGATGCACGGTGTTTTTATATAGTGATTGTGACAAGATGCACGGTGTTTTTATATAGTGATTGTGACAAGATGCACGGTGTTTTTATATAGTGATTGTGACAAGATGCACGGTGTTTTTATATAGTGATTGTGACAAGATGCACGGTGTTTTTATATAGTGATTGTGACAAGATGCACGGTGTTTTTATATAGTGATTGTGACAAGATGCACGGTGTTTTTATATAGTGATTGTGACAAGATGCACGGTGTTTTTATATAGTGATTGTGACAAGATGCACGGTGTTTTTATATAGTGATTGTGACAAGATGCACGGTGTTTTTATATAGTGATTGTGACAAGATGCACGGTGTTTTTATATAGTGATTGTGACAAGATGCACGGTGTTTTTATATAGTGATTGTGACAAGATGCACGGTGTTTTTAAATAGTGATTGTGACAAGATGCACGGTGTTTTTATATAGTGATTGTGACAAGATGCACGGTGTTTTTATATAGTGATTGTGACAAGATGCACGGTGTTTTTAAATAGTGATTGTGACAAGATGCACGGTGTTTTTATATAGTGATTGTGACAAGATGCACGGTGTTTTTATATAGTGATTGTGACAAGATGCACGGTGTTTTTAAATAGTGATTGTGACAAGATGCACGGTGTTTTTATATAGTGATTGTGACAAGATGCACGGTGTTTTTATATAGTGATTGTGACAAGATGCACGGTGTTTTTATATAGTGATTGTGACAAGATGCACGGTGTTTTATATAGTGATTGTGACAAGATGCACGGTGTTTTTATATAGTGATTGTGACAAGATGCACGGTGTTTTTATATAGTGATTGTGACAAGATGCACGGTGTTTTTATATAGTGATTGTGACAAGATGCACGGTGTTTTTATATAGTGATTGTGACAAGATGCACGGTGTTTTTAAATAGTGATTGTGACAAGATGCACGGTGTTTTTAAATAGTGATTGTGACAAGATGCACGGTGTTTTTAAATAGTGATTGTGACAAGATGCACGGTGTTTTTAAATAGTGATTGTGACAAGATGCACGGTGTTTTTATATAGTGATTGTGACAAGATGCACGGTGTTTTTAAATAGTGATTGTGACAAGATGCACGGTGTTTTTAAATAGTGATTGTGACAAGATGCACGGTGTTTTTATATAGTGATTGTGACAAGATGCACGGTGTTTTTAAATAGTGATTGTGACAAGATGCACGGTGTTTTTAGAGTAAAGTATATTTGCATGTTTATTCTGAGTCATTTGAAATTACCCTCGCAGACCACAGGTTGGGAATCACTGCCTTGTAGTGTACTTAACGATGTAGTATCTACTGCAGAAATGAGTTACCGCGGACTTCCATGGTACAGCGTTCAGAGTGGAAGAAAGTGACAGTTAATTACGTAAGATGGTTATAAGACAACATTTATGAGACTTTGGGTTCTTATGCCGGTGAATATGCAGATATTGATGTTCTGGGATGCGTCACGGCGTTCTTTTGTTTATGGATACTTATCTACCAACTTAGGCGGCTTTGCATTCCCGCTGAGACCATAACCTTTAAAGTTTACAGTCCTTCAGATGTAAGCGTACCTACTGCCATATTTACAGTAACAAGGCGATGAGAACGAAATATTTCGCTCGTTTTCGGAAGGTTTCGACTGGAATACCGACTGGGTTCTGCTGAGGATAGGCTGGGATTTTTTTGGTTCTTTCACATCAAGTAATGTGGAAAAACAGAAGTAGGCTGCACTCTACAATTCGTCAAGACGATTGGTGTAGTTTGAAGTTAGAAATTTACGAATGTCAAGAAAAACAGTATACATCTGTATTGTTTCGTTATTCTTCGCTGTAAAGCAATAAGTTTTGAAGGTAATAAGAAGCATGCTGCAGCAACAGGTAACAATAGGCCAGCGAAGTTATCAGGGAATATTACTTAAATACTTGTATTCCAAATCCGTGCTAATGAACATAAATCTCTCAACTTGCCACTAACGTCAAATGATGTGACACGAAAAGAGCGGTATTTGACCACGTGGAGTTGTACAAGTAACATTTATTTATTTATTTATTTATTTATTGTTTATTTAACGATGCTGTCAGTATATTAGGCATTGTGTCGAATGATTGACTGACTTTGAATAACGGATCGGACATGGAGTAGAAAGAGTCCTTTGTGGTCTGATATGAGGCACTGCCCAAACATTTGTTTAGAAGGACTGAGGTGTGCTACGAAAAGCCTCGTTCATGATAGCTCGTCTGAAGGACTGAGGTGTGCTACGAAAAGCCTCGTTCATGATGGCTCGTCTGAAGGACTGAGGTGTGCTACGAAAAGCCTCGTTCATGATGGCTCGTCTGAAGGACTGAGGTGTGCTACGAAAAGCTTCGGTCATGATGGCTCGTCTGAAGGACTGAGGTGTGCTACGAAAAGCCTCGGTCATGATGGCTCGTCTAAAGGACTGAGGTGTGCTACGAAAAGCTTCGGTCATGATGGCTCGTCTGAAGGACTGAGGTGTGCTACGAAAAGCTTCTGTCATGATGGCTCGTCTGAAGGACTGAGGTGTGCTACGAAAAGCTTCGGTCATGATGGCTCGTCTGAAGGACTGAGGTGTGCTACGAAAAGCCTCGGTCATGATGGCTCGTCTGAAGGACTGAGGTGTGATACGAAAAGCTTCTGTCATGATGGCTCGTCTGAAGGACTAAGGTGTGCTACGAAAAGCCTCGGTCATGATGGCGCGTCTGAAGGACTGAGGTGTGCTACGAAAAGCCTCGGTCATGATGGCGCGTCTGAAGGACTGAGGTGTGCTACGAAAAGCCTCGTTCATGATGGCTCGTCTGAAGGACTGAGGTGTGCTACGAAAAGCCTCGGTCATGATGGCTCGTCTGAAGGACTGAGGTGTGCTACGAAAAGCCTCGGTCATGATGGCTCGTCTCGGAGCCGATATTTTAAAATAAACACATGTTCCTTACCTCCTGGCATCCTTTTTCCTAAGACCCTGAAGATGGGACAAACAAGTGATCCCGAAACGTTGGTCATGCACCAAAAATGACGCCGAGTAATAACCCAGAAGAATTTAAGCAACAAACGCTTTTCATGAAGACCTACATATTTTTATATGATTGTTCTTTAAAATACAGACTGCTTGATCTCTGATTTACAAACGGAGGCCGAAGAAACAACTGACCGTCTCAGTGTCTCGCTTTTCACAAGAGAAGTACAGGAAATAGGATATCATCCCCTGACGAGATAAACATAAGAAACGCTATATCTTGCCGTATACGAGATAAGTATAGAAATACGATATCTCGTCTTTTACGACAGAGGTGAAAGTAATTCGGTACCTAAACGTTTATGAGATACGTACAAACATAAGGGCCACACAGAGAGGCCGCAAAACAGTTGGTGATCTCAACATAGGAGTATCATCCCACGCGATAAATAAAGTTACCCCATTAAAGTTCTGGACAGGACCTTAGGGCTCCAGGAGGTTGAAGCTCCCAGAATTTCTAGAGATTCGGCACATGAAAGTGGTAAGGTTGTCAGCCCTATGCATTGGTTGTCTTTACCCCAGGGAGATAACCCTGGTACTCATTTCTGTTAGAGGCTGAGTCGACCCCAGGTCCATAGTGCGGCCGGAAGCATTTAGTCAATGAAAAGTCCCAATTACCCCATTGGAAATGGAGCCCGCAACCTTCCGGCTTGTAGCGCAG
This sequence comes from Reticulitermes speratus, assembly GCA_021186555.1. NCBI lineage: Eukaryota > Metazoa > Arthropoda > Insecta > Blattodea > Rhinotermitidae > Reticulitermes > Reticulitermes speratus. Next base: position 12,948,982 of record JAJKFL010000010.1, read on the forward strand.
TGCCTCAAACGCGACAAGCAAAACAAATTGATAATTGCCTATTGACTGCATTGAAAGTATTAACGAATAAGGGGATAGTAACAGAGCGAAAGCGCCAGAAATATTGAGCTCTGTGGAAAATTTCATACTTGTATATACTCTTTTACTAGATGGTGTTCAATGGTTGGATTTCACGCTCCCGTACGCTTAACCCCTTACGGAATAAGCTTCCATTATCCTTTCAAACGAGGCTGGGTGTGCGCCAGAGCAAGTCGGAACGCATTGCGAACAGAAAAGTCTCCACCCACACCGGAAATCGAAACCGAATTTCCCTGTCGTACAGTGTAACCTAGATACCGTGCGGAATGCGGTCCGTGAAACACGGTAACTTCGTAACACATTTTTATGGCGTTTTTTATTTTATTTTGAAACTTCAGAAAGCTTACAGTTTTATTTACTGTTGGCAGTGCAGCAGAAGATAAACACTATTACGAATTTAACTTCTACACACTTTAACACTTACCTTCTGCTTACTTATTCGAACTGTGCCCTTTTTCTTTCCAAAATCTCATCTCGATCGTTACTTTATATTGCCAGAGCATAGACTTTGCGTTTTGTGTTTACGCGTGGCATTTTCGCACAGCGTCTGAAATCTCGTCATGGATTACGCAATGCAAAAGAAATGGAACAGTGGATTTATTACCTTGTTTAGCTATTTAGTGTAACGTGGTCTGTGTTTAATAATGACAGCCGCTGTAAAACGAATCGAGAAATTATTGCATTTACATAAAAATAGCAGACTGTTACTGTAATGTTATGACACCTTCTGCCATCATGTTTTATGCAATTATAACCCATTTTACACGAAGGATCTCTATTGTTTTAGGCCATATCCGTACAACATACGTACTACACGAACTGTGATATAAACTTTATGCAGGTATAGTCTGTACCTCACTCAATCTCACTCTCCTTCCCGATCTGTGCAGCTGTCAGCTTCCGCGCCATCGTAACTCTGATTTATGTTTCTCGGCCCAATAAGAGCACGCCGTCTTAGCCACAGTCTCTTGCAGAATCCTCTAATTGTATCCTTCCGCTTGTGTTACCATTGTACCCTACTTTCCTTCCGTAGGATAAAAAAGTAGTCTAATGCTGTGTTCGTGCATCCGTGCGAGCCCTTCCCAATTTTGACTTAAGAACCTGTTGACCGACGTTTACGAAAGTTTGTACGAATGTTACGGTACATCACTGGAGGCTGATGAAACGTCGTGTTTTTAATTTCCTGCGCTTGGGAATACCTGCACGGAGGACCTACACGGAGGACGGCCAATCTTGTGGGACGGTAGCTATCCTAGCCGTGAAATTGTGTATGAAAATAGACCCTGTTGTGAACATCTTTTTTGTAGACTGTAAAGTAACAACATGCTGGACATGCTAAATTTTTCTTTAGCTTTCAGTTAGATGATAATTAATGACCACTGGAGTTAGGAATGTGAAAATCAGCACAGATAATCATAAACGTACGGACTACAGTCACACGAGTATGTGAATTTTTTGTTTGTAATTTAACAACTAAAAGCGTAGAGATAACGCGAAATGTTCAGGTTAATTGCGAAAAATTAAACACGTACCGATTCTATATTAAACCCTTTACGTCCGAACGGTAAAACACTGTCCCAGCAATTTAAATACCCTCACGGCCGAACGGGAAAACACTGTCCCAGAAATTAAAATACCCTCACGGCCGAACGGGAAAACACTGTCCCAGAAATTAAAATACCCTCACGGCCGAACGGGAAAACACTGTCCCAGCAATTTAAATACCCTCACGGCCGAACGGGAAAACACTGTCCCAGCAATTTAAATACCCAAACGGCCGAACGGGAAAACACTGTCCCAGCAATTTAAATACCCAAACGGCCGAACGGGAAAACACTGTCCCAGCAATTTAAATACCCTCACGGCCGAACGGTAAAACACTGTCCCAGCAATTTAAATACCCTCACGGCCGAACGGTAAAACACTGTCCCGCAACGCCATGTCGTTTTTAATATTTTCTGCCTGTATAATTACACGTCCCTTTTTCACAATATTATAATAATATTATTCATGAATTTGTAGTACTACAGATTTGTGGAACAGGAAATTAGGGTTTCTGAGTTACGGTCCCAACTCCTTTTTTTTCGAAACTAAAGAGCGCGTACGACGGTTTACTAATATGTGCTTACAAGATCAAATCATAGCTGACTTCACGGAACCGTATAACTTAGGGCGAGGGACTGCGTAATGTAGCAGACTGTATTACTCTCTATACACTCTACCGCCGATCCCAGTGGCCGCGCAGTCTAAGGCGTGGGTCTGCGGCTGCTCGCTTGCTGGGGTTGTGGGTTGGAATCCCACCGGGAGCATGGATGTCTGTCTCTTGTGAGTGTTGTGTGTTGTCAGGTAGAGGTCTCTGCGACGGGCTGGTCACTCGTCCAGAGGAGTCCTACCGAGTGTGGTGTGTCTAAAAAGTGTGTGATCGTGAAGCCTCGAAAAATGAGGCGGCCTGGGCCCCCAAGGGGCTGTCGAGCCATGGAAAAAAACACTCTACCATGATATTTGAGAGATGCAGTGCACACTTATCGCAAATCGCCTCACACACGTTAGTAATGTGACTATTATGAAGATTGTTCAGTATGTTTCCCTGGGCTATAAAAAATTAAGTGAGAAGTCATTAAACATTTAAATATAACTTGTTTCACAGAATTATTATTGTCTTTCAAACTAATCACCGTGCACCTTGATGCATTTTTCCCCATTTTTACACTCGTTTAAAAATTCCTTTGTTCTCGAAATCGGGCTATTGCCTTTGCAACAATTCACGAAAAGTCATTGTACACTTCCTCCTTAGGTACTGTCCAATCAGTGACATCGAATTGTGACTCGTCGGGTTTCCATGCATGTGCTGCATTCACGTCCATCTTTATCCTGCTAGGCCGACTGGTGCTTTCATCATTGTGATTGTCCCATCGAACATTTTAGACCTCTGCACCATTTTCTGACATGTCGCACTCACATTATGCCATCACCTTACACCACTACCAACTGGCGGTGGACTTAGTTGGAGTAAACGTGTTTCGCCCATAAAAACCGAATCACACTGTGCGGTTCACGGGATAAAGTTTCCAGCGTCGTTCCACTGACGTCAACTTATCGTCTGAGCAGCATCTGACAGACTGTTGCGCCGTCTGTTACGTCTTACCTTTTCATGTACATGTACATACCTGATACTGAAAATAAAATGCTTCATCACCATAAACGTTACAGGCTTGTGAAGCTTACTTGCTGAACTTGCTTTAGTTGTCACAGTGTGTCTCTTTGTCAAATGTCAGTTGTCGGTCCAAGTAAAATTCAATGATTATAAATAAAACCAAAAAAAATGAGTGCAGATGAAGCTGCGCTGTTCCTAGCTAAATCTCTCGCCGGTATCTGTCTTGCAGTTATTATTTTGTTCGACATTGGAACAGCCGCAAGCTTATAAATGTGATCTAGCAGCATTGCTGAAGGCACGCGAGCCGTTTCAGCACATTGCGTGTGCCTGCTTGTTGACTAGAACTTCAAAATACCTGTTTAAATATAAAAAGTGTACAAAGGAAATACGAATAATGTGGCATCTTATTTTTAATTTTTTTTAAATTTACGTTAAGCTTAATAATGTTGCAAAATTTTCATTTCAAAAGGATAGTCTATATTTTTGCGAGATTTAAGGTTCTCACAGCTCTGTTCCTAGAGGTTAAAGTCTCTTGCATGTTACACCGTCTTAACTGGTAAATGGTTACCGACATTTCGAAGGATTGTAGTGCCTTTATCTTCAGGTTCAAGTTGTCCTTACTCAACCTCGGCGCTAGACGTGGGCGGGTGGTCAGCGTGACGCCCCGGCCGCCTTACTCTCGGAGAAGAGACCCTTGCCTATTGTACAGGAGCCTGGATGAGCCGGTTTGGATGGGTCCTAAGAGTCTTGCCCCCCCCCCCCACCGGGGCACTCCGGACTGTCCAGCCCGTAGCGAGTTGCTGTAGGCCTACTGTCTGTGCTATTCCAGCCTGGTGTTTGTTACAGTAATATTTATTTATTCCTGCTTTCTTGATGACGCATGTGTGGAATGAAATTGACAGGATGAAATCTTATTACTCGGAGAAATATCTGTCCCATTGTCACATTTCCCACCACAAATCCCACATAGACTGATTTCGGATCGAACGCGGTTCTCCGCTGTAGGAGGCTGGCGAATAACTGCCTCAGCCATGGTACGGCCTGTTGATTGTTGGTATGCAGCATGGACTGGTGGATTGTTGGTATGCAGCATGGACTGGTGGATTGTTGGTATGCAGCATGGACTGGTGGATTGTTGGTATGCAGCATGGACTGGTGGATTGTTGGTATGCAGCATGGACTGGTGGATTGTTGGTATGCAGCATGGACTGGTGGATTCTGTATTGACTAATGAATTGGAAGTTTTGGAAGGAAGCGGTTGTGGCTGGAATAGTGAATAATGAGCTGATAAGGATTTGTAAGGAATCGGTTGAGGCCTAATGAAATGGGTAAATATACTCGTATAGACGCTTTACATGAAGGACCTATGCATTGCTGAGTCACATTACATACTTACGGTGTGTCTGCTAACTTTGAGTTTTGTACATGCACATCAGTATATTAATCCTAGGTTTTACAACATTCTTGGAGTACTACATTAGTTACCATACTTGTACATTATTTTCTAGTTGTTACCTCTTGATTTGTGTTGTTGCAGCATGGATTCCTATATTATAGCCTATAATTCCACTACAGTCTCGTTCTTGCTCTCACCCCAACCTCAGTTCATTTTCCCATTCACATTTAGTCTTACATGCAAGGCTAACTAAATGTCCAAGTTCTGTGACCTTGTTGCCAGTCAGCAGCGCCCTGATTGCTATTTCCTCTTTCATGTATGCTTGTTTGTTGTTCACGAGCTTCTCTCTCCAGCCCTGCATTTTTGGGCATTTAAAAAATGGACGGGATAGTTGATATAGCGACTGGCTACGGGCTGGGCGGTTCGGGGATCGAACCTCGGCGGAGGCGAGGTTTTCCGGACTCGTCCGGACCGACTCTGGGGCTCACCCAGCCTCCCATACAATGGGCACCGGGTCATTCCTGGGAGTAAAGCGGCCGGGGCGTGGCGTTAATCACTCACCCCCATCTAGCGCCGAGGCTAAAGAAATAGTAGATCTATACGTCCACTCCCCATATGTGCCTTCATAGCAGGTTATAGGGTGAACTTTACCTTCACCTCTGTGCATAGGAGGTGAACTTTACCTTCACCTCCGTGCATAGGAGGTGTCTGTTTTTCTCTGTTCCCCCTTCGCCCCTCTCAGTTTCCAAATTTCCAGCCTGAGCCATGCTATACCACGTCTGTCTTTCACACCGCAGCAGCAGGTGTGCATCTCTTGGCCAGGAGTGTTTCAATTTTCCGTGCAGTGATAACGATGTATTGTGCCTCATTTCAGCTAGCGGCCTCTGTCTTTGGATGTTATTGCATCTGGTTTTTATCATATGGCACGTAGTGCTTATTGTTATCTCCCCCGCATTTTGCCATATATATCCCAGTCCAATCAAGTCTAGGTTTTCCTTTGGATAAATCTCCATTTACGAAATGTGTAAAAGCAGGGGTGCGCAAACTTTCCAGAAGATCTAGGATCCACTTTGAATTTCCAGGCGCCGGAAGGATGACATGCAGCAATTCCATACTGAGGAACTATATTAGGCGCCAATAGTTTTTGCACCCCTTCGTACAACTAATACAGCACTCGTACAACTAATGTTGCACAGCCTGATATATCAGTAGTTATGGTTGCGTTTAGACTGCATTGCAGATCAGTTTGTTTCATTAATTTATGTCAACGCTGTACAAAACAATACTTTTTTAAAACTTCGTTCTACTGTTATTACACAGCACATTACAGTCCGGCATGATCGATTTTTAAAATGTTTCGATCTGAAGGCTGTTGCTGAGATACAGATAAAACATGTAGCGCCTGTTGCTGTTGCTGAGATACAGATAAAACATGTAGCGCCTGTTGCTGTTGCGTAAAACGTCTTTCCTGAAATTATTTACGAGTTTAAAATACAGAGAGAATGCCGAAACGAATTCGCCGGAAGTGTTACGTCCTGCGGACACAACCTAACTTCTTTTTAATTTCTTTCTGCACCACGGCCACTGGTAGATCTGCCGCAGTTATAAAGTGCTACAGTACTGCACAATACAGCCTTCGCTGGCAAAGTTCTATTAAGACTCAATACAGAGTGTAGTCTGTATATTTCAAAGATGTAGGAGTTCCCTTTAGTGTTTACCCGTATCAAGAAGATATTATTTCGAAGCCACTTTTCAATGTCTGTCTTTCGACCCGCAATGACACGCCATTATCGGTTGGAACTACTGAACCACGTTGCAAGTACGGAATGAGCCTGTCTTGTTGTGTACACTGTTCGTGTCTTGGCTCTTTTCTGCTTTCGATTTCGAGTCACAAACCCATGTGTACCGTGCAACAGCTCCATCTCCTTCCAGTACAAACAACAATAGCCTCGTACCCAGCAGTGTTGACCGACTCACCCGCCACTCCTTCGCATTTTCAGTGAATTTGTCTAGATTCTGTCGCAAAGCAGTTCTGAAGACGACAGCGTCGTCATGTCTGTCCTACTGTCCATCTGTCTGTTATAATGAAACAGTGTAACTCCCACCTCAGGGAATTTTTTTGTGAAATTTTATATTTAGGATTTGCATTAAAATTTGTCTATACATTCAAGTTTTGTTTAAAATCAGGCAAAAAATAACAACACACTTTACATGAATATCTGCCTACGTTTATGATAGTATCTCACCGTGATTGTTCTTTATAACTGAGACAGACTGTGTTCTCTGTGAGGTATGAGACGACGCCGAAGAAATACTGAACAATCTAAACATGACAATAGAGCATTATCGATTGCAAATCTCCCCGCTTACAATACCCGGGTACTTACGACGTTTCGATTATGGTCGATCATAAATCTGTTGCTATTATACGTGTGTGTTGTGCAAAATGCGGAAAGAAACTTTTTAAATGCTTCTACTTTGAGTGGTTTTCTTTAAATTATTCACAAATTTAAAATCGAGAGAAAATAACATAGTGAACGCGCCAGAAGTGTTAAGCTCTGCGAACATTTCCTTACTTGTTGTATGAACCAAGGTCTGTTTGTGTACACAGCTCGCTTCTTCCGTCTTCTGTGACCTTTCCTTACAGCTTTGCGCGCTACGATACGTTTTTGTTCACACAGACTTTGCTGTTTGTTCTTAGAATTTTATATTTTAATCCCATCTCCTTCACAAGTTTCTCTTCTTCACTTAAAACTGAATCCCCCCTTTCACAAACTTTCCAAGTTTTCTTGTAGTGTGAATTTTTTCATCACGTCATAATATTCAAAAAACTTTTTCTGCGGAACACACTTTTCTAGATCTTCCATTCCTATGAAAGATTTGAACTTCTGACAGCTACGGTGACGAAAGTTTAAATCTTCTGAGGTTTTACACCGAGTCGACTGATAGAGGTTTCGGAGGAGTTGAATGCCTCATAAACGTGCATAACTAGGTCCCAGTTGAGTGCCTCATAAACGTCCATAACTAGGTCCCAGTTGAGTGCCCCATAAACGTCCATAACTAGGTCCCAGTTGAGTGCCCCATAAACGTCCATAACTAGGTCCCAGTTGAGTGCCCCATAAACGTCCATAACTAGGTCCCAGTTGAGTGCCCCATAAACGTCCATAACTAGGTCCCAGTTGAGTGCCCCATAAACGTCCATAACTAGGTCCCAGTTGAGTCCACCATAAACGTCCATAACTAGGTCCCAGTTGAGTGCCTCATAAACGTCCATAACTAGGCCCCAGTTGAGTGCCCCATAAACTTCCATAACTAGGTCCCAGTTGAGTGCCCCATAAACGTCCATAACTAGGTCCCAGTTGAGTGCCTCATAAACGTCCATAACTAGGTCCCAGTTGAGTGCCCCATAAACTTCCATAACTAGGTCCCAGTTGAGTGCCCCATAAACGTCCATAAATAGGTCCCAGTTGATGTGACGCAGACTTGACCTTCGTCCTTCACTCTCTTATTCCTGGGCGTTGAATTGTTCAGCGGCTCTAAGTTTCTTCTTCATCTTCACCTTCAGTACAATCGTTTGCTGACATTCCTCCTACAGCTTCTGCAAACCTTGCATGGCCTGACGAGACATGAATGACGCATTTCTTCTAACTGTCTTTCTCGTGGAATTTAATAATATTATAAACCAGCAATTCTTTGTTCCGAGTGAGCAGCTGGACAAATTAATTAATTAATTCAAATAAAGCAAAATATAATACAGGTTGGGGCAGCACTCATTTATTTTCTTTTTGTACGTAATACTCTGACAGCCATGGAGAGGGAATGAAAGTACATGAGATAAGCTATCAGCTAGGAACGCCATTTAGTATACATGGATCAGCGGTAGGATGTCCGCCGTACCTTGCACATTGGCACGATGTCCGCGTACTTGACATTGCACGTTTTTTTGAAAACGACTCTGTTATAGCAATGCAAGAACATTTATTAAAAACACTTGGAGACATGAATTTGTTCCTGATCGCAGCACAATCAAGAACTGTGTGTAGAAGTTTCCAAGCACAGTTTCTGCAGCAGATAAATAAACCTGGAGGCCCTGTCACAGATGTGCGCATATCGGCAAACACTGAAGCACTGCGGACCGCTGTCGGCTGTTGCCCCAAGCGACTGTTGTCACGCAGACATTCTCTTGCCATTAACGCACCGTGCAGACTCTTCAACTTATACGTCATTCTGACTTATGACTCCTACAAAATACAGATTTTGCAAGAACTGTCAGACTGTGATTTTGCTTCAAGAAGTGCATTTTGTAAGCAATTTGCTACCTTAGTGAACGAACATCCATATGATATTCGTTATTTAATAAGGTTAGATGAAGTTAAACTAGAAGTGTTTGGTTGTGTGAATAAACAAAGTTACATAATCTCAAACAGAGAATTTCCGAAGAAGCAAATTCCACATCACCGGCCATGTTACTACAAAAATACCCGAAATGATGAAACTATGATTTGTGTGGTTTGAGTTTTTCTCTTCCTTGTTGGTGAAGATTACAGTTTTCTGGGATCAGACGCAGTGTTGATTGGTAATTTGGTACCGACTTTTAGGAGGAGCTTACCTCCATCTTAGAGGAAAGTCGAAGAAGAGAGATTATTCCAACAACTTATTATTCTTTGACTACCTTGAAGATGGAACAAGCTCCTCCGAAACGTAGGTAACAAACTACCAATCAACGCGGCTTCATACCGAAGAAGACGGTTGTTTTCAGAGCCCGACCGAACCCAGTTTGCCAGCTCATTCATTGCGCTTAACATTACGTGCAGGTGGAGTCCCAAGGCAGTTGTCTGGTCAATTCGCATCACCCAGTTGGCGTCACATTTCTGTATGCTAGGTGTCAGTTTTCTGACTGTCACGAGCGTGAGAGAAACGCAAGTACGATTAAATTTTTTTTTTTAGGAACAAAGAATATCTTGAGATATCCCGGAATGTTTTATATAACGTCTGAATTGTATTTTCTGAACCAGGCCCGAACCTGCAGAGTATCGGTGCTGCGAGAATCAGGCCCGATTCTCGGGTTGGGTGCCCCTGCAAGCTGCTAGCGTGTAGGCCTACATCAAAACTGACATTCTAACCGCATGGAGCAGAGTCCTTGTATTCAGCGTGTCTAGTAATTTACTACATTTTATGCAACCCGAATATACATTGTCGTGTTGACAAGAGCCGGCCACCTGTCCCTATCCTGAGCCCTCTCAGTCCAATCTAACCCTCCGCCATCGTGTTATTTGAAGATGTATTTTAATATTTTCCTCTAGTCTACACCTACGTCTTCCAAGTGGCCTCTGCCCTCAAATTTCCGCTCCGAACACCCTGTATGCACTTCTCCTCTTCCCCATCCTACAGATCATGAAGCTCCTCATTATGCAGTATTTTCCAGTCCGTGTAATTTTGTCCCTCTTAGGCCTAAACATCTTCCTCAGCACACGACTCTCGAGCACCCTCAGCCTGTGTTCCTTCGTTAGTTGAGAGACCAAGTTTCACATTCATATAAAACAACAAAAAATTTATAGTTTTGTGTATTTTAATCTTCATTCTTTGGTTAGCTAACGAGAGGACTAAAGATTCTGAACCAAATGATAGGAAGCATTCCCTGAGTTTTGTCTGCTCTTAATTTCTTCATGAATGGAATTTTGATTTGATAAGGTTGTTCCCAAATATTTCAGCTTTGCCGCATTTTCGAAAGATTTATGACCTATCTTTATGTTGTGATTTTTCCGCATTCTGTTCCTGAGACATGAACATATACTTAGTTTCCTCAGCATTCACTTCTAGACTGTGTCCTTACTAGCGACTAATAAAGCTCCTTTTTCTCTGCAGTACGTGTGTTCTCGCCCAGTAAATTAACATCATCAGCATAGGACAGTTGCTGATGTGTCGCGGTCTATTTCAACCCCTCCAGGCTTGCTTGAACCACGAGGAGTTAGAATTGAATGAGACGGACACAGCCATAACAATTACTGTACATTTATGGTTTACTAATTTACACTAGCGTACTGAGGTTAAAGGAAAAGTCCCATGACTCGACCATTTCCACATATCCCTCGAGCTGTCCATGCTTCTCTTTGGAATTTACTTGCCTAACTTTCCCTCCAGGCGTCTGCCCTTTGTGTTGGTAGTCTGTGCAGGATGTGTGTGGGCAGACATGAACAAACGCTGGTCTTGGAGGGATATCATGTTGGTTTCCTGCTGGAAGTCATTTGAGTATAATCTTTGAAAACGGTTCATGCCTTTTCGGAATCGAATTTCACATGTAATAGTCTTACTTGAGGTGTCGTTTCGTTGTGACCTGCGCATATCACTTCCCTGTCCTTGTTACTCGTCTGTTTACTTACGCTCCATAAACATACTGAATACAATCGGTCACATTTACCAACAAATGCGCATAATAGGATTAAAAACTGCACATAAATTCTACGAACTCGTTACATGTTTCGTGCCGAGGTGCCATCCTCAGAGTCTCCAATACAAAGCAGTACAAGCACCAATACAGCAATCTTGGAGTACAATGCCAAATATTAAGATATTTAAAATGTTAAAATAATAAAATATGAAATGGTAAGTACAAAATTGCAGCATTATTGGAACTGTGGTATCATACATCTGACAAGTACCAGACCAATTTCCAGTGTCTGTTTACATTATGCGCAGTGCATGCATACAAACATCTGAGTTTATCCTGTGTGATCCGAGGGGATCTAGTCCCAGTCGCGCCTTTCGGTGTGTATCGTACCGGGACACCTAATTTCTCCAGCCCGTCCATACCGAATATGAGGCACAACTAGCCTGATGTCTAATGGCTACTGCGCGCTGTTTCTCCGGAGCTCAAGCGGCTGAGTCTAAAGCTGACCACACACCTCTAACTACGAGGATCGGTCAGCAAATAAGTTTACAACGCAAAGGCCTATATTCAGGTTCTTCTGTTTCAGCTCTAATACCAGCCGTTCAGATACAATTTTGCTGATGTCGCACCAAGTTTTTACATAGGTGGCGCTACAATAGGGAGGGAGGATAGCGTAGTCGTTATAGTGACTAGGCTACGGGCTGGACGATCCGGTGATCGAATCCCGGGAGATGTGTCCGTTCACTAAAACGTTCAGACCAGCTCTGGGGCCCACGTGGCCTCCCACTCAAAAGGAACCGGCCGAAACATATACTACAGTAAACATATACTACAGTAAACATATACTACAGTAAACATATACTACAGTAAACATATACTACAGTAAACATATACTACTGTAAACATATACTACAGTAAACACATACTACTGTAAACACATACTACTGTAAACATATACTACAGTAAACACATACTACTGTAAACATATACTACAGTAAACACATACTACTGTAAACATATACTACAGTAAACACATACTACTGTAAACACATACTACTGTAAACATATACTACAGTAAACACATACTACTGTAAACATATACTACAGTAAACATATACTACAGTAAACATATACTACAGTAAACATATACTACAGTAAACATATACTACTGTAAACATATACTACAGTAAACATATACTACAGTAAACATATACTACAGTAAGCATATACTACTGTAAACATATACTACTGTAAACATATACTACTGTAAACATATACTACAGTAAACATATACTACAGTAAACATATACTACAGTAAACATATACTACTGTAAACATATACTACAGTAAACATATACTACAGTAAAGCAGCTCACCATCAGGCATAGTGTTTTTTTTATTTTTCACTAATATTATTTTTATTTTTCTCTCTGTATAACTTTTGATCCATATACTCATTTTAGTTAAATTGGTGATCGGAACAATTTTGTAACTTTTTCCCTGTTTACTGCACACACTGTAAATTGTAATCTTCAATAAATAATTAAGAAAAAGGAACCGGGATTCTTTTCCTGGGGCATAGTGACGGGGGCGTGAAGTTGACCACCGACGTCCATCTAGTACCGAGGTTAAGAACGAGGAGAGCTATACCTCTGCTTCCCCTAGATGCCTTCATGACGTGGAAACGAAAAACTTTACCTTTTTCACCTTTTATCCCTGCCGCAATTAAGGCATTTTTCATAATGTGGAGTGAGCTTTTCTATTCCACCTTGATATCAGTCCCTGACCTGTGTTGCCAGGTTTCGTGTCACACCTGTTTTCATCTCCCGTTCGCCTTTTAAATTTTTGGGCGCCAGGATTTTGCTTCAACGCTCTAAACATGATAATCGCTCTGCGACGAATTATTCTGATATGCCGACAATCATTGTAGGTTCTCTCGTTACCAAATTATGTCATGTAAATTTACTTTGTAACCGAACATTACAGCTTTGTGTCGTGGTGCTTAATTAAGTACAGGGACAGTTTTATTCCTTAGAATTTTGTTTGCCTCCCCTCTCTCCTGCCGTCTCTTGTTACAAGATAAGTGCAAGTAGGCTTGTGCAATGCGATTAATGGCGTCTTGTTAAGGCTACTTAAACCGTTTGAAGCACAATGTCTGAAGCTGATAATGCAGTTTTGCCCTTAACAGCCACAATCCTGTATTTAAGCGGTCAGAACAAAGTGAACACTCGTCAGTGCTGTGTTGTGGCATCTACGTACACTGTCCTTTATGATTATACGCAGGCGTGCACATACATTGCGGTTTTATGTTCTGAGGATCAAAGAGCACAGTAGCTCTTGAAATGCGTTTCGCAACATATCACAGCGGCGATAGGGAGCGAATCGTATAAAGCCAGCAATATGTGCAATACATTTCAGTAACTGTTAACCTGCAGAAAGGCCATAAATTAAAGCTTAGGCGCATGTCATTAGTGAAGGTCAAACTAGGAGCTCGGCCTCAACTCGTCAAGCCTATTTGTAGAACTTCTGCAAACTTTGTGTTGTATTAAATTATATTTAGATATCAAAATTTATAATCCAGTGCAGTTCATTTCATGGATTAACGTGCTAAGCTTGTCAGTAGATTGTCATAAAGTCGAATTATACTGGAGTTAGAATTATTATTGCTTGTGGCTGTACAAACGTTGGTAATTTTCTTGCTTTCTGTACCATTTATGCTAATGTTTTATGTACCTGATTGTTGAACAGTAATGTTTAAATATTTAATTTAGATGCTGAATCTGTTAGAAATCTAACTTTTTACTTGTTTGTTATGCTGGATTGTGTGTGTGTGTGTGTCTTCATAAGATTATTGTTGTAGCTATGTTGTAGCTATGTTGTAGCTATGTTGTAGCTATGTTGTAGCTATGTTGTAGCTATGTTGTAGCTATGTTGTGCCGGCTTAATACTTGACCATTGAGCTGTAAAACTAGCACATTAATAAATGAAAACTGAATTTCATTGAATTGCAAGTGTTTTATTATTATTATGATTATTAGCCACATCAGCATCATCGTCGTCATCGTCATGTAGGCCTGCGACTACATATTCTCTCTACGTTCAATTTGTCACATATTCCATACAGTCACAATGCTTGTAATAATTGGTTTATAAAAGAGTGTGTTGTACTTGTAATGTTGCATTTCAACAGGTCACGGTGGCCGCGCTGTATAAGGCTTAGGTCTGTGGCCGCTTACTTGCTAGGATCGCGGGTTCGAATCCCGCCGGTGGCATGGGTATATGTCTCTGATGAATGTTGTGTGTTGTGCAGGTAGAGTTGTCTGTGACAGACCGATCCGTCGTTCAGGGGAGTGTGTGTATATGTGTGTGTGTGTCACTGAGTGTGGTCACGTGCAACAATCACCCTTTACACCTACGACGATTAGGTAGAAGACGCCGGACTAAAAGAGAAAGAATGTTGCATTTGTACTGTCTACATCCTTAATAATCATCAATTAAAATTAATTTTGTTCGCTGTTCTTGGAACTACACAACTGTATTTAATACATTTGCAATATATTTCGGCCCATTTGGACCATTATCAAGCAGTTCAATATAGTATAAGTGGAAGTAATGGAAGGTTTACTTAAATTACTCTGTGATAGCATTATGTACATTAACATAGAATTGAAGCTAAAATAATACTTGTTCTAAAAACTCAAACTTTTTTATAATAACAGGATATTGCTAAAATGTATTGTTAAAAAGATTGCTGCTTGCAGTGTAGCTCGATGTCAAAGACGGTATATATACATATATATTTATTGTATATACATATGTTTTAACAATATCATTTTATCAATATTCTATCACGGTAAAATGCTGCTTTGAGTTCTTTTTCCAATGTCTTGCATTCACTTAACTTAAATTCTGTGCTACATATATACACGACTGTCATGCAGTCATACATGTATATACACCTGTGCTACATATATACACGACTGTCATGCAGTCATACATGTATATACACCTGTGCTACATATATACACGACTGTCATGCAGTCATACATGTATATACACCTGTGCTACATATATACACGACTGTCGTGCAGTCATATATGTATATACACCTGTGCTACATGTAAACACGACTGTCATGCAGTCATACATGTATATACACCTGTGCTACATATATACACGACTGTCATGCAGTCATACATGTATATACACCTGTGCTACATATGTACACGACTGTCATGCAGTCATACATGTATATACACCTGTGCTACATATATACACGACTGTCATGCAGTCATACATGTATATACACCTGTGCTACATATATACACGACTGTCATGCAGTCATACATGTATATACACCTGTGCTACATATATACACGACTGTCATGCAGTCATACATGTATATACACCTGTGCTACATATATACACGACTGTCGTGCAGTCATATATGTATATACACCTGTGCTACATGTAAACACGACTGTCATGCAGTCATACATGTATATACACCTGTGCTACATATATACACGACTGTCATGCAGTCATACATGTATATACACCTGTGCTACATATGTACACGACTGTCATGCAGTCATACATGTATATACACCTGTGCTACATATATACACGACTGTCATGCAGTCATACATGTATATACACCTGTGCTACATATATACACGACTGTCATGCAGTCATACATGTATATACACCTGTGCTACATATATACACGACTGTCATGCAGTCATACATGTATATACACCTGTGCTACATATATACACGACTGTCGTGCAGTCATATATGTATATACACCTGTGCTACATGTAAACACGACTGTCATGCAGTCATACATGTATATACACCTGTGCTACATATATACACGACTGTCATGCAGTCATACATGTATATACACCTGTGCTACATATGTACACGACTGTCATGCAGTCATACATGTATATACACCTGTGCTACATATATACACGACTGTCATGCAGTCATACATGTATATACACCTGTGCTACATATATACACGACTGTCATGCAGTCATACATGTATATACACCTGTGCTACATATATACACGACTGTCATGCAGTCATACATGTATATACACCTGTGCTACATATATACACGACTGTCGTGCAGTCATATATGTATATACACCTGTGCTACATGTAAACACGACTGTCATGCAGTCATACATGTATATACACCTGTGCTACATATATACACGACTGTCATGCAGTCATACATGTATATACACCTGTGCTACATATATACACGACTGTCATGCAGTCATACATGTATATACACCTGTGCTACATATATACACGACTGTCATGCAGTCATACATGTATATACACCTGTGCTACATATATACACGACTGTCATGCAGTCATACATGTATATACCCCTGTGCTACATATATACACGACTGTCATGCAGTCATACATGTATATACACCTGTGCTACATATATACACGACTGTCATGCAGTCATACATGTATATACACCTGTGCTACATATATACACGACTGTCATGCAGTCATACATGTATATACCCCTGTGCTACATATATACACGACTGTCATGCAGTCATACATGTATATACACCTGTGCTACATATATACACGACTGTCATGCAGTCATACATGTATATACACCTGTGCTACATATATACACGACTGTCATGCAGTCATATATGTATATACACCTGTGCTACATATATACACGACTGTCATGCAGTCATACATGTATATACACCTGTGCTACATATATACACGACTGTCATGCAGTCATACATGTATATACCCCTGTGCTACATATATACACGACTGTCATGCAGTCATACATGTATATACACCTGTGCTACATATATACACGACTGTCATGCAGTCATACATGTATATACACCTGTGCTACATATATACACGACTGTCATGCAGTCATACATGTATATACCCCTGTGCTACATATATACACGACTGTCATGCAGTCATACATGTATATACACCTGTGCTACATATATACACGACTGTCATGCAGTCATACATGTATATACACCTGTGCTACATATATACACGACTGTCATGCAGTCATACATGTATATACCCCTGTGCTACATATATACACGACTGTCATGCAGTCATACATGTATATACCCCTGTGCTACATATATACACGACTGTCATGCAGTCATACATGTATATACACCTGTGCTACATATATACACGACTGTCATGCAGTCATACATGTATATACACCTGTGCTACATATATACACGACTGTCATGCAGTCATATATGTATATACACCTGTGCTACATATATACACGACTGTCATGCAGTCATACATGTATATACACCTGTGCTACATATATACACAACTGTCATGCAGTCATACATGTATATACCCCTGTGCTACATATATACACGACTGTCATGCAGTCATACATGTATATACACCTGTGCTACATATATACACGACTGTCATGCAGTCATACATGTATATACACCTGTGCTACATATATACACGACTGTCATGCAGTCATACATGTATATACCCCTGTGCTACATATATACACGACTGTCATGCAGTCATACATGTATATACACCTGTGCTACATATATACACGACTGTCATGCAGTCATACATGTATATACACCTGTGCTACTTTCCCTTGCTTTGTACTTCAATTGATAATGGACTGGATGGGCCGCAACATGTGCCAGATATTTGTAATTGTGTAACCCCAAGAACTGTACGTAGTTGGTTCTAGTTTTACGCTATTATTACATACTCTGTTCGTAGGAATTATGACAGTACATCGTCATAACCCTAGCCCAGTGGTTTATTAGTTGTCGCTGTTGAACTGGACAAACAGCAATTTTGCAAGGCTGTTGTTGTGCCACTGTTACATGCGCCTAACTTATAGAATGCTTCAATCAGTTCAGCCATTCAGTCAGTACCTTTAGCCAACAAGGGACCAATAGCACGGTTCGGCCCTCATGGCCCATAGGAATGAGGCTTTTGAAGGACCGACAGATATTTTTGTATCTGTTGATATCTGCAACAGGTGGGCTTGATTGCGTGGCAGAAGAGATGAGCTGATTGGCCGAATGACCAGCCCTGGCGTCGGACCACGATCTCTGGAGCCCTGCAGGAGATCCCCAGAAGGATGGACTTAGAGATGATGAGGCTGATATGATCTTCATTTAGCTGATCTCTGACCCTGGTGAGTGAACAGAGCTGAATAAGCCTGAATTCTACTATTGGGAAATGAGTTGTTGTCGAGTTTAATTGAAAGATTATATTGAAGAACAATTGTCTTAACTACGCAATATTTTACTTACGACTGACGTCATACATTTACAAGTCACAGCTCACAAAACTCTTCAACATGTCATGCAGCTTAATCAGTGTGTCAACAAGTTTCTGTCTGCACCTCAGAAATGAAGTGTTTTCGGACATACATATATTGTTACGAACTTTTGTGGGGGGGGGGGGGGGGGGGGAGAGCGGGTGGCGGACTGACTCCTGAAGTTATTCTGAGCATTTTAGATGCACTCTGTATAACGTACCAGAATATTGACAAATGGTCAGAACTGTTAGAACAGGGCATGGGGAGGGGGGGGGGGGGGGAATGCCCCTCCAATATTTTTCATACGTAAGAATAGTTCTTTTGCTGCTGAGTTGAAGAGGGGTAAATGAAAAATAGACATATTTTCTAAACCATTATTTGGGTGGTGTAAGGAGAGAAAGAAAATTAAAAGCCTGCGTTCAAACCAATCTGCCCTATCTTTCCAATTTGACTGCTTCGTAAATTAAAGTTTCCAATAGCCATGGTCAGTTTTGTACCCTCCACCATGTTATTAGCCAATTAATTAGGTGAGGGAGTTATGGAACATGTAGTTATATTTGTATGTATATAAATGGAACATGTAGTTATATTTGTATGTATATAAATGGAACATGTAGTTATATTTGTATGTATATAAATGGAACATGTAGTTATATTTGTATGTATATAAATGGAACATGTAGTTATATTTGTATGTATATAAATGGAACATGTAGTTATATTTGTATGTATATAAATGGAACATGTAGTTATATTTGTATGTATATAAATGGAACATGTAGTTATATTTGTATGTATATAAATGGAACATGTAGTTATATTTGTATGTATATAAATGGAACATGTAGTTATATTTGTATGTATATAAATGGAACATGTAGTTATATTTGTATGTATATAAATGGAACATGTAGTTATATTTGTATGTATATAAATGGAACATGTAGTTATATTTGTATGTATATAAATGGAACATGTAGTTATATTTGTATGTATATAAATGGAACATGTAGTTATATTTGTATGTATATAAATGGAACATGTAGTTATATTTGTATGTATATAAATGGAACATGTAGTTATATTTGTATGTATATAAATGGAACATGTAGTTATATTTGTATGTATATAAATGCAGTTGGCCGTGCGGTCTAAGGCGTGGGTCTGCGGCCGCTCGCTTACTAGGATCGTAGGTTCGAATCCCGCCGGGAGCATGGATGTCTGTCTCTTGTGAGTGTTGTGTGTTGTCAGGTAGAGGTCTCTGCGACGGGCTGATCACTCGTCCAGAGGAGTTCTACTGAGTGTGGTGTGTCTAAAGTGTGTGATCGTGAAACCTCGACGAAACGAGGCGGCCTAGGCCCCCAAGGGGCTGTCGAGCCATAGGAAAAAGGAAATATAAATGCAGTTGCAAACAGCGTTCTGTCACAGTTACATTTATGATTTGATAACATGTTTAAAATCAAACATAAATTATATATATCTTCAGGGTCAGCTGCCCCCCCCCCCCCCGCCGAATAAAAAACTCTGGGTGCGCACCTGCATAGTCATACAGAAGTTTGGCACTGTACAGTAGCAACATATTGACCTCATCCCTGTCGCACACGTGACCCTTACTGTCCTAGTTGTACGCAGTTAAAACAAAAAGACGAGACAGATCATGTAAAGTGCCAACCTTTACTGGCCTAAGTGCTTCTGAAGGAAATTGCTTTTAATTCAACATTTCTAAGTGTCGTCTTCTCATCAGGATGGAAGGATGCGAAACTAAATTAACATCTCTTCTGGGAAAATTGATGGAAAACACTAAATGGGTAGCTAGACTGCAGTAAATTGAGCAACATCACGTGTCTGTACTCTGTATTTTCTAGACACTACAAGTATTCAGTGTATAAAGATACGTCAACAGTGCACTGTATCGCAAGCTGTAATGTTGCACTGCAGTTCCCCTCTGTCAGATATAAAAAGAACGATATGCACCTATATTCTGAGGTCCTGACTGCGTCATAAAGCAAACAAAAAAACTGCAAATGGTGTACTCCGTGACGTAACACACAAATTTTACCAACGCGTTCTGTGTTTTCAAAATATCGTGCTGTTTCGCGGTACACGCGTAAATGTAAATTAACTGGCGCCCATACGAAAGGCACAGTCTTCCCTGCGCCGATGTTCACAGAACTCAAAAGTGCACAGCAGCAGTACATGGTCACACCTGGTACCGATTTTCACGGAACTCAAAAGTGCACAACAGCAGTACATGGTCACACCTGGTACCGATTTTCACGGAACTCAAAAGTGCACAACAGCAGTACATGGACACACCTGGTACCGACTTTCACAGAACCCAAAAGTGCACAGCAGCAGTACATGGTCACACCTGGTACCGATTTTCACGGAACTCAAAAGTTCACAACAGCAGTACATGGACACACCTGGTACCGATTTTCACGGAACCCAAAAGTGCACAGCAGCAGTACATGGTCACACCTGGTACCGATTTTCACGGAACTCAAAAGTGCACAACAGCAGTACATGGACACACCTGGTACCGACTTTCACGGAACTCAAAAGTGCACAACAGCAGTACATGGACACACCTGGTACCGATTTTCACGGAACTCAAAAGTGCACAGCAGCAGTACATGGTCACACCTGGTACCGATTTTCACGGAACTCAAAAGTGCACAACAGCAGTACATGGACACACCTGGTACCGATTTTCACGGAACTCAAAAGTGCACAACAGCAGTACATGGACACACCTGGTACCGATTTTCACGGAACCCAAAAGTGCACAGCAGCAGTACATGGTCACACCTGGTACCGACTTTCACAGAACCCAAAAGTGCACAGCAGCAGTACATGGTCACACCTGGTACCGATTTTCACGGAACTCAAAAGTGCACAACAGCAGTACATGGACACACCTGGTACCGATTTTCACGGAACCCAAAAGTGCACAGCAGCAGTACATGGTCACACCTGGTACCGATTTTCACGGAACTCAAAAGTGCACAACAGCAGTACATGGACACACCTGGTACCGACTTTCACGGAACTCAAAAGTGCACAACAACAGTACATGGACACACCTGGTACCGACTTTCACAGAACCCAAAAGTGCACAGCAGCAGTACATGGTCACACCTGGTACCGATTTTCACGGAACTCAAAAGTTCACAACAGCAGTACATGGACACACCTGGTACCGATTTTAACGGAACCCAAAAGTGCACAGCAGCAGTACATGGTCACACCTGGTACCGATTTTCACGGAACTCAAAAGTGCACAACAGCAGTACATGGACACACCTGGTACCGACTTTCACGGAACTCAAAAGTGCACAACAGCAGTACATGGACACACCTGGTACCGATTTTCACGGAACTCAAAAGTGCACAGCAGCAGTACATGGTCACACCTGGTACCGATTTTCACGGAACTCAAAAGTGCACAACAGCAGTACATGGACACACCTGGTACCGATTTTCACGGAACTCAAAAGTGCACAACAGCAGTACATGGACACACCTGGTACCGATTTTCACGGAACTCAAAAGTGCACAGCAGCAGTACATGGACACACCTGGTACCGATTTTCACGGAACTCAAAAGTGCACAACAGCAGTACATGGACACACCTGGTACCGATTTTCACGGAACTCAAAAGTGCACAGCAGCAGTACATGGACACACCTGGTACCGATTTTCACGGAACTCAAAAGTTCACAGCAGCAGTACATGGACACACCTGGTACCGATTTTCACGTAAAGCGGGTACTAAATGGGGGAAGTACAGATATAAATTCACTGACGCCTCTAAGCAAAGTATGGCTTTAACTGCGCCCAGTTTTGTGAAACTCTGGATTATGCAATAAATTGTTGTGGGTATCTTCTGTACCGACTTTTGTCCAAATAGCACGAAACAGAAAAAACGGGAATAATTTCTTCTTGGACTGCTTAACCCTTGAACGTGTGATTGATATGTTGTCCTGAAACGTCGGTAAGTAACTGCCAATGAACACTGCATAATGTCCCAAAAGAGCGAAGATCTGAAAGTTTTATTTATGCCCTTGATTAAACTGTGGACTTCACTACATCGATTTCCAATGAAACGCACTTCAGCTCAGCAGTATTATATGGAGATTTTGTATATAGAACGTCGGCCAAGGAATTTGGAGGATGCGGGTACGAATTTATTTACATTTTGAAGTGAAGTCACTTCGCCGATTTCCAAGGAAGTTACGTTTCTTCAGTACCTTTTTGTAAAGAACTTTTATACTGAATTTAATTTAAATTTAATAAAGGGCTTAGTCGCTGATTATAGTCACCGACAGATGGACAGACGGATGGGCGCGATCTGTACAAAAGACGTTTTGTACTTCGTAAAGAACACCTGAAAAAATACCGCGCTTTTGTCATATTCATTGATTTCAAACAAAGAAATAATCGTACAAACAGTCTGCACACGTTCGAACTCTATTCACAATGTTGTGGCTGTTACCGGCGTAGCTTAGCTTTGCGTGCACCCTGTTGTTGTAGGTGTAAATTGACAGACATCTGTACAAAAGAAGTACATTGGCTTCTGTAATGTGATGCCGTATCTTCTGGTAGACATGTACCGACTTTTCGGAGGAAGCGGGTTCTTTCGAAACATCGGTTAAACTGTCACCGCTGTGAGAAACTGAAGTTTTACAAAAGTACTAAAATTTTCAAAAGTGTAATCAGCACAAAAGTTACAAAGCTAGAGGAAATAACATTTCCACAAATTTAACGATAATATGAATGTTTTGTCATTATTCGACAGAACACGCACGCACACACACACAAATTGCATATTTGTAAATTAAATGTAACAAAGGACAACAGACACCAGTTGAGGTTCAGACTCAGTAGCTCACAATCTTAGTCATCGTTCCAGAGAAGCAAGACTTCCTCTGCGCTGCTGGTGCTACCTTCCCGCATGTCAGCTGCAGCTGCGCACTGGATAAGTGCTGGGCGGATCGCGACAGTTGGACTCCTGGTCTAGCCTCAGAGTGGCAGTGCGTGGCGCGTGAAGTCGAGGTCCCCCGCCGAATGCGTGATAAAATAACTGGGGCGAAATTCAGTTTCGCATGAATAACGGTGTACTCGTATACCCTGCAGCTAAACGCTTTCACTTCACTGTATTTATGAAAACTTATTGATGAATGAGAAATGAGTATGTTAGGTGAATATACTGTGAACGAGTATTACAGATGTTTGGAAGTTTTTAGCCCATGCGGAACTCACTTTTGAAGCTTAGAGTTCAATAGATACAAGTCGAATAAAGGCTTGACGTTATAATGTTTCAGTATGTATATGGAACATCTAACGAGTGACTGATTTCCCTTAAGCATATTTAAGGAATCTAATGATAATTTGGAATCAATAAGAGATCGGAATTTCAGTTTGGGAGCTGGGTAAATTCTTACAGTGTCATTAGCACCTTACAGGTGATTTTAATGGTAGAAGTGGAATAAGAGTTGCCAAAATTGCGTTTTGACATAAATATGATACAATAAACTGTACATTATGGAACATTCATTTTTTATGTAGCGCTAATGATAACGATGGTTTGTTTATTGCTGGTCAGTGGTATAACTGAGAATAAGCAGCCATCGTCAGGTTATTTTGGATCAATGAACATGCAGCAAAATTGATGTGAAGGTTGTGACTGTGATTAGTAGACATCAGGTCACAAAGGACTCGATTAACATTTTTACCTCAGATTAAGTTTTAAGTGAAGTAGTGCAACATATTTCGTATGCAGCTGTTTATGGTCTGTGCATTTCTTTGCCATTAGGACTCTCCATAAATTATAACAATCTATAAAGTTGGTTCCCTAGTAATTTTCGGACAGAGGCGAAATGGTGAGTATATGAATTAAAATAATTTATATATATTGATATAATTTTAAAATATTTGATTTATTCTTATTGTGCTTTCAACACTAAACTTTGTGACGTAACACAGCCCTGTTTTATGTCGTGTTCGGTAATGTAATTCGTCAATATGCTTCAGTGTCATAGGTCAGATATTCTAATTAGTCCATAATTTGCAAGCGGTTTTGAATATGGGAAAGTAAGCTCGATAAACCTCGATAATTTTCATAGTCATTCGCTTAATTTAAAATTAACATTTTTTTTTGTTTGGGTCCATTTAGCAAAACAAAAAGTTGCAAAAATGCTCCTGTTAACTTCGCCGTATGCCCGTTCAACCGCGTGCACGTAACAACTGTGGAGCCACTGGACACATTTTCGTGAAATTTTATGATGGGGATATTCAGTAAAATTTTTGGACAAGTAATAATTTTTCCGACAAAAATAACGGATCATTTACGTGACGTACATAGTCTTTTGTCCTTTTGTTGAGAATAATTACTTAAATATTCTTCAGGGCGTAAAATAATTTAACACATTTTTAAGAAGGAAACATCTCAATTATGCGCCATACAATTTTGCGTTATGCTCTGTAGTTTTAAAGACAGTTGCACAAAAATGAGCGACCGCGTCAGATTCATTATGATAGCAGTAGGTGTTCTTATTATGCTAGCTGTTAACGGACTGCACGGCAGTACGATAGGTGCAATGTCTAAAGCACTTGAGTACGATAGCACGGCAGTACGATAGGTGCAGTGTCTAAAGCACTTGAGTACGATAGCACGGCAGTACGATAGGTGCAGTGTCTAAAGCACTTGAGTACGATAGCACGGCAGTACGATAGGTGCAGTGTCTAAAGCACTTGAATACGATAGCACGGCAGTACGATAGGTGCAGTGTCTAAAGCACTTGAGTACGATAGCACGGCAGTAGGATAGGTGCAGTGTCTAAAGCACTTGTGTACGATAGCACGGTAGTACGATAGGTGCAGTGTCTAAAGCACTTGAGTACGATAGCACGGCAGTACGATAGGTGCAGTGTCTAAAGCACTTGAGTACGATAGCACGGCAGTACGATAGGTGCAGTGTCTAAAGCACTTGAGTACGATAGCACGGCAGTACGATAGGTGCAGTGTCTAAAGCACTTGAGTACGATAGCACGGCAGTAGGATAGGTGCAGTGTCTAAAGCACTTGTGTACGATAGCACGGTAGTACGATAGGTGCAGTGTCTAAAGCACTTGAGTACGATAGCACGGCAGTACGATAGGTGCAGTGTCTAAAGCACTTGAGTACGATAGCACGGTAGTACGATAGGTGCAGTGTCTAAAGCACTTGAGTACGATAGCACGGTAGTACGATAGGTGCAGTGTCTAAAGCACTTGAGTACGATAGCACGGTAGTACGATAGGTGCAGTGTCTAAAGCACTTGAGTACGATAGCACGGTAGTACGATAGGTGCAGTGTCTAAAGCACTTGAGACAGAAGTAAACGTTTTAAACTATAAGTACGTTTTATAAGTACTGTTTAATATGTACACGTGTTTGTTGTCAAGTGCTTGTACTGGGGAAATAAACGAGATTTGCATATAAACTATATTTGTTTCAGTACAGTTGTAGTTGTTAAGTTAGAAATAAATTTGAATAAATTTTCACAGTACAGTACATCAGTAAGTATGCAGCATAAATAGTGACTGGCAAGAAGCACAGATTTAGATACAATGAACACGAGAGCAAACATTTTTCTGAAACCATTCGCCATTATAAAGTGCAAGAACACGAATACTGGAATTAACAATGCGGTTTAATTTTGTAATTGTGATCATTTTTTGTAATAAATCTTATAAATCTCATTGAAATTTGTCAAATTATGGCCGACAATAATATTGAAGGAGTGTCTAGCCAAGTTGCGTTGCGAACTCTATTAATTAAATCCAATTAAAATTCTGCATGCAGTAGGGTTGCGACGTAAGGTTTTCGTTCGTGTCTAGTCTATTAACTGTATTGTTACTCTGTGTCTGCATCATTAAGTACATCCTTATGCTTATGGCAACAATACATAAATTTGAAGTTATGTAGGAGCATCAGGGTCAGTTGTCTAGCATTAATGGTGCCACTACCGTGTGTCCAGTCGTATGGGCAGCACAGACGTCATTATCATGTCATAATATAACGATTTTCGACCGTAAATGTCTTCAAAACGGATACATTTTATGAAAACGCCTTTTATTTCAGTCGCCCTATCATTCTCTAGAATATTTCCGAGTTTGTAACTTAACGCGTTTGCTCTCAAGTCAAACCGTGTGTCTGCTTTCGTACCGAATCTGATAAGATTACGTGTAGTTGACACTGAGCACTGCTGTTCGCTGTTCCGTATAGCGTGTTGTGTGATCTAACTCTCGTATATATACTTTTGTTTTGTGGCGCAACAGCCCAATTCGTGCCTAGGCCGCTAAATTGTTAAGGTTTCTACATCACACACAACTAGACACGCACTTGGTAGGATTAATTTCAACGATTGATCAGCTCGTCGCAGAGGCCGATACCTACAGAACACACAACAAACACAAGAGATAATCCATGCTTTCATCAGGATTCGAATTCGTGATCCCATCAAGCGAGCGGCCGCAGACCTACTCCTTAGACCGCACGGCCACCTGGATCGGCATATGTGTGTGTGTGTGTGTGTGTATATATATATATATGTATGTATGTGGATGATGCTGGCTGTTTTGTCGGTATGTAAGCAAGTACTTTTAAAAAACAGATGGTGGTAACGATTAACTGCATTGGGAGATACCCCACACCGGTATTGCAGTCACACCTTTGGAGAGAGAAGTTCGTAGATTAAGTACAGGTGGCAGCACGGCCTACAGCTTATTGTTATTCTGTCAAGTTCATTCTCTGTTAACATGTTAGTGTTGTGTATATACATTGTCAGAACTTTTCAAGGTCATAGTCTGCATATTCACTGCATATTCAATGCAGTTGTGATTTCAGGGATGTAATATATACGGGCCTGTGTACATATATATGTATGCTGAAATAAGTATAGCGTGACTCATGCAAAAGAAAACATTTTGGCTATAT
Organism: Reticulitermes speratus; assembly: GCA_021186555.1. NCBI lineage: Eukaryota > Metazoa > Arthropoda > Insecta > Blattodea > Rhinotermitidae > Reticulitermes > Reticulitermes speratus. The sequence continues at coordinate 12,976,334 of JAJKFL010000010.1, forward strand.
TCATAACGTCTCTTTTCCGGGGCATCTCTGCCTTGAGGACAAGAATTTTCGGATTGTTTACATTCACTGGTTGGATATGCATTTTGTATGATTCTCATAGAAGTTTGTCCTCACACTGATATTAATTTGATGCACTTATTGCATATCTCCTCTATTACACGCGCTTGTACTGTTACGTCGGCTGCAAGTTGTGTGGCACAGGCTGTACCGTGAGATTGAGAGCCGCGGTGATGAACAGTCTGACACTTCATCATGCATGCAGCAGTAATCCACTTAGGTTGAGCGTCACGCCATCTGCGGCAGTCCTTCGGCACAACTTATCTACTTTCAAATTATCATCTGCGTCTTGACACCGTGCAGTCTTTTGCTTCACGACATCGACGTTCCTGCATCCAAGTTCAAGAATACAGTGATTTAAGTATCCGACATCAACGCTACGGTCCAATACTTGGACCAAGTCATTCAACCCTAATGATGAAGGCAGGATGTTTCTTTCAGACGTCTGTACCCACAAGACGTCTGTACCCACAAGACGTCACGATATCGAAACTTACAAGACCACAATCTGACAGATTCATGCCGGTAAACATGAAAAGTCACCTATAACTGACCTACCTCTTAAAATTTACTATCTGTAAACAGGGAGTCGGTATAGATCATTTAGTATAGTGACTAGGCTACATGCTTGATGGCCGAGAAACCTTGATTTAATTATTTTCAGAGATGTAGCTCTTTCCCTCAGCTTTCAGACCAGATGTAGCTCTTTCCCTCAGCTTTCAGACCAGATGTAGCTCTTTCCCTCAGCTTTCAGACCAGATGTAGCTCTTTCCCTCAGCTTTCAGACCAGATGTAGCTCTTTCCCTCAGCTTTCAGACCCGCTGTTTGGTCTACCTAGCGTCCTATTCAGTGGGCACTGAGGTCTATATTTCCGGAGGGAGTAAAGCGGTGGGAGCGTAAAGCTGGCCACTCATTCCCATTTAGAGCCGAGGTTAAGAATGACTAAAGTTTTACCTCCAGGTTCCCATGTGCCTTAATTGCGTGCATAAGGAAATCTTTGCCTATTTACCTTTTTTCTGAATACGGTGAAAACATTCGAAATGTTGGAAGTGTGTTTCATTTTTGACTTTGATAATTTCTTCAGAAAAGCCCATTATAGTTACTTGCCTTAAAAGTTCAAATCATGTATATAGTCGTAATCTGATGTTTTCTATGTCGTCGTCATCATCATAATCATAATCTGCGGTCACATTATATTTATTATGTTTTTCCTTTACATTTTTCGAGTAAATGTGCAGGACTTACGGGTTTAGATGCACACGGGGCAGAGAGGAGTATTTAGAACCTTTCTGCTTAAGTCTATACTGCAGGTCTGTAAGGTAAGTTCTCTTGATCGTGATCTCTGGTGCACTGAGGTATGAAAAGCAAATCAAGTCCTTCATTGAGAAGATGGGTTTCGTAGTCACATTTTTATCGTTCCGCCTATTTTGACAATACTGTTTATGAAGTAAAACACTACATCCTGCTTTTGGCGAGACAGTCTTCTATTTTGAAGGTATTACATATTTATATTCAGATTGTAATTGGATACAAAATTGCGGTCTTCTGAGTACTGTGCAATAGTAGGCGAAGAGCTTAAATAATCAGTGGTAAAAATTTCACTTTCTGTGGTCTCCACACGTTTGATATATGTGTGTTTTATATGTCATATTAAACATGTGGAAACCGTGTTTCAAATGCCACAATGAATGCAGTTATATTTCAACTCCCTTCTAAGCCTTCATGGCGTATCCAGGGACAAATGCAGCTCAATTTTTCAAATAACAAATCTACAAATATCTATTCGTATATCAATGTCATTACCTGTGGTATGCTATCAGCATGCTCATGAGTCTCTACATCTGCCTATGTATGCTATATGTTATGTTATTTTATGTTGTGTTGTGTTATATTATATTATATTGGTATGTTTTAAGATGTTTAAAATGTTAGGTATTTATAGCTTTAAGCTATAAATTCTCTCTTGATGAGCGACGGTGTGACTAAAAAGCCGAGGCGTGCAGAACAATTGTAATTTGTAAACAAAAGCACATGAAGGCATTTTTCATCTCTCATGTATGTACCTTTGATAAAGATAATTTGCGTAAATTTCTAAACACATATTTTTTATATCAATCAAATTCAGACGGTGGTGACAGAAATCATAAATGTCACAATGGCATATACAGTCAACATTCTGCGCAGAAATTTTCGTATGTTGTACTTCGTATGTGGCTGCAGTTTTCGGGACGAAGTGTAGTAGAATATGCATGATAATTTAGATTGACAATTAATGGACCCACAACACCGTTAATTGTAAAGTGTTCGAGTAGCTGTTGTGTTAGGCTTCCTGAACTTGTGGTAGGATTTGTACAAGCAGAATGGCGGGTATATAATGTCCACGGTAGAAAGAATGGGTAGACATGTAGAATACTGGTGAGATGGTAATTAAGATGGGAGAGTGAAGTACTCGAATAAAAACCTGTCCCACTGCCATTTTGTGTACAGTTTTATTTAGAGCCCTGGAACTGTTAGATAATGTGTAAGCCGTCTGAACTGTATTTGGTGGGTATGTGATCCAAATTATAGCCGGAGACTTGCTGATATGACTGATGGTAGTCATGGTTTTACTCAGTACGGCGTTCCTCTCGATAAATTACTGTCATAACCTCCCACAGTAAATCCTCGTTCACCTTCCATGTTATCCTTCACAACCACACAAATACACAGTTAACTGAATCGATATATCAATAGGGAAACTGAAGTTACGTTAAATAAAAGCTAACGAGCCTCTTGTTCAGAAGCTTTTCTCCCTGCACCATGTAATTTCGTTGGGACAGCGAATGACTGGCTAGACTACCAAAACATCGTTTATGTTATTTGCATGTTGCGTATACGAGTATATCAACGTTAACGAACTGTGAATTAGCGAAATGTGCTTGCAAGGTAAATTGATGCAATTTATACCTGATTATTTGTCTATGTATCTATCCGTCCTTCTACCTATTTAGCTATTTATTTATGTCTATCTATCTACCTGTCTCTCTACAAGTATATACTCGTATTTATCCGTCTATATATATATGTCTATTATCTATCTATCTATCTATCATCTATGTATCTATCTATCTATCTGGCTATCTATCTATCTCGCTATCTATCTATCTGGCTATCTACCTCTCTATCTATCTATCTATCTATCTATCTATCTCTCTCTATCTATATCTATCTATCTATCTATCTATCTGGCTATCTATTTATCTCTCTATCTATCTATCTATCTATCTATATCTATCTATCTATTTATCTACTATCTATCTAGCTTTCTCGGGGGTAAATCGGCCGAGATGTGCAGCTGACCACTTAACCCAGGCCCGATCAACCCGTAGCTCGCGTTATTATGTTGTCCGCTGCGTTGTTTGAAGTGAGAAATTGTCTGTTAACCCGTCCCCTGACAAGCTGAGATGGAATGCAATTTTGAAATTATAAGCTCTTTATTTGTGGAGACATACTAGTACATTACATTACTAATTCAGTTTTACAAATGCTAAAAATAGCTACACCATAGCCTAGGTTGTGAATTGCATTTTTTGTAAGTTTTTCTTTTTATTGTCATTATCCTTTCATTGCACATGATGCATGTACAAATACGCAGTAAATCTACGCATGTAAGTGTGTGTACACATTAATTCTTCACTCTGTAGGACGAATTTTATATTACTCGCATGCAGACCAAATTTTGGCGAAGTTTTCTGCACCACATTAAAGGTTTAGCAGGCCAGACGTAACTCAATCTAGTGCTCAGGTTTTGAATGAGTGGAGCTGTAACTCCATTCCCCTCTATGCCTTCATTTAGTCCGTAGGGAAAACTGTACCTTTGCCGTTTAGTGTGTAAGAACCATTAAAATGTTCAGTGCATTCCAGGCTTTATGCACAGAATTGGTGTTCTTCAATTAAATCACAGACAGAGCTGAGAACTCTGTAACTAAGTTATAGTCAACAGCAGGCATGCAGTACTCGCTAGGACTTGTGGGCCAAAGTGAGCTAAGGGATCCGAAATTGGGCAGCAGAATTAAAAGAAAGGCTGTAATTAACGCTGTAAAAAGACCACAATACTACAAACAAAAAATAATACATTCTCGTGTTGATTCCGTACCGAAATCCAAGAAATCAATATAAGATTATCCAATTTGGTTATATTCTATATAATTCCTGCTTGTAATCAGAAACTTAACGTCTTTTTCCTGTGCGAAGTTTATTAATGTGAGGTTTAAAATTTTGCGTTGAAGCCACATTGATCATTGCCTAGAATGTGTGTCTGTTAAGTGTGTGTCTGTTAAGTGTGTGGTCTGTTAAGTGTGTGTCTGTTAAGTGTGTGTCTGTTAAGTGTGTGTCTGTTAAGTGTGTTGTTCTGTTAAGTGTGTGTCTGTTAATGTGTGTCTGTTAAGTGTGTGTCTGTTAAGTGTGTGTCTGTTAATGTGTGTCTGTTAAGTGTGTGTGTGTGTTTTAAGTGTTGTTGTCTGTTAAGTGTGTGTCTGTTAAGTGTGTGTCTGTTAAGTGTGTGTCTGGTTAAGTGTGTGTCTGTTAATGGTGATGGGCTGTTAATGTTGTCTGTTAAATGGTGTCTGTTAATGTGTGTCTGTTAAGTGTGTCTGTTAATGTGTGCTGTTAAATGTGTGTGTCTGTTAAATGTGTGTCTGTTAAATGTGTGTCTGTTAATGTGTGTGTCTGTTAAATGTGCTTGTGTCTGTTAAGTGTGTGTCTGTTAATGTGTGGTCTGTTAAATGTGTGCTGTTAATGTGTGCTGTTAAATGTGTGTCTGTTAAGTGTGTGTCTGTTTTAATGTGTGTCTGTTAAGTGTGTGTTGTTAAATGTGTGTCTGTTAAGTGTGTGTCTGTTAAATGTGGTCTGTTAAGTGTGTGTCTGTTAAGTGTGTGTCTGTTAAATGTGTGTCTGTTAAGTGTGTGTTGTTAAATGTGTGTCTGTTAATGTGTGCTGTTAAATGTGTTCTGTTAAGTGTGTGTCTGTTAAGTGTGTGTCTGTTAAGTGTGTGTTGTTAAGTTGTCTATTAAGTGTGTGTTGTTTTAAGTGTGTGTCTTTAAGTGTGTGTCTGTTAAATGTGTTCTTTCGGTGTTTTTTCATTTCGTTGAGTGAAACACGAACGGAAACAGTGTAATGCTGTGGTCCATTAGGGTTGTCATACAGTGTGGTCGTAATGTACTTCAGGTGTACAGGTTTACAGGTACAACAGACAGGTACAGTGGTAATGCGTGCAAGGTTGACGGAGGTACAGGTACAGGTACAGGTAAGGTACAGGTACAGGTACAGGTACAGGTCAGGTCAGGTACAGGTACAGGTACAGGTACAGGTACAGGTACAGGTACAGGTACAGGTATCAAGAGATGAACTCGTGGCTGATCAGATGCATAGTGTGAAGATGTGAACCCGATTTAATTGCCTCAGGATGGAGTCACCAAGCGGTTCATTTAGTGGTAATGCCTAGATGTTATTTTGCAGTCTGGGGTTAAAATCTCGGCTAGAGCATCGGCTATTGTGACTGAGGTACTTAATGCCATTCCTCAATCACCTCCAGATAAACACCGGAATATTAAATTGATTTGGGTTCGACCGCTTCATTCTGAATCGTTTCTAATTTCTCACTCATCAGTCAGGGGTGCGGCATAATGTAGTGAGTATAGTGACTGTGTGACGGACTGGACGATATGGGGTTCGAATTTCGGCAGGCCTAAGATATTTGTCTCTTCTCCAAAAGGTGCAGATCGGCCGAAACATGTTGTAGCAAAACATAATGTATAAATAGTATTCATATTGTTGTGTTATTCGGACCCTATAATCAATATTGATTTTGTAAACAACGGGATGCCGATCGCAGTGGCCGTGCGGTCTAAGATGTGGGTCTGCGGCCGCTCGCTTGCTGGGGTTGCGGGTTGGAATCCCACCGGGGGCATGGATGTCTGTCTCTTGTGAGTGTTGTGTGTTGTCAGGTAGAGGTCTCTGCGTCGGGCTGATCACTCCTCCAGAAGAGTCCTACTGAGTAGGGTGTGTCTGAGTGCGATCGTGAAGCCTCGATAATGAGGAGGCCCTAGCCCACTAGGGGCTGTTGCGCCATGGGGGGAAAACCCCGCAATAAGCTGATGGTACCTGGATTAAAACATTTATTTGTATTTCATAACGCAACGGCGATGTGCCGCCTTAAAGCCTATGTTTCTGTTTTTATAAGTTAGATTTACTTTCCACCATGTTTCCAAGTAATACACGTGGGCCGCAGTTTTCTGAAGTGTCTAATTGTACTTTTTACAAAGCTACGCCGCGCAGTGTCCAGCATCTAGTTCCATTTGTTGCTCTTTTGCCACTAAATTTAATAAGGGTAAAGTAAGTTCACGTTCTGCTTGGCTACATTGCGTGTCATGAGTTCATAATTGAAATAAGTCACTTTGAGTGGGCTGGGATGTGTGTAGATTAAACAGTCGTAGTAGCGTTTTTGTCTACCAGTACATTGAGATTGTTGTGTGTGCTGCGTATCACGTGATAATCTTCTGAAGGGAGCTTTGACGCAGGCGTCTCTTATGGTATTCGCTTCGTTTCCGAGTTCTACCAAGTTTCGGCTTGCCAGCTTCGTGTTCACCTATACGACAGACCATTTCTCCATTTCTCCACTCTGCTGCACCGCGTCGTTTCATGCATCGTAGGACTGATGTGATGTGCCATTGGACGTGTAATCGCACATCGACGTCCATCAGCAAGTTTCATTGTCGTCATTGTCCTCGCTGTGTGTCCTGTGACCATCATTCGACATCGGCATCTGTTTAGTTGTCAGCGTCGATTTTTGCTTATGCCTATTGTAGGTTTGTCAGGTCCATGTTGAAACTCATTTGAAAAACTAGTTTTGTTCATCCGAAGTCTTTGCATCAGTTAATACGTCCTACTAGTGAATTCGTATCCTTCGCAACTTGCGGTCTTAGACTTTATGCCTTCTATAGTGTACAAGTATCCAGTGCCGTCTTTACATTCGTTTAGATGAAATAGAGTTTGAGATGGGGTCGCGGTGGCGCAGTTGGTTGAGGCACAGCGCTACAAACCGGAACGTCGCTTGTTCGATCCCCAATGGTGTCACTGTAAATTTTCACTGACATAATCATTTCGGTCGCACTATGGCCCTGGGGTCGACTCAGCCTCTAACAGAAATGAGTACCAGGAATCTTTCCTGGGGGGGGGGGGGGGGGGGGGTAAAGGCGGCCGGTGCTTAGGGCTGACAACCTTACCACCTTCATGTGCCGATTGTCTAGAAACCTGGGAGCCTCGACCTCCTGGAGCCCTAAGGGCCTGTCCTGGCCTGTATGGGACTGCTTTACCTTCTAATAGAGTTTGAGAAGGATAAACTGAGAGTAAGCTTGTTGAGGTTAGGTTTGGGGTCATGAGAATATTATTTGATGGCGTCATTTTGAGCGGAGTGTTTCGGCATGTATTGTCGCAGACTCATAGCCTGTACATATGCGTTGTCGTAATTGTCTTCCTTACATTTCACATGATCGCCCTCGGAGGCGACTTAGACGTTGGCATCCGTTTGGCGTCGCTGTGGGTTATTAGTTCTGCATAGTTCTGCTTGTCAAGTCAATTTTGAAAGCCATTCGGCAAGCCGTTCCTCCGTCCGTCGTTAAAGAGCCTTCAGTCCGCCTGCATGTACGGTATTGTGTCAGGGTTGTTCATTGTCTGGGTTCAATACGCGAGTTGCTTCGTGATTCAATTAACTAATTGTTCGTTCTTGGTGTGGTGCAGGATGTTGGAAGTGTGCTTGTGTTCGTAACCCGATTTGAGGTACTGAGCTCCAGTTGGATCGTACAGGTGAATGCGCACGTGTAATAGGAACACATATGGAGACTCACGTGCATGCAGGCGCGCACTGTTGTCTGCTTGTTGCTGTGATGTTTTAAACGGAAGTAAAAGGGGATTTTTGTGGGAGGTAATATTGTGGATATCTCTGAAATACCAAAATTTCAACGAATTATTAAGGTAGGATCAACCTTATCTGTAGGATCTTGAAATTCTTTTCAACATTCCAACACCATCACTTTTCTTCCCTTTTGTATAAAGCAAAAATTGATATCATTACCATCCGAAACATTCTGGTTAGTTGGCTGTACTTGATTAAACGTTGCAGGCGGTACGTGGTGTTTTGTTTATACCTTGTTTACCTGTTTTGTGAGACTTATCTGTCTTTCGATAGTTGATCTGGAAATAAATGCAGGGAAGTTGTGATTTTGTCTGTTCATCAGGATGCAGAACAAAATTATATTACCTACAAAGGTGTCCAATAAGCTCTTCGAAAAGTGGCACTAACAAATAACATTTACACTCAGGAAGTAGTTTATGTCAGATTATCCCAAGTTCCTGAAATGTTTCGTATCGTTCCGGTCAGAAGTTTTATCTTCTAGTTTGCCGTCTTAAAGCGCAAAAATTGTAAGTCTTAGTTTTATTTAGTTATATATTTGTGTGTGTGTGTTTGTGTGTGTGTGTGTGTGTGTGTGGTCTTTCCAATTAAGCTGAGTAATTGGGTTGAGAATGTCTGACATCATAATAATTAGATGAATAAAAAGGAGTCGTTAATCACAACTGTGGTTTTAAAACTATTTTATTGCCGTTCGAGCTACATGTTTCGGCTCACATAAAAGCCATTTACAGCCATTAGTTTAAAAACACACGTAATATAAAATAATTGTAACCAATATGTTATTAATACAAATAAACGAGGTAATATTATTAATCATATGTTAAAATAATGTTTTAAGATGAGTAATGCAATAAATGTAGTAGTTATGTTAATAGAAGTACTACGTCTGCATCAAGTTTCGGCTAAATGAATATAATAAACACTATCATGTAAAACTGAGATCTCAGTTATTTGTATTAAGAAGTATTATTTACAAGTATCTTTCTCTTACATATGTTCTTTTAAACTGGTGCCTGATGATGGCTTTCATATGAGCCGAAACATGTAACTCAAACGATAATAAAATATCGTCGAAACAACAATTGTGACTGACGGTCCCTTTTTGTTCATCTAATTATTTACACATCACAACGGGAAGTCTTGCCCTAGACGCGCCATCGTACTGATGACAAGAATATTCATACCTAAGCGGGCAGTGGGAAGAGGCGGACTGACGACATTCATAACTTGTATTTGCGCTACATGTGATTAGGGCAAGCAAATGGCATGTGGCACATAGAAGTACGTGTAAATGTTTAGTAGGAAACCCTGAAAATAAGTGGCAGTCCTGAACGTATATGGGAGAATAATATTAAAATGGACATTAAGTAGTGTGAGAATGTTGAATAGAGTTGAATGGCTTACAGCAGGGTCTATGGTGTCGTCTTTTGAACACGGTAAGATCTTTCGGATTGTGTAAAGGGCGGGGATGTTCTTGAGCTGAGCCATTATCGGCTTCTCAAGAGGGACTTTGTGTTAGATAATTAGGATCAACATGTTAGTTCTACTGCATTCTTGTTTTTGAAATAAAATACAATCTGAATTCACTAGCTCCAGCAGGCTTTGCATGCTTCAGCATAAACATTAGAATAAAATAAAGAAGCACTTATCTGTGACACAACACTTCACTGAAGCATTATGAACCTTGGTTTGGCGACATGTTTCGGCTCAAATTGTAGGCCATCTTCTGGCCAATTTTAAAAATGTTTACAGAGGAAACAGAACAATGTTATGTCACAAAAGGAAATTTGGGGATCTCAGATCCCTTTGTATTTTACGCTGGCTTATTATGCATGAAATATTTATATTTATTGTTTTAATCTAAAATATAGTAATATTTTATAACTTTTATATAACTTTATTTTTCTTATGCATTTAATGGTCACGTGGGTTGAATTATTGAAGTTTTTGTGCTGAAACTGTAGTAATTGGTTAAAATTATCAATACTTCTCTTAAATCTTGTATGGAGTCAGAGGTCACTGCTTTTGAGGTTTCTCTGTTTATTGTTCTATTGTTACAATAATGTACCGTATTCAGTCACGGCTGTTCTAGCTGTTCGATCCGTGTTAGATACGTTATTACGCTTTGTGGCGGAGAGAGACGTAACGACACAGAGACGTAACGACAAAGTGTTCATTCGAATTTGCAGTTCGCTACACAGTACATGTTCTGTCGGATGTTAGATGTGTAATGTGAGCATGGAAGGTTCGCTAGTCGGTGTCTGATCTGCGATGTTCACACTACACGTTGGAAGAATAAAATTATCTAAGACATACATTTTGTATTACCTGCACATCAAATGTGATATATCTTATGCTAAATAAGCATATAGATTAGTGGTGGGCCCGCTCAACCCGTAGCTCGAGGGCAACCTGTTGCCAGGGACACAGCTTTATGATGACCTCGGACACATTTGAAATTAGGACATTTTTTAAACCTCTCATTGGCATATAGAGTGCATAAGCAATTTTGAAAACTTAATAGCTATTCTTACAGTTTGCTATCCAAAAATACAAAGATTAAGATATACAGAACTATAATTTTGCCTGTTGTTTTGTATGGGTGTGAAACTTGGTCTCTCACACTGAGGGAGGAACATAGGCTGAGGGTGTTCGAGAATAGGGTGCTGAGGAGGATATTTGGGCCTAAGAGGGGCGAGGTAACAGGGGAGTGGAGAAGACTACATAACGAGGAACTTAATGATCTGTACTCATCACCAAATATTATTTGGGTGATCAAATCAAGAAGAATGAGGTGGGCGGGACATGTAGCACGTATGGGGAGGGGAGAGGTGCATACAGGATTTTGGTGGGGAGACCTGAGGGAAGGAGACCACTTGGAAGACCCAGGCGTAGATGGGAGGATAATATTAAAATGGATCTTCAAAAAGTGGGATGGGGGGCACGGACTGGATTGATATGGCTCAGGATAGGGACAGGTGGCGGGCTGTTGTGAATGCGGTAATGAACGTTCGGGTTCCATAAAATGCGGGGAATTTCTTGGCTAGCTGAGGACCTATTAGCTTCTCAAGAAGGACTCTGCTCCATGGAGTTAGTTAGTTAGTTAGTTAGTAGTTAATAGTTATTATTTGTATAGACATTCGTAACATTACTAATTCATTTTGTAAGAATGTATAAAGACAATAACACCCTAGCCTAGTTTGTAAATTGCAGTTTCTATAAATTTTTCCTCTTATCAGTATACTTTCTACTGCACGTGATGAGTAGACAAATACACAGGTATAATTTGATATACGTACTCGTATACTTCTTCATTCTTCATTCTGTGTACTGAATTTCTTGTTGCCCTCATGCAGACCAAATTTTGCTAAAGTTGCCCGCATCTCATAATGCAATGGGAACTGATGTCTCAGAACCTGCTCGTTTAACAACTGATGTCTCAAAACTGATGTCTCAGAACCTGCTCGTTTAACAACTGATGTCTCAGAACTGATGTCTCAGAACCTGCTCGTTTAACAACTGATGTCTCAAAACTGATGTCTCAGAACCTGCTCGTTTAACAACTGATGTCTCAGAATGATGTCTCAGAACTGATGTCTCAGAACCTGCTCGTTTAACAACTGATGTCTCAAAACTGATGTCTCAGAACCTGCTCGTTTAACAACTGATGTCTCAGAACCTGCTCGTTTAACAACAATATCGTTGCGATTATTTCTTTATGTATTTTTAGAATTCTTCAGAAGATGGCTTACAATATGAGCCGAAACCTGCTGCCAAGCTTATTAAGGTTCGTTATTTTGCAATAAATTTTTATATTAGGCTTAAGTGCGTCTTTGTTTGGTTCTTATATTACGTACACAGCGGGATGTCTCACACGAAGACAGAGAACACACAAATGTTACGCAATGTAATGTGTTTGTCTATATTAAAGTAACTTGCTTCATCATGGGTCAGGTTTAGTGCTTATGTTGCGAGTCTTTATGGGAATTAATCCGACACAATGATCACCACCGCCACCAGCTGTGTATTGGATGAAAGAAATTTAAGTTAGGCGGAAACATGTAAAGGTTATATTCTGTATTACCTTTGTCAGTCATTGCGCTCTTGTTTGCAGGGTCAGACAAAATAGGCCTGAACTTAAGTTTAGGGCAGTAGGCGGAATATCGTGCAGTGTTTGGTTACGAGATTAAAGAATTTGTAAAACTTGTAGCAGTATGTAAAGAAGAATCATATTGTATATCAGCAAAGAAGAAACTCTAAGTGTGTAATATTTAATGGCATTCCAGAGCACACAATACTCTTAGTAATGAAATTGTAACTTGCGTTACTTGCAATTACAGTAAAGTTAGTACACTGTGATTTTAATGTACACGTAAAATTAAAGGTAAATTTTGCCCCCGTGCAAGCCCTAAATGCATATGAAATGTGGAGGTATAGCTCCACGCATTTATAACATTAGTACTAGGCAGAGGTTAGTGGTCAGCTGAAAGCCGCTGTACCCTGGAAGGGCGCCCAGTACCCATTGGACAGGAGACTGGTAGGGCCGCAGAGCCAGTCTGGACAATTTGGAGAAATGTCTCTTTTCTCTGTCGGAAGTCGAACCATGATTTCTCGGTTGTCCAGCCTGTAGCCTAATCACTATACTGAAGTTTAATAATCATTACAAGTTTCCTCAGCTGGTGTGATTGTCAACTGTTTATTGAGCGTTAGCCTCTGGTTCAAAATGTTCTCTCTGTTAGAATCTCTGTCTGCTACGCCTTCCATATAATGGTATAGTTTAACAGTTCAAATGTGTGCCTTCGTGAACAAAATCCTCCTAGTCAAAGCAAGTCATTTTATTTACGCTTGTGCTAACAGAAGACATGGATCTGAATGGAACAGAATGTTGATACAGCGTAATAGCCTGCGTAGCTCTGGACTGGTTAACGTGAAATGATGGTAGGAGGAAGGGGAGGGGCAGTAGGAGAGAGGGGAAGGGAACACGAGGAAAAGGAGGGAAGGAGGTGAAGGTTCAGGTGGGTTAAATAAATTGATATGAGGTTTATGGATTAAGATACGAAAGAAATGATTGCACAAAAAATAAAGAGGTTTTAAGTTCAGTTGTTTACAGTGTTACATTAGTATACGTTACAAGGAGCATTTGCTTCTTATTGCGTAAGTATCAAGAAAGTATCCGAATTTAGCGCGAAGGATTGAACATGAACTAATACTTAGAGAAAACTGCCTTTTTGAAGTTGAAATAAATAGAAAGTTGTATCTTTGTGACGTGTGATGTGAAGATGGGACGTGAATGAAACTTGTTAGCTGCGTTCGTAGTGACGGGGTTTGGCATTATGCCGAAATGTGGGGCTCTAGGACCACAGAGATGCAAGATATTGAAATGAAAGGCAAACCATTCGAGAATGCATGTTTATTATTACATGAGAAAAATTGTTGAATGTTTTGCAAATATGATTTGCGCGTAAGTGTAGAGGTAGAGGACGTGTCGTGTTTAAGAGCATTTGTGTTAGTGTCTTGTGATAGGCCGCCTACTGTAGTGTTAGTGTCTTGTGATAGGCCACCTACTGTACACTGAAGGTCGACTCGTGTCTTCTCCAGTGTATCATGGCGATCTGAATAAAGACTGTCTTTTAAAAACCCCCATATAAAGCAACCAGGTGGGGTGAGGACTGGAGATCTTGGTGGCCATTATAATTTTTAATCAGCTGCCAATTACAAACAGGCTGTTTAAGTAATCCAGTGAAGTGCGGGAAGTACGGACAGTCTAGACGGTGGCTTCATTTATTCGATTTGATTACGTAGTGAGTTATGATTCGTTCTTAACATGAGTCCGTGCTCTTCTCACACCACGTGATGTGAACAGTCGTGTTGTCTTATTTAAGCTGTGCTTTAGTGAGGGTCTGCTGATAGCTGCCACAAGTTTTTGCACGTTCAAAGCTTCACAACTTCTTAGATATGATATTAAATTCAACAAATGCACATAAGTGTATGCAAGTGTACAGTGTCATACACACCGCATACCTCCTACATGTTTAGGCCGCTCGTATGGCCATCTGCTGGGAGGTTCATTACAAAGAATATGTACATCGAAATATTACAGTAGTTTTTGAACCAATGCACAAATATAAAATATTAAATTTAAAAAATAATGCACGGTTGAAAATACATATTAAGAATTAAAATACAGATAAAAATATTTGTGATTGATTCTAGTGAGTAACGGACGGTATGCACTTAGTAACGGACGGTATGCACGTAGTAACGGACGGTATGCACGTAGTAACGGACGGTATGCACGTAGTAACGGACGGTATGCACGTAGTAACGGACGGTATGCACGTAGTAACCAGACGGTATGCACGTAGTAACGGACGGTATGCACGTAGTAACGGACGGTATGCACGTAGTAACGGACGGTATGCACGTAGTAACGGACGGTATGCACGTAGTAAATCACCGTCCAAGCAAGGGCGTGTTTATGTTACCTGTACGGCATACTGCTCTCTATTCGTAGTGGTCTATGTAAACGATAGTACGAATAAAATATGTAATAGTGCGTTTGTTGGTGTTACATAAGTCTGTCACGTAAGTCTGTCACGTAAGTCTGTCACATAAGTCTGTCACATAAGTCTGTCACAAGTCTGTCACATAAGTCTGTCACATAAGTCTGTCACATAAGTCTGTCACATAAGTCTGTCACGTAAGTCTGTCACGTAAGTCTGTCACATAAGTCAGTCACATAAGTCTGTCACATAAGTCTGTCACGTAAGTCTGTCACGTAAGTATGTCACGTAAGTCTGTCACGTAAGTCTGTCACGTAAATCTGTCACGTAAGTCTGTCACATAAGTCTGTCACATAAGTCTGTCACGTAAGTCTGTCACGTAAGTCTGTCACATAAGTCTGTCACGTAAGTCTATCACATAAGTCTGTCACATAAGTCTGTCACATAAGTCTGTCACATAAGTCTGTCACATAAGTCTGTCACATAAGTCTGTTACATAAGTCTGTCACATACTCTGTCACAATGCACGGAATAAACAATGCAAAGGAAATGTCCTAAACCAGTCATACATTTCGTTGATTAATATGGCAGTTTCGGCAGTACCTCGTCACTGCGTCTATCTTACTGGTCCTCATATCCAACGATTTCGGTAGTGCCGTAAGCGTAGAACGTAAGGGCATGCCGTCTTGCAAAAGAAGTTTTCTTGCGGACTTCTATGGACTATTGATCTTTGCAGCGCGAATGTCCACAATATTTCCTTGAGTAAGCGTTGTCGTTTTTCCGTTTTCGAATGCATTAGGAGCACTCCAAATTTCCATAAAGTTGTAGAGGCTTCTCGTGCTTGACTTGTTCGGAATAACTGCGTTGTTGACGCATTTCTGTTCAGTTTCCTCTTTCTGGCTCCATAACGTTTATTCCTGGTAAAGCTTCCAACAATTAAGTATTGTAACTAGGACTCGCTCAAACAAAAACAGGTCAGTATGTTGTAATGCTGTATGACACTGCGTGTTAGCCTACTTAAATGTACGTGCACGAGTAATGTGTTTGTGTGCGGATAGAGAGGGATTAATACGGCAGGATGTGATTACACAAATAATGGAGTTTTGTGACATTTAACCATGTTTATCAAAAACCCTTTTCAATTAGGACTGTGTAAGTTAATAAAACACTCTGATCGTGAAGATTTAATCACCTCCACACAGTTGCTGTTAATTTACCTCCAGAAGCAAAATTATTTCAAGATATCACCCTAAGGAAGTCTATAAATCTTGCCTTTGTATTCGAAATTTTTAATAATAGTAATAATAATAATAAATATGCAGTGGAGGGTAAGGGACTAAGAATGGTAAGATTCGAGAATTGGCGAATGTCGGTTTCAAGCAGCCTTACTGCTGCAGACGGGGCAATATCGCAGCGGACGGAATAGACCCGTAGCTCCTCGTGGGTCAGCGATGAAGATTAGA
Organism: Reticulitermes speratus; assembly: GCA_021186555.1. Classification (NCBI taxonomy): domain Eukaryota; kingdom Metazoa; phylum Arthropoda; class Insecta; order Blattodea; family Rhinotermitidae; genus Reticulitermes; species Reticulitermes speratus. Next base: position 12,992,305 of record JAJKFL010000010.1, read on the forward strand.
AAACAAAATGCTACCAAACAGGAAAATGGGAAGGGCTGAGGTCCTCTAACAACACTGAAGAGAATGGTAACCATACCGAGGAAACTCAAAATGGACCATTTCAAATCCCACCTAATATTGGAGCCGAGAAAGAAAATGGAATCGAATCGAATAAACGCATCGGATGGAGCCAAAAGGAAATGAAGGAAGTGTTGTGGCGTTTCGTGTGCATCAAAGAAAAGACGTTAGGGGAAAACTGTACGGCAGCGTACGAGCTATGGAGAGAGAGGAACCCAAAGACGAGGATAAATGCAGTTGCGAAATTATTGTTGAACCAGTAAAACTACATTTTAAAAGGAAAACGATTACTGAAATTGATGAGGTAAAGGAAAATATGAGACTGCAGATTTAGAATGATACAAAAGGAAAGAACGGCGACAACAAAATGGTCGCTATTTATGTAGAGCACCAGAAGAGAGAAGAAGAAAGCAACAATACAGGCGTAGGAAAAATAGTGAGCAAACACTCAGGCACATAAGTAGAGCAGCACACAGTTAGGGATAAGCTAAAGGAAGGCGTTCAAATAATGTGGCCTAAAGTAAGGCTGCTACAGATATTCCGTAAGCAAATGTCACACAGTCTGAAGGAAAAGGGTAAATTGATAACGCTGAAGGATGAAATAACGGAGAAATTGAAGAAATATTTGAGGAAAATGAATTGGATATAACAGGTATAAACAGCTTGACGTGTGCAGCAGCTATAGCAATATAACAGGTATAAACAGCTTGACGTGTGCAGCAGCTATAGCAATATAACAGGTATAAACAGCTTGACGTGTGCAGCAGCTATAGCAATATAACAGGTATAAACAGCTTGACGTGTGCAGCAGCTATAGCAATATAACAGGTATAAACAGCTTGACGTGTGCAGCAGCTATAGCAATATAACAGGTATAAACAGCTTGACGTGTGCAGCAGCTATAGCAATACAACAGGTATAAACAGCTTGACGTGTGCAGCAGCTATAGCAATATAACAGGTATAAACAGCTTGACGTGTGCAGCAGCTATAGCAATATAACAGGTATAAACAGCTTGACGTGTGCAGCAGCTATAGCAATATAACAGGTATAAACAGCTTGACGTGTGCAGCAGCTATAGCAATATAACAGGTATAAACAGCTTGACGTGTGCAGCAGCTATAGCAATATAACAGGTATAAACGGCTTGACGTGTGCAGCAGCTATAGCAATATAACAGGTATAAACAGCTTGACGTGTGCAGCAGCTATAGCAATATAACAGGTATAAACAGCTTGACGTGTGCAGCAGCTATAGCAATACAACAGGTATAAACAGCTTGACGTGTGCAGCAGCTATAGCAATACAACAGGTATAAACAGCTTGACGTGTGCAGCAGCTATAGCAATACAACAAGTATAAACAGCTGACGTGTGCAGCAGCTATAGCAATATAACAGGTATAAACAGCTTGACGTGTGCAGCAGCTATAGCAATATAACAGGTATAAACAGCTTGACGTGTGCAGCAGCTATAGCAATACAACAAGTATAAACAGCTTGACGTGTGCAGCAGCTATAGCAATATAACAGGTATAAACAGCTTGACGTGTGCAGCAGCTATAGCAATATAACAGGTATAAACAGCTTGACGTGTGCAGCAGCTATAGCAATATAACAGGTATAAACAGCTTGACGTGTGCAGCAGCTATAGCAATATAACAGGTATAAACAGCTTGACGTGTGCAGCAGCTATAGTCGTTACAGAAACAATGAATGAGTACAGCAAAAAGGCAAATATGGAAGAAAGAAAACGTATTGTAGAATAAGAAAGCAAAAACAAATAAGCAACTGGGAAAAAGAAATATCAATACTTTCTGAGATGTGATAATGGCAAATTCAACACGAAAAAGAGGAAAATATTCAAAAACATGAAGTGGCTTATGCCAGAGAAATAGTAATGTTGAGAGAGACGTTGAAGCAGAAAGTGTACACGAAGGCCCAAAGAATCACAAGGTGTGAAAAAAGGAAAAATCAGTGCACCAAAAATAAGATGTTGAAGGCAGACACCAAAACTTTTACAGATGCTTAGAAGCGAATGAAACAGAAAACCCCCTCTGTGGCAGAAGTAGAGCCTTACTGGAAGTTACTGTGGGGAGGAAAAGCAGACAATAATGGAAGAGCAGAATGGATACGAAGAGAAGAAAGAAAGAAAATAGTAACATGGTGGGGGTGCCTATAAGGACTATGTAAAGCACTTCATTTTTGTCGCAATCGCACAATTTTAAATCTCCTAAAGTGACAAAATACAAAATTATTGGTTAAAGGCATTTCCAGCTGCCCACAGGCATATTGCAAAAGAACGTTAATGCAATAATGGAGGAAGCGGGGAACATGCTTGAATGGTTAACCACAGGAATAACTTATTTGCTGCCACAATCAGCAGACTGCAGGACAGTCAGAAACTACCGACCGATTACATTTTTAACAACCATGTACAAGGCTCTAACAAGAATAATAGTCAGAAGAATTAAAACATATCTGGAAGATCAGAGCTTATTACCAGCAGGGCAAAATGGATATCGCGCTGGAAGTAAAGGATGCAAGGATCAATTAATTGTATCAAAAGCAATATATGACGATTGCAGAACGAGGAGAAAGAATTTAAGTGTAGCCTGGAATTATTACCAGAAAGAATTTGACAGCATTCCACGTAGCTGAGTAGAAAAATCAGTAGAATTCGTACGAGTGAACATAAAATTTTAAAATTTTGCAAATCATTCTTGGAGAAAGGGAGCACAACACTTGTGCTAAAAACAAAGCAGGAAGTAACACATCCAAAACTCATCCACATACGAAGAGGAATATTACAGGGGCTCCCTGTCGCTATTAGAATAGAATAGACTATGTAATGGATTCGAGCCCTTCAAGACCCGAAGCATGTAAGCCTTTTTAAAAAGGCCAATTGTGCCTTTTTATTTTCTAAAATTTCTTTCTAGGAAAGAACCTTATCCAAATCCTACAGGATTGATCTTGGATGAGTTTTCCTAATAACCTCTGGGTCCAGTGTGTGGATTTTCTCCGAGCCCTGTACTTTCCTATAGCATTACGCTGAAGTTTAGATTTTGGGTACGTTGTGGTTAATTTTCGACAGAGTAAATTTATTATTTGGGGGTTGCCTCTCCAAGTACTAAGTACTTATAATTTTTACGACGCGCAGTTTGGAAGGACAGGATGGTACAGCCGGAGGGTTGTTCTATCCTGAGGAATAATGTACATCAAATTAACAAAGTATCTACTACAAGAAATGGCTGTGACACTGGAAGGAACGTTCATGAACTGAATCCTGAAGCTGTTTTTGCAACATAAACCGAGGCTGCAAGACGCCAGCCATGCCAGCGACGTCGGGCAAAAAGATGAAAGGAACAGTTTCAAGCCTGTAACTGGAATAGACCGAGAGCTTAATCCGTGGTGTTCATAGTACTTCTTTGAGCAACAGCACTAATTGCACTAAATGATACAAATGTTGCTGTGGAGTAAAGGGATTTGTGCAGCAAGTATAACGTCCGTACGGCTTCTGTTCTAGTGATTAAATCGCAACTCCCATTTGTCTTTGTCCGTTGTTAAACGTAAATTGATGAGCTCCGCTCCTGAACTTCAACAGTTCAAGTTCGGATATGGAAGTCAAATTGCAGAAGTTATGAACGCCCTTCCGTCTGTTATGGTAACGACTACCGTCACTATTCAGCGAAACGTAGGGGAGTTAGGTCGTCTGTTTTAAGCTAAATACGTCCATGTGAACTCAGACAAGGCTACAGTAAAATTATAACTTTAAGAGCTACGTAACATAACAGAATTTCACTATCTAAAACGTTTACGACGTAATTTTAAATGTTCGTGCATTTGGTTGCCTCACACAGCACTGAGTTTTTTGTAAGCAAGTATTCCTCTTCTGCGTCTATGCAATTTGTCACTGCGTAGCAGTTTGTCACAGCTACAATGCTCTTCAGTTATTTTCATCAGTTTTAAAAGTGCTCGAGACAGCACTTATGGGTTTTATTTGCGACGTAGAAGTCACCGCTTGTGTTCGCCTGTCACTCTCGGACCTCTTATCAGTGGCTACACTTTTGGACAGATATGTTTTCATTCGATGTAGGATGCATGTATTGAAATATATCGGTGAATTATAAATTTGTATAAAGTAACACAAAAGTAAGGAACGCTTCACGTGAATACCAACATGCATTTCTACGCCCATCCTGAAAGTAACTCGCATGTAATTCTAAATATTTGTCGGGGCGAAAGATGTTTCAGAAAAAAAGTTTTTGTGAAAAATAAATTGTATATTTTATGCCCAATGTATTTTTTACGCGAATCTTGCGGATTTTCGGATGATACAAGGAAATGGATTATTTTGTTGTGCCATCCCATAAGAGTTGGACTGATTTTTGTAAACATTTAGATTGAAGGTTATTGCGTAAACTTGTCAAATGTTATGTCCTTGCATGTACCCCTTTGTCTGTGATCTTTTGTTAGAGCCTGAACCCATGAACAGATTTTAAAAAATCGTAGGGGAGACTTTTACTAGAATTTATCGGGCAGTACTGATTTTTATCGATATTAACCCTTAGTACACACCGTGCTATTTGGACTATAAATGGACTTGCAATAAAGCGTTAATCAAACTGTATGAACAGTTCGCCGCTAAGCTTAATAAGGTGCAATGAAAGCTTTTTGGAATGTTGTGTACTGAATTATGGAGTACATTTTTCTCAAAGTTGTTCAAGCTAGGTTGTATTTGTTTTGGGAAATACTTACTTTACAGATATATTTCCCTCCACTACCGTAATAACCACAATCTCACATTTGTTGGCTACGTTGCTTGAGATTTCATAACATTATCGCCGTTCAGACTCTATAAAATCTGACGAGATGAAATAAACCAAAAATAAGTATCACAATTATGTTGCGCATAACCTGTCATTAATGTTTATCAGTACTCTGTTTTTAAACTCCTTAAATTTCTTCTTATTTGATGAAAACGATTTTGATGCCAATGCATGATCATCGGCGTCTCCTAGTACAACGCAGCAGGTACAACCCACGCTAGTCCTGCACTAACGTATTTTGTACCTGCTGCGTTGTACCTACATTGTAATGTTCACTTTCCGTGTGTTTGATCCACTTGCTGCGAGCCACTTATGATGAGGCAGAAGCATCGAAATTTGTTAGCAACTGAGACAAAACAGGTGGTGGGATTTGGAAAACACAGTACTGATAATTAAGAAACATCCTGTACAAAGTGTATCTGAACTCTTTGGACACACTTCAAGGGTGAGTACTTCACAGCAAAACAAATAAAATTCATACAAACATATTTCCGGAAATGAGTGGTTTTGAGTTTAATTTAAAAATTACATTCAACAATAAATACCTTAACTGGGTAATATTTCACGTACAGCTGACATAATACATTTACAGTACATGTTCCCGATATAATAACTGTTCAGTTATTATTGTTTATAAAGTCACAATTCACAACAAAATGCTCGAAGTATCGTCCACCTTTATCAATGCACGCATGGACACGTCAGATAATGGACTTCCTCCACCGTTTCAAAGGTCCCGGCGCAGTTGGTGAAGTGTCTTGGAGCTGAATGCGTGGGGGTTTTTAAGTGTCCCGAGAGGTAAAATTATAAAGGACTGAGGTCAACATGTTCTTTGACTCTACCTCGTTTGCGGACACGCAATATATTGATATGAAAGTTTCCTTACTTTGGTGTGGGAAACACTCCTGAACTTTGTCCAAGCATTTTAGATACAGCTTCTACAAAGTTGCAGGTTTTTATGCGGTAAGTGTTCGCACTGTGGTCTTCAGAGGCGTGACTTAATGTAGGCTTATTGGTGTGCTCCGACGTTTCAGAGGAATATGCTGCCTCCGTTTCCGGAGCATAATTGAGAAAGTGGAACAGCTGTAGTTATACAAACCGCAGAGCACATATCTTCTTACAGTACTTCATTCAGGGACTGTTGCGGGCGATAAGCAGACGGACGCAAGCACCTCATTATACTCCAAATATTACAACACTGTACAGTAAACAAATGTATTGCCCATGGTTAGAATGACGAAGTTGAGATATTTGCTGCAACATTCTGTAATAAGAATGTTTCTGCAATATCGTGCGACACTGCAGCACATTTTTTGTACTAAATCAAAGTTCGTGGCTGAGTCAAAGAATGTTAAAAAGTGATTTCTTATACCGAATTTATAGAGGAATAATCCAGTGTCTGAGATATATTTTATGTATACGATGTTTCTGGAGTTTGACCCACTCTTGTTCTCAGGCTATTGATTTCATTGTTTTAACGGCTCACAAGTTTCCTTTTTTCATTTTAACACAATATAAGGACGTTTGTGAGAGCAAGACGGTTGACTGGCAAACGGAAGGTTTTGCAATAAATCAAAACAACGAAACACGATGTCGACGAACGAAAGACAGAGATTATTTCCATTTGGCCTCAGAGGCTTAGTAGCTTGTCTGTCACGGTGGAGGCCCGGATTCGATCCCGGGCAAGTGTGTATTGGATTTTTGTTGGACAAAGTGGCAACGAGACAGGATTTTCTTCAAATGTTTCAGATTTCCCTGTCAGTGTCATTCCACCAATGCCCCATACACATACTTTACTCGTCTACCATCGGCGGTATATAATCATAGTAACCGATGCCACTTGCACTATGCGATAGGACCCAACATCTTTAGTAATATCAATACAGTTATAACACGTCATAAGACAACCGAGCGTAGATGTGAGTGTTATATTGCTCTCAGTCTGACGAGACGGTGTGTAATTGCACGTGTAACGTACGTGTGCAGATACGACAACCGCCATACCTCGACGGTTCCGGTCGTATAGGTTAACCTACACACGGTTTCGATTCACACCGTCGTCACTAATATGGTAGGCGATGTACGTATGATATAACATCGTGTCGCGTTCGCGTAACCAATCTTGCAGTGGAAAAGCAACAATACCCTCTGTGTATATTGTTGAGCTACCTACATGTCACTGTCAACGATGTGAAAATATATAATGTTGCACAACAATGTTTTTATGGCGAATTTATGTCGCCGGCAACAATGAAACGTGCTTTGGTATTCATAAAAAATTACTGATATTGTTGTCGGATTTCAGCAAATCTGTAGTTTCCCGACAGATTTTCATAGAAGTTGCAAAATATCAAATTTCACGGAAATCCGTCCAGTGCGAGCCGCGCTGAAACATGCGGACAGACAGACGGACAGAGCTAATAGGCACTTTTTGCGACTATGCGAACGCGCCTAAAAATCGAAAACATGTACCCACAGTGCAACAATTGTGGCTCCACAAGTAACAATGATTGTCTTCGTTTGTGTATATTAGACATATATTAGACCGAAAATATGAACATGATTTACTGCACAACGCCTGCGCGGCATGTTGTTCGCTAAGGCATTCAGCGAGTTGCATTCTAGATGGGCGCAAAAGCGCGTGTAGACCTCCTCGTTAAATTTGCATTATTATTTTCCGTTTCTAACAGTAATTTGACTTACTCGACGCATTTCAGTAAATATCAATGTCAATGGCCATGCAGATCCGTTCAGCAGTTCTCGAGGTTCTGCATGATAAATTAAAAGTACTAATATCCCTTATGCCGTGAAGGCATGTAGGAGATTAATTACAGTTTCATTCATTCTTAACTTCTGTGCTAGATGGAGGTGAATGTTCAGCTTCACGCCCCCGTCGCCATACCTCCCGGAAAATTGCTTCCGGTATCCATTGGTTTAGTGGGCCTCAAAGCCTGTCTGGAAATTTTGGAGAAGAGAAAAATATTTTGCCCCCTCCGAGAACTGAACTGTGATTCGTCTATCGTCCGAGCCTAGCCCAGTCGCTATCACGACTGCGATATCGCTCGAGTTGTTACATCCTAGCAGACAACACATGGCAAATTCAGTTAGGCGAATTTCTTGCAAAATCGTTGCGAACATGTCAAGGAATAACAAACTTGCTGTCAGATTAATGGCAACAAATACCTGAAGAAAGGAGTAAAACAAGCTGCCGAAGTTTCGTGTGGTGTGTATATCATATAGAGTGTTCGTTAGGCAATGTATAATAGCTAACACAATAAAAGATAACTTTCGTAAAACTAATATCTTAACTCTATAACTTCCACTGGCAATACGTTTAATATCATATTGCAGACAAGACGTCTGCCTGGTTTACAGATTCTCTGTTAGTTGAACTGCAGTCCTTTGGGACAGGAGACAGACGACGGACCTCAAATTTTCTTTAATATTTGGCAGTTTTATCATTTGAAGGAATACCGTCTGTCGAAAACTCCTAGGAAATTATTAGCCGAAGTTTTAAGAATATAAGCCCGAATAAAAATATTGATTCTGCTTATCGTGTCCTCAACATTATCTCGCAATGAAATTATGAAATTAAAAGTACAAACAAACATTATGATGTGTTTATACTCTTTAGAGCTAAAGCAATTTAAATTAAATTTTGTCTAGTAATGTTTAGTGAAATGCATCGTTATAGAAATACCTTGGAAGATGGTGACAGCAGGTTTTTCAGAAGCTGTGTAACCATCTACTACCATCTACTACCATCTACTACCATCTACTACGTACCAAATACACGGTACCATAACTCAGGGGACCACAATCTCTATCTTCACTGCCATGAGAACCTCACTTCCCATGCATATGTATGTTGTGATGCCCTTTGATATTGTAATGCGGTGTAGGTTTCGTTTTTGGTAATTGGTAACTGGTATTTGTGTGTGTGTGGGATGTCATATGTGAGCTTCGCTGATGTTACGTTAATACACATGTGGTGCACTTTTATTGCTGGGTCCTTTCGGCCTTTGGTTTATACTAATTAACTCTAGCGATTTTGAAATAACGGAGGAACTGTGTTGCTGTATAACGAGACTGCTGCGCTTATGCAAATGTCGGGACGACGTGAAGTGGCGAGTGTGCAGCACGTCGTGTGGTTTGTAATGTGCTGCACGTCGTGTGGTTTGTAATGTGCTGCACGTCGTGTGGTTTGTAATGTGCTGCACGTCGTGTGGTTTGTAATGTGCTGCACGTCGTGTGGTTTGTAATGTGCTGCACGTCGTGTGGTTTGTAATGTGCTGCACGTCGTGTGGTTTGTAATGTGCTGCACGTCGTGTGGTTTGTAATGTGCTGCACGTCGTGTGGTTTGTAATGTGCTGCACGTCGTGTGGTTTGTAATGTGCTGCACGTCGTGTGGTTTGTAATGTGCTGCACGTCGTGTGGTTTGTAATGTGCTGCACGTCGTGTGGTTTGTAATGTGCTGCACGTCGTGTGGTTTGTAATGTGCTGCACGTCGTGTGGTTTGTAATGTGCTGCACGTCGTGTGGTTTGTAATGTGCTGCACGTCGTGTGGTTTGTAATGTGCTGCACGTCGTGTGGTTTGTAATGTGCAGCACGTCGTGTGGTTTGTAATGTGCTGCACGTCGTGTGGTTTGTAATGTGCTGCACGTCGTGTGGTTTGTAATGTACTGCACGTCGTGTGGTTTGTAATGTGCTGCACGTCGTGTGGTTTGTAATGTGCAGCACGTCGTGTGGTTTGTAATGTGCATAATTATTATATATAGTAACGTCACACACTTCGTGACTCTATTAATCTTTTTGCACGAAATGTAAAAAAAGGTAAAGTTTAATAACGGCTGGGAATTGTAATAAGAACCTGAAGAGTTCTCTCAGCAATATATACATTTTTTCTATTCTACAATTTCCGAGATCTGAAAAGAACGCTTCTATACACAACAAGCAGTTTCCGGACGAAGTCGCAGATCATAATTCCTTGTTGCACAGACTTCCAAGCCCTTCAAATCCTGCATTGTTGATGTTCTATTCAAGTAATTTATATTTGCAATCAATCAGTTTCATACTGTTGAGCTTTTTGGTTAGTGTACGGGGCTTTGGCGGAAATAGTCCTTCGATCGAACCCTGCATCGGTCAGAATTGTTATTTGTCATTTTAATACGTTACTGCTACTACTACTACTACTACTACTAGTAGTAGTACAGCTGTCAATTTCACAAAACATATTGCTTATATTTTTAAGACTTCTTCCACGCATTATTTTCATGCTGCTTGATATATTCAGATTTTTTTGGAATCCTGTCAGCGTGTTTGTTCCATTCTCTTCTGTACTGTTCCATCAATTCCGGTATTTGTGGAATCTGTAGTTCTCTCACAATTCATTCATTTCTTTCACGGTCCGGGAAGTCCCGCAGTGCTCCTCTTGCTGATACCATCAGTCTTCCGTCGTCAGTTTATGTTGTTGTCTAGATAATGCTGGTTTAGCAAGTTTCTTATACATTCCTGTTCTTTGTGCCTTCAAAAAGTAAGCAGTTTTATGACAAATGGGACTGTTTTATTATGAAGCATTGTTGTCTTGACGAGAAGACTTATTGAGTTAAACCCATAAGTACGAGTAAGATGCTAAACATAATTGTATTTATTCACAATTTGGGACTGTTTGTAATTGGTCTTCGTTCAGAACATGATATTTGCAGGTACAATTGCCTGTGAGTTATCACCGTGACAATAATACCTAAATTAAAAATTATATGCTGTCGCCATGTTGTTTTACGTAAAGCAAATGCAGATTGCACGCCTTTTTTTCTACACGTCATTTCCGGGCTCTAAATTAATTGCTGTCCTCTCCACGGTACAAGTGCGTGTGTCAGCTGTATTGTTATTAGACCTAAAGACTGTAAGGAATTAAAAAATATATTTTTAAATGGTTCCATTGACATGACTTTCAATCAAATTTCTTGAAAATCTGCCAGTTCTTTCAAAATGTAGATCAGCACTCAAATATACACAGACTTGATGCGATCTTTTAGAAGTAGCCTTTTCCTCAAGGAGGAAATGTATGCTAAAAATGGTGAAACGTCATTAAAATGTCACCAAAAATCTGGTGCAAAAAGATGTTATGTTGTCACGTGTCCTAATTAATGATGCAGAAGTTTCATCTTGAGTGTCAGAGACACATCATGATGTATAGTGTCAGAGACACATCATGATGTATAGTGTCAGAGACACATCATGATGTATAGTGTCAGAGACACATCATGATGTATAGTGTCAGAGACACATCATGATGTATAGTGTCAGAGACACATCATGATGTATAGTGTCAGAGACACATCATGATGTATAGTGTCAGAGACACATCATGATGTATAGTGTCAGAGACACATCATGATGTATAGTGTCAGAGACACATCATGATGTATAGTGTCAGAGACACATCATGATGTATAGTGTCAGAGACACATCATGATGTATAGTGTCAGAGACACATCATGATGTATAGTGTCAGAGACACATCATTTTGTGTAGTGTCAGAGACACATCATGATGTATAGTGTCAGAGACACATCATGATGTATAGTGTCAGAGACACATCATTATGTATAGTGTCAGAGACACGTCATGATGTATAGTGTCAGAGACACATCATGATGTATAGTGTCAGAGACACATCATGATGTATAGTGTCAGAAACACATCATGATGTATAGTGTCAGAGACACATCATGATGTATAGTGTCAGAGACACATCATGATGTATAGTGTCAGAAACACATCATGATGTATAGTGTCAGAGACACATCATGATGTATAGTGTCAGAGACACATCATTTTGTATAGTGTCAGAGACACATCATTTTGTATAGTGTCAGAGACACATCATTTTGTATAGTGTCAGAGACACATCATTTTGTATAGTGTCAGAGACACATCATTTTGTATAGTGTCAGAGACACATCATTTTGTATAGTGTCAGAGACACATCATTTTGTATAGTGTCAGAGACACATCATTTTGTATAGTGTCAGAGACACATCATTTTGTATAGTGTCAGAGACACATCATTTTGTATAGTGTCAGAGACACATCATTTTGTATAGTGTCAGAGACACATCATTTTGTATAGTGTCAGAGACACATCATTTTGTATAGTGTCAGAGACACATCATTTTGTATAGTGTCAGAGACACATCATTTTGTATAGTGTCAGAGACACATCATTTTGTATAGTGTCAGAGACACATCATTTTGTATAGTGTCAGAGACACATCATTTTGTATAGTGTCAGAGACACATCATTTTGTATAGTGTCAGAGACACATCATTTTGTATAGTGTCAGAGACACATCATTTTGTATAGTGTCAGAGACACATCATGATGTATAGTGTCAGAGACACATCATGATGTATAGTGTCAGAGACACATCATTTTGTATAGTGTCAGAGACACATCATTGTATACAGTCTTACTGCGACAAATGTACATTTGTCGCAATAAGACTGTATACAATAAAAATGTACGGTGACAATGACATAAACATAATGATGTCACCAGCAACGTTTTGTATCTGGAGAATTTTTGTAGTAACTTTATGTTAAATGCAGCAGACGTGTGTAGTTTATTTTGACTAATCAAATTGTATACCGAACGGCTGTTCCAGTAATGCAAGCCTTGCATAGGTAATTTATTACACATCACCATACCGATAAGCGGAACTGTTGTTTTATCGACACTTCTTGCAGATGTCTGCCGTCAGTGGGTCTGTTCACTCACCGTCACCATTTCTCTGGGATAACTGAGATCAGCAGATGCCATTGAGATGGATATTTAGGTAGACAGATAGGTTGAAAGGATGGGAGACAGTTGGAAGTGTTACAAGATGGCGGCCCCTCAAAGTAAAGGCACTTCGTATTATTCGGGTTGCGTTACCACAGTGTTAGTTCTTATGGACAGCCTCTAACGATGGGCGGCATCCTGTAACGAGCATTTCTGTTTGTAGATTAAGATCGATTTGGGTTACATTCTTCAAGATCGCAGAAACAGGGTGCGGTTCATGGCGCCCGTTGAGACAGTTACAGACTTCTTACTGGACCGAATTGTGGTGTCTGCGTTTAAGACACTAGCTGCATTGTACGACGTAGCGCATGCGTGTTAAGTTTCAGGTTTTTTAACCAACGAATGCACTTTTTTATTTTTATTTTCGTATTTATGTTCAATTCACCCTACATATGTTTCGGCCGTGACTCGGCCATCATCACGGTACATTGATAAGTTCACTTCACTGTTCACTGGTCCATTTGGTATTATCACAGCACTGCTACACTGTTTGAGGCTACTATTTACATTGACAATTGAACAGAAATACGAAAATAAAAATAGAAAAGTGCATTCGTTGTTTAAAAGAACTGAAAATTAATGTCAAGATGCACGGTGAACACAACGTGAAATTAATGTCAAGATGCACGGTGAACACAACGTGAAATTAATGTCAAGATGCACGGTGAACACAACGTAAAATACAACACTGAACACGCGCAACATACAGTCTCCCCTGTACATTCAAATGGTCGCTTCCTGTCGGCTCAATCATCGGCCCAAGTGGGTACAATACTACTACAAGATGCACGGTGAACACAACGTAAAATTAATGTCAAGATGCACGGTGAACACAACGTAAAATTAATGTCAAGATGCACGGTGAACACAACGTGAAATTAATGTCAAGATGCACGGTGAACACAACGTAAACTACAACACTGAACACGCGCAACATACAGTCTCCCCTGTACATTCAAATGGTCGCTTCCTGTCGGCTCAATCATCGGCCCAAGTGGGTACAATACTACTACAAGATGCACGGTGAACACAACGTGAAATTAATGTCAAGATGCACGGTGAACACAACGTAAAGTTAATGTCAAGATGCACGGTGAACACAACGTAAAGTTAATGTCAAGATGCACGGTGAACACAACGTGAAATTAATGTCAAGATGCACGGTGAACACAACGTGAAATTAATGTCAAGATGCACGGTAAACACAACGTGAAATTAATGTCAAGATGCACGGTGAACACAACGTGAAATTAATGTCAAGATGCACGGTGAACACAACGTAAAGTTAATGTCAAGATGCACGGTGAACACAACGTAAAGTTAATGTCAAGATGCACGGTGAACACAACGTGAAATTAATGTCAAGATGCACGGTGAACACAACGTGAAATTAATGTCAAGATGCACGGTGAACACAACGTGAAATTAATGTCAAGATGCACGGTGAACACAACGTAAAATTAATGTCAAGATGCACGGTGAACACAACGTAAAATTAATGTCAAGATGCACGGTGAACACAACGTAAAATTAATGTCAAGATGCACGGTGAACACAACGTGAAATTAATGTCAAGATGCACGGTGAACACAACGTAAAATTAATGTCAAGATGCACGGTGAACACAACGTGAAATTAATGTCAAGATGCACGGTGAACACAACGTAAACTTAATGTCAAGATGCACGGTGAACACAACGTGAAATTAATGTCAAGATGCACGGTGAACACAACGTAAAATTAATGTCAAGATGCACGGTGAACACAACGTGAAATTAATGTCAAGATGCACGGTGAACACAACGTGAAATTAATGTCAAGATGCACGGTGAACACAACGTGAAATTAATGTCAAGATGCACGGTGAACACAACGTGAAATTAATGTCAAGATGCACGGTGAACACAACATAATGTTAATGTCAAGATGCACGGTGAACACAACGTAAAGTTAATGTCAAGATGCATGGTGAACACAACGTAAATTAATGTCAAGATGCACGTAAACACAACGTAAAGTTAATGTCAAGATGCACGGTGAACACAACGTGAAATTAATGTCAAGATGCACGGTGAACACAACGTAAATTAATGTCAAGATGCACGGTGAACACAACGTAAAGTTAATGTCAAGATGCACGGTGAACACAACGTAAATTAATGTCAAGATGCACGGTGAACACAACGTAAAGTTAATGTCAAGATGCACGGTGAACACAACGTAAAGTTAATGTCAAGATGCACGGTGAACACAACGTGAAATTAATGTCAAGATGCACGGTGAACACAACGTAAATTAATGTCAAGATGCACGGTGAACACAACGTAAAATTAATGTCAAGATGCACGGTGAACACAACGTGAAATTAATGTCAAGATGCACGGTGAACACAACGTAAAGTTAATGTCAAGATGCACGGTGAACACAACGTGAAATTAATGTCAAGATGCACGGTGAACACAACGTGAAAATTAATGTCAAGATGCACGGTGAACACAACGTGAAATTAATGTCAAGATGCACGGTGAACACAACGTAAAGTTAATGTCAAGATGCACGGTGAACACAACGTAAAGTTAATGTCAAGATGCATGGTGAACACAACGTAAATTAATGTCAAGATGCACGGTGAACACAACGTGAAATTAATGTCAAGATGCACGGTGAACACAACGTGAAATTAATGTCAAGATGCACGGTGAACACAACCTGAAATTAATGTCAAGATGCACGGTGAACACAACGTAAAGTTAATGTCAAGATGCACGGTGAACACAACGTAAAATTAATGTCAAGATGCACGGTGAACACAACGTGAAATTAATGTCAAGATGCACGGTGAACACAACGTAAAGTTAATGTCAAGATGCATGGTGAACACAACGTGAAATTAATGTCAAGATGCACGGTGAACACAACGTAAAATTAATGTCAAGATGCACGGTGAACACAACGTGAAATTAATGTCAAGATACACGGTGAACACAACGTAAAATTAATGTCAAGATGCACGGTGAACACAACGTGAAATTAATGTCAAGATGCACGGTGAACACAACGTGAAATTAATGTCAAGATGCACGGTGAACACAAACATAATGTTAATGTCAAGATGCACGGTGAACACAACGTAAAGTTAATGTCAAGATGCATGGTGAACACAACGTAAATTAATGTCAAGATGCACGGTGAACACAACGTAAAGTTAATGTCAAGATGCACGGTGAACACAACGTGAAATTAATGTCAAGATGCACGGTGAACACAACGTAAATTAATGTCAAGATGCACGGTGAACACAACGTAAAGTTAATGTCAAGATGCACGGTGAACACAACGTAAATTAATGTCAAGATGCACGGTGAACACAACGTAAAGTTAATGTCAAGATGCACGGTGAACACAACGTAAAGTTAATGTCAAGATGCACGGTGAACACAACGTGAAATTAATGTCAAGATGCACGGTGAACACAACGTAAAATTAATGTCAAGATGCACGGTGAACACAACGTAAATTAATGTCAAGATGCACGGTGAACACAACGTGAAATTAATGTCAAGATGCACGGTGAACACAACGTAAAGTTAATGTCAAGATGCACGGTGAACACAACGTGAAATTAATGTCAAGATGCACGGTGAACACAACGTAAATTAATGTCAAGATGCACGGTGAACACAACGTGAAATTAATGTCAAGATGCACGGTGAACACAACGTAAAGTTAATGTCAAGATGCACGGTGAACACAACGTAAAGTTAATGTCAAGATGCACGGTGAACACAACGTAAATTAATGTCAAGATGCACGGTGAACACAACGTGAAATTAATGTCAAGATGCACGGTGAACACAACGTGAAATTAATGTCAAGATGCACGGTGAACACAACGTAAATTAATGTCAAGATGCACGGTGAACACAACGTAAATTTAATGTCAAGATGCACGGTGAACACAACGTAAAATTAATGTCAAGATGCACGGTGAAACACAACGTGAAATTAATGTCAAGATGCACGGTGAACACAACGTAAAGTTAATGTCAAGATGCACGGTGACACAAAAACAAATCACGTGAACAATTAATTAGTCAAGATGCACGGTGAACACAACGTAAAATTAATGTCAAGATGCACGGTGAACACAACGTAAATTAATGTCAAGATGCACGGTGAACACAACGTAAAGTTAATGTCAAGATGCACGGTGAACACAACGTGAAATTAATGTCAAGATGCACGGTGAACACAACGTGAAATTAATGTCAAGATGCACGGTGAACACAACGTAAATTAATGTCAAGATGCACGGTGAACACAACGTAAATTAATGTCAAGATGCACGGTGAACACAACGTAAATTAATGTCAAGATGCACGGTGAACACAACGTGAAATTAATGTCAAGATGCACGGTGAACACAACGTGAAATTAATGTCAAGATGCACGGTGAACACAACGTGAAATTAATGTCAAGATGCACGGTGAACACAACGTAAAGTTAATGTCAAGATGCACGGTGAACACAACGTAAAGTTAATGTCAAGATGCACGGTGAACACAACGTAAAGTTAATGTCAAGATGCACGGTGAACACAACGTAAAGTTAATGTCAAGATGCACGGTGAACACAACGTGAAATTAATGTCAAGATGCACGGTGAACACAACGTAAAATTAATGTCAAGTTGCACGGTGAACACAACGTGAAATTAATGTCAAGATGCACGGTGAACACAACGTAAAGTTAATGTCAAGATGCACGGTGAACACAACGTGAAATTAATGTCAAGATGCACGGTGAACACAACGTGAAATTAATGTCAAGATGCACGGTGAACACAACGTGAAATTAATGTCAAGATGCACGGTGAACACAACGTAAAATTAATGTCAAGATGCACGGTGAACACAACGTAAAATTAATGTCAAGATGCACGGTGAACAGAAAGTGAAAAAACATACATGTTAGTTGCGCTCGTAACTTTATTCGTGCAAAACAGTGGGATTTGATAACATAGGAACAGCTGGAATTCTTCTGCAGCAGCACACGTCCCTTAGCAACACACAGACAACCAAGAATGCCTCTCTTGTTTTGCAATTGTCCAATTGCGAAAGTAAATGGAGGAGAAAATTTATGATATGGAAAAGTAAACAGTTAATATATACAGTAAATTACACAGTATATATAGTAACTACATTGAATGCTCCACCAATAATGCATGAACGTTTTAAAGCCTAGTGGCAACTATATATACCATGTGCTATAACTACGTTTTCCCCACAGAGTGTGTGTCGTACGATTCTCACACTAAATTATTTCCCTAATCAGCATTAAACGACTGTATTTGTGGTGCTTACAGACCGTGTTCTGTGTGAGACGGAAATTTTAGTTTTATACAGTGTGAGGGACAAGTTGCTATGCTTCTGTCGGCAGTAGGATGTAGTTTGTAGTGGAAGTCACAGTGGGTGTGCAGTACTTGCGGTTACGATAAATGCTGGGAGTGACCCCACAGGCACGTGACAGTGGTCACGTATACCACCTAAATTTTTTACGTAAGGGACTTCCGCACTTGCAGCACCGATCTTGCACAAGGGCGTTTTGCTCACCCTGTATAAACGCGTAATTTATATGAACGTCAGTCTTCAAACTTCGCCCTGTTTTGCAGAAGTTACACGAGACTATGACGGAGGTTTAGTCCGCTCAATTGAGTTAACGGAAGCGCCATGAAAGGCGCAGGTTGTTAGACCAGTCAGCATCTCTCACAACAGTTTACTACGGTGAATAAACAACAGCATAACTTAGCAATACGCTATCGTGCATCCACAAGTTGCGCACTAAACTTTGTCATATCACTCTGTACGTTGAACAAACTCATTTTTCAGGAATTTATGCTGGAAACAGGCAAAACATTTAAAGGCGGAATGTTATAAATTGGAATGTTATAAATAGGATTGTTATAAATAGGAATGTCGTCAGCATTCCTAGGTTAAGTATCGATATTCGGCCATGAATTGATAATGGGTCCGATGCCTTACGGATAGGCTTAGCCTAAATTTATATTCGGTGTCCATTTCAGTCTTCAGGGGGTTAAAAGTCACGCACAATCTTTTCGATGCATACATTATAAATATAGCACCACGTGTGTGCCTGTTAATATTATTTGTTGATGCAGTATAAAGGCAGTTGTTATGTATGCTTTGTAAGTGACAAGGCGCGCTGTCAGAACAAACAATACATCGAGACTAGTATGGCATTAAGTATAGGATGTCATTAATTTTGTCTGAAACTGTCTTCCTAAGAAAAAAAAATCTTATTTGTAGTTATACCAAAAACAGTGGACTAAAGCGTGTACTGTGCTGTACCTTTCGAACACTGGATTAGTGAATTCGAATACCTCTCAAGGTATGGAAGAATGTCTGCAATAATTCGTCTGTTCTATGTTGACCGCTTCAAATAAAGGCCTTTTCGGTAGGCCGATGCCCCATCTAAGGAGCCCTATCAAATATATGTAAAAACAACAATCGTATACCTGGAAAACGGTAAGCCCTGGGCCGCAGTGCCCCGTAGCGCTATAGGTAGAATTTGTAATTACTTGTTTGTCTTTCAACCCCATCCAATATATATGTCATTCCAGTTTAAAAAGAGGTTACAGCGGTTTGTTTAATTTAATTTGTGTGTAATTACACTGTCGAAGCAGCGTATAAAAATAACAGTGCGCTTCTGGAATTAGGCTTACTGAAATGGAATACTTTCTGCGTTTCAACGGATATTTTATTACCGAAATGTTACCAGCCAGATATTGGTTCTGCGTAATTCTGCCATTTTCATTTATTATTCAAGCACTGCACTTGAACAGAGACATTTTGAGGATAATCTGTAGCTTTACTAAGCTTAAACGTGAGGCAGACTTATTCTTAAGATAGCATGAACGCCTTACTGACGATAAAATACGGATACATTCTTGCTAATGCTTGTGCACGGAGCAAGTTGAAGTACCGAGTGAGTTCGACGAAGAAGGGGTGGGAAAGGAACTAAGCTGTGATAAGAACACGAGTACGATAACGGCAGTATTCAGCACGCAGTAAATCGGCTTAGCACATCAGAAAAAATATATTTTATGCTGAAGGGAATTTGGAGGTTACTGAAGACTAAAATTATCTTTATTTATTCCATTTTTCTATGCTTCAGCTCGTACATAACTGGGGTTGTCAAGAGCTACCAGTAATAGTAAAGTTCCTTTCTTGTGGCACAACAGCCCAAGTCGGGCCTAGACCCCCGCATTGTTGAAGTATCTAGATTATACACAGTTAGACACACACACACACACACACACACACAATGTAGTACTCCCCTGAACCAGTGATCAGCTCATCGCAGAGGCTGCTACCTACACAACACACAACACACACAAAATACGAACATCCATGCCATCATCAGGATTCGACCCCGCGATCCCAGTAATCCAGCAGCCGGAGACCTACGTCTTAGATGGCATGGCCACAGGGATCGGCTCGTAAAGAATTAGTCGAAGAAAGCCAGATTGGGAAAATGAGGTTGGTGTATCGTATTTGAGGCTCATGTGCTGCACATTTATAGAGAATAGTGCTAATCATTTACGTGAGTGTAATTTAATGCCTAAACTGACTTTTAAATACAATATCTTTCACGAGCCACCAATTTTATACGTTGGAGCCAGTGCTAATTAATTGCACCTGTGCCATCAATTACATTGGTGTAGTCGAGTTGAGGGTTTACTCAGTCACACGGCGACCGAGTAAACCCTCCGAGTGTTCCGCGTCGTCACAGTCATTACACGTTGAACATTACCCGTTACCACTGCAGTACCTCAACACTGGGGGGGGGGGGGGGGTAGTATTCGTGTTCCGTCATTCAGCGGTTTGTTGTTGTGGTTCCCAAATGTCACTTACACAAATAACACTACGTATTCCGTCTGACACAACCTATGTACACTATTTTTTCAAACACTACATGTTTCGATCAAGCCGATCATCACGACGTGTTTTGTTTATACAAAAAAGTAAAATTCAAGGTAAAAATGCAAAATTTTAAGAAATCTCACAAATTATATAAAATATACGTTACAATCGACTTGTAAGCTTCGTGGTGTGTCATTAAGCACAAACGGTGTGTCATTAAACAAACGGTGTGTCATTAAACACAAACGGTGTGTCATTAAGCACAAACGGTGTTGTCATTAAAATCATAAACAAACGGTGTGTCATTAAACAATCATTAACGGTGTGTCATTAAACAAACGGTGTGTCATTAAGCACAAACGGTGTGTCATTAAACACAAACGGTGTGTCATTAAACAAACGGTGTGTCATTAAGCACAAACGGTGTGTTATTAAACACAAACGGTGTGTCATTAGTATAACAAACGGTGTGTCATTAAACAAACGGTGTGTCATTAAACAAACGGGTGTTATGTGTCATTAAACAAACGGTGTGTCATTAAACAAACGGTGTGTCATTAAACAAACGGTGTGTCATTAAGCATAAACGGTGTGTCATTAAGCACAAACGGTGTGTCATTAAGCACAAACGGTGTTTGTGTCATTAAACAAACGGTGTGTCATTAAACAAACGGTGTGTCATTAAGCACAAACGGTGTGTCGTTTTAAACAAACGGTGTGTCATTAAGAACAAACGGTGTGTCAATAAGCACAAACGGTTGTCTTCTGTGTCATTAAAACAAACGGTGTGTCATTAAACAAACGGTGTGTCATTAAGCACAAACGGTGTGTCATTAAACACAAACGGTGTGTCATTAAACAAACGGTGTGTCATTAAACAAACGGTGTGTCATTAAACAAACGGTGTGTTGCACAATCCGAAAGTCAAAATTTACGATGCCAGTTCCTAACTATTAACATGACGATTAAACTTCTTTTTATGCTTTTGAATCCATTATGTAATCCATTATGGACTTTAAATAATGGATTATATAATCGAATACATAGTGTTATTTATGTAAGTCTATACATAGTGTTATTTATGTAAGTCTTTACATAGTGTTATTTATGTAAGTCTATACACACAACGGGATGGATAGTGTCAAACGTTTACTGTTAGCGGAGTAGGTAGACGTGAGGGAACATCATGAAAATTGTTTATTTTTACACCATTATTCGAATAAATAACTATTACTAGCGTAAAGCAGTTCATGTCACACTGTGAACCCTGACGAACACATATGTGTAAGAAATTAGGAATTTGAAAAAGTAGATGGATAGTGAAATTGAGATGTCTGGGATGTCCAATGGTGCTCGTAAGAGAGGAATTAGCAAAAGTTTACAGAGACTGCAGTTGGTGTGGAAGAAACAAAATGGAACTGAGTAAAGGGGAAGGTTATTTCCGGTAATACTATAAATAATTTCAAATGAAGTAGTCCCACAATGCGGATGAAGACGTGGAAGGGTTAATTGATTATATATATTTATACCAACGACTTATGTAGTTGGTATAAATAAACTTATATATACATAACAAGTGCACGGAGTATGTATAATATTAAGTATATAAATGCCCAACAGGTAAAAAACTATACATAGTTTCACAAACACCAAAAAGAAATTATTAAAGACAAACACAGCAATATGGTTCCATAAAGCATGCAGATACTACCAATTAACACCTAAGTACATCAACAGGAGTATATAGAATGAACATATGTAATTGGTGTGCAGTAGTTGGTATAAATAAACTTATATATACATAACAAATGCACGGAGTATGTATAATATTAAGGTTAAACGACTGTTGTGTATGTATGTGAATGTATGGGGAAAAAGGAGCGTTTTTATAGTATGATTATATTATTTTATGCAGATAAATTCCAGAATGCAGAGCACGTTTGCTCTTAGATCTACGTACGTGGGAGTAGGTTTGAATTGTTACAGTTTTACAAGTATGCGAGTGAGAGGAAACCGGAAATAAGTTTTTGAATTTTGAAGGATGCAGATGATTTACTTAATGAATTAGGCTCGCGGGAAATTTTTGTCAAGAAAATTAATAGAATATTAGAAGCACAGGTGATATATTAAGGTACAGGATGTATAAAATTATTGTTCATGGAAATAGACATAAAGGCTCTGAACTGAGAAAAATCCGGCGTTAATCAGACGCAGCCTTCTGTAAATTTCTCTCAAGTAATAAGTATTTGATATGATTTGTTTTGAAGAATTATGAGATAAATATATAATGCATAAAATGTTAGCCTTTAATTTTATTTTTCTGCGAATCCAGAAAGACCTCCATTACACTCTTAGTGATAAAATGTTCACATGCAAGGAACACCAATGTTCCATGGGAAAACATGTTTGTAACCACTGGTCTATCTGAACTTGTCTTTGGTAATCATTCTCTGTTGTTACCAAATTGTAACTAAACATTCCCAATAATCCTCCTAACACTTAATATTTCATAATAATTCTGCTCAACACTCAACACCCTGCAACCCTTCATGTCATTACCCACTCACACTCTGCCAGTCCCAGTCTTCATATCTAAAGGCTCCACCACCTTTACAGCTTCAGTTTACTTGCGTATTCCGTATTACGGCTGAGGATACTTCTTCGGCGATTACTGTTGGCAATTGTCCTACTTATTGGCTGCTTTTATCTCAACGAGCGGGTAATTCTGTCGCTTTACATCCCCCAAATGATTTGACGGATCGCGATCGCTCCTACGCTTGTCATCTCTCTCTCTCTCTCTCTCATACCTCCGTTTATATTTAAAATCATTGCTGCATGAGGTAAAGACTGCACTATGCTTAGTGTTTGAACGTTATTGCCGTGTTTTAGCACTATATCAGTCTTGGCGGATAATTGCGCTATGACGTTCGTAGGAACATCCTTTCATATCCAGGAGCCTTGACTGACAGCCAAAGAAAGAATTAAAAACGCCAGTTGTTGAGGACCATCGAGTGACTGCAGCCCATGCAAAGAGGACTGGATTGAGGAGGAGGGGGGAGGTTCATTCGCTCTTCAAAGAACAACCGCAGAAATGATCTGCAATGCGTTAATTACAAAGGCACGCCATACATTTCTCCAGAAATCCCACGTTGGTCCATCCATAATTCTGTCCACCTACAGTGGAATGTTAAAGCTTTTCACGCCATCTTCCCTGACTTGCAGGCTATATTCTAAACCGAGTCACGGCCTTGCCTGTCTTCAGGCAACCCGTCTCCTTCCTTCTCAAGAACTCAGCCTGCACCGTTTTAAGGCCTACTATTATACTTATTTCCATGGTGAAATGGCGCGTGGAGCGACATTTTGCTGCAGTTAACGTTCACCCTCCACTAGTAGACCATCACACAGTACGATTAAATCTACCCAATGTCTTATTCTACTCTCTACATACTTATTTTCCTTCACGATAACCATCAAAGGCTCCAGCCTACGTAACAAATCCAATATCATAATTACCTTCGCCAGTTTGGTGATGTCAATGCTACGAGTAGCAATGCACTCCGCAGACCACACCCATCCTGTAATGGAGAATCTTGTTTTCTTCAAACTCTTCCGTGCCAAGGCTCAAAGTAATTATGCACGCGAAGGTGAGCGCGTGTTATCGGGAGGTCTTCATTTCCAATATTTTCTGATCTACACGTTCATACGCCACGTGGCACAAGCTACGACGCACGCACACCACGCATTTCTATGTACAGTCGCATGCCCACAACTACGACCTCATCTGTGTTGGCGGTGGCATAATTACTACCAGGAAGACAGCCAAAACGGTGACCTGCTCTTTCTCATCTTTCTCAGTTCATGACTATTACAATCTCGTGTTTAAATTTATCAATCGATTATAGACACATGGCCGCTAGATTTCGCTTCTCAGTTCGCAGAACCATGTAACGCTTTCTTAAGAATGGGTGAATTTAACGCAGCATTATGCTACAGTTCTAGCATGTCCACTGGCCCCTGCAGTAGGCCTATTTAACGCAGCATTATGCTACAGTTCTAGCATATCCACTGGCCCCTGCAGTAGGCCTATTTAACGCAGCATTATGCTACAGTTCTAGCATGTCCACTGGCCCCTGCAGTAGGCCTATTTAACGCAGCATTATGCTACAGTTCTAGCATGTCCACTGGCCCTGCAGTAGGCCTATTTAACGCAGCATTATGCTACAGTTCTAGCATGTCCACTGGCCCCTGCAGTAGGCCTATTTAACGCAGCATTATGCTACAGTTCTAGCATGTCCACTGGCCCCTGCAATAGGCCTATTTAACGCAGCATTATGCTACAGTTCTAGCATGTCCACTGGCCCCTGCAGTAGGCCTATTTAACGCAGCATTATGCTACAGTTCTAGCATGTCCACTGGCCCCTGCAGTAGGCCTATTTAACGCAGCATTATGCTACAGTTCTAGCATGTCCACTGGCCCCTGCAGTAGGCCTATTTAACGCAGCATTATGCTACAGTTCTAGCATGTCCACTGGCCCCTGCAGTAGGCCTATTTAACGCAGCATTATGCTACAGTTCTAGCATGTCCACTGGCCCCTGCAGTAGGCCTATTTAACGCAGCATTATGCTACAGTTCTGCATGTCCACTGGCCCCTGCAGTAGGCCTATTAATAATTCACCTTCACACTCCACTTAGATGCAAAGAGTTTCTTGCGACATTCGAGGTTTTCACAGCGGTGTTGCTGAAGATTCAAGACTTGTGGGATGTGACGCCGTTTCGACTGGTAAATAGCTACCGACATTTCAAAAGATCGCATTGCCTTCATCTTCAGGGTCAAGCAGCACAAGGCTGTGTTCGAAGGCATTACCATCTTCAAACCGCCGGTAACTATTAACCAGTCGCCACGGTACAAAATTCCAGAAGACTTCAAACTTACGACTCCTTCATTTTCCGTGCGCTGACACCTTGTCTGGATTCTCTTGGCGACGATCCACCTGCAACACAGTACCCTAAGAACTTGACACCTGTAGAATCTTGTGGGTTAACTACGGCCTGTCCGTTATAGACTCTTCCACAGCCATCAATCCTCGTGTTATGTTGGTAGCTATTTATCTGCATGTCTGAATATCATAAAGAGCAATATGGCGTTATATTAACGTGATGCTGTGTACAATGTCTAAGGCGGTTTGGTCCGCGTGTCTCAGCACCACTGCAGGCATCTCTTCATGACGTCAATATATGCTAGGCATGCTGTTCGTGGAGCTGTCGTACTACAGAAACTTTCAGATTGCTGTACATCTTCTGTCACACTGAGCTTTGCAAAACGGTTTTCCCTTTTCTGCAGCGTCTACACGTCACACGATTGCGAAGTTACACCCCACACCCAATCTATTCCTTACTGCCAGTGCCTTGCCATTTGCTCTAGTTGTCAAGCTCCTTAGGCCTTCTTGACATCAAACTGTCTTCAGAACCTCACTTCAGATGCCTTCGCATTAAATGAAGTGACCAAACTTTTGAAAACTTTTACGGTGAATGCCTTGGAGAGGAAAACAGGACGGAGGTTCTTCGTTTTACCGTGACCACATCCGGTCTAAGATTGACTATGGGAGCTTACTTTATTGCTCCATAACGAAGTCCAAACTATCATAATTTAGGGCTACTTAGCTTTAGAACTTTGTCCACCTTGTGATCGTCCACAAGTACGAAAGAACAAAAAAAGTGCAAAGAGTAAAATCAACTTTCAGAAAATTGTGTCTTTTTCCTTCCTACCTACTCAGATGAAGCCGTTAAAGTGAGTTATTGTCACTCTCTGAGTACCCTTATGTTCCTTACTAGTGTGCTTTTTTAAGTCTGTCCCTAATGTAACCTGATTTTATAGTTGCAAGTAGGCCTGTTTTAATAAATTGTATTGCAGTGGAAACATGTGACTTGTAAGTACTGACCTGACAACACAAGTACGGACAAACGTTTTGAATTTTGAATTTATTTAGTGCAATGGCCAGTATTTGTGTCTGTCCATAGCAAATTCAATGTAATTTTAATAATAAGACAAAGACATAAATGAGGATTACCCTCAGAAACATATTTTCTTCTAATAAATTATATACTAAAGTATAATTCAGATATGTCATTCATCGAATTGAGAACGTTAAAATTATATTTGCTCAATAATGTATTTTGGAATGTATATTTTATGCAGTGGGCAAACGTGATGAAAATTAGTGCACTTTATGTTTAACACACGTGTAACTCGTTCCATAAACAACTTACCTGTTGTAAAGAAATAAGACGTTTTGTTATATCCACGCAGACTACCATCATTACTGTTTGCAGCATAAAAGTAGGTATGTAGTTTGCTGCCTTACCTACACTCTACTGCACTGATTCCTGCCCTCTCTGCCGAGCTGTCTGAAGGAAGATATTTGTGCGGTGATAACACTTCATTGTAACAGGACGTACAGATGGCGGGCGCATTTGCATTCACTGCATCAAGTATTAAAATATGTAATGACACACGCAAAATGTTCTGAATATACGCATTTCATACAATGAAACATAAACATGGATCAAATTAATTAAACATGGATAATTTAAAATTGTCAGGAAAAATGCTTTGTGATTTCGGACATTGTAGACTTCTTTTGTAGAAGCACCTTGTAAAATGCACAATCACATGAATGCCGTAAAACACAGAAGCTATATTAGACGCCAGTAATGAGGATTAGATTATACGTAAGTACAGAGGTAACTAAGTAGGCTTCTGTGTTCGTGTCACCTCCAGGTTTCAGTGCAAAATAACAATTTATTTCTTACTAATAAGGGCTTGCAAAATCTCACGAAGGTCAATTACAGGCACAGCACAGGAACGTGCAGGAAAATACGTCAAGTAACAAACCACAAACTAAAGGGCATATAAAAGAGGCAATAAGCATAAATCACATGAGTAACAAACAGCATAAATTATAATGTAATTGTTAAAGTAAAAACAGTGGTTATGTAAAACAGTCTGTGTTTGAACGTATCGTTGGCTCAGATCAGTTCATCTTATTGACGTGCAGGCTTAGCAGCGCGTGAATACGTGAATACATAAATACATGGCACAACATAATTACACAACAAATAAAAACAAAATAGAATCAAGGTGGGCTAGTGCGAGTGCCGACCTAGGACCATAATAGTTCAATTCAATTCAATTCAGCTCTCTCAATTTATTTATTTATTGTTAGTGTGCTTGAAAAACAGCCACGAGGCCAATTACGGAGACAGCACAGGAACGTAAGGAAAACTGCATGCAATAAAAAACCACAAACGAAAAAGCATTGAAAAGAGAGAATAACAACAAACGACATAGGTACAATTGTAATAATAATAATAATAACAACAACAATAATACAAACACAACCAAATTCTGTGCAACTTATAATTAGCACAATTAACGCAATAAATGATGAAGCACAATGTATTTTCACTAAACAAAACCAACATCTCTACAGACGGCATTAGCAGCTGACATTCATCTAGCAGAAGGACAATTGCGACGTTTACAATCAACACTGAACAAAGTAAAATCTCTGAACTTTCGCGTTGGCACACGAAGGCCAACAATTTCCAGAAAGGTAGTGTCGAAGTTTGGTCAATTGTAGACATTATTAAGGAAAGGCGCGTGTACGTGGTCCCTTCTAGCACGTAAGGTATGAAATATCAGACGATCTAAAACATTTGTACATTATATTGCAAATTATTGAAAATACGACGAAGAGAAAATGGCAGTAACTTCAGCTAGATGAGGGTGATGACGGTGATGATACCAGGATTGCCAGAAACCAATTCTGAATGGCGTATAATTTCGTAAATATGAACCTACACTGTTTGTGGTCATATGAGCGGAACACGTCGCCGACCGATTATGATTTGTTTGCAGGGCTGAAGCAAATAATCGCCAGCTGGAAACACCTGTACAGATGACTGTTAATAGAAACACCTGTAACAGGATGACTGTTTAATAGAAACACCTGTAACAGGATGACTTTTTAATAGAACACCTGTAACAGGATGACTGTTAATAGAAACACCTGTAACAGGATGACTGTTTAATAGAAACACCTGTAACAGGATGACTGTTTAATAGAAACACCTGTAACAGGATGACTGTTTAATAGAAACACATGTAACAGGATGACTGTTTAATAGAAACACCTGTAACAGGATGACTGTTTAATAGAAACACCTGTAACAGGATGACTGTTTAATAGAAACACCTGTAACAGGATGACTGTTTAATAGAAACACCTGTAACAGGATGACTGTTTAATAGAAACACATGTAACAGGATGACTGTTTAATAGAAACACCTGTAACAGGATGACTGTTTAATAGAAACACCTGTAACAGGATGACTGTTTAATAGAAACACCTGTAACAGGATGGCTGTTTAATAGAAACACCTGTAACAGGATGACTGTTTAATAGAAACACCTGTAACAGGATGACTGTTTAATAGAAACACCTGTAACAGGATGACTGTTTAATAGAAACACCTGTAACAGGATGACTGTTTAATAGAAACACCTGTAACAGGATGACTGTTTAATAGAAACACCTGTAACAGGATGACTGTTTAATAGAAACACCTGTAACAGGATGACTGTTTAATAGAAAAGCTCACCCGTCGATACGATAAATGACTGAATAATTGCAGTGGGGAGTGCTTGGAAAAGTAACAGGATAGCAGTAACGCTAGATGTTTGTAACTCCAGAAACAAATGGAAATTGTGTTCACCAAGAGTTAAGAACTGATTAGGTTCAGAGCATGCTGCCATTCAGATCAGAATCGTTTTTCTTCCCGTCTGCCATTCCAAATTATAAAAACTGAAATGCACAAAGCCATAATTTAACCTGTTGTTTTGTGTGCTATGCTTCTTGGAATATAGCATGAGGGGAAAGCATATAATGAGCTTATTTTAGAGCACTGTTCTTAGGAGAACATTTATGTCCGAGAAGGAAAGGGTAATAGGAGGTTAGAAAATTTGGAATAATGAGGAGCTTAATAATTTGTGATTGTTACTTTCAGCTGTATATTTTAATTCCATGATTACATTAGTTAAAATTTGAAAGGGAATTTGTTGAAAACACCTAACATCAATAATTTTAAAATTTGTATGAAGACAACTCTCTTAAGTTTCAGAGGTATATTTCTTTCAGTCACAATTGAACCACATGTAACAGTCGATGTTTGAGTGATTGGGCCCTCAATTACAGTGTCACCACTGACAGACACCTTAAAAATTCGGCTAATGCCTGTTATTTCGATGTTACCACCGTATACCCCGAATTTCCCACTGAACGTTTTGTAATCATCCTGTGTGCATTATTGTGAATTATCTGAAAAATGACACTAACATGGCGAAAATCACTGTGCACCTTTTTCCATTAATACAATCTGTTGACGTTTTTCCACCGGCAATAATACTCCAAGGCTTGAACAAAAACACTTCCCATCTCCACTGCTGTTTCCACAGAATGCCCTCCTTTCATCCACTATTATAAATTAAATAACGATTTCACTGAATGTAAAAGCTTTTTAAGCCACAGAATTGTTTTCGGCAGTCACTGTCTTCTGGATGTCCTCTTCGTAACCACAAAAGAATGTTTTGTAAGCACTGACAAGCACGATATAACAACACCTTGCTGTCAGGAATCGCTGTCATGTGACATTCTTATCCGTGCTAGTAGGAATGACTTGCGTGGGGACAGATAAGTAACAGACTTGCTGCGTGGGGACAGATTAGTGACAGCCTTGCTGCGTGGGGACAGATTAGTGACAGACTTGCTGCGTGGGGACAGATTAGTAACAGACTTGCTGCGTGGGGACAGATTAGTAACAGACTTGCTGCGTGGGGACAGATTAGTAACAGACTTGCTGCGTGGGGACAGATTAGTAACAGACTTGCTGCGTGGGGACAGATTAGTAACAGACTTGCTGCGTGGGGACAGATTAGTAACAGACTTGCTGCGTGGGGACAGATTAGTAACAGACTTGCTGCGTGGGGACAGATTAGTAACAGACTTGCTGCGTGGGGACAGATTAGTAACAGACTTGCTGCGTGGGACAGATTAGTAACAGACTTGCTGCGTGGGACAGATTAGTAACAGACTTGCTGGGTGGGGACAGATTAGTAACAGACTTGCTGCGTGGGGACAGATTAGTAACAGACTTGCTGCGTGGGGACAGATTAGTAACAGACTTGCTGCGTGGGGACAGATTAGTAACAGACTTGCTGCGTGGGGACAGATTAGTAACAGACTTGCTGCGTGGGGACAGATTAGTAACAGACTTGCTGGGTGGGGACAGATTAGTAACAGACTTGCTGCGTGGGGACAGATTAGTAACAGACTTGCTGCGTGGGGACAGATTAGTAACAGACTTGCAAGCCTCAGGCTTTTATACACAGATTTGAATTGGCTCCGTCATATGACGAGTAACATAATAATTATGTGCTACTTACCTCTGTAACTGACTTGTTTTATGTAATTCCAGTCTCTCCATTTTAATCTTCCACCATTAAAATGTTAATTCACTCTTTAGGTACCATTGTTTAAACAATTACGTTGTCGATAATCGTGAAGCAAAGAGACGTTAAAGCCGTATGCTTTAGTTCAGTTGAACTGTGAAACTTGTTAGTGCTATCTCTCATACTTCTACCTGAACAGTTGTGCAACACGTGTGCCAGTAATACTGCTCTCGTATCATTATTTCACCTTTTGATTTATGTTTACAACTAATCTGATCACGGAAGAAAATAGTATACTCATGTTGAGACCATTTAAAGGTTAATACCATCTATCAGACAGTGGAAGTGTCTGTTTTCATTGTCAGGGCCATTTGTCGACTAATAGCACCTGTCAAAGGCAACAACGAAGAAGGAAGGGACGACTGCAGTAGACTGAAAAGCGAATTTAGAAAAGCTACAGATAAGGCCAAGAAGGAATATCTTGAGAGTATAGGTGACGAGATCATGGAATTTAAAAGCACATGTCGTTATGGTGTAATGTAGCTACATGAAGACAAAGGAACTAGGTTGGAAAGAAAATCATGGCATTTATAACTCTGACATCGAAAACTCTCAAGGCAATATAATAATAGGTCAGAGACAAGTACTGAAAACTTTGGAGAATTAATTATAGAGCTGTACGGTCAAAATCTGAAGAGGAAGCAGATGCAGACGAGAAAGGCCGTGCATCTTGCGCAGTGGAGGGTAAAAAGACGCAAGGCTACAAGATATGTTAATGTACCTGCAGACACACTCAGATTGTTGGGACAAGGTGGTCTCAATCTAAGGATACAACTGAAAAAACATATGTATGAAACTGGAGAATGGCCCAACGATTTTATGAAGCTACAGTGATTGCTTAAAGAAGAAGCCAAAAGCTACAAAATACAGCGGTGATCGCAAAATCAGCCTCATCGCCCATGCAGCAAAGATATTTAGAAGAAGGATTGAAATGAAACTTGAGGGCGTACTTGGAGATCAGTTTGGATTTAGAAGCGGAAAAGGAATTAGGGATGCATCTGGGATGCTGAGAATACTATTAGAACGAACTTTGGACATAGGAGAGGAATTGTGTTCCTGCTTCATAGAATGGCAGAAGGCATTTGACCGTGTAAACTGGACCAAATTAATGCAGATCGTAAAGGGAATTGGGATAGACAGGCGCGAAAGAAGATTGATCAGTAATTTGTACGTGGGTCAGAGTGTTAAAGTAATATTAGACCAAGAGGGGACAAGAAGTGTGAAGATTGGAAAAGGAGTTAGACAGGGATGCTGTTTGTCATCCATTCTATTCAACTTATACAGCGAGTACCTTACGAAGGAAGCTCTCCAAGGGCTTTTAGGCTTCAAAATAGGAGGAAAAGTAATTCGCATTATGAAATATGCAGATGACCTTGTGTTACTGGCTAAGGAAGAAACGGTGCTACAGGGCATGATTGATAGACTATTGGAAGGTAATGTGGAATGCAAATGAATGTGAAAAACGTAAGGTAATGAGATTGTCAGACTACAGATTATGATAGATCAAAAACAGCCGGAGAATGTGGAAAATTTCAGCTCTTTTGGTAGCATGATAACAAATGATGTGAGATGTACACGTGAAATGAAATCCAGAACTGCCGTGGCAAAAGCAGCGTTCAACAGGAAGACTCTTTCCGCCAGAAAATTGGACTTAAATTTAAGTAACAAACTAGCGAAATGCTACATTTGGAGCATAGCTTTGTACAGTGCTGAAACTTGGACACTCGGAAAGTAGATCAGAAATACGTGGGATGTTTCGAAATGTGATGCTGGAGAAGGATGGAGAAGATCAGTTGGACCGATCGTGTGAGGAATGACGAAGTGTTACGAGGAGTTAAGGACGAGAGGAACTTCCTACATACTGTACAACGAAGCAATGCTAACTGGACTGGTCACATCTTACGTAGGAAATGCCTTCTGAAACATGTGATTGAAGGAAAGAGAGAAGTGACGGGAAGACGAAGAAGACGTAAGCAGCTACTGGATGATTTTTAAGGACACGAGAACTTGAAAGAGTAAGCACTAGATCACACTCTCTGGAGAACTCGCTTTGGAAGAGGCTGTGGGCTTGTCGTCAGACAGACTGCGTGATAATGTTTACCATCTCTGAGAAACTAACGAAAGTATGCCGGTGTGACGTAATCACAAACCAAAGCATTGTGTGTATTTATGTGAGGAAGTTAATGACGGGTGAGGCGTTTAATGGAATGGAGACGTAAGGAATGTATACGGAACATGACTCTTGGAAACGTGACGCCTAGGTGTGGCTTTTACACAATTAGTTCCTGTGTGCGTGTGGACATGGATCTGTGTGGCTCGGCGAGATCTCATGCGCGGGATTGACTACATTTACGTGGCTCGGAACAGATTCAGTTGCGAGCTGCACTGGACACTGTAATGAACCTTCCATAAATACTGGGAAAATCTTACAGGACTACCTAGACCTGTGTGTATCTAAGCTTACAGGACTACCTAGGCCTGTGTGTATCTAAGCTTACAGGACTACCTAGGCCTGTGTGTATCTAAGCTTACAGGACTACCTAGGCCTATGTGTATCTAAGCTTACAGGACTACCTAGGCCTGTGTTTATCTAAGCTTACAGGACTACCTAGGCCTGTGTGTATCTAAGCTTACAGGACTACCTAGGCATCTAATGATATATATTAAAGCTTACAGGACTACACTAGGCCTATGTGTATCTAAGCTTACAGGACTACCTAGGCCTGTGTGTATCTAAGCTTACAGGACTACCTAGGCCTGTGTTATCTAAGCTTACAGGACTACCTAGGCCTGTGTGTATCTAAGCTTACAGGACTACCTAGGCCTATGTGTTATCTAAGCTTACAGGACTACCTAGGCCTGTGTGTATCTAAGCTTACAGGACTACCTAGGCCTGTGTCTATCTAAGCTTACAAGACTACCTAGGCCTGTGTGTATCTAAGCTTACAGGACTACCTAGGCCTATGTGTATCTAAGCTTACAGGACTACCTAGGCCTGTGTGTATCTAAGCTTACAGGACTACCTAGGCCTGTGTGTATCTAAGCTTACAGGACTACCTAGGCCTGTGTCTATCTAAGCTTACAGGACTACCTAGGCCTGTGTGTATCTAAGCTTACAGGACTACCTAGGCCTGTGTCTATCTAAGCTTACAGGACTACCTAGGCCTGTGTGTATCTAAGCTTACAGGACTACCTAGGCCTGTGTGTATCTAAGCTTACAGGACTACCTAGGCCTGTGTCTATCTAAGCTTACAGGACTACCTAGGCCTGTGTGTATCTAAGCTTACAGGACTACCTAGGCCTGTGTGTATCTAAGCTTACAGGACTACCTAGGCCTGTGTGTATCTAAGCTTACAGGACTACCTAGGCCTGTGTGTATCTAAGCTTACAGGACTACCTAGGCCTATGTGTATCTAAGCTTACAGGACTACCTAGGCCTGTGTGTATCTAAGCTTACAGGACTACCTAGGCCTATGTGTATCTAAGCTTACAAGACTACCTAGGCCTATGTGTATCTAAGCTTACAGGACTACCTAGGCCTATGTGTATCTAAGCTTACAGGACTACCTAGGCCTATGTGTATCTAAGCTTACAGGACTACCTAGGCCTATGTGTATCTAAGCTTACAGGACTACTTAGGCCTATGTGTATCTAAGCTTACAGGACTACCTAGGCCTATGTGTATCTAAGCTTACAGGACTACCTAGGCCTGTGTGTATCTAAGCTTACAGGACTACCTAGGCCTATGTGTATCTAAGCTTACAGGACTACCTAGGTCTATGTTGTATCTAAGCTTACAGGACTACCTAGGCCTATGTGTATCTAAGCTTACAGGACTACCTAGGCCTATGTGTAT
Organism: Reticulitermes speratus; assembly: GCA_021186555.1. Lineage (NCBI taxonomy): Eukaryota > Metazoa > Arthropoda > Insecta > Blattodea > Rhinotermitidae > Reticulitermes > Reticulitermes speratus. Next base: position 13,027,403 of record JAJKFL010000010.1, read on the forward strand.
CTAAGCTTACAGGACTACCTAGGCCTGTGTGATCTAAGCTTACAGGACTACCTAGGCCTGTGTCATATCTAAGCTTACAGGACTACCTAGGCCTGTGTGGATCTAAGCTTACAGGACTACCTAGGCCTATGTGTATCTAAGCTTACAGGACTACCTAGGCCTGTGTGTATCTAAGCTTACAGGACTACCTAGGCCTGATGTCTATCTAAGCTTACAGGACTACCTAGGCCTGTGTGTATCTAAACTTACAGGACTACCTAGGCCTATGTTATCTAAGCTTACAGGACTACCTAGGCCTGTGTGTATCTAAGCTTACAGGACTACCTAGGCCTGTGTTATCTAAGCTTACAGGACTACCTAGGCCTGTGTCTATCTAAGCTTACAGGACTACCTAGGCCTGTGTGTATCTAAGCTTACAGGACTACCTAGGCCTGTGTCTATCTAAGCTTACAGGACTACCTAGGCCTGTGTGTATCTAAGCTTACAGGACTACCTAGGCCTGTGTGTATCTAAGCTTACAGGACTACCTAGGCCTGTGTTATCTAAGCTTACAGGACTACCTAGGCCTGTGTGTATCTAAGCTTACAGGACTACCTAGGCCTGTGTGTATCTAAGCTTACAGGACTACCTAGGCCTAGTGTGTATCTAAGCTTACAGGACTACCTAGGCCTGTGTGTATCTAAGCTTACAGGACTACCTAGGCCTATGTGTATCTAAGCTTACAGGACTACCTAGGCCTGTGTGTATCTAAGCTTACAGGACTACCTAGGCCTATGTGTATCTAAGCTTACAGGACTACCTAGGCCTATGTGTATCTAAGCTTACAGGACTACCTAGGCCTATGTGTATCTAAGCTTACAGGACTACCTAGGCCTATGTGTATCTAAGCTTACAGGACTACCTAGGCCTATGTGTATCTAAGCTTACAGGACTACTAGGCCTATGTGTATCTAAGCTTACAGGACTACCTAGGCCTATGTGTATCTAAGCTTACAGGACTACCTAGGCCTGTGTGTATCTAAGCTTACAGGACTACCTAGGCCTATGTGTATCTAAGCTTACAGGACTACCTAGGCCTATGTGTATCTAAGCTTACAGGACTACCTAGGCCTATGTGTATCTAAGCTTACAGGACTACCTAGGCCTATGTGTATCTAAGCTTACAGGACTACCTAGGCCTATGTGTATCTAAGCTACAGGACTACTAATGTGTTCTAGCTCAGGACTACCTAGGCCTATGTGTATCTAAGCTTACAGGACTATCTAGGCCTATGTGTATCTAAGCTTACAGGACTACCTAGGCCTATGTGTATCTAAGCTTACAGGACTACCTAGGCCTATGTGTATCTAAGCTTACAGGACTACTTAGGCCTATGTGTATCTAAGCTTACAGGACTACCTAGGCCTATGTGTATCTAAGCTTACAGGACTACCTAGGCCTATGTGTATCTAAGCTTCTCTCAATAAAAAAATATTCTGCTACTTGCAGTTATATGTTTCAATTTATATAACTCAGCATTCCGGAGAATGGGTCGGGCTGGCTCATTCCTTATAGTGGTGAGTCTACGGGCTGCACTCCAAGGAATCGTGGTTGGATTCCCTGCAAGGACAAGAAATGTTTCTCTTCTCCATATCACCCAGACCGCTCTGAGACCCACCCAGCTTCGTATTCAGTTGCTACCGGGGCTCTTTGCGCTGAACTAAAGCGTCCGGCGCGTGAAGGTGACCTGTGACCTTCATCTAATGCTGTGGTTAAGAACAAGTGGAGCTGTATTGTGCTCGCTGTCTATAAGCTTCTATGGCGTGCCAAGAGGCAACTATGCTTTGCCATTACATAAGGGCTGAATAGTTAATTTTGATGCCTCGTATTTGGGAGGTCCCTGCTTCGGTTTTCGGTTGTGGTTTGGGATGTTCCATGCAGACAAATGTTGACATTGTGCCCTACAATGTCATTATTCATCCCTCCACATCCATCACTTTTAATCATTTGCACTGTGTAACACACTTCATGAAGTGTCGTTTATTAATCAGCTAATACACGTACATTCATATAGGCCTGCTCTGTCATAACCCAGAGGGCACGGAGTGAATCTTTCTGCCTGCAACCTCAGACTTCCTACACTCCTATTTTGTATCTGAGAATTCTAATATAGCGAACCTTATGTCGTCAGAATTAGTAAATGATTTTCATATATTTTTTTTCCTATGGCTCAACAGCCCCTTTTCGGGTGCCTAGGCCTCCTCATTTCGAGGTTTCACGATCACACTCAGACACACCACAGTCGGTAGGACTCCTCTGGACGAGTGACCAGCCCGTCGCAGAGACCTCTACCTGACAACACACAACACTCACAAGAGACAGACATCCATGCCCTTGGTGGGATTCGAACCCACGATCCTAGTAAGCGAGCGGCCGCAGACCCACGCCTTAGACCGCACGGCCACTGGGATCGGCGATTTTCATATTATGGGCGCTAATTAAACAGTTTTAATGGCGCTCGGTGTGAACATTGTGTCACTAGTGACCTCATGTTTAAAACTGCATGTAATAAACAGTACTAACAGGCGAATATGCAAATTTGCCATGTGGTTACTGCACTAGCGCCACTGACTGTGAGTTCCGTGCTTTTCGATTTATGCGAGTTTAAGTACCTACGGCTACTCAGCGCGGGGATAGCAGACGGTACAGTGACTGAGGCTAAGACTAGTCTGTTTCTCGGCGGACACAAAACATTTTATTTTTCGAAACGTCCATTGCGTTCACCCAACTTCCTCTTCAGTTGCTATCCGGTGGGAGGGGGGGGTGTTTGCGCGAGGGTAAAGTGGCCTGGACGTGATGCTGACAACTCATTTTCTTCTAGTGCCGAGATTAAGAACGCAGCTAGACCTGTTGTGCTCACTTCTCTTGCCTTTGTGGCGTGCACAGCGACAGACTTACCTTTACTCTTACCTACGATCACACTTACCTTTACTCTTACCTACGATCACACTTACCTTTACTCTTACCTACGATCACACTTACCTTTACTCTTACCTACAATCACACTTACCTTTACTCTTACCTACGATCACACTTACCTTTACTCTTACCCACGATCACACTTACCTTTACTCTTACCTACGATCACACTTACCTATTACTCTTACCTACGATCACACTTACCTTTACTCTTACCTACGATCACACTTACCTTTACTCTTACCCACGATCACACTTACCTTTACTCTTACCTACGATCACACTTACCTTTACTCTTACCTACGATCACACTTACCTTTACTCTTACTACGATCACACTTACTTTACTCTTATCTACGACACACTTACCTTTACTCTTACCTACGATCACACTTACCTTTACTCTTACCTACGATCACACTTACCTTTACTCTTACCCACGATCACACTTACCTTTACTCTTACCTACGATCACACTTACCTTTACTCTTACCTACGATCACACTTACCTTTACTCTTACCTACGATCACACTTACCTTTACTCTTACCTACGATCACACTTACCTTTACTCTTACCTACGATCACTCACAATATTTCGGTGTGACAACTATCTATTTTATCACTGTAACTTGGTGTTAGAAGCTCATCAGCATCGAAGGCTAAATCCGTTATTGAAATGTTATAAACATATATATATATGTAACTTTGAAAATGAAGCCACTATATTCATTCGAAACGTCGGGAAGCGGTTACCCAGTGACACGGTGTCTTATCCCAGACGAACGAAGACCTCAATCTCACCGACCCGAAGACCTCAAGAACCACACTGTTTAAACCTACTGTGTCTGATCACATCATCGGGAAAAACTACTGTATACTTCTTTCGATATATACTGGAACAAATAATGAATTTACAAGATAAGCCCGCCATTTACGTTTTATAGATTCAGACATACTCGAATTCGGCGTCGTATTTCGATTGTGCATGCAGGTTTAGAGGTTAACAGAGCAGTGTAATGGAGGATTCTGGTCTTCTGGGATGTGACACTGCGTCATTGGATGGATGGGACCCGACTGTCGAAGGCATGTGTCGCCTTTATTCTCAAGGGTAAGTAACCACTAATCCAACGACGCAGTGTCATATCCCAGAAGACCGGAACGTTGGACAGTGAGTGTCTGGGAATGTGCAACTCGATATGTTGTCACTACAGTCTGTAAATTAATGGTTCAGGCCTCAAAGGATGTTAGGATTATTTCCTTCGCCACCACCGCTACCTGAATGGCGCTGAGGTGCACTCAGTCTGCTAATGATTACCAGCAGTATTTCGTTAACAAAATGGCGGCAGGAGTTTGACGCGTGCACTGATTACGTCTTCAGCAGTAACGAGTGTTTAGTGTTTCATTTACACGCGCCGTATAAGTGGTGTTTGGTGTTTGGACAAATAAATGTAAAGTTAAACTTGTCCTTGTGCGTGCTATTGAGGCATATGTGGGAGTGGATGTGTATCTCCACTCATTTTTAACGTCGCCACCCCTGCCGCTTTTTTCTTCGCATCGAAAGAGCTCCCGTTTGCATTGAATAGGAATTATGTTGCATCAGGTTTAGACGTTTTGGGGAAGACGAATATCTCTTGCCCTGCTGAGAATCGAACCCTGTATAGCCCTTTCTATAGATTAAGCACTGAGCTGACTGAGATATCCCACCTGAGATGACGTAACTTTTAACTTACTTGATTCTGCTGCACAGTGACTTGTGTACGCTCTGCGCGATGCGTGTAGTTTCAAAACGTGACTAAGCACTGTAGTGTCCATTAAACAAGACACCCTTTCGCCATTTGCGCTCCTAAATTTGCTGCCATCTTATCACCTGCGTCACATTAGTGATGTCATTGCCAGTCGAGGCACAAGCACCATTGTTTTCATGCACTTGGCCCTCGGCAGTATATCTGCTAACACCGCATTAATAAATTACATAATGGATTCACATTGCATTCCATAACGGCTTGTTAATGTGTAATTACTAATATATTATGACCAGCACAGCACAACAAATCACATAAAACAGCTTAAATGGATCTTAACATGCTTCGACCATGATCACTGCCATCACACAACAGCTACACGTCACATAAGTTATTACAATTGCGAATTATGATCTTTAATAGAGTGTCTTTTGTTTGCTACTGAGGTCCTGCGATGTCTCCGGTGGTTAGTCGCCGGCCTGTCATCGCCGACGCCCGGGTTCGATCCCGGGCCAGTTCATTTGAGCACTGGGACAGGTTTCTCTCAGAGTTCTTCGGATTTCTCCTGTCAGTATCATTCCAGTGCTCCATACTCATTTATCTGCTATCGAAGCTATATAGGCGGAGAAGTTGATATCTTCATTAAATACAACACATCGCTCTCCCACTTCAGTAACAATTGAGTTCCACGCAAATCACCACTTTAAATATGCTGGTATTAAAACATTGAACAAATTAAGGTTGTACAGAAATTAAAAAGGTATTAAACCATTGTCATTCTACGTAAAATTCATAGGGAGGTTACGAAGCTATGTGCCTGTGTATATAGTCCAAAATTTGTATCTATTAGATAATCTTTCCTCGTTTGGATTCATAATGTTAATTACATCTTATTTTCATTGTTTACTGGAGCCATTTGCTGGCTTTGTAAACATTTTAACGGACGGTTTGTGCCCCTACATTCTTGGTATGTCCTTTTGAGACAAATTACAACGCATCTAGGGGCACAGTTCACAACGTAACCTAAGCTGACTGAGCACTTGCTTCGCATTGATGAGGTGCCAGGTCCGAAGCATGACCTCCAGCATGCTTAACTGTGCTGGCAGTATAAAGTGCTTCATTAACACAGGACCTGTAGACTAATTTTATCATAAACCGTACTTCCCTCCCAACTCTATTCACAAATATCCAGTCGACTTTTCAAGTTACACGTTAATAAACGTACCCAGTACATGCCTTCATTTAGAAATAGCTAACAAATCCTTTTGAAATTCGGCAGAGTTAAAAATTTGGGAACGACGGTAAGGTATAAAAATTACATTATTGTGCAAATTAAGAGCAGACGATATTTGGGGGTTCTTGTACCATCAAAGTCAAATTACCTCTCGTAAATAATATCGTAAAGACTAAAATAAAGAATTTAAGATTTTTATGTTGTTTTGTATTATGAAAATGTGCCTTTGAAAGAGCATAAATTGAGGGTGTTGAGAAAAATAGAGGAAGTGACAGCAGGCTGGAAAACACTTCATATGGGCAGGTTCATAATTTGTGCTGTCCACGAAACATAGTTGGGGTGATCAAATTACTGAGAAAGGTCTGCGTGTGACGTGTGACACGCGTGAAAGATATGAGCAATTCGTGCAAAGGTTTGGCCCCAAAACTTGTAGGGAATAGGTAGCTGGGAAGACTTAGGCATAGATGGAAGGAACAGGTTAGCACAGGGTGATCTAGACGACACTGCTTCAGGATAGAGACTTGTGTCAGTCTGTTGTAAACAGGGCGATGAAACTTCTGGGTTCATAAAATGCGGGAATTTCTTGACTACACGAGGGAATAGTAACTGTACGGATGTATTCAGTACACTGTCTTGCATTCCTTTCTCGAACAGGACTGGATTTCTGTGTTGGGTGTTTTCTTAATTTTTCTATTTAAAATCCAGACAAACGGGCGCATTATATTCACGGTCGGCGTTGCTGAATATTTATAAACAAACGAGTCTATTGCATTCGATTTCCCGTGACCTGTCAAGCTGACACAGCTTCATTAACATTTTCAGTAACGCTGGCTCAGACGATTCCAGTCTTCTGGAATGGAACACCGTATCAGCTACTAAATAGTTACTGATGAAGGCACTGTTATCCTTCGGAACCTTCTTAAATATTTACCATTCGACACAGCGTAACATGCTAGAAGATTTTAATAATTAACAACACCGCTACGAGAACCTCAAATCTTACAACTGTGATTCAGTTTCAGGAGTTACATCTTCAAAACTACATTGAAGAATGTTCATGAATGTTGAATGATGGAGGTTCTGTAGGGTGATAACGGTGACGTTTCATTGTAGAATATCCGCTTTTGCCTTCACATAGAGACTCGAACTGTGTGCCTTCAGTTACCACTACCATATCCTGATCGCTGTCGTTAAATTTGCACAGAAATTAATTTATAGAATTAACTTATATAACAATTCAAAAGCTGGCCACTGTGTTCCAGGGAAATGCCAACAGAGTTCCTTATTTAGTTCAGACTACTAAGCTAACCCTGTTTCACACTTGCCTTCGCAAGCATTATCAGTTTTCATTCGACTTCACATAACGTCGCCACTCGCAATGATTCCTTTAGCAAGCTACGAAGGAAATAATCTCATAGAGCGTTCGTTCGGTAAAGTCACACACAATGCTGTGACTAGCAGACAGACTTTATCTTGGCAGCCACAAATTTAAACTTGATCGCGAGGTGTAAAAAGTTGTGACACGATGACTGATAGTACAGGAGACGAACTGATAGTACAGGCGACGAACTGATAGTACAGGCGACGAACTGATAGTACAGGCGACGAACTGATAGTACAGGAGACGAACTGATAGTACAGGCGACGAACTGATAGTACAGGCGACGAACTGATAGTACAGGAGACGAACTGATAGTACAGGCGACGAACTGATAGTACAGGCGACGAACTGATAGTACAGGAGACGAACTGATAGTACAGGCGACGAACTGATAGTACAGGAGACGAACTGATAGTACAGGCGACGAACTGATAGTACAGGAGACGAACTGATAGTACAGGCGACGAACTGATAGTACAGGCGACGAACTGATATCAGCACGAAATAGAAAATTTCGTCCCACGATATGATAAATACCGTAGTTCTTGCTGGGACTGTGTGTAAAAGTAGATGGAAAGCAGTGCAATTAAATCTGAACTGTTCTGATTACAGTTGAAAATAAAGAACCCAAAATATATGCATGCTAAACTTATTTTCTCATCAACTCTCTTATAGGCTTTTTACCTTACAAAATTTATTGTATGACGTACGAATTTATCATTTTTCATACAAGCGGCAGGTCAAACGATCTTGATTTAAATGAATCCATTCCGCATATTATCCTCTCTCTCTCTCTCTCTCTCTTTAAGTTTCATTTTAAACCTGTCCTCCCATCTACGCCCGGGCCTGTCATCTGGTCTCTTCCCTTCAGGTTTTACATTCCTGCTACATGCCTTTCACTCATCATCTGCCATGACTTTTCTACTGTAGTAAAGTTTCACTATTAATACAAGTTACGAAGCTCCTGATTGTGCATTATTCTTCAGCTTCCTGTCAATTTCTCCCTGTAAGTTACCAATATCCACCTCGCAACACGGCTATCAATCACCGCCATGTATACACTTCTGAGAGTAGAGTGAAAGATAATATTTTAAGCCCGCGCCAAACATCATGTAAAGTTACAGTTATAATGCTTACGTTCTTACGTAGGGGGCGGGAAGATGAATGATTGTGAACTGGAGGGCAAAAGTAACACAATGCTCTGCGAAGTGGCAAGCAAGGTAATTATTATATCCGAAACAGAAAGTACTGATCCTTTGCCTCATCAGGAATGCAGAGCCATGCGATATGAATGTTGTGGCACAGAGGTACATCGCAATTGGTTGCTTGTCAGTGGCTGAGAAGTGGCGAATGCTTGAAGAAAAATAGAGATCAAGTATTATGCATTAGTCCCTCTGTCGCCCGGACTATGTGGGGCGGTCCGGATTACCCGGGAATCTGGAACAACGAGGGGAAACTCCGTGGTATAGGTAACATACACAAAATCATTACTTATTGCTAAAATAAAACTCCTGAAAGAGGAAATGCTGTAATAATAATAATAATAATAATATATTGTAATAATAATTTCAATGGGAAACACTGGGCTATAATTGGCCCAAATTGTCCTTACCACCCGGGGATCCTGGTTACCAAGGGACCACTGTACTTCCCGAGTTCTCCACTGCCAGAATATTGGTGGTTACTACCACAGAAATATGTGTATGTACTTGTGACCACAGTGTGCCTGCTGATGGAATATCGTGATTTACTTGCCTTAAACGACGGTAAGTTTAACCGCAAATGTTCTGTCGTTGTAGAAATTTGTCGATCTCTTAAAAACAAGATTACTGAGCCTCATGTGTGTACAACTAAAGGAGGTGTGATTGGTTTGAAAACTGCGTGCAAATTTCATAAGATTAGTAAGATTAAGATAAGGCTCTCCTTCTAAGTAACTGAGGTCTTCAGGCTCTTCTCTGAGAAGCCTGTTATCTGAAAGGACACTCTCCATATGGCAATGATTTACTGGATTATCCAGCCAAGCTGCGAAGTACAAAGTCCAGTTTCTTATACTCTTCGTGAGGAAAAAGAAGCAACCGTTTTCCGGTGAAAATCGTAGAGTAATGTGTTAGGAAATTCATAGAAATACCCAAAATACAGCGTACCAATATAATACTAGACAGAGCCCGTTGTCGGAGGTAAAAAAGAAATTTGTCCCTGTACAGGCCATGAACGTACGTATGTAGGGGATGGAAATATAGCTCCGTTCGTACTTAATCTCCGCACTAGATTGAGGTCAGTTGTCAGCTTCACGCCCCGGCCGCTTTACCCCCAGGGAAAATACCCCGGTACACGTTCAGCAGCAGGCTGAGTGGCTCCCGGAGCCGGTCTGGAAGTTTTGGAGAAGAGACAAACTTCTGGCCCCTCCGGATCGTGCAGCCTGTAGCCTGGTTACTATACTGACTGAGCTATTCAGCCGTCGGAGGTGTATTTGATATTCACGACGTTGCGGTACTTGCTGATTCTGCCGTCTTCAAGTATTGGTTGTCTTTATGGCCTGATTTTGTGTTCCTCTTACTTTACTGTTAGAGGCAACGGTTTGGATCAAAGCCGGGAAAAACAGTCTCTTGAAGAAGGCGGTAGAAACAAGTGCCGAAATGTCGTTTGTATCAAATATAGTGTACTTTGCAAGGCAACGGACAACGTCAAACATAATACTGGTATAAGGAATTACCTACTGTCATGAAAACATAGATAATTAAGCACAAAATGTCAACTTCTTCGAGTGCCATCGAGACTGCTCACAGACTGCTGTGCCGTGTAGAGACAAATTCTTCCCTTCTTCAGATCCTCTCTTTGGGCGAAACATGTACTGTGTAGGTAGATTGAAACACGTTAAAAATGTATCGTCCGTATCAATTACCGGTCGGCTGTAGCATTGATCTCAATATGAAGTAGTCACATGCCTGAAATAATGGAGAGTTTCATATAAAACAGAATTCGAATCGGCGAAAATGCAAGTCCTGGACCTGCTAGATATTAAACATTCATTCATTCTGCAGTCTGTCTTACGACAGGTCCGTAGCCTCTTCCAAAGCGAGTTCTCCATATGGTGCGATCTAGTGCTTCCTCTTTCAATTTCAGTATCTTTTCTTTTCCTTAAGGTCATCCAGTAGCTGCTTACGTCTTCTCCCTTGTCTTCCCGTCATTTCTATCCTTCCCTCTACCTTTCCTTCAATCACTGTTTCAGAAGGCAGTTCCTACGCAAGATGTGACCAATCCAGTTAGCCTTTCTTCTGTTTATTGTATGTTATTAAAAATAAGTTGCTGACAATTTATTCAATGCTACTCATTTACACAAGTTATGAACAATTCACGTTACGCAAGTTATTAACATTTACTTATGTTTATTTAACTACTGATTTTCTGCATTCAATATGGCCCCATCTCACGTGCCGAGTAGAGCTACTCGAGAAAGAAGCCGCGTCAAGCAGGGGTGCACAAAGTGCGGGCACCAGCTTGCCCGGGCGACTAAGTTGTTTTACGGTGGTGCCTAATATTTGTGGGTCTTCAGTACGGAACTTGCACATGTCACAATTCTGGCACATACAATTTAACGGTAGCTTCTAGATTTTTGGAAAATTTGTGTACCCTTGGCGTAAAGCATCTTAAAATAAGCCAAGTATTGCTAAATCATCGATGAAATGAAAATTACTTCAGTATTTTCAAATTTATCAAAATAAATAAAAAATGAATTCTACTAAACGTTCGATGCAAAATAATTACTGTAATAATAATAATAATAATAATAAATAATAGTCCAATTCTTCATCATCAATATTCTGGCATGACAGTCATCAGGCCAGTTACATTGTCAGCAAAGGAACATAAGAAAGTACGCAAATTAAAACTCACAAAATAAAACGCAAGCAAAAAGTAATAAGTAATATCATCTAAAATCAGGATTAATAATATCATAATTGTTAAAGAAAAATTTTTAAAAGAGATCATTTGTTCCTGAAGATATTGATGCTACAGTTCCTGTCAGTTCGATTTATTGACATTCAAGTGAGCAGCGCATAGCCAGTTGCTAAATGAACGCTCGAATGCAACAGTAAAAATAAACAGATATTGCGCAATTACTTGACGAAGGAACAAGAAGCAGAAAGAAGGCACAAAATGTAATAAGATTTATTACAAATATCCTACCTAAATTAAGACCACAATTTACAAGAAGCGTCAGTGACCGAACTAAAGCATAAACTCTGTTAAGCGTTCTGATTTACTTAGTATAAATGTCAACCTCCAACAAACCGTTAATCACAGCAGACCTTCCACTATTCCAACAATAATGCTGATATGTTCCGTCTAAAGCAATTTCATTTTTACTAATTAAAATTAAAAGCATCTACAATTTCTTCCTTCATTCTCAATTTTCGTGCTCTATTTTGTGCATGTTTGAAGGCTGGTGATGTCCTAGGCACTTTATTTTGTGCATGTTTGAAGGCTGGTGATGTCCTAGGCACTTTATTTTGTGCATGTTTGAAGGCTGGTGATGTCCTATGCACTTTATTTTGTGCATGTTTGAAGGCTGGTGATGTCCTACGCACTTTATTTTGTGCATGTTTGAAGGCTGGTGATGTCCTAGGCACTTTATTTTGTGCATGTTTGAAGGCTGGTGATGTCCTACGCACTTTATTTTGTGCATGTTTGAAGGCTGGTGATGTCCTAGGCACTTTAATTTGTGCATGTTTGAAGGCTGGTGATGTCCTACGCACTTTATTTTGTGCATGTTTGAAGGCTGGTGATGTCCTACGCACTTTATTTTGTGCATGTTTGAAGGCTGGTGATGTCCTAGGCACTTTATTTTGTGCATGTTTGAAGGCTGGTGATGTCCTACGCACTTTATTTTGTGCATGTTTGAAGGCTGGTGATGTCCTAGGCACTTTATTTTGTGCATGTTTGAAGGCTGGTGATGTCCTAGGCACTTTATTTTGTGCATGTTTGAAGGCTGGTGATGTCCTAGGCACTTTATTTTGTGCATGTTTGAAGGCTGGTGATGTCCTAGGCACTTTATTTTGTGCATGTTTGAAGGCTGGTGATGTCCTAGGCACTTTATTTTGTGCATGTTTGAAGGCTGGTGATGTCCTAGGCACTTTATTTTGTGCATGTTTGAAGGCTGGTGATGTCCTAGGCACTTTATTTTGTGCATGTTTGAAGGCTGGTGATGTCCTAGGCACTTTATTTTGTGCATGTTTGAAGGCTGGTGATGTCCTAGGCACTTTATTTTGTGCATGTTTGAAGGCTGGTGATGTCCTAGGCACTTTATTTTGTGCATGTTTGAAGGCTGGTGATGTCCTACACACTTTATTTTGTGCATGTTTGAAGGCTGGTGATGTCCTAGGCACTTTATTTTGTGCATGTTTGAAGGCTGGTGATGTCCTAGGCACTTTATTTTGTGCATGTTTGAAGGCTGGTGATGTCCTAGGCACTTTATTTTGTGCATGTTTGAAGGCTGGTGATGTCCTAGGCACTTTATTTTGTGCATGTTTGAAGGCTGGTGATGTCCTACACACTTTATTTTGTGCATGTTTGAAGGCTGGTGATGTCCTAGGCACTTTATTTTGTGCATGTTTGAAGGCTGGTGATGTCCTAGGCACTTTATTTTGTGCATGATTTGAAGGCTGGTGATGTCCTAGGCACTTTATTTTGTGCATGTTTGAAGGCTGGTGATGTCCTAGGCACTTTATTTTGTGCATGTTTGAAGGCTGGTGATGTCCTAGGCACTTTATTTTGTGCATGTTTGAAGGCTGGTGATGTCCTAGGCCACTTTATTTTGTGCATGTTTGAAGGCTGGTGATGTCCTAGCACTTTATTTTGTGCATGTTTGAAGGCTGGTGATGTCCTAGGCACTTTATTTTGTGCATGTTTGAAGGCTGGTGATGTCCTAGGCACTTTATTTTGTGCATGTTTGAAGGCTGGTGATGTCCTAGCACTTTATTTTGTGCATGTTTGAAGGCTGGTGATGTCCTAGGCACTTTATTTTGTGCATGTTTGAAGGCTGGTGATGTCCTAGGCACTTTATTTTGTGCATGTTTGAAGGCTGGTGATGTCCTAGGCACTTTATTTTGTGCATGTTTGAAGGCTGGTGATGTCCTAGGCACTTTATTTTGTGCATGTTTGAAGGCTGGTGATGTCCTAGGCACTTTATTTTGTGCATGTTTGAAGGCTGGTGATGTCCTAGCACTTTATTTTGTGCATGTTTGAAGGCTGGTGATGTCCTAGGCACTTTATTTTGTGCATGTTTGAAGGCTGGTGATGTCCTAGGCACTTTATTTTGTGCATGTTTGAAGGCTGGTGATGTCCTAGCACTTTATTTTGTGCATGTTTGAAGGCTGGTGATGTCCTAGCACTTTATGTGATTTGAGCAGTGTGTTGATTATGGCATGGAGTGATGATCCTAGGCACTTTATTTTGTGCATGTTTGAAGGCTGGTGATGTCCTACGCACTTATTTTGTGCATGTTTGAAGGCTGGTGATGTCCTAGGCACTTTATTTTGTGCATGTTTGAAGGCTGGTGATGTCCTAGGCACTTTATTTTGTGCATGTTTGAAGGCTGGTGATGTCCTACGCACTTTATTTGTGCATGTTTGAAGGCTGGTGATGTCCTACGCACTTTATTTTGTGCATGTTTGAAGGCTGGTGATGTCCTAGGCACTTTATTTTTGCCGTAATTTGGAGTAAAATTGTTCCGAAGGGATTCTTGATTAAAGTAATAATTAGCGTTGCAACTGTGTAATTTCCTTTTTAAATGTTTGAACTGGTGGATGCGAGCTTCACTAGCGTTTACAGTCTTAAGGTGATTCATCGCCGTTGTGTTTAAACTATCAGGATAATAATGTAGACGTGTTCGGTCTAAAACACAAATATATTCTTACAAATTAAAATTAAAATCACCCGCTTTTAATTTCAATTTATAAGAATAAAGTTTTTTAGACGGAACCTATTTACATTATTCTTGTGATATTGTAAACACAATGGGAACGAAACGCCTTAAGATACCATTACCCCTACTGATGGTATTAGCCACCCAAGCGCTTCGAGCAGAAGAAATAATAATAATAATAATAATAATAATAATAATCGAATAAGAATTAAATATAATTAGGCATAATCTCAGTAAAATAACGCTGTCCATATTTATACATGCGATACTACCAACACGTGTAGAGTGAAGACAATCCTCCGCCAAATTGTGGGCACGCATAGAAGGTTTTCTTTTCTTCACACACGTTCAGACCAGCTCCGGGGCCCACCCATCGTCCCGTACAGTGGGTCCCGCGGCTCTTTCCAGGAGGTACAACGGCCCATCCGTGGAGGTGACCACCCACACTTACATCTAGCACCGAGGTCATGAGACGTTAGAACTACTAGTATACTTCTCTGGCCGCTCTGTCCCTGCACGCCATGTTAAGGGCAGAACTTGACCTTCACATTTTTACCATAGAAGTGAGTTTTCATTTAATGTCGCAGCCGCTTTACCCGCCGTTTGAACACGGTTAAAATATTTCAGCTTTAGGTGAGAACTAAAATTCGCTTTTCCAGTCAACAGGAACCCAATTTATTTACTGATGTATCCCTGCTCATACTTCATATTCAGATAGCAGTTCGATGTACCGTGACTACTGGAATGCAGGTGGTAAATGGTAGGCAGATTAATTAAGTATGATGATTACCGCGTTTAGCAGTACGCGACAGTTTTGTTACGCATGCGCCTTGCGTTCTTGATCGTTGTACACAAACACAGGTGTGGAACACAAGGTCATGCCTGCTGACCGTACTGACAGGTACGGTTTGTACCTCATGTCCTTGTTCTACACGAACTACACGTCGCTCAAAGATTCGTCGCTCACACTCAGGGACGACATCACTTTCGTTTTGTCGGGGTCAAGCAGATGGACGAGTCCACTTGGTCCAGCGCAGCCTGTCAATCTGCATCTGAACTGTGTGTAGAGCAAATAGTCTCGTAAACCGTTGTACTTCGCCTGAGATACAAGACCATAGCTGTGTACTTCGCCTGAGATACAAGACCATAGCTGTGTACTTCGCCTGAGATACAAGACCATAGCTGTGTACTTCGCCTGAGATACAAGACCATAGCTGTGTACTTCGCCTGAGATATAAGACCATAGCTGTGTCCACAGCAATTGAAGCTTGAGCTAAAGCGCGACGTTGCCAGTTCCAGGCTCCGCTTCTCAACACGGCAACGTTGTGCGTCCCACGTGACGTATTTCGTTACTATCGCTGCTTTTCATTCAGTTGGGAGCGAAAAGAAACCGAAAGATAATCAAATGGAAGAAGGCAATTTCAAAACTACGAGCCTGAACTCTTTAAAATGTCCTCATAACATAAAGTTAAGAACAACTGACTGCAGGAAAAAGAGTCCTTGCGAAGCTAATAGTCGCTTAGATTGGCCAGTTGTTATCCGTCTTCCAATAGAGGCAGACTGCGTGACTATTAAGGACTTTGCCTCGCGTAGTTTTCATCATCGTCATTATCATCATCATCATTATCATCATCATCATCATCATTGGGGTTGAGTGATAATATGTCTGCTCGAGCAGCAGACTGTAATGACGACCGTTGTCTTTGCCGCGTATTATAGAGGACTCTGTATGAAGCAGTGGTGGAACGATAATTGGCAAAGTAAAATTGAAGAACTCGGAGAAAAATCATAGTTAGTTAGTTAATTAGTTAGTTAGTTAGTCAGTTACTTTCTTTATATTTGTTTGATGCATTCCGCTGTGTTTATTTAATACCAACGACTAAATGTAAATTCCAATTTCACAGCTGTAGCGTGTTATTTCCCTACTTGACCGATAAGCGTCGGCTCGACACTCTAGCCAGTTTTTATTAGACTTTCTAAAGACTATTATTACTGCGATCGTTTGTCTAGCTCCCGTCGTCGACTGTTAAACCTCTCCAACAAGCGGCGTACAACGCAACGCTGGCAGAGCATCGGGCGGAGCGTTGGGCCGGCGCTTATCGGTCAAGCAGGAAAAGAAACACCATGTTACATTAATACGTATAATACCGAGTTACGTTTATGAACTGATTAGGGCTATGACTACATGTTTCGGCTATTATTAGCTACTGTAAAGTCAATGCCAAATATTTTTACTCCAAATATACTAAATTTAATGCAAATAAGTCCCCAGTCCACTCAAAAAATTTATGGAATCAGAATATATTTATGCTTTCGTGCAGCTGACTCGCGTTTCCGTTGACAAATACAACAACAACGAAAAGAGCAACAACAATAACAGCGACAATATTTTAAAAGATTTTAACCTTCAGTTGTGAAGTATAAAATGTAAAATGATAAAAGGATTAAAACCAGGAAATAAGATTAAATAAAATTAAAATTGTATTCAGTCTAATTTTAATCGTAATATATTGCAGCTCTATTGTCCGGTGTAGAACCATTCAATCATATAAATAACGATAGTGGGATATTGATAGGTGATAGGTGAACATTCAGTTCTGGTTTCTCTGCATAGAACCAGCGATCGAAGTGAACGTAGCCATCAAGACAGCTACAGCTACTTCGTGTAGGCTAATCAGTTTGTTTGACAACGAATATCAATATACGTGTATATTAAAGATGCCATTTCGGAAACAACAGAAATCACACGGCGGACTGCATTTTACGTCGGCACCAGAATGTGTAACAGATCGGTCTTTATGGCATTTCGTGTGTTTGAACTAATTTTTACCAGTAAGGTGAAAGGTAAAGTTTACCGTTGAACAGGCCATGAAGGCCCAGAGGGGGAGTAGAGGTATAACTCTACTCTTTCTTTAATCTCGGCGCTAGAGGGGGGTGGGTGGTCAACTCCACGCCCCGCCGCTTTACCCCCGGGAAAGAGACCCGGTACCCATTGTACAGGAGGCTGTGTGGGCCCCAGGGCCGGTCTGGACAGGTGCTGGAAATCTCGCCCCCACCGGGATTCGATCCCCGGACCGTCCGGCTCGTAGTGAGTCGCTATACCGACTGAGCTATCGCGGTCCAATTTTTACCAGTTAGGAAAATATTTTTCTAGATGAATTATGGTGTCAGTACTTCCTATGTTGGTAAGTTACGGTAGAACTTCGTACCGATGTGAGAGTGCATGGAACAACCATTTTGAAACTTAAATTTTTATCTGCCTTTATTTACAGGGTATAGTAATTATATTTATTTACTATGAAATTTGCGAGGATGTTATAACTTCTTCCAAGTCAATCAATGTGAATCATTGTTGAAACGTAATTTTATTAAATTTCTTAACAGATTCAAATGAAAAAGAATATGTAGAAGGTTTGTTTTGACAATACCGATCTATATCTTCAACTTAAAAAAACACATATATTCCAAACATATTCCAAAGCATTAGCAGTTCTTTGTAATAACACTGTTTCGATTTCCGGTAAGGGCAAGAGATTTTTCTATTCTCCTAAGCGTCCAGACCTACTCTGGGCCCCCACCCAGTCTCCTATTCTATGGGTAGCGGGACCTCTTCCGAGGTAGACCGGCAGGAGCGTTAAGCTGGCCACTTACTTTGGACCAGTGCCGAGGTTTAGAATGACTCGAACCAGAGGTTCTCAGACTTTTTCGCTGCCGTACAACTAAATGAAATTTATCAGTTTCATTTTACCACCAATAATTCATTTTGTATTTAAAAAAAAGGGGGGATTTGGACTCTCATAGGACCATCCTGAAGAGCGTGTAACACAGCAATATACAAGCCGTGTAACACAGCAATATACAAGCCGTGTAACACAGCAATATACAAGCCGTTAAGGCTTATTCATTCATTCATTCTGCAGTCTGTCTCACGACAGGTCCGTAGCCTCTTCCAAAGCGAGTTCTCCACAGGGTGCGATCTAGTGCTTCCTCTTTCAATTTCCAGTATCTTCTCTTTTCCTTAAGGTTCAGGCTTATTATACTTAAATTTTAAACAATACAGCAAGGATACCTGTAACTGCATTTGACGGTCTTATATCGCCACATAATTTTATATATAATCTTAACAATCACAACCAACAAATACACACGACATTAATAGTCTACAATGTGCCTCCAACAGACACCTTGGTAATTGCCCAGGAGGCTCCGAAACATGTAGGCGGTAAATTATAGACAGTCAGTTGTGACTCCATAACTTAATGTTTATTGTTTGATTTTATTTATTAAATCTTGAACAGCTTATACATTAAATTAGGTTATAGACCAACCGATGCACACTAAAACCACTTTTTAAGTAGCTTTATTATAAAATTGTTAAAATTGTACCCCTACACGTGTTTTTTATAAGTTTTAAAGTGCCGATAGAATATTTTAAATCGTGTGTTTGAAGTGACTGCAGCTTTTAGCAAAAAACCCCCTGACGATGATCCTAGGATCGAAACACGTGTAGGGGTACAATTTTAACAATTTTAATAATAAAGCTACTTAAAAAGTGGTTTTAGTGTGCATCGGTTGGTCTATAACTTAATTTAATATGACGAAGATGCACGGTGTCAACAGTGTGAAGCTTATACATTACTTTGATAGATCCCTCACAGAGTCGCAACCCTCAAATAATATGATTTTATCAGTCATAATGTATGTTGATGGTGTTTTGAAATAAAAGTTTTAACTACTTAATACTTAAAAACGCTCATTATATTTTAGTTTGCATAAACAAGGAACACTGCCGTAGTTTCCGCCTCTTAAAGCGAACGTATTGTACGGCACGGTGTGTGGCTATGTAGGGTTCTTAAGGATACAAAAGACCAAAGTGTTAGGTTGCGGGCGCACTGAAAGCGTGTTGCTTGGAGGTTAGCGGATTAACAGGTACATGATGAGAAAGAGATTGTAACGATCAACACGAAATTTACACAGCTGGCCGCACTGAACCCCCCCCCCCCCAAACCCATTAAGACAGCTTAGAAGGAGGGGTGGTCAGTGCGGTCGTCTGGATAAGTTTCTGGTTGGTTAAAATCGCAATCACGTCAGGCACCTGCTGCCCCGCTAACGCCCAAGCAACAAGTTTGAACTGCGTCCGTACTTTTTGGGTGTTCTTGCACGAGCGCTGCTACAACCAGCCCGTGGAAAACCATCCTTAGTGCTATATATGAAATGATGAGCTATAAACTGAAGAGACTGTCATCTAGTTAGACGAAAGTGTAGTTAACTTACACATAGTGAAACGGGAAAAGTCAGTTACTGTAGGGGAACAATACAGTGAAGATAATTATCAAAACCCCGGGTCCAATATGTAACATAATAATCCACATGCTAATAGGAGCAGTGATTCGATATACAATCATTTAACTTGCACTTCTAAAATAAAAGGTTACGACAAACTAACATTCAGTATTCCTCTCCTTTACGTTTTAATAGTTAATACTGTTGTAATGTCTAAATCTTTTGATGCTCAATGCATGTTAAAATTACACAAATATGCCTATAAATTTGCTTTAATATGGAGTAAAGTTTCAGTGTCATTGATATGTACTGCAGCACACTGCGATGGATTGAAGCCCATTACTAAGTGACACTCTTCTTATTCGGTAATTATAATCGAACTGTGTAGGGTTCAAGCGCAAATAAATAAATAAATTTTGTGGCTTTGAAAAGAGGACTTAAATTTAAGGAAGAAACTAGTAAAGTGCTACATTTGGAGCACAGCTTTGTATGGTGCTGAAACGTGGACACTTCGGAAAGTAGGTCAGAAGTATCTGGAAAGTTTTGAAATGTGGTGCTGGAGAAGAATGGAGAATATCAGTTGGACTGATCGTGTGAGAAATGAAGAAGAATTACACAGAGTTAAGGAGGAGAGGAATATCGTACATACAATAGAAAGAAGAAAGGCTAACTGGATTGGTCACATCTTGCGTAGGAACTGCATTCTGAAACACATGATTGAAGGAAAGGTAGAAGGAAGGATAGACATGACGGGAAGACGAGGGAGAAGGCGTAAGCAGCTACTGGATGACCTTAAGGGAAAGAGAAGATACTGAAAATTGAAAGAGGCAGCACTAGATCGCACTGTGTGGAGAAATCGCTTTGGAAGAGGCTACGGACCTGTCGTAAGACAGACTGCAGAATGATGATGGTGGTATTTACAATTATATTCTATTGAATTATAGGACCAAGTCTGCATGCACACAGAAAACTGAGGGAAACTAATGTGTTCACTGCTGATCCCGGGGGACCGTGCGGCCTAAGGCGTAGGTCTGTGGCCGCTCGATTGCTGCGATCGCGGGTTCAAATTCCGTTGAGGGCATGTATGTTCGTCACTTGTGTTTGTTGTGTGTTATGTAGGTAGCGGCCTGTGAGACGAGCTGATCACTCGTTCAGAGGAGTCATATCGGGTGTGTGTGTCTAATTGTGTGCGATCTAGAAACCTCTATAATGAGGCGGCTTAGGCCTGAGTTGGGCTGTTGCTTCACACAAAAAGTATTAATTACGTGTAAATGACGGATATTGGCACCAGTGGTACATCATTACACAACGGACGCATAACAGTAGAAATAACCTCGTGTACTGGGCGCTGTATGAAGCCCAGGCCGGTATGCGATATCACAAACCACTAGAGGGATGTAAAGTTACGTTCTCAGACACCAAATTCGGAAATTATAATTCGGGCGCTTGTAGGCGTGGAGCGGCAGTCACGTTTATGCTTGTCTTTCTCAGAAAAGATAAGCGCCTGACACTTTGGTTTTACTACTTTTGTGTCTCGACTGAAGATGGCTGCCTGACTCCAAAATGTCGTTAAAAATCATTTAGCTTACTGATCGCATTCCAAGTAATGACTTACCAGTGCAGGAGAGAGGCTCGATAAGTTTGCCGATGTCCTGTGGGGCATCATTACCGGCGAGCGATCAAGCAGAATGCCGGGAGACGGCTGTGTGTTGATGTGTCCTAAATGTTGTGTTGGCTATGTTGCGGCTAATGTGCAGAGTTACCATACAGAGTGGTGTAGCAGCAATGCTGCAGACTTGCACGCTGCAGATGCCGGTTAGCATCGCAGTGGCACATGCCATCCTCAGATCCTTCATGGTATCCTTGACTTATCAAAAAAATTCCGGGATACAGTCTTGGTTTAGGAGCCGGGGAAGCGTGGTCGGTATAGCAACTAAGGCTACGGGCTGGACGGTTCGGGATTCAAATCCCGACAGGAACAAGGGATTTATCTCTTCTCAAAATCGTCCAGACCAGCCCTGGAGCCCACCCAGCTTGCTATTCAATGGTATCGGGCCTCTCTTTCCGGGAGGTAAAGCTGCCTTGGTGTGATGTTGACCACTCACTTAAATCTAGTGCCGAGATTAAGAATGAGTGAAGATGCACTTCTGCTCCGCTGTATGCCTCTATGACGTTACAGGGATAAACTTTACAACACGATTTGGTCAGGACCGCTTCCTTTCACAGTCCTTCCAATTTGTATTTCACAAATCATTCTATCTACAGTGTAAGTGGCTCTGCCACAGGGGTTTTCTTCTTGTACTTCTGTTTTCCCCTCTCATTGTCATTCCACCATTGCTCCACACTCATTCATTCATCTACTGTCAACGCATAGACTTAGCTGTTGACAGCGTCGGTAAATAACACACTTAAAGAACTCTACGCTATTAGGTAAAAAAGTATGAGATTCTGAGTGTGTCGTAAAATGAGTCACGAACAAGTATAAATATACTTGAAAATTCTGTTTCCATCTACAGACAAAAGCAGTATATTCCCCATGAGATTTTCACCAGCCAATTAAGATGTGTGGTCTGATATTAATCGAAATCAGCGCAAGGACCAATGAGGTCGTTATGGCAGGACAAATTTAGTGAGCTCCTGATTGATACCCGTAGCCTGAACTGGGAAATGATCTTGTTTGCTGTCAGTTCTTGTTACAACAAACCATAACCTGGAATGTTAGGTCGATATCACCTTGTTATTTTGGTTCACAAATATGATTAACACAAAATTGTGAGATGTGTCTGTGATAACACAAAACTGTGAGATGTGTCTGTGATAACACAAAACTGTGAGATGTGTCTGTGATAACACAAAACTGTGAGATGTGTCTGTGATGTCATCTCACTCTACCTTATGACCTTGACTGTCTTCCTTCTCACCAGTTGATGATATATTTTTCTCTTAATTTACTCGAACAACAAACACACAATTCAAGTAGCTGTGTTGCTCTATTTGTCATTTTATACATGTACAGTACTCTGTAGTTGTCTTTAGTAAGGTTGCTTATTTCTTAAGAAGGCGTAGCCCAGGAAGTTTAGCTTCTCTCTACTGCAGTACTTTGCAATCTTTATTTCCATCGACGAACACCTGAAATTAATTTTCATCCCCAAGAAACCCCTACCTATGAACACGAAAACAAAACAAAGATCTTTATTCAAATTTATCATCCCGTAATTTTAAAAAATAAAAGAATAAAGAGCGGTCCACGCCACTATATTGTCTACAGGCCTACTATTTATTTCTGCAACATGTTTCAACCACAAAGGGTTATCTTCAGGCTAAAATACTATTAAAACACCTACAAGAGTTATATACAATTGCATTAGCTCATTAATTGAGGTCCCAGTTATTACGGTTTTTGAAAACACATGTTGCTGTTTGCAGTATGTTGGTTGAAGTACTAATTAATGAAATAGTTACAAAATATTCTTGGGTTTTCATTGTGTTCTGACGTAGTGGACTGGCAGTAGCAAGGTCTTGTTTGGTTATTAGTCCAGGTTCCTCTTCGTGTTTTATAGGAGAGGTAGCAAGATACTGGTGAGGGCTGTATCTGCCTTCGTACAGTTATTGCTCTCTCTGATCAGGAGGTACCATCAACAGCAACATGTATTTTCAAAAATTGTAATAATTGAGGTCTCAGTTAATGACTACAATGCAATTGTATCTAACCTTTTATGTGTTTTTAATAGTATTTTAGCCTGAAGATGATCTTTTGTTGTTGAAACATGTTGCAGAAATAAATACTATAGAAAATATAGTTGTGTTGACGGCTCTAAAAACAAAGAGGTATTTGCTAGAGCACAGAGATTACTCTAGTATGTCAAATTGCCGAAAAAAATTCCCGCGATTTTTCGGGGGATACTTGGAATTGTTTACGATATTTCAAAATTTTATTTTATTTATTTCAGGATTTCTCGCGGATCCCTCCCGATGTTTTGCGGAACCCTGGTTGGGAAACGCTGCCCTATTGCATTACTCATTCCACAATGCTGGCTTTTCTAATATACGTTTCGCAATTGGATTAGTTGAGAGGACAGGATTGTCATTAAAATCGGTTTGTTATTGATCTAGTCCCTTGTCCATCACGAAATGGCTCACTTTGAAGTTGCGGATGGAGGAAACAGCCTCCATATGCAGAGTACATATGGAAATATACGAAGTAGTTCCGGACAACTGATAGGCAGTGGTTCTTTAACTTGTATTATGGGCGGGGTCAAGCAACTCATTTGTTACGAAAGGTTACACAGGGCCTCGGCTATGGTACTGAACGTGAGGATTCCATAATGGAAGGGGAATTCCACTATTTTCTGAGCCACTATTATCCTGTCAAGAAGAGCTCTGCACCGTAGATATGTGAGTTGTTGTACTTTAGTCACAATAACCTGCTGCAGACAGGAAGTCGTCAGTTAAGCGCCCGTCTGTTTGACAACAAAACCACTAGGGACTGAAGCAGCGCATAACAGAGTAACATTTGAACATGTAGATTTAACACTTATACTGAAAACGCCCCGTAACATTTGAACATGTGGATTTAACACTAATACTGAAAACGCCCAGTAACATTTGAACATGTGGATTTAACACTAATACTGAAAACGCCCAGTAACATTTGAACGCGTAGATTTAACACTAATACTGAAAACGCCCAGTAACATTTGAACATGTGGATTTTACACTAATACTGAAAACGCCCAGTAACATTTGAACATGTATATTTGACACTAATACTGATAACGCCCAGTAACATTTGAACATGTATATTTAACACTAATACTGATAACGCCCCGTAACATTTGAACATGTATATTTAACACTAATACTGATAACGCCCCGTAACATTTGAACATGTATATTTAACACTAATACTGATAACGCCCCGTAACATTTGAACATGTATATTTAACACTAATACTGATAACGCCCCGTAACATTTGAACATGTATATTTAACACTAATACTGATAACGCCCCGTAACATTTGAACATGTATATTTAACACTAATACTGATAACGCCCAGTAACATTTGAACATGTATATTTAACACTAATACTGAAAACGCCCAGTAACATTTGAACATGTAGATTTAACACTAATACTGAAAACGCCCCGTAACATTTGAACATGTATATTTAACACTAATACTGAAAACGCCCAGTAACATTTGAACGTGTAGATTTAACACTAATACTGAAAACGCCCCGTAACATTTGAACATGTATATTTAACACTAATACTGAAAACGCCCAGTAACATTTGAACGTGTAGATTTAACACTAATACTGATAACGCCCAGTAACTTTTGAACATGTATATTTAACACTAATACTGAAAAACGCCCAGTAACATTTGAACATGTAGATTTAACACTAATACTGATAACGCCCAGTAACATTTGAACATATAGATTTAACACTAATACTGATAACGCCCAGTAACATTTGAACATGTAGATTTAACACTAATACTGAAAACGCCCAGTAACATTTGAACATGTAGATTTAACACTAATACTGATAACGCCCAGTAACATTTGAACATGTAGATTTAACACTAATACTGATAACGCCCAGTAACATTTGAACATGTAGATTTAACACTAATACTGATAACGCCCAGTAACATTTGAACATGTAGATTTAACACTAATACTGATAACGCCCAGTAACATTTGAACATGTAGATTTAACACTAATACTGATAACGCCCAGTAACATTTGAACATGTAGATTTAACACTAACACTTAAAACGCCCAGTAACATTTGAACGTGTAGATTTAACACTAATACTGATAACGCCCAGTAACATTTGAACATGTAGATTTAACACTAATACTGATAACGCCCAGTAACATTTGAACATGTAGATTTAACACTAATACTGATAACGCCCAGTAACATTTGAACATGTATATTTAACACTAATACTGAAAACGCCCAGTAACATTTGAACATGTAGATTTAACACTAATACTGATAACGCCCAGTAACATTTGAACATGTAGATTTAACACTAATACTTAAAACGCCCATGCCGGTGGCCGTGCGGTCTAAGGCGTAGGTATGCGGCCTCTCGATTTCTGGTATCGCGGGTTCGAATCCGCTGAGGAGATGTATTTTCGTCTCGTGTGTTTGTTGTGTGTTGTGTAGGTAGCGGCCTCTGAGATGGGCTGATCACTCGTTCAGAAGAGTCCTCCTGGGTGTGTGTGTTTGTGTGTGTATCTAAATGTGTGTGATCTAGAAACCTCAAAACGAGGCGGTCTAGGCCCGATTTGGGCCGTAGCGCAACAGAAAATATATTAAAAACATGACTACAATTCTCATAAATGATAAAAGTATACAGTTGCAGAGTGCAACAGCACAACACCGGCGTCATGCAGCTTACATAGTACACACAGATGACCACCTTACTACAAGGCCAAACTGCCAATAATTTTCAGGAAAACTACAAACTATGTAATCATTTTATCAGCCTTTAATTCATTTTATAGTAATTTTACATAATTTTACATACTGTACGAAGTGAGCAATACTAGCCCACTCATATTCTACATATATGAATATAACGACATATGTAATAACTATAAGTTTATGCATTTTAATCTCCACGACCCCCTGAAGATGGTGGTTTAAACCACCGAAATACGTATAGGGGTATTTTAAGAATAAACTATAGAAAAGTTTATGTGCATTAGTTGGTGATTTTTGAACACATCTCATTTGAAAATGCACGGTAGATACAACGTTAAGTTTAACATAGGCCTGTGGCGAAATTTGGTAGGTTTTTCCCTGTGCGCAGTACAACATCGTTGTTTTGCTACTAACATACTCTAACATTATTAGATCTATTGGTTCGAATCTCTTCTCTTAGAATGTGTCCTGTTTTCCGCAGATTTTTTTGCGTCCTTTCTAACATACATCAAAGTAGTCAGTTCACGCAGTTCACAGTATATAACCATCCTACAGGCTGATTAGATGCTAGATAAATCATAAAATGTATTTACCTATTTTGTATCAGCCGCAGTTTACTTTAGTATCTTCTAAATCTTAATTAAATGCTCAGTACCCATCCTTTAGTTTTGTTGCCTCGTGTTGACAGTCCCGTGTGTTCGTGAAGTCTTTTCCGAACAGGCGACTTCTGAACGGTAGCAAGTTTAGAATACGGCGTGAAACACTTTGGTTCAAACCAGTTATAAGTCAAATTTTCTACTCGGTTTATTCCGGCCAGTATTTCAATACAACGTACAGTCCCCCGTATCTTACCATAACATCCATATTGTGTTTCTTGGTGCCGTTGCAGCTGTGTGGCCGGTCAAGAACCTAGTGGACGGACCAACTGTGTGTCACGTGGTATTTGTGTTCGTCCGTCAGTCCGGTAAAATGCACCGCACACGTGTCAAGTGAGCCGAAATAATTTTGTGTCACCTGAGTTATGACATTGATACTTTCAGAATCGGTTTCTTCGACGCAAAGAGGGCAACCGCAGGAAAATATGCAGAACGTATACAATATGCAGAACGTACAAATATGCAGAACGTATAAATATGCAGAACGTATAAATATGCAGAACGTATAAATATGCAGAACGTATACAATGTGCAGAACGTACAAATATGCAGAACGTATAAATATGCAGATGGTTTTTCAACTGAATGAAAAGAACAATATAAAATAGGTTTTTTAAATTAAAGGACGTGGTGCAAGATGTTGGCTGTAAGTTTGGATTCCCCACATTAGCGGTTAGTTTCAGCACTGTGAAAGAGGCGGAAACTGGAACCAGGGTCCCTTTTGGGTCAACTTTACCAAACCAGTGCAGCTAAAGTGGGCGTTTTGGTCTTTGACAAATTTCAGTTTAGCTTCCAAACACTTGCATTTTCGAGAAACTTACCATTCTTGCATAGTATCTGACATATCACAGGTTATTCTAACGAAAATTTAAATGTTGCTACCCTCAAACCCTAAAATTTATGCAAATTTTACAAAACAGAGATCCGCATTCACCAAATTTTCTCTGTGCTAACTTGGGTGGCTTAGTAAGTGAGTGACTATGAAATAGGAAACCGTGTTTTGATTCGTATTAGAGGCCACCATGTCCAGGTACAGACAGCAGGCAAAGATAACCTACAGTTGGTAAGAGGTTACGAAAGCTTCGCTCTTTCATTATACCGCCGATTCACGGTTTACAGCAGACCACCGTCTCTTATGGACTGTTACTTTAATGAAACATTTTCATATAATTTGTACGTGTTGTCGGCAGCGTCTGCTGAGTTTTTTGCTTAAAATATTATGTGGAAGTGTTTAGAGTTTTTTTAGTAAGAAAAGAAATTTAAAATACCCCTTAACAATGACATACACATTAAATTTGTTTCCGGGGGTTTCGTTCGCTTAAGATAACGGCATCCATCTTGTTGACATCTCGATTACGAAACGAATACAGTGCTTTCCAGAAGTTTACCAGCTGCATGTGCTTGCCTGTGTTTTTATGTTTTCGCTTTATCGAGTTTCAGTGTGTGTGTTTATGTGAAATAACTGATGTTCTAGTTAACCGCAGGAGTGGCAGTCACTTAAAAGGCGAGAAAAGCAGATTGTAGGCAATTTACTTAACTATATAAAGGCTACAATTCCTGATAAGTCCACAAAATTTTTGCTTGCGACTGAAACGGCAACAGCTGTTGTCATAAGTACATCTGCATTGTAAGCTGCACAGGTCCGCTCAGAACGGCAACAGCTGTTGTCATAAGTACAGCTGCAGTGTAAGCTGCACAGGTCCGCTCAGAACGGCAACAGCTGTCATAAGTACAGCTGCAGTGTAAGCTGCACAGGTCCGCTCAGAACGGCAACAGCTGTCATAAGTACAGCTGCAGTGTAAGCTGCACAGGTCCGCTCAGAACGGCAACAGCTGTCATAAGTACAGCTGCAGTGTAAGCTGCACAGGTCCGCTCAGAACGGCAACAGCTGTCATAATTACAGCTGCAGTGTAAGCTGCACAGGTCCGCTCAGAACGGCAACAGCTGTCATAAGTACAGCTGCAGTGTAAGCTGCACAGGTCCGCTCAGAACGGCAACAGCTGTCATAATTACAGCTGCAGTGTAAGCTGCACAGGTCCGCTCAGACCGGCAACAGCTGTCATAAGTACAGCTGCAGTGTAAGCTGCACAGGTCCGCTCAGAACGGCAACAGCTGTCATAAGTACAGCTGCAGTGTAAGCTGCACAGATCCGCTCAGAACGGCAACAGCTGTCATAAGTACAGCTGCAGTGTAAGCTGCACAGGGTCTGCTCAGAACGGCAACAGCTGTCATACGTACAGCTGCAGTGTAAGCTGCACAGGTCCGCTCAGAACGGCAACAGCTGTCATAAGTACACCTGCAGTGTAAGCTGCACAGGTCCGCTCAGAACGGCAACAGCTGTCATAAGTACAGCTGCAGTGTAAGCTGCACATGTCCGCTCAGAACGGCAACAGCTGTCATAATTACAGCTGCAGTGTAAGCTGCACAGGTCCGCTCAGAACGGCAACAGCTGTTGTCATAAGTACAGCTGCAGTGTAAGCTGCACAGGTCCGCTCAGAACGGCAACAGCTGTCATAAGTACAGCTGCAGTGTAAGCTGCACAGGTCCGCTCAGAACGGCAACAGCTGTCATAAGTACAGCTGCAGTGTAAGCTGCACATGTCCGCTCAGAACGGCAACAGCTGTCATAATTACAGCTGCAGTGTAAGCTGCACAGGTCCGCTCAGAACGGCAACAGCTGTTGTCATAAGTACAGCTGCAGTGTAAGCTGCACAGGTCCGCTCAGAACGGCAACAGCTGTTGTCATAAGTACAGCTGCAGTGTAAGCTGCACAGGTCCGCTCAGAACGGCAACAGCTGTTGTCATAAGTACAGCTGCAGTGTAAGCTGCACAGGTCCGCTCAGAACGGCAACAGCTGTCATAAGTACAGCTGCAGTGTAAGCTGCACAGGTCCGTTCAGAACGGCAACAGCTGTTGTCATAAGTACAGCTGCAGTGTAAGCTGCACAGGTCCGCTAAGAACGGCAACAGCTGTTGTCATAAGTACGACTGCAGTGTAAGCTGCACAGGTCCGCTCAGAACGGCAACAGCTGTCATAAGTACAGCTGCAGTGTAAGCTGCACAGGTCCGCTCAGAACCCGCAGTCAGCAGAGCACAGTTAGAGGCAACAGTTGGAACGTGAAATACAATGACTTCGAAGTAGGATACGAAGCAAGCACATGAATTTTATTTCGAAACACTCCACCTACTCTGATTCCCCTACCGGCAAAGAAAAAGTTATTCCTGTACACATCATGAAGTCCCATAGGGGTGTGACGGTATGGCTCCACTAGTTCCCTTCTGGTAGCTGTAAACAAGCGTCTTGGTCTCCCAAGTGTTAAATGTTCACTGTACCAATTCTACTGAAAGATCTATGAGAAGAGGGATGAAGTGAAGCATTGTAATTGCAACAGACGATATTGCTTCATGGCGTGTTAACTGCCTTCTTCAAATACAGAAATTACGAAACGAGATGAGGAAGATCTGTTACATACACGAATGTTTGGTTAATTCAGGAATAACTGGCAGTAAATAGTGGAAGGAAACTACAATTACAATACAAAGACAGGCTTTTTGTAGTATTTCTTTGTGGTCTGCAATCACCTGCTGTTCGTAGGCCACATTTCGCTTTGGTGAATGCAGGAAATTAACACGGGCTTATTTTTCTTAGTTCAAAACTTGTGCTTTGATGCAAGAAGAGCGTCGCGGATACTCAAGAAGGAAGGAAGGAGAAATGTACGACAAGTACTTCAGCGAGCAGCTTCTTCTAATCCTACATTTTAATTCAGTTATTGTCGTCTACACTGCGCCACACCGCAGCTTCCAGGAAAGTCATGGCGGAACGATAAAATCAATGACTGGATCATTACGCATAATATTCCAGTCGACGAGGATGTGACAAACAAAGGCTTAATGAACGTAGCAGATAATGAGAGGTCTAATTGTGACAGTTGCAAATAGGCGAATTGGCCAAGGGCATAGGACATTCAGGTCATGTCTTACAGCCCTGTCACTGTGAACTGAAACCTATTGATTTTGTACGGCCGAAAATTAAACACAATAGTAATATGAAGAGTACACAGCTGGAGACAACTAGAATGGGGTTAAGCCTTCTTGTGCACCTATTTACACTGAACCTTACACCAAAATATTCTGTGGTTTGTGTTGGTCGTAGTGCATGTCTTGTAATCAGTTGTAGTCTTTGGCACTGTTTGTCGTTTAAAGTCTTAAAAACTTCTTGCTGAAACCTACGAACAATAATAGTAGCTCTTTGGCCTACAGAATAACAGGATAATACTGAGCATTATGAGTTGTTATGAATGTTGTACAGCGCCATATACTGATTGTTTTATGACGTATATTGTGTGACATGTTCAGAGGGATGTTGTTCATAAGATGCAGCTTACTAGCCAAGGTGATGTACAGATACGTGGCGAACGGTAGCAGCTATAGCGTGTCAATCTTAGGTCTGTATTAACAGCTCGTGTAACAACACACTAAAACACACATCGACTCGTACAATCGTCGTTGTAAGAGTAACCCTGGGAACCTCCTGTTAATACTTTCAGTGATCTGCATGAAGACAACAGTGTAGGCCGGAACATGTTGCATACATACTTGTGACGTACACCTTCTGTGTATTCTGTTGTTGTTCAAAGACTACTTGTGTTTATATATACATACATATATATA
Source organism: Reticulitermes speratus (assembly GCA_021186555.1). Taxonomy (NCBI): domain Eukaryota; kingdom Metazoa; phylum Arthropoda; class Insecta; order Blattodea; family Rhinotermitidae; genus Reticulitermes; species Reticulitermes speratus. The sequence goes on from JAJKFL010000010.1 coordinate 13,058,704, forward strand.
TGTATATATAGAGAGAGAGCAAATGACAATAATCATTACTAGGATTGATTTTCCACGGAGGAAGGAGACAAAATGGCGTCTGACTTATTACATGTGTGATGCCCAAAGCACTTTACACAGTTATTCTGTCTATAAAATTATAACTATTGTGGAGATATTCAAGTTGTGCTTCAGTTAATATTTGTGAGAATTCAAAAATAAAATTCTGTGATAAGCGAAACTCATTTTATCTGAGCAGCTGAAATACAGCTTAATATATAGAGTTTTTGTTTATAGTCGTCCTCTTCTACCTACTCCGGTTTTCCCGTTTCAGTGTCGAGGTTGGAATTTCTTTTGATCACACTGAGAGACACACCACAGTCGGTAGGACTCCACTGGACGAGGGATCGGCTCGACGCAGAGGCCAATATATAGAGTTACATATATAAAATATATATGTGTGTGTGCAATTAACACTGGAACAATCATCTGATTAGTAAATTCTAACCAGTCGGACAAAGTTGCGTCATATAGCACCAAATGACGTCATTGCGGTTAGATATAGGAGTGCTATATGTAAACAGATCGGTTAGAAAATAACTGTAACTTCAGGAGGCTGCAGTTTGTTGGGAACAAAAAATAAGCAAACTTAGAAAGCGGTATTATGCAGTGACGTAGGCTAATATAGCCACAGTGCGGTAAGATAGTCCATTGTTTGTAACTTTCATGGTACTTTGCTCTTGCTAAATAGATTCTTGCGGTGAACTGTTCGTTCCTCGTGCATTCTTCCTCTGACGTGTGTTTTGTGACCCTCCAACAACATAGAACTCCCAACTCCCTTGAGTCATGAAGATCAGTATCTAGTCCTAGGGATACTGTAATTCCAGGACAACAGCTTGCAAGTGCTGAGTCCCAGCTGAGACCTCTGTCCACACTGTAGCTTCATCTAGTTTCTTGCAACACCAGCTTCGAACTTCACGCCACCCCTCGTGAGTCGTGAAGCTCAACAGCAGCCGCTCAGTGGCCCAGTTAGCAGGCTGCGATGTCACCAACACTGCAGAAAAAAATACTGTCTTGAGTAAATCTTAATCAAGATCTGGGACAGCGGTTGAGTTGTTATACCAACACATGCAAGTTTTATTTCCAACCACTGCACAAAAGTAGTTTTGTGCTCCTACATGTTACGGCTACGTGTTGTAGCCATCATCAGGGAACCAATATTATCAAGATACACGCAGCGTACTGTACGTCGGTAAATGGTAAATATACACACATTTGCTTTTTATACAACAGTTAGTCGCTATAGATATCACTAAAACACTTATAGTGATACTAGGAAGTATAAGCGACTAACTGTTGTATAAAAAGCTAATGTGTGTATGTTTACCATTTACCGACGTACAGTACGCTGCGTGTATCTTGATAATATTGGTTCCCTGATGATGGCTACAACACGTAGCCGTAACATGTAGGAGCACAAAACTACTTTTGTGCAGTGGTTGGAAATAAAACTTGTATGTGTAAGGCAAGTGCACGGTACAGCACATGTGTAACATTAAGTACCCTTATACCAATGTTGCACATCGTTATACCAATGTCTACTGACACATATTTGATACACACGACTTTCGGGAGTCCTACTGCAGTCTTCAAGCGACTTGCTTCCTAGGTTCGATCCCAGCATGCCCCACCAATCTAAAAGCACTATGAAAGTAATAGAGAATTGTCTAGAGTTGAAGTTTCCACAGCGGGGTTGCTGAATATTCAGGTCTACCGGGATGTTACTACTTATCGATTGGTAGTACCGACATTTCGGAGGCATACGACTCTACGAAACGTCGGTAACAGTTCATGAATTTGCATGGCGTAACACCCCTGAAGTCTTAATCTTCATTATAAAGATCATCACCTAGACATGTAACATAACCAACTACTGACACGTGACACACGTCACACACGTGACAAAACGTCACACACGTCACACACGTGACAAACGTCACACACGTCACACTTTTTCTGCTATCTCATGACTGGTTCTCGAGTTACTTTGAAATTATTCATTCCCTGCATTTTGCACGGAATAAATAATTTGGTTTTACAAATGAATAGATTCTCACGTTAGTCAAAACACGCCTCCCATAAATCCAACCCCTCGTCCGCACCACAGGGTTATGTGGACATGGTAACAGGTGTGGAAGGGGTGCCCTCAGGGTGGTTACTCTAACATATGCTGGCTGCAATTCATACCCTCGGTCACGTGGGAGGTGTTAACAGGTGTGTAGGGGATACCTGTAGAGGGTTACTACGACACACGCTGGTCTACCCAAGCCAAGGTGCAAGGTATCGTGCCGAAGGCTGCATGGCACTGCGGCAGTCAATAGCATGTCGTGAACGATCCCTTGGGGAACCTGGCCGCACCGCGTTGTATGTAGGCCTTCCGTCTGCTTGCGGCTCCGCGGACGGTGACCTTGTTATTCCGAAAGAATAAACCAATGGCTGTGGAAACGGGCATCTCTTTTTATAGGAGCTCCGCAAGGGGAACGTAGAGCAGACTTGAAGTCTCAATCCGTTTTTAGGATGGGAGATGACTCCATGAAGCCTAAAAATTGTTTGGAGCGGTCTTATACGGCTGTTTTTCTATCCAGGGAGGACTGGATTCGTGGCCCAAAGGCTCTACGAACATCCAAGGATTTTTCTGGTTTACAGACGGCTCTGGGACAGAGTGGGGGACTGAGGCTGGGTCGTGTGGGCCTAAAATGAGGCTCTTCTTTTCTCTGGGCAAAGAGATATGTAAAGGAAGGCTCTGTACAGGGGCATCTCTCTCCATAGGTGGCTCTGTTGGGGGGGGGGAATATGGAGGGGGGCTCCTTTACCGGGTACTTTGAGAGACGGGTAACTATTTGGAGAGCTCCTCCAATAGGGTCTCCGAGAGATTGTTCAAGAAGTCTCTGAAAAGAGGCATCTCTCTCCATAGGGGCCCCACCGGGAGAAAATAGAGGCTGAGCTCCTTTACCGGAGATTTTGAGAGAAGGGTGATATTTAATTGTTGTCAGGAGACTTCCTTCACTAGGGACTTCGAGAGAATGTAAAAGAACTTGGAACACCATCTCTAGGCTCGTGGGAACTGGGAGGGGCTCCTTACAGGGACATTGGAGACAGTAAAAGAGCTCTGGAAAGGCGTCCTTCTGCACGGGAACCTGGAGGGAGGGCTGCTTTACTGGGGACTCTGAAAGACATGTAATAGAAGGCTCTGGAAACGGAGCATTTCTTTTTACAGGGGCTCCATAAGGGGAACCTAAAGGCACTTAGCGAGGGAGGACTCGGCCAATATGTTTATTGGTCGGAAACTGTACTTGATATATTCTTCTGTTATGTATAACTTAGAGGGTTCGTAGCCTAATGTTTGGACCGCAACACTCTAAGAAAGCATCTGCATGTGGTGGACTTTGTCATTGTCTCACAAGTAGGAGTGGGAAAGATTTTGAGTCGCCTTTCCATATATATTATATGAGTGTGATGCTTTGGCCACACTTGGATATTTCTCTCTGGGCTCGGCTAAGCTGGACCCAGAGGTTATTAGGAAAACTCATCAATCCTGGCCTTTAATAAGGCTGTACGACTTGGATAAAGGGTTCTTTCCTAGGGAGAAACGATTAGAGAATAAGGGGGCACAATGGGCCTTTTTAAAAAGGCTTACGTGCATCGGGTCTTTAAGGGCTCGAACCCATTATATATTCTATTCTATCCTATTTCAATCAAAGCATTGTTTTCCTGCTACATGTGCTATTGGATATTCGAATAATTAATGCAGTGAATGCAGATTTGCTGTCCTGTGCGTCCTGTTATAGTATTTGCTGTCCTGTGCGTCCTGTTATAGTAAGCAAAACATACGCAATCCGTGACTTCATAGGAAAAAAAGGTACATTATTTGTGGGCAGGAGTGATGACAGTAGGGTCTAACTGTAGCGGCAAAGCATGTTACCATTTTTATGCTAAAATTAAAATGGTGGCATTGACATTGAAATATAAAATGCTCCAATAGAGCGTCTATGATATTCAATGTAATTAAATTTATACAATTATATCATCCAACATGTTTCGCCATCTATTTTACAGGCCCGTTATTTTCGGAAGTGGGGTTACGTTAAAATGTTATAATGCATTGTAGGTTAATTTTAGTTAGGCCTATATTATTACTGTTTTTATTAATGTTGGACTATCATTTACGTGGTGTAACACATTTTTCAGGATTTTCGTTTATGTGTAATATCGTCACGAAAGGAGTGACACACTTAATTTTGTATTTCCTTTACCTTGTATTACCTTTATTTGTTCTAATGTTCATAGCCTGCATACGGTAATGTGGGGAGTTTATTTTTGGGGAATTGGCTTTATTGAATTATATCTTTTTATTGAACGGTGTGTAACGTGAGAGTGACATGTAAATATGCTGTGCTATTTTTAGTTATTACATAAAATATAACAAGACAGGCAATGTATGTATAAAGGTAACATTGTGGTGCGTTCGCGTAACTATTGTTGCCGTGGAAAAGCAATAAGTATTACATATTCTGAGGTGTGTCTGTAACCTTATTTGTCCGGCAAGCAAATCATATGCACCGTATTATGTCAACTGTGGCCTGTCTGGCTCTACCATATTATTTCACGTTATCTCATAAATGGCACGATTTTTGGAAAAAAAAGTTATTGAACACAAAATGTGTGTTCTGATTTCCTGTACAACTTTTGTTTAAAACATTTCTCATTTTAAAAAAAATTGAACGAGATATCATAAATGTACATAGGCCTCCATGTAAAGTACCGTTATTGTTGTCAGATTTTAATAAAACGCGAATTTTCTCGTCAGATTTCGAAAAATTCTCACATATCAAATTTCATGACAATCCGTCCAGTTGTTCCTTGCGGACGGACATGACGAAGCTACTAGTCACTTTTCGCAATTTTGCGAAGCTCCTAAAAAGGTAAAAGGGTAATGCGCTCTTATCCATGCCGTGAATGCGCATAAGGGGAGTAGGGTTACAGCTCCAGTCATTCTTCCCTTCAGCCCTACATGTATGTCAGTGATCAGCATCATGTCCCGGCCGCTTCACCCCTCTGGTTATAATCCCAGCACCCGTTGAGTAGGAGGCTGGGTGAGTCCCAGAGCCTGTTTGGACGTTTTTGAGAAGAGAAAAATCTCTTGCCCCTGCCGGATTCGAACCCCGAACCGTCCAGCCCGTAGTCCAGTCACTATACCATTGTATACAATATATCTTTTGTAACTGACTTCAAATTAAAACCTGGCGCAACTTGTGTATTAACTACTTTCGTCTACTAACTCGGTGTTTGGCTCACAACTTGTGTATTAACTACTGTCGTCTACTAACTAGGTGTTTGGCTCACAACTTGTGTATTAACTACTGTCGTCTACTAACTAGGTGTTTGGCTCACAACTTGTGTATTAACTACTGTCGTCTACTAACTAGGTGTTTGGCTCACAACTTGTGTATTAACTACTGTCGTCTACTAACTAGGTGTTTGGCTCACAACTTGTGTATTAACTACTGTCGTCTACTAACTAGGTGTTTGGCTCACAACTTGTGTATTAACTACTGTCGTCTACTAACTAGGTGTTTGGCTCACAACTTGTGTATTAACTACTGTCGTCTACTAACTAGGTGTTTGGCTCACAACTTGTGTATTAACTACTTTCGTCTACTAACTGGTGTTTGGCTCACAACTTGTGTATTAACTACTGTCGTCTACTAACTAGGTGTTTGGCTCACAACTTGTGTATTAACTACTGTCGTCTACTAACTAGGTGTTTGGCTCACAACTTGTGTATTAACTACTGTCGTCTACTAACTAGGTGTTTGGCTCACAACTTGTGTATTAACTACTGTCGTCTACTAACTAGGTGTTTGGCTCACAACTTGTGTATTAACTACTGTCGTCTACTAACTAGGTGTTTGGCTCACAACTTGTGTATTAACTACTGTCGTCTACTAACTAGGTGTTTGGCTCACAACTTGTGTATTAACTACTGTCGTCTACTAACTAGGTGTTTGGCTCACAACTTGTGTATTAACTACTGTCGTCTACTAACTAGGTGTTTGGCTCACAACTTGTGTATTAACTACTGTCGTCTACTAACTAGGTGTTTGGCTCACAACTTGTGTATTAACTACTGTCGTCTACTAACTAGGTGTTTGGCTCACAACTTGTGTATTAACTACTGTCGTCTACTAACTAGGTGTTTGGCTCACAACTTGTGTATTAACTACTGTCGTCTACTAACTAGGTGTTTGGCTCACAACTTGTGTATTAACTACTGTCGTCTACTAACTAGGTGTTTGGCTCACAACTTGTGTATTAACTACTGTCGTCTACTAACTAGGTGTTTGGCTCACAACTTGTGTATTAACTACTGTCGTCTACTAACTAGGTGTTTGGCTCACAACTAGTGTATTAACTACTGTCTACTAACTAGGTGTTTGGCTCACAACTTGTGTATTAACTACTGTCGTCTACTAACTAGGTGTTTGGCTCACAACTTGTGTATTAACTACTGTCGTCTACTAACTAGGTGTTTGGCTCACAACTTGTGTATTAACTACTGTCTACTACTAGGTGTTTGGCTCACAACTTGTGTATTAACTACTGTCGTCTACTAACTAGGTGTTTGGCCCACAACTTGTGTATTAACTACTGTCTACTAACTAGGTGTTTGGCTCACAACTTGTGTATTAACTACTGTCGTCTACTAACTAGGTGTTTGGCTCACAACTTGTGTATTAACTACTGTCGTCTACTAACTAGGTGTTTGGCTCACAACTTGTGTATTAACTACTGTCGTCTACTAACTAGGTGTTTGGCTCACAACTTGTGTATTAACTACTGTCGTCTACTAACTAGGTGTTTGGCTCACAACTTGTGTATTAACTACTGTCGTCTACTAACTAGATGTTTGGCTCACAACTTGTGTATTAACTACTGTCGTCTACTAACTAGGTGTTTGGCTCACAACTTGTGTATTAACTACTGTCGTCTACTAACTAGGTGTTTGGCTCACAACTTGTGTATTAACTACTGTCGTCTACTAACTAGATGTTTGGCTCACAACTTGTGTATTAACTACTGTCGTCTACTAACTAGGTGTTTGGCTCACAACTTGTGTATTAACTACTGTCGTCTACTAACTAGATGTTTGGCTCACAACTTGTGTATTAACTACTGTCGTCTACTAACTCGGTGTTTGGCTCACAACTTGTGTATTAACTACTGTCGTCTACTAACTAGGTGTTTGGCTCACAACCAGTCCGTCTTCTCTTATTCAGTACTGTGGAAAAAATGTATTTCTGTTTGCAGAGTCTTCCGCTGAGTGTTTGAGTCGTTTTGCTGTTAAAATTTCTGTGTAACTCTCGATGGATATTTAGAAACAAAAGTCGGCATTTTTACTAAATGAGCACGCATGTCGTGTTCCCATAATTTTGTTCTCGGTTCTGTACTTTGCGAACCTTTGTACTTTCGTCGGAATAAAATTGTTTGTACGACTTCTCAGAGGACTGAATTACGTCGTCGACCCCAGAACAGTTCTGTCATTGTTGCACAGTCTTATTTCCAATTATGCTAACAAAAACCATGTCAAAAATATTTCTCATGAAAAATTTCTTCAATTTTTGGAAACGTCAATGTAAATTTTGCAACAGAATATTCATATATCAATAATTCAAGGAAACAGCAGCAGAAATTGTGGAACAGACAGCTAGTCAGCGTCAGAACAGTGGCACTGACGTGGCAGCTAGAGACTCAGTCTTATGCAAGAAAATGTGAAGGCACGCAAGTTAGTGACATTTCTGGCATGTGAAATAAAGATCATTGCCAAACATCAACAAAGTTGCAGCACTTCGGCTAACTGCCTGTTAGTACTAGGACGTCTGTGCAAGAGTGAAACTAGAATGTGCCAGAGTAAAACTAGAATGTGCCAGAGTAAAACTAGAATGTGCCAGAGTAAACTAGACTGTGCCAAGTAAAACTAGAATGTGCCAGAGTAAAATTAAAAGGTCAAGAGGAGTAAGATTAGAAAACCGAGCATTCATTGGATATGTTCTTCTGTACCATTGTTACACCACAAACTGTTTAACATTTGTGACCGAAATGCCTGAGAACTTGCTCTTTCCGCTGAATACGCATTTATTTACTGGATTTCGGGCTATCGTCAGCACCTTGAGATAATTCACCCTCGGAGAGGCCGTTCAATAAGCCCTGTAGGCCTTCTTGGGATAACAGAGCGACTTTGGATGTATTAAACTCCTCAGACGTTTTTAACACACAGTCAGCAACTCCCTCGGATATACCAACACATCCACTAATATTGAAAGCACCTTGCAGTTGTTAGCGAGCGTTTCTGTGTCTTTTTGCAGACACGAGACAAACCTCCCTCCAAAGTACGTCCAGTTTCATACGATCGATCTGCATGCGCACCTCATGATCTCAGTTCTGTCAGATCAGACAAGACAGGTAACGTTTTATTCACTCAATTACAAGTTCTGACTTTATAAAAATTAATGTTGTTGGAATGCGAAGCGTTGCGGACACTTTGACGTACCTTCCATGTGGGATGCGCGGTGATCGCTCGTTCAGCTTGGGGTTTAAGGGCAGTGATCACGGAGTGCTGGGTAAAACCGTGTAAAACTCCTAATGGGAAGGATACAATTACTGAACGCGGAATTGTATGGACCCCCCCCCCAATTCTTCGCTTAAAAGACTTAATTTTTTTAGACTAAACCTTTACAGTGCTTGGGTATCTGATGCCGCTGCGGTTGAATGAGTAACCGCCCGCATTTAACCGCTTGTGTTTAAAACTTCCAGCAATCGGAAAACACTTCTCCATGTATTTAATTATTGTCTACTGCGTATAATCAAAACCGCGTTGGGCGAATGGTGTAATACGGATTTAAATACCAGAGGCGCCTTGTCGTCGCACCCAATGATGTATCTGACGTAACTGTCCTTTCGCTAGATGCGCTAATACCATCAGTAGGGATATTGGTGTATTACATCGAAGGTCTGTTTTGACTAAAGATTTATTAATTTAATTATGCTAATTATAGGTACCATTAGTTTGTTGTGTTCGTATTGTTGTATTTGTTTTGTTTCGTTATTTTTCATTTGTTGTGTTTTTTGCTAGTTGTTCTGTGTGTTTTAAGTTCCTTTGCTGTCCTGTAATTGACCTTTTGGCTGTTACGTCAACACGTTAAAATAAATAATTGAATTATTATTTCAGTGTAACTTTAATTGACACATGTGATCAGCACAGTGTGGTCTGTATGGCAGTCGTGGAGGGCACATGCCCCCAGAGACGTCTGTAAAGACAGTGGCATGGTTCTTTGTAGTGATGAAACTAGAGGTCACGGCGTCTTGGGTATGTAGGGATCACTATTGTACGCCTCACGAAGTTTGAGACGTATCTCAGCCTATCAGGATGAGCTTAGTCGTAGTTGCTGGCAAATAAATGTAACATTTGTGCTTTTGGCTTTGTGTATCTTAAGCATGTTGTGGATATGAGCGTGCTTGTCTCTTGTATAGCAGTCGTCACTGTGCGTTCTGCCTTATTTAACACTAAAAGTGCATTTTTCCAACACGGTGTAGCCTACTTATTTGTTCCCTATGCTTCTCACGATTCGCCTATACACAATACGCTGATTGGCCTTTCTAAAGAAAGCACATTGTGTTCTCTATGAGATAAGAACGGAGTATAAATATATGACATTCACTCATTACGCAGTCTGTCTTACGACAGGTCCGGAGCCGCTTCCAAAGCGAGTTCTCCACACAGTGCGATCTAGTGCTTCCTCTTTCAATTTCCCGTATCTTCTCCTTTCCTTAAGGTCATCTAGCAGCTGCTTATGTCTTCTTTCTCGTCGTCCCTTCAGTTCTATCCTTCTTCTCTCTTTCCTTCAACAACGTGTTTCAGAAGGCAGTTCTTACGCAATGTGTAATCAATCCAGTTAGCTTCCTTCTTTTTATGGTATGTGTGATGTTGCTTTCCTCTTTGATTCTGTGTAACACTTTATATGACATACAAAAATAAATTTTAGTCTTTATTATTTAATAAAGCCGCTGCGCCTCTCTGAGCACTCGTACAGGGGAATCCTACCGTGTGTGTGTGCGTGTGCATGTGCGTGTCTAACTGTGTGTGTGTGTGCATGTGCGTGTCTAACTGTTTGTGATCTAATACCTCCACAATGAGGCGGCCTAGGCCCTAGTTTGGCTGTTGCGCCACAGAAGACGAAGACGAATGTGAATAATGGGATATTTTCTTTTTTGCTTATTCCTCTCCAAATTTACGAATTTAAGTGTGAACTCATAACAAATACCAAGACACTGGACACAATAAGACAACACAGACTGTGACTGAAATGGTCAGACTCACTACTTAACAGGATCTGGTCATGAGCCACCGGCGTGGGGGTTGGTCGTTAAGACGCAAAGACTGACGTGTCAGTTTCAGTGTGACTTGCACGTACACTTTGTCTTCAAAGGTTTAAGCTATTCTTGTTTTACCTTATCGTCAGACATGTGTAGCTATAACAGACATGTGTAGCTATAACAGACATGTGTAGCTATAACAGACATGTGTAGCTATAACAGACATGTGTAGCTATAACAGACATGTGTAGCTATAACAGACATGTGTAGCTATAACAGACATGTGTAGCTATAACAGACATGTGTAGCTATAACAGACATGTGTAGCTATAACAGACATGTGTTGCTATAACAGACATGTGTAGCTATAACAGACATGTGTAGCTATAACAGACATGTGTAGCTATAACAGACATGTGTAGCTATAACAGACATGTGTAGCTATAACAGACATGTGTAGCTATAACAGACATGTGTAGCTATAACAGACATGTGTAGCTATAACAGACATGTGTAGCTATAACAGACATGTGTAGCTATAACAGACATGTGTAGCTATAACAGACATGTGTAATGACTAGTAACAGACATGTGTAGCTATAACAGACATGTGTAGCTATAACAGACATGTGTAGCTATAACAGACATGTGTAGCTATAACAGACATGTGTAGCTATAACAGACATGTGTAGCTATAACAGACATGTGTAGCTATAACAGACATGTGTAGCTATAACAGACATGTGTAGCTATAACAGACATGTGTAGCTATAACAGCGAAGTAATCCCCAGTTTTTTTACATAATTTTATATTTGCCTCACAATTTTTCTGAAGTCGGTGAAGGTTATGTTTCATTAGGGTACTTTAATATAATTTGTGCAACTGAGAACCATAATGGAGAACGTGACAAAATTACATTAATGTCATGTCATGTTATGCAGTTGCGAGCTAAACACATTTTGATGCAAGACTACAGTTTTCTAGGTTGTTACTTTGGTGTCTCTGAGAACGTTATGTTAACTGCACTCAGAACGTTATGTTAACTGCACTCAGAACGTTATGTTAACTGCACTCAGAACGTTATGTTAACTGCACTCAGAACGTTATGTTAACTGCACTCAGAACGTTATGTTAACTGCACTCAGAACGTTATGTTAACTGCACTCAGAACGTTATGTTAACTGCACTCAGAACGTTATGTTAACTGCACTCAGAACGTTATGTTAACTGCACTCAGAACGTTATGTTAACTGCACTCAGAACGTTATGTTAACTGCACTCAGAACGTTATGTTAACTGCACTCAGAACGTTATGTTAACTGCACTCAGAACGTTATGTTAACTGCACTCAGAACGTTATGTTAACTGCACTCAGAACGTTATGTTAACTGCACTCAGAACGTTATGTTAACTGCACTCAGAACGTTATGTTAACTGCACTCAGAACGTTATGTTAACTGCACTCAGAACGTTATGTTAACTGCACTCAGAACGTTATGTTAACTGCACTCAGAACGTTATGTTAACTGCACTCAGAACGTTATGTTAACTGCACTCAGAACGTTATGTTAACTGCACTCAGAACGTTATGTTAACTGCACTCAGAACGTTATGTTAACTGCACTCAGAACGTTATGTTAACTGCACTCAGAACGTTATGTTAACTGCACTCAGAACGTTATGTTAACTGCACTCAGAACGTTATGTTAACTGCACTCAGAACGTTATGTTAACTGCACTCAGAACGTTATGTTAACTGCACTCAGAACGTTATGTTAACTGCACTCAGAACGTTATGTTAACTGCACTCAGAACGTTATGTTAACTGCACTCAGAACGTTATGTTAACTGCACTCAGAACGTTATGTTAACTGCACTCAGAACGTTATGTTAACTGCACTCAGAACGTTATGTTAACTGCACTCAGAACGTTATGTTAACTGCACTCAGAACGTTATGTTAACTGCACTCAGAACGTTATGTTAACTGCACTCAGAACGTTATGTTAACTGCACTCAGAACGTTATGTTAACTGCACTTCGTACTCTTTTTTAAGTTTGCTAAAAGGTTTTTACACACAACTTTATGTCATAAAATCTCGAAAATTTAAAATGAAGCCTAAGAACTGACAGTGTGCTAAAACTGACAGTGTGCTAAAACTGACAGTGTGCTAAAACTGACAGTGTGCTAAAACTGACAGTGTGCTAAAACTGACAGTGTGCTAAAACTGACAGTGTGCTAAAATGACAGTGTGCTAAAACTGACAGTGTGCTAAAACTTGTAAACGAACAAATCTGACAAAACAATTAACACTACACACAGGCCAGCTTGTTCCTTACGTAAGTCTAACTTAAATTCTACGAGACAAAGTTTCGGAAAAGTCGGATATCCTGTTGAACAAGGACTAATCTAATCTGTAAGGCCATTTAAACTGATTGATAGACAATGAGTGACTATTGACAAGTTCCTGTAAAGGGTGCAGGTCTGATGGTCCCTCATATTATTAAGAATTTCCATAATTTTATACGGCCCAAAATGTAATAGGAGTGTTCTCAAAAGCCGTCACTAGCCATAAGTCTGAGCCACATAAATCGAATTCTCACATCCCCAGCCTCCGTACTTAAGATAGCATGTTAGTCTTAACCCCTCCAAAGTGGTCTCACACTTTTGAGAGTTGTGACCAAAAATGTTTTGTACGTTTCTCCACTCTCCCATTCATGCTACAATCCCGTCCATCCTCCTCCCCTGTCGATTTGATCATCCTAGTAATAGTTCGTGAACAGAAGGTCCACAAATCATTAACGCCGCAGTATGACACTCCGTCCATTTTCCTGGCACTCATCCTTAGGTACAAATCGCCTCTGTTTTCAAATATCTCAATCTGTATTTTCGTCTTAATATGAGAAGCACAAGAATTTTAATACAATATTCTGTTTTTCCTGTTATCATTTCATTTTCGTGACCGAATATGAGACACGTGTAAAACTGGTGAGCCTACAGAAGCAGTTTTTGTCATACAGGTTAGATCAGCGGTTGGTAACTTCTTTTGTACTCTCGACACACTTGATGTATTAGACATTTTTGACGGAACGCCAGAATTAGAATAAAGAACTAACATTTATAATAGCAGAACACCTGTTTGTAATAACGTTCTTACTTATGAAGAACGTACTAACGTGCAGTTAGCAATAATTTGATATTTAGTTTTATGTAAACCTCGCAGCACCCTTGGCTCACTCACTGAGAACCCCTGATTTAGAAGTACCGCATTGAGATCTTCCCTCTTCTGGGATGTTACGCAGCGTTGAGTGATAGATAGTTTCCGACGTTTCGGGACAACATGTCTGTCCAATCTTCAAGAGTCTATGAGTCCCAAGAGCGAAGATCTCATTTATACCGCGGCGGAAGCCTGAAATCACACAAATATCGCATTGCATGAAATAATTTTACGAAATTTATATATCTGATAAAACACCAGACCACAGGCACCTTAGGGAACCTGAAGTAAAAACTGAAGTTTCCGTATATTTTTCACAATGAGCAGCGGTAATTGCAGATATTGCTTGCTTTGCCGTTGACCTGGAGGAAGTGCGTGTAATGCTATCTTTATATGAATAACTGGGAGCTGCATTAAATAACTGACCTTGTGCAATATATGTGATCCTCTCTAAAGGGCTAATGTTAATATCAATACAATTGTTCCGTCCTGCGAGGGGTTTTTGAATATCTGTCAAAATATTTGTTTTCCGAAATTGAACTTGTTGAAAACAGTTTACTGCAGAGTCCTGGCATATTTTCAATCGCAGATCAAAAACCCATTTTGTATAAAACTTAAATTAGAAATAACAATAACAATAACAATAACAACATGAGCAGCAGCAGCAGCAGCAGCAGCAGCAGTAACAACAACACTGTTTACATACTCGTATAGTGACAAACGGTGCCACAATTGAAAAATTTCACGTTTTTATTCGGATGTCGGACATTGCAGATCGCTGCACAAGCAACGCAATGTAAAATAACGCTCAAAAAGAGCAAATGACCTGACTGCTATATTTCTTGTTTAACACAGAACAACAATGAACACATTTCAAATTGAAACGTTTAATCAGAAGACACGAAGTACTTGTAAGCTCCATATTTCTGCAGTGCAATCTGACGTTTCAAGATTACGATTGTCACAGTGTACAAATATTTCGCCTCGCAAGTTACCGTAACTCAAGACCAACTTTAAACAGTACAAAAGGAGTTTTCCAACCTCCACGAAAAGAAATTTATATTTTATGGTTTTTGAAGCCAGATATATCAAATTATAAACCGATGTGCTACATACTGTTCACATGTAATATGTTATTGCTGTCTCTCGGGTTATAACATATAATATATATACATATGTATGTAATATATATATTTATTTGTTGTCTACAAATTTTTGTAATATCTACGAGTTTTGTGATAAATTTAAACATAATTTCAGGATATTGTTTCTGTATTAGCTTTTGTGTTTATGGTGACTGTATTGTTAATTTGGCTTGTTGTCACCGCTGTGTTTATTCGATTTAAAAGTTTTACTGCAATGTGTTCATCCAAATTTCTGTCTGAACATCAATATTGTGTTTACGTGCATTCTTGACCAAATGTCTTTTATATGTTTGTGATTTCTAATCTGTATGCCCTCCTCAAACGCAATTTTTTTTTCCATGGCTCGACAGCCCTATATGGGCCTGGGTCTCCTCGTTTCGTCGAGGTTTCACGATCACACACATTTTGAGACACACCACACTCGGTACGACTCCTCTGGACGAGTGACCAGCTCGTCGCAGAGACCTTACTGACAACACACAACACTCACAAGAGACAGACATCCATGCCCCCGGTGGGATTCGAACCCACGATCCTAGTAAACGAGCGGCCGTAGACCCACGCCTTAGACCGCACGGCCACTGGGATCGGCCAAACGCAAATTATGTACATGAAATTAAGTGCGAAAATGGATTTGCTCACCAGTGGAAATTCTATTATACGAGGTCTGCCATACACGTTCTAGTAGCATGCGACAAATACTACTGCTTTGGAAAGCTAAATGCTGTTTATTTGTTGCGTATACTTTTACAACAACTTGCTTTGTTTTAGTCATCATATGCAGCAGATTGTAGACACATGTGACGTGATTTGCCCCAGGAATTCATTATACGAGGTCTCATAGTTCTAGTACATGCGACAAATCTATGCTATGGAAGCTAAATGCGTTTATTGTTGCATATCTTTACATCAAACTGCTTTGTTTTAGTCAGCATATGCAGCAGATTGTAGACACATGTTACGTGCATTGCCGCCAGTCCATTTGTTTTAGTCAGCATATGCAGCAGATTGTAGACACATGTTACGTGCATTGCCGCCAGTCCATTTGTTTTAGTCAGCATATGCAGCAGACTGTAGACACATGTTACGTGCATTGCCGCCAGTCCATTTGTTTTAGTCAGCATATGCAGCAGATTGTAGACACATGTTACGTGCATTGCCGCCAGTCCATTTGTTTTAGTCAGCATATGCAGCAGATTGTAGACACATGTTACGTGCATTGCCGCCGGTCCATTTGTTTTAGTCAGCATATGCAGCAGATCTGTAGACACATGTTACGTGCATTGCCGCCAGTCCATTTGTTTTAGTCAGCATATGCAGCAGACTGTAGACACATGTTACGTGCATTGCCGCCAGTCCATTTGTTTTAGTCAGCATATGCAGCAGACTGTAGACACATGTTACGTGCATTGCCGCCAGTCCTTTGTTTTAGTCAGCATATGCAGCAGACTGTAGACACATGTTACGTGCATTGCCGCCAGTCCAACCTCCCGCAGCTTTACCCCCCCCCCTTATTCTAATTACTTTACATTACTGTCAGCACGGCGGCCGGGATAGCGCAGTCGGTGTAGCGACTAAGCTACTGGCTAGACGACTGAGCAATCGTAGTTTGATGTCCAGCAGGGCATGGCTATTCTCTTCTCCAAATCATCCAGACCCGCTATGGAGCTCACTTCTAAATCAGCTTCACGATTACACTCAGATGCACCACACTGGATAGAACTCCTCTGGACGTGTGATCAGCCCGATGCAGAGACCTCTACCTGATAACACACAACACTCACAAGAGACAGACATCCATGCCTCCAGCGGGATTCGAACCCGCAATCCCATCAAGCGAGCGGCCGCAGACCCACGCCTGAGAACGCGCGGCCACTGGGATCGGCTTGAAGCTTCAGGACTCCAATAAAAATGAATAAAATATTTAAACTATGGAGGATGAGATGGACGGTGCACGTTGATATGCTGCATGCTTACGTAGGACTAACACCATATCAGTAGTAATGTAGTCTTGGAGACAAAACCTGCTTCCTTCTAGAGGAAATAATGAGTCCCTGGTAATTACGAGAAGGAAGTAGCCGTACACTTCGCCCTGAATCAGACTTGCTGAGAGCCTTTAATTGTCCTTCATTGTCTCATTATTCTTCTGATACGAGAGGATGTAACACAGAATTGGTAGTAGTTGCATTAGACAAATCAGTGATTTTAAGAAAAACCTTCACTGCGAAAGTCAACTCTTGCAGGATTCCATAAGAAAGAACTAGAAGTTATGAGGTCAAACAAGAAGCCGCCGTTATATATATATATATAACGGCGGCTGCTTATTTTTTAACGTTGTATCAGTATTATTCGGGTGATGAAATCAAAAAGAATTTGACAGGTGGCACGCATGGTGAAGAAGAATAATGCGTACAATGTTTTGGTGGAGAAACGTGGAGCAAAGATACACATGGAAGACTTAGGCGTATATGGGATGATAATATTAAAATGGATCGCAATGAAACTGGGATCATCTGGCTAAGGATGGGGACAAATGGCGGGCTGTTGTGAACACGGCAATGATCCGTTGGTTCCATACAATGTACCAAATAGTTTGACTACATTAGGGCCTATTAGCTTCTCAAGAAGGACTATGCTCCATAGGTGGAGTTAGTTGTTTTGACGGTAAATATATTTGTAATTGTTTGGAGCCAGAAGACATTACATAACTCCCCTGTGACGTTTATGTGATGTGATGCGCAGGTTCTGTAGTGATTCCCACTGCAGTGCAAAGCACGCCCCTAAACACCACAGCAGTATGCATAGCAAGACTTGCAAACGTATTATTGTGGAAGTTTCCTCCGGGCAGGAACTCTGCTCCAGAGGCGTCCACATCTCTGCTTGTTGCATTGATGAAATTTGCAGGCAGCAGCACGTGAGTGCAAGATGGTCACTTGTCGCTGGTCCGAGCTGAGTTTTGGAGCCTGAAATTAATTTAAATGATACTGAAAACCTTAGTTCTTATGCTACAGAAAATGCACTGCATTTCCATTACAAAGAGCGCTCTATTAATGCTATTCAGGGAAACAGTCGTTATTTATTCTGATAAACTGCTTGAAATGGTGTTATAATTTTCTACGATCACATCACCATTTTTTTCTTTTTGTATGTACATAACGACGCTATCAGTTGCTCAGGTTATATATCGTCGGTGTTAGATGAAGGAATGAGTACTGGTGGAATGATACTGATAGGCGAAAGCCAAAGTACTCGGAGAAAAACCTGTTGACCCCAAATCTCACATGGACTGGCCTGGGATCGAATCCAGCCCTCCGCGATGAGGACCCGGCGACTAGCCTTGTGAACCATGGCACGTCTTGTATTTATCTTCGTTACGCCATGCTTCAACACAGTGGAAACTTTACCTTTCGCGCCGTGCTTTCATCTGGAAAAGTGATGCTGCTCTTGTTTCTTGACTTGAAGAGCATTGTTTTTCGGCACTGGGGAACTCAGAAGCTCAATGTAAATGGTAGTACTATGCAAGGACACTAAAATCTGCTTTGCGGAACTGAGTTCGATTTTATGACAAAACAATGGTTTCTGCTTCTACACAATTGATGGCCACATACCGTAAACATGGAGATGTCAACGGCAACAAACTTCGGTCACACATTTGTGGAACGCCAACTCCACGGTACAGGTTTTGTGCCCTGTGATTTCTAGTCCTTTCCAACGCTTAAACCTGAGCCACACGGACAGAAATTTGGCTGTAACAAAGAGGTGATGCCAGCTACCGCTGCCAGCCTAAGCAAGATGTGACGAAAGGCCTATTGCACGTGTTTGAGAACTGGGTGGAGCGCTGCAAAAATGTACACTTTGTAAAGGGCGTTACTTTGCAAAGGAAACTATACCGACCTCAGGATGACCAGCTAGAAAATAGTGTTCGTAATACCATTATTTTTAAAATGTCAAATCTAAATGACCCACTTGTCGTTTGGCTGACGAGTACAGACCGTGCAGAAGACTGTAACAGCCGCACTTGTCCTAACTTTACCTGCAAACGCCTCCCTTCACAAAAGGTCTTTGTCTGGCGCAACCTGTTTGCTTTCAAACGAAAGTTTCACTTATCTTTCCATCATACCGTACAGCTAGTTGATACTCTTTTGATCGTAACGTAATTAACGAATACATGCAGAGACTGTCCGTTTCTTTGTCTATCAGAGTGCCTGACATGCTAGCTCCATGGAATATACTTCTTTTTGAGAAGCCTGTAATACCTCAGAGAGTAAATAAATTAACAGCCTCTATGGAACATAAAAACCCGCAACTGAATATTATCCTGAGTGACATAATTCAGTGAGTCTCTCATGTCCTATTTCTGTGAATTCCATTAATACTGTTCTCCCATCTAACTCTAAGCTTCCTAAATGATCCATTACCGGCACCTTCAAATCTCCGACTACAGTTCTGCATATATTTTTCACATCTCCAGTGCGTTCCACATTCCATGCTCATCTCCGCAGTACACGTATAAACCAGAAAATATCTCAACTCGCAACGCCATACATTCCGTTGGTTACAAAAAAGATTATTGAATTCCAAGTTGCACATATAACACGTGACAAAGCTAATATTTGTCACATGTCAAGTAACACATTAGAAAGTACGTAAAATAATTTCGTTATTTTATACGCCCTATGTCCATCTACGTATATTCGTGTGTCATCAATCCTCGTATCATAACATATACTCCCATTCATCTCAGAACTGTGTGATATACTAGTGCAGTGTGCTGTAGAATGCAGGTTTTTCGTGGTATGTTAATTTGTATTAATAATTATGAACATGTTTTTGAATTACGTTGCCACGAATTACATGTAAGCTCCGTGTGTTACTACGAATTACATGTAAGCTCCGTGCGTTACTACGAATTACATGTAAGCTCCGTGTGTTACTACGAATTACATGTAAGCTCCGTGTGTTACTACGAATACATGTAAGCTCCGTGTGTTACTATGAATTACATGTAAGCTCCGTGTGTTACTACGAATTACATGTAAGCTCCGTGCGTTACTACGAATTACATGTAAGCTCCTTGCGTTACTACGAATTACATGTAAGCTCCGTGCGTTACTACGAATTACATGTAAGCTCCTGCGTTACTACGAATTACATGTAAGCTCCGTGCGTTACTACGAATTACATGTAAGCTCCGTGTGTTACTACGAATTACATATAAGCTCCGTGTGTTACTCATGTTTTCGTGTCAGATTGCCATTACGTGTCTATGGATATGATCTGTTTTCTGCAATATGTTGTAATTCTGCGTTCTGTGTTAAAGTTTCTGACGTATTAATAACACATTGCAATTGTGCGAATGGACGTACATTTACAGGTGTAGTATAATAATATTCTGCTTACCAATTTCTGAGAGGGCGCTAACTGTGTCTGTGTGTGTTCTCCCTTCTGACTACTTGTTGAAGGAATCGTCTATACTCTACTGAGCTCTGGCGCAGGAGTTAAACATGGGTGCCACCGCACATATTATAGCTTAGTAGTGCGTCAGAAATGGGATTTGCGGTGACTGCGAACAAATCGTTGAAGTGCCCATTCTTCCTACTAATATTATATATATGGAACCTCTCTAGAATGTTCAAGTATTTACCCTTTTCTCAATTTGTAATATTGTCACTTTTCTTCGATTCCAAAGGCGCGTTTTTCTTCTAAATATTCTGGGAAAATTTGGAGGTATGTTTATTACTTTTGATGGCTTACACTGCATATACGTATTGTATCTGAATATGAAGGCTCTACTAGTGAGGCCAATATAGTTATTAGGGCAGTCCACACTATTCATTTCAATTATAAGGAACCCCCGTAGAATTTCCACAATTTTCAACTTCATAAAAAGCCGTACCATTTCTAAGACCATGACCAACATTGATACAGTGTTACATATAAGTTACACCATCATCGTAATTGTCGCCATGGATCATTAATGCTATTATATAGCTTGTTTGCTTCAATAAAGACATGTTTGATAAACACAGTAAAGGGGGCTGATGACGTGAGCTGTTTATGGAAGATAATATCATAGGCGTCCAGTAAATTGTCTACTGTGTTGATGGAGCGGCGGATATGCTGCAGCCACAGTGAAAGTACTGGCTGGAATTAGATGGAAGTGTGGGGGCAGATGATGAAAAGTGAGAACGAGCACTCCGCGCAATTACTGCGTCCTTCAACGAAGTCACAAAATTCACATCAGACACAGAAACGGGCAAAAATTATAGATTCATCGTGTATATTTCGAGAAAGATACTGCTAATCATTTTATTTAATGGACGCAATTGTAATTAAGCAACACGCTCCAGTTACACGTAAAAGTGTTACATGTTGTATTGTAATTTGCTAATGTGCCGGCCATTTGCCCAGGTTTCTCTTCCAGTAAACTGTACTTGAGTAATGAAATATTCCGTTTCTCATATAACACACTTCTGATTAACTCACACTTAATATTTGTAATTGTGTGAATATTACATTAATTTCCCACGTGCATATTACATTAATTTCCCACGTGCATATTACATTAATTTCCACGTGCATATTACATAAACTATAGAAAGAACGTAAAAAACAAAAAGATTCAAAGAGAGAAGTATCCTTATCTTCAAATTCAGGTTCTAAATGAATGCATATGTCATTACATGTCATTACATGTCATTACATATGTCATTACATATGTCATTACATGTCATTACATATGTCATTACATGTCATTACATATGTCATTACATATGTCATTACATATGTCATTACATATGTCATTACATATTCATTACATATGTCATTACATATTTTCCCACTTATGTATCGCCGATGTGCAGCATGGCGATACATAAGTATGTTAACACTTGAGAGGCATAGTTGTGTGCTGAACTGCAAAGCATTGCTTAGCGCGCACGTCGCTGCATTGCATTAGTCAGCATATGGCAGTCACGAATAGGCTTACACAGTATCCCCGTAGGCTGTACTGTGTAACACTTGGTTTGTGATTGAAGTCACGATCTTGAACCAAGAGAAGGAAAGTCGGCGGACACGCGTTCGCATGCCAAGATTAGCGCAGCGTAACGTCTGTGTTGTCGTCTTCGGCGTGCACAGGTTTATGTTACTTTGTGTGCACACTTGGAATATGAGGAAAATTATGTAAGAGTTGAAATGCTGCATAGTAATTGGTGTGCACGTACGGCACGTAATTAGTTACTTGCACTTACGAAGACAGCCTTGTTTTTCTTTCTATTGTGAGTATTTTTTTTTTATTATGAACGCAAGTCTTGCATTTTCCCCTATTTGACAGTCCGTCATTTTTGACGGCAAAACACACAAGCTAAAAAAAATGGATAATACAAACTTGTGCGCATCCGTAAACAAGATAATCGTTTGCTCCTCAGAAGCTGATGTGTCGCAATCGCTGAGGAGGTTAAGGACTTCCTTAACAAGGACCTGCCTTGACAGCGTGATTCAGTCCACTTCCTTCACTTCCCCTTTAATATTATCATTGCATTGATGCGAAGGTTTTCCATGTGGTGTTTTCAAGTGACGTTTCTTAGCTAAGATTATGGAAGACCTGAAATAAAAGACACTTTTGCAGAACTTTCGCAGTCTTTCTGCTTGAAGTAACTGCATGCAACAACACCTTTAGCCAGACAATATAGTCTTCTCGGGCGCACAGCCGCGTCAACTCGTTTAAATACAACGTTTCGGGGACTAGCTCCGTTCCCCATCCTCAGGCAAAACTGATTTAACATGCTGTTTGTCTGTCGCCGTGTTTTTCTACCTGCCGCGGCAGGGAGTATCAGGCCGGCTCGTAGTGCCCAAACAGTTAAGTTGGTGGGCGGGCTGTTAACTGTTGTGCTGTTTTAAAACTTATACCTTTAGCCAGACTTATTTTCGACGGAATATAATGGGCCCATGA
The DNA here is from genome assembly GCA_021186555.1 of Reticulitermes speratus. NCBI lineage: Eukaryota > Metazoa > Arthropoda > Insecta > Blattodea > Rhinotermitidae > Reticulitermes > Reticulitermes speratus. Next base: position 13,081,428 of record JAJKFL010000010.1, read on the forward strand.
CGCCACTCTTCGGTTTGTGCTCATGTCTGCGTGCCTTTGGTGCTTCCTTCATTTTATTTTAAGCAGGTGATCATTTTCACCAAACGTATTGTAACAGTTCCGTCGAAGTTCAGTTCCTGGGCAGGATGACCTAAGGTGTGAGAATAAACTACAAATTTTAGAATTTGCTCCACTCACCGTCGAAGATTCCTCAGGGTTATTTACGCCTGAAAGCAACATTTGTTAGGCTTCCCTTACGACATAAATGGCTGTCAGACAGATTGCGGTGACAGTAAACTGGCTTTAATGGAGGCAGCGATAATCTCTTGCAGTAGCAATTTTCCTTTACAGAAATGTAGTGAAATTAACTTAATTAAACCAATTTAGATTAAACAGGACGCCTTGCATAGTATAATTTAGCCTAGCGGCAGATCTGTGCGCCCTTTTGGCAAAGCGAGTCCCGAGCAGAGTTTTTACTTACCGATGTTGCGAATTTTCGCGAGATTCAGCCAAATTTCAAGTTAAATACATCTATTGTTTCGGATTCTAAAACTTAATTAGTATGCGGTGACTTCTTCATCTTTCTGAAGTATTATTTGTTTGTCGCATTTAATTTAGGCATTAAAATTTACATTTTCAGTGAGCTTCATGTTTTGTAGGGGAACATGTCACTGTGAAATGCGCATTGTAATTGAATAAATAGTAAAAAAATCTTAAACAGTATTCAGAAGTTAGTAAATTATACAGACTTAGTGTACAGACAAGAATCCATTGAACTAACAGTGACCAGTCACATGAATTAAGTGCGGCAGACAGTGTCAATCAGTACGTCTATACTTCAAGATCCTATGCATTTAAAACTTCTACTATCTCCCAGAAGGAGCAGCCACAAGCATTAAATGAATGTCCTCCCGTATTCCATGTTAGAAATCTATGTTTTAATCTGAGCAGAAACCCACTGAAGCCAACCCAATCCAGCCCATTTACGTATCCTTTAATCTCCTACACGGCACCTCTTACCAGGAAAGACATAGCTTTTCCCCAGTTGGGCAAGGCTTACAAGGAACGGTTAGATTAATATGGGAATTATGCTGTTACTGGCTACTGAAGGCCCCTACTTCTTAGTTATGCTGTTACTGGCTACTAAGGCCCCTACTTCTTATTATGCTGTTACTGGCTACTGAAGGCCCCTACTTCTTATTATGCTGTTACTGGCTACTCAAGGCCCCTACTTCTTAATTATGCTGTTACTGGCTACTCAAGGCTTCTACTTCTTATTATGCTGTTACTGGCTACTCAAGGCCCCTACTTCTTATTATGCTGTTACTGGCTACTGAAGGCCCCTACTTCTTAATTATGCTGTTACTGGCTACTAAGGCCCCTACTTCTTATTATGCTGTTACTGGCTACTGAAGGCCCCTACTTCTTAATTATGCTGTTACTGGCTACTCAAGGCCCTCTACTTCTTATTATGCTGTTACTGGCTACTGAAGGCCCCTACTTCTTAATTATGCTGTTACTGGCTACTGAAGGCCCCTACTTCTTAATTATGCTGTTACTGGCTACTCAAGGCCTCTACTTCTTAATTATGCTGTTACTGGCTACTCAAGGCCCCTACTTCTTAATTATGCTGTTACTGGCTACTAAGGCCCCTACTTCTTAATTATGCTGTTACTGGCTACTCAAGGCCCTCTACTTCTTAATTGTGCTGTTACTGGCTACTAAGGCCCCTACTTCTTAATTATGCTGTTACTGGCTACTCAAGGCCCCTACTTCTTTTTATGCTGTTACTGGCTACGAAGGCCCCTACTTCTTAATTATGCTGTTACTGGCTACTCAAGGCCCCTACTTCTTAATTATGCTGTTACTGGCTACTAAGGCCCATACTTCTTAATTATGCTGTTACTGGCTACTCAAGGCCCCTACTTCTTAATTATGCTGTTACTGGCTACTCAAGGCCCCTACTTCTTAATTGTGCTGTTACTGGCTACTGAAGGCCCCTACTTCTTAATTATGCTGTTACTGGCTACTCAAGGCCCCTACTTCTTAATTATGCTGTTACTGGCTACTCAAGGCCCCTACTTCTTAATTATGCTGTTACTGGCTACTCAAGGCTCTACTTCTTAATTATGCTGTTACTGGCTACTCAAGGCCCCTATTTCTTTTATGCTGTTACTGGCTACTGAAGGCCCCTACTTCTTAATTATGCTGTTACTGGCTACTCAAGGCTCTACTTCTTATTTGCTGTTACTGGCTACTGAAGGCCCCTACTTCTTAATTATGCTGTTACTGGCTACTCAAGGCTTCTACTTCTTAATTATGCTGTTACTGGCTACTCAAGGCTCTACTTCTTAATTATGCTGTTACTGACTACTGAAGGCCCCTACTTCTTAATTATGCTGTTACTGGCTACTGAAGGCCCCTACTTCTTAATTATGCTGTTACTGGCTACTGAAGGCTTCTACTTCTTAATTTGCTGTTACTGGCTACTGAAGGCCCCTACTTCTTAATTATGCTGTTACTGGCTACTCAAGGCTTCTACTTCTTAATTATGCTGTTACTGGCTACTCAAGGCTTCTACTTCTTAATTATGCTGTTACTGGCTACTGAAGGCCCCTACTTCTTAATTATGCTGTTACTGGCTACTCAAGGCCCCTACTTCTTAATTATGCTGTTACTGGCTACTCAAGGCTTCTACTTCTTAATTATGCTGTTACTGGCTACTCAAGGCTTCTACTCTCTTAATTATGCTGTTACTGGCTACTGAAGGCCCCTACTTCTTAATTATGCTGTTACTGGCTACTCAAGGCCCCTACTTCTTAAATTATGCTGTTACTGGCTACTGAAGGCCCCTACTTCTTAATTATGCTGTTACTGGCTACTGAAGGCCCCTACTTCTTAATTATGCTGTTACTGGCTACTGAAGGCCCCTACTTCTTAATTATGCTGTTACTGGCTACTCAAGGCCCCTACTTCTTAATTATGCTGTTACTGGCTACTGAAGGCCCTACTCTTAATTTGTGTTACGGCTACTAGGCCCTACTCTTAATTATGCTGTTACTGGCTACTGAAGGCCCCTACTTCTTAATTATGCTGTTACTGGCTACTGAAGGCCCCTACTTCTTAATTATGCTGTTACTGGCTACTAAGGCCTACTTTAATTATGCTGTTACTGGCTACTAAGGCCCTACTTCTTAATTATGCTGTTACTGGCTACTGAAGGCCCTACTTCTTAATTATGCTGTTACTGGCTACTCAAGGCCCCTACTTCTTAATTATGCTGTTACTGGCTACTGAAGGCCCCTACTTCTTAATTATGCTGTTACTGGCTACTGAAGGCCCCTACTTCTTAATTATGCTGTTACTGGCTACTGAAGGCCCTACTTCTTAATTATGCTGTTACTGGCTACTGAAGGCCCTACTTCTTAATTATGCTGTTACTGGCTACTCAAGGCCCCTACTTCTTATTATGCTGTTACTGGCTACTGAAGGCCCTACTTCTTAATTATGCTGTTACTGGCTACTGAAGGCCCCTACTTCTTAATTATGCTGTTACTGGCTACTCAAGGCCCCTACTTCTTGTTTACTTCTTAATTATGCTGTTACTGGCTACTGAAGGCTCCTACTTCTTAATTATGCTGTTACTGGCTACTCAAGGCCCTACTTCTTAAATTATGCTGTTACTGGCTACTCAAGCCCCTACTTCTTAATTATGCTGTTACTGGCTACTGAAGGCCCTACTTCTTAATTATGCTGTTACTGGCTACTCAAGGCCCTACTTCTTAATTTATGCTGTTACTGGCTACTGAAGGCCCCTACTTCTTAATTATGCTGTTACTGGCTACTGAAGGCCCCTACTTCTTAATTATGCTGTTACTGGCTACTCAAGGCCCTACTTCTTAATTATGCTGTTACTGGCTACTCAAGGCCCCTACTTCTTAATTATGCTGTTACTGGCTACTGAAGGCCCCTACTTCTTAATTATGCTGTTACTGGCTACTCAAGGCCCCTACTTCTTAATTATGCTGTTACTGGCTACTGAAGGCCCTACTTCTTAATTATGCTGTTACTGGCTACTCAAGGCCCCTACTTCTTAATTATGCTGTTACTGGCTACTCAAGGCCCTACTTCTTAATTATGCTGTTACTGGCTACTGAAGGCCCCTACTTCTTAATTATGCTGTTACTGGCTACTGAAGGCCCCTACTTCTTAATTATGCTGTTACTGGCTACTGAAGGCCCTACTTCTTAATTATGCTGTTACTGGCTACTCAAGGCCCCTACTTCTTAATTATGCTGTTACTGGCTACTCGAAGGCCCCTACTTCTTAATTATGCTGTTACTGGCTACTCAAGGCCCCTACTTCTTAATTATGCTGTTACTGGCTACTGAAGGCCCTACTTCTTAATTATGCTGTTAACTGGCTACTGAAGGCCCCTACTTCTTAATTATGCTGTTACTGGCTACTCAAGCCCCTACTTCTTAATTATGCTGTTACTGGCTACTGAAGGCCCTACTTCTTAATTATGCTCTGTACTGGCTACTCAAGCCTCTTTATGTACTGCCTACTCTTTGCTACTGCAAGGCCCCTACTTCTTAATTATGCTGTTACTGGCTACTAAGGGCTCTCCTACTTCTTATAGCTTACTCTACTAAGGCCCTACTCATAGCGTTACTGCTTAATAAGCCTACTCTTAATTATTCTTAATTGGTACAGGCCCACTCCTTTATTATTACTGTTCTACTGAAGGCCCTACTTCTTAATTGCTGTTACTGGCTACTAGGCCCCACTTCTAATTTTATTACTGCACTCACTAGCCCCTACTTCTAATTATGCTGTTACTGGCTACTTAAGGCCTACTTCTTATTATGCTGTTACTGGCTACTGAAGGCCCCTACTCTTAATTATTGCTGTTACTGGCTACTAAGGCCCCTACTTCTTATTATGCTGTTACTGGCTACTAAGGCCCTCTTCTTAATTATGCTGTTACTGGCTACTAAGGCCCCTACTTCTTAATTATGCTGTTCTGCTACTAGGCCTATCTTAATTATTGTTACTGGCTACAAGGCCTACTCTATTATGCTGTTACTGGTACTAGGCCTACTTCTTATGCGTACTGCTATAAGGCCTACTTCTTATGCTTTCTGGCATAGCCTATTCTATGCTGTACGATAAGGCCTTTTATTCTTGCTATAGCCTATTCTATATGTTACGCTTAGCCACTCTATGCTGCGCTACAAGCCTACTTTTATGTACTGGTAAGCCCTTTCTAATTAGCTGTCGGTATAAGGCTTTATATGGTTGCACAGGCCTTTATTCTGTACGTACAGGCCTACTTCTTATTATGTGTATGGCTAAGGCCTACTCATTGCTTACGCTCAGCCCACTCTATTGCGATGCACTAAGCCACTTATACGAGCTACGAAGCTATCTTATATGCGTATGTACTAAGCCTATCTTATTATTTAGCACTAAGCCTACTCTAATATCTTTGCTAAGCCTCTTATTCTTAGCTAAGCCCTACTTCATATTAGCTACAGCCTACTATGTAGCATAAGGCCTCTTATAACTGGCTACTCAAGGCCCTACTTCTTAATTATGCTGTTACTGGCTACTCAAGGCCCCTACTTCTTAATTATGCTGTTACTGGCTACTCAAGGCCCCTACTTCTTAATTATGCTGTTACTGGCTACTGAAGGCCCCTACTTCTTAATTATGCTGTTACTGGCTACTGAAGGCCCCTACTTCTTAATTATGCTGTTACTGGCTACTCAAGGCCCCTACTTCTTAATTATGCTGTTACTGGCTACTGAAGGCCCCTACTTCTAATTATGCTGTTACTGGCTACTCAAGGCTTCTACTTCTAATTATGCTGTTACTGGCTACTCAAGGCCCCTACTTCTTAATTATGCTGTTACTGGTACTCAAGGCCCCTACTTCTTAATTTCTGTCAGCCTGTAACAACGTTTTGACGCACGAACTTGTGAGTGCAACATTACCGCCACTCAATGTACACTGTACAAGCGGTGTAAGGTAACAGATCTTGGAAAATTGCCAACCTTTCTTCAGCCAAATTTTCTCCTTATAAAATTCAAAAGTGGAAATTTCATTCAATATGTATTTTCCTTCGAGTCTGATAGCGGAAAGTAATGAAACACTGGAGATTGCTAAGTCAAAATTAGTACAGAGATGCACTAGTAACGTCACTACACATCCAGTAACAAATATTGTCTGTCAGTGAGCAATTACAACATAGCGTCGTTGGATATTTTTGAGGTTATATTGCAGAAATACGATGTAGGAATAATAATAATAATAATATAGCTTGGTTCATACGAAGCATATTGTGACTTGTTTAATAGTAGGCCTATATAGTTATGGGCCGATCCCAGTGGCCGTGCGGTCTAAGGCGTGGGTCTGCTGCCGCTCGCTTACTGGGATTGTGGGTTCGAATCCCGCCGGAGCATGGATGTCTGTCTGTTGTGAGTGTTGTGTGTGTCAGGTAGAGGTCTCTGCGTCGGGCTGGTCCCTCGTCCAGAGGAGTCCTGCCGAGTGTTGTGTGTCTAAAGTGTGATCGTGAAGCGTCGAAAAAATGAGGCGGCCTAGGCCCCCAAGGGGCTGTCGAGCCATTGAAACAAAATATATGTATATAGATATAGTTATGGAGCTTAACTACTACTAATTAAGCCTAGTGCCTTTGAGGCTGAAATATAAATCACAACTGATTAAGTCGATCAGCGGAGGTGCTGATACGTTACCTTCTGAACTCCATAATTTTGTAAATTATTTCATAATAAGTAATATTTTCTCTGCATTGGAAGAAGCCTGTTATTCTACTTGTTTATAATAATAACGGTGTTAAACTGAAGTCAGGCCTCCTGCGATATAACACTGTGTCTTAGGGCGAGTAATTCCCATCTTTGCGAAGGACTGCAGTGTTTTATCCTGAAGATGAAGGCGCTGTGATCCTTCGAAACGTCGGAAATTACTCGACGAACAACACAGCGTCACATCCCAAAAGACATGAATCCTCAGCAACACCGCTGTGAGAACCTCAGAACTTGCGGTGGTAAAACTGGTTGCAGCAGTTATCGAGTTATATGGCTTTCGTAAATTACGTACAAAGTTTTATCCTATGTTAAAGCCTGGGCCGAAAGAAGTAGGATGGTAGGGGCTGTAGTGGATTTATGTGGGTCAGGATAGGACGGACAGACAGACAGATATGTCGAAGCTAATAGTCGCTTTTCGTAATTTTGCGAACGTGCCTAAAAATTGTGGCAAGACTGAACAGCGATAGCTCATTCGGTATAGCGACAAGCTACCAGCTGGACTCCCAACAAATCATAGTACGATTTCTAGCAGAGCACGACCGTCTTCTATTGTCCAAAGCGTCCATACTGCCTCTGGGCCCCACCCATCATCCTTTTCAATGGCTAACAGGGGCTTTTTCTCCGGGTGTAATTTGGCAGGTCGTGAAACTGACCGCTCTGCTCCATCTAATACCGAGGTAAAGGATTAGTGAAGACATACTTCTACAGCGTTATATGCCTTCATGGCTTTCATACGGACAGACTTCCTTTACTTTTGTGGCAGAGCTAATGTCTCTGCTGAAGAATAGATTGACTTATGGGGTCTCTCCGCAAATCTTTTTTTTTTAATATTGGTGAAACGCCTCGGTGGGCTGGTGATTGATGTAGACCTTCGAACGTAATATTTGAAAGTTTTCGGATTATGTTCCAGTCGTCGCCAATAATATTGCAATTATGAGACTGACAACAAATCATCTTGAGCCATGAGATGATGCAAGAGTTCATAGGCGTGTTTTGGAGTATCCGATAGTCTGCAGGACAGTCAATGATAAATATCCGCCATGATACTCCTTTGGTATAAATGTGAACGGCTCTGTCAGTTTATAGATCATCGAACGTGTTATGCTTAGACGGATGTATAGACAACAAATTCATATTAATAAAATGCACAAACCCGAATTTTATCCCAGTTCAGTCCGTGTGGGATTTGTGGTGGACAGGAGTGGCACTGGGACAGGCTTTTCTCCGATTACTTCTGTTTTCCCCTTGTCAGTATCGCGCCATGTATGATCCATACACATTAATTCGTCTAGCATGAACACTGAATAGTTTTAGCAGTAGAGAGCATCCTTAAATGTCACACGTACAAAAATGTGTAATATAAGTCGGTTGAAGTTACGTCCGTTACAGTGCACAAGCCTAAAATACTCTTAGATGGTAAAGTTTAGCTGCCATAAATCTACACGAAGCTCCTTCACAGAACGGTAGGTTCATCACTGAGCTGTGGCGATGTGGTTGGCACTAAAGTAGAAGGATCAAAGTATGAATTCTAATGTCAGTTCCAGTTTATGTCCTATGTTAGCGAATTCAGAGATGTCTTCCTTTGCTAAAGTTCTCTTTTGTCCGGCAAGTGGAACTCCACTGTCGCACATCAGGCTTTTCTCAAGTTACACAACTTTTAATTTTCAAAGACGAAAATTAACCTGAATTATATTTAAATGTTCAATTCTACCGCAAAGTAAACACATCCCTTCTCAGTTACACAAAACCAGTCGGGGAAATAATAGCTGTTTCTTCTCAGTGTCATATATAACACATAAATACACTCTGAGGGCAAAATGTATAGAATCTTGTAAAGGTAGTACATGAAGTAATCATTGGGCTTCAAAGATTTAAGTTGAAGAAAGAGTAATGCAGCATTGTCCACGTAGAGGATCAGCAATGTAAGCAATCTGTAATTTATGAATCTTCTGCTATAAGTTCTTCTTTAGGAACTGTAAAGTTACCACCTTTGCGACAGACTTTTGCAAAGCATTTTGTTTCCGCAGACGTACCACAATTACAATAAATATCCATGGAGTTAGGAATTCCATTCTAAATTGTACACAGACAAATCCTCCAGATGAGTCACTTTTAAGCAAAATTAGCTAGGTGCCGTAACTAAACTTTCTGCAAAATTCTGGTTTTGCGTGGAAAGAAAAGTATTTGGGTGTCCGCAGAAAAAACGACCACTGCAGATAGAAGGAAAGTTGTGATTGTTGGTGTTGGGGTTTTTAACATCTATATAACGTTGTCACAGGAATAATTTCTTCTGTAATGCCAGGAAATGTCTGCAATGAATCACACAACAATGGCATGTGCTGTGCAGGTTTGTGGCCAGACGTAATGAGACTTGGTAACTGACGTTGCTAGTTACCGACATGGTAACTGACGTTGCTAGTTACCGACATGGAAACTGACGTTGCTAGTTACCGACTTGGTAACTGACGTTGCTAGTTACCGACATGGAAACTGACGTTGCTAGTTACCGACTTGGTAACTGACGTTGCTAGTTACCGACATGGTAACTGACGTTGCTAGTTACCGACTTAGTAACTGACGTTGCTAGTTACCGACATGGAAACTGACGTTGCTAGTTACCGACTTGGTAACTGACGTTGCTAGTTACCGACATGGAAACTGACGTTGCTGGTTACCGACATGGAAACTGACGTTGCTAGTTACCGACTTGGTAACTGACGTTGCTAGTTACCGACATGGAAACTGACGTTGCTAGTTACCGACTTGGTAACTGACGTTGCTAGTTACCGACATGGAAACTGACGTTGCTAGTTACCGACTTGGTAACTGACGTTGCTAGTTACCGACATGGAAACTGACGTTGCTAGTTACCGACATGGAAACTGACGTTGCTAGTTACCGACTTAGTAACTGACGTTGCTAGTTACCGACATGGAAACTGACGTTGCTAGTTACCGACTTGGTAACTGACGTTGCTAGTTACCGACATGGAAACTGACGTTGCTAGTTACCGACATGGAAACTGACGTTGCTAGTTACCGACTTGGTAACTGACGTTGCTAGTTACCGACATGGAAACTGACGTTGCTCGTTACCGACTTGGTAACTGACGTTGCTAGTTACCGACATGGAAACTGACGTTGCTAGTTACCGACTTGGTAACTGACGTTGCTAGTTACCGACATGGAAACTGACGTTGCTAGTTACCGACATGGAAACTGACGTTGCTAGTTACCGACTTGGTAACTGACGTTGCTAGTTACCGACATGGAAACTGACGTTGCTCGTTACCGACTTGGTAACTGACGTTGCTAGTTACCGACATGGAAACTGACGTTGCTAGTTACCGACTTGGTAACTGACGTTGCTAGTTACCGACATGGAAACTGACGTTGCTAGTCACCGATACTTCGCCGTAAAGGAAAGAGCAGGAGAGAGAATTAGTGACGTGGTCTATATGGGTATACGTGTTCAGCGCGTGCTTTGCACAAAGTCTGAGAAACAGTTGGTCTTCTTTATCCAAATGTAGACAAGTGAATGAATAATGGGAAGGAAATCTTTGTGATGTAACCTTGTGAGATAACCTTGTGAGATAACCTTGTGAGATAACCTTGTGAGATACCAGCTATAACAGAGATCTTCAAAAACAAACTGCAAAGTACACCGCGTCCTCCAGTTCCAATAATAATTAGACGGTGGAGAACAAAGAAAACACCTCAAATCTCTTCAGTTACAATAAAAGAAACCAACCACATTCAGTGCATACTAAACAAGAACAACTTCTGACAATCTGCTGCATGAACCATGAGATGTTTCTGCATGGAGAAGATTTTTCTTTCTCAGAAATCTGCTTACAACAGACAAGTGTGAAAAATACATCCTTCGGTTATGCGGGTTGTGTGAACGGTTTTGTATGCCGTGAACTGGTGCGCCACTTCCGAGCTGACAAAGCGTCACTGATATATAAGCAGTGGAAATAGCGATTGTATCTCTGCCATTCATTATTTCACATGCAGAAGCTTTATCACGCAACAAGAGATGCAGTGCGTTTTTATAACATTTCCATTTCCATAATTACTTTTTTCTGGTTCAACAGCATTGAATTCCGTATATTTCCATATCCTGACGGGCTGTGGATGGGATTAAAATTGGCATTCGGTTTATGGTACTCAATAACGCAATTTTAACTTGATTCTGTAGGGTTCTGTTGGTGGTTTATCGCATTTAGAACCGCTCATATATTGGATTTGTCTATCGGCCATTCTTTAAAAAAAATGGAAACTGAAGATCGGAACCCTCACGTGTGTCCGTCCCCCACTATGAAGCCATCTGTATAAGACCTGTGAAGTATCTGTGTAACACATAGTACACAAGTTCATGGCAAATTGTGAGTAATAACCCTGGTCGGTCTAACGCAAGCAATATGTTCTCGAAATCGGCGCATTTGGTGGATCCCGCTGCATGAAATTAAATTTGTATGGGATTAATGGGGATGCGGTAACGAGGCTTTTGAACGTGAGAGTAAATAAACAGTGAAATCGTAAACATGCTGTAAAGATATTTATTTATGAACATGCAGTTTTGTGAGACGAAGAGGGGGCTAAGGACGCAGGACGAAAAAATTGCAGGGCGACGGTTGAGCCGAATGTTTGCAGTGTTACATGTGCAGAGTAAAGTGAACCAATTTGATTGCGCAAATTGCGATTTTTAAATGTGCTGCTGTTTTTCATATGCTACTAGAGGGTGTTAGACAGACGGTGTATAATCCAACTTGCCGCTTTCGACACATAATTGTTCGCCTTTCTCTTTACGCGAAAACTCGAATCGACGTTGCCCAGATCAGCGTTGGCGGAGGTTTTATTAATCGTAAGACAAAGTAAGATGTGCCACGAAGTTGTGTATTACATCGTAAGACAAAGTAAGATGTGCCACGAAGTTGTGTATTACATCTTAAGACAAAGTAAGATGTGCCACGAAGTTGTGTATTACATCGTAAGACAAAGTAAGTGCCACGAAGTTGTGTATTACATCGTAAGACAAAGTAAGATGTGCCACGAAGTTGTGTATTACATCGTAAGACAAAGTAAGATGTGCCACGAAGTTGTGTATTACATCGTAAGACAAAGTAAGTGCCACGAAGTTGTGTATTACATCGTAAGACAAAGTAAGTGCCACGAAGTTGTGTATTACATCGTAAGACAAAGTAAGTGCCACGAAGTTGTGTATTACATCGTAAGACAAAGTAAGATGTGCCACGAAGTTGTGTATTGCATCGTAAGACAAAGTAAGATGTGCCACGAAGTTGTGTATTACATCGTAAGACAAAGTAAGTGCCACGAATTTGTGTATTACATCGTAAGACAAAGTAAGATGTGCCACGAAGTTGTGTATTACATCGTAAGACAAAGTAAGATGTGCCACGAAGTTGTGTATTACATCTTAAGACGAAGTAAGATGTGCCACGAAGTTGTGTATTACATCGTAAGACAAAGTAAGTGCCACGAAGTTGTGTATTACATCGTAAGACAAAGTAAGTGCCACGAAGTTGTGTATTACATCGTAAGACAAAGTAAGATGTGCCACGAAGTTGTGTATTACATCGTAAGACAAAGTAAGATGTGCCACGAAGTTGTGTATTACATCGTAAGACAAAGTAAGATGTGCCACGAAGTTGTGTATTACATCGTAAGACAAAGTAAGTGCCACGAAGTTGTGTATTACATCGTAAGACAAAGTAAGATGTGCCACGAAGTTGTGTATTACATCGTAAGACAAAGTAAGTGCCACGAAGTTGTGTATTACATCGTAAGACAAAGTAAGATGTGCCACGAAGTTGTGTATTACATCGTAAGACAAAGTAAGATGTGCCACGAAGTTGTGTATTACATCGTAAGACAAAGTAAGATGTGCCACGAAGTTGTGTATTACATCGTAAGACAAAGTAAGTGCCACGAAGTTGTGTATTACATCGTAAGACAAAGTAAGATGTGCCACGAAGTTGTGTATTACATCGTAAGACAAAGTAAGATGTGCCACGAAGTTGTGTATTACATCGTAAGACAAAGTAAGATGTGCCACGAAGTTGTGTATTACATCGTAAGACAAAGTAAGTGCCACGAAGTTGTGTATTACATCGTAAGACAAAGTAAGATGTGCCACGAAGTTGTGTATTACATCTTAAGACAAAGTAAGATGTGCCACGAAGTTGTGTATTACATCGTAAGACAAAGTAAGTGCCACGAATTTGTGTATTACATCGTAAGACAAAGTAAGATGTGCCACGAAGTTGTGTATTACATCGTAAGACAAAGTAAGATGTGCCACGAAGTTGTGTATTACATCTTAAGACAAAGTAAGATGTGCCACGAAGTTGTGTATTACATCTTAAGACAAAGTAAGATGTGCCACGAAGTTGTGTATTACATCGTAAGACAAAGTAAGTGCCACGAATTTGTGTATTACATCGTAAGACAAAGTAAGATGTGCCACGAAGTTGTGTATTACATCGTAAGACAAAGTAAGTGCCACGAAGTTGTGTATTACATCGTAAGACAAAGTAAGATGTGCCACGAAGTTGTGTATTACATCGTAAGACAAAGTAAGATGTGCCACGAAGTTGTGTATTACATCGTAAGACAAAGTAAGATGTGCCACGAAGTTGTGTATTACATCGTAAGACAAAGTAAGATGTGCCACGAAGTTGTGTATTACATCGTAAGACAAAGTAAGTGCCTCGAAGTTGTGTATTACATCGTAAGACAAAGTAAGTGCCTCGAAGTTGTGTATTTACCGTGCGTCAATAAATGAAGTGAGCGGAAGGAAGTCAGGATGTTAGTAATCTGGTAACAGCTTGATTCACATTGCAAGATTGGAGGTTCTCACAGCAGTGTTGATAAAGATTCTCCTACTACTTCCGTGGAGGCAGTACCTCCTCTGGATCGTCGGTAGCTCTTTACCGTTCGACGCGACGTAACACACAAGATTTTAATCCTTGTTTCAGTTTGTTCCTAAACATACGCTGTTCCAAATATCCTGCTGTCTTCGCGTTTATTATACAGCACTGCAGCAGTACTGACTAATACCATTACACAACCCGCGCTTTGTGTAAATTTCGCCCATTAATGTCAGCATCGCGCCTACCAAATCCCTGTATTCATAATTTAACCTGCTGAGATAGAAGCTGTTCTGTCTTTTCGCTATTATGAAGGAAGAGCAGACTTAAATCATAAAGTGAAGGTAAAGTTGTTCTTTTGGTTAATTATGCACCAGACCATGAAAAGACATGGGAGAGCAGCTGCATTCTGAAGTTGGGTAGTGTCACGCGCCGCTGGTAATCAAACCACGGCTCTTGGGTCATTCAGCCCATTGCCTAGTCACTACATTGACTGGGCTGTTATAAAGAAATTTAAAAAAAAACTTTATCTTTATTCAGCTGAGTGTTTATCCAAAAAGAATGAAACATGGAAATGATTCATTAATCGAAATGCAGGTTATATTTTGTCATTACATTGTTACAGAACTGCATTTGATTTGTTTAAATTACTTTGTTACAAAGCTGAAGTTCAGCGTTTATCCCAGTGCTGTACATTTAGCTGTGTAATTAATTAATAATTAATTTGTCTAAATCCATTATTTTTCTGTTTCCAAGTATTATATAAAGGTTAAAATTTTAAAAATATTTATCTAGTGATCCCAATTTTTGTTTTTCGTATATGTTACCACCTTCCTATTATATTGTTATATCCATTGTGTCTTATGCTACAATGCATCACAATTTGTATTGCCGTAGTCTTGTGGTATTATTTAGCATTGTTGCTGGGATGATGTATTTTTGTGTAACGTTTCGTATGTCAGCATTTACGACGTCCAAGGATTGCAGCTGTTCTGCTTCTGGTGGATGTTTGATACTCATTACATCAGGGATTTACTCCTTTTGGTTAGTATGAGTTTCGCAAATAAACATTACATAATGGGGACACATTAATGCGCAGTTATTACATGTTAGACGTTACGCCTTATAAAACTGTGTGTATTCAATGGCTGTAGTGCTGTGTTCTGAGGCGCCATGAGGATGGTTTATATGAACAGAAATATGCAGGAGTAGGCACAGCAGATGTGAAAATATAAAGAAATTATGTACTTTGAAGTCATTAATTGAACATTACGATTTTGAACTTCCTGTTTCCACAAATGGTAGATAATTTCTTGACTAACTGAACGACTGTTAATTTTTCAACCAGGACTCTGTCCTTCTGCGATGTGGCGCCGTGTCACTGGGTAATTGGTAGCCGACGTTTCGAGACAAACTAATGGGCTGTTCTTTAAGAGTTAAAATGTACAATAAGACTGTAATTGTTGCCGACGTTTCGAAATTTCAGGGGCTGAAGTGTACAAGAATGTACGTGGTACGCGACGTTAGGAGACAACCTATTTTTCTTATCTTCAAGGGTCAAATTGTCAAAGAACGTGTTTCCCCGACATTTCGAGGCAACGTAGTGATCTCATCTTGAAAGCTCTAAATTTCCAAGACGAATGTAATTGGTCCCGACGTTTCGAAACAACCTTCTCTTTGGATTTCGAAATTGAAGACGAGACCACCTAGATTGTCTCGAAACGTCGAGAACCATTTATCCAGAAACGCCGCGCTACGTCGCAAAAGAACGGAGACCTCATTTACACCGCTGTGATAGCCTAAGAACTTGTCTGCGAAGAAATAACTGCATGGACTAGGTCACTTAGTTATGAAGGTTCCGTCCGGACGCTAACTGTATTCATGTTCGATCAATACGGCGCTCCAAGCAGCCGATCATCATAGAGATAAAGGCTGTCTATTGCCGCACCGCCTTGTTGTGCACTTATTGCAGTGCAAGGCACTGGATGGAGGTCAAATGAACCGAACACGGAGATATATCGTCGTCACAAAACTAGGACTAGTCGACAGTGGTCCTGGCCCTTAGACGCCGATCTAATAAATTTTGCATGCAAATCCTTTGCTATAAACCTACATCCTCTTAGCAAAATCCAAGGCAGCTGCTAATTGATAAGGAAATGCAAGCATTTTAAATTGCTGGATTTAAAGTTAATAGCTATGTTCTGAGATTACAGAATTAAATTCAGGAGTTTATTTCACAAGTGGGCTGAAATCGTATGCACAGTGTCGTTATCTTCCGAGCGTAGAATGATGTTCCAAGAGAAGTAACGACGACTGCAGACAGTGATAGCAATATCGACATCGTGAATCCATTAGCGTCTACAGCTTCAGGACTATAGGATGCCACAGAAGTGTGTCTCGTGTGTTGACACCTCACATCTCCTGTCGCATTTCCCCTTCCAAGTTTCGGTGGTCTACCCATTCAGTTCACATCACCTTGGTAGTGATAACCACGTGATCACTTCTGTCACCGATAAAGGTTTTGGAATGGTTAACTTCCGCATGACGGGGTCAGAGAGGAACCTAACAGTAGGCAGAAAGTGGGAAGCCACTATCGCCTTTATCTCAGATTTCCACGACACTCCTTTCCGAGCCTCTGTAGCGATAGCAGAGCTGAATGTTAATAAGAGGCCTAGTACAACTAGAACTGCGTTCATGTCCTTGGTAGCTCAGTATATCCGCCTTAACTCGTACATCGTTGGTAGCTCAGTATATCCGCCTTAACTCGTACATCGTTGGTAGCTCAGTATATCCGCCTTAACTCGTACATCGTTGGTAGCTCAGTAATATCCGCCTTAACTCGTACATCGTTGGTAGCTCAGTATATCCGCCTTAACTCGTACATCGTTGGTAGCTCAGTATATCCGCCTTTTCTTTTATGTCCTTGGTAGCTGACTGGCACTGTGACAGGTTTTTCCCCGAGTACTTCTGTTTTTTCCCTGTTAATTTCATTACATCAGTGCTCCATTACACGGAAAAAACAAAAGAAACTAATCATCTTCATCACAGGGTTGCACAATAAGCCTCAAGGCTGCGGTGTTTCTGTAGCATCTGCTGCGGGGTCCCTCACCACAAAAAAAAAACAGATTTTATCCCTCAATATAAATAGTTTAGAAAATCAGTGGTACTCCTCCTGAATTATTTGTTCCTATACAGTGGGGAATGTTATCTAGAAACAAACGAAGTTATGTGAGTCGCCAATATGCTTGCCAGCAGCAACACACTTTGTAACTCCTCACTTATAACAACGTATTTATTTACATTTAAGGGGTTTTAAATCTTTAGCTTAAATGATGAAATATGAAGAATTGTAAATTGCACCGGTTTCTGTACATGAGTGAGAAAGTTGTTCTTTCGTTCCGACGGAAGAACATCGGTGCTTTAGAATAGGATGCTACGGAGCGCAATAGGATGCTACGGAGCGCAATAGGATGCTACGGAGCAGTGACAGAGCAATAGGACACTACGGAGCAGTAACAGAGAGCAATAGGACACTACGGAACAGTGCCAGAGCAATAGGACACTACGGAGCAGTAACAGAGAGCAATAGGACACTACGGAGCAGTGACAGAGCAATAGGACACTACGGAGCAGTGACAGAGAGGAATTTACAGCAGGCAGAAAAAATTCGCCACAAATTATACATCTCTTCAGACATTACGAATCGAATCAAGGAGCATGTGTTCAATGGAGCATGTAACATGGATGATGGATATCTGAAATTGATGAAAACACTTTAGTTCAAAATTCTTATTGGATATACCTTTTAGATATGAAGGAGTGAGTGCGATGATAATATTAAAAGGAATTTTAAATAACAAGGTTGTTATTATGTGGACTGAATGCATATGGCTCAGGATAAGGTCCACTCTTTGGCTATGGCGGATACTGTAATAAACCTTGGAGCTTCGTAAAAGGCAGCAAAGCTCTTGAG
This sequence comes from Reticulitermes speratus, assembly GCA_021186555.1. Classification (NCBI taxonomy): domain Eukaryota; kingdom Metazoa; phylum Arthropoda; class Insecta; order Blattodea; family Rhinotermitidae; genus Reticulitermes; species Reticulitermes speratus. Next base: position 13,099,102 of record JAJKFL010000010.1, read on the forward strand.
TAGCTGAGTAACTCCCAGTTTCTCACGAAGGACTCTGGACGACGGATTTGTTTGGCTGATTATGTTGCGCTTTCACTGACGCTGCTGGTAGGTGCCATAGCTGTGTCATATCTCGTAGATCTGTTTAGGTAGGTGCCATAGCTGTGTCATATCTCGTAGATCTGTTTAGGTAGGTGCCATAGCTGTGTCTCATGTCTCGTAGATCTGTTTAGGTAGGTGCCATAGCTGTGTCTCATGTCTCGTAGATCTGTTTAGGTAGGTGCCATAGCTGTGTCATATCTCGTAGATCTGTTTAGGTAGGTGCCATAGCTGTGTCTCATGTCTCGTAGATCTGTTTAGGTAGGTGCCATAGCTGTGTCTCATGTCTCGTAGATCTGTTTAGGTAGGTGCCATAGCTGTGTCTCATGTCTCGTAGATCTGTTTAGGTAGGTGCCATAGCTGTGTCTCATGTCTCGTAGATCTGTTTAGGTAGGTGCCATAGCTGTGTCTCATGTCTCGTAGATCTGTTTAGGTAGGTGCCATAGCTGTGTCTCATGTCTCGTAGATCTGTTTAGGTAGGTGCCATAGCTGTGTCTCATGTCTCGTAGATCTGTTTAGGTAGGTGCCATAGCTGTGTCATATCTCGTAGATCTGTTTAGGTAGGTGCCATAGCTGTGTCTCATGTCTCGTAGATCTGTTTAGGTAGGTGCCATAGCTGTGTCTCATGTCTCGTAGATCTGTTTAGGTAGGTGCCATAGCTGTGTCTCATGTCTCGTAGATCTGTTTAGGTAGGTGCCATAGCTGTGTCTCATGTCTCGTAGATCTGTTTAGGTAGGTGCCATAGCTGTGTCTCATGTCTCGTAGATCTGTTTAGGTAGGTGCCATAGCTGTGTCTCATGTCTCGTAGATCTGTTTAGGTAGGTGCCATAGCTGTGTCTCATGTCTCGTAGATCTGTTTAGGTAGGTGCCATAGCTGTGTCTCATATGTCTGGTAGATCTGTTTTTCATTCTAGCTTCATTACCGCAGTTTTCCTGATGTCCGCGCACAAATGCAAATAGCACCACATCCGCTATGTATAGTACGGTTTGTGGCTAATGGAACTGGAAACCAGTGATGAGATAAAAGTGAAGTTCACAGTGATAACTGTGATTTTAAACCACCATGTGGCGCAAAACTCTTCTACGCAATGTCGCTTTGACAGTCATTTTCCCAACGTCATAGTCTACAGCCAACATTTTTTTAAAATTTGGTTCCTAATAAGAACAGTTAATATTTAAATAAGCTACAGCCACACTGTGTTACGTAGTCCCTCTACAGGTGAGGCATTTATCGTATCATTGAAAGACCTGTTGATGGAAGTCCGTATTCTGTGCATCAGCCACCGTATCACAGCTGTTTCACCTCATAATTTAGCCTTGCACTTTCTTTCTTTCTTACTTTCTTTCTTTATTTCTTTCTCTGAGCTGTGTCTGGCTCACAATCATATTCAATTTGTGACCGCCTAAATTTGCTTCAGCGTTGGAAAGAGGTGATGCTCGTGCGGCAGCGAAACCGCAGCCAGTGTAGGTTCTTTAATTACGAAATTGTGTGCCATGTAATCTTATTTTCTGACCGAACCCCGTACAACTTAAAGCGCAAACCGCTCATAAATTCTCCGTTAACTAAGTGCGTTGTACTCGTGTAATGTAATTTACCACTCTTTAAGGAGTTAACTCTCAGACATGCGTGACACCTGGCGAACAAATTATTAAAAACTACTTGAAATTCTTGTCTAGAAATTGCCGAAAGTTTGTGCCTGATGTCTTAATTTTATCCTCTGTTTGTGTGTGTGTGTGTGTGTGTGGAATGTCTACCGAACGGCATTCGTTATTTTGAGTATTTACGTGGTTGTTTGAGTAATTTAATCTTTAGAATGAGTCACCTATGGTTGGACTTCAGCACTACACACTGCTTTACAGAACCAGTTACACAACCGTACTCTGGCAACGCAGTCTGCATCTTGGAGTTTCTGCGCAACTGTACATTTGTATGGTTGTAAAAGCAGGAATTCTGTGCCTGCGTGTACAGATGACATTGTTACACCGGTTTCCGGGGATAACCGTCTTAAAGAATGCCGTGTACGTGTTTCTGAACACACTCCAATATAATCGTCGTGTTCGCTCTCGCTTCTCTTTAGCAAGGAACCTGTTTTTTCGAATTTGTTCACCCCTCTATTTAGCGTTGATTTCGAAGAAACTGAAACACCGGGAAACTGACCTCTAAATGTGTTAGAGCACGTGCTTTAAGATTTCTTTCTTATAACTGTCATAATGAAAACTTTATGTATTACACTGTACTTCATATTCATGGACAGAGAACAATCTATATGAACTGGACTGTGTGACTAAGTCTTCAGATGATCCAATGTAACGGAACTTCCACAGATAAGTCATGCAGTGCCTGATAATAGCACGCACGAATTCCACTTGCAAGTGGACACTTGGTATTAGTAACATGAATGTAGAGCGGTCAAGTGTGGGGGAGAGATGAAATGAGGGACTTTTTAATTGGCATATCCCTTTGTGCAGTGTTAATGCACGAAAAGTGAACTATGAAAAGATTTCTGTCGGTTCAACAATGTTTATCGATTACGGTATTAACATTTCAGCTGCATACTTTGGTCCTTTAGTAAGCCATATCCATGCTAATATGATGTATATACAAAAGTATGCTATATGCATTAATACCACGCTGAAGATGGTTCAGCAAAAATCCGAAACTTGTTAACGAAACCGTATGCATGGTGCACTTTCTTAAATACCTTTACATTCCTTGTTGTGCCGTCTGTGATTTTTATATATCACCGAAATCAGATTGTATAAAGTGTTAAGGTAACGGTGAAATTTTCCTTGTCCATGTCATGAAAGCATTTACAGGTGTAGCAGCACTCTTTCTTAACCTCCGCACTAGATGGAGATGAGTATTTAGCTTCACGCCTCTCCCGCTTTACCCCCGGGAAAAATCCCCAGTACCCACTGGCGGACCCCAGAGCCGGTCTGGATGTTTTTGAGAAGAGAAAAATCTGTTGTCGCTACCGAGATTCGAACCCTGGACCGACCGACCTGTAGCATAGTCGCTACGCCGACTACGCTACCCCGGATACGAACAATGCATTTTGTCCTGCATTTCGGGACTGACTGAGACGTGAACCCGGGCCGCAGAGTCTAAGTCCTTACCGCAGTGCCACGGTGGACCCTTCTATAAAGTGTGCAGTCTAAATTTTAAAAATATGAATGTTGTTCTAAACTCTTCGGAAATCTATCTGCGCTTAGAAAAATGTATATGACTATTCGTTACTTAAATTTTTCGTTGTAGGTTTTAATTTTGATACCCATTATGCTTCTCTAACTGCTACCGTCTCATTAAAATTCGCTATATGTCAGGATTTGTAATGAGATGAGGTACAATATTTACTGAGCAAAGGGGATGCAATTTATTGTTACTGTGTACATTGTTAGCCGTTTAAAGGCCGGTCGTTCTGTAAGCACCACCGTCGTTCTGTACGCACCACCGGTTTTAACCTTGCTTCCTCAGCGTGTTTTCTCTCGATTCAGTGAAGTGGCGTTAATAGCACTTTCATCGTCCTTCCGGACGACGCTCGCCCTCGGTTCTTCGTCTCTATAGATCCCCTTGCTGTGAGTTTTTCTGTCTAAACTAACACGGATAAGCACGAACTTCCCGCATCTTGAATGTAAGAACATTGAATGTACATAGAACATTCGTTCTATGTACATTCAAAAGTCAGCAGAATGATAAATTCCACGCTTGTTATCTCCTTATCTTCCATTCCAAGATGTTTATAAATCTTCCTATTAGACATGCTTTACTTTACTTTACTTTACTCTCACTCAACTGACATTCCTATCCTGTAATTAGGCACTGTTTACCTTCTGATACAACCGCTATCCTTTACACACAGCTCGAATTGTTTCAAATAGTCCGGCTCGTTATCAGCGCATCCTTACGGCTCTGTTTCGGTTCGTTTACGGCTTTTCTTCCGATAATTGACCATTATTTTATATTTATTAGTTAAGATATTTATATTTTAGCTGCGTGTTTCGGCTCTTTACTGAAACATTTTCGGACTAATGTTAATATAAATTATGTAGGAATATGCAATAATTACCAAAATAATTGTCAATTAACATATGTCATAAAAAACTTCTAAAGAGGCCCCACTACAAAACTACGAAATCCCCTGTTGGTGAACCAAACAGTTCGAAACATATCGGCTATTGTGTAATTAACTGCAAAATATACAATGGTGTCACCATATGGCAAACTGTGTGCATTAATTCAATAACAAAATGGCATGTCGGCGAATATACAAATTCCTGTCCTGTGTTCGCTTTAGTCCCATAAATGAAACTCTACTGTAATTATGTCACTATTACTATTATAAAGCGATATAATTGCGGTGTTACATATCTATGGAATTATTGTTAAAGATCTTAATTGTTTGGCTTAATATCTTAAAATTGCAACGTGTCCTGTTGTTCATAAGCATTATCTCACATTGAAAGTATTCAATTATACAAATCAAAAACAAACAAAATACACTGTTTAGAGGGAGACACGTCTAACTGTGAAGACAAAATACACTGTTTATGGGAAGACGCCCCTAATTGTCAAAACAATTAGGGGCGTCTCCCTCTAAACAGTGTATTTTTGGTTAATAATTTTTATAATTTAATATGGAAATATACGGCTATATGCAACGCTATGAGATATTGAAACGTATCTTTCATGGTTTTGGCCATTAGAAAAATATACTTTACATCTGTGTTCTTTATAGACAACACAGATCAGTCTAATACATCTTGCAAGTTAATGCGACGGCAATAGACGCGACAGGTGGAGTCAGATATTTTAGAGGAATCTGTTAACTCTATCGTCTAAATATTGGGGGAGCAGGTTTCTTCGAAATGTTGATCACCACACACCACATTACGGGTTTCAGAACGCAGAAGACTAACTACCTAACTAACTACCTAACTAACTAACTCCATGTAACAGAGTCCTTCTTCAAAAGCCAATAGTTCCTCAGCTAGTCAAGAAATTCCAGATATTTCATGGAACCCGAAGATTCATTTTCGCGTCCACAAGAGCTCGCTACTTGTCCATATCCTGAGCCAGATCAGTCCAGTCCACGTCGCCTCAACCTGCTTCTTTAAGCTTTATTTTAATATTATTCCCATCTAGTCCTACGTCTCCGTCCTTCATGTTTTGCCACCGACGCTCTGTATGCACCTTTCTTCTCCCCCAAACGTGCCACAGGCTCCGACCATCTGATTTTTTTTATTTGATGAACTGGATAGTATTTGGTGAGGAATACAAACCATGAAGCTTCTCATTGTGCAGTCGACTTCACTCCCCCGTTACCTCTTCCCTATCAGGCCCAAATATCTTCCTCAGCACCCTGTTCTCAGACACCCTCAGCATATGTTTCACCCTCAATGTTCCACAACGGACAAAACTGCAGTTCTGTATATCTTAATCTTTATATTATTGGCTAGCAAACTGAAAGACAAAGAAGTCTGTACCGAATGATAGCAAGCGTTGCCCGAGTTCAGTATGCTCTTAAGTTCGTCATGAACTCAATGTGGATTTGTTAGGATTGTTCCCAAATATGTGAACTTTGCCCCACTTTCAAAGGATTTATTACCTATCTTCATGTTATGATCTTCCTGTGCATGGACATATATTTAGTTTCCTCAACATTTACTTCTATACCATTGTCCTATTTTCTGTGATGCAACAGCCCAACTCGGGCCCAGGCCACCTCATTGTTGAAGTTCCTACATCACACACAATTAGACAATTAGGACTCCTCTAAACAAGTGATCAGCTCGCCGCAGAGACCATTACCAACACACCACACAACAAACACAAGAGACGAAAATCCATGCCCTGACTGGGATTCGAACCCGTGATTCCAGCAATCGAGCTGCCACAGACCTACGCCTTAGACCGCACCGGGATCGGCAAATCATTGTACTTGCTGGCGACTAATAAAACCTGTGTTTGAACACAGAAGATCAGAATACTCGTATAAAGTGTTCAGCACCCTGAAACCTCAAACTTCTTACGTTGGCAGTGTGGGGTATGAAGATGATGATGGAAGTAGAGCAAGACAAGACAGGTTCTTCTAAATTTATTTATTTAGGCAGGTTTGCGTGTGAAGACGGTTCGACATTCGGTAGGGTTACCGGTTATCCACGTAACGGCATTTCGTAATAGTTCTGTCTCAATAAGTCAAAGATGGGACAGCACTTTGCAATAGGTCATGAAATCCTATTTCCAGATCCTTACCTACTGCCTCATGATCGTCTACTCATAAGATATTATATAACTTCTGAAGCTGAATCAGCATCGTTAGATAACCTAAGATAATCTGAAACCGTGAGCTGTTCCTAAAACATTTTGATTACAGAACGTCGCTGCAAATTTTTTCAGAAAAATAAAATTTATTCCTACGTCTAGGCACACCCCGTGACAACGTATATGGGAATGGAAGAAAATAGCCCTGAACCAGATGGAGTTTATGGCCACCGTCACGCTGTGGCTGCTTTACTCCCAGATGAAGAGTGTTTGAAAACACTTGGCTAGAAGGCCTCGTGGTCCTCAGAGCTGGTCTGGGTTCGGTCCTTCCCGTAGGGATTAACTTTGCCCGATGAGCTGTAGAATCTGCCTCTATACGTCAAAGAGCCGGAGCAGAATAGTCAGTGTAATGACTAGACTACGGATGGGACAACCGAGGATTCCTGGTTCGATTCTCCGCAGGAAAAAGAAAAAATTATCTTCTCCAGAAACGTCCAGACCGGCTCTGGGGCACACCCACCCTCTTATTCAGTGTGTACGAATGGAGCTTTTACCGGGGCTGAAGCGGTCGGAGCGTGAAGTTTACCACTTACCTCCATCTAGTGCCAAAATTAGGAATGAGTGGAGCTGACTTCCACTCACCCATATGCCTTCATTACCCATACAGGAACAACTTGACCGTTCCGTCGTCCATCCAACGACTTTATTGACAAATATAGAAACAATCGCTGTATCTACAACCTAGGCCATGGAGATGTGTCGTTTAGAAGTGAGGCTCCACGCATTCTTTACTTCGACGTCAGATGGAGATGAATGGTCAGCTTCAAGCTCCGGCCATTTTCGCGTCAGCGATGAAAAAACATGGTAAGCTGTCTGAATGTGACACGTGGTTGACCTCAGAGTCGGCCCGGACGCGGTGATAAAAAGAAGAACTCCTTCCCCTGCCGGAATTCAAACTTATATTCAGCCGATAATCACAGATGCATCAGTAAAATGTGATTTTGTGGAAATGTGCGTTGTCAGGGGTAACTTTAGTAGGGCACAGTCATCAGTTAAGAGGTTTTCTGTCCGATGACGGACCTGAATGAATGCTGTCTAGCGCCATGAAGTCTGGGGTTTCCAATATGCGGCTAGCCTGACCAGGGGTGCTGCCCACTTTAGATATTTATCAAAAATTATTTTTACCTAAGTATGTGGCGGCCGGGATAGCTCAGTCGGTATAGCTACTTGCTACGGGCTGGACGGTTCGGCATTCGAATTTTGGTCGGGGTCAGACTCCACACTCGTCCACACCCACCCAACCTCCTGTAAAATGGGTACCGGAGCCCTTTTCCGAGGGTAGGACGGCCAGGGCGTGGCCCTTGAACATCCACCTCCATCTAGCGCCGAGGCTAAGAATGTGTAGAGCTGTATTTCCACTCACCTGTGTGCCTGCATGGCGTGTTACGCGGAGACCTTTACTTGTACCTAAATATGCAGCATAAATTAACTAATAGGCCAACAAAGCCTGCCTATCTATCACGTGCTTATACTGCTTTTTAAGCTGCTGTTATTTACAGCTAAGATAATTTAACTGATATGAATAGCTTTTACCAATTTTATTAATGTGAAATTCAGGCGGCCCGCGCTCGTACGGATTTCTAACCATGTTTTCATCTAATGAAGGACCTTTTACTGCCCTGGTTTATGCGCAGTTTTGTATACACTGCTTTATATGGGTTCGAAATTAGGTCTAGGTTACATATTTGATTTGTCGCCACTGGCTGTTATTGTGTTTGGCTTTTAAAAGAGAGAGCTTGTGTAAAATCCCAAACCGTTACATTGCGACGCTTGTACTAGCGAGTGAAGTGGCGCCAGTGAATGCTGCTTTACCTGCAGTGTCAGGGCACACTACACAGCCACAGGAAGTATGCTGCTTTACCTGCAGTGTCAGGGCACACTACACAGCCACAGGAAGTATGCTGCTTTACCTGCAGTGTCAGGGCACACTACACAGCCACAGGAAGTATGCTGCTTTACCTGCAGTGTCAGGGCACACTACACAGCACAGAAGTATGCTGCTTTACTGCAGTGTCAGGGCACACTACACAGCCACAGGAAGTATGCTGCTTTACCTGCAGTGTCAGGGCACACTACACAGCCACAGGAAGTATGCTGCTTTACCTGCAGTGTCAGGGCACACTACACAGCCACAGGAAGTATGCTGCTTTACCTGCAGTGTCAGGGCACACTACACAGCCACAGGAAGTATGCTGCTTTACCTGCAGTGTCAGGGCACACTACACAGCCACAGGAGTATGCGCTTTACCTGCAGTGTCAGGCACACTACACAGCCACAGGAAGTATGCTGCTTTACCTGCAGTGTCAGGGCACACTACACAGCCACAGGAAGTATGCTGCTTTACCTGCAGTGTCAGGGCACACTACACAGCCACAGGAAGTTGCTGCTTACCTGCAGTGTCAGGACACTACACAGCCACAGGAGTGTCGAAGTAAAGTGTTACGTAAATTTAGAACCCAGGTGAGTTCTGCAGCACTGTAGGTGGCTGTTTCGAAGTGTGTTGCTCCATAATTCAGATTCTTGTTTGAGGACCAATAGTGGTTCAGCTTGTCAAGAAATTTCCCATCCACATCCTCGCCTGTCTGTCTGTCTGTCTGTCCGTCTGTCCACGTGTATAAACGCGGCTCCCACTGGTCGGATTTACGTGAAGTTAGTATTGGGGACTTCTATGATAATCTATCGAGAAGTTCCAAAATTTTATTAAAATCGTAAAAAAAATGTTGGGCACTTTATATTACGGCAGAAGTAAGTACTTTTATTATTGCCGGCGACATTAGATCTCAAAAGCGCTTGTTTCGAGTGAAATGGTATCAGGCTGTTAGGATAGCCGAGGAGTTATAAGCATTACGCCAACGCGCAACAATCTTACGTCACACATATATTGCCTACCTTGTTGGAAGTTATGCATGATCAAATACGAAATTTTACCCTTAGTAAAGGCTTGCTAAGTGCTGCGATTATTAAGAGGTCTTTGTGAGTGTGACTGGCTGCCATCCGGATGCCGGTATGCGCTGGCTTCCTGTACCGTAAATGCCACACTGACTGTCGCGCCAACCAAACCTCCTATTGAATGTGCAAGAGATGCAATGGCCGGAGGGTGAAGCTGACCGCTTATTTCCATCTAGTACCAGGGTCAGACATGCATAGAAACGAATTAGTTACACAACAAATGCACTACACTGTTTTAGTGTTTTCTGTCCCTACACATGTTTCGGCACTTCCTGTGCCATCATCAGGGGTGTCGTCGACAGTTCACAATTCTAAATGCATCCAATTCACTTTCACAACATAAATTTTTGTAAGTCACTGTCACTGATTTTCACTTATCTTCTTGTTCGTAGTGGTTAGTTTATCTTCTTTGATGTTATTAAAATGAATCGTTATGAATCATATGTTGTGAAAGTGAATTGGATGCATTGAGGATTATGAACTCTCGACGGCACCCCTGATGATGGCACAAGAAATGCCGAAACGTATGTAGGGACATAAAACACTAAAACAGTGTAGTGCTTTTGTTGGAATGAAGTAATTAATTACTGAAATGCACGATATATGTAATATAAAGGATGCATAGAAACGTTTCCTACTTTTCTTCAAGGCGTGTTTCTCAATCATAGATACGTATTAACATAGATACGTGTTAACATAGATACGTATTAACATAGATACGTGTTAACATAGATACGTATTAACATAAATACGTGTTAACATAGATACGTATTAACATAGATACGTGTTAACATAGATACGTATTAACATAGATACGTGTTAACATAGATACGTATTAACATAAATACGTGTTAACATAGATACGTATTAACATAGATATGTGTTAACATAGATACGTATTAACATAGATACGTATTAACATAGATACGTATTAACATAGATACGTATTAACATAGATACGTATTAACATAAATACGTGTTAACATAGACGCGTATTAACATAGATATGTGTTAGCATAGATACGTATTAACATAGATACGTATTAACATAGATACGTATTAACATAGATACGTATTAACATAGATACGTATTAAAATAGATACGTATTAACATAGATACGTGTTAACATAGATACGTATTAACATAGATACGTATTAACATAGATACGTGTTAACATAGATACGTGTTAACATAGATACGTGTTAACATAGATACGTGTTAACATAGATACGTGTTAACATAGATACGTGTTAACGTAGATACGTGTTAACGTAGATACGTGTTAACATAGATACGTGTTAACATAGATACGTGTTAACATAGATACGTATTAACATAGATACATATTAACATAGATACGTATTAAAATAGATACGTATTAACATAGATACGTATTAACATAGATACGTATTAACATAGATACGTATTAACATAGATACGTATTAACATAGATACGTATTAAAATAGATACGTATTAACATAGATACGTATTAACATAGATACGTATTAACATAGATACGTATTAACATAGACACGTATTAACATAGACACGTATTAAAATAGACACGTATTAACATAGATACGTTTAACATAGATACGTGTTAAAATAGATAGGTGTTAACATAGATACGTGTTAACATAGGTACGTATTAACATAGATACGTATTAACATAGATACGTATTAAATGATACGTATTAACATAGATACGTGTTAACATAATACGTATTAACATAGATACGTATTAACATAGATACGTATTAAAATAGATACGTATTAACATAGATACGTATTAACATATATACGTATTAACATATATACGTATTAACATAGATACGTATTAACATAGATACGTATTAACATATATACGTATTAACATAGATACGTATTAACATATATACGTATTAACATAATACGTATTAACATAGATACGTATTAACATAGATACGTATTAACATAGATACGTATTAAAATAGATACGTATTAAAATAGATACGTATTAACATAGATACGTATTAACATATATACGTATTAACATAATACGTATTAACATAGATACGTATTAACATAGATACGTATTAACATAGATACGTATTAAAATAGATACGTATTAACATAATACGTATTAACATAGATACGTATTAACATAGATACGTATTAACATAGATACGTATTAACATAGATACGTATTAACGTAGATACGTATTAACATAGATACGTATTAACATAGATACATTTTAACATAGACACGTATTAACATAGATACGTATTAACATAGATACGTATTAACGTAGATACGTATTAAAATAGATACGTATTAAAATAGATACGTATTAACATAATACGTATTAACATAGATACGTATTAACATAGATACGTATTAACATAGATACGTATTAAAATAGATACGTATTAAATAGATACGTATTAACATAGATACGTATTAACATAGATACGTATTAACGTAGATACGTATTAACATAGATACGTATTAACATAGATACATTTTAACATAGACACGTATTAACATAGATACGTATTAACATAGATACGTATTAACGTAGATACGTATTAACATAGATACGTATTAACATAGATACATTTTAACATAGATACGTATTAACATAGATACATTTTAACATAGATACGTATTAACATAGATACGTATTAACTTAATACTTCCAAACTGTGGATCTGAGTTACCTATAACTTGAAAATAAATACTGTGGCCAATGCAAAGGTAATAGCTATTCCCTATACCCATTGAAACAGTCCACCTGTGCGTTAGACTACCTGCATCTGTCGCGCGCAAGAGAAGTTGCAGCAGGAAGTAGGGGTTTAAATGTAGCAAGGTTACTTGTGAGACCTGCGCTGTTCTGGGACATTACGCGGCGTCGTGTGTAATTATTTACAATTACAATTACAATTACAATTACCACTCAACGCCGCGTAATATCCCAGAAGAGCGCAGATCTCATCAACATCGGGGCGGAAGCCTGAAATCACGGTTACCTTTGTATGCAGAAGGCGAAACTTAGAGAATGATACTTTGAAGGTATCATAAAGGAACGTGAAAGTTATAAGAGTATTTAAACTTAGTGCACCAGTTTTTCTCACTAGGTGTCTTGGCTGAGATTTCAGAATCTTGAACTAGTTCAGATTACGTGAGCTGACTATAAGAGTTCTCTGTCACACTTGTAAACAGTGATATTCGTATACTTAATAAGTGATAGCCACATCTGTAATGTTCAAATGTGTGCTGTTGTATAGTCCATCTCAATAGCATCTGCATCTATGCACATATACGTGAAAAACTGTGACTATTAGAAAAATCAAGATCCGATAATCCCCTGACTTAAGTCGTTCTGCAATTACGTCATCTGCTCCCCGAACCAATACATTAAGCCAGGCGCGGAAATGCGTATATACGATGATGAAGATGTCTTCGTGTTTTTGAAGTCCCGTGATCAGAAGCTCACGCTCGACGATCTTGTTGAACTTCGGGAGCAAAGTATCTTTGAAGAAGCTGAGGAGCCTGAACCTTAGCCTAAGGATGGTACCATGGCGGTTTCGAATTTGACTGAGTTGCTTGGACTCTCTGGAGCTCGCATCAAGGTGTTTGAGGACAGTGACTGGAACGAGCGAGCAGTGACAGCTACAGTGACTGGAACGAGCGAGCAGTGACAGCTACAGTGACTGGAACAGCTACAGTGACTGGAACGAGCGAGCAGTGACAGCTACAGTGACTGGAACAGCTACAGTGACTGGAACAGCTACAGTGACTGGAACGAGCGAGCAGTGACAGCTACAGTGATTGGAACGAGCGAGCAGTGACAGCTACAGTGACTGGAACAGCTACAGTGACTGGAACGAGCGAGCAGTGACAGCTACAGTGACTGGAACAGCTACAGTGACTGGAACGAGCGAGCAGTGACAGCTACAGTGACTGGAACGAGCGAGCAGTGACAGCTACAGTGACTGGAACAGCTACAGTGACTGGAACAGCTACAGTGACTGGAACGAGCGAGCAGTGACTGGAACAGCTACAGTGACTGGAACGAGCGAGCAGTGACAGCTACAGTGACTGGAACATCTACAGTGACTGGAACAGCTACAGTGACTGGAACAGCTACAGTGACTGGAACGAGCGAGCAGTGACAGCTACACAAGGAATTATGACTATGTTTGTTTGCTGTGAGGCGATTATGATTGAAATGAAGATGTCTTTGTGTCGTCAGATTTCAATCCTTATTTTCTTCAAGTCATCTTCAGGGACTTATGCATCGCCACCTGTACTGTTGTACATTGGAGGTGATAAAGCAGATGATCGACCTACAGTTCAATGGGAAGTGCCTCCTGCTTAAACTGTTATTAGTTTGCCGGATTTCTTACTCCTCATAAATGTTTGTAAGTATAAATATATATTTTGTCTTGGACAAAATCTGTCTCGACTTAAGTCATCTCGACAAACTTCGCCGGTCGCGAACCACCTAAGACGTAACTTCGGGAGATGCGCACACTGAAACTGCAGAAAACATTTCTTTGATTTTTATCCTCTACAGTAAGTGACACTTTAGAAAAACGGTTTTCTTGTTTAGACTTACGGATATTTTGGACTGTTCCGATTCCGCATTCATTTCTGAAAGTAGTTTCCCTTTAGAAATGCTGTAACTACTCCTTAGCCAGGGCATCAACCCATCGCATGGCCTCTACGTACACATAAAGACACGAGCGCGGTAAAGACGCGAACATGCGTCTATGCTGTGACTGGGATTCAAACCCACAGTCCCATTGTTTGAAGAGTGCAAGACAATGAGCTCCATGCCTGCGCAACTACCGTAGCAGATAGTAAGCAGTAGCAATACAGTAACATACAAAAGTGAAGGGATGTAAATTACAGAACTTCTTTCTTCTCGGATATGACGATGCATCAGTGGGTAATTAATGCCGACGTTTCGAGGCAACATAGTGTCTTCACCTCCAAGGGTCGAAATGTCTAAGGAGATTTCGACCCTTGAAGTATTTTGCCTCGAAACGTCGACACGAACTTACTTAGTGACGCATCGTTATGTCCTGCTAGTAGAAGTACGATACCTTCAGCTACTGTGCTGCTAGTAGAAGTACGATACCTTCAGCTACTGTGCTGCTAGTAGAAGTACGATACCTTCAGCTACTGTGCTGCTAGTAGAAGTACGATACCTTCAGCTACTGTCCTGCTAGTAGAAGTACGATACCTTCAGCTACTGTCCTGCTAGTAGAAGTACGATACCTTCAGCTACTGTGCTGCTAGTAGAAGTACGATACCTTCAGCTACTGTCCTGCTAGTAGAAGTACGATACCTTCAGCTACTGTCCTGCTAGTAGAAGTACGATACCTTCAGCTACTGTGCTGCTAGTAGAAGTACGATACCTTCAGCTACTGTCCTGCTAGTAGAAGTACGATACCTTCAGCTACTGTACTGCGTTATGTCCTGCTAGTAGAAGTACGATACCTTCAGCTACTGTGCTGCGTTATGTCCTGCTAGTAGAAGTACGATACCTTCAGCTACTGTCCTGCTAGTAGAAGTACGATACCTTCAGCTACTGTGCTGCGTTATGTCCTGCTAGTAGAAGTACGATACCTTCAGCTACTGTCCTGCTGGTAGAACTACGATACCTTCAGCTACTGTGCTGCGTTATGTCCTGCTAGTAGAAGTACGATACCTTCAGCTATTGTGCTGCTAGTAGAAGTACGATACCTTCAGCTACTGTGCTGCTAGTAGAAGTACGATACCTCCAGCTACTGTCCTGCTAGTGGAAGTACGATACCTTCAGCTACTGTGCTGCTAGTAGAAGTACGATACCTTCAGCTACTGTCCTGCTAGTAGAAGTACGATACCTTCAGCTACTGTGCTGCGTTATGTCCTGCTAGTAGAAGTACGATGCCTTCAGCTACTGTCCTGCTAGTAGAAGTACGATACCTTCAGCTACTGTCCTGCTAGTAGAAGTACGATACCTTCAGCTACTGTGCTGCGTTATGTCCTGCTAGTAGAAGTACGATACCTTCAGCTACTGTCCTGCTAGTAGAAGTACGATACCTTCAGCTACTGTGCTGCGTTATGTCCTGCTAGTAGACGTACGATACCTTCAGCTACTGTGCTGCTAGTAGAAGTACGATACCTTCAGCTACTGTGCTGCGTTATGTCCTGCTAGTAGAAGTACGATACCTTCAGCTACTGTGCTGCTAGTAGAAGTACGATACCTTCAGCTACTGTGCTGCTAGTGTGAAGTACGATACCTTCAGCTACTGTCCTGCTAGTAGAAGTACGATACCTTCAGCTACTGTGCTGCGTTATGTCCTGCTAGTAGACGTACGATACCTTCAGCTACTGTGCTGCTAGTAGAAGTACGATACCTTCAGCTACTGTGCTGCGTTATGTCCTGCTAGTAGAAGTACGATACCTTCAGCTACTGTGCTGCTAGTAGAAGTACGATACCTTCAGCTACTGTGCTGCTAGTGGAAGTACGATACCTTCAGCTACTGTCCTGCTAGTAGAAGTACGATACCTTCAGCTACTGTGCTGCTAGTGGAAGTACGATACCTTCAGCTACTGTCCTGCTAGTGGAAGTACGATATCTTCAGCTACTGTGCTGCTAGTAGAAGTACGATACCTTCAGCTACTGTGCTGCTAGTAGAAGTACGATACCTTCAGCTACTGTCCTGCTAGTGGAAGTACGATACCTTCAGCTACTGTGCTGCTAGTAGAAGTACGATACCTTCAGCTACTGTCCTGCTAGTAGAAGTACGATAGCTTCAGCTACTGTCCTGCTAGTGGAAGTACGATACCTTCAGCTACTGTGCTGCTAGTAGAAGTACGATAGCTTCAGCTACTGTCCTGCTAGTGGAAGTACGATACCTTCAGCTACTGTGCTGCTAGTAGAAGTACGATAGCTTCAGCTACTGTCCTGCTAGTGGAAGTACGATACCTTCAGCTTCTGTCCTGCTAGTGGAAGTACGATACCTTCAGCTACTGTCCTGCTAGTGGAAGTACGATACCTTCAGCTACTCTCCTGCTAGTGGAAGTACGATACCTTCAGCTACTGTGCTGCTAGTAGAAGTACGATACCTTCAGCTACTGTGCTGCGTTATGTCCTGCTAGTAGAAGTACGATACCTTCAGCTACTGTCCTGCTAGTAGAAGTACGATACCTTCAGCTACTGTGCTGCGTTATGTCCTGCTAGTAGACGTACGATACCTTCAGCTACTGTGCTGCTAGTAGAAGTACGATACCTTCAGCTACTGTGCTGCGTTATGTCCTGCTAGTAGAAGTACGATACCTTCAGCTATTGTGCTGCTAGTGGAAGTACGATACCTTCAGCTACTGTCCTGCTAGTGGAAGTACGATATCTTCAGCTACTGTGCTGCTAGTAGAAGTACGATACCTTCAGCTACTGTGCTGCTAGTAGAAGTACGATACCTTCAGCTACTGTCCTGCTAGTGGAAGTACGATACCTTCAGCTACTGTGCTGCTAGTAGAAGTACGATACCTTCAGCTACTATCCTGCTAGTAGAAGTATGATAGCTTCAGCTACTGTCCTGCTAGTGGAAGTACGATACCTTCAGCTACTGTGCTGCTAGTAGAAGTACGATACCTTCAGCTACTGTCCTGCTAGTAGAAGTACGATACCTTCAGCTACTGTCCTGCTAGTGAAAGTACGATACCTTCAGCTACTGTGCTGCTAGTAGAAGTACGATACCTTCAGCTACTGTCCTGCTAGTAGAAGTACGATAGCTTCAGCTACTGTCCTGCTAGTGGAAGTACGATACCTTCAGCTACTGTGCTGCTAGTAGAAGTACGATACCTTCAGCTACTGTCCTGCTAGTAGAAGTACGATAGCTTCAGCTACTGTCCTGCTAGTGGAAGTACGATACCTTCAGCTACTGTGCTGCTAGTAGAAGTACGATAGCTTCAGCTACTGTCCTGCTAGTGGAAGTACGATACCTTCAGCTCTGTCCTGCTAGTGGAAGTACGATACCTTCAGCTACTGTCCTGCTAGTGGAAGTACGATACCTTCAGCTACTGTCCTGCTAGTGGAAGTACGATACCTTCAGCTACTGTCTGCTAGTAGAAGTACGATACCTTCAGCTACTGTCCTGCTAGTGAAGTACGATACCTTCAGCTACTGTCCTGTAGTGGAAGTACGATACCTTCAGCTACTGTGCTGCTAGTAGAAGTACGATACCTTCAGCTTCTGTCCTGTAGTGAAGTACGATACCTTCAGCTACTGTCCTGCTAGTGGAAGTACGATACCTTCAGCTACTGTCCTGCTAGTGGAAGTACGATACCTTCAGCTACTGTGCTGCTAGTAGAAGTACGATACCTTCAGCTACTGTCCTGCTAGTGGAAGTACGATACCTTCAGCTACTGTGCTGCTAGTAGAAGTACGATACCTTCAGCTACTCTCCTGCTAGTGGAAGTATGATACCTTCAGCTACTGTGCTGCTAGTAGAAGTACGATACCTTCAGCTACTGTCCTGCTAGTAGAAGTACGATACCATCAGCTACTGTCCTGCTAGTAGAAGTACGATACCTTCAGCTACTGTGCTGCGAAAACCTCAAAATTCGCAAACATGCCTTACAATCTTTAATTGGTCGTCACTTCACAAAACGCGTTATGATGATGACGACGAAGATGACGACTGTAATAGCAGTAATATTTGTACTACTGCTGCTGATTCTACTACTGCTAATACTAGTAAACCCCACGACATGTCTATGAAGGCACACATGGGAGGCGGAGCTATAACTCTAACCCACTTGCAGCCCGTTACTACAAGGAAGTGGGTGGTCAGCACCACGCTCCGGCCGCTTTAACCCCTGGGAAAGGCCCGGTATCCATTGTAAAGGAGGCTGGGTTAGCTTCGGGGTCCGTCTGGACGGCACGGAAAACCTTGCCCCCACCGGGATTCGATCGCCGGGCCGTCCAGTTTTAATATTAATGCCAATTATGAATATAATTATAGTAGTTACACAACGCATTAGGAGCAACATTAAAATGATTAGAATTTTCATATAGATATATAGACCTATACAATAAAGTCAGGGTTTTCTTAAGTCTGTCATGAAACTTTCACGGCAAAATAATTCTATAATTTTTTTGGGCTCACAACCGAGTTAGGTGGTTCAAATTTTGAACCACTGAACAACGAAGTTGATAGCCCAAGAAGATTTTATTGAATATTCGTAAACCCTCAAACCCAGCAGTTTCAGTTCAAATTCCACATGCTCTACACCATTCTACAAAGAAGAACGTTTGAATAAAGTTCTGCACAGAGCATTACAACACGTGTACAGTCCAACAGTTACTCTTAATGTAATTAAATGACGGTTCAGTCGTCAGAGGAGGAACGTCGATATATTTTCATAAGAAGTACAAGCTAGTAATATTTAGATACCTGTGACGAAAAGTTGACGGTTATGTTACCTAGGAGTGTTCCCGCGCAATTATGCGCTGCACTTTTGATTTAAATGGATTAAATCGTGAAGTTAGCACAGCCGTTTAGAGCTGGCTACAGTAATCTTGTGAGCATGACATCGTACATTAAAGTTACTTGCTCAGCACAAACACACACGCAACTGCAGGCAACATTGTCTGTCACAGGAACGTATATGACAGAGTGCTTAACAAAGCATGCGTGTAAGTGCCTGATAAATTTAAGGTAGAAGAGCTTTTGAAATTACGAGGCAAATAATTGTAAAGAATGCCCCCTTTTACTGCAGGGGTGCGGCCCCCCTTCCTTGCACATCCTGCACATATGGAGGGGCGTTACTGAATATCCTTCAAATATTGACTACAAAATCAGTGTCTGTCGTTTGGAATGGACCTACATTGTTTCCAAAGAGAGTGTTTCCAACCTTTAATGAAGTAAACAGTACAACTGGCCAGAGGCCGGAGCGTTGAGCTATTCGTAAGGTAATACTTGATTATATTGGCCTACAAATAATTGTATGGTGAGAATTGAGTGTAGTTCTCGGTCATACAGATATTTCTGTGTTGTTGAACTACATGTGCTTTCTGAAACATTAACACGATGACATAATGATGTGTAGAGGATTTGTATTCTGCAGGTACCCGGATCAAATCCCGGCAGTCCTATCCGTCTTTTGGCTGGGTTTTCTCTCAAATTCCAGACAATTAATGAAGAGTACCTTCGAATGTGTTAAGGCCTTCTACTTTCTTACCCTTTCTCGTATTCATTTATTACAATTTTCTTCTCACTTTGCCGTTCTTTGCAGTGCAAACAGTGCCTTAAAATAATGTTATGACTAAATAGTTTATATGCCGAAGCAGCGCGCCTTACTTTCTCCCTACAATCTCTGATGTAAATCTATTCATGTGCAGAACATGCTACAAAAGGGCTGCCAGAGGGCCGGAAATTTAATCAGAGCGTGCTTTATTTTGCCAGTGGGATTTCAGAATTGATCTGTACTTGATTCAATACTCATGATGGAACCTTTTAAAGTAACGTGGTGTAGGCATCCATACGGAAGTACAACCTGTACAAAACAGGATAAAAACTGATTTAAAAGTTTCAGTTTTTGAGACTTGTTTCCATGTAACCTAGGTGTTTCTGTTGCACTTCATATGTGTACATATATAACCCAACTCCCACGTCATAATTCACAGTTCAACATTGCTATTGAGCGGTGACATTTTTAGATTTCACTCCCGCTCCCTTTCTGTGCGTCTTTACTGTTCCAGAACACTGTACATTACGATATTCTGAGTATATTTTTTGCGGGAACGGGTGGAAATATTTTCGATTTATTTATTATAGTTCCATATTTTTAAATTCAAGGAGGCTGAGGAATTTCCCATTAATTTTGTGTCGTTTCTGCGTTAAACAGCTTCCATGTATTAAGATAATTTTATAACACCTGAGCCCTCAGTGTTCTCAATAATAGAAATATTTTTCGATAAATGCAGATTTTGGTTTCACATAGGTTTCGATTTAGACAGGCTTTGTTGCAATCACACGCAGCGAAACACACTGACACATTTCACTGTTGTTCTCTTGTAATGGCAGTTCTGAGCAATAAGTACCTGAACGGTTGTAAGGTAAATGAGTGGGAGAGAGGAAGGGCGAGAAGAATGACTATAGGACGGGTAAACATAGAGGTGGGGAAGGAA
Source organism: Reticulitermes speratus (assembly GCA_021186555.1). NCBI lineage: Eukaryota > Metazoa > Arthropoda > Insecta > Blattodea > Rhinotermitidae > Reticulitermes > Reticulitermes speratus. The sequence goes on from JAJKFL010000010.1 coordinate 13,119,622, forward strand.
CGAAGGAGAAAGGAGGAATGGTGATGAAGGTATTGAAGATTATTTGACAATTGAAGAGACATCCCATTGAATTTTTGCGAGGCATTACACCAGTAGTGCCTCTTCGTTTAATACCGATGTTATGCCAGCTTCGTAACTGGTTGACTGCAGATCGCACGCACTTGTTCAATTTTAGAGAGACAGCAGGGTGCAAATTACACACTTCGGGTTTCGAGAGCAGGGATTATCGATTGTCGTTTCAGATTAGAATGGAATGATACGAATGTCGAAGAAGAAGCGGACCGTGAGCCATCCTGACCACTCATAAATATGTTATGAATAATCTTAGGTCAGTTCAGGACAAAAAATGCAGAGTAGCAGGAAGCAAGTCAGGTAGAAATCAGAAAGAATTTAGCCACAGAAATTCAGAACAGCAGGCAGTACACCCAGGTAGAAATCACGACTGTAGCCAGTCAAATTCATAAGTGTAGCAAGGGAAACAAAGCGAACAAGCCCAAGAGATCCAGGAAAGCTGAAAATAAATTTATAACAGCAGGGTGTAAGTAAGAGTCGCCAGCAGACTTCAAGTAGTGATTGTTATACAATTGTGTATAATTATCTCAATGGCATGTCACAGTTGGAACTATCTCTTTCATGAACTTTGTCGTGTAAAGCTACTCTGAGACTGTAGGCCCAGAGGTTGAGGGTAGGTGTGCCTGTCGGCACAACGGGGACGGACACGTACCGTCTTGTTACTGTCTTGTAGCTTTTAAAATGAGAAGAAGGGCGTATTCCATGAAATAAATAATTTCAAAATGATGATTTTATAGTAATGACAAGACGCATTGGAAATGCCTGTGGACTACCATTTAAACCACCCTGTTTTAAGGCAACCTCCTGTGGACTACCATTTAAACCACCCTGTTTTAAGGCAACCTCCTGTGGACTACCATTTAAACCACCCTGTTTTAAGGCAACCTCCTGTGGACTACCATTTAAACCACCCTGTTTTAAGGCAACCTCCTGTGGACTACCATTTAAACCACCCTGTTTTAAGGCAACCTCCTGTGGACTACCATTTAAACCACCCTGTTTTAAGGCAACCTCCTCCTATACACATCATAAATTATATGGGGGAGTGGAAATATATCTCCGCTCATTTTTAACCTTGATATCTGCTGGAGATCAGTGGTAATCTCCACGCCTCATCTGATTTACCCCCAGGGAAATACAGTCGATAACCATCGAACATGAGGCTTTGTGGGTGTCAGACCGGTCTGGACGATTTGAAGAAAAGAAAAGAAAAGAATGGACAAAGTCCAGAAGACAATTTGTTATCAGTGTTATATACATCGTCAGAACCTTTTAGAATTTTAAAGAAAAGTGTGTTTATCCTGCCGGGAATCGAACCACGATTTCTCTGTTGGGCAGCATGTAACCTAGGCACTATGCTGACTAAGCTATCCCAGCATGTAGCCTAGGCACTATGCTGTCTAGCCTATCCCAGCATGTAACCTAGGCACTATGCTGTCTAGCCTATCCCAGCATGTAACCTAGGCACTATGCTGTCTAGGCTATCCCACCATGTAACCTAGGCACTATGCTGTCTAGGCTATGCCAGCATGTAACCTAGGCACTATGCTGTCTAGCCTATCCCAGCATGTAACCTAGGCACTATGCTGTCTAGCCTATCCCAGCATGTAACCTAGGCACTATGCTGTCTAGGCTATCCCACCATGTAACCTAGGCACTATGCTGTCTAGGCTATGCCAGCATGTAGCCTAGGCACTATGCTGTCTAGCCTATCCCAGCATGTAACCTAGGCACTATGCTGTCTAGCCTATCCCAGCATGTAACCTAGGCACTATGCTGTCTAGGCTGTCCCAGCTCTCAGTCACCCTGTTGTATGCAGATCATACACTATAGAAATTTTACGAAACCGAAGTGGTAATATTATGAACTGTTGTGTCACTTAATGACGTACGCAGTGTTTAACCATGCGAATTTACTTCCGTTTCCAAAATTTTCCGAAGTTCTAAGTTAAATTGATGCAGAATTCCCGCGCGTGTATCTTTCCTTCCGTAATTTTATGCAAACTGCTTCCAAGTGTACTTTCCTTTATAGTTTTATGCAAACTGCTTCCAAGTGTACTTTCCTTTATAGTTTTATGCAAACTGCTTCCAAGTGTACTTTCCTTTATAGTTTTATGCAAACTGCCCCGATATGTGGCTTCCTTTGTTACTTGAGACACTAGTTTACACCGATATGTAACCAGCACGAAAGCAGTTGCTGTTTCAGACTGTGCCTTCTAACTTTCCTCACACTGATACAGACCTCAGCCCTTTCACAAGCTAGATAATCTGGGAGGTTGTTTAACGTGTACAGTATTTGAATTTATAATGTCGCTGCACTTTGAAAGCAGACATAAGGTACAAATAAAACATCCCTCGTATTATGCCACACGCAGACAATTTTGAATAATGTTGAAAATGGAAGGTGCAGATGTAATAGGTGTACAGTGTGTGCAAGCATGTGACAAGTGTGCTGACAGCTATGTCCATGAATAGCAACATATCGGAGAAAGAAACTGTCAAGGGGCCAACATTTAGTTGCACTCAGTTCCCTTGTCTGTATGTGTCTCACTTTTATGATCGGCACGCAGTATGTTTATAATATTCATATCATGAAATCCTTAAAGACTGAATGAAGCCACGACAAATGTATTCACTTGTATTGTACAGTTATCACAATAAAGCGTCTAGGCTATAGCTGCTTACATTTGTTACGTAACGATAGTTCTGTTTCGGATATCAAGACGGCCAAGCGAAAGACTGCATGAAGTGCCATTTGATATTCGTGTGAACGTGCAAAGAGAAGACCAAAATTAACTTTATTTAACGAATTTTAATATCTCCTTATCTAGTACCAACATACTCGTACTCCGTAGTGGAGGGTCTTACTTGAAAATATGATAGTTATGATATGATAGAAGCTTCGTGGTGGTTTGGACCAGATATTTTCTATCTGCTTTCACTAAACCCCGCCATTATTCAGTTCTAACAACCTGATCTATGGATTCAAATGTTCTGGCATAAGACGCCGTGTCGATGCACCAGTGGCTCCTCACTTTCCGAAAGGTCACAGTGCCTTTATCTTCCAGGATCGAGCAGTCTCACCTACTCCATACATTCAAACGCCAGTTTCCTTATATATTCATTGCATCATGTTTTTCACATGTGTATTTTACTAGGTTTTGTAACAGGCATTAATGCCTAATCCATGAAGCAAAGAAGAACAGAAGACACATTTACGCTGCTCCCCATTTCATTTTTTAGCGCCAAAAATGTACATTTCAGTTTATCAAAGTGAACAAATGTGCAAGGCAATTCTGGAACCTCAACAGAGTTTAATTTTTACAGTACAAAATATTATCACTAGCCTGCATTTTTTGTAGGAATTAGTGTACAAACTTATGCCCATAATCCTGTAAGATTGCAGACTGCGAAATACTTAGGCCTACTGCCACCGGATCAAATTACCTATATTACAAGTGCTCCAATCTACATCCACTACGTACTGTACCACATTCACATAATCTCCATTAAATTCATACCGTCTGCATATTTTGTCCTAATCACTCTCAATTCATAAAACCTGATGTCGGCCATATTATTGCACTTCTAGTATTTCTTGCACAACTACAGATCTAATTTTCCTTATTCCATTTAAACGTAAAATAAAAAGCAATTCGTTCTTGAACCAATGTTCGCAAAGGTTCCTTCTTCGTACGTGTTGCAGTTTTCATTGTGAGTAATGTCGTAGGTATATTTGGCGCCCAGGGTGAGTATTGATAATGTGCGCCTCTAACATAAATTATGAATTTAAAAAATCACAATCATGTATTGCAATGTATTTTATTTGGCTAAATAATGTAAAATTTGTTGAGCGCAGAAAATCAAATTTTTATTTAAAATATTTATTTTGCTGCACATCGCTTTGCCACGTGGAGCGGCTGCACCACTCGTCCTTCCCTTCCCCTTCCCCAGCTGCCTAACTGTCTATGAGCCCACTTACTTGCATCTGTTAGGTAATGACTTATTATTTGCATCTGTTAGGTAATGACTTATTATTTGCATCTGTTAGGTAATGACTCATTATTTGCATCTGTTAGGTAATGACTCATTATTTGCATCTGTTAGGTAATGACTCATTATTTGCATCTGTTAGGTAATGACTCATTCCTTTCCTCATCTTCCTTGTCTCCAGCTCCTAAATTTCTCCTATTTTTCGACATTTCCATTTTCATCGAAAATGATGTAACTTTTATCTAAATTGGACTCTCACTTCTCTTCCTTCCCGACCTTGCTACGTCATACACCCACATTCCTAGTATTCTTCTTTTGTCTCTCTCTCCCCCACGTCGTAATCTACTTTACTTGCCAGTTTCCGGTATTTTACATATCATTCTTCCAACACCTGCTTAATTTATTTGTAGTCATAGATTACTGCAGTCATAGCTTCACTCAGATGATCCAATTTGAGTTAGTGGGCCCGGGTTCATCTCCACCCCACAATTACCAATAGCACCACATTTCACTGCCAATTCCTTGCCACAGCAGTCTCCGCTTACTCTGCAGCACAAATCTGCCAGTTCTGGCCACACACGTTTCAGTGCCAGTTCGCACACTATCGCTGCAAGGTCACGTCCTACCTCCACAGTGGCTGCCGCCCGCACGCAGACAGACAGACATTTCGCCACCGCAATAAGAGCCATTTTCAAGCTCGTTATACTGTATGTCTTATCGTGGACGTCACGCCGCCCATATTACATGCGTTCGTGACGTTGTCCATTTTAATTTTCTTCTTAGGGTGGGACAACCCGTCTTGTTGCACGGATAGGTAGATAAAACAATAGACCGTCAATACGCAACACTTTTAAATGTCTAACGTGCGACATGTTTCGGCTTTTATTCATAGGCCATTATGGAGCACCACTATCAAAACGTTAGAGAGGCGATCTCTTTGTATACAGAAAAATACTATTAGTCTAAAAGGATTTTTCTGTACATAAGAGATTAACTCTCTTATACATTTAATGCTTGTACGTGTTGACGGCTTAAGAATACCAGCCGAAACATGTAGCACGTTAGACGTTAAATTGTATTGTCTAAAAATAGTTTTTATTGGCAGTATATTTTTTATTAGCCTGTTTAAGTTTCTTCATTTGTTTTTTTGGCTTGCTTGCTTTTTCCTTTTTCTCCATTTTTTGCTTTTCTTATTTTCGTCGTTCCTGTTTCCGTATTTCCTTACTTCCTGTTATTCTAGCACACTACTTGGAGCTGACTAAATTGTAACATTCTATTAAAATATTGTATAAAAAGAATTTCAAGGTGAATATTTCTTTGGTGCTTTTCGCGTCAGAATATTCAGATAAAAGAGAGCTTTTCCGTAACTTTTGTCAACATTAATATAAAGTACGCCATCAGGAAGGTGTAATTAAACCAGAAGAGACTGCATGTAGGACTGAATGGAACACATCAGTTGCTAGTCTATACTGTTGATGTTAAATTCTTCTTATTCTTATACAGGCACTACAACCTCATCCTTTGTAGGTTTTGGCCTTCTCAACTATATCCTTCCATTTCTTCCTATCCTGGATGCAGTTTCTCCAGTTTTTGACATTTTGAATCCTCAAGTCTGCCATAACATCATCTTCCCATTTATTCTTCGGTCTTCCACGCATTCGTATAGATATAGGCTTCCAGTTACAGATTCTTTTAACCAATCTGTCATTTTCCATTCGGTTCACATGCCCAAACCACCCTAATCTTTGTGCTTTGATATGATTTACTATGTTCTTATACTTTATTAGTTTATTAAGCTCTTCATTGGTTTTAATTCTCCATGAGCCATCCATGTTTTTACTTGGTCCAAAAATCCTTCTTAGTATCTTCCTTTCATATATGAGCAATTTTTGCTTCATTGCTTCTTTCAGGACCCATGTTTCAGAGCCATAGGTAACCACCGGTCTTATAACCATTCTATAGAAATGTAATTTTAAACTCTTTGCAATTAATTTACTTTTAAATAAGGTTTGGTTTGCATAATATGCTTTGTTACCTTGGATTATCCTTGTTTTGATCTCTTCTTCTATTGTATTATCTCCGTTTATGATTGATCCAAGGTATTTATATGATCTCTTTTGCTCTAGACATGTACCGTTACAGTTAAGTTCTGTTAATTTGTGTGTTTGTTTAGCACATTTTATGTACTTAGTTTTTTGTGTATTTATTACTAGCCCATACTTGTGTGATTGCTCTTTTAGTTTCTGGAAGGTGTCGATAGCAGCTTGCGTGGTCCTTGCAGTAATTAGTATGTCATCAGCATAGGCAATACTTTGTTTTAACCGTGTTGAAATATTCCCTCTAACATCTAATTGATTCATAATTGAGTCAGTTATCACACTGAACAGAGTTGCAGACAGTGGATCTCCTTGTTTCACCCCAGTTTCAATTTTAATTTCTCCACTTAGGTCATTATTTACTTTGACTTTCGCTTTTGTGTTTTGTAGTGTTAAGGAAATTAATTTTATCAACTTTGATGGTACTTCATATTGTTTTAGACATTCTAATATTTTCTTCCGGTGCACCGAATCAAATGCATGTGTGTAATCTATGAATATATTATTCAGTTCGATATTGTATTCATGGCACTTCTCAAAAATCTGTCTCACTATAAATGTATTATCTATTGTTGATCTGTTTGTCCTGAAACCCATTTGAAAATCGCCAAGTTTATTCTCAATGTATGAGCCGTTTAGTCAACAGTATTGCCAGTATTTTATATGCTGTGTTTAGCAGAGTTATTGGCCTGTAATTTTTGCAGTCCAGCCTGTCACCTTTTTTGTAGATTGGACAGATGATTCCTTCCCTCCATTGTTCTGGTAACTGTTCTTTGTCCCAAATATTTAGTATTAGTCTATGCATTTTATATTTCAATGTTCTTCCACCATATTTGATTAATTCTGGGCATATACTCGTATTATCAGACCCCGCTGCTTTGTTGTTTTTTAATTTGTTTATAATACTGCAAATTTCATTGAAGGTTGGTGGTATAATTTCTTGGTTATCATCCACAATATTCTCTATCGTGACTGGATCTGCTGTTGTTCCATCTTCTTCAAATAAGTTTCTAAAATACTCTTTCCATATTTCCAATATTTTTTCTTTTTGTATTATTATATTTCCATCTCCGTCCTTACATTGGATTGGCATGTTTGTTTGCCATTTATCAAGTTCTTTGGCGTCTTTGTAGAATTTCCTCACTTCGTTCTTCTTAAAGTTTTCTTCTATTTGGCTTATTTTATTGTTAAGCCATTCTTTTTTCTTAATTCTACAGATTTTATTTGTTTCCAGCCTCTTAGAATTATAATATTCTTGATTTGCTCTTGTATTAATTGCATGTATTTCTTCCTGGCAATATTCTTTTCTTGTATCGCTCTCCGGCATTCTTCATCCCACCATTCGTTTCTATTTTGTTTATCTTGTTTTTTGATTATATTATTTGCCGCTTCGATTATGGCATTCTTTACTCCTTCCCATTCCTTGTTGATTTCTTGGGTCTCTGGCAGTTCTATTAATTTCTTATGTAATTCTGTTTTGTACTGTCTTATTTTTGTTGTATCTGTAAATGCATTTTTATTCCAGTGTGTGTTGGGTGTAGGTTTCTTGTTGTATGCAAGTGGTAAGTTTTGCTTAAGGATAGTTTTCACCAGGAAATGGTCTGAATCAATGCTCGGTCCTCTCATTGTTCGAATGTCTTCAATTAGATCCCTTTTCTTTTTATTCAATTTATGATCAATTTGGTTTATTGTGTTTTGGTCAGGAGATATCCAGGTTCCCATATGTATCTTTTTATGTTGAAACTTTGTACTTGCATTTCATTTACTGTTGCAAATTCACACAGTAATTCTCCATTTTCACTTGTTTGTTGATGCAACGTATGTTTACCTGTGACATTTTTGTATGTATCCTCCTTCCCTAATTTTGCGTTGAAATCACCTAGTATGATTATTGTGTCACTACGTGCAGTATTATTGTGTCACTACGTTCAGTATTATTGTGTCACTACGTGCAGTATTATTGTGTCACTACGTTCAGTATTATCTATCATATTCTGTAGTTCTTCACAGAACTGTTCTTTAGTTTCTGTTTCTTTCTCCTCTGTTGGGGCATATGCACTGATTATTGTTATGTTATTTCCTTTGATTCTCAATTTACACAGTCTTTCATTTACTGGTGAGAAGTTCAAAACATGATTGTGTATTGTTTTTTTAACACAAAAGCCAGTGCCTGCTTGTCCACTCTTCAAAGTAGATCCACTGTAATATAGAGAGTAATTATTTTTGTTAATTATTCCATTCCCTTTCCATCTTCTTTCTTGTATTGCCACAATTTCTAAGCTTGTGTTTGCTAGTTGATCATCCAATTCTTGCATTTTACCTACTATAATAATGTCTTAACATTCCATGTTCCTATTATTAATTTGTTTCCTTTTGTCCTTTTAACTCGCCTTGGTCTGCATCCAAATATCCGTCCGGCATTCTTTCGTTGAGATTCTTTAGCAATTGTTGTTTTTATAGGGCAAGGGTGCTGGCCTTGCGCCTAACCTCCGTAACTTGGAGGACCTGGTTTTTCTGTTGGGGTTTACTCCCCTAGCTGGCTTGTCCCAAGTATCAGCGTCGGGAACTCGCTTTTCGCCCCTCCATGTCTTAGCCGTCAGAGACGTTACCAGGGGCCATGACATGGACATGCATGGATTGGACTTGGCAGGAATAAATGGCATTTCTCAGGTTTTAACGGTACACCTCTGCCAGCATCGATGTACCCCTGAGGCCACATACTGCCCCTTTGACCCCCTGATGTTAAATTATTTTATCGAAACAAATGCCATAAAACAGGCCCTTTGGTTTTATTTGGGTGTTGTAGTGACTTCTACTTATATATTTATATCTCATTAGAAAGCAGAAACAAATTGTAACATAAAAATAACTGGTAACTGTTAGAAAACGCAGCAGACTTAATAAGTAGTAGTGATAGTAAGAAACCAAAATTATGGCATTAATTGTTATCCTCACCCTCAGTTCAGTATAGTGTTATGACGAAATATGTATTGCTTCTAGTAGAAATGAGGAAATGTAGCAGCGTGTTGGTGCCCAACAATTATTTTCTCTCACTTGTGTTTAATTCTCTCTAAATCCTGTGCTTAAATGTTTCACTACAACTTTAGAAACATTTTTAGTTCAACTAATATTTGGTTTCGGCGGCCGTTAGCTTGCGGGGATTGTGGGTTCGAATCCCGCCGGGGCCATGGTTTTGTCTCTTGCGAGTGTTGTGTGTTGTCAGATAGAGGTCTCTGCGTCGGGCTGATCACTCGTACAGAGGAGTCCTACCGAGTGTGGTGTGTCTGAATGTGATCACGAAGCCTCGATCATGAGGAGGCCCTGGCCCACGGGGCTGTTACGTCTTTGGGAAAGAAAGAAGATATGTGTGTAGACTTGCGATACGCACAGAAACGCAAGTGTTATCCGTTTGTAACCAACAGCACAGTGCGTCGACAAATTACTAGAAGTAATAAGTATCAGATTTCATGAAAATCATATCAGCGGTTCTCGCGTTGTCGTATGTGGGCAGAGAGACGGACAGACATTAGGTGCGTTTTTGTAACCCCTCATTGCGAGCGTAAAAATGAGTCTGAATGGGCGTATTAAGAATAAAACCTAATTAAAAACTCGGCAGGCGCTGTTGCGCGGGCATTTAATCGGCGTAAAGGTTAAGACACTCGTTCGAAGTGTGCATAGCTGTATGTATATGGAAGTATTGTGGGTTTTTGAGATCTGAGCGACAGAAAGACAGAGAAAGTTCAAAAATATATAATAAAAAATTCATAAGTTTTAACCTCACTCCAACACTTACAGAGTGAAGGATGGAAGATAGGCGGGACATGTAGCACTCATGGTAAATACACAATACAGAAACACTTCCGTCTTGTAGTGGATGTTTAATGCTCATATACATGGACAGTATTCAGTTCAGTCTCTGGATTGTGGTATTCATTATCGCCATGACACAACCACTACCAGTGCTGTACCATGACACAACCACTACCAGTGCTGTACCATGACACAACCACTACCAGTGCTGTACCATGACACAACCACTACCAGTGCTGTACCATGACACAACCACAACCAGTGCTGTACCATGACACAACCACTACCAGTGTTGTACCATGACACAACCACTACCAGTGCTGTACCATGACACAACCACTACCAGTGCTGTACCATGACACAACCACTACCAGTGCTGTACCATGACACAACCACTACCAGTGTTGTACCATGACACAACCACTACCAGTGCTGTACCATGACACAACCACTACCAGTGCTGTACCATAATACAACCACTACCAGTGCTGTACCATGACACAACCACTACCAGTGCTGTACCATGACACAACCACTACCAGTGTTGTACCATGACACAACCACTACCAGTGTTGTACCATGACACAACCACTACCAGTGCTGTACCATGACACAACCACTACCAGTGCTGTACCATGACACAACCACTACCAGTGCTGTACCATGACAACCACTACCAGTGTTGTACCATGACACAACCACTACCAGTGCTGTACCATGACACAACCACTACCAGTGCTGTACCATGACACAACCACTACCAGTGCTGTACCATGACACAACCACTACCAGTGCTGTACCATGACACAACCACTACCAGTGCTGTACCATGACACAACCACTACCAGTGCTGTACCATGACACAACCACTACCAGTGCTGTACCCAGCTACACTGCCTCAGAAAGCTAAGAACAGGCAGCGACAAACACAACAAAGACAGAAAAGTGCATTCCTCCCTTGCAGGTGTCAACGACAGAACACAACATTGTCTTGCCAATAAGAGAATGAAAACTTAAGCAGTGGCTGTACCTGATTATACGAGTAAATGTAACGTCTGCAGGTCGGTTTGGGAAATCAGCCACGTTCAATTTGAATATTAAATTCTGAAGTAAAGGAGAAGGAGCTTATAATTAAGCGAGAACCAGTGTCTAGATTCGAGTAAAGGACATTTCGAATAACAGCCAGGCTCTCAACACTTCAGTCTTTCACCAATATTAATATAGCATTTTTTATTTAAAAAAAGCCAACGAATAACCACAATAATTTTGGCAGAAATATTGCGGGACTCTTGCGTGCGTGCGTGCGTGCACAAACATGTATCTTGTTTGCTGCACGTTTATATCGTCACACTACTGTTGCTCGGTTTGTGTATCAATGTTACATCAGCTGTACAAAGTTATGTACCGTGTTTGTGTATCAATGTTACATCAGCTGTACAAAGTTATGTACCGTGTTTGTGTATCAATGTTACATCACTGTACAAAGTTATGTACCGTGTTTGTGTATCAATGTTACATCAACTGTACAAAGTTATGTACCGTGTTTGTGTATCAATGTTACATCAGCTGTACAAAGTTATGTACCGTGTTTGTGTATCAATGTTACATCAACTGTACAAAGTTATGTACCGTGTTTGTGTATCAATGTTACATCAGCTGTACAAAGTTATGTACCGTGTTTGTGTATCAATGTTACATCAACTGTACAAAGTTATGTACCGTGTTTGTGTATCAATGTTACATCAGCTGTACAAAGTTATGTACCGTGTTTGTGTATCAATGTACATCAGCTGTACAAATTATGTACCGGTTGTGTAACAATGTTACATCACTTACAAAGTTATGTACCGTGTTTGTGTATCAATGTTACATCAGCTGTACAAAGTTATGTACCGTGTTTGTGTATCAATGTTACATCAGCTGTACAAGTTATGTACCGTGTTTGTGTATCAATGTTACATCAACTGTACAAAGTTATGTACCGTGTTTGTGTATCAATGTTACATCAGCTGTACAAAGTTATGTACCGTGTTTGTGTATCAATGTTACATCAACTGTACAAAGTTATGTACCGTGTTTGTGTATCAATGTTACATCAGCTGTACAAAGTTATGTACCGTGTTTGTGTATCAATGTTACATCAACTGTACAAAGTTATGTACCGTGTTTGTGTATCAATGTTACATCAGCTGTACAAAGTTATGTACCGTGTTTGTGTATCAATGTTACATCAGCTGTACAAAGTTATGTACCGTGTTTGTGTATCAATGTTACATCAGCTGTACAAAGTTATGTACCGTGTTTGTGTATCAATGTTACATCAGCTGTACAAAGTTATGTACCGTGTTTGTGTATCAATGTTACATCAACTGTACAAAGTTATGTACCGTGTTTGTGTATCAATGTTACATCAGCTGTACAAAGTTATGTACCGTGTTTGTGTATCAATGTTACATCAACTGTACAAAGTTATGTACCGTGTTTGTGTATCAATGTTACATCAACTGTACAAAGTTATGTACCGTGTTTGTGTATCAATGTTACATCAGCTGTACAAAGTTATGTACCGTGTTTGTGTATCAATGTTACATCAACTGTACAAAGTTATGTACCGTGTTTTCCGCCTTATAAGACGCTATATAAGTGATACGACGCACACCGTATTAGCAAGGTTTTTCTGCGTATATAATGACCGTAACACCCTCCGTGTTAAGAATCAGGGTGAATTTTGGGGACACTTTCGGAAGAAACTGAATCTTATGAGCAGAAAATACGATAACTTAATTTCCCACTCATTTCATCTCTCGTAGTCAATTTGTTTTCTGTTATTTTAAATTTCCTCCATGGTAAGTGAATTACTAGATTTTACGTCTGAAAATACGGAAATGTTATTTCTTATATTTTAATCTATAGGCCTAGTGTTTCTGAAAGCGGACGGGATGATAAGCAGATGGCAAGGGGATTGCGTTTTTGACCACCCTGAACCTATGTTGACGAGAGCCTATACTTGTGAACACCAGACAGAAACGTCTTTCTTGCTGGTTTCGAACGATATTGATGGTGACTCAACATTAGATTGGAAGTGCATTGCGCCTTGGTAAAAGTGAAAGTGAAATGGATCCACCTTTTTGTATTTAACCAGATTGACGTTCGGTATTAAACCCTAAGCGCTGTTGTTTTAGTGCTTTAGTGCTTCCATCCCGCCTTTCGACAATTTTCTGAATTGATTTACAATAAATATATGACGTGCTTAACATTTCAGCTGTAAATGAATTCTGTGCAATTAATTACAAAACTGTATCAAGTTGCAATAAAATACAAGATTTAATGGATAAAGTTTAAATTAGAAAATAAGTTAACCTGTATTCAAGCTTCAGAGTCTCAGCTGCAAGCAAGTTTCCATAAATGCAATATTGAACAGCGAACAGAGACCCTTTGGATAGAATTACTGAAGCGCTATATAATGCATCAGATCAACACAAAGTTGCATCGTACTTTTTTATTTGTTGCTTAAGTACTGACATCTCTTGAGATGAGCTTTGCATTTCATTAGAATGGTAATCACACTAAAATAATAGGATTTCTACAAAATTTAATGTCTGGAAATCTTTACTTTTTACCTTGTGGAATGAAAATTCACTTTACGCCAAAATAAGTCTGACTACATGCTGAAGTTCTGAAATTTAGTGCGGTTGATTTATGTGAGGTGCGAATACGATTTCGAATTTGTAACTTATCAGCTCCAGTGGACTAAATTCCTGACACCATAATGACAGTACACGCATGTCTGTCTCACACCATAATGACAGTACACGCATGTCTGTCTCACAAGACAATACGTTCCTCTGAGCGGAACACGACGGAGAAAGCTAGTTTTGAACAGAGGTACCGATGTTGCATGGGATTGCTTTCGAAATTGCTTGACCTTTCTTGTCGGTTCCTGCGTCACTTAAGTTTATGTGTTCGAATTCGTGCTCAAAATCCTGCATGACATTTCTCATCTTGTTTAGATTTTCCAATTTACAATGAATGTTCGAGCGAAATCTCATTCTACGTTTTTACACTGCAGCTTTGAGGCTTTCTCATTGTTATGATACTAAGCAACGTGGTGATTAAACTCTGTTCCACAGCATGAATCTTTATCGGCTCGTTGAATTTGATACAAGTAATTTTTTTAATCTGTTAATGGGTGTTCAATCGAATTATGTTGCATTGTCCTTACACGTGCAGTAATTCGTGTCACCTTTTTATTTTAACCGTATGTATTAAATCTTATCAAATAGTTTCACGAGGAAAGTCACACACAATTACTTGCCTTAGCATGTTTGCTTATAGAGCAAGAGGCTACGAATATACAGAATCAGAACACCTAAATTTATGAACAACTAACGTATGTGTGTATTTCATTTTTCGAACTTCTCAATATTTCCCATCGGAGTAAGTATGAATTTATGTGTAGTCATGTTTGTGACAAATTACTATGCCAACTGTTAGTTTGTTATGCATCACGATCCAAAATAACGCTAATACAATTTTACCCGGCCTCTGTATTTTCCGCCGTATTTTACAAAAGGACGACCTGGTAATGTTGTTTAAGTTATGCAACTTTTAATCCCACCACAGCAGTTTGCTCTGTAGTCAAGTTGGTGATGTTGGTGACATTTAATTACTAAGCGTGACGGTTGGGTAGTATCTAACAATATGACATTCATACAGCATTAATGGAAATGGGTAATTCATTAAAATTCGCTCTTATGTGGAAGAAGCACACAGAAATGATGCCACAATGAAACTCAGTTTCTGCTAGGGAAAAGGAAATAGACTAAAAATTTTAGGATTTGTTGATTTGTTTTTTTTTTACAGGAAGGTTCACGTGTACTAAGTCCTGAGGATCAGTCTAAATGGCTCAAGGAAAAAGAGGAAGAATGTTTAAGTGGCGCATCCAGCAATTCGTCGTTGCTTACAGGTGAGCAACAAGCCTGTGTGTATTTACCTGCTGCAAAACCTGCGCTCCGTTACTGTTACACGAAGCCGGCCAGAAAATAAGTTGCAGTGCGCATGGTTTGTGTACTTAGTTGTCAGCTCTAATACGAACATCTTTGTACAGCTGCTCCTTCACGTAGGGCAAGCTGTTCTCTCCCCTGTTGATATCAGTCCATGTCCTGTGCTTTCAGCCATCGTGTCACAACTGTTTGCACAATGCAATCGTCTTTAAGATATTAGGCGCCAAGATCTGGCTTCATCGCTAGGTGCAGATGTTAATCGTTCGGCGACGATTCCCCTGATATAGTCACAATCAGTGTAATTTCTTTAGTTACGAAATTATATCATGTAAACTTATTTTCTGACGGCTCCTCGATCATTGTTTTTACGATTGGTGTCTATTACTACAACCTAACACTAGTCATAATTGCTGTTTCTGTACCTCTCCTACCATGGGTTGCTTCAGAAGAAAACCACGCAGATCCTCATTACGTCCATGATTACCGTACTTAGGCCCGTTGTCATCATAGAACACAGGCCTGCCTAGTGCAGCCTGTGCCTTGTTGCTAGACAGAGCATGACTAACCCTCAGGTGTCATGTCCGCTCTAACCAACACTTGTGTCTTAACAAAATTAGCTTAAGCTCTGACCATTGCTGACAGACTTCAAACGTCTTGCCGTGCAGGTAGGAGTACTTCTTGTGAATCCGGTCGTCCAGTTCAAAAATGTTGTCTAAATAAGGTTACAAAGTTTGCTCTTTTGGACCTCTCCAAGTGGAATGTAGTAACCTAGCAACTAACTATTATATTTATTACTAAAATACAAAATCTTAAATACGTACGTATAAAAGGATACCGTAAACCAGCAGTTTCTGAACCAACAAATGTCGAAATGTGGCCTTCTTGTGCGAGGTCCATAGCCCCTTCCAAAGTGAGTTCTCCGCCGAGTGCGATCTAGTACTTCCTGGTGCAAGTTCCAATATCTTCTGTTTCCCTACATCACAAACAGCCTGATCCCCATACAAACAATCACGGTAATCACATCACTAGTAGTTGCTTATGTCTTCCTCCTAATGTTGCCGCAAATCACTTGTGTTTCATAACAGCAATATAATGTGACAAGTGGGTTTTAAAGACTAATTTCCGTTTCCTGAAATCTGTGATTTACACAATTTCACCTATGGTATAAATATCTGGGCTATGGCCTGCTAATTCTTATGATAGCCTAATGATCTGATGTCTGTTCGTAACATTCTGTTTTCCCTATCGCATACACTGTCGCTGAGACTGAATGCAGGCCGATAAACCAAGAAAGTGAGGAGGAGATCAGTCCGCTCTATAGAGGGCAGAACTTCACTGCTTCAGCATTTCTTTAGATTGCACTTACAATGGCCGGTCTACATATAGCTGTAATTCGCAAAATTGTAACACATCATTACTGTATTTTCAAATAATACATAACAGTCCTTTAATTCCGTTCAGTTTGCTTTACAAGTTACTGTCGCTGGTAGCAGGTCTGTTCAGAAACGTAGCTCACATCTTCGATACAACGAGGAAACACAATAATGGAGAACTGATGGTCCGTTACGTTCCGTTTGTAAGCAAGTCAGTTTCTTGTTGTCATTGCTGCTTACCTTTTCGTCATATAAAGCATGTTCATTACAATCTGTAGCCATGCACTGAAATATTTCGTCTTATAATACGAGTCCATGAATCAGTACGGTTAAACATTTATTTACCCCCACAAGTAGGCACTGAAGTAATGTGTAGATTTCACTGCACAGATTTTCACGAAACTCGTCACTACTCAATGGCATTATAAGTCGTTGAGTAATTACGAGTTTCGTGAAAACCTATGTAGTCCTATAATACTGAATTACACCTAAATCGGTCAAGAAATACGGAAATTGCGGTTATAAATGAATTTACTCCCTTTGTAAGTTATGGCTCCACTGGACAGATTTTCACGAAACTCAAAATTCTCCAATTTCATTGTATCTAATTTCACTCAACTTCGTAAAGACGTATGGAAAATGCTGGTCGATGTCCATTTAGACCCTCGACTAAAGTGTGGCTATATCTGAGCCGATCTCCACGAAACTCGGTAATTACTGAACGAAATTGAGTGAAGATTTTATTCACCGAATTTCACCGAACTCGATAAATAACTACGGAAAATAGAGTAGTAAATCTTTTACGCATGTAAGAAAAGTGTTTTTATCATTGAGCCTTTTTCTGCAAAACTGATGCTCTCTCAACAATGTCGTGTAAAAGTCCAGATGCCGACATTCATGAGAATTTGACAGACGATTTGGTCGCTGACACTATGTCACAGACGGATGGACGGGGTATGTACCTAAGGAGCTTTTCTTTTTATTTCGTAAAGAACGCCTGAAATATATTGTGATAACATTATGAATGGCTTTCATTATTAGAGCTATTTTGATATCTTTGACTAGGTTACATGCTCTTGCAAACCAAGCGAAAAAGTCTATTCCATATTCGGAGGTTAGGATGGTGGAGGTATGAGAACAGTAGCAACGTGTACTGTACCGTCACATTGAGGTATGAGAACAGCAGCAACGTGTACTGTGCCGTCACATTGAGGTATGAGAACAGCAGCAACGTGTACTGTGCCGTCACATTGAGGTATGAGAACAGCAGCAACGTGTACTGTACCGTCACATTGAGGTATGAGAACAGCAGCAACGTGTACTGTGCCGTCACATTGAGGTATGAGAACAGCAGCAACGTGTACTGTGCCGTCACATTGAGGTATGAGAACAGCAGCAACGTGTACTGTACCGTCACATTGAGGTATGAGAACAGCAGCAACGTGTACTGTGCCGTCACATTGAGGTATGAGAACAGCAGCAACGTGTACTGTACCGTCACATTGAGGTATGAGAACAGCAGCAACGTGTACTGTACCGTCACATTGAGGTATGAGAACAGCAGCAACGTGTACTGTGCCGTCACATTGAGGTATGAGAACAGCATCAACGTGTACTGTGCCGTCACATTGAGGTATGAGAACAGCAGCAACGTGTACTGTGCCGTCACATTGAGGTATGAGAACAGCAGCAACGTGTACTGTACCGTCACATTGAGGTATGAGAACAGCAGCAACGTGTACTGTGCCGTCACCTTGAGGTATGAGAACAGCAGCAACGTGTACTGTACCGTCACATTGAGGTATGAGAACAGCAGCAACGTGTACTGTACCGTCACATTGAGGTATGAGAACAGCAGCAACGTGTACTGTACCGTCACATTGAGGTATGAGAACAGCAGCAACGTGTACTGTACCGTCACATTGAGGTATGAGAACAGCAGCGTGTACTGTACCGTCACATTGAGGTATGAGAACAGCAGCAACGTGTACTGTACCGTCACATTGTGGTATGAGAACAGCAGCAACGTGTACTGTACCGTCACATTGAGGTATGAGAACAGCAGCAACGTGTACTGTACCGTCACATTGAGTATGAGAACAGCAGCAACATGTACTGTACCGTCACATTGAGGTATGAGAACAGCAGCAACGTGTACTGTACCGTCACATTGAGGTATGAGAACAGCAGCAACGTGTACTGTGCCGTCACATTTCTGCACATTACCGGAACTTCAAAGGAAATTCAATCACATTGATTCACTGCTGTACATATTTCACTACCAGCCAATAACCATAGTCGGAAGGCTGTTACCGAGAAAACTGCGATGTAGGAACAAGATTACAAGGCGTTCTTTACTTTTAAAATGTCATACGGTTTCACGGCGCATGCGTAACTGTGATTTCATTTACGTCCATAGGAAAAGTACGGCCTGTTTTCACGAAACTCACTATGACTCAACATCAGTGTGTGAGTCCTACTCGTTCTGTTCGATGTACATATGTGCACTGTCACAATAACCTTGCGCTTTGGGCAGTTTGCTGTTTTACTTACAGAGCAACTCCATGCACCAAAGTACTTCTTGAGTAGATGGTAGTCGCCAGGTACTGAAAAAATAATTCCTGCCTTCTATCGTAGCTGAAGATTATTTCACAAGATTCCACTTTCCTGGGGCACGCAAACCCCATCTACACCCTCAACTCTATTTTCGTACGCAATATTTCCATTCTTACATCGAGGAATTTTTAGTACATCTTAACTTTCAAGCTGGGATAGCACCACCCATTTTCGGCTTCATATTTATGATTAGTGATACTTAGTGTTGCAAAGTCAATTACATTTTCACCCATGCATCTTCTTCATGTTATGTTTCTTTTTCCTAAAGTGCACCCAGCAGTAACATAACATCACAGGCTCCTTTGTCTACATTTACACGGTCGCTAGTGTGTGAGCTATTAACCGTCGATGATTTTGATAGCAGTTTTCATTACGTTGTGTCGAGGTCTCTCATGTCCCCAATGCTCTGTCTGCCTGTCTTACGTTGTGTCGAGGTCTCTCATGTCCCCCAATGCTCTGTCTGCCTGTCTTACGTTGTGTCGAGGTCTCTCATGTCCCCCAATGCTCTGTCTGCCTGTCTTACGTTGTGTCGAGGTCTCTCATGTCCCCCAATGCTCTGTCTGCCTGTCTTACGTTGTGTCGAGGTCTCTCATGTCCCCCAATGCTCTGTCTGCCTGTCTTACGTGTGTCGAGCCATTCATGTCAATGTCAGACTACCTGTCTTACGTTGTTCGTCTTCATGTCCCCCTAATGCTGTTCCTTCTTATTAGATGGAAGTCTAACAGTCCCAATGTCTGTTGCTGTTTATTGCACTTTATTAAAAAAGGTAAGTGATCGATTTGTGCTTATATGCTGTTCCGTCAATATTAAATAAGAAATACAGTAAATTAACAACGTAACTAAATATATTATCGTAAACAAAACAGTTGAACTTAAACTATAC
This sequence comes from Reticulitermes speratus, assembly GCA_021186555.1. Classification (NCBI taxonomy): domain Eukaryota; kingdom Metazoa; phylum Arthropoda; class Insecta; order Blattodea; family Rhinotermitidae; genus Reticulitermes; species Reticulitermes speratus. Next base: position 13,139,467 of record JAJKFL010000010.1, read on the forward strand.
TAAAAAATATTAAATTTAATAACCACTACAAAAGTTAAAAACAATAATTATCGTTCCGTAGTTTACACAGATGGACAGCCCCACTGTCAGTGCCATGTCACTTACCTTCACTGTCAGCACACTCTTTCACACATCACTCCCGGACATGCCGTCCATTAACTTGGTTCCGAATGTGAGTACCTGTGGGCGGGGGGGGGGGGGGGGGGCTGGTGGAGGGTGGGGTGGCTAGGGATCTGCCGCCTCTACACTTTTGAAAAAAATCAAAACTAACGAAGTAAGTATGGGTTGTCAGTATTAATGCTAAAAATTAAAACTATTTTCAAAGGCATGCACTTCCCAAATGCAGAATCGTTAAGAATCCTTAAAGTCGTTCAGATATAATCAAACTTTAATTACTATTGTATATGTCCTGCATGATCATGTATTTATTTCCAACTACTGCACCATAAATTTATTTTTACACTCTACATGTTTCGGCTGATCATTTCAGCCATCATCAGGGAGTCAACATGCATAGACATTTCCAGCGTATATATATATTAAAATATATATATATATATGCTGCAAATGTCTATGCATGTAGGAGTGTAAAATAAACGTATTGTGCAGCAGTTGGAAATGAAAACCTTACATATATAAAACAGCTGCACACAACATACACAATATTAACGCTTTAACCTTTAACCTGTGTTTGTAAGAGACATTGAGGCCCCTCCATGCCCCGCCTCTCTTCTCCCCGGGCAGTAATCCTGGTGACGCCCATGCTGCAAAAGCAACCCATCAAAGATGCCACCTGTACTTCCTTCGTACCTTCTAATACTGTCGATGGCTAGCAGTACGCAGTGAGGCAGGAAATGTACGTGCGTATTTGTGTGAGCCTTTAACGCGACTGCTTCGCTGATTTTGCGTAGAACAAATTTAATGAGTGTCCTGCTTTCGTGTTTGAATATGGGGGTCACGGAACCCCAGTGTAGTCTCCAGTAACCGAATGATTTACGGAAGTTTGAACTAAGTCTCCGTGAAAGGCTCACGTGCTCGGCCAAACCATTAACCTACACTTACTTCAGCGACATGTAAATGTGCGCGACATTTAACGCACTGCAGACTGCGGTCTGCTAAATCTGGTGCGTCAGCAAGTTGTTGCGTATCGTGTCTCCTGGTAACAATTGAAATTTCAAGCTACAGGCTCTCACACTTCTCTAAAATAACATATCTCATCAAAATGGGGAGCCGAGTTAGTTCAGTTAGTTTAGTGACTAGGCTACAGGCTGGATAGTCTGAGGTTCAAATACCGGCAGGTGTAAGAGATTTTTCTCTTCTCCAAAACGTCCAGGCCCGCTCAGCCCCCCCCCCCCCATTCAATCGGTACCGGGGGCTCTTTCCCAGAAGATAAAGCCGCCGGGGCGTGAGCGCGACCACTCGCCTCCATCTAGTGGTGCCGAATTAAAAACAAATGGAGCTACATCTCTACCCCCCACCCCACCCCCTCTCTGTGCCTTTATGGCGTGTGAAGGACCAACTTTATTCTTTTCCTTACAAAAATTATTTCGTGACAAATTACTTGTTAATTAACAATAACTAATGAAGATTAAAGTAATCTGTGATGTTACGCTTTGTCGACTGGTCAACAATCACCGACGTTTCGAAGGATCATTGTGCCTTCTTCTTCAACGTCAAGCAGTCCAAGGACTTCTTGATCAGTCAACACGACATAACATCCCAGTACACTTGAGTCTCCAGCACCACCGCTTTGAGAACCTCAATTCTCGGAACATAAAATATTGTCTTGCTGTGACGTAATTATAACAAACAAACAAACAAACTATAGTCATGTCTCACGTATGCAGTGTAGTGTTGCTACTGCAGATGGCTGAACTGTGCCAGATATCTGCATACTTGGTGACCTGTCAGCATCATATAACTGTGCCAGATATCTGCATACTCGATGACCTGTCAGCATCATATAACTGTGCCAGATATCTGCATACTCGATGACCTGTCAGCATCATATAACTGTGCCAGATATCTGCATACTCGGTGACCTGTCAGCATCATATAACTGTGCCAGATATCTGCATACTCGGTGACCTGTCAGCATCATATAACTGTGCCAGATATCTGCATACTCGGTGACCTGTCAGCATCATATAACTGTGCCAGATATCTGCACACTCGATGACCTGTCAGCATCATATAACTGTGCCAGATATCTGCATACTCGGTGACCTGTCAGCATCATATAACTGTGCCAGATATCTGCACACTCGATGACCTGTCAGCATCATATAACTGTGCCAGATATCTGCATACTCGGTGACCTGTCAACATCATATAACTGTGCCAGATATCTGCATACTCGGTGACCTGTCAGCATCATATAACTGTGCCAGATATCTGCACACTCGGTGACCTGTCAGCATCATATAACTGTGCCAGATATCTGCATACTCGGTGACCTGTCAGCATCATATAACTGTGCCAGATATCTGCATACTCGGTGACCTGTCAGCATCATATAACTGTGCCAGATATCTGCATACTCGGTGACCTGTCAGCATCATATAACTGTGCCAGATATCTGCACACTCGGTGACCTGTCAGCATCACATAACTGTGCCAGATATCTGCACACTCGATGACCTGTCAGCATCATATAACTGTGCCAGATATCTGCATACTCGGTGACCTGTCAGCATCATATAACTGTGCCAGATATCTGCATACTCGGTGACCTGTCAGCATCATATAACTGTGCCAGATATCTGCATACTCGGTGACCTGTCAGCATCATATAACTGTGCCAGATATCTGCATACTCGGTGACCTGTCAGCATCATATAACTGTGCCAGATATCTGCACACTCGGTGACCTGTCAGCATCACATAACTGTGCCAGATATCTGCACACTCGATGACCTGTCAGCATCATATAACTGTGCCAGATATCTGCATACTCGGTGACCTGTCAGCATCATATAACTGTGCCAGATATCTGCACACTCGTGACCTGTCAGCATCACATAACTGTGCCAGATATCTGCACACTCGATGACCTGTCAGCATCACATAACTGTGCCAGATATCTGCACACTCGATGACCTGTCAGCATCATATAACTGTGCCAGATATCTGCATACTCGGTGACCTGTCAGCATCATATAACTGTGCCAGATATCTGCATACTCGGTGACCTGTCAGCATCATATAACTGTGCCAGATATCTGCATACTCGGTGACCTGTCAGCATCATATAACTGTGCCAGATATCTGCACACTCGGTGACCTGTCAGCATCACATAACTGTGCCAGATATCTGCACACTCGATGACCTGTCAGCATCATATAACTGTGCCAGATATCTGCACACTCGGTGACCTGTCAGCATCATATAACTGTGCCAGATATCTGCATACTCGATGACCTGTCAGCATCATATAACTGTGCCAGATATCTGCACACTCGGTGACCTGTCAGCATCATATAACTGTGCCAGATATCTGCATACTCGATGACCTGTCAGCATCATATAACTGTGCCAGATATCTGCACACTCGATGACCTGTCAGCATCACATAACTGTGCCAGATATCTGCATACTCGATGACCTGTCAGCATCATATAACTGTGCCAGATATCTGCACACTCGATGACCTGTCAGCATCATATAACTGTGCCAGATATCTGCACACTCGGTGACCTGTCAGCATCATATAACTGTGCCAGATATCTGCATACTCGATGACCTGTCAGCATCATATAACTGTGCCAGATATCTGCACACTCGGTGACCTGTCAGCATCATATAACTGTGCCAGATATCTGCACACTCGATGACCTGTCAGCATCATATAACTGTGCCAGATATCTGCACACTCGATGACCTGTCAGCATCATATAGCTGTGCCAGATATCTGCACACTCGATGACCTGTCAGCATCATATAGCTGTGCCAGATATCTGCACACTCGGTGACCTGTCAGCATCATATAACTGTGCCAGATATCTGCACACTCGATGACCTGTCAGCATCATATAACTGTGCCAGATTTCTGCACACTCGATGACCTGTCAGCATCATATAGCTGTGCCAGATATCTGCACACTCGATGACCTGTCAGCATCATATAGCTGTGCCAGATATCTGCACACTCGGTGACCTGTCAGCATCATATAACTGTGCCAGATATCTGCACACTCGGTGACCTGTCGCATCATATAGCTGTGCCAGATATCTGCACACTCGGTGACCTGTCAGCATCATATAGCTGTGCCAGATTATCTGCACACTCGATGACCTGTCAGCATCATATAGCTGTGCCAGATATCTGCACACTCGATGACCTGTCAGCATCATATAGCTGTGCCAGATATCTGCACACTCGGTGACCTGTCAGCATCATATAGCTGTGCCAGATATCTGCATACTCGATGACCTGTCAGCATCATATAGCTGTGCCAGATATCTGCACACTCGATGACCTGTCAGCATCATATAGCTGTGTGCCAGATATCTGCACACTCGATGACCTGTCAGCATCATATAACTGTGCCAGATATCTGCACACTCGATGACCTGTCAGCATCATATAACTGTGCCAGATATCTGCATACTCGATGACCTGTCAGCATCATATAACTGTGCCAGATATCTGCACACTCGATGACCTGTCAGCATCATATAACTGTGCCAGATATCTGCATACTCGGTGACCTGTCAGCATCATATAACTGTGCCAGATATCTGCACACTCGGTGACCTGTCAGCATCATATAACTGTGCCAGATATCTGCACACTCGGTGACCTGTCAGCATCATATAACTGTGCCAGATATCTGCACACTCGGTGACCTGTCAGCATCATATAACTGTGCCAGATATCTGCACACTCGGTGACCTGTCAGCATCATATAGCTGTGCCAGATATCTGCATACTCGATGACCTGTCAGCATCATATAACTGTGCCAGATATCTGCACACTCGGTGACCTGTCAGCATCATATAACTGTGCCAGATATCTGCACACTCGGTGACCTGTCAGCATCATATAACTGTGCCAGATATCTGCACACTCGATGACCTGTCAGCATCATATAACTGTGCCAGATATCTGCACACTCGATGACCTGTCAGCATCATATAACTGTGCCAGATATCTGCACACTCGGTGACCTGTCAGCATCATATAACTGTGCCAGATATCTGCACACTCGGTGACCTGTCAGCATCATATAACTGTGCCAGATATCTGCATACTCGGTGACCTGTCAGCATCATATAACTGTGCCAGATATCTGCACACTCGGTGACCTGTCAGCATCATATAACTGTGCCAGATATCTGCACACTCGGTGACCTGTCAGCATCATATAGCTGTGCCAGATATCTGCATACTCGATGACCTGTCAGCATCATATAACTGTGCCAGATATCTGCACACTCGGTGACCTGTCAGCATCATATAACTGTGCCAGATATCTGCACACTCGGTGACCTGTCAGCATCATATAACTGTGCCAGATATCTGCACACTCGATGACCTGTCAGCATCATATAACTGTGCCAGATATCTGCACACTCGATGACCTGTCAGCATCATATAACTGTGCCAGATATCTGCACACTCGGTGACCTGTCAGCATCATATAACTGTGCCAGATATCTGCACACTCGGTGACCTGTCAGCATCATATAACTGTGCCAGATATCTGCATACTCGGTGACCTGTCAGCATCATATAACTGTGCCAGATATCTGCATACTCGGTGACCTGTCAGCATCATATAACTGTGCCAGATATCTGCACACTCGGTGACCTGTCAGCATCATATAACTGTGCCAGATATCTGCATACTCGATGACCTGTCAGCATCATATAACTGTGCCAGATATCTACATACTCGGTGACCTGTCAGCATCATATAACTGTGCCAGATATCTGCATACTCGGTGACCTGTCAGCATCATATAACTGTGCCAGATATCTGCATACTCGGTGACCTGTCAGCATCATATAACTGTGCCAGATATCTGCACACTCGGTGACCTGTCAGCATCATATAACTGTGCCAGATATCTGCATACTCGATGACCTGTCAGCATCATATAACTGTGCCAGATATCTACATACTCGGTGACCTGTCAGCATCATATAACTGTGCCAGATATCTGCATACTCGGTGACCTGTCAGCATCATATAACTGTGCCAGATATCTGCATACTCGGTGACCTGTCAGCATCATATAACTGTGCCAGATATCTGCATACTCGATGACCTGTCAGCATCATATAACTGTGCCAGATATCTGCACACTCGATGACCTGTCAGTATCATATAACTGTGCCAGATATCTGCACACTCGATGACCTGTCAGCATCATATAACTGTGCCAGATATCTGCACACTCGATGACCTGTCAGCATCATATAACTGTGCCAGATATCTGCACACTCGATGACCTGTCAGCATCATATAACTGTGCCAGATATCTGCACACTCGATGACCTGTCAGCATCATATAACTGTGCCAGATATCTGCACACTCGATGACCTGTCAGCATCATATAACTGTGCCAGATATCTGCATACTCGGTGACCTGTCAGCATCATATAACTGTGCCAGATATCTGCACACTCGGTGACCTGTCAGCATCATATAACTGTGCCAGATATCTGCACACTCGATGACCTGTCAGCATCATATAACTGTGCCAGATATCTGCACACTCGATGACCTGTCAGCATCATATAACTGTGCCAGATATCTGCATACTCGGTGACCTGTCAGCATCATATAACTGTGCCAGATATCTGCACACTCGGTGACCTGTCAGCATCATATAACTGTGCCAGATATCTGCACACTCGGTGACCTGTCAGCATCATATAACTGTGCCAGATATCTGCACACTCGGTGACCTGTCAGCATCATATAACTGTGCCAGATATCTGCACACTCGATGACCTGTCAGCATCATATAACTGTGCCAGATATCTGCACACTCGATGACCTGTCAGCATCATATAACTGTGCCAGATATCTGCACACTCGGTGACCTGTCAGCATCATATAACTGTGCCAGATATCTGCATACTCGGTGACCTGTCAGCATCATATAACTGTGCCAGATATCTGCATACTCGGTGACCTGTCAGCATCATATAACTGTGCCAGATATCTGCATACTCGGTGACCTGTCAGCATCATATAACTGTGCCAGATATCTGCACACTCGGTGACCTGTCAGCATCATATAACTGTGCCAGATATCTGCACACTCGATGACCTGTCAGCATCATATAACTGTGCCAGATATCTGCATACTCGGTGACCTGTCAGCATCATATAACTGTGCCAGATATCTGCACACTCGGTGACCTGTCAGCATCATATATCTGTGCCAGATATCTGCACACTCGGTGACCTGTCAGCATCATATAACTGTGCCAGATATCTGCATACTCGATGACCAGTCAGCATCATATAACTGTGCCAGATATCTGCACACTCGGTGACCTGTCAGCATCATATAACTGTGCCAGATATCTGCATACTCGATGACCTGTCAGCATCATATAACTGTGCCAGATATCTGCATACTCGATGACCAGTCAGCATCATATAACTGTGCCAGATATCTGCACACTCGGTGACCTGTCAGCATCACATAACTGTGCCAGATATCTGCATACTCGGTGACCTGTCAGCATCACATAACTGTGCCAGATATCTGCATACTCGATGACCTGTCAGCATCATATAACTGTGCCAGATATCTGCATACTCGGTGACCTGTCAGCATCATATTTTCATATTCATTAAGTGAAAAATATGCAACACTGGTGATGTAGTATTTGACCTGAATTGACCCCGTCACCTGACGTACGCTAAGATGTGCCTTATACTCGTATATTCTCTGACTGCAGGTTTCAGCTTGCTGTGCCCACAAGTATGGGACAGAATCATGTGCTGGCCCACCACCCCAGCTGGGAAGACCCACGAGCAGCCCTGTGCGCATTACTTCGCCGGCTTCGACCCCCAGGTATTACCTTCACAATTAAATAAGAAACAATAGAATAATAGCAGACATCTCAGTATAATGACTTTATACGACCGCATTCCAGTATCCTCACTAATCGTATAGAGGGTATTAAGTTTGTCTGACGCCGATTCACCTAACTGCCTCTTTCGAGGAACCTGTCAACCACGTTAGACAAAGATTTACTGTCATCATTCTCCAGTCTGTCTTACGACAGGTCCGTAGCCTCTTCCAAAGCGAGTTCTCCACACGGTGCGATCTAGTGCTTCTCCTTCAATTTCCAATATCATCTCTTTTCCTTAAGGTCATCCAGTAGCTTCGTACGTCTTCTTCCTCCTCACCCCGTCACTTATATACTCCCCTTTCTCGTTCCTTCAATCGCGTGTTTTAGAAGGCAGTTCCTGCGCAGTGTGTGACCAATCCAGTTAGCCTTCCTTCCCTTTATTGTATGTACGATATTCATCTCCTCCTTTACTCTATGTAACACTTCTTCATTTCCCACACGATCGTTCCAACTGATCTCCTCCATCCTTCTCCAGCACATTTCAAAACTTTCCAGGTATTTCTGATCTACTTTCCGAAGTGTCCAATTTCCGGCAGCGTACAAAGCTATGCTCCAGTTTCTTCCTTGTATAGGGTCTATATATATAACGTGAGACGGTTGAAGACTATGTGTATCTCTTATAGTATATATGTGTGTGTGCGTTATTTTATCTGGTCAGGGTCCGTACGTCAAGCCTCGGACTGACCTTCAAGAAGATGCGACGATAAACTGTTTTTTGGCTATTAGCCAGTTTATGTAATGACATATAAATTAGATCAACATTACACTATTCAGAATTTGGAATGCGCGGAGGGGTTTAGCAGTTAAGAACTGTAATTGCTGTCCGAACTTAAGTCTTGTATGTCATTAGGATGAGTGCATGTCTAACACACCTCAGTGCATGTCTAACACACCTCAGTGCATGTCTAACACACCTCAGTGCAGGTCTAACACACCTCAGTGCATGTCTAACACACCTCAATGCAGGTCTAACACACCTCAGTGCATGTCTAACACACCTCAGTGCAGGTCTAACACACCTCAGTGCATGTCTAACGCACCTCAGTGCAGGTCTAACACACCTTAGTGCATGTCTAACACACCTCAGTGCAGGTCTAACACACCTCAGTGCATGTCTAACACACCTCAGTGCAGGTCTAACACACCTCAGTGCAGGTCTAACACACCTCAGTGCATGTCTAACACACCTCAGTGCAGGTCTAACACACCTCAGTGCAGGTCTAACACACCTCAGTGCAGGTCTAACACACCTCTGTGCATGTCTAACACACCTCAGTGCAGGTCTAACACACCTCAGTGCAGGTGTAACACACCTCAGTGCAGGTCTAACACACCTCATTTCCATTAAAGGCTTGTAATAGTGACAGGTAGTTGTATGCAGGTGTTTCTTTTGAGATCTGCGCTCTTTTGGGATATTACGCAGCGTCGAGTGGTAATCCTTTACCGACGTTTCGGGACAACGTATTCATCCCATCTTCAAGGGTCAAGAAGTCAGCAGACTATCTGTTTTCTTGACAAAGGAAGGGTCATTCCAGAATTCGTGGCACTGTAATGTTTTGGCTTCACAAGACATAAGAAACAAACGCTCACATCCTAACAGCATTCGTCTTAGGAAATGTTAAGTTTTCCATGATTGCAGTTGGTTTATCCAAATGGTGCAAACAGTTGCTGTAATTTTGTTAATTCAGAAATAAACGCACGCTGTGTGATCGCATAAATTTATAATTATGACTATCAGAGTGACTTCGTATATCCCCGCATATTCCGTGGCTGGGATTTGTGCTAACCGATGAGCAAACAGCAGTACTGTAGCCGTGAGTCGGGCAGATTAAGGCGGACGTTGCATGATATTGTTCTGACACATATTTATGAGCTGGCTACTCCGTGTTCGATGCTGCTCCATCGTAAGTGAGCATATGCCTTTCAATTCATTGTTTTAGCGGAGGAAGGAGGAAAGTAGGAACATTTATGCAAGAGATAAAGAAAGGGTATGAAGAATGAAGATACGTAATAAGTTATTCCTCTCTGACTTTCAAAGGTACTTTCCATTATTGTTGGTTAAATGAATCAGCAATGGTCAGAAACCCTTAAGGCATCCTCAGCAAGAATAGAGGTGGATATTATTCTTGTTCGGGGACCAGCTGTATCTGTTCAAAATTGTTCTTCGTCAAGAGGATCTCAAAAGAAAAGTCAACAGTGACGAAGAAACCTTTTCATTTTGTAAGTTAATCGCATTGACTGTCTATATTATGCACCCAAACTATACAAATTATTTAGGGTTGCTAGTTTTGTGAATTTTCCCATGTCTCGTCTTCGAAAAGTACGCGAAGTTTCGGGAGCACATTATGCCTATACTTTATAACGTGTTTATTGATACAGGCCAAACGACAGTATGAGATGAAAGTGTGAGATGATATTATGCATGGCCTTGTTTATTCACAACTGTCAATGATGGTGTCACAAAATACACAACCTGCGTATAGCCTATACGTAAATTAATATGTTACTGTGGGTATTTATTTGCAAAGGCACAATAGTTAGTTTATTTTATTTTTTTGGCCCAAGACCTGAATGTAACCAGCACATACAAACCCATTCGAACGAATTTAGTCAGGTGTATAACAACACCTGTAATTGTATGCAGAAAATTGAGTTAAACAGACAACTATTTAATATCGCGGCACATTATTGCTTCCAAACATTTCTCGGAAGTTATTGTTCATGGCAATGTCACAGTTTTTATTTTGCTGCCATTTATTCAGTTTATTCTATTTTAAGTAGGAGGCATGTCTTACGTTTATATTGTACGCATACGGGGTATTGTTTTGTGCCATTTCAAAATTAAATCACAGGTTAGGAGAATAAAAATCCAACCCTCGTATATTTAATTATGTGTTATGAGATACGTTGCTCTTATGTAAGCATATCTGACGTAGCGTATTGCTTGTCCTACTTGACCGATAAGTGCCGGCCCGACACTCTAGCCAGTTTTTATTAGACTTTCTAAAGACTGTTATCACTGTGATCGTTTGTCTAGCTCCAGTCATCGACTGTTAAACCTCCCCAACAAGCGGCCTACGACGCAACGCTGGCGGAGCGTTGGGATGGCGCATATCGATCAAGCAGGAAAACATATAGTTCGAGTGCACACATGTAAAAGGCCTGTGCAACCATCTTGCTGATATTTAGACAACAAATTGCGTTTAGAATCGGTGAAAACTGTAGACAGCCGGGGAACTGAGTAATTAAAACCAAAAAATACACATTATTGTCGAAGAAATCATAACTGTCCATACGTTGCCTCTTACATGTATCAAAACGAAGACCTACACGTGCACTACACGATACACGATGCACGATACACGATACACGATACACGATCAGTACCAGACTACAAGTGAATCGGGCAATTTGTTATAAGGGACGCCATGACATGTTTGAACACAAGTTTTACCTTAAGACAAAATGCGTGATTTTAAGTGTGAAACTATAGGAGCTCATATTAAGTACTGCCCCCCTGTAGTCTGTATCTATACACGCAAGGTTTTACAAACATACTTGTGTTTACTATTTATTTAATGCCAACAAATTACACTTGTTAGGTAATGCACCTTCTTATGTTACATTATACTTCCTCCGACACTTTTCAGCTGTGATTGAGTTACCTCAGGGAGATACAAGGCAAGGATTATGCAGGCAAAAACAAGTAATAACTAAACAAATCGTGTATAATCCTTGCATTATATCTTCCTGATGGCTCAATCAAAGCCAAAACAAATGAGAGGAGGTATGATCTAACATAAGGTATGATCTAACATAAGGTATGCTACCTAAGAAGCATATTTTGTTGGATTTTAATAAATAGTGAAGTAAAATATATGACGCTGCAAGATATTAATATTTTGTATTTATTAATGTATAATTGCTTTTATGATGTGCAACGTTGTATCTTCTTAAGTTCTTGTAATTAATACTCCTTCACAATGGCCCGTGAGCGCCGAAATATGTAAAGGCAAAGTTTAGACAGTTAAGAGTTTATCCTAGAAAATTGTGTTTGTTTTTTCAATCGCTGAGTTTGTACAATAAAATACACAGTATTATGCAAAACTGCAAACCGAGGAACTTTAACACCTTGGAATTTGCATTTAAATACAAGTATTCTGGGTCAGATGTGAATGTCGTTGTTGGTTTTTGTGCAGGCGATCGCATCCAAGCTGTGTCTCTCCACAGGCGAGTGGTTCAGAGATGACAGCAACAGCACATGGACTAACTACAGTCTCTGCTCCACTGGCAAGACCTTCACTGTAGCCGTGAACTTCAGTGAGATCGACAACAATCCTCTCATTTCGGTAAGTACACTGGAGTGAGTGGTCAAAGAGTGTATTACTTGCACGGAATGTAGCACGCGTGGGATATGTGGGATATCTGAAGCGAAGTAGTAGTGGTGATGTGATAAATTTAAAATTAGTTTTAAAAAAGGTGACAAATACGTATCTAGCTCATTATAAAATTCATTGGCGTCCCTGGTTAAAGACAAATTAAACTCGGCCATTTTTGTCCTCTTTCCGTGACGTCCACTCACTAGCAGTAGATTCCTGCAAGGGGATGGGCGACTCTGGTGCGGTGCGGGTGGAATGTTGCCTCTAGGTGGACTAGAGAGCTGCAGTTGGCAAGAGAGTCCAATAGCAACTCGTCATTCGTCACAAATCTAAAGCATGTGCATTTACCCTTTCCTAACAGACATTTTCTCCTGGAAGGTGGACTGTACATGTCACCTGAAACAGTTGTTCGTTCACTTCTTTATTCACTCAAAAAGGCATTTAAACTGTGTAATAAAAATCAGTAGCCTATAAATTTAAAATCAAACAACTCCACATACAAGGACTAGTTTAGGGCTCTTGTACTGCTGCATAGACGTTACTGCGACGGACCAATTCGATTAAGGTTTTTGTAGTTTTCCTCCGTTCCATAACAAAAATTAGGTAGCTATAGCAATTGTATTCCATGTTATATCTGCGTAATTTTCATGCATCCTCTCAGCCTGTAGCTACTACCCACCTTTACGACATTTCCTCCAATTCGATTGTCTCAGACGTCGACACAAGTACGATCTTCCTGCATTAATTTTTATCCATGTCAAGTGAGGACTGGTCACAAAATAGTTGTCATGCCATCGACACAACTCATATTATATTATATTGTTATATTATATTATGTCACATTATGTTATGTTAAGTTACATTATGTTATATTATATTATTTATGTTATGTTATATTTTATATTATTTTTGTCGATGGCATAAAGACTATTTGTAACTTGTGCAACACAACGGGATGTCTAAGATAAAAAAGAGTGACGATTGGTGTTCAGTTGGAAGGACTGGCTATATGAAGCAGTGTGATAGCTGAGCACCACTATTGGTGTTCAGTTGGAAGGACTGGCTATATGAAGCAGTGTGATAGCTGAGCACCACTATTGGTGTTCAGTTGGAAGGACTGGCTATATGAAGCAGTTTGATAGCTGAGCACCACTACTGGTGTTCAGTTGGAAGGACTGGCTATATGAAGCAGTGTGATAGCTGAGCACCACTATTGGTGTTCAGTTGGAAGGACTGGCTATATGAAGCAGTGTGATAGCTGAGCACCACTATTGGTGTTCAGTTGGAAGGACTGGCTATATGAAGCAGTGTGATAGCTGAGCACCACTATTGGTGTTCAGTTGGAAGGACTGGCTATATGAAGCAGTGTGATAGCTGAGCACCACTATTGGTGTTCAGTTGGAAGGACTGGCTCTATGAAGCAGTTTGATAGCTGAGCACCACTATTGGTGTTCAGTTGGAAGGACTGGCTATATGAAGCAGTGTGATAGCTGAGCACCACTATTGGTGTTCAGTTGGAAGGACTGGCTATATGAAGCAGTGTGATAGCTGAGCACCACTATTGGTGTTCAGTTGAAAGGACTGGCTATATGAAGCAGTTTGATAGCTGAGCACCACTATTGGTGTTCAGTTGGAAGGACTGGCTATATGAAGCAGTGTGATAGCTGAGCACCACTATTGGTGTTCAGTTGGAAGGACTGGCTATATGAAGCAGTGTGATAGCTGAGCACCACTATTGGTGTTCAGTTGGAAGGACTGGCTATATGAAGCAGTTTGATAGCTGAGCACCACTATTGGTGTTCAGTTGGAAGGACTGGCTATATGAAGCAGTTTGATAGCTGAGCACCACTATTGGTGTTCAGTTGGAAGGACTGGCTATATGAAGCAGTTGATAGCTGAGCACCACTATTGGTGTTCAGTTGGAAGGACTGGCTATATGAAGCAGTTTGATAGCTGAGCACCACTATTGGTGTTCAGTTGGAAGGACTGGCTATATGAAGCAGTTTGATAGCTGAGCACCACTATTGGTGTTCAGTTGGAAGGACTGGCTATATGAAGCAGTGTGATAGCTGAGCACCACTATTGGTGTTCAGTTGGAAGGACTGGCTATATGAAGCAGTGTGATAGCTGAGCACCACTATTGGTGTTCAGTTGGAAGGACTGGCTATATGAAGCAGTGTGATAGCTGAGCACCACTATTGGTGTTCAGTTGGAAGGACTGGCTATATGAAGCAGTTTGATAGCTGAGCACCACTATTGGTGTTCAGTTGGAAGGACTGGCTATATGAAGCAGTGTGATAGCTGAGCACCACTATTGGTGTTCAGTTGGAAGGACTGGCTATATGAAGCAGTGTGATAGCTGAGCACCACTATTGGTGTTCAGTTGGAAGGACTGGCTATATGAAGCAGTGTGATAGCTGAGCACCACTATTGGTGTTCAGTTGGAAGGACTGGCTATATGAAGCAGTTTGATAGCTGAGCACCACTATTGGTGTTCAGTTGGAAGGACTGGCTATATGAAGCAGTGTGATAGCTGAGCACCACTATTGGTGTTCAGTTGGAAGGACTGGCTATATGAAGCAGTGTGATAGCTGAGCACCACTATTGGTGTTCAGTTGGAAGGACTGGCTATATGAAGCAGTGTGATAGCTGAGCACCACTATTGGTGTTCAGTTGGAAGGACTGGCTATATGAAGCAGTGTGATAGCTGAGCACCACTATTGGTGTTCAGTTGGAAGGACTGGCTATATGAAGCAGTGTGATAGCTGAGCACCACTATTGGTGTTCAGTTGGAAGGACTGGCTATATGAAGCAGTGTGATAGCTGAGCACCACTATTGGTGTTCAGTTGGAAGGACTGGCTCTATGAAGCAGTTTGATAGCTGAGCACCACTATTGGTGTTCAGTTGGAAGGACTGGCTATATGAAGCAGTGTGATAGCTGAGCACCACTATGGTGTTCAGTTGGAAGGACTGGCTATATGAAGCAGTGTGATAGCTGAGCACCACTATTGGTGTTCAGTTGGAAGGACTGGCTATATGAAGCAGTGTGATAGCTGAGCACCACTATTGGTGTTCAGTTGGAAGGACTGGCTATATGAAGCAGTGTGATAGCTGAGCACCACTATTGGTGTTCAGTTGGAAGGACTGGCTATATGAAGCAGTGTGATAGCTGAGCACCACTATTGGTGTTCAGTTGGAAGGACTGGCTATATGAAGCAGTGTGATAGCTGAGCACCACTATTGGTGTTCAGTTGGAAGGACTGGCTATATGAAGCAGTGTGATAGCTGAGCACCACTATTGGTGTTCAGTTGGAAGGACTGGCTATATGAAGCAGTGTGATAGCTGAGCACCACTATTGGTGTTCAGTTGGAAGGACTGGCTATATGAAGCAGTGTGATAGCTGAGCACCACTATTGGTGTTCAGTTGGAAGGACTGGCTTATTGAAGCAGTGTGATAGCTGAGCACCACTATTGGTGTTCAGTTGGAAGGACTGCAGAAGCAGTGATAGCTGAGCACCATATTGGTGTTCAGTTGAAGGACGGTATATGAGCGTGTGATAGTAGCACCCTATGTGTTCGTTGAAGAGTAAGAAGCAGTATACTAGCACACTATGTTCAGTGGAAGGACGCTATGACAGTGATGTGAGCACACTTGGGTTCATTGAGGACTGGCTATGAAGCGTGATGCACACCACTATTGTGTTCAGTGAGATGGCAGAAGCATGATAGCTGAGCACCACATTGGTGTTCATGAAGGACTGGCCTTAAGCATTGATAGCTGAGCACCATTGTTTCATTGGAAGAGCTATGAAGCAGTGAAGTGGCACCACTATGTGTTCATGAGACTGCATGAAGCAGTTATAGCTGCCACTATGGTCAGTTGGAAGATGCTAACAGTGTAGTGCACCACTTGTGTTCATGGAAGGACTGCTTATGAGCAGTTGAGCTGCACAATGTTCAGTGAAGACGCTAGACAGTGATAGCTGAGCCCACATGTGTAGTTGAAGACTGCTTATGAAGCATGATAGCGACACCATGTGTCATGAAGAGGTAGAAGCATTGAAGCTGAGCACACTATGGTGTTCATTGAAGACGGCTATGACGTTGATGAGCACCACATTGTGTCATGAAGGACTGCTTATACATTGAAGCTAGCCTATGGTTCATGGAGACTGCTAGAAGATGAAGCTGACCCACTATGTGTTCATGAGGACTGGCATAAGCGTGATAGCGCACCATATGTGTCAGTTGGAAGGTGGCTATGACTGAGCTGGCACCAATTGGTCATGGAGGACTGCTATGAAGCATTGATCTGAGCCTATTGGTGTTTGAGGATGGCTATTAGCTGTATGAGCACACTATGTTCGTGAAGCTGTATACTTGATGAGCCACTATGGTTCATTGAGACGCTAAGGTGAAGCTGCCACTATGTTCATGAAGGACGCATTAACAGTTGATAGGGCACCTATGGGTCATTGGAAGATGCTATGAACAGTGATCTGAACCACATGTGTTCAGTTGGAAGTGTATGAGCTGATAGCTGAGCCACTATGGGTCATGAGGATGGCTATAACGTATGCTGACACACATTGGGTTCTTGAAGGTGCTAGAACAGTGAGCTGCACCATATGGTGTTCGTTGAAGGACTGCTAAAGCGTTGAGCGAGCCCTTTGGTTCATGAGACGCTTAAACATTGTACTGAGCACCCATTGGGTCAGTGAAGACGCTATAACGTGATAGAGCACCATATTGTGTCAGTGGAAGTGGCATAGACAGTGATAGCGCACAATGGGTTCAGTTGGAGATGCATGAGCAGTTTAGTAGCACCACTATTGGTCAGTGAAGGAGCATAGCATGAAGCTGCCCACAGGTTCAGTTGAGAGCTTTAAGCTTGATAGTGCCACATTGTGTTCATGGAAGATGGCTATGAACATTGATAGCGACACACATGGTTCAGTGAAGGACTGCTTATAACTTGAGCTGACACATATTGGTGTTCATTGGAAGAGCTAGAACTGATACGAGCACACTATGTTTCTTGGAAGGACTGCTATAGCAGTGATGTGAGCACCACTATTGGGTTATTGGAAGGACGGCTTACAGTTAATGGCACAATGTTCTGAAGAGCATATGAACATGAAGCTGAGCACATTTGTGTTTGAGACGCTTTGAACATTGAGTGAGCACATATGTTCAGTTGGAAGGATGCTTAGACTGTAGCGAGCCCATGTTCATGGAGTGCTTGAGCTTGCGACACATTTGTGATTGGAAGGAGGATAACGTGATAGCTGAACCACTTTGGTTCAGTGGAAGCGCTAGAAGCGTGGATAGCTAGCACACTATTGGTGTCGTGAAGGATGCTTAAGATTGTGCTAGCACCACTATTGGTCTGAGACTGGTTGACATGATGGAACCACATGTGTTCTGAGCTGCTAATGACTTAAGCTGACACCATGGTGTTCATGGAAGACTGTTAGACTTGATCTAGCCACATTGGTTCATGAGGACTGGCTATGAACATGATCGAGCACCACTAGTGTTGAAGACGTAAGAGCAGTGATGTGAGACATTTGGTGTCTGGAAGGACGCTTATAGCTGATGCGAGCCCCATTGTGTCATGGAAGACTGGCAATGAACAGTGATGCTGAGACAATGGGTCATGGAGAGATAAGCGTTGATGCTGACCACATTGGTTCATTGGAGACTGCTATGAGCGTGATAGCTGAGCCCACTTGTTCAGTGGGTTGATAGCTGAGCACCACTATTGGTGTTCAGTTGGAAGGACTGGCTATATGAAGCAGTGTGATAGCTGAGCACCCTATTGGTGTTCAGTTGGAAGGACTGGCTATATGAAGCAGTGTGATAGCTGAGCACCACTATTGGTGTTCAGTTGGAAGGACTGGCTATATGAAGCAGTGTGATAGCTGAGCACCACTATTGGTGTTCAGTTGGAAGGACTGGCTATATGAAGCAGTTGATAGCTGAGCACCACTATTGGTGTTCAGTTGGAAGGACTGGCTATATGAAGCAGTTTGATAGCTGAGCACCACTATTGGTGTTCAGTTGGAAGGACTGGCTTATAAGTGATAGTACATTGGTTGTGAATGCTTATGAGCACCACTATTGGTGTTCAGTTGGAAGGACTGGCTATATGAAGCAGTTTGATAGCTGAGCACCACTATTGGTGTTCAGTTGGAAGGACTGGCTTATGAAGCAGTTGATAGCTGAGCACCACTATTGGTGTTCAGTTGGAAGGACTGGCTCTATGAAGCAGTTGATAGCTGAGCACCACTATTGGTGTTCAGTTGGAAGGACTGCTCTATGAAGCAGTGTGATAGCTGAGCACCACTATTGGTGTTCAGTTGGAAGGACTGGCTTATGAAGCAGTGTGATAGCTGAGCACCACTATTGGTGTTCAGTTGGAAGGACTGGCTATATGAAGCAGTGTGATAGCTGAGCACCACTATTGGTGTTCAGTTGGAAGGACTGGCTATATGAAGCAGTGTGATAGCTGAGCACCACTATTGGTGTTCAGTTGGAAGGACTGGCTATATGAAGCAGTTGTGATAGCTGAGCACCACTATTGGTGTTCAGTTGGAAGGACTGGCTATATGAAGCAGTTGATAGCTGAGCACCACTATTGGTGTTCAGTTGGAAGGACTGGCTATATGAAGCAGTGTGATAGCTGAGCACCACTATTGGTGTTCAGTTGGAAGGACTGGCTATATGAAGCAGTGTGATAGCTGAGCACCACTATTGGTGTTCAGTTGGAAGGACTGGCTATATGAAGCAGTGTGATAGCTGAGCACCACTATTGGTGTTCAGTTGGAAGGACTGGCTATATGAAGCAGTGTGATAGCTGAGCACCACTATTGGTGTTCAGTTGGAAGGACTGGCTATATGAAGCAGTGTGATAGCTGAGCACCACTATTGGTGTTCAGTTGGAAGGACTGGCTATATGAAGCAGTGTGATAGCTGAGCACCACTATTGGTGTTCAGTTGGAAGGACTGGCTATATGAAGCAGTTTGATAGCTGAGCACCACTATTGGTGTTCAGTTGGAAGGACTGGCTATATGAAGCAGTGTGATAGCTGAGCACCACTATTGGTGTTCAGTTGGAAGGACTGGCTATATGAAGCAGTGTGATAGCTGAGCACCACTATTGGTGTTCAGTTGGAAGGACTGGCTATATGAAGCAGTGTGATAGCTGAGCACCACTATTGGTGTTCAGTTGGAAGGACTGGCTATATGAAGCAGTGTGATAGCTGAGCACCACTATTGGTGTTCAGTTGGAAGGACTGGCTATATGAAGCAGTGTGATAGCTGAGCACCACTATTGGTGTTCAGTTGGAAGGACTGGCTATATGAAGCAGTGTGATAGCTGAGCACCACTATTGGTGTTCAGTTGGAAGGACTGGCTATATGAAGCAGTGTGATAGCTGAGCACCACTATTGGTGTTCAGTTGGAAGGACTGGCTATATGAAGCAGTTTGATAGCTGAGCACCACTATTGGTGTTCAGTTGGAAGGACTGGCTATATGAAGCAGTTGATAGCTGAGCACCACTATTGGTGTTCAGTTGGAAGGACTGGCTATATGAAGCAGTGTGATAGCTGAGCACCACTATTGGTGTTCAGTTGGAAGGACTGGCTATATGAAGCAGTGTGATAGCTGAGCACCACTATTGGTGTTCAGTTGGAAGGACTGGCTATATGAAGCAGTGTGATAGCTGAGCACCACTATTGGTGTTCAGTTGGAAGGACTGGCTATATGAAAGCAGTGTGATAGCTGAGCACCACTATTGGTGTTCAGTTGGAAGGACTGGCTATATGAAGCAGTTTGATAGCTGAGCACCACTATTGGTGTTCAGTTGGAAGGACTGGCTATATGAAGCAGTGTGATAGCTGAGCACCACTATTGGTGTTCAGTTGGAAGGACTGGCTATATGAAGCAGTGTGATAGCTGAGCACCACTATTGGTGTTCAGTTGGAAGGACTGGCTATATGAAGCAGTGTGATAGCTGAGCACCACTATTGGTGTTCAGTTGGAAGGACTGGCTATATGAAGCAGTGTGATAGCTGAGCACCACTATTGGTGTTCAGTTGGAAGGACTGGCTATATGAAGCAGTGTGATAGCTGAGCACCACTATTGGTGTTCAGTTGGAAGGACTGGCTATATGAAGCAGTGTGATAGCTGAGCACCACTATTGGTGTTCAGTTGGAAGGACTGGCTATATGAAGCAGTGTGATAGCTGAGCACCACTATTGGTGTTCAGTTGGAAGGACTGGCTATATGAAGCAGTGTGATAGCTGAGCACCACTATTGGTGTTCAGTTGGAAGGACTGGCTATATGAAGCAGTGTGATAGCTGAGCACCACTATTGGTGTTCAGTTGGAAGGACTGGCTATATGAAGCAGTGTGATAGCTGAGCACCACTATTGGTGTTCAGTTGGAAGGAATGGCTATATGAAGCAGTTGATAGCTGAGCACCACTATTGGTGTTCAGTTGGAAGGACTGGCTATATGAAGCAGTTTGATAGCTGAGCACCACTATTGGTGTTCAGTTGGAAGGACTGGCTATATGAAGCAGTTGATAGCTGAGCACCACTATTGGTGTTCAGTTGGAAGGACTGGCTATATGAAGCAGTGTGATAGCTGAGCACCACTATTGGTGTTCAGTTGGAAGGACTGGCTATATGAAGCAGTTGATAGCTGAGCACCACTATTGGTGTTCAGTTGGAAGGACTGGCTATATGAAGCAGTGTGATAGCTGAGCACCACTATTGGTGTTCAGTTGGAAGGACTGGCTATATGAAGCAGTGTGATAGCTGAGCACCACTATTGGTGTTCAGTTGGAAGGACTGGCTATATGAAGCAGTGTGATAGCTGAGCACCACTATTGGTGTTCAGTTGGAAGGACTGGCTATATGAAGCAGTTGATAGCTGAGCACCACTATGGTGTTCAGTTGGAAGGACTGGCTATATGAAGCAGTTTGATAGCTGAGCACCACTATTGGTGTTCAGTTGGAAGGACTGGCTATATGAAGCAGTGTGATAGCTGAGCACCACTATTGGTGTTCAGTTGGAAGGACTGGCTATATGAAGCAGTTGATAGCTGAGCACCACTATTGGTGTTCAGTTGGAAGGACTGGCTATATGAAGCAGTTTGATAGCTGAGCACCACTATTGGTGTTCAGTTGGAAGGACTGGCTCTATGAAGCAGTTGATAGCTGAGCACCACTATTGGTGTTCAGTTGGAAGGACTGGCTATATGAAGCAGTGTGATAGCTGAGCACCACTATTGGTGTTCAGTTGGAAGGACTGGCTATATGAAGCAGTGTGATAGCTGAGCACCACTATTGGTGTTCAGTTGGAAGGACTGGCTATATGAAGCAGTGTGATAGCTGAGCACCACTATTGGTGTTCAGTTGGAAGGACTGGCTATATGAAGCAGTGTGATAGCTGAGCACCACTATTGGTGTTCAGTTGGAAGGACTGGCTATGAAGCAGTGTGATAGCTGAGCACCACTATTGGTGTTCAGTTGGAAGGACTGGCTATATGAAGCAGTTGATAGCTGAGCACCACTATTGGTGTTCAGTTGGAAGGACTGGCTATATGAAGCAGTTTGATAGCTGAGCACCACTATTGGTGTTCAGTTGGAAGGACTGGCTTATGAAGCAGTGTGATAGCTGAGCACCACTATTGGTGTTCAGTTGGAAGGACTGGCTTATGAAGCAGTGTGATAGCTGAGCACCACTATTGGTGTTCAGTTGGAAGGACTGGCATATGAAGCAGTGTGATAGCTGAGCACCATATTGGTGTTCAGTTGGAAGGACTGGCTAATGAAGCAGTGTGATAGCTGAGCACCACTATTGGTGTTCAGTTGGGAAGGACTGGCTATATGAAGCAGTGTGATAGCTGAGCACCACTATGGTGTTCAGTTGGAAGGACTGGCTATATGAAGCAGTGTGATAGCTGAGCACCACTATTGGTGTTCAGTTGGAAGGACTGCTATATGAACATGTGTGATAGCTGAGCACCACTATTGGTGTTCATTGGAAGGACTGGCTATATGAAGCAGTGTGATAGCTGAGCACCACTATTGGTGTTCAGTTGAAGGACTGGCTTATGAAGCAGTTGATAGCTGAGCACCACTATTGGTGTTCATTGGAAGGACTGGCTTATGAAGCAGTGTGATAGCTGAGCACCACTATTGGTGTTCAGTTGGAAGGACTGGCTATATGAAGCAGTGTGTAGCTGAGCACCACTATTGGTGTTCAGTTGGAAGGACTGGCTTATGAAGCAGTGTGATAGCTGACACCACATTGGTGTTCAGTTGGAAGGACTGGCTTATGAAGCAGTTGTGATAGCTGAGCACCACATTGGTGTTCAGTTGGAAGGACTGGCTTATGAAGCAGTTGTAGCTGACACACTTGGTGTTCATTGAAGGACTGCTTAAGCTTGAGCTCCCACTATTGGTGTTCAGTTGGAAGGCTTGGCTTATGAACATGTGATAGCTGAGACCAATGGTTTCTTGGGATGTGAGCTTGAAGCTACACATAAGCAGTTAGATGCTTATGACATTGACCGGTTTGAAGCAGTGAACACACATATTGGTGTTCATTGGAAGGACTGGCTCTGAAGCAGTTGATAGCTGACACCACTTTGGTGTTCAGTTGGAAGGACTTATGAAGCAGTTTGATACTGAGACCTATTGGTGTTCAGTTGAGCTCTATAAGCATTGAGACACCACTATTGGTGTTCAGTTGGAAGGACTGCTATATGAAGCATTTGATAGCTGAGCACCTATTGTGTCTTAGGAGCTTATGAAGTTGAAGGCACCACTTTGGTGTTCAGTTGAAGGACTGGCTATGAAGCATTGAACTGACCCACTATTGGTGTCAGTTGAGACTGCTATGAAGCGTTTGATGCTGAGCACCACTATTGTGTTCGTGAAGATGGTCTAATGAAGCATGTGATAGCTGAGCACCATATGTTTATTTGAAGACTGGTCATATAGCAGGTGATGCTGAGCACCACTATTGGTGTTCAGTTGGAAGGACTGGCTATAAGCGTGATGTAGCTGAGATCATTGGGATTGTTATGAAGGATGTGATAGCTGAGCACCATTTGGTTCAGTTGAAGGACTGCTATAGAAGACCATGTGTATCTAGACAATGGTGTATGGCAAGATGACATATGAAGCTGGCAACTATGTGATCATGAAGGTTATGAAGATTGAGCTGAGCACATTTGTGATCAGCTTGAAGGACTTGTGCTATTGAAGATGTGTACTGAGCCAGCTGATTGCGTGTACATTGGAGTGACTGGCTATATGAAGCAGTGTGATAGCTGACACCACATGGTGTTCAGTTGGAAGGACTGGCTATATAAGCAGTGTGATAGCTGAGCACCACTATTGGTGTTCAGTTGGAAGGACTGGCTATAGAAGCAGTGTGATAGCTGAGCACCACTATGTGGTTGTTTTGGAGTGCTTATGAGGTTATGAGCCAGTGTGATGAAGATGGCTTCTGGAGTGGAACACACTACTTGGTTTCATTGGAAGACTGCTATAGAACAGATACTAGACAATAGACTTTGAGCTGGAACACATACTTGTATAAGACGCTAGACTAGCAAAATTAACAAGACTTTGCCCTTGTAGAACTCTTACTTTACAAGTATTGGAGCTTACTGGATCAATGAAATTTTCTTCGCTCTACACATTTCTTAACAAATGTCTAATATTTATACAAGCTAGTGTATTCACTGCAGATTACAGCTGGAGCTACCACTATTGGATTTCAGTAGAATTTGATAGCGGCTTCATATGAAACAAGTTATTATGAAATCCAAACATTGTGTTTAGATTGGCAAAAGTGCATGGCACTACATGAACAGTTAGATATGGACTGAACCGACTATATGTGTTCAGTATGCGAAGCGACCATTAGCGCTATATGAAGCGCTTTTGATAAGATGCCTGCCTGTTGGTCGTCTGTTGCATTTATCAGCGCGGCTCCTACTGGCCAGCATTTCCGTGACAGTTCTGGTTCGAACCAATTCCTTCGAGGTCCGCGACCTCTGTGAGCCAGCTATAAATGCATATACATACATATATGGATGTTACGAATACAGTGTGTAGTACTTGTGTTGTTGGATGTCGCGTTGTGAAGCCTTCTGGCAATGTGTGCAAAACTCTGGGCCTAACTACATCCTCTGAACACAGGCAAACATAACAGCAAATATACGAGTGTATCAGTGTTAGCTAGCTTTAATGTATGTCTGTAAGACTTTACCATTGTACGTTGTCTGAGGCATGTGTGATATAAAGGCCTCGACGTTTCGTTTGTTTGTAGACTTACTAAGGGCGAGTTAAGGAAATTAAAATCAAGACACGATGTTTATCACAACACGTACAGTGCTTGATTAAGTGCAACCTGCATATTTTGACATTTGTGACATTAGTTTGATGTATGCGCATGGTGGCCATGGTTAAAATCACTAAAAATGTGGAAATGTTTATTTTCTTCCTTAGGTTTTTTTTCTACAACTGTTTTTCCATATCAACAAGATATTTAGTAGACCCATTAATCGTGCATCTGAGAATTACGAAGATGCACCTACAGCTTGAATGATTCCATAAACATGTCAGCAACATCGAATTTTCAGCAAGCTGCTTAAAGTAGAACAAAAAGTCAATTGTAGGGTATAACAACACGAACAAATGTTAAATTTAAATGTTAAAATTTTATTTGCAACGTGTGCTCGACAAATAAATACACGGCAGGCTAAACCTGAAAGTTGTACAGAATTTTGAGAAAGCAGAGGTTACACGACAGATGACTTTGAAATGCTCTTGTCTCAACGTAGAATGTAATGCTTTGTCGAAAGACCAGTTTATTTCTCTTTAACATAAGATTAATAATGGGTATCGAATTATTTGAGCTTCATACCTCAACGCGTACAGACGTACAACTACTTAAAGTATGTCGTTTCATCAAAAATACATTTTTATAGAACATTACAATTCAGTAAATCCAAAACTGACAACTACGGGTATAAATCGCGTGGTAACGCAACTCTGTGAAAGGATGTGTGTGTGTGTGTGTGTGTGTTGTACGGCGCAATAGCCTAGTACCGGGCCTTGGCCTCCTGTCATTCGGGTTTCGAGACATGTGATATTTTACGGGGAGAGGTCAGCGCCACGCCCAGCCCCCAACATGGAAGACCAGGTCTCTGTATTTATGACCCTCGGAGACAGAGTGGCGAAGCTATGCCCCTAGGCATCGGGTAGCTCGGGACCTCGGGAGCGCCACTTCCCGTACTCACAATAACTGTGTGCCCCTGAGGGGCCGTGAAAGTTTGTACTACATACAATTTAATTAAAGTCTGCTTTTGGCCTGTGATGTGATCCACACTTCAAAGTCGTATTGTAATAGAGCACTACACTAAACAATAAAACGTTTGATATCAACGTTGTCTAAATGTAATCAAGATTTTCTTTTGCTTTTCGTATGGGAGAAGAGGCGTTAATCTTGAAACTGTAAGACGTGTGGGAAAATGTAGTAAGTGTAAAGTTTGTGTGTCGTTATTGTCTATAACTTTGTTTGCGTTTTTTGCTCCGAAAAGATTTCTGGACTTCCAAAAGCATACAGAAACTCGTGTAAGTTTTCATCTAAAGTGGTCGTTAAAATAGTCCGACACGAATAAAAATATGAATTATTCCTTGATATTTCGTAGAATTCTTCCGCAGGAAATGGGAAATTTGGTCAGCGTTCTCGAGTTGTCAGAAGTGCACAGACAGCGAACTTATCTCACGCCCCACAGGGACTTACACGTACAGGTCTTTTGGAGAATGGATTTGTAGAGTGTTTCAAGTTATTAATGCAAGATGTGTTTCTTGACGCTTTTCAGCATTTAACGCTAAGTATCCTTAATTCACGTTATTGTTAGAAGAGAGCTGTTTGATTAAAAAAGGGATTAAGGAAAACGAAACTTGAACTATTAAGAAGGATCAATTCATGTAGGACTAAAAACTTACACGGAGAAATTTATGAGAGAGAAAGAAAGAAAGAACAAATGAACCAAATCTTTATTCGGTAAGTCAAAGAACTTAGTTGAATACAGAGAAGCTCGGTTGACCAATTTTGACGGAGTGTAATGCAGTTTCCCAAGTTTGTCTTCAGCACAAATCAAAGAGATATAGGCATGAAGTTGATAAAGACGACTGTAACATCGATAAAGGCTTCAGAGGGTTGAAGGAGGCCTATAAAAACATTTTGTACTTACATAAACATGCCGGAAAAGTTGTAGTAATTCCAGTTTGCAACGCTAGTAGTAATTTTGAATTCTAAAAGCTTTGATTTCCACCAATGAAAACCGGCCCTAGCCGAGATAGTAGCACTTTTGCTTCATATTCTATAAGTTCCGGGAACAAGCCTAGTTTCAAATACAGGATATCCGAACTACCAATTTTTGTGGTTTTCCTCAGTCCTTCAAGGAAAATTCCTGGATGTCGTCTCATATAAAGCCATGACCGCTTCCTTCAATATCATTATTCACTAGTCATTCCATCATACGACGCTATATAGGCGTAGTCTGAGTTATTAAAAGCGTGGACAAGTAAGAACAGGGCTACAAACACTTACACCCTGTACCTCTCATACGGACTGTCAACCATATCGTAATTCTAGCTGGCAATTAACTTACTCGCTTAAAACAATACTGAAACATAAAAGGCAACAACGTGATATAACTAGTCTATAGGATCCACTGTTTGCAGCGGCAGGTGTCGCAGAGGTTTTCGGATTCCTATTGATGAATTTTTTTGTAATAAGCATTATTTACTTCTATATTGCATTTACTGAAAAATGAGTTTTATTACTGCAACATGTACGGTTTCAAATATGCTGAACCGACATGAAAGTAATAAAGCAATGTGGGAGTGGTGTGATTTGCAAGTAAATTGCGATTCAGGTTGTTATTTGAGGGACTGGTAAAGGTTCATAAGCAGCCATCATTACCTTTATGCTCGTGTATCTGCACTTGTTTCCGGTTCATTTCTCTTGCAGGCATATTTTACCTCAAATTTAGCAATGATATATTCAGTTCGGATGTACAATAAATTTTATTCACGCTCCTTACAGTTCTGGAGCAGGATATTACACGTACAAGACGATTACATGTATTTCTAAAATGTAAAGAGACACAGAGATAGAGAGAAACATTTTTAACGATAAATGGCTATATATGAATAAAGGAATAGACTTTAATAATCAGTTCTACCAAGATCACATAATTAACAAATTTAGGTAAATTTCCATAAAAATAAAAAATGCAATGGGAAACCCAAGTGGAAGAAACAGTGAAAGGTTAAGACGAAATGAAAAGATGAGGAATTATAATTAGAATTACTTTATTGTATACAAAAACTTCGATGACAGTAGAATCTGCCAGAGTATAACAAATAGTATATATAGATAACATTTAGTCAGTGGTAATAAGAATAACGGACTGCACTGGCAAAACCTTGTGTTACCAGTCGCATCCAAAGATATGTACATGAAGCTCAACTAATACATTTGATCTGATTTAATTTGATTTGTGTAAGACGATAAAAATTTGACATTAATTTATGCTACGTCTGTTACGGTTCCAACTGCGCAATAATGGCGTTATTTTCCATATAGTACCTTACCAATTTTCTAACATTAATTTACGTTAATATTTTTAAAAGTACCAGTAAGAATCGACATAATTCAACAAACAAGAAGACCTGCATATCGACATAATTCAACAAACAAGAAGACCTGCATATCGACATAATTCAACAAACCAGAAGACCTGCATATCGACATAATTCAACAAACCAGAAGACCTGCATATCGACATAATTCAACAAACAAGAAGACCTGCATATCGACATAATTCAACAAACCAGAAAACCTGCATATCGACATAATTCAACAAACAAGAAGACCTGCATATGACATAATTCAACAAACAAGAAGACCTGCATATCGACATAATTCAACAAACAAGAAGACCTGCATATAACATAATTCAACAAACAAGATGACCTGCATATCGACATAATTCAACAAACAAGAAGACCTGCATATGACATAATTCAACAAACAAGAAGACCTGCATATCGACATAATTCAACAAACAAGAAGACCTGCATATCGACATAATTCAACAAACAAGAAGACCTGCATATGACATAATTCAACAAACAAGAAGACCTGCATATGACATAATTCAACAAACAAGAAGACCTGCATATGACATAATTCAACAAACAAGAAGACCTGCATATGACATAATTCAACAAACAAGAAGACCTGCATATGACATAATTCAACAAACAAGAAGACCTGCATATAACATAATTCAACAAACAAGATGACCTGCATATCGACATAATTCAACAAACAAGAAGACCTGTATATGACATAATTCAACAAACAAGAAGACCTGCATATGACATAATTCAACAAACAAGAAGACCTGCATATCGACATAATTCAACAAACAAGAAGACCTGCATATGACATAATTCAACAAACAAGAAGACCTGCATATCGACATAATTCAACAAACAAGAAGACCTGCATATGACATAATTCAACAAACAAGAAGACCTGCATATCGACATAATTCAACAAACAAGAAGACCTGCAATAACATAATTCAACAAACAGATGACCTGCATATCGACATAATTCAACAAACAAGAAGACCTGCATATGACATAATTCAACAAACAAGAAGACCTGCATATCGACATAATTCAACAAACAAGAAGACCTGCATATCGACATAATTCAACAAACAAGAAGACCTGCATATGACATAATTCAACAAACAAGAAGACCTGCATATGACATAAATTCAACAAACAAGAAGACCTGCATATCGACATAATTCAACAAACAAGAAGACCTGCATATACATAATTCAACAAACAGAAGACCTGCATATGACATAATTCAACAAACAGAAGACTCATATCGAATAATTCAACAAACAAGAACCTGCATATGACATAATTCAACAAACAAGAAGACCTGCATATGACATAATTCAACAAACAAGAAGACCTGCATATCGACATAATTCAACAAACAAGAAGACCTGCATATGACATAATTCAACAAACAAGAAGACCTGCATATCGACATAATTCAACAAACAAGAAGACCTGCATATGACATAATTCAACAAACAAGAAGACCCGCATATCGACATAATTTAACAAACAGAAGACCTGCATATAACATAATTCAACAAACAAGAAGACCTGCATATGACATAATTCAACAAACAAGAAGACCTGCATATCGACATAATTCAACAAACAAGAAGACCTGCATATCGACATAATTCAACAAACAAGAAGACCTGCATATAACATAATTCAACAAACAAGATGACCTGCATATCGACATAATTCAACAAACAAGAAGACCTGCATATGACATAATTCAACAACAAGAAGACTGCATATCGACATAATTCAACAAACCAGAAGACCTGCATATCGACATAATTCAACAAACAGAAGACCTGCATATCGACATAATTCAACAAACAAGAAGACCTGCATATGACATAATTCAACAAACAAGAAGACCTGCATATCGACATAATTCAACAAACAAGAAGACCTGCATATCGACATAATTCAACAAACAAGAAGACCTGCATATCGACATAATTCAACAAACAAGAAGACCTGCATATCGACATAATTCAACAAACAAGATGACCTGCATATCGACATAATTCAACAAACAAGAAGACCTGCATATCGACATAATTCAACAAACAAGAAGACCTGCATATGACATAATTCAACAAACAAGAAGACCTTTATATCGACACCTGAGGTGAATACATCGATAAATGCAGATACCTCATGTGGAGAAAATCAAGATTAAACATTTAATTTCGTGATAAAAATCTATTTTTGATAGACAATTTACGTATATAAGTGCATAAAAATTGCTCTTACAACAATACGAGTATACTTGCTTTACCATACTGTTTTATGTACATATATGCCTTCTACCTTTACAATACAATATATACAAATTGCTGTCGAACACTAACAGCACACTACCTTCATAATACTGCTTTATATCCTTTACTTCCAGATCCAAAGAATATTGGTATTTTAGCACTAACTGAAACTCTTCAAACTTGGTTTCTATAATTAACATATCTGGAGTTGTTGCTGTATTAAAAAAAACTTCTACTGGTGGGACTAGAGCCAAACTCGAAAGGTAGAAGGCCTTTATATCACACATACCTCAGATAATGTACAATACGAGTATTCAAGTCCTATAGACATATAAAAGCCAGCTAACACTCATATACCTTCAATCAACATGTTTGCCTGTGTCCACAGAGGATGTAGTTAGGCCCAGAGTCAGTGCCAGATTGCCAGAAGGCTTCAAAGCATTAAATAGTACACGTACTACACACTTTCGTAACTGCTGTTTACATAACAGCCACTGAATACAGGCACATGAATGTTAGCTCGCTCTCAGAGATGGCACGGACCTCGAGGGAAGAATTTGGAACAACGTGTATGTAAACAGAAGTGTTGCATCATTCTGAAGAGGAAGGTTGAAACTAATGACGATAGGATTGAGAAATAAAACACACAGTAAGTGACTACAGAAGACTGTAAGGAAATAAGCATAGGAACGAGCTAAAGGTAGGGAAGAAACGGGCCAGGAATGAAGATATGAAAGTTTCAGTTTCTGCAGCAGACCGTGCCTGCACGTGTTTAAGGGTCACTACCAGATGAGATCTTATAGTTAAGAGATATCGGCGTGTATAAAGAAAATGAAGATACTTCCCTTGAGTTTTCAAGGGGCAACACACAAGTCTTGTTAAAATCAATGTGACCTGTTAGCATGAATTTCGTCTGGAGAACGGAATTTTTTATGTAACCGGAATGTAAGGTTTATGTTTGTTTTGCTTCCCAGCTCCAAGAAATGTCCTGAATTGGTCAGTTCTTTATACTGCACAACTCGATGAACCTGGCAGTAAAGAAGCCATCTTGCAGCAGGAACACAAGACCCAGCCCACTTTCAGTTTCGGACTTGATAAACTTCAGCAGCAATTGCCGAAATATGAAGAGTGGGGAACTGATGCGGAGTAGGCGTCACTTGACGTGAACATTTATGTGCACAGTGCGCGCTAATGCGAACAGACTGGTCACGTGACGTCTTTATTTTTGTACGGGAACATATTGCGGGAAAAGCTGGGACATATCAGTCGGTATAGAGTAGGCTACTGACTGGACGACCCGGGTTCAAACCCCGGCAATGACAGATTCTTATCTTCTCCAAACATCCACACCCGCTCTGGGGCCCACCCAGCCTCCTGTTCGAAGGGTATTGGGGTTCTTTCCCCAGGGGTGAAGTGGCAGGAGTTTGGGTCTGACCACTCCCCTCCATATGCTGTCGAAGTTAGGAATGAGTGGATCTCTACTCCTCCATACGCGTTCATAGCGTGTACTAGGACAACGTCCTTACACACTGTGGAAATCAGTGGCCTTGGGCATTAAATGGTTGTTCGGCACTAATCCCTTTAGAGTTTTCACTCTCTCCAATTGAAACTTCAGTTTGACACAAAGGTGCGTCCAGACCACTGTCATCGCACTGACTTGCTAGCTGTGTACAGGCTGCTTGTTCAGTGGCTTTTACCATCCAAACTGCAATGCGCCTTCCCGATCTTCCTTTTTATGTACCGCCTCTGCACAGAAGTACTCGAGCCCGGGCTTCGCTTGATCGCGTTGCTTTAGCTCGGGCTCGTGGAACTGTCCACATTTACCGCGACACAAGCACGAGTAGTCTTGACGCACCTTAACACAGGCAGAGGAAGGTCGAGTGGTCAGGCTTTATGTTTCTTATACACGAGGTCCTGAGGAGGGCTATCCTGACTGTTCATAGTCGAGTGGTACGATAATTTTAAGTGGATGTGGTAGTGGTCTATTTAAGGTCACCCGCTATTCACCTGGAGGGACTGAGGAAATATGCGAGAGAGAAAATTAGAATTAAATCGGAGATTTTGTGTTAAGGGTGGGGGGGGGATGTCTGAAACATATCCACTCTTTACTTTCCCAGGTGGTTCCCGCTCGTCCTTCTCGTAAAGGTAGGTCCGAGAGAAGGTAAGGCGTTGGAAATTTGCCTCTTGTGGTCATGCATTTGTGGAATTTACTTGGGTAAGGTTTTACCAACAGTAGGACGCGATATTCATACTTAGTGGTACACTGAGTAGCAGAATAAGTACCAGTTTGAATACCTGTCGCCCTAAGACGAATTGCAACTGAATGTCTTTTTTTTTGGGGGGGGGGGGGGGTGGGGAATTCGATATTACTAATCAGACATATGTCACTAAGAGCAGTGTAGAAGTTCAGTTTCAAAAACGAACACCCCTCAGCAGCACAGCAGCTTGTTACAAAGGATCGAACCCAACAGTATTTCCATTCAGATCTGTCTTTGAGCAGTCTGACTTCCAGATTACATGAAGTCAGAGTTTCACTGCTTGGTGACTGTGAATGTAGACTGCAAGTTGGCCTTACCAATAAGATTCAAATATTTTAAACCCACAACCATTCGGAAAGCAGACAAATCCAAATGACACCATCCAATCAGTGTTGGGAATTTGATTTGGAATTTTTAGTGCCAGGATTACTGCATGTGTAATTTCATAGCACATGATCACTTCGTGTTGAACGTGACCACACACACACACATACCTACATGTGCTGCTAAACCAATATTGATCACATCTAACTTACAAATTTACACACTGCCAATTAAATCCTGGCACTCATACAAGTTGTATAACAGGCAGATTTTTAACATTTGTAAGACCGCTGCGTGATTCAGACATAGAGGTTTGCATGTAGCAATTATTACAAGCATGTACAGAGGCACCTACATATGTATGTAAACAGAGGCATGTATTTAACGACTGTTATATTTATTTAGGCATCGGCATAACGAACTTTGATACACGACATGTATACTGTCCTATTCAGTCCCTAAGTATTAAATACATTCCTGAAATGGAATTAACCCAGGTACTGGATAATAAATCCACTTCACATCTGGTAATCCAGATACACAAAAGATTTTTCACCCAAACGAACAATAACAAAACAAGCTAAAGGATTGATAAGAATTTTATATAAAAGTTGTTAAGTAAACACTTATAAAAATGAAGTTTCATAAGGATTTTTTAAAAACTAAGTTAAAATTTTTACTATTAATATCAGATACATAATTTGACAATGACTGTATGGAACACCCAGTATAACACAACACGACACAGGCAGTAAAAATGTATTTTTAAACTCACAAGGCTATCAGAGGATAAGCATATATACAATTAAAATACAAAATGCTGTAAAATATCATGAGGTATGAGATCTCATAAGCATTAAAGAAAACAGGAGATTGTAAAGGTACAGTTTTCCCTGTCCACACTATTAAGGCACGGCAGTACAGGTATAGCGCCACCCAATCTTAATCTCAGCACTAGATAGTGGCGAGTGTTTAACTTCATGCCTCAGCCGCTTTACCCCGGGAAAGAATCCCGGTACCCATTGAATAAGATACTGGGTGGGCTCCAGAACCAGTCTGGATGTTTTGGAGATGAGAAAAATGTCTTGTGCCCACCGCGATTCAAACCCCAAACCGCCCAGCCCATAGCCTAGTCGCTATACTGACTACACTAACCTGGCTGCACAAAGTTGAGGCATTTATATAGATGTCTATATCAGCCACATAACTGGCAGATATAGATGTCTATGTCAGCCACATAACTGGCAGATATAGATGTCTATATCAGCCATGTAACTGGCAGATATAGATGTCTATGTCAGCCATGTAACTGGCAGATATAGATGTCTGTCAGCCATGTAACTGGCAGATATAGATGTCTATATCAGCCATGTAACTAGCAGATATAGATGTCTATATCAGCCATGTAACTGGCAGATATAGATGTCTATGTCAGCCACATAACTGGCAGATATAGATGTCTATGTCAGCCATGTAACTGGCAGATATAGATGTCTATGTCAGCCATGTAACTGGCAGATATAGATGTCTGTCAGCCATGTAACTGGCAGATATAGATGTCTATGTCAGCCATGTAACTGGCAGATATAGATGTCTATGTCAGCCATGTAACTGGCAGATATAGATGTCTGTCAGCCATGTAACTGGCAGATATAGATGTCTGTCAGCCATGTAACTGGCAGATATAGATGTCTATGTCAGCCATGTAACTGGCAGATATAGATGTCTATATCAGCCATGTAACTGGCAGATATAGATGTCTATATCAGCCATGTAACTGGCAGATATAGATGTCTATATCAGCCATGTAACTGGCAGATATAGATGGCTACACGGAATGAAAAGAAATTCACATACAGGCTCTTCATAGTGTGATTCCTCGTTTGAAAAAATGATAGATAATGCATATATATGAATCTTTGCATCTTGAACTCGTCTCAGATGTTAATACCCTTTCCTCAATTGGGTCATACTTTTTTTGTTCATAGCTATAGTTACTAACTGTATTTCTTTGAAGAATTTACTGTTTGTCTGCATTGCTTTTGTTTTTGTTACATCTGTCACTCATACATAACCTCAAAGTTTCAGCCTGTCAACATCCATTGTAATTTTTGACTTGACAAACAGTATTTCATACACAATTTAGAGGCATATTCATAATCTATGACCATACGAAATTTCATATTCCTAAGACATAAGGAACAAATTTTTAAATATTTTGATTGCAAGTTTTTATTTTCCTTATGTATGCCTCACGTAAATGGCAAAGGAGAAACAGTTCAAAACTGCACAGGAATGTGATATCACAATACAAAGGCTATGTCACTGATTATCATATCACATCTTTACAAACTGCAATCTACTGTCTGTGGCATCACATTATGCACTCATAATCAAGTATAAAGCACACATTAAAAATGAATGGCAACTTTACCAGTTTGTTTCTAGAATAATTTTAGTTACACAATTATAACATATCACAGCTATCCCTATACATGCCTGGACAGGCCCTGAGGGCTCCAGGAGTTTGAGGCTCCCAGTATTTCCAGACAATTGGCACATGAATGTGGCAAGGTTGTCAGCCCTTCACACCAGCTACCTTTAACCCCCAGGAGATATCGCTGGTACTCTTTTCTGTTAGAGGCTGAGTCGACCCCAGGGCCATAGTGCAGCCGAAAGGATTAACCTTTAAGAGCCGAAACGGACAAATTTGTCCATCGTTTTGTGTAGGTATGAATGCCGAAACGGACATTTTTGTCCAAAAAGATATATGTAAACTTTTCGCATTAAATACGATATTGGCGGGGCAATAAGCGTGTGTAAATATTATGTATACATACAGCAGACTTGAAGGTAATTTTAGAGTTGTGCCTCATATCAAGGGGGCGTATTGGGGCGCGGAGGTAATATACCATAAAATGATGTATTTAACACTGTTTAGAGCGTATTCAGCTTCTTGCTCCAGCATCTGTACATTCATGTTCCCCAGATACCCATCGATTAAAAAGCCGGTAGAATCGAGTTAAGATTTATACGAGTCTATAGATATATTTATGTACTTTCCGGGAACCGAACCCTGATCTCCTTTCTGGTGATCGTATAACTTATTCACTGTTCTAGCCCGTGCTTGTACTCACAGAAAAATTTTCAATACATTTTCACAATATATTTGTCCAAATATACGAAGAAATTAAAAGCTTCCGGCTGTATTTACCCTTACGTACTTGATGGAAGAATGAAACATAGCTCACCCGAGAAAGGCAGTATATGATGCGTCGTCAGAAGGAAGTTACTTGTTACAGAAATTATTACATACCTTATTATTAGATGTTCTCATCCGAATCAATATCACAGATCAGCTGTGATTCAATATCTTCATCACGAATATGCCTTCTACAAGCCATGATGCTGATTATGTACTCACAAGTAATAATTTTCACAAGCGACAGGGTCACTGCACTGTGCGACAAACACTGAAAGAGTGTGGCCACTGGTAGGAATACCGAGAAACGTACTTTTCCTTTCGCAGGTCAGATTCCTCATGGTTGTAAAACTGTAAACCTCTTTGTAAGTACACCCTTACAGAAATCACACCAACGAAAAGCATTTCGCTGTTGTTAAAATAACCTCACAGAAATATTTTCCCTTGAAAGTGGGGACGAATTCAGGAGAAAGGAGCCAGAATTTAAGGCTAAAGAGAACGAAACATAACATATTACTAAAATTCCATTAATGGTCCAGACACGATAAAGAAACAAAAGAAGACTAAAATTTCTGTCTCTTAGGGAAGTGGTTCATTCTTATTTTGCATCAAAATATTTTATAATAAACTATGATGTACATTACCGTGTTCTCCATGCTTCACTTGAGTAATTACGATTTATTTCACAGATCCAGCGTTAATATTCTTCAAGATATTCAAAATTTTCCTAACCATTGCAACAAACGTTTAAATCCCCAGAGAAAACTCCGGTCCGCTGACAGTACAGGGCATTTAAATCGCCGGCTCTTAAAGGTTAAGTCAATGAAAAATCTCAATGGCCCCATCGGGAATGGAACCCACGACCTTCCAGCTTGTAGCGCAGTGCCTCAACCAACTGCACTACTGCATGCCCCATATAACATCTCATACTAAACATGTTTCTCTTTTCGTATGTTCAGAATCTCACAAAACGTGTGTGTGTTGATGGCAATGCAGAAAACATGTTGGATTATTGTCACAAACAAAATCCATTCTAATGTTGTATTTGATGGCTATTATTAATTAAACCTATTAACTAAATGAATATCATTTCACTTTTTATAACTTATCCGACCAGGATGGGAATGGATGTGGTGTATGACTTTATCTATCATTTTGTCAGCACCAAAAAATTCCATGTTACAAATTTCACACATATAAGGTTTCTCTCCAGTATGACTACTGATGTGGCGATTCATGTGTTGCCTTTTGGAAAATGCTTCGGGGCATACTGGACATTTATAAGGCTTCTCTGCATTGTGAATACGGAGATGATTGGTAAGAATACTTCTCTGAATGAAGGACTTTTTACATACTGTGCAATGATACATCTTTTTTTCAGTATGACTACGAATATGCTTCACAAGATATGATCTTAGTGAGAAAATTTTACCACACAAGTCACATGTATATGGAATATCACCTGTGTGAATACGCAAATGGTTGATAAGGCTAATTTTTTGGGAGAAATGTTTGTTGCAGTCTTTACAAAAATAGGGTTTTTCCCCTGTATGCATACGAAGATGATTTGTGAGAGTCACCTTTTGCGAGAAAGATTTGTTGCACTCTTTACAGGTATATGGCTTTTCTCCAGTATGAATTCGCATATGCTTCTCAAGCCGAGACTTGAAAAAGAAAGCTTTGGTGCACAGTTCACATATATGTGGATCCAGTTTAGTGTATGGAGAAGCATCGTGTTTGTTCATGCTTATCTTTGTTTCACAGTCACTACTCTTCACTTCACATTTATTTTCTTTTAAGCCCACTCTATTCATAATTTCTGTTGAAGTGCCAGGTATAAAGTCTGCTTCAATTGACATATCACAACTTCCAACCTCCTGCTGTCTGTCAATACACATGTTATTTGATGAGAAATAAAAGCCTTTACAACTAAAATTTCCTTGGAAACCAGTCTGCTGGGCTTCACTGTAACAGAAAAGTATGAGTTAAAAGTAGAATACAGAATTGTAAGTTCAATAATAACTGCTTTGCCAAACAATAATACTCCAGGACCAGTTGTAGCCTGTTTCTGTTAATGCATGTTACGACTGTCAAGGATTAGTGAAAATAAAGTTCTGGCTCAATCAGTTAATCCATAGCAGTCTCACATGTAAACTGTGTTTTCTGTGTTGTCATGGACAAGCACAAGTGAACAAAATTTGCTGCAAATTTGGGAAAGCATCTGCAGAAACATAAGAAACACTTGATACTGTTTATGGAAAGTAAACTCTATCTCATACATGTGTCTGAATGGTGATTCAGAAAAAGATTCAGAGTGGGACATGAGGACCTTGCAAATTATTCAAGGAGCAGGTGGCCATCAACTGTTCAACATCAGGAAACAGCTGCAAATGTCCATGAAATGGTGACCACTAAATGACCCTAAAATTTATGGAGGATCTCCTGCACATTAACCAGGAGGTGATTCACCAAAACATCATGAAAAATTGAGAACAAGGAAATCTGATCCACACAGTCTTATGGATGAGCAGAGGGTCAAAACTTGTGAAGATTTCATCCAGAAGTGTCACACCAATCCAAATTTTCTCACTTCATTGTTAGCAGAGATAAATCTTGGCTGTTTCACTACAATCCTGAAATAAAACCACTACACAGAGTGAGGCCCAAAAATTTTCACTTGCAAAAGTCAAGGCTCTCAATGTTGAGCACTTTTTTGATAAACAGGGTGTGATCCACATACAATTTGTGCCTGAAGGAAAGAAAGTAAACAGTGAATTCTGTGCAAAGGTGCTGGAAAGGTTATTAAAGTAGATTTTGAGAGGGACACCACAATTTTAAGAGAAAGGTTTTATTCACATGACAATGTCCCTGCTTATTCTGCCATGATACAGACGTGATCCTTGGTGACTTGTTACATGGTGGAGGCCACCCACCTTATTCACCTGACGTTGTCTTACAATCACATCGCCTCTTATCATCACATATCAGCCTTTCCTATGTTATTTACACACAATCCCAATTCTTTATAAAAATTCGCGGTACTGTTTGCATTTCCTTCTACAGGGCTTATACACCAATTACATTTAACAGCCTGTACACATGTTTAGGTGCATTTGTAGCCCTGTGTTGCACATATGTATAAAAAGAAGAGAAGAACAAGGACTACCGACAGAACTCATAAAGCCCAACTTTGTATTGGAGAAAATAGCTATATACCTACACTTACATTTCTTTCGGTTTGTGAATAATCTGATAAAAGTAAGTCATGTAAGCTATATGATGTCAGTATACTAGGACGTGTCCAAAAGTTCCACATCTGTGGCCCTGTGCACCGTTTGGACGGATGACCTGAATGTGCACACTCTTCAACCAAAGTTTCCTCATATTTGACTCATGAAGACAACTCAAAAATGTATGTTTTCCCCAC
The DNA here is from genome assembly GCA_021186555.1 of Reticulitermes speratus. NCBI lineage: Eukaryota > Metazoa > Arthropoda > Insecta > Blattodea > Rhinotermitidae > Reticulitermes > Reticulitermes speratus. The sequence continues at coordinate 13,179,194 of JAJKFL010000010.1, forward strand.
GGCATTGTGACTGAAAGCTGTTTTGAGCATTTCATGAGCTCCAAATGCAGTATTCGCAAGTCTGACGCAAACCTAACACAAGTGCATTTTTCCTTCAAATCAGCCACTAACAACTCACAGATATCATTTAACACATACGAAACCAAATACACACTTAGAAGCAGTGCAAAGGAGTTTGCCTGCAACACATGTTACCTGTCTCTGTTCCCAGAAGTAAAATCTGCCCTCAAAGGAAGAAGATTTTAAGACATCAAGAAGAATATAACTGCCAAATTAAAGACCATTCCTTTGGACACCTTCAATATCTGTTCTGCACAACTTTTAGAAAGATGTATAAAGTGTGTTACAGTCAAAGACGATTACTCTGAAGGAAAGTAAATCAATTTTTTTAATGTGCACCTGTTCTTACATACGAAGTCCCACTGCCTCACTGTTTGACATTATATACGAGCAACCAAGTCATATACCAAGTAAGACCACCTAGAAAATACTAGATGGATAGTATAACAGCTAAAACTTGGAAGTTACATCTCCTTCACGTAAGAAGGGATACCACAGGCAAGCTATAAGTACTAATACTAAACTACAAAAATTACTAAAAACTATAACAGAGTGCAATTATTGCATAATAATTAATTCTGCAGCCTAGATTAATTTTAATTCAGGGAATGCTGATCACATTATCATCTTGTCAATCATCAAGCTAGTCATTAACAAAAAATTAGAACTAACACTATACTCACCTGCCAATACAAACTTCATGCTCCTCTGTTGTTACTTCACCTTCAATATCTGGCTTCACTGTGGCAAGTTCCCTCAGTCCATCCTGCAATACAATAAAACCAAGGACATGCGAATGAAAATGTCTCACTTGTCTTTAAGTACCATTAAACTCTGCAGTTAATAATGACTAGGATAACTGAACAGCACCACCGTTTGTAAATGAAAATATGATGAATGTCATTCTTTTCATGACTTCTGTCCATTCTCTGCATGATGTGCATAACATGAATACATACAGGGCTGATCATATCTGTCTGTCTGTCTGCATGTTTCACCTGGAAAACTGCAGGAAGAATTTTGATGAAATTTAGTGTGAATGTTATGCTATTGGAGGTCACCCCAGAATTGTACTTAGTAATTTTCCATAATTGGTAACACCAACATGATAAACACACAGGCTTGTGACATGGAGCAACACTAGTGCCACAATGACATGGACATAGATCCAAAACATACCCATATCTTCTGTATGAAATAGTGCTTATATGCAATGATTATAAAACAAGGCAATAGTGTTAATCTTTCGGCATATGTACAGCACATACAACACAACAAAATATGTACCTGAAATTCAGTTCATGCCAAAAATAAACAACAGAATGGTATAAACAGTAGTGACAATAAGCAACGGTAAAAAAAAAACTGCCTCACTAGGACCAAACCCATGACCAAGTGTGCATGAGTGCACTATGCTAGTGCACGAGCCAAACAACATCTTTCTATTCATTCATAAATTCACATTACCTAATCTGGATGAGAAATAAATACAGATTCATCCATGACATGGTGAAACTATTGCAAGGGGCTATGTAAATATTATATTCAAAGTTGCTGTTAACATCATCAAAGCAATCTGAAATGGCTGAGAGCATTCAGAGCACCAAGACACAAAGAACACATATGGAAACTGCATGCTCTGATATGATTCACATCCTTCCAGACTTTACTTAAATATTGGTTGAAAGACAAACTATTAAAAACTCAACACATTACATGTTTAACATTTTAATATTTTTGCCCAGCAAGCTTAACCTCTACATCCATCAGAAGGTCATCAATATCAGCAGATAGCAGGCAATTAAAAGTTGTACATGCTTCAGCAAAAGGATCAGAATATCAAATTCATACATGTGCATACAATAATATGAATTAGCAAGATAATTAGGCTGAGTAACATGGTGCTACAAAATAATGAAAACTTCATACAAGCTAGTATCATTCTTAGTATTCCTAATTAATCAAAACACCCTATAACTTACCTAATACCTAATAAGCGACAATAAATAAACCCAATGAACAAACATCAGATATTGCAGATCTTATAAAATTGTTCTGACACTCCTAAAATTTTCTTGTACACTTCAAATGAACACACTGCTTACCAGAAACATACTCATTTATGAGTGATCGGTAAAACGGAACTGATCGGGATTCCAAATTAAATCCAGAATGTGTCTCACCTTCATCGCTGAGACATTACGGGTATCTTCCAGAGGATCTTGTTCATATTTTACAGCGACGAACTCGAAATCACCCTTTGAGGTTGCTGATTGTGTCTCCGAATCTGAATCAGGTTCTGTTTTTATAGCACTCATTATGCATAAAATGTTACTTTATTGAATATTACTATGCAACTTGGGGATGCTCATTTTTAACTGAAAACGAAATGGGGACACGTTACCGACTGAAGTTTCTGGGACCAGCACGTTACCATTACTTTTGAAATACACACGTTTGCCAGCACCAAATATTAAGCTCTACAATTGTACACACACTGTCACCCTTTCATCATTCTCGAGACACCTGGATCATGGTACAGGTCGTGAATACAACATACCACGGTTATGACGTAACCTCAAATATGATTTATTCCTCTTATCCCTGTCACAGACGAATCCCACCATGCATTGTCTACAAATGTAAACGCCACACCGTGATGTGCCTTCAGCGCGAGCCACACCGTACTCCAGGAAACGATGATCGGTGTTCCTCGGCGAAATTCGTGAACACTCGGGTACGCATTTGTGTGGCGCGATGCTACCCACAGCATAATTGTCAACATGATAGTCAAAACGTAACGAACCGCTTTGCATCTGTCGTGTTTATTTAACGACGCCCTCATGGGCTAAGTGATACAGGCCTATCACTATTAAATATGCTGTATACATGTATATACAAAGTACGCAGAGGGGCTGCCCAACCTTTCCCACTAGACCCAGTCAAAATGTAATATATGTGATAAATTGTATGCAGCCCTAAGTAGCTGAAAGCTCAAAATACGGTTCTTAGAACACCAAGGGCACACAAAAACAAATAACCAGAAGTCTGCATGTGCCCTACACATATTAAACAACAAACATGAATGGTCCCACACAACGCACCATGACGTTAGTATAAACATGCGTTTAAAGCTGGCGCATGAATTGCTTTGAAAATAGCTATATTTAGTTCTACCAAAATCAATGAAAAAAGAACTTGCGAAGTGAATCCCTTTGTTACTCTTGCTCACGACATGCAATCCCAGTACCAACGTGCGTAGCAGATACACTTCTCTTATGTCATCCTTCACAGGACACATCAACAATCGCCACACGGTACGTACATAACAATGAGAGTTACATGCCTACGTAATATTTTAACATAATTTTTTCCTTTCATAATTTTAAGTCTTAGCCACATTTACAGGACTTGATCCTTCTAGATCGGAAACGTCGACATTTGATCAAACGTAAAACACTAAGCCAACAAATGCACTCTTCTTCTTATTATTGTTATTATTTTAGATATTATATATAATCCCTGTAAATCAGTCAAAATTGACAAAGGTAAAGAAAGTTCTTCTTATTAATGCTACTGAAGAGCACAACTTGCATAATTCTGTTATGCAACGACACGCATACCTCGGTTTAGGAATTTTCGCTTTAATGCACGGTAATTTGTGTCTGTTTTTAGCTTTAAGGACTACTTTTCGCTTTTACGGACAGACGGTTTTGCAGCGCATCAGGTGAGCACAACTGTCAGTGCACTTGCATCGTGCTGCCGCGGATTTCACGTTACGGACTGTTTTCACGAAACGGATTACGTCCGTAAAGCTAGGGGTGGGTGTATCTGACTTCACGTGCAGCTGTGCCTCTTAGGTTCAAAGTTCCTTGTCAAACGTCCTATATCAAGCTGTGTTTTATATTACGTCTATTGCGTAAAAATATATTGCAGACAGGCGTTCCACGTTTTTCGGTTTTCATACCGTGTTGAAATTTTGTTATCTACTGGGAAATAACATTGGAAAAGGAATGAAGAAATGTCTCCACAGCAATACTCTGTCTGTAAAGAAGGGTGACAGAATATTTTATGAGGATTGCATCGGACGCCCGCTGTGTCTACAGCAGTAAAATGTGTCATATCCAGCTGCTCTACACAGAACGTTCCACAAATCACATCGTAAGACGTCGTATACCCATGCTTCACACTGCAGTCCGACGTCGTATACCCATGCTTCACACTGCAGTCTGCATTACCACGGTGTCTGTAAGGAATGAAACACATTGACTGCCCTATGCACAGGCAGGCAATCCTATTATCTCGGATAGGCTACAGTTGCTTCCTTCCAAATCCTTTCCAGTTTATCATTCCTCGTAATATCAACGCTGTATAATCTTGCGTACTGACAGCGTCGTAAAATAAACCAAAAATAGAAACTAATGACTATCACCCTACTGCCCGAAGTTGCATAATCTGTCATTAAGAGACGCCATCGAATAAATACAAAATCGAAGTCATCGATGAAGTGCAAGAACGAATCGAGAATAGCTGAGTCCACATCTCGAAACGTCTGGCTAATTCATTGCCGACTTACTCTGTGTCCATTGTTCTGACTTTGATTTACCACCACACGTCTTAAAGTAAATATGGTGCAAGAAAACCTCTATGACATAGGCAACATCTTATGTCGTATATTTATGGAGCTTTACATCGGAGGTTTACCTTTGTCCTGCTGCAGTGCGCGGAAAACTCACGTGTTTTGATGTCGGAATGGATTTCTGCGGAATTCATGGAAGTTCTTAAAATGCACTAGAATTTAAAGAAGTGGGGGTGTGCAGTTGTGTGTGTTCTTATGGTGTGCAGTTGTGTGTGTTCTTATGGTGTGCAGTTGTGTGTGTTCTTATGGTGTGCAGTTGTGTGTGTTCTTATGGTGTGCAGTTGTGTGTGTTCTTATGATGTGCAGTTGTGTGTGTTCTTATGGTGTGCAGTTGTGTGTGTTCTTATGGTGTGCAGTTGTGTGTGTTCTTATGGTGTGCAGTTGTGTGTTCTTATGGTCGGTACATTTATCAGACACTTTTCATTCTGTTGTGTGTTCTTTTGCTCGAAATGCATAATGTGACACCGAAAGTGACGGCTCATGCCTTCTCCATATTCTGTAGGTCCCGAATTCGATTGTCGGCCTTTCACCGGCTCCTCTGATGTAGACAGCCCACAAATGCATGACTGTGCACGATACAAATTATGATTACACGTGACACAGATGTATGATTGTGCATGACGCAGATGCGTGGATTTTCTTGAAGCAGAGGCACATGACCTTGAATGACGCATCCATGTAAGTTAATTGCGCATAGATGAGACGCATAAATGTGCTTGATAGGCATGTACGATCGGCATGAGGCACATGTATTAACCTGCTTAGAGCAGATGTGTGACAGCTTGGCGCAAATGCACGTTCGTGCGTGAAATATGTACATGGTCATGCACGGCACAAACGCAGATAAATGATAGTGCGCGCCGCAGGTGCGTAATGCAGATACATGATCGTACATGTTAAGCCTTGGTGTTTAAGAACCACGCATCCGTGAATGCGTGAAGCTTGATGCTTTATTGCGAGATCGCGCAAAAGTTGACTGATGGTTGTTGTATGGCTGTGGTTTGTTAAAACCCACGCACCTGATTTTCACGTGTGCACGCTTGCGTTATCACTGATCCGTGTCACGCCCTGCTTGGCTTCCAGTCGACATTTCAATGCACGCAGACCTGTTAGTACAAACGGAGTGATTTTCAGCATTGGAATACAAATCCTGTAATTATATTTTGGTTTACATTTTTAATTAATGTACAGAGAATGCATCCTACTCTGTACCAGTTTGGTCACACAAGTTAATATGCTAGGGAACAAATCACGGGACTGTGGTGTAAGGGAGTCGAAACCCCGTCAACTCTACTGATGAAGCAGGAATCTGAACCCCATTTCCCACACACATAGCTTTTGTCTTCCATTTCTACTGAATTCACGTATGGAATCGAACTAGGCCTGTCGGCGATTCTTCGGATGCACACACGTTGTAACAGAAATGACGGTGTGACCCACAGATAAGAGACGCATCTGATAAAAGTCACCGTCCCGTATCATTACTCACTCAATCACATATCACGCATAGCGCTTTCACGGATGCCGTGTACTTGAAATCGCTTGGCTGCACATACACTTGCGTGCCTGACGCAGACGCTTGTTGTGCGGTCAGGTATGGCGCAGACACTGTCGTGCCTGACGCAGACGCTTGTTGTGCGGTCAGGTATGGCGCAGCAGATGCTTGTTGTGCGGTCAGGTATGGCGCAGCAGACACTGTCGTGCCTGACGCAGACGCTTGTTGTGCGGTCAGGTATGGCGCAGTCACGTTAATGTGTGTTACAACATTATAGGTTGCGGCAAAGAAATACGTATTTTGAAATGTAATTATTTATTTTGTGTATTTTGATATTTTAAATTGCAACTCATGTGTCACAGTAGTCTATAAATTTTAAGCAATATGAATACTTGTTATCAGTTTTTGAATAAACTTTTAACACGCTCACTATGTTTAATGTGCTATGAACATAATTGTGATTGTGTTGCGTCATGTTAATGTCTGTTTGTTGTTGCTTGCTTAAGTCCAAACATGTTTTAAGAAGCGGTTAATTTCGAGAGCAGGTAAATTCTTCAAGACGCGTTTCGTAAAGTTAGAAATGGGGCGTAGTTACAGACGAAATTCGGATCTTCTGAGCTGGAGATGACAGAAAATACAGAATATAGACTAGTTTTGCAGTTCCGTAAGTCAAGCTGTGCTAAGTAATCCATTATAATCCACAAATACGACGCATTCATAGTTTGGAAGTGAGTTTCATAGTATTATTCATCAACCAGTGTAACCCATAATTCCACGTCGTACATTAGACACAGTCTTGTAAACATTGCATGCAAAATACAGGCCTACTGTTATGCCTGTAATGCATTCACAGACACGCACCCCTATAAATGTTTGTCTCTGATTTTATCATCTGAAGAGGTGCAGGCAGATAACTGCTGCAGTCTGAGTGGTTATTGCTGTGAATTAGATCTGTGCTAAACGTTCGCTTTCTATTTTAGCTTTCTGTTATAACATCATACATAATTTCTCGTGATCTGTCGCCAAGAATTTTGAATTCGTTCCCTCAGTTTCAGATGCGTTTGCAAAGCAGTTGCGAAAATCAACCACTGGTCTCATCATGTCTGTCCTTCCGTCTGTTCGCGTACAAGAGAGCTACACCCACAGAATGGATGTTCGTGTAATTTCATGTTTCAGACTTTTACTGAAACTTGTTGAAACTTTCCGATTTTGGTTCAGATCGGACACAAATAATGCACACTTCACCACTTAAGTGAGTGGCCATTATAATTCGGATGGGCTGTGTTCTCTGTGAGGTACGAACTGAGGCCGCCGAAAACAGACCTAAACATCTCGCATTTTACGAGACAAGTACAGGTAATAGGAAATGTCGCCGTTTATGACAGAATACAGGAAACACGAAGTTCCCAGTCTGCGAGAAAGTTACAAGCAAGAAGGCAGAGGGACCCGACCTAAAGTGTTACGCACTGCGCACATGTCCTTACGTTGGCTAGTGGAGTACTGCACTAGATGAAAGGGTGGACACACCTCTCCTTCATCTATACTAACCTCCAAACACACATCTTACGTTTGAAACTGACAATATTTAAAACTACAAACAATTGTAATACGAAGCAACATGAACTACATAACTAAAACCAAGGGAAAAAATGAGGAATTTACGCACATTCAAAATGGAGGTTATTGAACAACATATTGGAAACTCTTAAAACTTGTAACTGTACTGTCTTCAATTTTAATTCTTAATTTTCAATTTTTAAAGATAAATTTAACATACTTTTAAAAAGTTGAGCATAATCACAGATGCTACAGGATATTTATATTAAGAAAATTAGTGACGCTGTGACATACAAACCTTTTGTGAAGGAATGACATGTCATGCTTGGTATAGGTTATTGTTATATACTACCAAACTAATTTTCTCAGTTTATTTTTATGGTGATACATGATGATCCCTGCGGCCAAAACATGTGTATAATATAGAACTAAACAAGTGTGTTGTTATTGGCGGATATACGAGTATAATACCTTCCTCAGTAATATCACAACGGGAAATCTAAATTAAATTTTGTGTTTATATTTTATGGAATTTGATAGTATCAAAATATGATTATATGAATACGAATTAGTGCACAAATGATATCTTTTCAGTGTAGGCCTTCCGCACTAAATGTAATCAGAACATGGAAAGTGGATTTTTACTTGAAACTTGCCGTGGAATATGAGTGCCCTGTGCATTGCGCCTGTGACATTAATGTGTTACAGATGCATTAAGGATAATGCGAGATAAGTAGAGATTTTAGTCCAGAAAGCTCTCTGGTTTGCCCACATAACCAAAATGTTTCGTTGCAGGAGTACTTCCCCGTGCTGAAGACCATCGCACAGGTGGGCTACGCAGTGTCGCTAACTACATTGATCGTAGCCTTCTGCATCCTGGCTGCCATAAAGTGAGTTCACATAACCCACAGTGCTGTCGTTAAGAATATGTGGAGTCGTACTTCCACTCTACAATACTTCTCCGTAGTTTGGTCCTTAAACGAAGGATATATCTGTAATTGACAGAAGAAAGGGGAGACGTCAAGGAATGTATGCGATGAAGATTGCATATCGCTTGAACAACTGTAATAATTAAATTAAATTGAATTCTTCTTTATTGTCACCTTGCACATACCATTGTGTTGCATATATTACAAGGCAGTTACCAGTCACCACCATTGTGTTGCATATATTACAAGGCAGTTACCAGTCACCACCATTGTGTTGCATATATTACAAGGCAGTTACCAGTCACCACCAACACAAGTACATATCGTGTTTTGTCAGACGACTTACATGGCTACATATTTGGACCACTAAGTGGTCATCTTCAGGCATTAAAATACATCAAATTAAACTTACAATTGCAACTTCATTTTGTTGCAATTTTAATTTTAGTATTGTGTACTGTGATTGCCTGAAGATGACCACTTAGTGGTCGAAACATGTAGCAATGTAAGTTGTCTTCTGCTAAAACACGATATGTAGTTGTGTTGGTGGTGACTGGTAATTATCTTCTTCATATACGTGCTGAATCAACATCGCAATGGCCAATTCAAAAACCAGTACGACTGCACATATAAAACACGCATACAAAGAAATAGGCCGGAATGGCGTAGACGATATAGCCACTCACTATGGACTGGACGGTCCGGGGATCGAATGCCGGTGGGGGCGACATTTTTCGCATCCGCAGTTCATTAGCTATGTCTGCACCGCAGCAAACATTTCAGTGTCCCGACCTGAGTGACAGGGAGGGAAATGGAGGCATAATGTCATAACAGTTTAAAGTTCTTCGCAGCTCAGGTTAAATTCAAAATATCGCGCATGAAATATCAGAAGTACAAAATGAAATACATTTAAGTTGTTAAGTACAAAAAATACGTATACATTGGCCACAACAAGAATCATTCTCTGTTTGTAACGCATGACACACTATACCACAACACCTGTATTATTTACCCAAAAATTTGTGGCTTGGAGCCCAAAACTCTCCTGTCCTTAAGTATTGTTTTTCCTTGCACTTGTATACAGAATGTCCCCAAAGTAACTCTCCAGTTAACAAGAAAGCCGAGTATTATCTCTACCCTCTTTCTAACACGATGTGACGGCCCTACACGTAGGACAATACACATTTTGCAAACATCCCAAAAACCGCTTTGTTGCAGCAATTAAAGGTACTTAGGTAACTGTTCTTGACAGTGAAATACACTGCACAGTTACTTGTGGGATAATCTGTGTAATGTAAAAATAGCACACTCAAAACAGAACTAACACACTTTTAGAGTCATAGTAAGTATGTTCACCTCTACAACCTGCAAGGAATTTAGCCTGTCATGTCTATAGACGTCATGTCCGTAGGTCACAAATCATTTAATAAGCAGAGTCAATTACCAACAATGTGGTGTATAGTGCAAGTATATATATATATATATATATATATAATATATACTGTTTATATATATGTGGAATATAATGCAGAACTATACCCCGGGTAACCCAGAATAAAACACACAGGCAATTTTATTGAACAAATTCCACCTCCAATGAGATCCATACAAAAGCAAAATTTCACATCTAGCTCAGCATTAGCTGTAGGCCTTGTACAGAACAGCGATAATCACTTACCACACCCGGTGTAGTAGAAAGGAAAGAAAGCTTACCTGACATCAATGTCTGTGGAACAAATATGTAAATAGTGTCGATGTGGTGGAATTGACACCCTGTTTCATTGAATGCACAAATTCAAAGGGTTCTCATTTAGAAAAGCCTGGCATTAATACTGGCAACCTTGAGCTAGAATCAGTAACAAACTTCAAACACAAAACAATAATTTCTTTGTGCAGATATATCCGATTCTAATACATTGATTTACAGTAAGAGAACCTCTTCAGCGCGTCGCTTCTCTCTGCCCTCATTTCCGGCTCAGTATGACATTATCGTATATCCGATTCTCATGACAACCTTATGGATATTACAACTCACTGCTCATCGGGAAACTTAGAACTGTTGATGGCTGGATATTAACAATATAGGGATAGCGTTGTCTGCAATGGCGTATTCTTGACACCAAGAGTCACGAAATTCGGTCAAAAGTTTACTATTAACCGACTCGACCAAGTAGAGTCATTCTTGACAGGCTAATTCCTCACTTCCCTAGCCAACAAGTCCCCCACTTTATGCAATTCGAAGGTTTAGGTCTTAGATCTTCTAGAATGTTGTGCAGCGTCAGTGAGTAGATTGTTACCGACGTTTCGGGACAGCATGTCGGTCCCATCTTCAGTGGTCAAGATGTCCAAGAAGAATAGCTCGACATTTGAAGATGGGACCGACATGCTGTCCCGAAACGTCGGTAACAGTCTACTCACTGACGCTGCACAGCACCACAGAAACTTGAAGACCTCAACCACACCGAGGCAAAAGCGTGAAATGTCGCAACTGAAAAGTTCCTTCACCATGTTCACAAAAGTCCGCCAATGGAACCCATCCTAAGCCAGATGAATCCAGTCCACACAAATCCCACTCCTTTCCATTAACATCCATTTGAATATAATCCTCCATCCACGCCTCGGTCTTCCATGCGGTATCTTCGTTACAGTTCTTACGATGAAATCTTTATTTCCTTTCCTATGTGTGCTGTGTTCCCCTATATCTCGTCGTTCTCGAACAGATCATCCTACTCTTTGGTGAAGAGTACAAATTATGAAACTCCTTACTGAACTGTTTTTTTCATCCTCTTGTTACTTCCTCTCTCTCATGTCCAGGTGTTTCCCATTCTCACACTCCCCGACTCTATGCTCTTTGACACGACAGATCAAGTTTCATGACCATATAAAGGTAACGGGTAACGGTATAGTTCAGTATAGTTCAGTGTTTCGTTTGTAGATAGCAGGCGGGGAAGACGAAATCTCTAAACTGAGTGGTAAGAAGAGATTCCCGTATTTTATTTGTTCAGAATTGTAATAACTTTAACATTTTTAACATTTATAAGGCGCGAGTAGACAAAGGAACATTAGCGGCTCCTTAAGAAGTAGAGCATTACATATCGCCGGGTTATAAAACTTTTCGAAGCAAAGAACTAGCCTGTTTATGATCACACAGGTGAAAACTGTAGCCATATACGAAAGTAATGCTTCCTATTATTTTTAGTTTTAAATGTGGCGCCGGGTAGACTTTCTTGCCTTTACCACCGGCTGGTAACACTCTGCAGCTCCACCAAGGTCATTAGTACTTCAGTCAGTCACGTGATTTAAACACAGTACAAGTGAAAAATTGCGGATATTGTGGACATAGTACTAGAGACAGAGTGGCGATTGAATTTCTTACTGTGGAAGGCTCCAGTCCGACTGATATTCATAGACGTCTGAGAAACGTGTATGGTGGGGATGCCATAGATGTTAGCTCAGTTAGACGCTGGGTCCATCGGCTTAAGAGCGGTGAAAAAGACATCGGTGACACGCCTGGAAGCGGCCGACCAGCCGCGGCAGCGACGACAGAGACCAAAGACAAGTTTGATGCACTAATTCGGGATGACAGCCCCATCACGACAAGGGAACTGTGCACCGAAATAGGGATTGGAAAACCGGCGATTATGGCCATCATCAGAGAACTTGGCTACAGAAAAGTTTCCGCAAGGTGGGCGCTGAAATGCTCACCGCCGAACACAAAATAACGCGAGAAAAACATCTGTGCAAACTTCTGCAACGCACTGAGAAAGACTCAGATGCTTTATTGTCAAGAATAATTACCGGTGATGAAACCTGATTTCATCATTACTGCCCATTGGCGAAAAGACATCATCAGTCGCAGACAGGCAAGAAAAATTTAAGGTGCAGACTTCTGCGGGTAAAGTCGTGGCTAGCGTTTATTGGGACAGTGAATCTTGTTAGAGGAATTCTTGGATAGAGGTGCCACAATCAATTCAGAGCAGTATTTGCAGACATTAAAGAAGTTAAAACAACGAATTCGAAGGTTTCGGCCAAAAGAGGACGATGAATCAAGCCGTCCTCCTGCATGACAACGCCAGACTGCACACACAAGGGACGCAACTGCAACAAGAGGATGGACTGTTCTCCCTCATCCTCCATACAATCCCGATTTAGCGCCCTCCGACTTCCATCTTTTTGGCCCCCTGAAGGATGCACTCCGAGGACGCCGTTTTGCGGACGACTACGAGCTGCAACACAACTTGCGTGAAGAGCTCCGACGCTGCAGCAAAGAGTTTTACGCGACCGGCACACAGCGTCTCACGCAGAGGTGGGAAAAGTGTGTTGGTAATGAAAAATAAAAAATGTGGAAAAATAATCTCACCTTTGTAAAGGAAGTGCCCATGATAGGTATATGTAAATTGCCTTATAATTTTATTATAGTTCCTGAGGAAAAAATGGGAGGCATAACTTTCGCATCACCCCTCGTACTATACAATTTAGTTCTAATCGATAAACTGTCCACCAGGAAACTTCGCTGTCCCCGCAACATGTTGCACCTCCACCTCTTCGTCTCCTTCATTATGCGCGCCTTCATGGCTCTTCTTAAGGACATCATCTTCGTTAGCGGAGTTGGTTTGCCCATGGACGTCATCGAAAAGAACGGTTCCTCCTACTTCTATGACCAGGTAAGTAAGCTAACAGTGCAGTAAATCTGACAGACGGAACTTACAGAATACTCTTCTTCATACTACAATGAAATCATTTATGAGCTTCCCACAAACGGTTGATTGCTCAAGGAGAAGAGTCGAAGTCTCCTCCCATCAAGCTGAGTCGCAAACTGTCGGACTGTTACCTGAACCGACAAACGTACAGGATGAACACTTGACAAGTAAAACTTACTCAGGTTACAGTAGAGGCTGGGAGGTACTCTGTTGTTGTGAAAAGAATGTAAAGGCTTCGGACAAAGCTCATCCAATTTCTCTTCAATCCCCCCCCAAAAGTAAATCGTTACACTGTTACCGTGAAGGAGATTTTACGTTGTGTAACGCCCGTCTTTTAACCCGAGCTTTACGATACTTTATCTCTCCACTGCACTTGACCTGTAGGTATAAGCAGTCATCTACTCAATTATATCATATTGTGTGTCCAAATATCATGTGTTGAGACAGGAAGGCCGGTCAGAAAATAAGTTTACGTGGTGTCTGTTTCCAGCGCTGAAACAAAATGTTGGCGGACACGAAACTTTTGAACGCAGGACGTGGACTGATATCAACAGGGAATAGAAAAGCTTGTTCCGTGACAGGATGTGTCTCAGTTTTGGCGCGGACTGTGGGTAAAGTAGTAGAATAACAGTGCAATTAAATCTGATTAATTAAGGAATTATAAATTAAAGAACCAAAAATATATGCGCCGCAAACTCATTCTCTGACCGACCCTCATAGATACACGAACAACAGTATTCATGCGCGGTACTTATACGGAAAGTAGTTTTACAAACAAACAAACAACAAAAGTAATAAGAAGAGTCCAGAACCATTTCTGGACAGTAAAAGAGGATGGAATCGAAACGTCGCGTATTCATTGAAGAACAATTCGATAAAATTGTTGCAATGCTCGAATATTCTCCTCAAAATCCGTCAGTCGCCTTGTAGGCTTCACGTTACTCTGCTTCCCTAGAGGAAGTTGAATGCGCAAATGCAAAGGGGTCTGGTTATTTCAGACATTATAGTGACTAGGCTACAGGCTGTACGATCAGAGAATCCGGGCTCGATTATCGTCAGGGACAGAGATTGTTCTTTTCTGCACAGCCTCCAGGTCAGCCCCGGGTCCCACCCAGCCTCCTACTCAGTCCGCAGCAATGGATCATTTTACAGGGCGGCCGGGGATTCAAACCGAGGACTCGACCACCAGTAGTGTTTAGGTTGATAATGCGTGGAAATTTACCTCCACTTTCCCACACGTGTTTATGTCATGGTGCTTACTTAGCCTTAATTGTAGGAAATAAGTCACGAGGATGGACAGACCTGGCCTGTGATATGTTCCAGAATAGCTGGCTGTGCAGAACTGTGACTAGTGTTTGGCAGTATTGCATCATGGCAAACTACTCTTGGATCTTGATGGAAGGTCTCTACCTACACAATTTGATCTTCCTGGCGCTCTTCTCTGACACCAGCTCCATCACACTGTACGTGGTGCTTGGCTGGGGTAAGTAGCAATTACAGCAGACGTTGTCAGTTGCTTCTGCTCGCTAGACTAAACCATACCTAGTTTGCACAAGGTTATAACTAGACTTTTCCATTAGCCCACAAACCCTCTGCACGTTCTGTTGCAATTCGATATGAGAGACTCATTTCCACTTCATTGTTTCCGTTTTAAGTAAGCTTAATGAACTCCTAAGAACGCCTTTGCTAATTTGATGAACAGCATTATTCAGGCATGCTTTATTGTAAAATCCTATACTCTGCTTCTTGCAAAATCCATGGAATGCGTAATAAAATAATAATAATTATTATTATTATTATTATTTTTATTATACACGGTTTTGTGGGGAAACCTGTGGGAAAAAGACCTCTTTGAAATCTTAAGCGCAGATGGAATGACAATATTAAAATGGATCGTAAATAAATAGGATGAGAGGGTGTGGATTGGATTCATCCGACTCCAGTTAGGAAAAAGTACCGGTTTTTGTGAGCACGGTAATGAAACTTAGGTTTTAATAAAATGTGGGAAATTTCTTGACTAGCTGAGGAACTGTCAGCTTCTCAAGAAGGACACTGCTGCATGGGGTTTTATTGTCTTTTTTAATATTGGGCACACGACGATCTGCTTTAATTCACAAGGTATCCATTTTTTCATGAAGAATATTCGTGTGTGCCTCCTCCTGAGGTTACGCACTTTTAGCCAAAATACAGCACGTACATACTGCTTGTCCTTGTGCTTCATTTTCTAAGTTGGTCTCTAATTAAGTTTCAACATCTCCACCAAGTTAATACTCATGTGCTCTACATTATTGAGACAAGTAGCTGAACTGCTGTTGCTAAAACCACTAACAGTCTGACCGTCTGTAGACTCTTCCGTAATTAGAGTAAGTTGTTCTGGAATATAAATAATGTTAGTACCAAAATATCAATGAGTTAAATCGCCACTGATGATAACAAACCTATAAATGTTGCTCTGTCGACTACATAACGTTATTTTACGTTGTATTTTTGCCGTTATAAAAACAGGCGACTGCCTCTACAGTTAAATGCAGCGTAAATCATATGACGCCAGTAATAATATTTTTATGACCCTCTGATTTCGAGTGGCCCTTCCCCTGTTGGTGTGTGTTTTGCGCGCTGGCATTTATGTGGGCGCGAGAGGATGCGTGCCTTCGTGCTGAACGACGTGGGCTTCGCAGTAGTGCTGCTCTAAATCGCTGCACGTTGTCTTAGTACGCGCCTTCTGTACGCTCCTGTCTCACGCCACTTACTCGCCCATGCAAGAACAGTGTTTCGCGTTGCAACTGGTCCTCTCCCACGGTCATCACCAAACGCTCGCACAACTTCCACGACACAGTTGCTTCTTATTTACGCTCAACCGCAGACACGCAATGCTGTAGGCTACACGCCACTCCGCCATGTTGCTAACCGCAGACACGCAATGCTGTAGGCTACACGCCACTCCGCCATGTTGCTAACCGCAGACACGCAATGCTGTAGGCTACACGCCACTCCGCCATGTTGCTAACCGCAGACACGCAATGCTGTAGGCTACACGCCACTCCGCCATGTTGCTAACCGCAGACACGCAATGCTGTAGGCTACACGCCACTCCGCCATGTTGCTAACCGCAGACACGCAATGCTGTAGGCTACACGCCACTCCGCCATGTTGCTAACCGCAGACACGCAATGCTGTAGGCTACACGCCACTCCGCCATGTTGCTAACCGCAGACACGCAATGCTGTAGGCTACACGCCACTCCGCCATGTTGCTAACCGCAGACACGCAATGCTGTAGGCTACACGCCACTCCGCCATGTTGCTAACCAATCCAAGGCTTTCATAAATAAGTCTATGACAGCGGCTAATCCCCACTCCTGACAGATCAGCAGTATTTCCAACTTGCAAATAAGTAATCTCCCTCGCTTCGCCCGGTATAATTAAAATTTTCTGTGTGAAAAGTATTTCTTCGTTACATAACACTATTCCGACAGGGACTTGATGAGTGTTTTAATTCGACTAGAACTTAAGGTTTCTTTTTAGGGATACCACACATTTCAACCAAGTAACTGTATATAAATATAATGCTTAATTCAAAATATTGGTAATCAGTTTACATTTACTATTCCTATTTATCTGGTTATAATTAGTTTTTTATTAATTATTGTTATTGTTATTATGTCATTTTTGTTAGACATGACTGGTAAGGTCGTACTAGGATTTTACTTAAACCCTGTTATTTGTATTAGGAATTGTAATAAGTTGCATTGTTGGCTTGACTATTAGGAATACATATTATTTAAGTGTTGTTGACGTCTGCTCATAGTAGCATGTAGCATAGTAGTACGTGTTGTTTGTATCATAAATTCCACATCCGACAGGCTATGGAGCCTAGCATGGATTAATGGAATGTATGAGATAGTGAATAAAGTGAGTGAACAGGAAGTCTTTCTGTTCTTCAAAGCGTCAAGTCCGGCTCTGGGGCCCACCCAACCTCATATTCAATTGGTACAGGGACTGACCACCCACCCCTTCTAGGGCCGAGGTTAAGAATGGGTGGATCTATACCACCACTTTCCCTATAGGCCTATGCCTTCATGGCATGTGTATGGACAGCTGTACATTTTATTGTGTAAAACGCTGCGTTCTAGAAACTTAAATTTCGTGTATTCGTGATTCTTGTATGTTTTCATTTTCCCGACAGGCACATTTATATTTCGAACCAATTTTAAGCTATTTGTTAGATTATGATTATGCTACATAATACCTGTGTATTTCAGGCTTGCCGGCTTTGTGCGTTCTGCCTTGGGTGGCAGCGCGTGTGCTCCTGGAGAACACCCTGTGCTGGACCACCAACTCGAGCGAATTACTTTTCCTAATCATCCGCGGACCAACGACCATCTCCATACTCGTGAGTATGCAAACCCTCCTGCATAGTATTTCGCATTATAAGATGTTATGTACAGACAAAGGAGATGCAATGCTTAGGTATGACGTAACACTTGTGGCGCTGTCGCTCTGTTCTTGTCCCCAAATGTTAAATTCGTGAATAATTTAAAGAAAGCAGTGAAATGCATTTAATGTGCCTTGTCATGGTTTACACAACACACGCTGTAAGTTTTCGCCGTACCTTAGCAACACATTTACATTCTATCATGCTCGACCATCAATTGTTTTTCGTCCTCTCTGGCTCTGACGTAGTAGGCCCTAATCTCGTCAAAGTGTACTTAAGTCATTATATAAAGTGGCGTGTTGCTTTTGTATGATTTTAACCAAAATTCGATTTTGTTGACAAAGTCTAGTACAAATTTCCCAGTATAAAATTTTGCAGAACTCCACCCAGTGGAGGCCAAGCTCCATGCGGACAGACGGACATGACGAAGCTCGTACAGACGGACATGACGAAGCTCGTACAGACGGACACGACGAAGCTTGTACAGACGCTCCCCGACTTAAGCAGTAGTTACGTACCGGAAGATCCGGCACAAGTCAAATTTTGCACAAGTCGGAACTGATTATGTATATATATATATGTGTGTGTGTGTGTGTGTGTGTGTGTGTTACAACGGAGTCCAGCTGATATCCAAACTCCAACACACTTGAACCTGAACGGCCGCAGCATTACTATTTATCTTTTTACTTTTTTACAATTGCGTGTCTGAAAGTACGTAACTTGAAACTGTGTACGTCGGGGAGTGTCTGTGGTCGCGTCTGACCATTGCTTTGCGAACGCGCTTGAAAAGGATGGCCTTATTTTGAAGTCACATCTGTCCGTCCGTGTCTCAGTACCTGGAAAGCTGAATAATTTTGTTTTTGATTGGAAATTGAAGATTTGTCACTATACGTTATAGGACAGTTTCGATTTTCAGCCATATTGTTCCACAACAAAACCTGCTTTACCTGTGTTTATAAGTGAGCTCTTCCATATGCTCCATCAACTGCTAATCAGAATTTGCTGACATTGGGTACAGTGGATGCAAGCTTGAGGTTATAAACTAGCTGCCATCCTATCGGTTGGTCGTTGGTGGTTGTCGACTCTTCGTAGCTCTTGTCGGTGAATACAGTGACGAAGCTACGGGGTTGGATGACCCCGGTCGGGATTTAATTTCCGGTGGAAGCAAAAATTTTTAGGTCTGAACGGCATCCAGACTGGCTGTGGGGCCCACCCATCGGATGGGCACCGCGAGAAACGCTGACTACTGATTTCCATCTAGTGCTAAGGAACTGTTCCTCCACACTTGCCACCCCTCTTTTTGCTTAATGAAGCACAGGGACATCTATACCACATCTATACCACATCTATACCACATCTATACCACATCTATACCACCACCAAAAAATGTTAAATTCGTAAACCCGAAAGTAAAGCCAGTCTGATTATAACAGTGTTTGTGTTGCAGCTGAACTTCATACTGTTTGTGAATATTGTCCGTGTGCTGCTCCTCAAGCTCAGAGCCTCAGTGTGCGATGAAACTAGGACATACAGGTGAGGAGTCTCAAGAAACAATTCAGTGACACTGAATGTCTTTTCCATAAGCTTTTTGGATCATATGCTAATAGTTAAGGTACTGCAGCGAGATATAACTGCTACTTATCTCCCAAAGTGCAAAACTATCTTCATGCAGTTGGTAAGGGAATCTACTCTAACAGTTGAGAGGTGATTTTTTTATATCAGTCTACTATAACCCATACTTCACCTGAAAATGAAATGAAGTTTTACATGAAATTTGTCAAAACTGATTATCCACTAAAATTGGAAGGTAAATATATAATATTGGTCTCATGAAGACACAAAACTTTTATTTGAAACAATTTTTGTTATGTAATGAAGTATGAGAACTGGAAAATGTGTGCCTCTTGATTGTATTTCTTGCGTTCTTCAGCAGAATGGTTTATGTTACTGTGTAATCAACATTACAACTGTTGATTAGCTTCTCTTTTCAATAACTGCTTTATATAGCAATATATAAGTATTTAAGCAATGATAGGTGTGATAGCCTAAACATATTTTGGAAATATCATACTCAAAACTGGAGCAGCTCCCGAGCCTGTGTGATTATTATTAACTATTTTAAAAATACAATTTCAGTGTTAAGGAAATCCAACAACAGTACAGTTTTATGTGTATTATATTTCATTAAATGTGGACTACAGAAAAAAATATTTCAGATAAAATCTATAGATTGTAAAGTCATCTGTATACTAAGTCACAGACTAATGAGAACTTCACTTGTATTTAGTCACAGTCAACCTATAGGATGTATCATGTATTTCTAAATCTGTCTGACTGTATTGTCTCCAAAATGACACAACAAATGTCAATGAAATTTGGTATTAAATAAGTTTTAAGATTTCCCATGTCAATCACATAAAATCTCTACCTTACATTAAGTCAAGAGTACGTAACATAAAATTACAGACTTGTTTTAAACCTAAAACTTCTAATTAAAACCTTATATATTTAGAAAATTTAAGAAATAATATATTTATAAGTGCAGCGTGATATGTGATTAACTTTTCAATAGATAAAGGCTACTACTGAGAAATGAAAAAATCACACATTTCAAAATACAGATGTACCAATTAACCTCCTTCAACTGTCAGGCCTTTTTGACACCTGATGAACAGATCTTTGAAATTCTTATCTGGAATCTACCGATACTGCGCGCTCTGATAATTTCTTTAAGTCGTCCCCTCTTTGTGTTCTTACAAACGTTGTCTTTCAAACATCCCCACATATAACAGTCACATGGCACAGCAGGCCACAAATGGCGACTAAATATTCGGTCTCCAAAAATGCTGTGAACTGTGGCTTTGGAATTATTGGCTGTATGGGTGGTTACACCGTTCTGCTGGAAGAATCCATTTCATTCTCACATCACTTTACAAAAAATGGTGAGAGAAACCGTTCACTATATTCTCCTGAATTTATTGTATCTGAAAACAAGATTGATCCGACTGTACTTGTTGCACTGACAGCACACCATACTCCAACCTTAATGTTACGTAACGGCACGTCAGTATTCTGGTACTATCTGCTGACCATTGTTTGTTGTTTCGAGTATATTTAAAATAACACAAAATGGTCAGCAATTTCATCTGTAAAATGGCCTAAGTTATCAATGGATCAATTTCACCATTACACACTGCTTCATAAAACCAGCTACAAAACCATACTCTCACAACAGAGGTTTTCATGGAGATTATTTTAAACGTTCTCAAATATAGTCCAATGTTTATTTTCAAGGAACATATGTTCGTTCTCACATCTTGAACAGCCGGTTCGAAATTTGTTCAGCAGTTGACGTATCTTTCGAAGGATTTGAAACACTGCAAAACCAGCTTCTAAATGTGTTATGACACTCTTTATTTCCCCTGTATATAGGTGTCAACAATAAACACCCTCGGTGTTCATATCCACGAATAATTCACTTCTGTTGCGCGCAGTTCATGAAACTGGACTCTCCTAAGGTTTTGTAGACATGCGTGAATAAGCCTTAGTTAATTGTGTGTAGGGGAAACTACCAGAAATGAGTCATACTCAGCCACTAACCTAGTAGCTAGCATGGGATCCTTATTCAATGGTATTCTCTGTACATGTATTGCACTTTGTGTGTATCTGTCCACCATTGTTTGAGTTTTCTTTTTATAAAGTTCAGATTAACTTAAACTGAGAATGACAGTGGACTGCCACAAAACAACGAAATTCACCAAAGAGTATCTAGCACAGAAACTGGTCATATTTAATTGAAATTTACTGTGATGAAACAAACAGATGTGACATCCCCATTATGCTTGCCTGATAGGATCATAGAGAAACTAATAGCAATATTTGCTTCTGACAGGCGGTGGGCAAAGTCTACACTAGTACTGGTTCCACTCTTCGGTGTGCATTACACAGTGTTCCTGGG
This sequence comes from Reticulitermes speratus, assembly GCA_021186555.1. Classification (NCBI taxonomy): domain Eukaryota; kingdom Metazoa; phylum Arthropoda; class Insecta; order Blattodea; family Rhinotermitidae; genus Reticulitermes; species Reticulitermes speratus. The sequence continues at coordinate 13,200,966 of JAJKFL010000010.1, forward strand.
GATGAGCTACAGTATGGGTGTTCATCCAGGTGTTGAGATAGTCTGGCTCTTCTGCGACCAGCTGTTCGCTTCCTTCCAGGTCGGGCATACTACATGTTACAAAGCCTGATACGGTTCAATCTACCTGACCTGTACACTGCCCATTACTGATCGACTACTAACCGCTGGCTGCAATGGCAGTGGGTGAAACATGGAGGGTCCCATAGTTAGATGTTTATGTACACCACTCGTACAAATAGGTACCTTACTGGGGAGAGTTCATATGGAAAATTTTCGTCAATTTCCCGCAAGTGAAATGACATAATTAGAGACAATTTTCTCAAATGACTGGAAATAAAAAATTAGAAGTCAGGAATTTTATTTTGTGAAACGAAACATCCGAGCAGTGGAAATGTATTAGATTGTGTTGGTCATATTTGGGTATCTGCACCATGTGGTGGTTAAGTGTTCCGACGTTTCGGAGGAACATGGTATTTAAGATTTCCAGGGAAGACCCTTTTGTTGGGCTCGGGACAATCCTATCCCCTCTTCCCCTCTGCTGTAGCTGTGATTGGCCAAACATCCTCAAACCATCTCTTCCTCCATATTACTTTAGCATCCACTTGAAGCATTTCAGTCACCCTGAAGATGGTGGCAGTATGATCCTCTGAAGCATCAGAACTTTAACAACTACACGAAGCAGAAACCAAAAAGAAAACAATTGTTTGATCAACAGCCTCTGTGAAAATCTGAAAACTTAAGGTTATTGCATGCCATAAATTTTTTAAACAGAAATATATCCTGTAAACAACAATTAGAAATAACCATATGTCTTGCCTTACTCTTTCTTTGTATTGGATTAAGAGATTCGAAAGCACTGATGTAGACAGAAGCACATTATGCAGGAACTGCCGGTAAGATGTTTAAGTGATTCGAAGGCACTGACTTGAACTGACGCACACGCACATTGTACTTGAACTGTAGGTAAGGTGATGGTGATTGGATTGTGACATAATCACGACCCTCTGGATCCTCTGCATCGTCATCAAATAGGAGGGTTATGTTGGGTAGATAAGGTAGGAATTTGGGGTTTTGGAGGACTTATTAATTATACTGCTTACTTATATCAGCCTTATGCAGGGTATTTAGAAAAAACACAAGTCTCAATGTATGCAGTGGCACAGTAAAGTTTTTTAGCACCTGGGGTAAGTAATCAGAATGGCCACCCCTAACAGAAACTATGCATGAAAAAAAAAATCACAATAAATTTTTGAATTTTCTTTTATTTGGCACAATACTTTAAAATTTGTTGAGTGCAGAAATTCTTTCCACACATCCCCCCCCCCCCCCCCCCCCCCCGTTTGGAACATTTATTTTGCCAACCATTGCATTCTGCCGCCTGGGGCACCAACACCAACGCCCCCTCCCCCTCAGTTATGCCCCTGAATGTAGGATATATTGGTAATTGGTACAGAAGTATATGTTACATCAATGAAAATCACTTTTGTGGAGATTTTATGCACATGCGGTCTTCATGCGAATGCACATTCAGTATGGGAGCCTTCAAGCTAATGTATTCACACTACACAAGCCACATGCATGTGGTTGTCAACTGTGTCATGCATCAACAAGCTCACATCTCTGCTGCTTGTTAGTTGTAGTGAGCATGTGTACCACTTGGATTCTATAAAGATGCAACATCAGACCCACTGCATGATCATGTATGCTAATTTCCTTGCGATATCAAGTGATTAAGTCACAAATTTCTTGGACTCAAAGCAACACTTCATGTACAGAAACAACATTGTCCTCTGTGCATACTGACCAATGCCCTCCACCACCCATCTCTCGTTTTTTCCAGACATCACCAGTTAATTCAAACTTGTCCCAGAAGGTTGACTGCAGATTATGGTGGTGCTTCTCTCATGTTGAAGTTCCTCCGAAACCATCTTCAAAGTGTCACAAAACTGTTGGCAATAAACACATGCCCCTCCATCTTGCACATTGCATAATATTTATTCAGCTGCACATGCCTGATATTCCTGCATCCAGTGGCACCACCATTTACTTTTCCCAAAAATCATTCACTACATGACACTTGAAAGTTAATGGACTGCAAGAAATTAAACACTGCATTATTCATACTTTCATTAAAATCATGTTCTGATAGGAAACTAATATGACCTCACACATTCTTTACATTATTTACAGCCTTGGTGCCAAGCATAATTAGATCTTGCATATACAAAGTAAGTCCTGTATACCATATGCCTAGCAGCAAAACAAAGGTTGAAATACAGGAATATTATTTTATCTGACAACTCACATCACTACTTCACTCAGACCGTTTCACATAATGGCAGGAAGTGCAGGGCTCATCACTCTTCCTATTTGCCATGAGTCATGGTCCAGGCGTTTTATTTCAATGTACCGCAGACTGTGTCATACTTTCAATCACCATATTTAAAGAAGACAATGGGAATATTTTCATTCAGCTGACCAACATGCCACACCTAAAAAACATGTTGTGATTTTACATTAAAGTAAAGCAAGCCAATGAGAAGTGACTGGCAAGCAACATTTGTGAGGTAAAGTAATGTCCCTCTATATTCCTTTATACGTTATGTGTCTTGACATGATCTCTTAGTAACTACCATACAGACAACCTAGAAATAAACAGGGCAGACAGTAGGATTTTATATTATAGAAAATGTTTAATCAAAAAGAATAATGCATTCAATAACTATTTAACTGTGAAGTTATTTATTTCCCAGCAGTCAAATCAAACTATACTCATCCAAGGGTATGAACTGTCCACCCCAGGACTGATGTCCTTGTGGCCATTAACTGTGGTGCCAAAGTTAAACGTATAATCAGTGTAGGCTGTGGCAGAAGTGTATTTATGATTTCAATTCTCACCCATTTTCAAAAATGAAGCTGTATGACAGTTTTACTCGTATGCTATTTCTTTACTCCAAACAGTAAGAGAGCTTGTGTGTGTGTGTGTGTGTGTGTGTGTGTGTATGCGCGCACTCCCGAGAAATAATGTACACACTGATCAAAGCTGCTGAAACTTTATATCACCTGTGGGATACTGGCTAGCCAAACAAACTCCCCCCCACACCCACCGTCATTCATATATTAATGGTCAAACTTGTACTTATACCAGGTAGTTCAATATAACCAACTCAGTACGCAAATGTTTGAAGCACAACAACATGCTTTCTTATAATTTCATTGTCTCTGATGTGTTTCAGCTTTTATGCCATTAGACAGATACACAGTGAGCACAACTATCCATCTTTAGCAATGAAACAGTAAATAGGATCTGATATATACATATTGTATGACTGTGATTTCATACTTACCTAGGGCAATTAATGGACTGTTTGATAAAAACTAGGCCTTTTTACATGCTTTTGCATATTAGTAATGCACTGTAAGTTAATAGCAACCAGCTTTTTTAATTCAATATATACTTGAACCTAAATGACCATATAAATTTCTAAAAATTGTGATCTTTTGGTACCACCCATACATGTTTTATAGAGTTTCCCTTGATAATGGCATAAAAGCCAAAACATGTCAGAGAAAAACTAAATTAAAATAAAGTATTTTGTTGTGTTTGCAAAATTGGCATATGAATTGATCCATATTGGAATACTTGTAGATTTTAATTCCATTTAATTAATGATATAAATTTATCAGCCACATAATCTTCTGAGGTGGAGAATGACAGAAGCCATATTTATAGTAGTGTCCTGATATGTTGTTTGTGTTGTAAAATATCTGGAAAAAAATGGAAGTGTTTTACAGGCCATATTTTTGTGCTGGAAAACAAGTACATACTTGATGGCTACATGACATACAGATATACACATAAGCAATAATTAATGAACGTAAACAACTAAAAATGTTTGTATCTCTTGTTGTCATATGGTGACCTCTATCTCATTCTTTTAACTTGCAACTGCTCCATTCATCAAAACGTAAAGAGTTCACTCAGTTGCCTCTTTGTATGTGAATAACACACTAATAAGATGAAGGTGAATTTTAATGGATATTTATAGCATATCAGTGACATGCCTGATCTGTTCAGGGTTTCTTTGTGGCCGTTCTCTACTGCTTCCTGAATGGAGAGGTTCGAGCTGAGTTGAAGCGCCAGTGGCTACATTCTGGCAGCCTGCGTGGAATCTTCTGCAGGCCTCTGCGCCCTGGACACTGCTATTCCAGCACTGACTGCTCGTCCCTCAGCATGGGCCCTCCTGGCAGCAGTGGCAGGAAGTTGCGTCCAGGTGGCAAACGTCTCTCTACATCCTTCATGGGTCCCAACATGGAATCACGTCACAACAGCACCCCCAATGTAAGAACTGCATAATTTTACCATGTTATTAACTATAAAGATCAGAAAGATAGCTTAAAATGGTGACTGTGAGCTCAAACTGATTTTCACAAAATGTTGCAACATAAATTAATAATGAAATGTGCGTACAAGACTCTTATTCAGTTGAGAAATAGATGTGTATGCCACAAAATATAATGTAAAAATTTCACACCCATAACTGTTACAGCACCAAAACACTTATATGCATGCCTTGCAGAAAATCTCTCTCTGTCTGCCTGTCTGTCCATATGGACATTCACGTACTTAATGCGTGATGTTACTCAAAGGACTTAAATCAACTTTGTAATGTGATCCAGCTCATGGGACAGTAGTATTTCATGGGAGCACATTTTCAGAAGCACTGATTTAAAACATACAAACTGACTCTTGCAAACCTAGTCTCGCTGCATACACCATGCGCAGTCATAAAATACATGTTTCCTTCCATTTCGATAATATATCTATACTATTAGTTTTAAAATAAATATGTAGATGCGATTTGTATAATGTGCCCACTATTCGTATGGAGTGCATCAGGAACAGCAAGACATTTAAAAAAGTTTAATTACATGTTCCTCAACTATGGTACATTGGAATATATGTGATGGACCTATAACAGTGACTTAGCAGTTCAGTTTACTGAAGAGTGAAGGAGCACATACAAAGATTTTGATGACAGTCCAACTAATGCAAAGCCCCTTTTCTGAACACAATTCCTTGATGGTCAGAAAATGGTGTGAGGAAGGTTTGGTGGCTTGTATGAAGCCATCTGGTTAGCTTTATTCAGTTCACAAGCCTTCAAATAGGCACCTGTTGACCACAGTCCAAGTAGGTCAGCAAGAAGACCCTCAACCTTCACTCATATTTAACAGGAGTGTACAGTGCATCTTGTGCAGTGACCACAACTTACACCAGTTATAAAATTTGTGTTGTGCTACAGCCTAGGGACAATAAGTAGTGAGGCATATTATATCTCATGGCACCATTAATGAGCAAGTCTTGTGATACTGGCCACATGAAAACTCACAGAAACCCCATGTCCATCTCCTATACAGCCCAAAAAGTTACTGTTTGGTGTGCAGTGTTATCTGCTGCAGTCACTGGACCCTACTTCTGTGAAGATGAAGGGGGGTAGGCTGGCACATTTGGCTCACACCAATTTACTCATGTGATTGAAACAAGTCTCATGCTGACAGTAACATAAGCTGATAAGACAAGAAAATCTATGTTTTCAGCAAAATACTGCTGCAGCTGACACAGTGAGACCTGGCATGTATGTACTTTAAGAGTTCATTTCTGTAAAGGGTGATTTCTGATTTCAGTGATATTGATATGCCCTGGCCTTAACATTCACCATGCATAACTATTCCTAACTTCCTTCTCTAGTATCACTATAACATTGTGGCATATGGTGGTCAGCCAGCAGACAAACTGGGAGCCAAAAGCAATAATTCAGGAAAAATTCACCCACATTTGGGAAGAAACACTTTTGGATGGGTTACAGTTTCTTCACTTGTGTGTGCCAGTGCATTCAATAGGATAACAGTCACCTGATGTCTGTTTTATAAAAGCAAAATATTGTGAAAAATGTTAAAGGCTAAAGAAGAAGAAGGAAATTTGATTCAAATAAAATACCCTGTTTCTTGTAAAATGTTATTCCTTTTTATTGTTTCTGCCACACTTGTGCAAAGGGAAGTTTTTTGAGAAAATGGATGAAGTGTGGCATGAATTTCATCTACCTAAAGGTTATTTGCGTCTGTATGAAACAAACTTAAATTCAGTCAGATTTCAGCACTGTCCAGTATACAACATTTGATCTACCTCCACTGGAGAGAGCGGTGTGAATGACCAGACACAGCATTGACAGTTGGTGGACTGACCAACAATAATATCTTTCTTGATTTCTGCACAAACTGTTTAACATTTAGTATGCTCCTTTCCATGTTTCATAACAGAAAATATTCATAATAATGACTTCTGAATCAGCTGACAAATGTTTGTGGAAATATACAAGAAAGTCATTTTTCATTAAGTGGTCACCTGATCTTTGCAGTTTGTATTTAACTTGGCTATGAAACTAGATAAATTTAAATCACAACCCTGGAATTCTGTGTATTGATAACTAAACCTTTTACAAATATAAACAACTGCAAATGTCAATTTGTGTACATCACAGTAACATGGCAATCACTCCATATTTGTATTCTGTATGTGTTACCACTGATGAAACTCTGCAGCTGCAAATGTGAATTTAGTATGGATATAAACTGTTTTATCATTACGAGTATATCTATAATTTTCTTGTGAATATCTTTCAAACATACTAAAATTGAAAATGTGATGAGGGTGCAAATCTTCATTTTAAATTTTCACACCAATAGGAAATATGTACAGAAAACATCACAAATTTACAAAGTTAATAAGTTTTAGATTCATGTTTAACTTTACCTTCACATGGAAGCACTTTAAGTGATGTAGCATTGTGAGTTCTTCCTGAAACTGACATGTTATAATTTTCAGGCCTCTGAAGCAACCGCTGTGCTCGGGTTCGATAGCAGGTGGTGCCAGTCAGAGCGTAACATGCCTGGATGCCACATTGAGATGGGACACATCAATGCACATTAAATATTAAGATGTACACTGCATGAAATCCAATATCATAGCCCACTGTGGCAAAGTGGAATTATTTTTCCTGTTGTAACATTTTATGTCCCATTTCTTACTGCCTTAATCACAAAATAGATGTGTACTTCCTTCAGTTGTGTGTTTTCCCCCATGTAAAATTAACTGTGTTCAATGGAAGTTAAATCTCATCTTACCCATTACTGTTATTAGGGAATAGGCTACATGGTCAGAATTTTTGTGTGGGTTCTGACTCTGCTGACTTGTGTTTCTGTGGCACTTCTCAGCCTCTTCCACAAAATTCATGAATAGTACCTTCAAATAAGCCTTGGTTGTTTCTCCCATTTTCCAATCTTTTTCTGTTTCCAACCCTAATTGAATGACAAAGAACTTCTAAGTTGATACAGCTTTGTTAAATATGTTACAAACTAAAGTGATTTTATATCTTTCAAGATTACTGAATGAAATACAGTCCTACTTATAATTTACATATTTTTCATATTATCAGTCTAGGGCTATAGGCCAACACATAACATGCAAAGGTAAAAGTCAACCCATAGCATGCCAGTGCAGGCACAGAGGGGAGCTAGATTTATGGCACTACCCGTTTGCAGCTTCAACACTAGAAGGGGATGGGTGATCAATGCCATATCCCAACCACTTTTTCCCCAGGAAAGAGTCCTGATAACCATCACAGAGGAGGCTGGGTGGATCCCAGGGCCGGTCTTGATCGGTATGGAGCAGAGAAAATTACTGGCTCCCATGAGGGTTCAAACCCCAGACTGTCCAGCCTGTAGTGAGTTGCTATTCTGACTATGCTATTATGGCCGCACACATATAACATGTATGGTAGTGATTTTCTTGTGTTTTATAATTCTTTCAATTGGGGAAGTTTAATTTGTACTCAAATTTCTATTGTATATAAATTTCACTATCAAGTGCCTAGGCAAAATCCAAGTCTCATACTGTGAAAGAAACAGTTCCAAAGCCACCTACTGCAGATCACATAAACAGATGACAAAATCAAACAGTGAGAAGATAAATAATAAAAATGTAGAGCTAAGAAATTATGCAGTAGGTAAATCAAAGAATTTAACAAGCCTTGCCATTGCCATCCTGGATAAATTCTCTTCAAAGACATGTGTCACAGACCGATCAGTCATCAACATTGTACAAATAATTCAATAAACCCAAACATATTTTTTTACAGTTGCACAAGATCATCCCTATTTCATTTAAGAATGTGGTGGGTGAGAATCCTCAATCAGTATGGAAGTTTTGGTTTAGTACGAAGAGGACTTTTATGTGGTGGTGCAGAAAACAGGCACCTTTCTTCTGAGTGACACACACACACGTCTACTCAAGTAAGTTAAAATTCCTACCTTGACTGACCCATCTGGTGAGAACATCAAGTTCAGTGCCATATACCTGGGCTGACCCACACAACCTCTCTATTTCGTAATACAAAGTGTATCATTGTGTCTTCACGAACACAAGCAGTGAAGAGTAACTATCTTTTTCTTGTTTTTGAGGGTACATCCATTGATCTATACCTGGCATTCTGTGTCAAATTTCGGTGTTACTCTAAAAGGAAATTTTTATTCTTCACTTGTCCATCTTCAGTGTTACAGCATGACAGAAGACTACTTGAAATATTGTGTTGCATGCTGTGATGATGTCATGTTGAAGAATAACAGAGCAGTTAAACTACTGGAGGAAAAAATTTCCACCTTTAAGTGTGGCACTTTGTTAATCACAGATCAGAAGTGCCATTTGGTCAACAATAAACATATTTGAAGCATATCAGGTGTCAAAAAGAAATAAAAGAATTGCGTATGCAAACTTGTTGGAGGATCAGTTTTTAAAAACTGACCCAGTTTTAAGCATTCGATGGGTGCCATTAACATTCTATTCAATGTCAGCTGGGTGGGAAAACTATGAATATTTGGTACAATATTTCAAAGATGCAAAGCATGATTTTATGTGAAATGAAAAACAGAAATGCACAAGAGGGCTTACAGCAAAAATTACATCTACAGACTTTTTATTGGATCTAGGTTTCATGTGCAAAATTTGCCTCAATTAAGCCTGGAATTGCAAGAGCACAACATGAGCCATGAAGACAAACAACCACAGGCCGTTATTACGAATTAGCTGCCAAAGCTGCCCCTTCCAGAAATTTCACTTGGCAAAGACAGCAAAAACAGATCCTCCAATTTATCCTATCAGTTGTTACAGAAACAATACACTATCATCAGAAGCCCTTACAACTGAATTCTAACATAAACACAAAAAATCGACTTCAATTCCTTCAGAGTGAAGATACTGATTTAGCAGAATGGGCTGAAGACACAATGTTCAATTTGTGTTTGGTAAAATGATAGTTAGAAATATGTCAATGGGACTTACTAAATGAGAGAGACACCAGAGGTTCACTGATAACAAAGATAATCGTGGTGCTTTTGTTTTGCACCATCACTCCCATGCTCTATAGGACAATGCTCAGCTGTCTATATCAACAGCAAGAACAAAGTTTGGACATTTTGTCAGATGAGAACTTATTGAAAATTGGAAATTGTGCAACTCTAATTTGCTATATTATTTTTAATTTTTTAAAATGCAAACAATTAACATTGATAAATGTTAAGATTTTTTATTTTCAGGGAATATTCTGTACTTGTATTATCAATTTTGTTATAAGTTAAACACAAATTCAGTAGAGAAGTGGGGAGATTCACAGGAAGAGGGTAGGGGAGGTGAGAAGCATTTTAAAATTTAACAAGGTATGAGTACTAGCATATCATTTTTTACAAAAAGGGAACTTGCTATGAATAGTTTACAACTTCAGTCAGTGTCATAATTATTGTATAGGATTATACTCAAGTGCAGAGTTTATGGACATACGCTTAATCAACTTCAAAAATTTTGACACAAAAAAGCCACTATCTGTTTTAATCGTGAGTACAGTGACTGAAATTTCCTATACAAACTCTTTGCCCAGCTACCATAATTTGTGTCAGACATTGCCTATTCCTACTGCTAAACTGTTAATGAAGACATGTATAATTACAGAAGTGTTTGTTTCCACAAAGTCTTTTTGATGTATCACTGTTTATATTATTCAGTGCACCATAAAAATCACTGTTAACCAGAGAGTTCTGTTGTAGTTGAATACAGACAGCTATCTATCTATCTATATGATGTGGCTGTGCACTTACTGAACATTACTAGCACACTATTTAATTTCAGTGGTAAATGGCATACTACAAATTGTAACAAACACACCCATATACCATTTTGTTTATTATTGCTGGTAGCAAGACGGACTGTAGTTGCCTCTTGACACAAATATTGTTCATTGAAACTAAATGTCACCTTAAATAGAAGTTTGAATGATCACCCTACCTTGATGGCAATTAAATGTCATAAATTGTTTTATGTCATTAATTTATTGAAACTGCAAAAATGAGATATTCCTGAAGGCTCATACTTGGACCTGATGGTATCAACATATTAATTTAAAAAGAAATGTACAACTAAGTGTTATCTAGGCCTTGTATATCAAACAATGGCACTACTGTTTTCTTATACGAACTGTCCTGCGTCATTTCCACTTTGCAAGTCCGTTGACCTTCATTCTTCCTTGCAGTACTTCATTGCTGCATCTCAGCAAGTGTCACGGTCAGTGATCTGCACTCCCACTTGATATTCAGAAAGTTCTAAGTTCAAATGTCAACCCAGAAACCCACCATTCTGGGGTTATGAATTTCCTGTCCTTTCAAGCCAATGCAGACAGCGAGAAAAATTCCTTCCACATCCTTTCAAATTCATTATTTATTAATCATGCCATTCAACTCTACAGCCTGAAATACTGCAGCACTGTTAAATACACCACAACTAAATATGTAAACAAATTCCTGGGCCTGTCATATGGAATACACAAAGTAACATTCATCAACTGCTTGTAGCCACTATCTCTGTACAGAAATCTTAACATGATGCATGCTGCAAATACAGAGACTTATATCATGGCTAATGATGATGAGAGCTTCAACCAAGATATGAAGTGACAGTTTAGCGTGGCATGTCACTCTGTCTCCAAACAAGAGGGTTGGAATTGTATTGTTGGCCAACAGGCTTATGGAATTCTCTGGATTGCATATTGGTTGATTTTTGGCCTAAAGTGGAAACCACAAGCACAGCTTGCTTTGCTGATATGCTGTACAAACTATCATGTCAACTTAGTGAAGAAACACCTGTTGAAACAGACTCATCTTTCTGCAGAACTCCACTTAATTACAGTTACTGTGCTCATGACTTTTGGTATGACCTGTACCACTGTTACATCATCATTTGTTCTTCTGCGTGTAAATATATGTCTGCAATTTGTTGTTTTTGTTGTACTGTAATATTTTTTGTGCATTGTGCATTGACCTTAACAGTGGTGCAGTGCTGGGCTTTAAATCTGTAACCACTCTGAGCCCTGAAGGAAATACCATTTCTAAGAAATTAGGTTATGTTTGATATATTCATAGTTATTACTTTTGTAGAACTTGTAACAATGTACAGTAAATATTTTGTGGTATGTGGGTGTGTGAATGTGTGTGTGGTTTTTAATTCGATATTATTTTAGTATAACTTAAAATTCAACACATATTGTGTTTGCCAATAAATTTAAGAACAACATGTGTTCTGTGAAAAACAATATCTGTAAGAATTTGTCATGTTTGATGATAAATGTAGTTGTTATATTTGTTTCATTTATGTGTTGAGAGTTGCTTGTAACTTGGGCAGTTGTTGACTGTAAATCTGTATACCTATGTAGGACTCCAAACACTTTGCGTTTCAGAGTGGCTTAGAGCTTTTAATTGTGTTATATTTTTTTACTTTCTTGTTTGAGGAAGTGAAAGGAACTGTAACACAGAAGTGGTTCAAAGCACCGTGGCATTAAATACTGTGTTGATAAAGAATATAATGTGGTACTTGTGATTTAGTTTTTCCAGCATGTAGCATCCACCCTTCTGTCATTTACACTTTTCAGTTCTTTACTTCAGGCTTTCACAGTGGTGAAGAAACATAATGTGGTCTAGGTTAGGAAAGCATGTGGTCCAGGTATGAGTATGTCAGAGGAATATACTGCTTGCATCTTCAGCAGGCTGTCTGAAGATGGAGATAGTATGTTTCTTCAGAAGAGTATCCATACCAGGTTATTTGGTGTTGGTGCAGAGGGACATAATTTAAATGCTTTTTGGATTGAAAATGAGGTCATGAAATGGAGGGAGGGAGAACAGGGTTTGGTTTGGTATAGTATTTTTGGGAGTATGACATCCCATGCCATAGCACATTCTACAGAAATAAGAATTTTTTCAGTCCTTCACACAACTTCAGTTCTGTATATAGGTCTACTGCACTTTCTGACATTAGTGGCCATGTTCGGGTCAACAAATTATTAAGGACATGTAGACGAATTAAAGTTACCAGTATATATCTGCATTTCATGTTATCTAATGGTCTGAGATCTCATTCCCTTCAAAACACAGTGTTCTATACATGATAATTGTCATCCATAAAACTGTATGTATGACATATGAATTGTTGTTATGAGATGTTGTATTGTTTATGTGATGGACTTGTGGAATTAAATGTGATTTTACAAGTCCAACACATAAACAGTAATAAATATAATAATTCTTTTCAAACTCAATGATGAACATACGTTCCTAATGAAAACTATTGTCTGTATAGAATATTGCAATGTAAAGGAAATGAAATCTCAATTCCTCATGTGAAATGAAATGCAAATTGATATTTAATAAATTCCTCTACATGTATGAAGTCTGTAGTATACACAGAATTGAAGTTGTGTTAACGGCTGGAAGAATTTTTTTTTTCTGACAGGAATAGTAGTGGGCGGTATTATCGATTGTTATGTCAAAGTGTATAAGCATAGTTCTCGGAGGTACCGGTAGAGGCGTGGTTTAACAACGTCCCAACTACGTCGCATCAGTAGATGGTAGCATTGACTTACTCATCTTAACTCTGATCCATTGCTAGCAGAAGCAGTCGCAACAGATGTTTTCTCGCGGCTTATTTACTGTCGACCTAAAGATACAAGGATTACCATGCGCACAGAACGAGTTCTGAAGGTCACACACACTAGTACGTAAATGTGGGAAATTTTAAATCTTCACACATTATGTGACTGGCTATATGTACCTAGTTTCCCGTAGCGAGGAACTCTCACGTAAAAAAAAAAAAAACTTTTAGACGAAATGTTGAACAACTTCTGAATTTTTATCTAAAATTTCAGAGTGATTAAATAACAAGACAGTCGATGTAGGTATAACGTAACATTGAGACGCGTTCGCGTAAATATGTTGCCGTGGAAAAGCAATAAGCCTTACATATTATGACTTATGTATGTAGCCTTAGTTATCCAGCATGCAAAGCGCATGTGCCGTATTATATTGTCATCTGTGGCCTGTCTGGCTGTACCATATTTTTCCACATTATCTCATAAACGGCACGGTTTTTGGGAAAAAAGTTATTGAACATAAAATATGTTTTAATTTTCTCTACAAGTTTGTCTGAAACATTTTTTATTCTGAGAAGAATTCAGCGAGATATTGTCATAAATGTACATATCTCTTCATGTAAAGTACCCGTTATTTTTCTCATATTTTAATCAAATCTGAATTTTCTCAACAGATTTTCGAAAAGTCCTCAAACAGAAAATTTCATGAAAATCGGTCCAGTGGGAGCCGAGTTGTTCCATGCGGACGGAAGACAGACAGACATGACGAAGCTAATAGTCGCTTGTCACAATTTTGCGAAAGCAACTAAAAAAAGCTATGGTAGCTTCATTATTGTGCAATATTTTTAGGGCAAACCGTCGAAGTGGAATTTTATATGGGTGTTGGAGATGTTTATATCGATGCCAGTTCCTTTTATCGGCTTAGGTCATTTTAAATTTCGTATATTAAATCCGGTGTGAAATGTTGTACACCACTAATGTTCTGAAATTTAATGGCAGTTGTTTATCATAATCACCACCACCACCACCATCATCATCATTATCATCATCAACATCATCACTATTATGCCGCTCCAGCTGGGATTTATCTATTGTCTGATTGAAATACAACTTTCTTTGAATACGATGTTTCGGAGACTCATTGTGTCTGGGTTCTCAGGAATAAAGGGAAATGTTTTCATTTATGTGCTAATTTCTATTTCGTTGCTTTAAGTACATTGACTGTTACTCACGATTTAAGTACAGTGACTGTTACTCACGATTTAAGTACAGTGACTGTTACTCACGATTTAAGTACAGTGACTGTTACTCACGATTTAAGTACAGTGACTGTTACTCACGATTTAAGTACAGTGAATGTTACTCACGATTTAAGTACAGTGACTGTTACTCACGATTTAAGTACAGTGACTGTTACTCACGATTTAAGTACAGTGACTGTTACTCACGATTTAAGTACAGTGACTGTTACTCACGATTTAAGTACAGTGAATGTTACTCACGATTTAAGTACAGTGACTGTTACTCACGATTTAAGTACAGTGACTGTTACTCACGATTTAAGTACAGTGACTGTTACTCACGATTTTCACAAATTGTCATTATTATTTCCTGTTTTATATTGCTCTTATTTTTGCGCCGTTGTCACTGGTCCTGTCTTCAGTTCTTCTTGACCAACACGTCGTACGAGCGACTGTCCGTCCATCTAGCAGACACACAATCATGGAACAAAGTTGAAAACTTAGGAAAAAGGATACAAAATATAAAAGAGGGAAGTAACTAGCTCCATTGATTGCAGTCCTTCTTGAGAAGCTAATAGTTCCTCAGTTAGTCAAGAAATATCCCGCATTTTATGGAACCGGAAGACTTATTACTGTGTTCACAAGATACCGCCATTTGTCCCTCTCCTGACCCATACCAATTCACTTTATGCTCGTCCAACCGATTTATTGAAGATGCAATTTAATATTGTTCTCCCATCTAAACTTAGGTATTCCAAGTGATTCCTTTCCCTTAAGTTTGCCTTCAGCATTCTGTACACATATCTCCTTTCCCCATACGTGTCACATAATATGTTCATCCCATTCTGTACACATATCTCCTTCCCCCATACGTGTCACATGATATGTTCATCCCATTCTGTACACATATCTCCTTTCCCCATACGTGTCACATGATATGTTCATCCCATTCTTCTTGATTGGGTCACACGAATAAGATTTGGTGAGGAATACAAATGATTAAGTTACTCATTATGTAATGCTTTCCTCATCCCTCTTAGGCCCAGATAACTTTCTCAGCATCCTGTTCTCGAAAACTCTCATCCTAGTTCTTCCCTCAATCTGACACCAAGTTTCACATCCATATAGAACAACAGGAAAAATTATAGTTCTGTGCATTTTAATTTTTATATTTTAGATAGAAAACTAAAAGACAAGAGATTCTGGACCGAATGGTAGCAGGCACTCCCTGAGTTCAAACTGCGCTTAATTTCTTCATGAATGCAATCTTTATCTGTTACGGTTGTCCCAAAATAATCGAAAATTGCCCACGTTAAAAGATCTAATATCCATCTTTATGTGTGATTTTGTCCTGCATTCTCTTTGCGACACATAAATATATACTTAGTTTTCTCAGCATCTACTTCTAGACCAATATACTTACTAGCGAATAATAAATCTTTCTGTTTCTCACAGCATGTACGGTTCCTCCCAATATATTAACATCGTCAGCATAAACCAGAAGCCGACGTGCACCGTTCAATTTCAACCCTTCTTCTGACATCATATTCTAAACCAAAGCTGAAAAGCAATAGCGATAAAGCATTTCCTTGTTCGACGATCATTCTTAGTAGGAAACTTATGGGACAAATGTTTGCCTATTAGCAGTTCACTGTAGGTTTCATTTAAACACATCTTTATTAAATTAATTGATTGAATAGGAATACGAAACTGAATGATAATTTTATACAAAACCTCTCTCCTAAATGAATCGTAAGCTTTCTTTCAAGAATGCAGAATATAGAATCAGTATTTGATGTGCTACGTCGAATTCCACACTGATTATCCCCAATAGTTTGTTCTGTATATGGAATTAATTTTGACAGTAGGTGGTGGGTAACATTTTGTTTTTAGTTGAAAAGAGTGATAACAAAAAATAATGAAAATTAAGTATGTCGTATAGAGTAACAAGTCTGGTACTTAGAGCAACTAAATAAGAATGAAGAAATAAAATAATTTACTACAGATTGCAAATATTGCCATAAAGACCCCATCCCAAAGAACCTAAGCAAATATAAAACACGGTACAATATCTAGATACTGCAACAGATTTATATTTTGATATATTAATACTTGATTTTAATTTTAGTTTTGTAGGCTACTATATTTAATCAAATGACACTGTCCTGTCGAAGTGCCGTAATAATAATTTTTGATAAAGCTAATTTTCAATTCTTGTCTTACAGAAGGAAATGTGCATTTGAAACTGCATTTTAGATCTTAGTAGGCCCTAAAAATGTTGTAAGAAAATGTGTAATATAAGTTTAGCTTTAGTTGTATTACACACAAATTGTTTCAAACCAGGGGCGACAAATGTCCCATAAATCCAGAGACCATCTCAAAATTCTAGGCACCAGAAGGGTGACGTGTACAAGTTCCATGCTCGGGAGTCACAATTTTGGACTGACCTGTACACCTGTTGTCTGGCGCTTTGTGTTGGGTGCGTGTGAACTGATACACACTTGCGTATTTAAAGGAAGAAACTGAAATAATTGTGCTGAAAATATTACGCGTCAACAAATAAAACTTAGTCGCCAGAGCGACCAGACGACCGGCATTAGTACATCTCTGGTTTAAACGAAATTTTAATCAATTCCTTCATAAGGTACAGTCTAATTTCAATGAAATTCTAACGTGACTATTAATGTCAGTCTTGCATAAGGAAATACGCAGTTCAAATTGTGTTGCAATTCTTCTTCTAATCTAAATCTTGCACACTGACCTTATGTTACAGCGTTTTCCTTGGAATAATAATTATTACTCGGCTAGCCAAAATGTGACCAGTTTTATGACCATCAAAGCTTGTAAATACAATTTCTTCTTCTCTGAATTGCATTTAATTCGAAGATTTGTAATTTAGATTACGGCTTGCTTTAATTTAACATGTTAAATCAATGCAATGAGAAACATCAGATGGACGACAATCGAGAAAGCCTTGACTGCGAGGTCGCAAGCATAGATCATTTACGCTGCTCTTTCACTAATCTTGCCGTCTGTGATCATCCGTCAGAGTAACATTTTTTCTTTCATTAACAATCGTGAGATTCTATCTGTCCCGGATCTTCACAAGACCTCTCACTACCTCCACTGCATAAATCAAAGCCCCTAATGCGCAGCACGCTCACTGTTGTCGCTAATCGTAATTAATAAGAGGCTTAATACGGTAAGTCGTGACACTGTGGTACAAATAACACATAACTGCACGACAGAAGAAACATTCGGAATTTCCAGGTCGATTTGCCTGGCTAATTGCTTGTTCTGATGCATTTATTAATTGCTCATGTTACATGTGCGTCTAATAACATATATGATGAATCCTGTGGGATAGGCAAAGACGCGATCGCATTGAGCTACGGTACAATCCTGTAATTTGTCTAAAGTGTCTGTGTGAAACGACACAGGATCGATAACGATACACGATCGATAACGATACACGATCGATAACGATACACGATGGCTGTCGGAATTTGAAATGCCTGCCTATGTCCAACGCAAGAGGATATACATAGATAAAAAATTGCCCCAGTTTGCGCCTTGAAGGCATAATGGGGCGGTGGAGTTATAGCTCCACTCATTCTTAACTTCAGAATTAGATAGAGGTGAGGGATAAACTTCAGACATGGCCCCTTTAACCCCGGGGGAAAAGACCCCGGTACCCATTCAATAGGAGACTGGGTGGCCCCAGAGCCGGTCTGAAATTTTAGGAGAAGAGAAAATATCTTGCCCCTGCCGGAATCAAGCCCATAGTAGTCAGTATAGCAATTACACTCTCCAGGCTTCCAGTTGGTCTACATAGCGCGCTGAATGTTGCTGACTGCATAGAATGAAAATCATAATTTGCTGTATAAATGAGGGGTGTTTGTGTGCCCTCCCAAATAGTACCTCACTTTTATTCCGATCCGGCGAAATTAACGGCAAGGCTATTGGGGTGCTGGGTCATAACTGCGGGCGGTTACAGACTGAACCAACTAGGGTTTCTGTCCAGCAGAATGCTGGGGTAGCACTTCAAAGTATCCTAAAAGCCATTCTGGTTTCATTACCATTTTCGGTGTCATTCGCCGCTGTATAAACTCTGCACTAAATAGGGATGGCCAAGTTACCCAGCGATCAGCAGCACTAGTACTGTCGTGTCGGTCATGAGACAGTGCTGTGGGACCTGAGCACTAGGGGAAGATAGCAGGCTGTACGGGCAAGTACATAGTGCTGTGGGACCTGAGCACTAGGGGAAGATAGCAGGCTGTACGGGCAAGTACATAGTGCTGTGGGACCTGAGCACTAGGGGAAGATAGCAGGCTGTACGGGCAAGTACATAGTGCTGTGGGACCTGAGCACTAGGGGAAGATAGCAGGCGTACGGGCAAGTACATAGTGCTGTGGGACCTGAGCACTAGGGGAAGATAGCAGGCTGTATGGCCCAAATACATAGTGCTGTGGGACCTGAGCACTAGGGGAAGATAGCAGGCTGTATGGCCAAGTACATAGTGCTGTCGGACCTGAGCACTAGGGGAAGATAGCAGGCTGTACGGGCAAGTACATAGTGCTGTGGGACCTGAGCACTAGGGGAAGATAGCAGGCTGTATGGCCAAGTACATAGTGCTGTGGGACCTGAGCACTAGGGGAAGATAGCAGGCTGTATGGCCAAGTACATAGTGCTGTCGGACCTGAGCACTAGGGGAAGATAGCAGGCTGTACGGGCAAGTACATAGTGCTGTGGGACCTGAGCACTAGGGGAAGATAGCAGGCTGTACGGGCAAGTACATAGTGCTGTGGGACCTGAGCACTAGGGGAAGATAGCAGGCTGTACGGGCAAGTACATAGTGCTGTGGGACCTGAGCACTAGGGGAAGATAGCAGGCTGTACGGGCAAGTACATAGTGCTGTGGGACCTGAGCACTAGGGGAAGATAGCAGGCCGTATGGGCAAGTACATAGTGCTGTGGGACCTGAGCACTAGGGGAAGATAGCAGGCCGTACGGGCAAGTACATAGTGCTGTGGGACCTGAGCACTAGGGGAAGATAGCAGGCCGTATGGGCAAGTACATAGTGCTGTGGGACCTGAGCACTAGGGGAAGATAGCAGGCCGTACGGGCAAGTACATAGTGCTGTGGGACCTGAGCACTAGGGGAAGATAGCAGGCTGTACGGGCAAGTACATAGTGCTGTGGGACCTGAGCACTAGGGGAAGATAGCAGGCCGTACGGGCAAGTACATAGTGCTGTGGGACCTGAGCACTAGGGGAAGATAGCAGGCCGTACGGGCAAGTACATAGTGCTGTGGGACCTGAGCACTAGGGGAAGATAGCAGGCCGTAGGGCAAGTACAGTGCTGTGGGACCTGAGCACTAGGGGAAGATAGCAGGCTGTACGGGCAAGTACATAGTGCTGTGGGACCTGAGCACTAGGGGAAGATAGCAGGCCGTACGGGCAAGTACATAGTGCTGTGGGACCTGAGCACTAGGGGAAGATAGCAGGCCGTATGGGCAAGTACAGTGCTGTGGGACCTGAGCACTAGGGAAGATAGCAGGCTGTACGGGCAAGTACATAGTGCTGTGGGACCTGAGCACTAGGGAAGATAGCAGGCTGTACGGGCAAGTACATAGTGCTGTGGGACCTGAGCACTAGGGGAAGATAGCAGGCTGTACGGCAAAGTCTACATAGTGCTGATGGGACCATGACATCTTGGGAACTAGCACTAGGAGATAATGTTGGCCAAGTACATAGTGCTGTGGGACCTGAGCACTAGGGGAAGATAGCAGGCTGTATGGCCAAGTACATAGTGCTGTGGGACCTGAGCACTAGGGGAAGATAGCAGGCTGTACGGGCAAGTACATAGTGCTGTGGGACCTGAGCACTAGGGGAAGATAGCAGGCTGTATGGCCAAGTACATAGTGCTGTGGGACCTGAGCACTAGGGGAAGATAGCAGGCTGTATGGCCAAGTACATAGTGCTGTGGGACCTGAGCACTAGGGGAAGATAGCAGGCTGTAGGGCCAAGTACATAGTGCTGTGGGACCTGAGCACTAGGGGAAGATAGCAGGCTGTACGGGCAAGTACATAGTGCTGTGGGACCTGAGCACTAGGGGAAGATAGCAGGCTGTACGGGCAAGTACATAGTGCTGTGGGACCTGAGCACTAGGGGAAGATAGCAGGCTGTACGGGCAAGTACATAGTGCTGTGGGACCTGAGCACTAGGGGAAGATAGCAGGCCTGTACTGGGCAAGTAATACATAGTGCTGTGGGACCTGAGCACTAGGGGAAGATAGCAGGCTGTACGGGCAAGTACATAGTGCTGTGGGACCTGAGCACTAGGGGAAGATAGCAGGCTGTACGGGCAAGTACATAGTGCTGTGGGACCTGAGCACTAGGGGAAGATAGCAGGCTGTACGGGCAAGTACATAGTGCTGTGGGACCTGAGCACTAGGGGAAGATAGCAGGCTGTACGGGCAAGTACATAGTGCTGTGGGACCTGAGCACTAGGGGAAGATAGCAGGCTGTACGGGCAAGTACATAGTGCTGTGGGACCTGAGCACTAGGGGAAGATAGCAGGCTGTATGGCCAAGTACATAGTGCTGTCGGACCTGAGCACTAGGGGAAGATAGCAGGCTGTACGGGCAAGTACATAGTGCTGTGGGACCTGAGCACTAGGGGAAGATAGCAGGCTGTATGGCCAAGTACATAGTGCTGTGGGACCTGAGCACTAGGGGAAGATAGCAGGCTGTATGGCCAAGTACATAGTGCTGTGGGACCTGAGCACTAGGGGAAGATAGCAGGCTGTACGGGCAAGTACATAGTGCTGTGGGACCTGAGCACTAGGGGAAGATAGCAGGCTGTACGGGCAAGTACATAGTGCTGTCGGACCTGAGCACTAGGGGAAGATAGCAGGCTGTACGGGCAAGTACATAGTGCTGTGGACCTGAGCACTAGGGGAAGATAGCAGGCTGTACGGGCAAGTACATAGTGCTGTGGGACCTGAGCACTAGGGGAAGATAGCAGGCTGTACGGGCAAGTACATAGTGCTGTGGGACCTGAGCACTAGGGGAAGATAGCAGGCTGTACGGGCAAGTACATAGTGCTGTGGGACCTGAGCACTAGGGGAAGATAGCAGGCCGTATGGGCAAGTACATAGTGCTGTGGGACCTGAGCACTAGGGGAAGATAGCAGGCCGTATGGGCAAGTACATAGTGCTGTGGGACCTGAGCACTAGGGAAGATAGCAGGCCGTATGGGCAAGTACATAGTGCTGTGGGACCTGAGCACTAGGGGAAGATAGCAGGCCGTATGGGCAAGTACATAGTGCTGTGGAACCTGAGCACTAGGGGAAGATAGCAGGCCGTATGGGCAAGTACATAGTGCTGTGGGACCTGAGCACTAGGGGAAGATAGCAGGCCGTATGGGCAAGTACATAGTGCTGTGGGACCTGAGCACTAGGGGAAGATAGCAGGCCGTATGGGCAAGTACATAGTGCTGTGGGACCTGAGCACTAGGGGAAGATAGCAGGCCGTACGGGCAAGTACATAGTGCTGTGGGACCTGAGCACTAGGGGAAGATAGCAGGCCGTACGGGCAAGTACATAGTGCTGTGGGACCTGAGCACTAGGGGAAGATAGCAGGCCGTATGGGCAAGTACATGTGCTGTGGGACCTGAGCACTAGGGGAAGATAGCAGGCCGTACGGGCAAGTACATAGTGCTGTGGGACCTGAGCGCTAGGGGAAGATAGCAGGCCGTATGGGCAAGTACATAGTGCTGTGGGACCTGAGCACTAGGGGAAGATAGCAGGCCGTATGGGCAAGTACATAGTGCTGTGGGACCTGAGCACTAGGGGAAGATAGCAGGCCGTATGGGCAAGTACATAGTGCTGTGGGACCTGAGCACTAGGGGTAGATAGCAGGCCGTATGGGCAAGTACATAGTGCTGTGGGACCTGAGCACTAGGGGAAGATAGCAGGCCGTATGGGCAAGTACATAGTGCTGTGGGACCTGAGCACTAGGGGAAGATAGCAGGCTGTACGGGCAAGTACATAGTGCTGTGGGACCTGAGCACTAGGGGAAGATAGCAGGCTGTACGGGCAAGTACATAGTGCTGTGGGACCTGAGCACTAGGGGAAGATAGCAGGCTGTACGGGCAAGTACATAGTGCTGTGGGACCTGAGCACTAGGGGAAGATAGCAGGCCGTACGGGCAAGTACATAGTGCTGTGGGACCTGAGCACTAGGGGAAGATAGCAGGCTGTACGGGCAAGTACATAGTGCTGTGGGACCTGAGCACTAGGGGAAGATAGCAGGCTGTATGGGCAAGTACATAGTGCTGTGGGACCTGAGCACTAGGGGAAGATAGCAGGCCGTACGGGCAAGTACATAGTGCTGTGGGACCTGAGCACTAGGGGAAGATAGCAGGCCGTACGGGCAAGTACATAGTGCTGTGGGACCTGAGCACTAGGGGAAGATAGCAGGCCGTACGGGCAAGTACATAGTGCTGTGGGACCTGAGCACTAGGGGAAGATAGCAGGCCGTACGGGCAAGTACATAGTGCTGTCGGACCTGAGCACTAGGGGAAGATAGCAGGCCGTACGGGCAAGTACATAGTGCTGTGGGACCTGAGCACTGGGGGAAGATAGCAGGCTGTACGTGCAAGTACATAGTGCTGTGGGACCTGAGCACTAGGGGAAGATAGCAGGCTGTACGGGCAAGTACATAGTGCTGTGGGACCTGAGCACTAGGGGAAGATAGCAGGCTGTACGGGCAAGTACATAGTGCTGTGGGACCTGAGCACTAGGGGAAGATAGCAGGCTGTACGGGCAAGTACATAGTGCTGTGGGACCTGAGCACTAGGGGAAGATAGCAGGCCGTATGGCCAAGTACAGGGAATACAAACACAAAACATCCGAAGACGTTTATCCATAAATAACACTGCCCAATTCAACGCTGTATTATCTTGCAGCTAAAACAGAATTTTAAATCAGAAATATCATAATTTGTTTTGTGATTTGAGGTTCTTACAGCGGTGCTGATAAATATCTCAAAAGACTGGAATCTTCGTCACCCATTTTCACTGCTACGCACTCAAAGATGCATCTGATATCGGAAATTGGTTTTCCTTCAATCAAGAAGAAAACTCTCTCTGTTCCAACATAAAAAGCATCTGCATAGATTTTCGGTAAAACATAGAAAACTTCTGTACGAAATCGCTTACAATTGACACGAATGAGCAGCGAAAGTCTTTAATGTGCTGAACCGGGTTGAGAGAAATGAGTGGACCAAGAGCGTTCAAGGGTGTTCTGCAGCCATTTTCTGTGGCAAGTAAATATAATGAAAATACTTACTTGAACACAGAAAGGTCTTCTGTATTTGTAACTTTAAAAGGAAGCTGGTTTAAGCTTTGTAGTTGTAATAAATTCCGCTGTAATGCCGAAAGTCACTCATAAATGCTCTTGTAGTATAAGTTTCATTTTAAGTCTCAGTAACCTACGTGCATCTCGCCACGCCATTAACGTAATGCACACACGGCAATATCTCTGTTATGCCGTAGACTGCTGTAGCCACATTGCTGTGCATGCCACACGTGTGCCAGCAAGTCTGTGCCGTAAATGCAGTATCCATATTTGTGTGCATGCCACACGGTGCGCAAGACTGTCCGTACTTACTGCTGTAAAGACCACATTGCTTGCATAGCCTCTCTTTTGCCAGCAAAGTCTGTGACGTATAGACTCTGTACGAACATTGCTGTAAAATGACACGTGGCAGCAAGTCATGTGCTGACGGTAGATGAGTGGCCAACGTTGGGTGTCTGCAGCCATCAGTGTGCAAGCAAGTCTGTGGAATACTTACTTGTAGACACGAAGTCTTGTATTGTCAACTTTAAAAGGAAGTCTGGTTTAGCTTTGTAGTTGTAATCAATTCGCTGTATGCCGAGTCACTCATAATGCTCTGTAGTATAAGTTCTTTTAAGTCCAGTAACCTACGTGCATCTGCACGCCATTACGTAGTGCCCAGCAAGTCTGTGCCGTAGACTGCTGTAGCCACATTGCTGTGCATGCCACACGTGTGCCAGCAAGTCTGTGCCGTAGACTGCTGTAGCCACATTGCTGTGCATGCCACACGTGTGCCAGCAAGTCTGTGCCGTAGACTGCTGTAGCCACATTGCTGTGCATGCCACACGTGTGCCAGCAAGTCTGTGCCGTAGACTGCTGTAGCCACATTGCTGTGCATGCCACACGTGTGCCAGCAGCTCAGTAATTTCATGAACATAAGATATGCATACGGAGTCAATTAACATTGTTAATTACTGTATGACTGAAAACAGCTGCACCTTAAGTGCTGTGTGTAAATGTGTTTTACCTATTGTGACCGCCATTTGTCCGGACTTTCCGACGACTGAAGTGCCGCAAAAACTTCTGAAACTTTGTCAAGTGTTTGTTTTGAACAAAGAAATTCACAGTTGGGAGCCTAAATCATTTGATGGGATGAAAGAAACTCAGCAGACTAAGAGAATCTCTCCAGTCTTGGAGAAAAGTTTTATTTATTTTTTTCAAAGTTACGGCTCTTTCAATAATACTTCCCGAAAACCTAAGAAAATTTATTAACTCACCGCGGTTTTAATAAATACACAAAATAATAGGAGGATATAACATTCACTTCAAAAAAAAACAAATTAAATCCCAACTACTCTCTGCTAAGTATATAGCCACATGATCTAACACGCTGAACACATAAGTATACACAAAAATGTCAGTTAGGTTATTTAGTTATCAAATCTCAAAGTTTTCGTGTGATATTGTCCTGAAGGCGCAAGCCCCAGCTGGTTATGAAGGTGGGAACAAGTTCTGTGAAGCATTAGGGCCTATGTGTTATCAGTTTCATAAGTGACACACATTTTGTTAGGAAACTTTCAATTGCGAAGTGAGGGTGGTTCTTTTAGTGCCACAGTTGATAACGAGGGTTCACATGAAATTCGTAACAATGGGTTTAGAGTAGTAAAACTCCTAACGTCAAAACTGAGTACTTTTTGCCACACTACTTTTACTGCTACTCGGATCTGAAACTTGAAGGTGGTGTGTGTGTGTGTGTGTGTGACGTCGAAACTTACTGCTTGTCATATCCACATGTCCACAATAAGTGGGCGCCTGTCACCACAGCAAGACGTGTCCTCAGGTTGCGGAACAAGGAACGGCCTCCAGATGTGGAGGGCAGCTGCGAATATATTGAATAAGCAGTCGTGGACTGCCAACAAGAGGTGGTCCTCCAGCTCGGGTGTTGGGCGAGGTGCTAAGGACTTTTCATTGTAAAACTGAACATGTTACGAAACATTTCATAAAGCCTCGGACTTGGATTGGCCATTTGGTACATCACAAGCAGTGGAAAAGGGACTTGAGATTTGGCAAATGGAATGTGAGCAGCCTTTATAGGCCAGGGTTACTTACGGCAGTGGCCAGGGAATTAGTGAGGTATACATTACATTTAGTGGGTGTTCAGGAGGTTAGATGGGACAAGGGAGGCACTTACTGTACGAGCAGAGGATTATTAGGATTATAGGAAACGAAAATTATCAATCAGGGACAGGATTTTTTGTACACCACAGAATAGTATCAGAAGTTAAGAGGGTGGAGTTTGTTAGTGACAGGATGTCATATTGGCGCTGAGAGGTCGTTGGTGTGATATTAGTGTACGAACGTGCTTGCGCCAACTGACGATAAAAGTGATGACCCAAAGGACAGATTGTATAGGAATTAGAGCAGGTGTTCGATCACTTTCCTCAGTACCACATAAAAATTCTGTTAGGAAATTTTACTGCAAAATTGGGGAGGGAGGATACTTTCAAACCGACGATCGGGAATGAGAGTTTACATGAGGATAGTAATAATAACGGAGTTAGAGTAGTAAGCTTTGCCACAACAAAAGATGTAGTTGTTAAGAGCACGATGTTCCCCACCGAATATTCATAAATACACCTGAACCTCTCCTGATAGGAAGACTCAAAAGGATCATATAATAACACATAAAATAAATGTAAAGTGGTATCTAGATTCTTAACCACAAAATATCTGTACATCCCTATGACACTATTTTGAACGTCTTGACTCTTTATGTTGCTGCGCTCGCCTTTCCTTTGTGTCCAAAGCTTAAACAACCCCTCGTGCTTTCATTTGGTATTCACCTGTAAATAACTGTGCGAAATATTTCATAGTTTATTATAAAACACAGAACAATAAATATACACTTTGTTATTATCCAACAAATGAACTTAATTATCACAGTTTCATAATAATATATTTAAAAACACTCCACTGCTACATGTTTCGGACCCTGTCGGCCCTTCATCAGGGAGAACATCTGCCGTTATTGCACAAAACAATTACATAAAAATACGGGGTCAGTTGCGTATGTAAATCTGCTGGCAATTGTTCACGTGGCGGTCTGTTACACAATAGATTGGGTAGCGTGTTGGTGATGTGGAGGTGTTGACGGTGCAGCACGTGACAATTAAGTGTATTTGTTGGATACTAATAAAAGATCGAATTATAATGCACGGTATGAAAAATATAAAAAGTATATACATATATGTATAGGAACACAATGCATATATTTATAAACATAACATACATAATGTGTAAGCTTGGTTAGTCAACCACACTTTACTAGCCTTTTATTAAAATCGACGTTGGGCACTCAGAATTGTAGATTACATGTCAAACGGCATGATGTAATTCTGTAAGTACGTGACACTACGTAATTCTGTAAGTACGTGACACTACTTTACGTAATTCTGTAAGTACGTGACACTATGTTACGCAATTCTGTAAGTACGTGACACTACTTTACGTAATTCTGTAAGTACGTGACACTACTTTACGTAATTCTGTAAGTACGTGATACTACTTTACGTAATTCTGTAAGTACGTGACACTACTTTACGTAATTCTGTAAGTACGTGATACTACTTTACGTAATTCTGTAAGTACGTGACACTACTTTACGTAATTCTGTAAGTACGTGACACTACTTTACGTAATTCTGTAAGTACGTGACACTACTTTACGTAATTCTGTAAGTACGTGATACTACTTTACGTAATTCTGTAAGTACGTGACACTACTTTACGTAATTCTGTAAGTACGTGACACTACTTTACGTAATTCTGTAAGTACGTGACACTACTTTACGTAATTCTGTAAGTACGTGATACTACTTTACGTAATTCTGTAAGTACGCGACACTACTTTACGTAATTCTGTAAGTACGTGACACTACTTTACGTAATTCTGTAAGTACGTGATACTACTTTACGTAATTCTGTAAGTACGTGACACTACTTTACGTAATTCTGTAAGTACGTGACACTACTTTACGTAATTCTGTAAGTACGTGACACTACTTTACGTAATTCTGTAAGTACGTGACACTACTTTACGTAATTCTGTAAGTACGTGACACTACTTTACGTAATTCTGTAAGTACGTGACACTACTTTACGTAATTCTGTAAGTACGTGATACTACTTTACGTAATTCTGTAAGTACGTGACACTACTTTACGTAATTCTGTAAGTACGTGACACTACTTTACGTAATTCTGTAAGTACGTGACACTACTTTACGTAATTCTGTAAGTACGTGATACTACTTTACGTAATTCTGTAAGTACGTGACACTACTTTACGTAATTCTGTAAGTACGTGACACTACTTTACGTAATTCTGTAAGTACGTGATACTACTTTACGTAATTCTGTAAGTACGTGACACTACTTTACGTAATTCTGTAAGTACGTGACACTACTTTACGTAATTCTGTAAGTACGTGACACTACTTTACGTAATTCTGTAAGTACGTGATACTACTTTACGCAATCGTTAATAACTTGCCGAGTAGCACTCCTTAATGGACTTCGCCCAGTGAGCGCTGTGTTTTGACCTGTCTTTCCACTTTTTAATTTTGCATCTATTAATATCTGTTTGTACACAGTTACACCATCTGTTTTTTGGTCGTCCTCTTAGTCGACTTCCCTGGGGATTATTATTAAATCCTTGATTTACTTTTCTTTTACTATCCATTCTGTTGGCATGACCAATCCAATTCAACCGACTTATTCTCACAAATGAAAGTACATCTAAATCTCCAAACAGCTGCAGTAATTCCTTATTATATCACTTTCTCCAATTCTCATTTACTTTAATTCCCCCTAACATTCTTCTTAAAACTTTTCTTTCAAAAGCATCCAGTCGTTTAGTAACGTCTTTAGTCAATTTCCAATATTCTGCTCCATATGTTGTCACTGTCTTATTAGTGACTTATAGGTTTTTATTTTTTCTTCTCTGAGTACTGGTTGACTCTTTAGTAGAGGAAGAAGTGCGTAATATGCTATATTTGCATTTGTAATTATTTTTTCAATCTCTGGTCTTAATTTTCATTTGTTAGGATTGTACCAAAGTATGTATAGTCTTTCACTATTTCAAAATTATATGTAAAAATTTTCACATATTCATTTTCATTGAAAGGCTTTCGTGATTCTGTCATTATTTTGTTTCCTTTTCATTTATTTCTAATCCCATCTTATTCGTTTGTTCTACCAACGATGTGCATACTATTTTACATCTTCTAATATTCTTCCCATAATAACCATATCATCAGCAAATGCCATTATTTGACTACATTTGTCAAATATGTTTCCCAGTGTTTCTACTTCAGGTTTTCTAATTCCAACTTCCAACACCACATTAAACAGCAAAGCAGCAATTGCAGCTGCTTGTCTCAAAGCTTTGTGAACTTTTAATTTATAAGATAAACACTTACCAATTTTAACCTTAGCATATATTTCATTACTTAAAATTCTGCACAAATTAACTAAGTGTCTGGCAAACCTACTTTATGCATGTCACTGCCTATTTCCTTTCTCCATATAGTGCCATATGCTGCTTGAAAATCAATAAATAAATTATGTACATCTATATTCTCTTCCCATCATTCTTCCAGGTAGTTCTCGTTTTACGCGATTTCGCTTTAAGGCGACTTGAAAATTTACACAACTTTTCAAATTTACGCGATAATTTTGGTTTAAGCGATGTGGCATGAAAATCGGTGGTCGCGCTTATCAAATTTTACGCGATAATTTTCAGTTTAACCCATTTGGCTTAAACGATCCGTGGTCGCTCTTATCTTCTGTAGGAGGCTAGCAGGAAGTGACGTCACTGTTACGCCCTCAGTTACGTGTATGACTTTGATTATATTGGTGTTATAACCACGCGGTTCCTTTAGTTTCTTCTCAACAGCATTGGCTTTTCGTACCAATATGAGCGAGAAACGTGAATCTGCATCACCCAGTGCAATCCAAGTAAAAAATCGGCGAAAGACAATTCGTATTGAAGAGAAATTACAGTAATAAGTCAACTTGAAAAAGGTGAACGAATTGTTGATATAAGCCGTAATGTTAGACTCGCTGATAGTAGCGTACTTACAGTTCGTGATAATGCTGATAGAATTAAAGAAAGTGTTAAGTCAGGAACTAAAGTGTTTGTGCAGCAAGACTACCACAGTCCTATCTGAATGAATCGTACCAAAAATCTTTGGATGTGAGTCTCTTGCATTTGTATTGCATTAGAAATAAATAAATAAATAATATGTATAGAAATGTATGTATTGTGAATAGAAAGTATATACTGTATACAGTATATAGTCGACTAGTGGTGTAGTCATACATTTACATAGGACGAGGTTGTCAGTCCCGTAACCCCCAGGAAATACATTGTTTTAAATGGGAGTTTTATTTTCGATTTGCGCGACGTTTTTCAGGAACGTAACCCTGGCGTAAAAATGAGGACTGCCTGCATTTGTCTCATAGTAAAAATTTGATCAACAGTTAATCTCAATTTAGAAAGTCTTCTTGGTATTCTCCTATAATTTCCTCAGCAAAAGGTACTAATTTTACATACAAAACATTTGCCATAATTTTATATGTTGTACATAGCAACGTGACTCCTCTATAATTATCACATATCATGGTGCCCCCTTTCTTATGAATTGGACATATGCCGTATTTCCACTCGAGCGGTATGACCTCTTCCTCCCATATTTTTAATTGAGCTCATAAATGACCTTCTTGAGCTCTGTTTCTCCCTCTTTAATCGATTAGGCCGGGATTTGATCATGTGCAGTTGCTTTTCTACTATTCAGTTTACTTACTGATATCGCTATGTCTACATCATTTGGTGGTTCAATATATGGTTTTGCAGTTTGTACGCACATTATCCACTCTTCTCCACTGTTACAACTCAAAGTGTTTCTCATAATATTCAGACCATCTTTGTGGTACTTTCTTTTGTTGCTTATTATGTTACCTTCTTTATCTCTAATCAATAATATTTGTGGTTTGAATCCTTTTCTTATACTATTCGCCTCTTGATAAACTTTCTTTCCTTCATTGTTATTATAAGCAATTTCCATTTGTTACAGCTCTAATTTCAACAATACTCTCTTTTTATGTCTAAATATTTTATGTGCTTCTTTTCTTTTATCTTTATATTCTTGTTCATTTTGTTTGGTATTTCTGTTAATCATTTTGTTGTAAACTCTCTTTTTACCACTGTAGACCACCTTACTACTTTTTGTCCATTCTCCTAACATATGTGTCACATAAGTCCTGAAAGCCTTGATTGTACGGCAGAAAAATGTTAAAAGCAAATATTGCGGACTTTCGGGTCGTATTCAGTCCTTCCTCGGGCTGTACTTTGAAGATGAAGGACGTTACTTGGCAGTTCTGTCACTTCGATGCCGCAAACCTGAGGTGTATGTTGTTGATATTGTACGAGTAGGCTGCATGTGGTACAGAGCAGTCATTTACTTTGATATTTACTGCCTTTATCTCTCCTTCTGACGGAATAAGTTATAGTAATGTCACATGAGAACAAATTATAGTAAAGGGAAAAATATTACTCTGTATTTCTTTATTCAATCACATAAACTGAAACCAACACAATACACTTTCTTTAGGGAGGATGACTGATATAATAAAGAAATACACGGTAATTTAATACGTTGTAAGATAGTGATGGCCAAACTGGCAAGATGGGTTCTCACCTATAAAAATACAAAAGATAAGTTTAAAGTTTATTGTTGCTACTTGGTTCAACTTGTATCTTTACACACTCCTCTTTGTAATTGCTTGAATTCCTTTATAATAGCCCAAGAGGCTGAAAACAGCAGGAGACTAATTATAAACAATTAGGGGTTTCTCCTAAATAAAATATATTTGGTTGGTTTCGATTTCTGTAGTATAGAAGAAGGGAATATATGAACCTAAGGGAGCAAAAATACGTGGCTGCATGAAGAGGTGCTTCAGTTTCATTTAAAGACGACGATGATTTCATGAGTCCACTTTCTCATGTGGAGTGAAGTTGGTAGGCTGAAAAACGAACATAATGCAAGGCCAAGGTTAATTAACTGAGGTTATACTAAACCGCATAGCGCTGCTCGGACAGGACCAAGGACGTGTGAAATGTTCTTTCTATTTTTCCTTCTTTCTTATTTCCCTCTTTCTTTCTTTATGTTTTCTTTCCTTTCTTTTTGTATTTTTTGTTTTCTGACCTCCATTCATTCTTGTTCTTCCTTCCTTCTTTCCTCTCTTCCTCCCCTTCCTCTGCATCTTTCATCCAAGAACAGATTTACACTCTGTTCTGCAGTCCATTTTATATTATTTCTGGTGATCACTGCATTTCCTTCCAAGAAAATAAAAAAATCCAAGTGTCTGTTCTACTCAGTAAAATTATTGGTATGATATTGCGGTTGGTTTTCCCAAGTGCATGATCTCATGCAGCACGGCATGTCACGTTCAGCGTGCCTCTCACTCGAATTCGGAGAACTGAGTGAGAAGGTTAGCTGTTCTGCTGTTTGTATTTCTCGGATAAAGTACACCAAGTGAGCACTAATGGTAAGGTTCGGTTGTTGTCTAAACACGAAAACATTGATGGACTTCTCATAGCATTTTGTGTGAATGTCTGTATCAGGATTGGTTTGGTATCTTTCTAATTGGTCTACTTTCCTTGGAGCACAACGATCATTTTGAAAACCGTATGTTCTGTATTCCTTTCTTGTTTCATCTCCTTGTTTTGCAAGCAGTGCAGTGTCGATCTGCAGTCCGTTATGTATTAGTTCGCTTATATACAATACTCTTTCCTCTTCAGCCACTTATTGCGCTGCAATATGTCCAGACACGCTGTGGTGCCCACCCAACCAGCCTAGTATTCAATGCGTAACGCACCGGTGGCTTTTCTCCGTCGGTAAAGCGGCCAGTGCGTGAAGCAAACGGATCACCTGCATCTAATGTCGAGGCTAGGAATGAGAGGAGCTGTACCGCTGCTCCTCCTATGTGCTTCCATGGCGTGCACAGATACAGCTTCACCTTTTATCTTTTGATATCGAAAAACAGGATGAATAAAAACTCCTTCTTCGACTCCTTTACCCTGAAGAAGAAGGCATTACGATCCTTCGAAGCGTCGGCGAAAATTTACCAATCAACAAAGCATAATGTTCCACAAGAGAATCTCCAGAAGCACCGCTGTGAGAACCTGAAATCTCGCAGAATGAATGAGATTAACGAATTCGGAAGCACGTGGATTCTTACAGTTTATTTAATGACACTGCCAGTAACTCAGACTATAAGGTCGATTGATAGGAAGACAGAAAGCGACATTAACAACCAGAGAAACTGAAATGTCTCCTTCAGAAAGTGTAATGTATACGAAGAGGCTATTTCAAGTACTATCTTAATAGAGCATACAGTTTCTAAATGCGCTTTATTGAAATCTCGTGCAACCCTCAAGCCATAGGCCTTGACCTTTATGTACTGCACGACTGTCTTGTTTACTGTCGCACAGTGTTGTCTGCATTTCTTTAAATATCCAATATAAAGAGAAAAACAGAAGATATATTCGTCGCAAGTAAGGGGAAAGCTAAGTGAATATAATACAGGATAAAGTGGCAAAATAAATCGTTTGAATTTGTGGCTTTGGGAGCGACACTAACAAATTAATATTGTATTCATGAAGGAATTAAGAGCACATGAACTCAGGAAATGCCTGCTACCTTTCAGTTCAGAATCTTATGTCGTCCCCTTTGCTGTCCAAATATTCAGAACTATAATTGATCCTATTGCTGTATGCAGTCTGTCACACTGAGAGAAGTACTAGGATGAAGGTGTTCAATGGGGTGCTGAGGGAGATATTTGGGCCCAAGTGGGAGAAGGTAACAGGGGACTGCAAAAAGTTGCATAATTAGGAACTTTGATACGAATATGCACTTCTCGTCAAATGTTATTCGTGTGATAAAATCAAGAAGAATAAGGCATACAGGTGCTGTCACAAGTATGGGAGAAAGGTGTACAGTTACAGCTGCGTTTATTGTAATATTTAGACTTTGCGACAGGACGATCTGTTTTGAAGTGAATAGCAGCCATTGCTGCCGAGCGAGAGGGGGGGCATGGAAGCCAGTACAAATTACCGGGGACCGGTGGGCCCGAAGGGGGCGCGGGGCCCGAGAATGTTTCATATGTTTTTGTCTTTCTCATTAGTATCATTTTTGTCGAATGTGCAAATTAAACCTTTCAGACTAAGCCCAAGTCACTCTGCAAATGATAGGCAGTCTTTCCGATTTTGTGTACGGACTTTTAGCCAGTCCACCCTTGTTGGGGGGGAGGCCGAAAATTTTTTTTGATCGGGGCCCTAATCCGCTATCGGAGGCCCTGATGGCAGCAAGCCGTCCCCGAAGTTAAATCTTTTGGTGGCAATGATGAATTTCGGGTTTGATAAATAGGAAGCATTGTCATACTTCCGGAATTCAGCTCACTGACCGAGGTGTGATTCCCAGCGGAGACTTAGAGTGTCGTCAGCATCACCCGCAGAGCGGTTCTGAGACTAATCGAACCTACTGTCGGTCGGTGTTGAGGGTCCTGTCAGTCGGAGTACGGACGTGACCACGCAGCTCCTTGGCGTGGTGCTTATACTGCGTGTTTAGGAAATGTTTCGTAGAGATACTGAACGACAAATGAAATGGGATTATGAGAGGCGAACAAGTAAGGACGGACAGGGTGGTCTACTATGTGCAAGCCACGAGTTGGCGTGGGAGTATCTAAACAGGACAAGAAGGTAACTATGCGCATGCGCAGTACGATGTTACCGAACACTATTCCTGTCTCACAGACTTAGGACCGCCTCACATTACGTGTTTGGTGTTTGTGCAAGTTAGTAACTACACTTGGGTATTGGAAGTGGTGCTCGCTTTATTGCATTCCTTTAAATCGAAGCAACTGTGATGTCGGCACAAAGGAAACGTTGCTCTGTAATGCAGGGAAGTGGACTGACCTCTCCGGCTGTGACGACTTTTTTTGGCGTGCATGCATACTGCAAAACTTGCACCCCGGAATTCGCATGCGAGTATTGCGGAAAGCCACGAAACCTTCAATAAGGATAGTAGATAACTGCCAACTACCGTCAGAATGCATGTCTAGATTGTTCTTGCCATCCCAAGCTGTTCGCTCACATATGTTAGTAAACTCCATGGTACAGGGTCTTATTTTAAAAGCTAATATAAAAAGCATGTCATAAATATAACTGTAACATAACACTGTTCCATGACGCACCTAATTTAAATCACAGGGTCTAATCTCCTTTTTTTTTAAGTTTATCTAAGATTCCAAAGTTTTTATTTTATTTTAGAGTATATATAGACGAGATTCTACAAGAATGGAGAATTTGGCAAGCCCAGGAATAAAGATAAACCATCGAACATCAATAAATACTCTTCTATTTGCTGATGACGAGACTATTATTCAAGAAACAGAAGACAATCTCCAAAGATCTCTCCATCAATTATACCTGCTGTGTGAGAACTATAATATGAAACTTTCTACGAAGAAGACGAAAGTGATGGCTTTCTTAGGCGCCTATCCCGTGAGGACAAAAATTACAATCCATAATTACCCAGCTGAACAGGTGTCACACTTTAACTGCTTGGGTGTGATGTGAGCTGCAACGATATAGATATGAAGCTGCATAAATACAATGTATCTGTGGAACGATACATAGAACACTTAAAAATAAAACGAGGAAAGTCACTATGTTGAAATGTTGCAAGACAATGGCCACACTGTGTTAACGTGTGGACGTGATCCTGGGTGCCTCTGAGAAAGACAGCAGCAGAATGCAAGCCACTTGAATGAAATTCTTACGCCGCGTGAAAGGAATTACGAAACTACATCGAGTCAGAAATGAAGACGTAAGGAAAGAATTGGGAATATATGCAATGAATGATAAGATGAAACAAAAAAGAACAGAACGGCAACACAAAGATAGAATGAATAACGAAAGATTAACTAAACAAATACGAGAATACAGCCCACGAGGAAGACGAAGTGTAGGTCGCCCCCGTCGTAGATGGAGTGAACTTGAGGGCTGATGTATAAGTTCGGAACAGGCATCAATGCCTAATCCATGAAGCGAAGAAGAAGAAGAAGTATTTCAATATACTAGTCATCAGCTGATTTCAGTGGCTGATTTCGGCTGAAGGGTAAATTACTTAAAAGTTCTTTGATATCATCGTGTCTACAAAATCTGTGTTTTCTAAATTTGTAATTGGCAGTGGCTACAGCCCGGCAACAACCCCCCCCCCCCCCTGGGTGCGCGCCTAGGTACCAATGTATGACAAAAGACAATCTGTCGGACCTCGGTTGCACACTGATGACGTAATGCAGACAGAGATGCGACGTAACGTAACTCAACTCCACCTTGATCTGCTCACACGCCATGACGAAGCCTGCAGGCAGATAAGGAACATCAACATCAACATCCGTCGGCTACCTTCGTGCTTCCTCGTATTTCGTCATGATGCAAATGCAATGGCACTTAAAGACGGGTTACAACGTGGCTCGTGACTCATAACATCATCAGAACTTTAGGTGTCTGCATAGTTGCTTACCTTTTCGTTGCTGATAAATTGTGTTATTACCTGGTAATTCTGTCACGGAAGCATTAGTGTAGTGTTTTCAGTAACCATGACTACTACTACTGTACTGCTGCTCCTGGTGGCTGCTGCCTCAAACATTGTTCTTGCTGCATCCGAAAGATTGGCCGGTAAGTAACAGTGGTGATTATTATCATTATTATCATCATCAGTATCGTTGTTGTTTCTTTCGAGTTCATTAATAAAATGGTGTTAATTTGGCACGTTGACCCTCTGACGGATGTTAGACGTACTACCTACGTAAAATCTGTTGTAACACGCACTTTGTTATAGCGGTGTCGCTAATTGTGTTATATGTTCGTGACGTGTCTGGTTTAATAATTTACGGCATTTACTGAGCTCCCCAGTTATTCTTTCTGAAATAGTATATTTAAATGGCCCATGGCAGGCCCCTTCAAAATTCTTACCCGCGCACTATTCAATCTCATATTATCTCATTCGTGTTAATGTAACTTCGCACTACAGTAAATAAATAATGACTTTGCGATAATGCATGTGGCTTTTGTTTTTCGCTAGGCATGCTTTATGTACAAGAATGTGCGCCCTGTGATCCGTCCACCTGTATAAACGTAACAAATATGCTGTTACATAACGTCTTGTATATGCTACCTGATATATGCAATCACTGCTTGTAATCGTTTCACGGCCAGCCTCCAAGTGCACCTAAAAAAACTGCCGTTCAATGTGTGTCGTTAATGCTGGCTTAGTTCTTCCCTTCCGCCACTAGGTGTCGGGTGCGTGTGGCAATACCGAAACATGACGCGTTCACTATGGCGACAAGGTGGTGAGTCATAGAGCATTGCTAAACGGAAATAAACATTCACAAGACTAACATAATTTCGTGAATTTGGTAAAGTACTGTAAGAAAATCCCAGGCGAAGGAAGGGTACATTTGCTGAATTCTTCTGTTAACGGAAATAGGATATATGTGTATACGAGTTCTGAGTAACTTTTTTCCGCCAGTTGGATTGTGTAGGCCTATTTATAAGGTTTCCATAAAATTGAGCAGTTTTATTGTTCCATTACAGCTTATTCTAAGAAGAACTCGATCGAACAACGGACTGTTTGACATGTCAACCTGTCAAATGTAAGGGTTCTCTTAAAATTAGGCAGTGTAGCCAACAGCCTGACTGACAGAATGTCTAGCTGTATAAGCATTCAAGTAGGTCTACATACACGTAGTAACAATTTGTGAATGCATAGAAATTCAGCAATTTTATTCAAATTTAAGCCAAGGTATCTGCCTTGTGCATGATTGATCGGTGAAGGAAAATGAATCAATTAAAGTGTCAATTGATCTTAAGTTATAACACTTCGAATCAGCGATGTCTCAAAGAAACATCACGACTCCTGACACACAAGTTTCTGCAGTGCAAATAACTTTACATTTAGTTGCTAGTTTGCAAATTTGCGGGCTGGAATGGGCGAAGTTTTATGTGGTTTTACATACGTATGTTAGTTGCCTGTCAGTTAACACCGCTTTTAAGGTTGACGTAGGCACACGCTTGGGAAGTGTTAAGAGCAAAACAAATATGTATAAATATTTGTGAGACTTAAGAGCTTTAAAGCTTGCGGTCATTTGGTTTAGACTCTCGGTTTGGCTGTCGATTTTAACTCTTTGGCTTTCATGGTTATTTGAATTACGTGACTCAGATGATGGATTTTATTTTATTCTGTATGAAGTTTTAAAATCTTGGCAGTGCTATAAATTTTGCGATATCGGTATTTCGTCTTTATATATAATGGCAAATATACTTTTTAGTACAACCTAAAAGGCCTTTAAACTAACAGGCACTTCACTAGTGGTTCTTGTCGCAGTAGTTATTAGAAGTAGCTACTGTAGAACAATATTTCAGTTGTTTGTAATTTTAGTTAAGCATTTGGGAAGGTTTTGCATTATTGTATTTTAGGAGGCTTATAACGAAAGCAGGTGCAATAGAGTGTATGAATAGAGTTACAGCCATTTTTTAAATTTTTGTGGAGTTCATCCCGTTGTGATGTATCGTATCAAAATTTCAGTACATATTTCTGTCAACCACAACAAAGTTTTATTAATTTCGTCAACACATGCTACATGTTTTAGTCGTGTTGACCATCCTCAGGCATTTAAATACATTACTTTAAAGCCCAAGAAAAGTTATCACATATGTTTTATATTTGGGAGATCTCACAAAGTGTACAAACCGTAATAATCTTTATGTAGACTTAAAATGTAAACATTTTTATATTTCTCGTTTGTGGTTGCTTTATTATATGTCTTCCTGTTCTGTCTAAAAGTTGTTAAAATCCTTATTTTATCTCGAGTACTACTTTGTTACCTGATGTGCTTGTTGACAGTCGAAGTTCTCTTACAATCGGTTGCATTACAACCTTCTGCTGGCTTGGATACCTAAGGTCAACCGGTTCGCTTACCGCTGATATTTTAAGATACTGGACGTACTCAGAGACCAATTCCATTTCGTGGATGGATGCGTACTTAGGGTTAAGCAATAAAAGAAACATTCTGTATAAGGGCAGTGACGTCACTGAATGACAGAACTCGAACAGACGAGCTGATAAGGAACTAACTAACTAACTAACTAACTAACTCCATGGAGCAGTGTCCTTGTTGAGAAGCTAACAGGTCCTCAGCTAGTCAAGAAATTCCCCGCGTTTTATGGAACCCGAAGGTTCATTACCGCACTCACAAGAGCCCGCCACCTGACCCTATCCTGAGCTGATAAGGAACTACAGTTTTCAACTAGATAGATACAAATTACGTCAATAATTCGTCAGTAAAGAGAGGTGATGAATTTTGTGGCAGATACTAGTCTATTTCGCTGTACCAACCAAGAAAGAAGTAATTATAATGTTTATCTACGAGGATTAACCGCTGAGAGGGACAGTGATTGTTGTCGTGATGTGGTTCAGTCTAGAGTTGTTGTCGTGATGTGGTTCAGTCTAGAGTTGTTGTCGTGATGTGGTTCAGTCTAGAGTTGTTGTCGTGATGTGGTTCAGTCTAGAGTTGTCGTCGTGATGTGGTTCAGTCTAGAGTTGTCGTCGTGATGTGGTTCAGTCTAGAGTTGTCGTCGTGATGTGGTTCAGTCTAGAGTTGTCGTCGTGATGTGGTTCAGTCTAGAGTTGTTGTCGTGATGTGGTTCAGTCTAGAGTTGTCGTCGTGATGTGGTTCAGTCTAGAGTTGTCGTCGTGATGTGGTTCAGTCTAGAGTTGTTGTCGTGATGTGGTTCAGTCTAGAGTTGTTGTCGTGATGTGGTTCAGTCTAGAGTTGTTGTCGTGATGTGGTTCAGTCTAGAGTTACAATTTATTTTATATTTATGTTTATATTTACATTTATATTCGTATTTGGACATGAATAGTACAACAGATGATAATGTGGAATGGCTCCTGTTTCATTCTTGGTTTCTTTAAGGGTGCTTTCCAGCTATGTGGCTTATGTAACAAAATTTTTAATTGGGCGTCCCCTTGCCTTTTGCTTTTTTTCTACATTTGAAAAACTTTCCAGACCTGAAGGTGACCGAATGATCGGCGAAATATATTGTCTTAACTGCATGATATATGTAGTAACGAAACGTGTTGCTTTCACGGTTCAAAGGTCTTTCCTGCTTATGTAACAAAGTTCCGTCTGATTTAAAATTTACGCTCATAAATTATGTAATCAGACACTGCCATAATTAAGGAAACTGTCAATATATATATTAATTGTTATGTAATGTGTTACCTTTTGTACTTTATACAGTTAACTAAACACCCATAAAGATGGCGAAGTTTCAGTCGAAACATATAGGTGAATTAAATAATTTATTAAGGAGATTTAAATATATTGTAGCAGATGATTTCTCAACTAATATATGAACATCAGATAACACATTTATAATGCCGCATTCATTGATCCGCTTTGCTTATGCTGGTTGAAAGTTATGTTGCCTTGTGAATAATGACCTGTATATAATGTGGAACAAGCAGTCGTGGCCGGTTTTAACGTTTCCCGTAGGGATTAAAGAAGTCTAATACAAACGTTAGAATAGTCAGCTTCCAACAGCAGATTCGAAGCCAAGACGTCCCGAATACGAAACAAGACTGTTAATCATTTGACTGCCACATTCAGTAAAATTACTCTCCGTGAATCTGGTTGTGAAGCAGCGAAATGGATTGAACTGGCTTAGTAGAAATGAGTTTTATTATTGGGGTAATGTAGGTCTGCCTTCTGAGTCCAGTAAACACAAACTGTCGCATGAAAACTCTGCGACACATAATTATTTAGTTATTTCTTGTAAAAGAAGTGCATGAAATTTGTTATGTAAGGGGGTAATTACTTCTCTATCAATTTTTACTCCAAACTCTTGCTTCTGCCGCTGTTTTATGCTTTACAGTCCATTACAGCTGCAAGGCCAATACGCTGTGCTGTGTGCTTGCTTGTTGAAGCTTCTAAGATGGTAACGGAAGTGGTTATTCGTGACTTCTCAGAGTACTTCCTTGAAACATTTAAGGCAAACAATGTGGAAAGAATCTATAGATGCCCTTGGAATACCAGCTTCAAATTTCCGGATAGGAAACAGGCCTGCCAATCTTAAGACACGATTTTGTGATACGCATGCAACATGCAAAGATATTTTAATTTCCAGGCATTATCATAATTATGTAGAATACCGGTACTAAGTGTTAATTAAGCAGCTTTACTCGTCATCTAATATTATCAGACTGATAAACTCAAGGAGAATGAGATGGGTGCGATATTTAGCACGCATGACACAATAAGAATTACATAAAATAATTTGGTTGGAAAAACCTGAAGGTAACAGACAATTAAGGGAATCTATGCGTAGATGGGAGGATAATGTGAAAGTTAATTTTAAATAAATAGATTATGCGGATGTGGACTGTATTTAAGTGGCTCCGACTGTGGTCCAGTAGCTGGCTGATGTGAAAACGGTAACAAACTTTGAATTCCTTTAAAGACTGAGAGATTTTCGGCTAGGTGAACCATTGTCTTGAAGAACTTCCATTAAGTTAGATTGTTTAATGACTCTGTGCCAACTGGTCCCAATTCTTGCATAAGAAACTGGAACTGGGTGTAGTGGCGTGTAGCCAGGAACTTGCCCTAGGTCAGTGCGGACGATTGTGAGCGTCGTAATGACAGAGTGCGCGTAACTTTAGGACCGTTAGAACCGTTCAGGTGTCAGGAACATGAGCACGTGATTTGTAAGTACGAGTACGTGCTTCAGTACTGGGACGTGAAGACGTGTACGAACTGCACAGCCAGGCTTAGGGTCACAGCAAGTAAGTGTCGGTTCCTGCCTTGTACGAACTTGTACGAACTGCACAGCCAGGCTTAGGGTCACAGCAAGTAAGTGTCGGTTCCTGCCTTGTACGAACTTGTACGAACTGCACAGCCAGGCTTAGGGTCACAGCAAGTAAGTGTCGGTTCCTGCCTTGTACGAACTTGTACGAACTGCACAGCCAGGCTTAGGGTCACAGCAAGTAAGTGTCGGTTCCTGCCTTGTACGAACTTGTACGAACTGCACAGCAGGCTTAGGTCCAGCAGTAACTGCTACAGCCAGGCTTAGGGTCACAGCAAGTAAGTGTCGGTTCCTGCCTTGTACGAACTTGTACGAACTGCACAGCCAGGCTTAGGGTCACAGCAGGTAAGTGTCGGTTCCTGCCTTGTCGACAGAATGCAGGATGGTGGCACAGTATAGAGATATTTGCAACTGTGTCAAAGTTCAAATACTTGGAAACGGCACTGACAGAAGAAAGTGCACTCACGGGGAAATTAAGAGTAGATAAAATATGAGTAATGCTTCATTCACTACACTGTATCGTCATACACAGCAGTTTATAACTGCCATCCTCAGGCGAAAATATTATTGCCTAAAATATAAAACTACACAAACGAAATGCTCGTTCTTTATAACACAAAATGCCTACAATATTTTGATGAGGTGTCAAGTAGCTGAAGAGGATGGGGACTCACTTTGTTAAATTTTGTGCCTTTGTCTCTCATGAAGTGGAACTAACGAATTAATTCGAAATGCAGAACTGTGAATTGAGCTGCTACACTGTCCACTGTTGCTATTCCTATGTTACCATTGGATTCAGAATCTTCTATATAGCCGTTTTCTATCTCAGAACGTCAGGATTATAATACACAAGACGTACAGTAATTTTCTTGCTCTTATGTATGCATGCCAAACTGGGTCTCTCACAATACCTTAATTCACCACCACAACACAACATTAACTATTTTTGTTAACATAACAGTCATTTAGTATATCTAATGCATTCTCTACACCACTCGCTTGGAAAAATGGGAGAGAAAATGGGCAAAATGTGTTGCTTAAAGCAGGTAAGAAACTGTACCATTGGCAGTTTAAATATTTGTAGCGAAAATAGGACGTAAACTGATTAATGGACAAACCTTTTTGGGTATTAATGGCCCTTTTAACTTGGCGTTGACTTTATAAAGGAAGGATCTCTGCTTATAGGAGAGGAGAGGGAAGTAGAAGAGGGAAGGACAATAACAAAGCGCTTGCACTAGTGTTTGTACATAAATGGAGGAAAGCTTTGAACATGTGTGGCGTACTTTAGTCTTACTTCACCGTGCAATTTTTATGTATGGCGTAATACATAATGTTCTCAAAAAGCGTGTACAGTGATCGCTGTTCCAACGCGGGGGTTAAGGGGAGTGATCACGGCTTGTTGGGCAAAACCGCGTTGCCCAAATTTCTTATGGGAAAAATTGCGGTTACGTGAACGCGGACGCTT
Organism: Reticulitermes speratus; assembly: GCA_021186555.1. NCBI lineage: Eukaryota > Metazoa > Arthropoda > Insecta > Blattodea > Rhinotermitidae > Reticulitermes > Reticulitermes speratus. The sequence continues at coordinate 13,244,018 of JAJKFL010000010.1, forward strand.
ATGAACCACTCCATCGCTTCGAATACGTACGGTTTTGGACATTACACATTTACACACACAGTGCCTGAGTATCGGATGCTGCCGTCGGTGTGTTGATCCTTGCAAACAGGCAGTCCACGTGGGGTTTAGTGAGGGTCACGCCAAGTGCACTTGCTGGCTGCTACGATCGACACATCCAAGATGCAAACTCGTCGTTGCACTAGTGTAGGCGAAGACTTCACAGTTACCAAGGCTAATGCATTTAAAAAAATGGGCGCACCTCTTGCAGCACTCGGACAGATCTGTCGCTATAACGGACACGTGTCAAGCCATGTGTTTCCCACCACCCCCCTGAGCCCTCACTGCAAGCAGCATTAATTAGTTACACTTCGTCTGAAGCTGTTTTGCACGTGAACCGCGATTTGAAGCTCTCGTTAGCATGCAGACTTTTGTATTTATTTTACGTAGTTCTACGTATTTTAATTGAACGTAAAAGTCACTGTTCTTGTCACATAGACGGTGCTTGTATGTGCCGGTACGCAATGGAAGGGCATACCGGCACCTTTGGTCACTGTGACGTATTACACGAATATTATAAATTCAGAACTCGGGGAAAATAGATATTATTTATTGCTTTTGTTCTAATAATATTATAATGACGTGAAACAAGAATATCAACAATTTTCTATTAACGAAGACAAGGCGCACTTTCAACTCTACCTGCTGTCCGGCACTTTTATTTTCCTTCTCACAAACAAAACACTGTAAACATACACAAACCTACAAGGACCTTTTGTAATAAACATTTACTTAACTTTAGCATTATTCTTATTTGTACTGCCACATGTCGCCATCTGTAATTAATTATGTTTAAATTAACATCAAATTCATTTCTAACGAAGTAACGAAATTCTGTTAAGTAACACTAGCACTTGCAAACAAACGCAGACAAAGCTAAGTTTGGCTGTGTGTTGATTCATCTTCACCGAAATGCAGGACAGATCTTAACACAAAGCTGGGCAATATTACAGATCCTTGGAAAATGTGACGAAGTTCATAAGTTTCGGAGTCACTGTAGCAAAGTCACTGTAGCAAAGTATAATTCAGTAAGAAGTTGCAATGTGTAAAATCGTGGGTATTTATAATCTTTTACTTTTTCTCGCCTGTTACGTACGAAACTTAAATATTAAGGTTGCATGAAACTACTGTTCTATCAGTTACTTTATATATATGCGAACATCCAAGGTGTCCAGCGTGCTGCCCGTATGGCCTCGGGGCGCAGCCCGACTCACGTTTGGCAAACTAATTTTAGGTCACTATTTACACACACCAACTGGATGCAACTTTATTTAAAAAACTGTATAGTTTTTTAAAACATATTTAAAAACTTTATAAAACCCGACATATGTTTCGGCTCTTATAGAGCCATCTTCAGGGGTTTATTGTCGTCAAAACTGCGTATATTAAAACGTCTTTTTCATTGGTTCACTTTTAGGCAAGGTTGGTGTGTGTAAATAGTGACTGTGATAAGATGCACGGTGATTACAGAATAAAGTACGTCGATGCCAAACAGGCAAAATTGATACGCAATTACAGGAACATCAAAGAAAAACTGCAAAGGACTAACGCGTCGATTTGGTTTAATAAGGTTTGTAAAGCAGAACAACTACAGCCACAATACATCAACGTAAAAATCAGTGGAACCAGCAAAAGAAGTCACGACACAAAAACCTTGCCTAAAAGTTACGTGTTCTTTGTTATGATTGTGATGTGTTGTGTACAAATCACAAATCAGATTTTTCGTTAAACAACTTATGTTTATCAAATATAGTTCTACCTTCTTTTTCATTCCATAATTTAATATATGTTGATCACGTTTGTTGTATTGTTTTGCATGTCTTTTTGCACTGTAGTGTATCGACCTCAACAATGTAAGTAACACACAGTGCTGCCATCTCAAGATAAATTCCAGTACTGACCGTTTCTTCGCCCTTCGGGTCCTTTAAGCAGTCACGTTTCAGTTGTTACGTAAGCAACCTTGTCGCTTTGCTCTGCCGTATCCGGATGTACGAGACAGAGAGTGGAGCTGCTGCATTGTCAGTCTGTGAAATTTTACACAAAATTTGTGGAACTAACAACCCACATCTATCTGGATTTGGAGTTTCCAGAATTTCGTTATATAAAGATACACTGCTTCTCTTTTTTTGATCAGTCTTTTCGGTCGAGTGTAAAAAACAAAACCATTGCGCATTATTGAAATGATTTTTAGAGTGATAAGAATATTACTTTCTCTAATCTGTGAATATAAGCGGTATATAAGGTAAGATAAAGCTATTCTTATACAGGCCTGGACAGACGTTTAGTGCTCTAGGAGGTTGAGGCTCCCAGAATTTCTAGACATTCGGCACATGAAGGTGGCAAGGTTGTCAGCCTTAATCACCGACCGCCTTTACCCCCAGGAGACATCCCTGGTACTCATATCTGTTAGATGCTGGGTCGACCTCAGGGCCATAGTGCAGCCTGAAGGATTAAGTCAATGAAAAATCCCAATGATCCCATCGGGATTCGACTTGAGGGCAGTGACTCAACCAAATGTGCCACCGCTTACCCCCGGAATATTAGGCAACATCGTATATTCCGAGACTGCAATTTGTGTTAGGCTAATTGGTTGGTTCAGTGGATGGATACGTGTTCCTTCCTTTTGCGGAATTTGTGAAAATACTTCTGTGGAGTCTACAAAGTGAACGCAAATAATTGATGTTGCAGAAAACAGACGTTAAAATAATGAAATAACAGGACTACTGAAGAGCAGTAAATTATAGTACGATCGTACCGACTAACTTTTCGGTCAAATACTGATGGAATGTTTTACCACCGAACACCAAATCATGCGGACAAAACTTCTTTTAAACTCAATGATGTGCTCAGTAGCAGAAGACTGGGGAAGCCGCGTCGCGAACCGCGTTATCTTCTCCCGACTTGTTGGAACCACTCATGAAAGGTCGAAACTGGTATGAAAATGGGATATAACGAAAGGTCGAAATCTCGAACATCGAAATTCACGAACGTCGAGTCCCTGTTGTATATTACTTTTATTGTGTGATTTAATGTGCAAGTTATACGAATTATGGAAGAGTATAAACGATGTGTGTTATCACATTCTATATCGCTGCAATTTAAAATTTCGTTTCAGTTTTAATAACTACTTTGTGCTTTAGCCCAACTACTTTGTGCATAGCCCAACTACTTTGTGCATAGCCCAACTACTTTGTGCATAGCCCAACTCTGTACGTTAAGCTCTATGTCTTGTTCCTTTTATCTCATTCAGTGTGTTCTTCTTCAAGGCCACAGATTTGCTGTCGACGAGCCTGCTCATCCATGGGTCCTGGTCCGTACACTTCGTGACATACCTGCAGCGTCCAAGTCTGGATCAGGCGCCATTTCTTTTGCCTCCAGCTCAAGCAATTCAGGATCAACTTCCGGTTCCGGTACCGCGCCCGGATACAATGACTTCAGTGCCAAGAGTGGCTCCTTCGACGGAGCACCAGGTAATTTGATAGCGTGCACTGTGTCCTCGTCGATGTGATTGCTCGTCAGCATGTTCCGCCATATTCTGTATAATTTAATGGAGCGTACAGTAGTCCTTCTTGACAACTGTTATTTACCGAAGTTATCACGAAATTTGCCGCTTCGTATTCAGTCCACAGTCTACAGTCGCTCGCCAAAGGGCTTGATTCTGAACCAAATACGAGTATATTCACTTCGCTCCGATGCTGTATTTATTTAGGATCCATTTCAATATTATCATTCCATATACAATACTTCCGGATAGTCTTCCTGTCAAAGTTTGAAACTGAAATTATTTACGTGTTTCTAATTTCCCGGTGCGTCCTCCGACAATGTTATCCTCCTTGATTATATCAATTAAAAATTTGTAAACCTAACTAAGACACTTACCTTAAACTCTTATTGCCGGTATAAGATTCAGGACGCAGGGAAATGTTTAAATCAGTGACTTCATGTTTTCTCAAATTGCAGGTAAAATAGATTTACATTACCGTATATTAAAATGTGTTGATTCGTCATATAATTTAATAATTTATATTAGAGGTACCATATTTGTAATTTTTAACAAACGCGCGCGCACACAAACACATGCACACACACACACGAGCGCTCTGTTTGGAGGACTTAGATCATGCACCGCCTTAACAAATTTCACAAGCTTAGCTGCAATGTTCCATGAGTTATAACCACAACAGCAAAGAAACTACCGGCTCTGCGTGGTCACCATATTGTTATTTTGTTTGTAGCAATACTGACCTTAGCAAAACTCAAAGGGATTTTAACCATACATTTTAGTACACGTTATTATCATGTTGCACAGAGTAACACAAGCTGTTGTTGGCAGGAAATTTAAATAATTTACATTATTTCTAATGGGGTGACGTTTACACCAGTTGTAAGAATGTGGTCGTTTGATTAGTTTGCTTTAATTACGATTACCTCACAGGTGTATATATCAACTTAGTTCTTGGTCTATGTTTGTTCATAAAAATAAAAAAGTAGGCGTATTATATTATTAATCTATCAGTATGCGTCCTTGCATTTCACCTTCTGAATCAGTGCACCGAATTTGACGAAACGTGTAAAGAAGGTATGCAATCTGCAGCAACAACATGGCGGACGCGCAGAACTGTGAGACACTAGCGCCACTTACTTACGGTCTTGAAATGTAGCATGGTGACTTTTCCTGAGGTTATATTTTTGTAGGATATGCGAGAGTGAGTCAAATGAAACCCTAAAGTGCGGGAAAAAGTGGAGACACTATCGTGTGTAACTGTAGGCACAGGAAGTTACAGCATGGATGGATGGTTCATGTTGCAAGATTCTGATAAATGGCAAAGGTGTGCCGAGACTTATAATTACTTAAAGTGGTCAATTTAGGATAAGTTCTTGAAACTAAAACTTTCGTCCACATTTTTATTGCACCCTTCCATTGGACCCGGTTAATACATTATTTTCATATTATCCTCAACGCTACATCTGGATTCCTTCCTTGAGCTCTTCTACCAAAACACAGACCAGTGCATTTGTGTGCCCCCACTCCCCCCCCCCCCCATATCGCCGTCCGTTGAGGGTCTAGTTGGCACCCACAATGTGCGTGACAGATGTTAGGTGAAGTTCTGAATGAATCCAAATCATAACCACATAGTTGGACTTGGTACGGTTTGTCCTTTTGTTACTCACACGTTATATTCACAATACACTTGATCACTCTTCTAAGGGTAGTTACTTACTGACTTCGGTAGTTACTTACTGACCTCGGTAGTTACTTACTGACCTCGGTAGTTACTTACTGACCTCGGTAGTTACTTACTGACTCGGTAGTTACTTACTGACCTCGGTAGTTACTTACTGAACTCGGTAGTTACTTACTGACCTCGGTAGTTACTTACTGACCTCGGTAGTTACTTACTGACCTCGGTATCACTGGACATTGCAATCCTTCTTTAACTTTAAAGTTTATGTGAATCTAACTTCTAATTCCGTCTCTTGTCTAAAAACTGCTGTCTAAATTTGTTTAATCTCCTTGTCCTTCTACCCATCTCGTCATCTAGGGTGACATCTTCAACCATTTCTCTCCAGTTATTTGTCGGGCAACGAAAGAGGGTCTACTTTAGTTGGCTGGCCAGTTTTTAAACTTTACGTAATTCTTATAGGTTGAAGTAATTAAGTTTGCCGTTGGAGCAAACGCCAACACAAGGCATGGCTGGAAAGTCACAAGTGCCTGTCCGAGATTAAAACCATAAATTTGTCAAAGCAATAAAATGTCAAATTAAACTTTCAAAAGATCTGATTCTTACAATAAGTTTCAAAGCTGTCACGACAGGATGGACATGGGTGAAATACGAAAGGGCTGAGGGTCAGAATGTCCTGCCCTATTTAGGGTGCGGACACAACAATGAAAAGAAAAAATATTTCCCTTCGTCACGTAGAGGGTGGTTCCGGCTGGGACTCGAACTCATTCAATGTTCGGCTGCACCCATTAACTGCTGCATGTTTCCAAAGTTACTACATTACATTCTTAATCAGCGTTTCGATGGCCTGAGCTGATGGCACATGATTATCATGATTTATTTGGAAATACCGACGAAATAACCCTTGAGCGGCAGCGTAACTCTGTTTTTCGTAAACTGCACCGAGAGCGCAAGTTCCACTGCTGCACAGCCACTGCATGCTGTGGTGCAGACGTCACACCGCGGGTGAGATCATGCCCACACCCCCTGGTTCGGAGGGGGGTGGGGAAACGCTGATCTAGCCACCGCTCGTTTCTCTGCCGCAAGCAGAGTGGTTAGTGTGCCGACCATTTCTAAGTGCGTAAATGAATCGAAGGACCTCAGCCCTGACAAATCTTTAGAATGCTTCTGGCAAGTATGTGTAGCGCTATTTAAGAGCGTCTGTCAATTTTCTTCGTCGTAAACTCAATTTTGCATTGTGGGATATAACACGAATCCGTCTTTTCTCCGCAGGTTACAGCGGTGTGAACCCAAGCGGCGGTGTATACCCAGGAGCTCAGGACTATGACAGCTACGGTTACGGAGCGCATAACCCCTACAACACGTACGCGGGAGCCGGGTATGTGCCAGTTGACTTCAATGCCTTGTTTCAGCAATACATCAGCTTCATGCAACGCCTAGCCCAACAGCAGGCCTATGCTTTAAAGTGAGTAGCTGGATAGTGGAGGTGTATTGTGCTCACAGTGACACTTCTTATGTTCGGAATGATCAAGAGTAGTCACGCTATTTAACAGGTTTTTGTCGGTGCCGAATGTAATAAGGCATCCAAGAAAGACGAACACTCGTTCGGAGAAACTGATGTGGTACATGTCAGTCCAGGTACGCCAGAGTACAACGCGATCGTTACCGACATTAACCTGATGTGGTACATGTCAGTCCAGGTACGCCAGAGTACAACGCGATCGTTACCGACATTAACCTGATGTGGTACATGTCAGTCCAGGTACGCCAGAGTACAACGCGATCGTTACCGACATTAACCTGATGTGGTACATGTCAGTCCAGGTACGCCAGAGTACAACGCGATCGTTACCGACAAGACAACGCGATCGTTACGACATACCTGATGTGGTACATGTCAGTCCAGGTAGCCAGAGTACAACGCGATCGTTACCGACATTAACCTGATGTGGTACATGTCAGTCCAGGTACGCCAGAGTACAACGCGATCGTTACCGACAATAACCTCCTTAACCTCCTCAGTAATTGATGTATAATTTAACTGAGACCCCGTTTCCCTGTCTTCAATTGACACTAGGTAACTCTCTAATTGATTGACGAATTAACACCACTGAGTAAAGTCTATTTGAGAAGCTGATAGTAGTTCAGCTGTTTAGCAAATTCCTTGTTATTTTTCACACCCGAATGTTCATTACCATATTAACAAGAGCCAGCCACTGGACCTTTCCTTCAGTAATTCGAATTCATTCAACATCCTGAAACATAGTTCTTTGAAATCCATTTGAATACTGTTCTTCATCTGAGTTCAGATTGCTCACATGCCCTCTTCCTATAAGGTTTCTCCACTAACAATTTGAGTGTAATAATTGTTTCCTCCATTTATGTTATAAGCCCCGCCCAAGTTATCTCCCTTGATGTTATCACCCAATAAAATTCAACGAAGAGATAGCCTGCAAATTGTAGTAGAGTTCTTCATTATGCAAGTTTTCCGCCCTCGTGTCATTCTCTCTGGTTACCAGGGGCTGCCCTCAGCGCCATATCGTCGTTCTTCCCTGACGCTTCACTTTGTACTCTTAACATATTTCGCACGAGCCAGTGACAGACAGTTAACATCTTTCTTCTTAATTTGATCTCTCAAAGGAACGTTTACATATAATTTGCTTTGGGCGAGAAGCCATGTATTGGTTCCTAACAGTGGCGTAGCCAGGAGGACATTGGGGATGATCGCTTGCCCTCATTTCGGGCCTCGAAGGTCACGAAAGTATACACTTCGAATTCCTGAAATTAAATAAATTTTTGTACCTAAAAAAGGGCAGCTCACACCTAAGCTTGCTGAAATAAGAAGCTCATAACACCTTTTGTCGTTCAAATAAACATATGTTGCGCTTACTAAGGGAGTGGGTGAAGGTTGTCCGAGGAAGGTCAATTCTAGGTTTGTAAATAAAAAAAAAAAGCTTGGTACATATAGTGAGCGGTGCTGTGAAACGGTTCTTTCAAGTGAGTTGTTGTTGTTTCAACAAAACTCAATAATAATGACGATTTGTTTCTAATTTCTATAGACCATGTTTATGTAATATTTTCGTTAAAAGCATAATTGTAAATATTAATATAAAAATATGCTAAAAAAATGCTGACATATCGAAAAACCTTCCTGCGGTGTTGTTGGAAGCTGCAGTACTCACAACTCCATATTGCGCCCCCATCCTCCTTTACAATTCTGGCTGCGCCTCTGGTTTTTGAGTTTGAGGGATCATTCATTATGATTTGTCCGGAGGGACGTTTAGGCTATGGTATGTGTAAGTGAAGGAGCTTGTTGATGGAAAATGCATTTAGAGAAGGAAAGTCAGATATACGAAGATACTTTGCAATGTGCCCAAATGAAACATTTTGTGATGTTGTGGTTTTAATTGGGTCAGTTCACGATCGATGAATGCCTTGGCCGTAACCAAATGAAGTGTGCCAAATTGGAATTTACTTAATAAAAAGACGAATATTAAATTTTCAGTAACAGGAATTTAGGCTTCTCTCTTCATTGCTACTTACAAAACACACTTTACATCGATTCGGTGTGGAGTGGCTGCTCAGGTCAGCAGAAAGAGTGAATACGTTGTTTAACTCTGGTAGTAAAGTGAGACGAAGGCTGTGACTACTGTGTGTGATTATTCCGAAACTGAAGAAGTTTTGCTGCATTAATGTAATTTGGAGGTATAAAATTGTCACAACCTTTATTTAACGTCGACACAAAACTTACTACAACTATGACGTACATTTTTGCCAGCTTTCACATATCCGATAGATGTTCGCAGTTATCTGAGATACAAATTATACTTCTGTATGATACTGCAAATATGCGTAATGGCCAGGCTGTGCGTACAAACCGTGCACGCCTAGACACACGCATACTTAAATTAACAGTAAAGAGCGAAGTAGTCTGGTAATTTGTTCCAACTTCTAACTTTGGTTCCAAGCTGTGTAATTGTTGCTTGATTCCAGCCAGGGCCTACAGATCTGTCCATTCAACATACTTACCATAAGTTCGAACAGCTGGATATCAGTCCGTATTTTTCTGTGTTCTGTGACTGATCCGCCTCAAAAGATTCCCAAAGCTTATTTAACCGCGAGTGTGGGTTTAGCAAACCTGTAAGACAGACGGCTAAGGACTCGATCTCCGTGTAGGGCTAAGAATAGAAGAATGAAATAAGTAGGAGAGGAGGAAGAGGCAGAAAGGAAGAGGGAGGAGGAAGAGTAGGAGATGATAATAGAATAAGTAACGGAGACAGAACGACAGTCACTCATGCTACGAACGCTGCGCTAGCCTACGAACGAGCACAACCCATTTTCATGTAATATCTACATGCGCAAATTACGACACATACCGCAGTTCCTGTCACTAGACCTGTACTGTGTGTGATATGCAGACTGTTGGATAACACGAGAGTCGTGCGTTGCGAGGACGTGGTGTGAATTTGTCACCTTGTGAACACGAATGTAACCGGCATAGCTTCCTGACTATCGTAGGACACAAATGGGGCCAAACCGGCATAGCTTGCTGACTATCGTAGGAACAAATGGGCAAACCGGCGTGCTTGCGGACTGTGTGATGGCACATGTGACACGACAACCGGCATAGCTTGCTGACTATCGTAGGACACAAATGGGGCCAAACCGGCATAGCTTGCTGACTATCGTAGGACACAAATGGGGCCAAACCGGCATAGCTTGCTGACTATCGTAGGACACAAATGGGGCCAAACCGGCATAGCTTGCTGACTATCGTAGGACACAAATGGGGCCAAACCGGCATAGCTTGCTGACTATCGTAGGACACAAATGGGGCCAAACCCACTACACCATGGGTCTGCAACCTGGGCCCGCCAGGTTGTATTATGCGGCTCGCGGCCACATTTGTAAACTGTGTATATACTCTAAACATTTCACAATAATTCAGGCGGTTAGTTTACCACTTACTGTTAGTTTTCCACTTGCGGCCCGCGAACCAGCCCGCAATAATGTGTGTGGCCCTTTGCCATAAAATGGGCCCGTGCGCTACACTGCCACTGCAATTTTATTTTTAACAGTCTCACCATGCACTTCGTGTCTAGGCGCTATTTTGAACAATTCGTGAGCTGTCGTTAGCGTCCTTACGTTTGTAAAGTCGCCACCATTCCGAACAAACGAATCTTCACTAAATCTCCTGTCGCAAGTCCTTCCTAAGTTTGTGGATCAGCTGGCTTATACTGTTTTTAATTTGTTTTATTTAAGACATAAGATTTGTGATAGTTTATTCGAATAGTGGCTGGATACAGGATGGATGACGAGGGTTCATTTCCGGCAGGGGCACCGTCAGCACCGGAATCAGCTTCTCCAAGCATAAAGCTGCCGAAGCATAAAGATGATTACTGATGTTTGTGGAGTGCAAACATTAAGTAGGAAGTAGGCGTTGAGCCGTTCTCAGTGCTCTGTACGTCAATATGGCTCTGCTTTTTATAAACATGAACATAAGTTTCCATAGGAATGAATTTGATGCAGTAGGTCTGATTTTATGTACTGGATTATCAAAGCAAGTCCAAAATAAAGGGTGTGACAACTTAATTTCTCCAACACATGCTTTTTATGTTACACGTATTTGTTTTAGGCCAATGTGATTAATTATAACAAAGGTGTAGGCCTGTGTGTGTGTAAGGATGGATCATGCTGCAGGTGCGTAATGTTATGCCAGTTGGACTGCAGAGTGATAAAGCAAACAGTTATACAAATTACAAACAGCAGTCATGAAATATTGTCTGTATTTCCGTCTCGCCCCATCTTAGCAATATACTCCTTTTGATCTCTGGAAGTGTCAGATTGCAACTGTGTGATTTTGGCTGTTAGCTTCGCTTCACGTTTGTCTACTGTAATAACAGAAAGCAAAACTTTTGCTGGCAGTTTCTTTTTGGTAAATGTAATTATCTTTCCTTTCACATTATGTTCACCCAAGGTTAAATTACCGAATCTTATATCACATTCTTAATTAAAATGAAAGTTGGTGCAGCAACTTGAGCGTATTTATCCGAATCTTCATGAATTATGCCAGTTGATGCTGTGCATAAAGGTTCCAATAGCAACGGACCTTCGCAGTGTGAATTCTGTTACAAAACTCTCCCTATCAGATCTAGCTTCCTGCTGATGGGCAGTTTCTGCAGCAGGATAAAATCTTGCAGGTGATCTGCGTTTCGTGGAGCAAATCGAACCACTGTCGAGGGATATTCTTGTAACAAAAGTTTGTACATAAAGTGGGGGAAAAGGTTTATATACATATCTTATCTAAAAAGAGGTTTCGGTGTAATCAGCGTGTTCGCGATTTTGTAAGAATAGTGTGAATATAAGCACAAAATTGCACGTTGGTGCGTTCTGCAAAATAATGCGTCTTGTGACTGGTTGTTAGTGTTTTGGCAGCAAAACTCTTTACAAATTAAAGTTGAGAAGGCATGCACTTAAGGGGCGAATTTCAGCAATATTAGAGAATCAGAACACACACTCGAGTCCTGAACATACCAAATTAAAATTTATTTTTAAAAATACATTTAATATCGTAATGAAATACACATTTACGTCCTATGCGTAATCTTTCTTATGCTACGTATTTAAAAAAATTATAAAAAATAATGTAAACATAAATTGCACGGAATACAGCGCAAATGTAACCGCATGTGTTTATATTCTCTTCTCTATGAAATTAAATTTTATTTACATAGACGAAAATTTGTATCAGAAACGATATCAACAGAATATACAGCATGTTGTATTGTACATAGATATGCAGAAGGCCCCTAACCTTAATTTGAAGATCATTTGATTTCCTAAAGTCTACTTCTGACAGCTTCCTTACTTTATTTCCACAGAGGAAGTAACTTAAACAAAATGAAAAACGTCCTAATAAAGAACTAACCACGTGTTCCCAGGGTAACAAATATCGTCTCCACTATAAGTATGATCCATCTTGATTGTCTTCCGCGGTGTTGCTAAAATCGCTTTGTCGTAGTGTGCCTAACTTTAGTGGTGATGGTGTGGACGTTCCCTGTCAGCAATTAGTTTTGCTTTCTTAGAGATCTTCAGAAACTGCACGAAAGAACAGAAAAGCGGGACTGAAGAAAACTCTGTGGTTGCATTTACGGACAAAAAGTTATCATGACGGTAGAGAGTATAAAATTGCATTGCTATGTGTCAATAATAATGAGGAGTTTTAAGTTTGAAGTTTAAACTTAAGGTAACGTGCCTCTTTTTATTTGTAACAGTCGTCTGTTATTACGTGAACTGCGGCTACAAGAGGAGAGAACAGAGCATGACAGTTAAATATCAAGAGACATTTGTGTCCGTCAGTAGACACGTGACTGTCCGCTAGTCCAGATATTCTGTGTTTAGTAAGAGCCAGGCGACAGAATGTCAGTTGGAATATTCTCTGATTGCTAACAGACACTTCGTCTACCGTATGTTAAGGCTTATCCACTGGAAGTTGGGTAAATACTACAAAATGACTCCTGTTTCAGTCGCAGTGCTCCTCTTACTAGCTTCACCGCCTTCACTGCTATGGACGGAAGTTTTGTGCGCATGTGCTTGTGCCTTTTGGCTAAGGAACCTTACCTTCAGCTACAGACTGTATTATCACGGCTTCCCGCCCCTTAAACGCACTGTCTAATTCTGTGATGTCCAACGAAAGCTCTCCCTAACCACGTGTTTTTTCTTCCTGTAACGACGCTTCCTTCCGGCAGACTGTAGTACACTACATCCTGTAGGTGTGTACATCACCTTCCGTACAGAAGCTTCAGCATTACTAATTTTGCTTATGCTTTAACTGTAATTGCCGACTTTAACCCTTTCATGCTGTTGTATTTATCAAATAACTAACAAACGCCACGGAGCAGAGTCTGGCTAGAGCAGTGGTGAGCAACCTTTCTGGGCATGAGGGCCAAATCAAGAAAAAACAATGTTTGCGGGCCAAATTGCAAATAATACATATCTTTTAAACTCATATATCATTAATTGTAATACCCTGTCATATGTATATACTTACTCATCTCTACAATCAGACCCAACAAATCGTTTAACACACATTTTATTGGCAAGTGTTTTCGGCTCATAAAAGAGCCATCATCAGGCCATAACAAAACCCATACGTTGTAGGTAGGAGAGCTCCCCCTTTACATTAGTGAATACATTGCAATGTATATAACAATTAGAAATATATGTATAGCCTAAGTAAAATGTTAAAACTAGAGTAAATGTTAAACTGTTGCCAATATGTTATAAAAAGTGGAAGGTAAAATTATTTAAAAAAAAAATTGAAAAAGTAGTGTTTTAAAAATGAGACAAGGAGTCAACTGTAAAAGTTTTTAGTTGTATATATATGAAGCGGTACTAGTGTAAGTCCCCGGGCGTTGACCCAGTATATTGTAGGTGGTCGTCTTGCAAATAGCTGGACTGGTCTGCAAGCTGGAATGTATGTATATGCTTTCGACACTGCCGGTACTTCTGATAATGTCCACATCTATGTAGGCCTTTTGATAGACCAAATAGGTCGTGTGTACGATAGTTGGGTATTGCTAGTGGATTGCACGCCTAAAAATACAAAATTATTGTAATATTAACGATGTAAAATAATTATCATTATATTTGTAAAAAGATTACTTACAGGAGTGAAGTATTAAGATACGTTCGGTTGCACGATTTGAGTATCGTGTGTCCGATGCTTGTTTATTGTGTGCTGTACTACAGTTACTGCTTAGTTTATGTCTGCTGTATACGCTATGCTTGTTTATTGTGCTGCTGTACTACAGTCTACTGCCGTTATATGTTTATTGTGCTGCTGTACTACAGTCACTGCCTTATTTATGTGCTGCTTCACAGTCTACTGCGTTATATGTTTATTGTGCTGCTGTACTACAGTCTACTGCCGTTATATGTTTATTGTGCTGCTGTACTACAGTCTACTGCCGTTATATGTTTATTGTGCTGCTGTACTACAGTCTACTGCCGTTATATGTTTATTGTGCTGCTGTATAAGTCTACGCCGTATATGTTATTGTGTGCTGTACTACAGTCTACTGCCGTTATATGTTTATTGTGCTGCTGTACTACAGTCTACTGCCGTTATATGTTTATTGTGCTGCTGTACTACAGTCTACTGCCGTTATATGTTTATTGTGCTGCTGTACTACAGTCTCTACTGCCGTTATGTTATGTGTGCTGTTACAGTCACTGCGTGTTTTGTGCTGCTGTACTACAGTCTACTGCCGTTATATGTTTATTGTGCTGCTGTACTACAGTCTACTGCCGTTATATGTTTATTGTGCTGCTGTACTACAGTCTACTGCCGTTATATGTTTATTGTGCTGCTGTACTACAGTCTACTGGTTTTATTGTGTGCTACTACAGTCTACTGCGTATATGTTTATTGTGCTGCTGTACTACAGTCCACTGCCGTTATATGTTTATTGTGCTGCTGTACTACAGTCTACTGCCGTTATATGTTTATTGTGCTGCTGTACTACAGTCTACTGCCGTTATATGTTTATTGTGCTGCTGTACTACAGTCTACTGCCGTTATATGTTTATTGTGCTGCTGTACTACACAGCCGTTATATGTTTATGTGCTGCTGACTACAGTCTGCCGTTATATGTTTATTGTGCTGCTGTACAGTCTACTGCCGTTTTTATGTGCTCTGACTACAGTTACTGCCGTTATATGTTTATTGTGCTGCTGTACTACAGTCCACTGCCGTTATATGTTTTGACCGAGCTTTAGCCTATGGACCGTGCTTAGTCAAATGACCTTCTCTTTTTATTATAGTGTCAGATATTGTGTTACATGTAACTATGTGTATCATTTAATTGTGTATTCATTATGTTTCTCTGTAGATGTCATATCTGTCGATTGTGTCAGAGTGTCGTCTCTTTTTTGTCGTAATGTAAGATTTTCTTAATGTAATCAATTTTACCGAAGGCGTGGCCGGTTTCTACAAGATGTTGAGAGAATTTAGAATTATATTTGTTATTTTTAAATGAAAGATGGTATTCAAATTTAAATCTTTTCTCAAAGCTGCGGCCAGTTTTTTCCGTGTATAAATATACTGACAAATATTTATTTCATAAAAAATCATTTCGAATGTATGTATTTATTTATTTACGGTTTGGTCTGAGGCTATTAAAGTTTGTCACAGACGAACCGCTGAAAATGGTAGTATCAAGAATTTCGAAATCGAGACCTTCGTGTGCGACCGTCACGAAATTCCTTTGGCACATTCGTAATATTCGGGAATGAAGATGAAGCGCAATCGTTTAAGATGAAAACTTTGGGGATGAAATATTTCGTTGTGACAACTCAGCAATAGGTCATCTTCTATCAGATTTGTAATATTTCGTTGTGACAACTCAGCAATGGGTCATCTTCTATCAGATTTGTAATATTTCGTTGTGACAACTCAGCAATGGGTCATCTTCTATCAGATTTGTAATATTTCGTTGTGACAACTCAGCAATAGGTCATCTTCTATCAGATTTGTAATATTTCGTTGTGACAACTCAGCAATGGGTCATCTTCTATCAGATTTGTAATATTTCGTTGTGACAACTCAGCAATAGGTCATCTTCTATCAGATTTGTAATATTTCGTTGTGACAACTCAGCAATAGGTCATCTTCTATCAGATTTGTAATATTTCGTTGTGACAACTCAGCAATAGGTCATCTTCTATCAGATTTGTAATATTTCGTTGTGACAACTCAGCAATAGGTCATCTTCTATCAGATTTGTAATATTTCGTTGTGACAACTCAGCAATAGGTCATCTTCTATCAGATTTGTAATATTTCGCTATAATTTTTCTGAAACTGTACCCCGTGCAGGGGCTGTGTGTTGGAAAGTTCTGCACGTATAAACAACGAAATGTGGACAGTTTGTCGCTTATCCCACTCTCGACGATGTTAGGCAGGAAGCCTGTGAGATGCAAGACGTGCAGACGACAGACAAACCGGGCACTGTGCTCGGTGATTTACTTTGGAACGTCAAAAAGTTCTGACTGCCTAAAGGAGTGTCATTGTGAACATTGCAACTTCAGATGGTTCTAACTGAGTGCTGTATCTCAAAACGTACCGGTTCGGAAGAGATATTCACCACAGGATTAGAACTTGTTTATTCAATAAACTGGAATGCACATGCTGCAGCAAACAGCGACAACACTGCAAAACGTTTTTGAACTTATTTACTCAGCCGACTTTGTAACCACTGGAAAGAATTCAATAAGCGAACAACTTGTAAAAGTAAATATGGCCGTGTACCCTCTGTTAGAAGCCTGCGTATTGCCTATAGCAAACATGCTGCTCAGTAACTAACAGATCCACGTATGCGTCCCCGCAGTAAATGTCAAAGAATACGTAACATGCGTAATGTGTAATAGGATTTAAATGTGTGGGCTGGATTGTTAGTTTCTTAGTAAGTGAGCTTCACTAAATGTGCGTGCAGCATTAAAGGAGGAGGGAAAGAAGAAACTCCTACAAAAGTTTAGTTGAAAAACTCGAATTAGAATGTTTATTTGGGAGACATAAGTGTAGATGTAGGATGATATTAAATTGAATGTTGAATAAACAGAATGTGAGGTTGTGGAGTGGATTAAACTTGCTCAAGACAAATCTTGAAAACACAGTAATTGGTCCTTGGCCAGCTGAGCAGTCATCTGCTTTCGTGGCGAATTTGGTGTCAGATAAGACTGCGTGTTATATATATATATATATATATATATATATGTGGTGTGTTGGTTTATATGCGTACATGTATTAGAAGGGGGTTAGGGGACGAGTACTGGCATCGACAGACAGTGTGAAGAGCAGCCAGGCAGGTGCTATGAGTCGTAGGCAGGGACGGCAGGTGACTATGAGCATGCCCGCTTAGGCAGGACGGCAGGTGACTATGAGCATGCCCGCTTAGGCAGGACGGTAGGTGATATGAGCAGCCTTAAAATGGGTGACAGCATGCCCGCTTAGGCAGGACGGTAGGTGACTATAGCATGCGTAGCAAGTAGACTATGACATGCCTAGGAGACGCAGTTATGAGCAGCCGCTAGCAGACGGCAGGTGACTATGAGCATGCCCTTAGCAGAGGGAGGTGACTATGAGCAGCCGCTAGGCAGACGGTAGGTGACTATGAGCATGCCCGCTTAGGCGACGGGGGACCGGCTAGGTAGGACTATGAATGCGTAGGCAGGACGGTGGTGACGCGCCGCTTAGGCAGGACGGTAGGTGACTATGAGCATGCCCGCTACACTGCAACTGTAAACGCCCTTTCTGACGGAAATCATTCGTGTCTGATTCCGTTCACCTGTAGTGCAGGTATTGGGGCTGACAGTTTGCAGATACAAGATCCTCCCGCCCCGCCTGTCTAGTTCTGACGTCTTCTGATAGTGTGCCCGTATGCATAATCTCGTATTTTAAAAATTCATGATATGAAGCTCGTTTAACTTTCTTCAGTATGGTTGATCATGTTGCTACAAGACTAGGCTGTGCTTCCGCTTTCTAGTCCTCGTGTAATCTGCGCTTTGCCAAATTTTAGCGGCTGCATGGACAGTGGTCTGGGGGTACTGCGTGCACACCGTCGTTTGTGGTGGCGGCTGTGCTGTGGTCTGTGGCTGCAACTGCGTACTGTGGCCAAGCTGCCATTCTGCGTGTCATAACAAGCCGGTGTCTTTGGCTCCATACGCTAACATGTCGGTACGTTGGGACACGTCACAAATGTGTACGTCTGTGCACACACTTCAGCATACAGCACGTCACAAATGTGTACGTCTGTGCACACACTTCAGCATACAGCACGTCACAAATGTGTACGTCTGTGCACACACTCAGCATACAGCACGTCACAAATGTGTACGTCTGTGCACACACTTCAGCATACAGCACGTCACAAATGTGTACGTCTGTGCACACACTTCAGCATACGGCACGTCACAAATGTGTACGTCTGTGCACACACTTCAGCATACAGCACGTCACAAATGTGTACGTCTGTGCACACACTGCAGCATACAGCACGTCACAAATGTGTACGTCTGTGCACACACTTCAGCATACAGCACGTCACAAATGTGTACGTCTGTGCACACACTGTCAGCATACAGCACGTCACAAATGTGTACGTCTGTGCACACACTCAGCATACAGCACGTCACAAATGTGTACGTCTGTGCACACACTCAGCTACAGCACTCACAAATGTGACTCTGTGCACCATCAGCTACAGCACGTCACAAATGTGTACGTCTGTGCACACACTGCAGCATACAGCACGTCACAAATGTGTACGTCTGTGCACACACTTCAGCATACAGCACGTCACAAATGTGTACGTCTGTGCACACACTGCAGCATACAGCACGTCACAAATGTGTACGTCTGTGCACACACTGCAGCATACAGCACGTCACAATGTTACGCGTGACATGCAGCTCAGCACGTCACAAATGTGTACGTCTGTGCACACACTGCAGCATACAGCACGCCAATGTGTAGTCTGTGCACACACTGCAGCATACAGCACGTCACAATGTGTACGTCTGTGCACACACTGCAGCATACAGCACGTCACAAATGTGTACGTCTGTGCACACACTGCAGCATACAGCACGTCACAAATGTGTACGTCTGTGCACACACTGCAGCATACAGCACGCCTACCGTCTCAGCTCAGCACTTCTCCATTGCTTTCCACGGCCCTATACAGTCAGTCAGACAACAGTACTGCCGCTCCAGTACACACATTGCCTTGAAACCATTCAACAGCACGCGGTAATTTGTAATATTACTGTCTGTACTTATTTTATTATATTGAACATGTTATTTAAAACAGGGCCGGGAATTTGTGTGGTATTTAAAACTCTTCTCAAAAGGTGATCTGCCTGAATAACATCTTGCTTTACTCCCAAAGATGAATCCCTTCAAATGACTATAATTACATCAATATTGAGGGGGTTTAATACGAATACTGATGTAATTATATTATTTTAAATGTATCATCTCTGGAGTGGGAAACGCTGTTCGGCAGACATCACTTGTTTTGTTATTATTATTATTATTATTATTATTATTTCAACTCCTCAACGATTTAGCTTTTCATAATATATGGTATAATTTTATGTGTCTACATCTCTCACATATATGGCTATGTTTATTTATCTTTCCTAATCGTGACAGTCTCTATCTATCAAATTTAAACTTCAATTTACAAGTTGATGTTTCAAAGTCCTGCCTGATTTTTTGTAATATTTACAGGCTTTTGAGATTTTCAGGTTTATTTCAACGCAGGATAATCCTTTCAGTAATTTACTACATGGTGTACTACTACTATACTCTACTACTATATACCAAATACTACTACTACCAAAATACTACATATACTACTACTATTACTACTCTACTACTACTTACTACCATATTTACTACTATATATACCTACTACTACTGCGTCTGCTGTTATGCTTATTTATGTTTCTCATTTAGACCGTATATTATTTTTTCAAATTTACTTATTGTTCTCCAAAGTGTGCACAATTTTATATGTAAACATAAACTTGCTTTGCAGAAGTCTCTAAAATGGCTTTTATGATATTACTCAGTATGAGAACATCGCGTGCCTGTTACAAGATGGCCCAGACATTTCCATATTCAGATCTTCTATTAGTTTCAGCATTTTCAACACTGAACAACAGTAGTGTGTCCGGCACGTACACATAAACAAACGTAGTGTGTCCGGCACGTACACATAAACATCAGTAGTGTGTCCGGCACGTACACATAAACAACAGAAGTGTGTCCGGCACGTACACATAAACAAACAGTAGTGTGTCCGGCACGTACACACAAACAACAGTAGTGTGTCCGGCACGTACACACAAACAACAGTAGTGTGTCCGGCACGTACACATAAACAAAGTAGTGTGTCCGGCACGTACACAAAACAACAGTAGTGTGTCCGGCACGTACAACAAACAACAGTAGTGTGTCCGGCACGTACACACAAACAACAGTAGTGTGTCCGGCACGTACACATAAACAACAGTAGTGTGTCCGGCACGTACACATAAACAACAGTAGTGTGTCCGGCACGTACACATAAACAACATTAGTGTGTCCGGCACGTACACATAAACAACAGTTAGTGTGTCCGGCACGTACACATAAATTAAGGAACTTCAAACCGACACGGCCTGCTGTAGTTTTTCGTAACTCCTGACTACTAAAAATTGTACTAAGACAAAATGTAATTATGAATTCCGTATCCCCAAGAGTATGAAGATACGCATACACTGAACTTTCAATTCTTTATAGGCCATTTCATTCCAAGTATTGTGTATTTCCAAACGTATAATCAATCCCGCCTCACCTGACTCAGCGTGGTGTCACACATTTTATGTGAGAAGCGTGCGTGGGTTAGCGTCGTGTTAGACAGCTCAAATGTAAGAAGTAGATACGAGGTAATTTACGCTACTCACAGTATGCACAGTGGGCCGGGAGAGCGTAGTCAGTATACTGACTCGCTACTGGCTGGACGGTCCGGGGTTCGAACCGTGTATCGACAAGAGATTGTCTGTTTTCCATACCCGTCCAGACCGGCCCTGAGGCCCACCCAGCCTCGTATACAATAGGTACGGGGTCTCTTTCCCTGGGGTAAATCGGCCAGGGCGTGACGTTGACACCCACCCCCATCTAGCGCCGAAGGTTAGAAGTGAGTATAACTACACATTTACTTTGCCAGTACGCACAGGTGGTGATGAGGTTAGGAGATGGTATGACGTACAACAACACTGTTTATTGTCGACTTTTTATGAGCAATATGGCGGATATGGTAAGTGCAGTAGGGCCTACGTGTATGAAACCTTTGTTCGTATTCCTAGTTTTGGCGTGGGTGGGTTTTATGCCTGTAACTGCAATGGCCATTAATAATTCTGCCATTCGTGATACGTTAATTCTGCATGTTTCACAGTTAGTAGGTACTTGTGTACTGCCTCTGACCTTTGGTGGTTAATGAAGCGCTCGAAATATTGTCGTAAGTGTGAATGTTCCTTTGGAACGGATTGCTGCTTCTGAGTGAGTTATTTACTGTTACGTGAAACGGAGCTGAGAACTGAGAACATTAATTGTTACTGTCATTTGATATTTTGCACGGTTGTGATAATTTAGCTTTCAGTGTTCTGGGTCCTGCGACACAGTGTGGTTACAAGTGTGGTCTACACAGTCGTAATGAGTACTCCCTCTCACCGCTTATGGTGGCTTGGCGAACACCACATAGGCCTATCACTTGTAATTTGTTACCTTTGTGTGAAAGAAACGAACATACATAACTTCCTGTCGAGGTACCGAAGTCTCAGCCTCTCAGACTATCCACAGTCCTCCCATAATCAAAACTTTAAAACAGATCTTTAGCCGTTTTCCCAACAGCACTTGCATGTTGTACTTAGCAGCGACGAAAAGAAATATAAAAACACGTCTTTGCAGGTACAAATGTCGTTGTACAAATGTACAAATGTCGTTGTACAAATGTACAAATGTTGTTGTACAAATGTACAAATGTCGTTGTACAAATGTCGTTGTACAAATGTCGTTGTACAAATGTACAAATGTCGTTGTACAAATGTACAAATGTTGTTGTACTGATTACAACAAATCCTCGAAAACCGCAGAGGTTATGTTCCTGAAAAGAAAACTCTTTTTAACAAGACCAAGGCCGTATTGGGAAATTGCTCGTATTTTTACCAGCGGTCATTATGCTTCGAAATTTGCCATCCACGGGGGGCGGGGGGGGGGGGGGGTCGTGATAGATTGTTATTTGCTGTTTCCAGGGACAGCAGTATCGTGTGTTACCGAGCTGTAGAATCATACAGAATCATACCGGTGAATTTATGCATTATTTAACTGATATCTGAATCTGTGTTAAGCAGTCAAATTTCAAAATTGCAAGACTTTCGATTGTAGAATAGAAAGACACGTTGTCTCCAGTTGTAAACTAACAGAGCGCAAAGCTACTGATTCCTGTATGCAGTGTTAGTTTCACTGTTTGACACTGCTGTGACGTTTAAACGCTCTTAAAGACTGTCTCCTTAGACTGTAATGTTTTAGTGTGCCTGTCTTGTCTTTATTACTGTATTATTAATTAATTCGGAAACCTTTACGATAACTCAGTGTGTGTAATTTACAACCATTGACCTGCTTCCAATTTTAGTGACGTCAACAGTCGGGCCGGTTACCCCGGACAGCATGATATCGATGGTTCAGCTGGATTTGCATTTCCCGAAGCAACACATTTTGGTGGTGGCGGTGTGTCAGATGGCGGTCCAGTGTCTGCCTCTGCCTCTGCCGGTTTAAGTCCTCGAGGTGGCTTTGGTTCTGTGTCAATTTCTCCACCTCCGCAAGGCAATCTGGAGCTTGGCACTCGAATGGGAAGCGTTCCAGCATCAGGCGGTCCCAACTTCTCTGTGTTCTCCTCCTCATCAAGCAGCAGCAGTGATGAAAATGGAGTTAAGAAGAGCTCGAAGGAAGCTACGTCCGTTATCAACGACAACGGGAAGGTCACTGCCTTTCACGTTCGTGACCCTTAGTCAGTAGTGCACGGACGTTAGTGTCCGGACACTTCGCAGACATTTCTAGCAATGCAGTACTTACATTTGCTTTTGGACCCGCGACGTGAAAGTAAATTAAACAAAATCGGCTGAGATATGTTGTTCATTGATGAAGTTACCTTCTTTAACTGCAGGTAATATTGTGACGGCCTGATATTCTTCACTGAACCTTTATTAACTGAAATTATGTGCGTATATATCCACACACACATATTACTTTATAGATTTATTATTGTTTAACTGATTAATTCAGGCGTGATTTCGAATAATAATAATAATAATAATAATAATAATAATAATAATAATAATCGGGCCTAGTTTTAAGGCGTGATCTATTGTAATAAAATTAAAGACACGCTTTTCAAAATAATATTACGTCAGGGTACGCTCTTCTGAAAGATTTTGTACGTCTTTTAAACGTTTTTGAGAAAATTGTGCTTTTCCTTGAAATATGACTGAAGAGTTTCCATAAAACCGAAGAATTTTAGTTCTTTTTATAATTTTAGTAAGAAATACATCTTATTTGCTTACTTAGGTTTACAAAAGAACCTACATTTACTATTAACAGAAGACTGTCTTTACTCTTGCGGGACAAAAACGTGGTTTGCTGCGGTTATGGTGTTTTGCAATTAATGTAAATCGGAAGTATGTTTATGTACCTGGCTACTGAAATTTTTCGCAGGCACCAAATACTCTGATACTAAATTTAATGAAAGCTATAGCGGGCATAAAAGTGAGCATTGTATATCAGTGTGCAATGAGATGTTAAAATATGTGGAAGATACAAGTCTGTATGCTCTGTACAGGTCTGTATGCTCTGTACAGGTCTGTATGCTCTGTACAGGTCTGTATGCTCTGTACAGGTCTGTATGCTGTGTACAGGTCTGTATGCTGTGTACAGGTCTGTATGCTGTGTACAGGTCTGTATGCTGTGTACAGGTCTGTATGCTGTGTACAGGTCTGTATGCTGTGTACAGGTCTGTATGCTGTGTACAGGTCTGTATGCTGTGTACAGGTCTGTATGCTCTGTACAGGTCTGTATGCTCTGTACAGGTCTGTATGCTCTGTACAGGTCTGTATGCTGTGTACAGGTCTGTATGCTCTGTACAGGTCTGTATGCTCTGTACAGGTCTGTATGCTCTGTACAGGTCTGTATGCTCTGTACAGGTCTGTATGCTCTGTACAGGTCTGTATGCTCTGTACAGGTCTGTATGCTCTGTACAGGTCTGTATGCTCTGTACAGGTCTGTATGCTCTGTACAGGTCTGTATGCTCTGTACAGGTCTGTATGCTCTGTACAGGTCTGTATGCTGTGTACAGGTCTGTATGCTCTGTACAGGTCTGTATGCTCTGTACAGCCGATACTTCCTACGGCCAGGATTACTGGGATGTAAACTGCGACAAAATTAAAGTTACTTAACTTGTTCACCTTACTGCACCTACTGGCCTAACATGATTAGCCCTTTTATTGCTGAGTTTTAAGAACAATAAATGCCTTGTTGTGTCTGAAAATAATAACAGTAAAGTTTTTGGCAAAGAGAAAAGAAACAGTTTGAAATTTCTAAAGAAAAGAGCAAATTCTCTTTTCCACTAGTATTCTTAAACAAGGAACTTTTTAATAACAGAAACAGTAGTGTTTCTGGACGAAGTGTTTAGGTGTGAGCAGTCAGACGGCAGTTCCTTTTCTATAAACGTGATATAAAAATCTTGCTTAACTCATTGTTTTCGTTACTTTTACACTAGGTTAAGAAAACTCAAAAAACTAATAATGAGATAAAATTCAACGAATTTCTTGGGCGATTTAAATTCGGATTGTATTGTATGTTAACGTACGGAGTACAATTACAGAACTTTCCGTCCTTTGTACACCCACTCGTCTATTTCATTTCAAAGTAAAAATTTTAATATTTCGATATGTGTATTATTTGCCTGTATAAAACCGTAATAAAATTGCAAATTAGGATATTCAATTTCAGAAATGTTTGTGTTAGAAATGCTAAATAAGATTAAGTATATTCAAATACGTCCTTATCATTGCAGTATTGTAGTGATGTCAAAGTTGTGCTATGTTTGTGCATGTGAGGTACATTCACGAGAGAGGCCGTGCTGTGAATGTAGTACGAGGTTCGGTCAGAAGGTCCTGTTTGTTTTGTGTTCCTTAATTTGTCCCTGATAATAGCAATTCACGTTTAACTTACTGCTGTCCCACTACTCTACCGCATATTCCTGGCCACAATAAGGCATTTATCATGCCGTGGGACGCAGTGCGTATCTATGTTTTTGACGCCCGGTTGAGCAGTAACAATAGCAGCCCCTGCCAGAAATTAGGAACTTTAAAAAAATCACAGGCATTTCTTAAATTTTCTTTTATTTGTCTCAACAATTTAAAATTTGTTGAGAGCAGAAAATCAGATTTTTTCATTTAGAATATTTATATTCTCGCCCGTTGGACACTGCTGTCCAGCCGGCCGCACCACTCGCCCCACTCTGTGTACTGTGTACTGTGCTCTCAACCGCGGTGTCACAGCTGTTTCCACGTCGCGACCGTCTTTAAGTTTGTGGCCACCAACCTGTTGCTTCAGCTTTCGAAATAGATCATAATTGATGGAAGACGAATTTTCCTAATATAATCATAATAATTGTAAGTTCCTTAGTTACGAAATTGTACGCCATATACTCCTAAATGTTTTCTGACCGACCGTCATACATCGACACCTTTTGTAGGTGATGCCGTGTGTTTGTGATTGCGAGCCTCTTGCTTCCATCTTGAACGTCCTTGCAGCATTTAACTAATACTAGTTAACTAATTCATTTATACTCAGCATTTCCATCGTCTTCAATCAACGATCCACTCACTAATGATCTAGCGGATCGTGTCTAAATCTAAGTAATTATACACGTGAAACATGATAACAGTCCAATGTGTACATGTAAAAAAATGAGTACAGTTCAGTGTACACATGTGAAAAATACAGTCCAGTGTGTACATATTTGGATTTAGACATGATTCGCCAGATTATTACCGAGTTTTGTCACTTAGTTAACTGGTCAACATTATACTGCGACTTTATAATTGTAGTATTTAATGCACTATTATCATTTTGTATTTTGTACTTGGATTTTAACATTTACTGTAATGGTCTTGTAATGTTCATGACGTATTGAATGGATGATGGTTGAATAGATTGAAACACGTCGGATGAATCAATCGAAATTAAATAATACAGTGCGTATTGTTAGTTTATTTTCTTATTGTATTGAAATACGCCGTAAGTATGTGTCATAAAATATGCAACACAATACCTGAGTTTTTTTGTGTCACTGCATCTCTTTTCAAATAGTACTGCTCCTGTTTATTTATCACATCTTGTTACTCTTCACTTGACTTTCGATGTTTTACTTTCCTGTACTATTTTATCGTAAAGTCCAGCAAGTGTTATTGCACGTTTTAAGTGTAATTATAGTTACCAATTAAGTAGTACTTCTCTATAAATTGTAAGCCTGAACTGGCCATGGAACTGCAGCATGGGACACCAGAATGCATAAAGGAAGGTTCTGATCAATTTCACACAGCAAGGACAGGGTTGAGTCTGAGGGGGTTTAAATTATGGGGTTTGAAGGTGGCTGGAACTGAGTAAGGAACGTCTTCAGTTTTGGGTTTCGATATCAGCGCTTTGGAATAGTTCAGTTCAGCTACAGTAATGTTTGCTGGTTATTTAATTTCCCAACAGACATTCATTCTTTGTTTGCAGATTCACGATCCAACTCTTAACTAGCATTTTATAGGCGTAACTGATTTATCCCAATTTGGTGACAATATTAAGAACAATTTGAAAAAGTCTTGGCGTGTCAAATAATTTAGGATTCTTTATTTTGCAGCAGTAAGCCCAACACCAGTCAGTAGTGATTTACCTGGCACTGAACGACAGCCTTCTCAGGGCCGTAAGTCGAGCAAATCTCGCCCGTTATTTACGGCAGGCATGTCCATGGCAGCACCAAGTACTGTTAGCTATTGCTGTCATCATTGTGCGATGTTCTTAGTTGTCACTGAAGTGTTTTGTTAATGACGTTGTAAATTGCTAATATTGTGTTGCGTCGGCGGTAATTGAGTGAATGTCGAAAAATGGTGGGACAGTGTAATAGGTATAGTGGCTGGGCTGCGGGCTCGACGATCAGGGGTTCAAATCCCAGCAGGACCAAAAGATTCTTCTCTTCTCCAAAACGTCAAGAGCGGCTCTGGGGCCGACACAGCCTTCTATTCTATGGGTACAGCAGCGTCCTTCCCGGGGGGGATTAAGCGGGTTGGTCGTGAGGTTGAACACGCGCCTTCATCTAGTGGGTAGGTTAAGAATGATTGGAGCTATACCTCCATACCCGCTACATGCCTTTATTGCGTGTACACGGACAACTTTACTTCACCCTTTATCAAGATAGTGTATGGGTATATCAAATAATCCAAATTGTTACATAAATACAGCGTTATAATCCTGCAGTTTATTTCATTTAGTGTAGGCATACAGTGTTAACTGATCACACATCACGTGCCAGTAATATCAACAGAAGTAGGACCTAATATTGCACTTTCTGTAAGTAGGTGTTAAGGAAGATTTCTTCTAGATGACGCTACCAGTAGATTCTTGGAACAGTGCAAAAGTTTAAATTTGAAAAGTGATGAAACCTGGAAGAAGCTTTACTCGATAAAGATTTGTGGGACTGGAAACGTTTAGTACAGAGTTGTAGAAATAAATTTATCTCAACTTTGTGTTCAATACACTTACTTCCTTAAGTCTTACTGTTTTCGGTATATTTAAATAAAAGAGAGCGAACGAGCCAGAATTATTATCTGTAACCACATTTCATAACTCGTTGAAAATTGCTAAAGTTGTTTCCCTGTTTCAATGTACAGCAGATATTCTATTGATACTACCAAAATAAAATTCTCTGAATAAAGTTACATGCGGGTTTTCAAGTGCCAAACTTAATCGGTCCCGCTAAAGCAGGAGTGTCCAACCCGCGGCCTGCGCGTCGCATGAGGCCCGCCAGCTTTTGTTATGTGGCCCGCGGCCATTTATTAAATTACATACACTAAAACTTACACAATAATTTAGGAGGTATATGTACCTCTTTTGTGATTTTTACACGTGCGGCCGCGAACTAACCAAAAATAATGTTTGTGGCCCTTTCCTAAAAAATTATTGGGTACCTCTAAGTTAAAGCTTAAGTAGTTTCAGAGTTGAAGGTGTAGACAGACAGAGAGACAGACAGACAGACAGATGTGACGTCTTCTCTCTGATATTCTCCTGCTGTTTTCATGACTAATCTTAATAACATATGATATTAGTTATTAAATAATTAACGGTCTTGACAATCATCGCATAGGCCTCGTACCAACACGTAAATATTATTATTAAAAGTTTTGCTAAACATGTTCCTGATGAGTTGTAGGCGTATACAGAGCTTCATAGAGGAAATGAGTATGAGATCTACCTGAATGGTCAGTAGCGGAGTATGAGAGCAAACTTAATGAGCAGAAGGGTTGAAATGTTGTTATGTGGCCCTTTTGTTTATTAAGGTACGTGACATATGCCACTAGTGGCTACTAAAGTAGGTCTCATAGTTGAAGTTCTTGAGTCAGTGTAATTACTCAGTACTTATTGCAGGTATTAAGCTGAAAAACACTGACTGGTTTAGTTGTGCATGTTAAACTACCCAGGTGATTACCAACGTTTCTGAGAAACACACTGCCCACACAAAGATGGAGGCAGTTCATGTTCCTCCGACACGATACTACACATCTACCGGAATACACGGCGTCTTAACTTAAGATTATTGTAATATTTGTAGTTATGAGAACTTTTCAATTCTTATACAGAACTTTAAATCAAGGCATAAACAGCATAACTTCACATCTGCCTCTTTTGTGTAACGTCGATTTGAAAAAATGAATAAATTATTTAATTCCTTTATTGATCAATAATATATTTACTGTGTTATGGAGCAGATTTGTTCAGTGGTTCCCCAAGTTTTCCATCAACTTTAATATTGCCCTGTCCAGAGATGGGGTTCAAGGGACCCGTCCCCCAAACTGAAACTTGATCTTCGTCAAAATTCATTTTTCCATGGAGAGCGACAACTGCTGGTTCCGTCGGTTTGTTTATTGGCCTGTAGACCGTCGGTCTGTCATTGTGTCTTCCAATCGGTGTGATTATGGCGTGGAAACTGTCTGGTTTCCTAGTAGGATGAAGTTTTCCATAGGGAGAAGGTGTTCTGGGACCATAACCTGGAAAAGAAGTATGTCCATACTGTCTGGCTGCTACATGATCAGGATGATAATGTTCATACTGAGGGTAAACACAACGCAAATCGAAATTATGTGGATAGGTAGGACGATACGAACCGTGACTGAAGTCTGGACGGGAAGGTATGTGCGGAACATTTTCGTAAGTGCTTGCACCTGGATATGTCTGGTAAAACACTGGCCTTGGCGTCATTCCGTAATACGGTGGAAGTCTATCGGTACTTTGTCCACTGCCGTACCCTGTGTAGTAGAAACCATCGTCTTTTGCAGCACCTCTGTACCCTACAATCACTGGAACATTATAATTTTTCTTGCCATTATCGTCACTGTTTTCGTTGCCTTTCAAAGGATCTTCATTAAAACCTGTTACAATTACCGGCTTCAGTTTCTTTTTGCCACCATCTTCTTCCTCGTCACTGTCATTTCCACCTATTCCGATTTCATGAATCTTGCAGTCGCCTTCCAAAGTGCACAGCAGAATTTTAGTTTTTGTTGAATGTTTATCTCCTTTCTTATCAGGTTCAGTTGTGTGTTTACCAGTCACTACTGCTTCTCCCACTGTCACTTCCAGCACAGCTTTCACTATCCCGGGGTTTAAACTGGTTTCATCATTTCCAATGGATATTTTAGTATTTTCAGGGCTGATCCCAGGGGAGGTGTCACCAAAGTCAAACGTCGGGCTCACTTTCACTGCATTGGCTGAAACACAAAATTTAACAGGTTTTGTTGGGACATCACTGCACATTGTAATGCATTCCGATAGAGATGTTAAGTATTGTTATCGATGGCACTGATAACATACATCGCCAATTTTTTTTTTCCACGTGATTTCATTCTATGCAGGGTCGAGGGGCTGATTTCGGTGAGTGCTAAATGTAAGTTTCAGTCTACATTGGGCAGGAACTGCCACATTACTCGAAAAGTCTGTCTCTGCAAAACAGGTGGCAAAACTGGATGAAGACGTTTCAAAAGAATCTCATTACTTTTGCTAACCTTGCAACAGTCCCTTAGTCCATGCAGCACCAAGACCTAAGATCCTAAGCAAGTGTCTTTCGTACATTCACAACATACATCTTGTTATCCTCCTATCTCCATTCCTGTCTACCAAGTGGCCGTTGTCAAAGAGGCTTTCCCACAAAAGTTTTGTGTACTGTCATTATGTCCCGACCCAAGCTGTATGTCCATTGCACTGTGCCATGTGTACTGTCATTATGTCCCGACCACCAAGCTGTATGTCCATTGCACTGTGCCATGTGTACTGTCATTATGTCCCGACCCAAGACTGTATGTCCATTGCACTGTGCCATGTGTTACTGTCATTATGTCCCGACCCAAGCTGTATGTCCATTGCACTGTGCCATGTGTACTGTCATTATGTCCCGACCCAAGCTGTATGTCCATTGCACTGTGCCATGTGTGTCATCCCTAGACGGGTTACCGGCTTTCTAACACACTTAGCGAAATTTATTTTCTGATCATGCTTATCTCTTTGCCGGAACCCCCCACCCCCCGACCACTGTGTTTTTGGTCTCCGAATATGGCAAGCTTAAATTCCGTCATCGTATCGCTTTCAGTCCGCGTTCTGTCAAAACAAAGTAAGACACACCGTCATAACACTTAGATGTCACTGTCCTGACATTGCTAAGCGGCGTAATAAGATATCGTGCACAGGTAAGAGTATCAGGAAGGAATTTATTTCAGTAGCCTTAGCCAATAATTCCTCTGCTTATAAGATCGTGAGGTTCGGTAAGAGCATAATATTAAGATAGATGTCAAATTGAGGACGTGTTTTAGAAGACTGATGGCAATGGCTCAATCGTGGTGTCCAGTGGCGGGCTCTACTCTTAGCTGTGCAGAGCCGCCAGCTTCTTCTACCCGACACTTCATTGGTTAGTCAGTCGGTAAATCTTTTAATCAATCTGTCACTTTCTCAGTCAGCTAATTAGTTAGTCATTAAGTTATATTCTATTAGGCACTTTCTTAGTTAGTCACTTCGTTTAGGAGTCAGTTGGACAGTTAGTCACTCTGTCACCCAATAAATCACTCACGTAGTTACTTAATTCGTCGGCCAGGCAGTTATGCAGCTCATTGTACAGTTGTTCTGTTAATAGCTCAGTTAGGTTTGCATTTACTGGGAAGGCAAGTCAGCCTTGTGCACACAGACATGTGACACCTGGGCACCATGTCATGCGTTGCCAAAGGCAAGTCAGCCTTGTGCACACAGACATGTGACACCTGGGCACCATGTCATGCATTGCCAAAGGCAAGTCAGCCTTGTGCACACAGACATGTGACACCTGGGCACCATGTCATGCATTGCCAAAGGCAAGTCAGCCTTGTGCACACAGACATGTGACACCTGGGCACCATGTCATGCGTTGCCAAAGCAAGTCAGCCTTGTGCACACAGACATGTGACATCTGGGCACCATGTCATGCGTTGCCAAGTCAGCCTTGTGCACACAGACATGTGACATCTGGGCACCATGTCATGCATTGCCAAAGTCAGCCTTGTGCACAGAGACATGTGACATCTGGGCACCATGTCATGCATTGCCAAGTCAGCCTTGTGCACACAGACATGTGACATCTGGGCACCATGTCATGCATTGCCAAAGGCAAGTCAGCCTTGTGCACACAGACATGTGACACCTGGGCACCATGTCATGCGTTGCCAAGTCAGCCTTGTGCACACAGACATGTGACATCTGGGCACCATGTCATGCATTGCCAAAGGCAAGTCAGCCTTGTGCACACAGACATGTGACACCTGGGCACCATGTCATGCGTTGCCAAGTCAGCCTTGTGCACACAGACATGTGACATCTGGGCACCATGTCATGCATTGCCAAAGGCAAGTCAGCCTTGTGCACACAGACATGTGACACCTGGGCACCATGTCATGCGTTGCCAAGTCAGCCTTGTGCACACAGACATGTGACACCTGGGCACCATGTCATGCGTTGCCAAGTCAGCCTTGTGCACACAGACATGTGACATCTGGGCACCATGTCATGCATTGCCAAGTCAGCCTTGTGCACAGAGACATGTGACATCTGGGCACCATGTCATGCATTGCCAAGTCAGCCTTGTGCACACAGACATGTGACATCTGGGCACCATGTCATGCATTGCCAAGGCAAGTCAGCCTTGTGCACACAGACATGTGACATCTGGGCACCATGTCATGCATTGCCAAAGCAGTCAGCCTTGTGCACACAGACATGTGACATCTGGGCACCATGTCATGCATTGCCAAGTCAGCCTTGTGCACACAGACATGTGACATCTGGGCACCATGTCATGCATTGCCAAGTCAGCCTTGTGCACACAGACATGTGACATCTGGGCACCATGTCATGCATTGCCAAAGGCAAGTCAGCCTTGTGCACACAGACATGTGACATCTGGGCACCATGTCATGCATTGCCAAAGGCAAGTCAGCCTTGTGCACACAGACATGTGACATCTGGGCACCATGTCATGCATTGCCAAAGGCAAGTCAGCCTTGTGCACACAGACATGTGACACCTGGGCACCATGTCATGCATTGCCAAAGGCAAGTCAGCCTTGTGCACACAGACATGTGACACCTCGGCACCATGTCATGCATTGCCAAGTCAGCCTTGTGCACACAGACATGTGACATCTGGGCACCATGTCATGCATTGCCAAAGGCAAGTCAGCCTTGTGCACACAGACATGTGACACCTCGGCACCATGTCATGCATTGCCAAGTCAGCCTTGTGCACACAGACATGTGACATCTGGGCACCATGTCATGCATTGCCAAGTCAGCCTTGTGCACACAGACATGTGACATCTGGGCACCATGTCATGCATTGCCAAGTCAGCCTTGTGCACACAGACATGTGACATCTGGGCACCATGTCATGCATTGCCAAGTCAGCCTTGTGCACACAGACATGACACCTGGGCACCATGTCATGCATTTCCAAGTCAGCCTTGTGCACACAGACATGTGACACCTGGGCACCATGTCATGCATTGCCAAGTCAGCCTTGTGCACACAGACATGACACCTCGGCACCATGTCATGCATTGCCAAGTCAGCCTTGTGCACACAGACATGACACCTGGGCACCATGTCATGCATTGCCAAGATCCGAAAGCACTTCAAAAGTTTGTCTCCTCTAAGACAGGATGGTCCTAACGTATAACATTATGCTCAAAGAAGGACAGTTTCCATAACGACATTCTACCTTAATGTTCTGTTGCGAGTATTCCGGAACTGATTATCTTTGTTATTGCACAGATAACTACACGTTCCCGCGATTTACATTGCTTTGTGATCTTCACGTATCTACAAATTACAACCTAAACTCTACCTCGTCAAAGTATATTGTAGCAACAATAGGTGTAAACAGCCGATATAGAATTAAAGTTAAATCCGTTGTGCATTCCATTTCATTAAAAGTATGTATAAAAGAGCTACAATTGCTATATTGCTTCTTAAATGTTTCATATAGGCCTATTAGTCTACTTCAGCCCCACAAATTTCGACTTAAAATAAGTCACCCTAAGTTGGTGCTGCTGCTCTATCATACGAAAACACTGATTCTTAAAAATAAAAGAAAATCAATGCTAATGTTTTAAAGTTATAAATCAGTACAATTAGTAGGATATGAAGACGACATAAACATCACAGGTAGAACAAAAAGAGTTTTTTTCTGACGTATACGAAGAAGTGAAATAGACAGCAAAATCCACCCACGTCTGCCAAATCATAACCTGTTAGTACTAACATGATTTTCATACCGTGCACAATGTAAGTTCTAATGCAAACACGCTACACAGTTTCCTCGTACTGACCGACCTGTCAGTTTGTGCTTACCTGCTGAGAAGACAAGCAGCGCACAGGACACAGAGATGGCAAGCACAGGACACTCCATTATCTTGCTGTCACAGTGGTCAACAGGGAACTGTGTGTCACCTGGACTTTTACAAGTGCGTGATACGTCTTACATAACCGAATGGCTTTGTCTTCGCTCTCTGCTCGCTTCAAGACACTCTTGTCACGGTGTCTGCTTAGCAATTAGCTAAACAGAGAAAAATGTGCCTCAGTCTGAGTTTTGGGAAAACACGGTGTCTGATAGTCTCTATGGATTCTGTCTGAAACACTGCTTTATTGTAGGCTACGTGCTTATCCTACTTATTGCCGCACTTGAAGGCAAGGTGCACTGACAGGTTGCTGACCAATTCTGTACAGCGCACTGCACTGCCATCTGATAGTGATTCTGCCAAATAGCCATTTAGAAGAGGTATTTACATAAGCATAGTGGGCGGTTTAGTGTAGTCGATGTAGTCACTCACTACGGGCTGGACGGTCCTGGGTTCGAACACCGGTGATGGAAAAGGATTTTCCTCTCACTCACGTAGAGATCAGCCCTCGTGCCCACCCAGCTGCCTGTACAATGAGACCCGGTGATACAGCGCACGGGCGTGGCGCAGTCCCGCAATCACGACTGAGTAAGGTATACGTCTAATGCCTGTCTGTCTTCATGACACGTTACGGCGACACCTATTATTTACAAAAATATTCTCTTCGGCTATCTCATTTCTCCCTACGTAGCATATCGCAGTTGATTTCAACATTCTAATAATACTGTCACCTATATATATGACAAGTCCCTTGTACACCAACTGCTCACTTTATCCTTGTTGTGTCCAAGTATTTTCCACAGCTCTTTATTGTCAACATTTGTAGCATATTTATCCTTCCTTCGACGTTTCAGATCACGTTTCACAAGGGTACAAATTTATTTTATGCTACAAAAGAAATTGAGTATGCAGCTGGGGTGTGGAAAAAAAGCGAATTCATGGAATGCGGGTTCAAATCCATCGTATTCGGAGCTGAAGTTGCAAAATGATTCACTTTATATTTAGAAAGAAGAGAAAATATTTGATGAAAGTGACCACAAGTTTTGTCAGCAGCATGCTTGATAAGCGCATTGATGAAATAAAGTTTAGATTTTGACTGGATTTAAAAGCATTTTTCGAAATCAAATATGTGCTTTACGTTTTATAATGATTCTGTGTTAAGTGGAACACTAACATGATAAAGCGTGGGGCAGAATATTATAACTGCAGAGAGTGGAGTAATGTGGAAGTGATCGTGGCCTGTTTACATCCTCAATCAGTCTCCATGCATTGAAAGCTTTTGTACAAAACACACAGCGTGAACGATACTTCTGTTTTCACCTTCGTAAGAAATTCCGTACAATACAGTTCTGGTATGGTTAACACAGTTTGCAACTCAAAACAGTGGTGTTCACCAATGTGCATTCCGTCGTAATCATCAGCTCTTTGCATTGGCAGGTGTTTAAACAAGTGAAAATATAACTGATCGTAATTCAACATCACTTGTTGGGAAAGTCTATCATTCAGTTACAATAATTAGTCCGAAGTGAATTCTCAATACTCCAGAAACTTGTTGGGCTGGTTAGAGACGAGTCAGTCGTAGTGGTGACAGTAGAACGTACCTGTCTTTCGCTAGAAGGGTGTGTAGGTGATTCGTACGGATTGGTCTGCACCACCTAGTCAACACATAGGCCACACTTTGTGTCACCTAACGGCGCTGAAAACGAAACGTCCATCAACTTTTCATTTTAATAAATAAGTGGCGGCTGAATAAAGATTTTTTGTTCACATTTGTCACGTCGGAGATGAACAGCCCTGGGGCTCAACTACTATAGAGCTGGGACTTGCAAGCAAACAAGAAGGAAAGTAAATTACTTGAAAGAACAAGGCACCGTGCCGACCTGACACGCCGGGTTTGTCTACTTGCGAGTTAAAATTGCCTGATGTTCCGCAATCACCAGAGCAAATGGGCTGAATTTCACTCAAAATCCAGAGGAGCTCGTTAGTATACAAGAAATTATTTCAGAATGCTTCCACGTTTAATTGCAAACACCCGTGAACGAAAATTGCAAATAGAAATAAAGATAATTTATTATGGGAAGGCTTGTTCTTATTGAGTGACAAGCAAATCATCCACATTTCTTCCAGCACACTAAGCAACGTACTGAATACCGGAACAGCATCAAAGTGGCCTGCTGCTTGGCAACGTAGAAGGAAAGAAAGGAAACACTAAAACCAGTGGAATTATTTATGAAATTGCCAAAAATAAACAAAAGTACTGAATAGTACGATAGCAAGCCCAGCCCGCCTCCGTAGCATTGAATTGTGACGTCAGATTGCTACTTTACGTCATTTCATTACAACGACATTTCTGAAACCATAAATTTGAAGAGTAAGAAGCGCACAGTACAAGTTTTCCATTCGGAACGGCTTTTTCCTTTTTATTCTGTCTGCACTTATTTGATAATTAATTTGTTAATACTGTATTTATATTCCGACAAATGTACATTTTATTCACCGTCAATTGTGTAACACAGTCCGTCCTACATGTTTCGAGCCCTATTCTGGCTCATCCTCAGGGACCTCGGTATTTTTTTAAATTACACATTTTACATCAATTGGTACAATTTTTTTGAATTGTTTGAAAATAAAATGTACGGAATGAACAATATTAAGTTTGTTAAAAAACTCTTCAACCTTTTGCAATAACATTTCTTACATTTCCTTGATTTTTTTCAAGCCTCTCATTTTGTATTTTCTTAAATCCACCTGGAGGGCAGACAACTGATTTATTCACACACCTACTGCTGCTTCTTCCTGCTCTGTCTATGACTACCCTGAAGATGGAGGTATCAATCTACTGCGAAATATTGGTAACTGCTGCGAGTTTGCACATATCCCAGAACACTTCAATTATAAGGTTTATGAAGATTCGATGTAATGTGTCCTGGGATGTGACGTCGTGTAGTTTGGCAGAGTTGTACTGTTCCAACATATCAGAAAGAAACAGTAGTAAGCACAGACTACGTGGCATAAAACCGCGGAAGACTTAGTCGTGAAGCTTGCACAGTCTAGCCGGCAAAACTTTCGTTGTGGTGACCAGACTCGGTTGCTCAGTCC
This sequence comes from Reticulitermes speratus, assembly GCA_021186555.1. NCBI lineage: Eukaryota > Metazoa > Arthropoda > Insecta > Blattodea > Rhinotermitidae > Reticulitermes > Reticulitermes speratus. The sequence goes on from JAJKFL010000010.1 coordinate 13,281,192, forward strand.
AGTTTTACCTTGTCATTAGCCAGTAGCCGACACGAGCAGAGCTGCATGGCAGGTTGCTGTGCGCTGCCGAATGCCTGTAAAAGAACAGTCATTAACACGTAAGTTAAATGACAAGGGCCAAATGTTTTCCTTCATGATTCTCTTCAAAGGGTTAGAAACTGCAATCATCAAAATATGGCTAAGCACATTTCTAAAGTCAAAGTCAAATTTAACACATTTGATTCGTCAAAAGTTCAGGGAAGGAGTGGCTGCCGGATTGAGTTGAATTTTAAATTATCACTTTATTAAATTTATCCTGTTTGGCCAAAGAAAGATGCATTCCCGAAATTGTAACTTTAAAGTTACCAGATATATCGACACGCACACACACACAGTCACTGCACAGCACGCACGTGATGTTCTAATGTTACGTTCCGCCACTGTTAACATTAGTGGACCTTCTGTTTGACAACATCAATACAAATTAGCGCTATTTAAGGGAAATCAATAATGTCGTAATATAAAACGACAATTTGCCACTTCGTCACGTGTATCACAAAACCACGTGTTAGTTTCAACATGCCCGTCCGTCCGTCAGTGTGCAAAGTACAGCCCCCAGATAGCTTGACCTATTCTCAGGGCCGCCGAGAGCGGGTTCGGGCTCCGGTTAAAAAAAAACATTTTCGGGCCACCAGCAAGGGCTGACCGGTTACAAATCTACACACTAAATCGGAAAGACTGACTGTCAGTTGCAGAGTGACTAGGGCTTGGTCTGAGAGGGCTAATTTGTACAGTCGACAGATAATGATACTACAGAGAAATAGAAAAACATATGCAACGTAGTCGGGCCCCGGGCCCCCTTCCGGAGCGCCGGGCCCAGGTAATTTGTACCGGTTTTCCCCCGTCTCTTCAGCACTGCCGATTCTGAGCACCTGCACAAAATAATGGCGAGATTCTTCAATTTCGACCTCGATCAGACTTTTCCAGATATTTATGATGGGGAACTTCTAAGGTTTTGATTCAACATAAGGCATCTGCAGACCAACAAAACGTACAGGCTTTGTATTAATAAGGAGGTGGGCGGGACATTCTGATGTTAATCTGAAACAAAGGGCGTGTCCAATCCATCACAGAGATGCTTTGAGCTGTCGAGCTGAATTTATTTTTTTCGAACTGAAGTGTATTTTGACTTTCTCCGCTGGCGAACCGCATCTACAGTCACATCTACAGTCACATCTACAGTCACATCTACAGTCACATCTACAGTCACATCTACAGTCACATCTACAGTCACATCTACAGTCACATCTACAGTCACATCTACAGTCACATCTACAGTCACATCTACAGTCACACATTTCCGTTATATTTTGAATCATTTCCTCTACACGCAGCCCAAATCTAAAGAATCGCCCAATTAAAAGAACTTCGTCCCTTTAAGAACTCAATATCACACTTCCTTCATCAAGGTAGCTGTACAAGGTGCCCATGAAAACCTTTGATATTCTGGGACGTGACTCTGTCTCACTGGGTAAATTATTCCTGACGTTTCGAAAGAACCCGCAAATCACTCACCCAGGCAACATTACATCGCACACGAAGGCAATTCTTAGTTTCTAGGTCTACATATTGCTAACGACAATCGCACGTGACACTTACTTCGCACCAGGTTTGAGTTTCGTTCTGTTTAATTTGTGTTAGTGCTCACTAAAGGACACGAACACAGTGACGAAGTGGATCGTTAGACACTCACCTGAAAGGAAAACGACTTGAAGGTGTTTATAGGTATTCGTAAAACGTGAAAGTTTTGATTTATGAATATTTACACAACTTGTAATTATTTCCATAAAACCCAAAGGCAACCTACAAAGAGACAACCTTCGGGCACACTTAAAGTCCTTAATCAGATTTATTTTTACGGTCGCGCACGTGACGTCAGATCTATTTACAACGTGCTGCCTACTGAAATGGAGTCTAGGAATGCCAAGACTAAACGACACGCAATTTGTAATAAGTGCTGAGAAAAATCTACACATATATGAAATTAAGTTATTATATAAAGCGAAGCTTTGCGTAGCCACAACTGATCGAAAATCAAATTAGATATCCATTTTTGTAACAGATACAAGTAAGGAATTCCACTAGCAAAGCAAATGCACGGATAATTCCATCAGCGAAAAAGAATGACCGACAGTCGAAAATGGGACAAAGACAGGTGTTTTAATTAAGCTTTAACACGATCAAAACTGTTTAAACGGCGTTCAGAAAGTAACGGAGCGTGCAACAGACGGACAAGCACAATAGGAGCTCACAATTTTGCACTGTAAAATATTCAATTCAGTTTCGGGTTTGCATCGTTCTTTGTTTCACCCGCTCGCCACGGTGAGGCACAGGATATGAGCGGGACCTGAAAAAGAAAGTATAATTAGTAACATGTTCTGTAAACAACAGCAACAAACACGAACTGCAGGGCGTAATTAACAGAACGAGCGCAAAACTTACCTTGACACGAGCCGTTCTTCTACTGTCTTCTGTTACATATCACATGTTACATGTAAATTTCCAGATTCAAGACGCTGTACGTTCTAATAACCCTGGTCATGGAAGGCATATAACTGTGTGTACCTTTGCTCATCGCAGCTGTACGTGCTACAACGGACAGCTGAATGAAACCGAAAATACTGGGTTATAAGCCATCTAGTGCAGGGAATTAAAAAAAAAGAAAAAGGCGAAAAGAAATCACAATTGTCATCTTCAATGAAGTAGTGAGAAATCGTCGGGAAAATAAAATATCGACGTCTTCTTCTTTTAAAACTGGAACTCAAAGCGTCGCTCTCGAAAGACGCTTCATTTACGTCGGAAAGCAAACGACGACCTGCGTGGTCCATTCGGTGACGTCTCGCTTACGCGACTTGCAGATTGTGGAAAATAATTCGTCATTTCAGGCCAAATTAAAAGTCTGGCGGCCAAGAAGCTCAGTTCAGTTGCAACATATCGGTTTAAACACACACACATACACACATAATACTGTCAAGTGAGTTTTTGTTTATATGAAGAACAAATTGCGACGGCAGAGCGTCTGCTTTTATCGACATGTCAAATGTAAATGTTGTTGTGTACGTTCATCCATTATTAGGCCTAACAGCATCAAAGACTAAGCTTTAATGTTGACAATCGATGTGTAAGAGAGAACGTTTTTTGATGGCAGTCGATGTAGAAGAAGTAGCTTTCATTGTTGAAACTCGATGTAGAAGACCTACCTTTCGTTGATAGCAGTCGATGTAGAAGAAGCAGCTTTCATTGTTGAAACTCGATGTAGAAGACCTACCTTTCGTTGATAGCAGTCGATGTAGAAGAAGCAGCTTTCATTGTTGAAACTCGATGTAGAAGACCTACCTTTCGTTGATAGCAGTCGATGTAGAAGAAGTAGCTTTCATTGTTGAAACTCGATGTAGAAGACCTACCTTTCGTTGATAGCAGTCGATGTAGAAGAAGCAGCTTTCATTGTTGAAACTCGATGTAGAAGACCTACCTTTCGTTGATAGCAGTCGATGTAGAAGAAGCAGCTTTCATTGTTGAAACTCGATGTAGAAGACCTACCTTTCGTTGATAGCAGTCGATGTAGAAGAAGCAGCTTTCATTGTTGAAACTCGATGTAGAAGACCTACCTTTCGTTGATAGCAGTCGATGTAGAAGAAGCAGCTTTCATTGTTGACAGTTGATGTAGAAGACCTACCTTTTGTTGATAGCAGTCGATATCTTCTCTAATGTTGAAACTTTAGCTTATTTTGTACAATAAATTCACAACACATTCACAGAAACATATACAACATGTCACTTTACATATGTCACTATCCACTGTGTACAGCCTATTGTTACAGATTCAAACACTTGCCTTTCAACACTGAAGTGAAAGACGGGTCTAAGCAGAATTACATTCTGCTTCACTGAATCTTTGCCCTTCCAATGCGAGTTATTCACAGGGAGAAACTATTAAAGCAACTTTCTTATCTCTCTCCCTCTCGCACTGATATCATTGGTGTGCCGACCGAACCCTGTCAAGTTGACACCCTGCGGTAAACAAAACACACACATAAATACATAAACCCTCCTACACGAACGGCCCTACTGTCACATGGCGCTAACTCACGCGATCTATCCTGTCCATAAATCCTAATTGGGGCACCTAACGGGGAGGGCAGGGAGGACAACACTTACAGACTAAGTAAAAAAAAATCACTTCCGCAGGGTTGTCAACCCGACCTTAACCTACGCCCTGAGTCATGGTGGCTACCGCATCAAATACAGAGTTGCCTGGCACGGCGGTAATTATCATGACCAGCCTGGGGCCGGACTGACATCATGATAAGCTCGTGTCGGTGCTATGGCGTACCTGATTTGCTGCGAGTACCCAGCCCATCCTCCTGCGGATGGGTCCTGACCGCTAGAGGTTCAGCCGACACTGTTTTGGTTTTAACGTTACTGTTTGCGCGTTGCTCCGTGCCCTTTGGTCCTGGGTTCGCAGCCTGCTGCTTGTTCCACTGGAATGTTGTGGCCGTTGAGAGAATGACGCAACACTGTTTAACGGATACTCAGAGAGTCGCTGCTATTGCACGCACGTCACAACACAACACTATACACTGTATTTGTTACCCACAGGTTCACACTAATCCACTCTGTAGCCACTCTCGTAAACACAGATGTAAAAAACGTACAAAATGACACTCGCGAACCACACAGTGCGAAGTAGTCTGCCTGCGACTGACACATTTCACCCGACAATATTTTAAATACTGGAATGCAAAATGATGCGAGTTTATCGGTGATGTAGGGCTCCTAATCTTTAGAAATTACGTAAAATTTTATAAAATGTAGGTTCAGATTAAGCATTTGCAGTGATAGAAACATAATTTAGTTCTAAGACATTTATGTCTAAAAACTGTTTAATTAGTGCGCCTGTTAAACACGCAAAAAAGTTTGTAATAAAGCGAGTTTAACAAATTAAAAATAATACCTGATGAAAAAAATTTTAAAATAATTGTATTCCAATAAATCAATTTAATATCATTATAATAAATAAGTAATAAAGCAATCCGCACAAATATTCAAACTATCCATGTAAGTTGTAACCAGTTTAGTAATGTTATAAATTTTGATTGTTACTGACTTAATACGCATTTAATTTATTTCCTTACTAAAAATAAAATAAGTAAATTAAATTTGTAACGATAATGACAACAAAAATAATTACTCAATACCCTTTTTTCAATTTAACTGGTTCTTTGTGAAGGCCTTCAATTAAACGCGGGCTCTCACGATCGCAGTGTTCGCAACTACGTGTGACAAATATTTACTTGTGTTACCTTCCTATAACGCTTATGTTTCACTTAGTCTAGCTACCAAGACCTATAACAAACGCTTTATTAGTTCACCCTAATATTTTCTTGTAAGATATCCACCTATTACCGGCCCATGAAGCCACTTATACATCGATATATTCTAAAATATCATTTATAAAGATATTTAACCCTCTTAGTACTGGAGCATGAAGCCCCCGCTAGAGCAACGTGTTCTCAATTATCCTTTACAGTACATAATCCTCCTACAACAGAGGCATGAAGCCCCCTTCCATATAAACCCAATCCAATATATCATTTAAAGTACATAATCCTCCTACTACAGGGCATGAAGCCCCCTTCCATATAAACCCAATCCAATATATCATTTAAAGTACATAATCCTCCTACTACAGAGGCATGAAGCCCCCTTCCATATAAACCCAATCCAATATATCATTTAAAGTACATAATCCTCCTACTACAGGGCATGAAGCCCCCTTCCACATAAACCCAATCCAATATATCATTTAAAGTACATAATCCTCCTACTACAGGGCATGAAGCCCCCTTCCATATAAACCCAATCCAATATATCATTTAAAGTACATAATCCTCCTACTACAGGGCATGAAGTCCCCTTCCATATAAACCCAATCCAATATATCATTTAAAGTACATAATCCTCCTACTACAGGGCATGAAGCCCCCTTCCATATAAACCCAATCCAATATATCATTTAAAGTACATAATCCTCCTACTACAGGGCATGAAGCCCCCTTCCATATAAACCCAATCCAATATATCATTTAAAGTACATAATCCTCCTACTACAGGGCATGAAGCCCCCTTCCATATAAACCCAATCCAATATATCATTTAAAGTACATAATCCTCCTACTACAGGGCATGAAGCCCCCTTCCATATAAACCCAATCCAATATATCATTTAAAGTACATAATCCTCCTACTACAGGGCATGAAGCCCCCTTCCATATAAACCCAATCCAATATATCATTTAAAGTACATAATCCTCCTACTACAAGGGCATGAAGCCCCCTTCCATATAAACCCAATCCAATATATCATTTAAAGTACATAATCCTCCTACTACAGGGCATGAAGCCCCCTTCCATATAAACCCAATCCAATATATCATTTAAAGTACATAATCCTCCTACTACAGGGCATGAAGCCCCCTTCCATATATAAACCCAATCCAATATATCATTTAAAGTACATATCCTCCTACTACAGGGCATGAAGCCCCCTTCCATATAAACCCAATCCAATATATCATTTAAAGTACATAATCCTCCTACTACAGGGCATGAAGCCCCCTTCCATATAAACCCAATCCAATATATCATTTAAAGTACATAATCCTCCTACTACAGGGCATGAAGCCCCCTTCCATATAAACCCAATCCAATATATCATTTAAAGTACATAATCCTCCTACTACAGGGCATGAAGCCCCCTTCCATATAAACCCAATCCAATATATCATTTAAAGTACATAATCCTCCTACTACAGGGCATGAAGCCCCCTTCCATATAAACCCAATCCAATATATCATTTAAAGTACATAATCCTCCTACTACAGGGCATGAAGCCCCCTTCCATATAAACCCAATCCAATATATCATTTAAAGTACATAATCCTCCTACTACAAGGGCATGAAGCCCCCTTCCATATAAACCCAATCCAATATATCATTTAAAGTACATAATCCTCCTACTACAGGGCATGAAGCCCCCTTCTATATGAACGCAGTCTAAAATATAATTTAAAGTACTCAGTTCTCCTATTATTGGGGCATGAAGCCCCCTTTTCATCACTTTTATTCCAGAATGCCACTTACAGAAATATTAAATAACCAGACACTCAAGCCCCAACCCTGTCTTAACCCTCACATTTTCAGGGCCCACCTGGATACTTGGCTCTTTCTGCACCTCACACAATTTATTTTACTTGATAACGTCATGGAATTTTACATTATATAACAACACTGTACCAAATGAAATGGTTACTTTCTGACTGCAGTTCATCTAATATTCATCCGGTGTATAAACATAAAAGACCACAGCAGCCATGATATTAGAGTTTGTTTGAAATACTGAAGGGTGAGTTAGAGGATAATATTAAAAAGAATAGGCTGATAGTAAGGAATTGAACTGGGAAGGACTGGTTCAGTATATGGCCGTTATATGTGGCAGTAAATTTTATTTTTCTGTAATAGTGGTGAATTTCTTGTGGATATAAATGTGAACAGCGGACTCGAAATAAAGTACAACAGTATTTCCTTCGTATCAACTGACAAGGTCATGTAATGTTAAATCAGAGGTGAAGACCGTAACGTTTGAACGGAGGAATAATTTTGACGGGCTGTCTGGAGGGCATGAGAGAAAATCATGAAAATGCATAAGGCTTGACCAGAAGAATTTGTCAAGTGACGTCATAACGTCTATATACATTGATTGATAGTGCTTATTGAAAAATAATGCGTACATGCAGTGCTTATTGGAGGTCTGAGTAATTAAAACTTAAGGACAGTTGACATTGGTGCTTGCTACTAAACAGACTGACCGTAAATTTTGTGATGAAAGCAAAGGTTTCTACTTTAGTCACCTTTAGTACCTCTTCAAATATTAAAATCAAAATAAATTTTATTCACATAAATTGAGATAATCAATGAGAAATGCTTTTCACACGCACATTAAGACACGTAAAAATACGCACAAATTTGACGCACAATAACACTTTCCACAAACTTGCCACAGAACGTTGTGCTGGTCACACAATCTGCACAAGGCACTTCGATACAAATAGTTCAACGCGCATTTGGCCGTGCAAGATTGTCGTAATCTAATGATTACTGTACCATGGGTTATGATTATTAGTTTTAATTAAAACAGTTTAAAATCTGACAAAAATAAGTGTTTCTTTTACTTTTCCGCGGACCAATACCGGGACGCGTACCATGGACTGAGAAACACTAATGCTTCTTCCGAATTACCAATGTGTGTTTGTACACAAAATCAGAACACATTCACGTATCTAGAACACATAAGTCGAATTTGTTTCTTGTACATCAAAAACGCCAGAGGATGTCAATGGGCACATTTGACCGTACAGTTCGTGTCAAGCTAGTGTTTGCCGGCCATGCATAAGCAGAGGTACGAACAGACTACCAGAAGAAACAGGAAATGTTAGTTTGTTAGTAAATTAGTGGGTTAGTCATGTAGTTAGATTGATCATTTGTACGGTCATGTGTGGAAATTGACATAAATTACCTTCTGTGCTCAAATATGACGTCATAATGCTGGACATCATTACTAGGGACGTAACAGCGGACTGAGAAAACAAAACGTCATTTAACAACGTTAAATATTTTTGATTAATTTTAAAGGTTTTAAACTTATTGTGGTTGTGTTGCATCTTACGTAGAACTTGTGTGACGTCACAGTTCAATATTTTAACATTTATGCATTAGTAACAATTTAAACACGCGGCAATTATTAATGTAATACTGTGTTCAGTTAAAGATAACAAAATTGTGACAATGACAACAATGCAGCACTATATTGTTAAGTACATTATCGACACGCGTAACATAACATTGTTATACTGTTCGTTTAATGGCCCATAATATAGCAATATTGGAAAGGGTGACGTAATGGGAAGAGTTGTGTACAAGGATATTGTAAGATGGGCAAAGAAGGCTGGGGAGTGGCCGATTTAACTTACAATCACTGTGACAATGTGACTATGTCAGTCTTGCTAGCCTGTCGAAAAGTCATTTACGGAAAATTAATTTCGACGAGTTGAATACTAGTATTATATTTCGGCTATGTATTTTCCATATATCAATTTTATGCACAAGAGAGTGTTGCAGTCACATAGATACTTATCAGTCCTGCTTGGTTTACTGTGAATTTATTTATCGTAATTACTGCCTACAAACAAATCACCAGTTAATTTCTAAATCACACTTAGATTTTTCAATTAACAACATCTTCTTAATTCTGAGTATTAATTCTTTTAAAATACATGGCAAATGCTATGTCAAAGAACAGCACTGTTACGAACAAATATGAGCTTAAGTTATTTATAATTTCTGATTATTTAAGGGCACTTTATCGTACAGTACCTTTTGTAGTACTGAAAAGAAATAATGGTATATGAATGGCCAAATGCAGAGGGTGTGAAAGGAAGAGGTATTGCTCTACTGTGGCTAGAGAAACAGAGGAAAAACACGAAGAATTGAGTAATGACAGAAGATATGCGGGTGGGATTCGATAGGAGTATCTTCTGAATACAAGTGAGCATTGTGAGCTGAGTATTTGAAATGTGCGTTTGAGTTATACACACCGACGACAAATGTGCGTTTGAGTTATACACACCGACGACAAATCTGCATAGCCTTCGCTATTGTACTTCTCTTCGACCTAATTGTAATATATTTAAATTTCACTCTCACTTTAGAAAGAATCATTAAATCCCGTATCTCGATATACATAATTATTTCAATATATCCACATACCCATTTCAAAATACTTCCATGGAAAGCAATTAAAATCCCAGTGCTTATTCTTAGAAATTTCTGACTCTACGATTTATCTGAAACATTATGTAACGCCTTCATTCTTTCAAACATGGCTACAACATTACAAGGCATTCGTCGTACTGTGTATCATAAGTATGCATTATGCCATTTTTCTTCAGCAACAGACTTGCCTCCAAACATCACACAATAATCTGATAGAAATATATATATATATATATATATATATATATATAACCTTACCTCATACCGTAGTTAAAAACGTATACTAATATAATTTATATTTTAAAATTTATTTTGTCGTCCTGCAGCTGTAATCTCAAGATGGCGAGGAACGTCTGCCAAGGCAGCTTCTTCTTACAATGTAACCTTCATAATATTCACTAAAAAAGATGGCTGAAATACTACCTCGATTTCCATCATTCAAATATGGCTACACCATTACAAGAAAGATATTCTTCATGAGGCTATCATAAATACGAATTATACACTTTCTGGTAATCAACAAACTTATCTCCAAAACTCAGACATTATGGAAATAAATATACATAAACTTCACGAAACGTCGTAATTATTACAGTGTGGTAGTGTAATAAAAATATTGTGATATGTAACATTTATTTTGGCGCCCTAAAACCTCTAAACCAGTACGTCGACGAACATCCGTAAAGGAAGCTTCTAGTTAGATGTCAGTTATACAAAGATGGCTGAAATACTCTTCTAGCTTTCGATCAAGCAAACATGGCCAGAACTTCGCAAGTCTGTCCTTCGCCATTCTGTACGACGTAAACATAGCTACGCACTTTCTGGTCAGCAACAAATTTACCTCGAAAATTCAGACGATATTATTATGGAAATAAATATATGCAAATTCAAGGAAACTTTATAGTAATTAAAGTACAATAATAAAATAAAATCTTTTTAACATTTCTTTTGGCGCCCTGAAACCTGTAACGCCAAGATGACTACGAACTTCCGCAAACGAAGATTCTGTTATTTTTACAAAGATGGCTGAAATACTGCTCCTGGCTCGTCCAACATTCAAACATGGCTACAGCTGTACAAGAACGGCATTCGTCACACTGTACATCGTTACTATGGGACATGTACTTTCTGCTCAGCAAAAAACGTACCTCCAAAATTGAGGTGATAAAATTAAGAAATAAATGAAACTGAATTTTGTAAAACATCACAGTTACTAACCTCTAATTTTACACGTAAAACATTTTAATATTTATTTTGGCGCCGTGAAACTTCTAGAAACGCCATTACTACAACCGCTTTCATTGAAGTTACATATCAGGTGCACAGCTCGTAAATATTCATTAAACAATTTATGGTGCATAATAGAATGGGAATAATTGTAAAATTTGGCAAAAAATAGTTATAAACGTCTGAGTAACTAAATCGTTTAGGAAACGTCAAATATATAAGTTTCGCGGCTAATTATAGAAGTACGCCAAAATGGCTAGTAATATTATAACTCGTTTTTCGTAACAACTAGGGGATGTTATGAGCAGTAATTAGTTATAGAGTATTATGTATGCAGTAATTATGTTATGAGCAGAATTATGTATGAAGTAATATGTTATGAAGTAATATGTATGAGCAGTAATTATGAAATTCTACACTTGTAATACGCAGTTTTAATGAAAATTATAATACAAAAGTTTAGAAAACTGTGACACGAAATATACCGCGAAGTCTGTTACAGTTACAACTGAAGTACCGAGTCAAACTGAGCAAGACAATTAATATAATCTCGTTTCTGAAGACTGCATTTATGTTAATCTCATTAACGTGAATTGGTACACTGGTAATTAAAACAACTTACGATACTGAAACTCTTGTAACACACAAGAAAGTTTAAAGTATACTGTAAACTGTCGCCGGGTGACGCGCTTTCTTCGGAGTTCAACGACTGTCTGCTGTGATTGGAAGAGACGTTGTATTAATAAGGGCGAAGTTCCAATTTATCCGGAAGATGTCAGGCTTATCAATATCTACTGCACCTGCATTCCAGTGTCGGTTAGTGAAAAAATTTGACACAAATAACTTTCAAAATCGGAATGTTAATATATTTATCTCGTATATTATTCAACGACTCAGTATAATACAGTAAGATGATTATTAAACTGTGTGGAAGGAGGGGGTAAGATATTTCTCTGTTCACGCCATGAAGACATTTTAGGGAATGGTGATAAAAGTCCACACTTTTTAACTTCAGTACCCAGTGAACATCAGTTGATAAATTTACACTCGAGGAAAATCCTCTGGTACCTGTTGACTAGGAGGTTGGGTGAGCTTCATAGGCGGTCTGGACACACTGGAGAAGAAAGAATGTTTTGCCCCTTCTGGAAATCGATCCATGGATCATCGAAACTTTACCTTAATCAATGTACTGTCTGAACCATCTCTGCAGCCCATTCTGTAATTTAGGTTCACCCACAGTTTCCTTGATGCATGTTCATTTTGGTTTTGTAACTCGGGGTATCATCAAACAAATAAGAGGTTTACGTTGCAAATTAAATTTTGTAAAATCACACATATTAATTTGAATTCAAAGAAAGTTATAATCGAAAGCTGTGAAGAACTGCGCAATCGAACTGAATTCGTTGGTTTGAAATAAATTTTATTTGTAATTATTCACTTTGAGGACGCGAATCACATTATGTTCCTTGTTTTATTTTTTTAAACTTTTAAAGCCTAACGGTTACCATACGAACCATCAGGTTTACTATTCAATACTTCCACTTTCTGTTCGCAGAGTTCATCTAAGTTCTTTATATGGATCTCAGAACAAACAGCGATTATTTCACTGTACAACATTAACTGACTGGTTTGTATAACTGAGACGGAGTGTGTTTACTGCGCGGTACGGACTGTATTTATGTGTTTTGTGTGGATCTCAGAACAAACAGCGATTATTTCACTGTACAACATTAACTGACTGGTTTGTATAACTGAGACGGAGTGTGTTTACTGCGCGGTACGGACTGTATTTATGTGTTTTGTGTGGATCTCAGAACAAACAGCGATTATTTCACTGTACAACATTAACTGACTGGTTTGTATAACTGAGACGGAGTGTGTTTACTGCGCGGTACGGACTGTATTTATGTGTTTTGTGTGGATCTCAGAACAAACAGCGATTATTTCACTGTACAACATTAACTGACTGGTTTGTATAACTGAGACGGAGTGTGTTTACTGCGCGGTACGAACTGTATTTATGTGTTTTGTGTGGATCTCAGAACAAACAGCGATTATTTCACTGTACAACATTAACTGACTGGTTTGTATAACTGAGACGGAGTGTGTTTACTGCGCGGTACGGACTGTATTTATGTGTTTTGTGTGGATCTCAGAACAAACAGCGATTATTTCACTGTACAACATTAACTGACTGGTTTGTGTAACTGAGACGGAGTGTGTTTACTGCGCGGTACGAACTGTATTTATGTGTTTTGTGTGGATCTCAGAACAAACAGCGATTATTTCACTGTACAACATTAACTGACTGGTTTGTGTAACTGAGACGGAGTGTGTTTACTGCGCGGTACGGACTGTATTTATGTGTTTTGTGTGGATCTCAGAACAAACAGCGATTATTTCACTGTACAACATTAACTGACTGGTTTGTATAACTGAGACGGAGTGTGTTTACTGCGCGGTACGGACTGTATTAATGTGTTTTGTGTGGATCTCAGAACAAACAGCGATTATTTCACTGTACAACATTAACTGACTGGTTTGTGTGTAACTGAGACGGAGTGTGTTTACTGCGCGGTACGGACTGTATTTATGTGTTTTGTGTGGATCTCAGAACAAACAGCGATTATTTCACTGTACAACATTAACTGACTGGTTTGTGTAACTGAGACGGAGTGTGTTTACTGCGCGGTACGGACTGTATTTATGTGTTTTGTGTGGATCTCAGAACAAACAGCGATTATTTCACTGTACAACATTAACTGACTGGTTTGTGTAACTGAGACGGAGTGTGTTTACTGCGCGGTACGGACTGTATTTATGTGTTTTGTGTGGATCTCAGAACAAACAGCGATTATTTCACTGTACAACATTAACTGACTGGTTTGTGTAACTGAGACGGAGTGTGTTTACTGCGCGGTACGGACTGTATTTATGTGTTTTGTGTGGATCTCAGAACAAACAGCGATTATTTCACTGTACAACATTAACTGACTGGTTTGTGTAACTGAGACGGAGTGTGTTTACTGCGCGGTACGAACTGTATTTATGTGTTTTGTGTGGATCTCAGAACAAACAGCGATTATTTCACTGTACAACATTAACTGACTGGTTTGTGTAACTGAGACGGAGTGTGTTTACTGCGCGGTACGGACTGTATTTATGTGTTTTGTGTGGATCTCAGAACAAACAGCGATTATTTCACTGTACAACATTAACTGACTGGTTTGTATAACTGAGACGGAGTGTGTTTACTGCGCGGTACGGACTGTATTTATGTGTTTTGTGTGGATCTCAGAACAAACAGCGATTATTTCACTGTACAACATTAACTGACTGGTTTGTGTAACTGAGACGGAGTGTGTTTACTGCGCGGTACGGACTGTATTTATGTGTTTTGTGTGGATCTCAGAACAAACAGCGATTATTTCACTGTACAACATTAACTGACTGGTTTGTGTAACTGAGACGGAGTGTGTTTACTGCGCGGTACGGACTGTATTTATGTGTTTTGTGTGGATCTCAGAACAAACAGCGATTATTTCACTGTACAACATTAACTGACTGGTTTGTGTAACTGAGACGGAGTGTGTTTACTGCGCGGTACGAACTGAGTCTTTAAAACAGATTACGTTTCGTCCGTAAAGAGTTAAACCTTCATATTGCAAGTGTCCGTCAGTACAGTTCAATAGTAACTATGTCAAATTGCTATACCGTACAGTCGGAGCAACTTCCTGTTTTTCCTTTAGATTGTAAATATTAACAAATCAAGAAATATGTCAGGTGAAATTCCTACCGCAGCTAAGAATTCCGCAGGTCTTCGCGAAACCGACAAAGCAACTGGTTATTCTGTATGTATAACCTATCAAGCTGACAGATAACTACGAGTAAACCAGCAATAGGACAGTGTTATAAAATAATAAATCAACCAGAAAAACAAAAAAGAAATATAGCTTCTAAGCACCCACATGCGAAAAATATTAATAATATTAAAAATGTAGGCTTAGTTAAATGGAGGTAAATCAGTCTGAGCCGGAACGTGACCATATACCTTGACAGTTGTGTCACGGTACGGAAAGCTTACTGTACAAGTGACTCCCAACCTGTGGACAGCGGACCCCTGGCTGGTTACAGGCTTATTCCAAGGCCCTACGTTCCCGTAACTTCGTAGTAAGTCTTGGTCCGCCAGCCAGCGCTTGGCGTCCTCCGTTATTATTGTTATTATTGTGACAAATAAAATGTGAAAGTTTGTATGTTGTGCAGTTGTGTTCAGTTTATGTCGTTGTGTACTTTATAAATCAAATGAGCCTAGAAATACACGTATTAAATGTGGCGGTCAGCAAAATAATGTTTTAAGTTAAGAATGTGTCCTGATACTTGGACGGCCTGGTGCTTAGATTGTGCAGTGTTCAGTCACAGACTGTACCTTTACAAGAGATTATATTTTATTAAATCTACATTCTTGGAATTGAGACGTAAACATATTCGATTTCTTTTTATGGCCTGTTGCATAGGCTGAGGTCTTGTTGTTTTGGTGGCCTAACAAACGAGCTACCACTGAACACGACGTAAGAGTGACATCGCAGAGCGGACAGTTGCACAATAAGCCAATCAGCTTCACTGCCAGCCCACCAAGGTCGAACACCTGCCATTCTACAAGCACAGTTTACGGTTACAAACAGCCGCTGTGGCCATATGCTACCTTACACACAAACAGACTAATAAAGAATCCGTAATTCACACAGGTGGATTTATATAAATGTCGGTTTGTACAGTCGATCCCTGGCTCCAACTGTTCAGTAACTACTGAGCACAGTCCAAAGCTGACAGTTCCTCAGCTAGTCTACAAATTCCCCTCATTTTATGGAACCGAATGTTCATTACCGTGTTCACAACAGCCTGCTACTTGTTCCTTTCCTGAGCCAGTTGATTCAATTTACGTCCTCCTATCCTATTTAATTAAGGTTCGTTTTAATATTATCCTAGGTATTCAAAGTGGTGTCTTTACTTCCAGTTATCCCAGCAAACATCTGCATACATTTCTCTTCTCTCTCATACGCCCCGCACGCCCCGCCCGTTCATCCTACGTGATTTGATAACACTAATAATATTTGGCGAGGAGACCAAATCACTTCTTTATGCAACTTTCTGCAGTGTTCTGTCACTTCCTCCCTCTTAAGCTCTAATATCTTCTTCAGTAACTTCGACACGTGTGTGGTATTGTTCATTCCGTGCATCATTCCCAAAATCAATCACATTCACCAACAAACACACACAAAAGCATTACAAACTGTACACAAGTTTTAAATAACTGCTACATGTTTCGGCGCGGAGGCGCCATCCTCAGGGAGTCTCAGATACAAGCACAAAGACACCAATGAAGTACGAGTTTTTAAGACCTGTGCACAGTTTGTAATCCTGTTGTGTGTATTTGTTTGTTTTTGTGAAGGGCCCCGCAGCAGATGCTACGGACGCACCGCAGCCTTGAGGCTTATTGTACAACCCTATGATGAAGATGATTAGTTTTTTCGTTTTTCCGTGTAATGGAGCACCGGTGGAATGAAATTGACAGGGGAAAACCGAAGTACTCGGGAAAAACCTGTCCCAGTGCCACTTTGTCTACCACAAATCCCACATGGACTTGACCCGGCATCGAACTCGGGCCTCCGCGGTGAGAGGCCGGCGACTAACCGCCTGAGCCATGGCACGGCCTTGCGCAGTTGTTGGTGAATGTGATTGGCCCTCAGCGCGTGTCCATCCAGCATGTGACAGACGAAGTTTCACAGCAGGGAAAATTAAGCAATAGAGTCTGTATGTTGTGAGCTTTGTGTTCTTATGCTATATACTTATCAGACTGACTGTATGTCACACAGCAAGAGTAGCAGACACACTTATGTTATATACTTATCAGACTGACTGTATGTCACACAGCAAGAGTAGCAGACACACTTATGTTATATACTTATCAGACTGACTGCATGTCACACAGCAAGAGTAGCAGACACACTTATGTTATATACTTATCAGACTGACTGCATGTCACACAGCAAGAGTAGCAGACACACTTATGTTATATACTTATCAGACTGACTGTATGTCACACAGCAAGAGTAGCAGACACACTTATGTTATATACTTATCAGACTGACTGCATGTCACACAGCAAGAGTAGCAGACACACTTATGTTATATACTTATCAGACTGACTGCATGTCACACAGCAAGAGTAGCAGACACACTTATGCTATGTACTTATCAGACTGACTGCATGTCACACAGCAAGAGTAGCAGACACACTTATGCTATGTACTTATCAGACTGACTGCATGTCACACAGCAAGAGTAGCAGACACACTTATGCTATGTACTTATCAGACTGACTGTATGTCACACAGCAAGAGTAGCAGACACACTTATGTTATATACTTATCAGACTGACTGCATGTCACACAGCAAGAGTAGCAGACACACTTATGCTATGTACTTATCAGACTGACTGCATGTCACACAGCAAGAGTAGCAGACACACTTATGCTATATACTTATCAGACTGACTGTATGTCACACAGCAAGAGTAGCAGACACACTTATGTTATATACTTATCAGACTGACTGCATGTCACACAGCAAGAGTAGCAGACACACTTATGCTATGTACTTATCAGACTGACTGTATGTCACACAGCAAGAGTAGCAGACACACTTATGTTATATACTTATCAGACTGACTGCATGTCACACAGCAAGAGTAGCAGACACACTTATGTTATATACTTATCAGACTGACTGCATGTCACACAGTAAGAGTAGCAGACACACTTATGTTATATACTTATCAGACTGACTGCATGTCACACAGCAAGAGTAGCAGACACACTTATGTTATATACTTATCAGACTGACTGCATGTCACACAGCAAGAGTAGCAGACACACTTATGTTATATACTTATCAGACTGACTGCATGTCACACAGCAAGAGTAGCAGACACACTTATGTTATATACTTATCAGACTGACTGCATGTCACACAGCAAGAGTAGCAGACACACTTATGTTATATACTTATCAGACTGACTGCATGTCACACAGCAAGAGTAGCAGACACACTTATGCTATGTACTTATCAGACTGACTGTATGTCACACAGCAAGAGTAGCAGACACACTTATGTTATATACTTATCAGACTGACTGCATGTCACACAGCAAGAGTAGCAGACACACTTATGTTATATACTTATCAGACTGACTGCATGTCACACAGTAAGAGTAGCAGACACACTTATGTTATATACTTATCAGACTGACTGCATGTCACACAGCAAGAGTAGCAGACACACTTATGTTATATACTTATCAGACTGACTGCATGTCACACAGCAAGAGTAGCAGACACACTTATGTTATATACTTATCAGACTGACTGCATGTCACACAGTAAGAGTAGCAGACACACTTATGTTATATACTTATCAGACTGACTGCATGTCACACAGCAAGAGTAGCAGACACACTTATGTTATATACTTATCAGACTGACTGCATGTCACACAGCAAGAGTAGCAGACACACTTATGCTATATACTTATCAGACTGACTGTATGTCACACAGCAAGAGTAGCAGACACACTTATGTTATATACTTATCAGACTGACTGCATGTCACACAGCAAGAGTAGCAGACACACTTATGTTATATACTTATCAGACTGACTGCATGTCACACAGCAAGAGTAGCAGACACACTTATGTTATATACTTATCAGACTGACTGCATGTCACACAGCAAGAGTAGCAGACACACTTATGTTATATACTTATCAGACTGACTGCATGTCACACAGCAAGAGTAGCAGACACACTTATGCTATGTACTTATCAGACTGACTGTATGTCACACAGCAAGAGTAGCAGACACACTTATGTTATATACTTATCAGACTGACTGCATGTCACACAGCAAGAGTAGCAGACACACTTATGCTATATACTTATCAGACTGACTGTATGTCACACAGCAAGAGTAGCAGACACACTTATGTTATATACTTATCAGACTGACTGCATGTCACACAGCAAGAGTAGCAGACACACTTATGCTATGTACTTATCAGACTGACTGTATGTCACACAGCAAGAGTAGCAGACACACTTATGTTATATACTTATCAGACTGACTGCATGTCACACAGCAAGAGTAGCAGACACACTTATGCTATATACTTATCAGACTGACTGTATGTCACACAGCAAGAGTAGCAGACACACTTATGTTATATACTTATCAGACTGACTGCATGTCACACAGCAAGAGTAGCAGACACACTTATGCTATGTACTTATCAGACTGACTGCATGTCACACAGCAAGAGTAGCAGACACACTTATGTTATATACTTATCAGACTGACTGCATGTCACACAGCAAGAGTAGCAGACACACTTATGCTATGTACTTATCAGACTGACTGTATGTCACACAGCAAGAGTAGCAGACACACTTATGTTATATACTTATCAGACTGACTGCATGTCACACAGCAAGAGTAGCAGACACACTTATGCTATATACTTATCAGACTGACTGTATGTCACACAGCAAGAGTAGCAGACACACTTATGTTATATACTTATCAGACTGACTGCATGTCACACAGCAAGAGTAGCAGACACACTTATGCTATGTACTTATCAGACTGACTGTATGTCACACAGCAAGAGTAGCAGACACACTTATGTTATATACTTATCAGACTGACTGCATGTCACACAGCAAGAGTAGCAGACACACTTATGTTATATACTTATCAGACTGACTGCATGTCACACAGTAAGAGTAGCAGACACACTTATGTTATATACTTATCAGACCGACTGCATGTCACACAGCAAGAGTAGCAGACACACTTATGTTATATACTTATCAGACTGACTGCATGTCACACAGTAAGAGTAGCAGACACACTTATGTTATATACTTATCAGACTGACTGCATGTCACACAGCAAGAGTAGCAGACACACTTATGTTATATACTTATCAGACTGACTGCATGTCACACAGCAAGAGTAGCAGACACACTTATGTTATATACTTATCAGACTGACTGCATGTCACACAGCAAGAGTAGCAGACACACTTATGTTATATACTTATCAGACTGACTGCATGTCACACAGCAAGAGTAGCAGACACACTTATGTTATATACTTATCAGACTGACTGCATGTCACACAGCAAGAGTAGCAGACACACGTATGTTATATACTTATCAGACTGACTGCATGTCACACAGCAAGAGTAGCAGACACACTTATGTTATATACTTATCAGACTGACTGCATGTCACACAGCAAGAGTAGCAGACACACTTATGTTATATACTTATCAGACTGACTGCATGTCACACAGCAAGAGTAGCAGACACACTTATGTTATATACTTATCAGACTGACTGCATGTCACACAGCAAGAGTAGCAGACACACTTATGTTATATACTTATCAGACTGACTGCATGTCACACAGCAAGAGTAGCAGACACACTTATGTTATATACTTATCAGACTGACTGCATGTCACACAGCAAGAGTAGCAGACACACTTATGTTATATACTTATCAGACTGACTGCATGTCACACAGCAAGAGTAGCAGACACACTCGAAAAAACTGCCATGGGTTCGAAACTGAAAACTTGAAAATGCAAAGAACTTTCTTTTCATAAACTTCTATAATTCTCGTTTAACAACCCAGACTCTCTAAAAATGCCCTCGATCTTCACGTTATGGATTTAGGTTCGACTTCAGAAGTTCTGTAAATAAAAGCTCTTTGTATAAGTTTATTTAATTATGCAGTAACGTCACAATTTTCATAGAGAAGTGGAATTTCAAAGCCAGGCTTACTTATACGAGAAGTTCTACCTGCAGTATAAACTCACTTCGAGCGCTGTGAATACCGACGTGTTTTATGTTATTTGGCTGTTTTCTAGCTACAAATTACAGTGTGCAGGTTTTGAGTTGCAAGTTCATCGCCAACTTCACAAAAGTTCGTCTAGAATGTCATTATTATTAACATCGCATGTTGTTATACTATTAATGTTATCACGGTAAGTTGTTACATTTAATTGAAGACCTTATTGTAGCATATACATGTCTCTGTTGATTTCGTTTTTGTTGAATATATCGGTCATGCGCAGCCTGTCGAACAATGTTGTTTATCCCTGACTTACTCGGCTCCCACTGGACGGATTTCCGTGAAGATTTATTTTTGGGCCATTTATTATATCGATATATTCTCACTGGAAGGAGAAAAGTTTCGGATAAAAGCTGCACAAGAAATCAAAACACACGTTTCACGGCAAATATTTTTTACCCGAAAATCATGCCTTGTACGAATTAATTATGAAAAATGCATGATTGAAGATAATTTGGCGCCAAGGTGATTCCATTTGCATGTCGGGTAATTCAGATAAAAACACATAGAATAATATTTGGTACCCATTATTTTGATCAAATGAAACTTTAAGGTTAGAATGCGTTGTGCATGACGGATAATTTGGGGAAAGTACATACTTAAAATATTTAAAATGTACTTGATTGTATTTACGCAACAATTTGGCGCCAAGTACCGTAATTGAACTTGGTTGTGGCGTTGCTGATGGATGGTGACGTCACGTCCGCGTGCAGTTATTGATTTTTCTCGTGCTTGCGTTTTGCATAAGTAAGGAAAATAAACACTTGCATTGATTACACAGTTCTACAAAAAAAACTTTTAAAAAAGCTGTTTTAATTTCAATCACTGATTTTGTATAATTAACACATGCTGAATTTACAGAAATAACTTCCATTTTGCCGTATCACATCACATTATTTCACCATTCTGAAAGAAAGATTTAAAACAAAATATTTGAAATTGCAATGTTGCAATGTTGCAATGCATGTATGACATATGAACAACATAAAATTGCAATGTTGCAATGTTGCAATGCATGTATGACATATGAACAACATAAAATTGCAATGTTGCAATGTTGCAATGTATGTATGACATATGAACAACATAAAATTACAATGTTGCAATGCATGTATGACATATGAACAACATAAAATTGAAATGTTGCAATGTTGCAATGTATGTATGACATATGAACAACATAAAATTACAATGTTGCAATGTTGCAATGATGTATGACATATGAACAACATAAAATTGAATGTTGCAATGTTGCAATGTTTATGAGACATATGAACACATAAAATTCCAATACTTGGAGCAAATATCAGCAAGTTTACATTTTAATAGGATTTAAACATTATGAATACAAATAATCATCAGTTACTGTGTTACATTTGAATTTTTTCACAAAAAACACTAAAAGTCACTAAAACATGAACAACTTAAACTGCTATCTTACTGTGATTTTGCATTAAAATGTGAGTCTGTGTTTCGTGTTATGCATTTCAATCAGTAGAACCTTTGTCGCTTGCTTAGAAAATTTCTTCTGCCAGATTTTCTTTTGTGTGTTGTGTCACACTCATCCAGCAGCAGTCCGCCATCTTGGTACCGCCTATCTTGGTGAAACCGTTCACCTTGTTCCTCACTGACTGCCCCTAGGTTTTCTGGGAACTGGTCCAAATGTGAGAAGAGGAAATGTAGTTTCAGGCTCATTTTACATCCTAAAACTTTATATATCTCTAGCATATTGTTTACACCTTGCTCATAATTTGTGTCTTATTATTTCACAAGAATTTATCAATCACTTCTTTAAAAGTAATCCAAGCTTCTCTTTCAGCAGACTCTTCAAACATTTTGTCTTTAGTTAGTGTCCTGATCTGCGGTCCTACAAACAGGCGTCCTGATCTGCGATCCTACAAACATGTGTCCTGACCTGCGGTCCTACAAACAGGTGTCCTGACCTGCGGTCCTACTAACATGTGTCCTGACCTGCGGTCCTACAAACAGGTGTCCTGATCTGCGGTCCTACAAACATGTGTCCTGACCTGCGGTCCTACAAACAGGTGTCCTGACCTGCGGTCCTACTAACATGTGTCCTGACCTGCGGTCCTACAAACAGGTGTCCTGATCTGCGGTCCTTCAAACATGTGTCCTGACCTGCGGTCCTACAAACAGGTGTCCTGACCTGCGGTCCTACAAACAGGTGTCCTGACCTGCGGTCCTACAAATAGGTGTCCTGACCTGCGGTCCTACAAACAGGTGTCCTGACCTGCGGTCCTACAAACAGGTGTCCTGATCTGCGGTCATACAAACATGTGTCCTGATCTGCGGTCCTACAAACATGTGTCCTGATCTGCGGTCATACAAACATGTGTCCTGATCTGCGGTCCTACAAACAGGCGTCCTGATCTGCGGTCCTACTAACATGTGTCCTGATCTGCGGTCCTACTAACATGTGTCCTGATCTGCGGTCCTACTAACATGTGTCCTGATCTGCGGTCATACAAACATGTGTCCTGATCTGCGGTCATACAAACATGTGTCCTGATCTGCGGTCATACAAACATGTGTCCTGATCTGCGGTCATACAAACATGTGTCCTGATCTGCGGTCATACAAACATGTGTCCTGATCTGCGGTCCTACAAACATGTGTCCTGATCTGCGGTCATACAAACATGTGTCCTGATCTGCGGTCATACAAACATGTGTCCTGATCTGCGGTCATACAAACATGTGTCCTGATCTGCGGTCATACAAACATGTGTCCTGATCTGCGGTCATACAAACATGTGTCCTGATCTGCGGTCCTACAAACATGTGTCCTGATCTGCGGTCATACAAACATGTGTCCTGATCTGCGGTCATACAAACATGTGTCCTGATCTGCGGTCTACAAACATGTGTCCTGATCTGCGGTCCTACAAACATGTGTCCTGATCTGCGGTCATACAAACATGTGTCCTGATCTGCGGTCCTACAAACAGGCGTCCTGATCTGCGGTCCTACTAACATGGTGTCCTGATCTGCGGTCCTACTAACATGTGTCCTGATCTGCGGTCCTACTAACATGTGTCCTGATCTGCGGTCCTACATAACATGTGTCCTGATCTGCGGTCCTACTAACATGTGTCCTGATCTGCGGTCCTACTAACATGTGTCCTGACCTGCGGTCCTACTAACATGTGTCCTGACCTGCGGTCCTACAAACAGGTGTCCTGATCTGCGGTCCTACAAACAGGTGTCCTGACCTGCGGTCCTACAAACAGGCGTCCTGATCTGCGGTCCTACTAACATGTGTCCTGATCTGCGGTCCTACTAACATGTGTCCTGATCTGCGGTCCTACTAACATGTGTCCTGATCTGCGGTCCTACTAACATGTGTCCTGATCTGCGGTCCTACTAACATGTGTCCTGACCTGCGGTCCTACTAACATGTGTCCTGATCTGCGGTCCTACTAACATGTGTCCTGATCTGCGGTCCTACTAACATGTGTCCTGATCTGCGGTCCTACTAACATGTGTCCTGATCTGCGGTCCTACTAACATGTGTCCTGATCTGCGGTCCTACTAACATGTGTCCTGACCTGCGGTCCTACTAACATGTGTCCTGACCTGCGGTCCTACTAACATGTGTCCTGACCTGCGGTCCTACTAACATGTGTCCTGATCTGCGGTCCTACAAACATGTGTCCTGACCTGCGGTCCTACAAACATGTGTCCTGACCTGCGGTCCTACGAACATGTGTCCTGATCTGCGGTCCTACTAACATGTGTCCTGACCTGCGGTCCTACTAACATGTGTCCTGACCTGCGGTCCTACTAACATGTGTCCTGACCTGCGGTCCTACAAACATGTGTCCTGATCTGCGGTCCTACACACATGTGTCCTGACCTGCGGTCCTACAAACATGTGTCCTGACCTGCGGTCCTACAAACATGTGTCCTGACCTGCGGTCCTACTAACATGTGTCCTGACCTGCGGTCCTACAAACATGTGTCCTGACCTGCGGTCCTACAAACAGGTGTCCTGACCTGCGGTCCTACAAACAGGCCTTCCTTGACTTCTGCCTGTGAAAGTGCTGGAAACTTGTTGCTTAGGTAATTAAAGCAATTTCCGTCCAGGGCCTTAACAAATTGCTTCACTAAACCCAACTTTATGTGTAAAGGTGGTAAGATAACTTTTTCAGGGTCCATTAATACTGTATACTGTCTATATTTTGTGTCTCAATGTATTTAGGTATTTCGGTACTGACACAAAATATAGTACTAGCACTAAGACACTAAGCTTGGGTCTAAGTCAATAAGAAGCTATCAGTATTGGAATGAAAAGGGTTTTTGACGTGCATGAAAATTTCCTTATTCAGGAACAAAGCTCTTGATTATTGTGACCTTTGAGCTTTCAATTTAAGCTCAGCGGGAATTACACACATAAATCGGTTTTCTTCGTGCCAAAGTTCTGTTGCCTTCGTCTCTTTTCCCACCAAACAGTATTTCCTGTTTCTTCAACTTACTGACCTTCGTCTGCAGCTCAGTTTCTTTGTTCTGAAGCTTTGCAATTATCTTTTTATTCGTATTAATTGTGCTTACCGCTGCATTGCCAAATCTGCATTCAGGAGACACATTGTTGCTACAGATGAGTATACTACAGTTTTCTGTTGAATTTTCAAATGTTCTTACCCGAATTTCTGACGACACTCATGCAAGAGCCGATGTCAGCAGTACAGAAATATTACTTCGATCTTCATTCGCCGCCGTGCCTCTTTCTTTGATGCCGAATATCTCGTAATTCTAAGGATAACTTTTGTACCCACAGACACCACATAGGCACCCATAACTTTGTACCCACAGACACCACACAGGCACCCATAACTTTGTACCCACAGACACCACACAGGCACCCATAACTTTGTACCCACAGACACCACACAGGCACCCATAACTTTGTACCCACAGACACCACACAGGCACCCATAACTTTGTACCCACAGACACCACACAGGCACCCATAACTTTGTACCCACAGACACCACACAGGCACCCATAACTTTGTACCCACAGACACCACACAGGCACCCATAACTTTGTACCCACAGACACCACACAGGCACCCATAACTTTGTACCCACAGACACCACACAGGCACCCATAACTTTGTACCCACAGACACCACACAGGCACCCATAACTTTGTACCCACAGACACCACACAGGCACCCATAACTTTGTACCCACAGACACCACACAGGCACCCATAACTTTGTACCCACAGACACCACACAGGCACCCATAACTTTGTACCCACAGACACCACACAGGCACCCATAACTTTGTACCCACAGACACCACACAGGCACCCATAACTTTGTACCCACAGACACCACATAGGCACCCATAACTTTGTACCCACAGACACCACATAGGCACCCATAACTTTGTACCCACAGACACCACATAGGCACCCATAACTTTGTACCCACAGACACCACATAGGCACCCATAACTTTGTACCCACAGACACCACATAGGCACCCATAACTTTGTACCCACAGACACCACATAGGCACCCATAACTTTGTACCCACAGACACCACACAGGCACCATAACTTTGTACCCACAGACACCACACAGGCACCCATAACTTTGTACCCACAGACACCACACAGGCACCCATAACTTTGTACCCACAGACACCACACAGGCACCCATAACTTTGTACCCACAGACACCACACAGCACCCTCACTTAGCGCCCAAGTACCTGTAGCAACAGATATTCCCTATTATGCATTATTTCGATTTACCGCCACAAATAGCTGTGAGAAAAGCGTGACGTTATTTATGTCCCCCAGAGGCAGGGTGGCCCATTTATACCCTCAGGCACTGGGTCCCCATTCCAGTCGCCTCTTACGACATGCATGGGGTACGTTGGGGCTATTCTAATTCCCGGCCACCACACGGGAATTGCGACATATCATTTTCGACAATTAAGGCAGCGTATTCCAAACTTTCTTCCATGGATGGCTTTCTAAAATGATTTTTCACATCTCCAGGCACCCCTGCCTATGAAAAGCTTTGCAGTCTAGAAAAAGTTTATAGCGGGGAGAGCAATACAGTTACAGCTGCATTATTGTCACAAATGTATTTGTAAAGAGCTCCTATATATACGAGGTGTATAAATATACATATATCAAATCTTCAGTTAAATTAAATCTAATATGTATATATATGTATATATAAGCTTTTTACAAATACATCTTCTTGACAATAATTTAGCAGTTACTGAATTGATTTACTCGCCATCAAATGTTGCTGAACTGTAAACATTTTCATAGACAGGGGGTTTTTCGGGATATGAAAAATCATTTTAGGAATTCGTCCATGGAAGAAAGGTTTGAATACGCTGCCATAGATTATCGAACATGATAATCGCAAAGAACACTCGATCAAGGCAACAACATACAGTTATAATGCTTAATGCTTACTTTTTACAATAATTGACTTATAATAGAAGCCAAAAGCTACAAAATGCAGTGACCATTGCACAATCAGCCTCATCACTCATAAGCAAAAATAATAGCCATGACATTTAGAAAAAGGATTGAAAGGAAAATTGAGGACGTACTTGGAGAACATAGTTTGGATTTAGAATGGGAAAAGGAACTAGGAATGCAGTTGGGATGCTGAGAATAATATCAAAACGAACTTTGTCCATAGATGAAGGATTGTGTGTTTGCTTAATATCTTGGCAGAAGGTATTTTACAGTCTAAACTGGACCAAATTAAAGCAGATCTGTAGGAAACTGGGATCGACTGGCGCGAAAGAAGATTGATCAGCAAATTGTACGTGGGTCAGAGTGTTGAAGTACGACTGGACCAAAGGGAGACGAGAAGTGTGAAGATTGGAAGAGGAGTTAGACAGGGATGCTGTTTGTTATCCATTCTATTCAACTTATACAGCGAATACCTTACCAAGGAAGCTCTTGAGCGGTTTGGAGACTTTAAAATAGGAAGACAAGTACGAGTAATTCGCGCTGAGAAATATGCAGATGGCCTTGTGCTACTGGCTAGGGAAGAAACGGTGCTACAGGGCATGGTTGATAGACTAAATAAAATTGGAGGGTGCTATGGAATGGAAAAGAATGTGGAAAACTAATGTAATGAGAATCTCAAGGCAACTACCGCCAATGCAGTAATGATAAATCAAAAACAACCGGAGAATGTGGAACATTTCAATTATTTGGGTAGCGTAATAACAAATGATGCAAGCTATACACGTGCAATTAAATCAAGAATTGCCATGGCAAAAGCAGCATTCAACACGAAGAAAACTCTTTTCACCAGCAAATCGGAATTACGTTTAAGGAAGAAACTAGCAAAGCGCTACATTTGGAGCACAGCTTTGTGTGGTGCTGAAACGTGGACACTTCGGTAATGTAATACGTGGGAAAGTTCGAAATGTGGTGCTGGAGAAGGGTGGAGAAGATCAGTCTGACCGATCGTGTGAGGAATGAAGAAGTGTTACAGAGAGTTAATGGGGACAGGGATATCCTGCGTAGGATAAAAAGAAGGAAGGCAAACTGGATTGGTCACGTCTTGCGTAGGAACTGCCTTCTAAACACGTTATAGAAGAAAAGATAAAAGGAAAGATAGAAGTGACGGGAAGACGAGGAAAAAGACGTAAACAGCTAATAGATGATCTTAAGGGAAAAAAATGATACTGAAAGTTGAAAGAGGAAGAATTAGATTGCAGTGTGTGGAGAACTCGCCTCGTAAGAGGCTACGGACATGTCGCTGGACAGATACAGAATGACTGAATGATGAATGAATGAATGGTCGACTGTGGTTAGTGTATGTCATTTCATTAATGACATCGATGTTACTGGGCAATGAACACGGAATTTTTTATTTTCCACTGCAACAATACTCAGGCGAAAGCTCCACAATGTTGTGTTAGCATACATTGCCTCTCCTGACGGAAATTGACGTCCAAATATTACGAAACTTATCCTTTCATTTTTTCATGGTAAACTAATTATGCGTCAACAAAACACAATAAACGAGGCAGATACAGTAATCAGAAATAAATACATTCTTAACAATAGGAAAATAGTGATTTAAGGTTTCCACCACGCCGTTGTTGAGAAAGCAGGTTGTGTGGGTTCTTGCGCCGTGTGGTTGGGTAATTTCTTCCTGAAGTTCCTAAGAAACGTACCGCCTTCATTTTCAGGGTTTTGAGTCAATTCGAGGAATCATAACCCTGAAGATAAATGCGGTACTTTCCTCTGAAACGTCCGGAAAGTATTACCCAACCACACGACGCAACAAGCAGAAGATCTGCTTTCTCAATACGAAAACAGGTTTGCAAATGATAAAACCGTTCAACGCTTTGTCATTTTTAACGGGAAGAGTGGCCACCTTCCGTCTGGATTAACCTATCTTTTACTGTAGTATTCTCTCTCTCACTCACTCTCGTTTGTTACGTAGGCAACAAAAAGTAAAGCTGTTACTATTGTCGCTTTACTTACATTAACATGGACACTGTGCACAACAATCCACTTTGCTCTCTCACGCACAAAACACACACAGGCGCGCGGTTCACGCATCAAGATATGGCAGCAAACACTCCACGCCCGTAACATTTTAGCAAATGCGCTCTACAAATTATATATAATACGAATAATTTTCGAAAAGATTTACACGTTTTCTCCCTTTTTTTTAATAGAGGAAGGAAGTCATTTGCTGCACTTCAGTGGTACAGCCGCGCTATGCCGGAGAATTGGCCACAAACAGGGCGAAGGTGATAAACTGTGAGTGTAAATCTGAGGATTTGGAGCCGTGGGTATCTTCACCAGTAAATATGTCCATAGAAATGAATCACTAAATTGTTCAAACATAAATTTGTATTTCGTCCTTGTTAGCCTTACCGGGTTTCTGAAATCATTTGAAGGACGTCAAGTGTCCGTCGGTCTTCCCCGAACTTCTGTTTAGAGGTCGTTGTAAAATATAATGGGGTGAGTTTGTTGAAAGAGTGCGTAGTAAAACGAATGAGGTGTAAAATGTTGGAATAAAAATGTAGCGTTAGAGAAGTACAAGAACTAGGAAAGAGCGCAGCAATGAAAGAGGGACAGAGATCGGTGAGATGACAAAACGGTGCTGAAGATAATGGCGTGCTTGCGAATTATTTGTAAATATGCAGAAACGCATTTGAATTAAGAACAGCGCTGCGCCATCCCTTGCGATACGCTGCTGTAAGCATTACGGCTTGCGCACTTAGAGCGCACTTCGTCGGCAGTTTTCAGTGTCTTAGATGTGCGCCTGCACTTAACTTAACTTCACTTGTCAGTGAAGTAGCTACAGTTGAGGCGTTCTTACATTTGAGAACATTTTTAAAAGTGGCACGAAATGCCTACAGATTTTGTGCAAAACTGTATTTGTAGTGACTTAATGTGTGTCATATTACTTTACATTAATTATTCCTAAGAAATTCCTTATAAAATTTTATTTTATTCGTTCCATGCATTTAGAAAGACCAACTTATAATAATTCACCAGCAAATGCACAATCTTTGTATTTACACAGTTATATTACATTAAAACATTAAAAACTACATGTTTCGACTCCTGTGGGATCATCATCAGGGAGTCTGTACAACAAATATTCTCATATAAACATTAAATAACTAACTTACAGGTTGTTAGTTCCTGACATCTTGTGTGTCGTGTAGAAGAATTAAGAAGCAAATTATGGGTTGCTCCGTGTATATAAATATATGTATATAAAATAATATGGAATTTTGATACACTGAAATTTAAGTTAAAATAATTCAAATTTTTAAATTTTTAAAATTTTACGTACTTAAATATTTAAAATATTTAAAATATGAAATTTAGAACTATAGTTGCGAGGTACCTACCAGTATTTCGTGGCACGGTACTAAGGCAATATAATATAGACCTGTGTAAATACAAAGAATTTTCATTTGTTAGTGAATTATTATAGATTTCTAATTCTAAAATATGTGCATTATTTTCTTCTAAACTCAGACCCTTTGAAGTATTTATGAGCTGTAAAGTATGAAGACTCAATCCAACCTAGAGGCGCAGAGTTGCATGTGTGAAATAAATGCCGTCATTTTGTTTCCATGAGATGGACTTTTGTGAAAATTCCAGATCGCTTGAAGTGCAAAACGATGGTGGATGAAGTTTAGGGGGAACGGTGGAAACAGAAGTGGTGAGTTGTTGTTAGCAAGAAGAGTCTATCATGGCGTGTAAATGGTTACATCGTTTGTAAGTCTGTTGCTTTGTGCTGTAATGTGCCCAGACTATAACGAATTTTCAGAATATAATAATTACTAAAAACTGCAAAAGTGCAGTCCTGCCTCATGCAGGAGAAACCATTTTAAGCAGTTATGTAAAACTGTGGAAAGTACAAAACACGGCAACAAAAGGAACACACGTTATTTGTCCTTCAGAATTACGAAATAACTTAGTCTCCAAAAAGCGGACGCGGTTGTGAATGACGGTTGAAATAGTATTTCTGAGCTACTTACTTCGGCGCATTCGCGAATATCGTCGAAAATTCGGGTAAGTACACATCCTAAGAATAAACTGTAACATAAGGCACATTACTTTGGTAGCAACAATTTGCTGTCCTGATGTGTACTTGGCAATGCAGAGGAAAGCGCAATTAATAAGCATAAAAAGAGAATTGTAAGCGTCAGAACAAGAGAAGTGAGACTGCAGAAGGTCAGCAAGTTGAAGAACAGCAAAAAGTACTTTTGTTGGGAAAGAGACGAACACAAGAAGCACTTCGGTGTGAAGCAAAACTAACGTGTGTGTGTAATGCGTATTGTGCTTAAGCTGAAAGCTCGAAGAAGGTCACACTAAGGTAGATTTTGCTCCTCAACAACGAACGTTAAGAACCTTTTTCCTATCATCTTCCATATGAACCGCGCCAAATAAGTCTTTCTGGCTTAAAGGTTTTTGTATAAGCAGTATTGTTAAGGAGTGTTTACTTAGAATCAATTGTAGTACAACGGAGCGTCGTACGAATTTTGTTGACTTCATTACTTCTACAACTGTGGTGTCTGAAACAATATATATATGTATATGTGATGGGCCGGGATAGCTCAGTCGGTATAGCAATCGGGGATCGAATCCCGGAAATTTTCTGCACCCCCCCCCCCCAGACTGGCCCTGGGGTCTATCCAGCCTCCTATAAAATGGGTATCGGATCTCTTTCCAGGGGATAAAGCGACTGGGGCGTGGTGTTGACCACCCACCTCCATCTAGCGCCGAGGTTAAAGAGTGAGAAGAGCTATACCTCTACTCCCCCTCTGGGTCTTCACGGCCTGTTCTAGGGTAAAATTTGCCTTATATATATATACATATATATGGCCCTGTGTATGTGACCTATGACTTCTGTATTTCCAGAGTGAAAACATGTTGTTAATTCTTACACTGTTCAATATTCAAATCTCTCAACATTTGCCACTTCCGTTGCTTCTCTTTTCCCCTAGCAATCCATCTCTCATCTTCTATACCTCCTCATCTAGTTTATCACGTGGCACCTACCCTCCTGTTAATTGTACGTCTTTGTTACGCTGTCATTGTCGTTCTCACTATTTAGCAGGCAATCCATGCACATGACGTTGTGTGTTTCGAAATGTATCCTGCAGTTCTATAGCAGCTCGTGATGTCGCCTCGTCATAATCTGGTCTTTCACAATGTGCGATAGTATTATGTGAGTCCAACTATTTTGGACTATTTTACAGTATTGTCTGATATAGCTTTAAAATATTATTTATTTCTTCCTGCATCCTCAGTTAGCGCCTAAACTTCAGTTTTAGTCCATTTATCACTGCCAAATCTTTCACCATCCAGCTATTGCAGTACAAAAAGCAATATGCAGGCTGACTTTCAAAACACCGCACTGTCATACCAACCCGAAAGGTCAGGCCATTCCTACCTTATCCGAGCGTAAGTTGGTAGATGTTTACCGACCGAAACGTCGGTAAACAATTACCAACATACGCTGCGTAACAATCCAGAAGAGCAATGACCTTAAATTATTTTCCTTGGACACCTACTTTAACCAAGCTCGAATTAATGTTATGTCCATTTTTGAAACCCGCTTTTGGTGCGAAGTACGAATGTATGAGACAGAATATGGCCGTCTTTAAAATGTACAAAATTTTCCTCTAAATTTTTGAATAAACACTCGTAAAATCCACAGCAAAATTATTATTAGGCTCTGTTTTGGTATCCGTAGTAGGAATAATCTTCTAACAGTGTGTTTGTACTGACAGGAAATACAGATCAAGGTAAAGAACGTACGCACAATGCGTTTGGAAGTTTGGAAAGTTTAAACTCTTTGTTTTATAATAATCTACAAGCAAAAAATAATTTACGAGTCGTTATAGTTTGCTTTGTGTGTAACGAGCTTTATGGTCTGTACTCGTCACCAAATATTATTTGGGTGACCAAATCAAGAAGAATGAGGTGGGCGGGGCATGTAGCACGTATGGGGGAGAGGAGAGGTGCATACAGGATTTTGGTGGGGAAACCCGAGGGAAGTAGACCACTTGAAAGGCCTAGGCGTAGAAGGAATGATGATACTGAAATTGATCTTCAAGAAGTAGGATGGGAGTGTGGACTGGATTGATCTGGCTCAGGAGGGGCAGGTGGGGGGGGGTTATTGTAAATGCGACAATAAACCTCCGGGTTTTATAAAATGCGAGGAGTTTCTTGCATAGCTGAGTACCTTTTAGCTTCTCAAGCAGAATTCTGCTCCATGGAGTTAGTTTGTTAGTTAGTTTGTTACATTTGGCCGCAGCAAACAATAAAGAAGTAGCTTAAAGAATTTCCTGTAGGCTACGTTCAAGTGTTGCTCTTAAACATTCTCACATTCACATAACGGCCCCTTATTTAAAGCACGTAGTTTACGAAATAAAACCTCTCTGATGTAATAAAGCAGACCGTCCGGTAGGCGCAACCTTTTGAGCAGTTTTAACTTGTACAGCTTTGTTGTTAAAACCTGCCACGTGTGAGTGTGCTTAGCGTGTTTAAAATGTCGCACAGTCATATTATAATGGTGCGTGTGGGACTTATTGAAAAAATCGCGAATTCTTTTTTTGGCAGTCAATGGAGAAGGATGGTTAATATCACCCCCG
Organism: Reticulitermes speratus; assembly: GCA_021186555.1. Classification (NCBI taxonomy): domain Eukaryota; kingdom Metazoa; phylum Arthropoda; class Insecta; order Blattodea; family Rhinotermitidae; genus Reticulitermes; species Reticulitermes speratus. Next base: position 13,315,417 of record JAJKFL010000010.1, read on the forward strand.
ACATCTTCATCCCCAGGGTACGGCCGTCGCTTACCATTGGCTGTTGCTCGTTTTGACATGATGATGAAGTGACGTCATCTCCCTTCTGCAAATCGACCCCCGTTCGCTCAGTGCTTTCACATTTTTTGACTGACCTATACCGGTCAATGTGAAATCTTAAGAGGCAGGGATTATTCTAAATATGTATTTTATTTACAAATTCATTCTAATTAATAACACAAAATTCCCTCTTTATGAAGCTTTCAATACATTAGTACACATTACAAGATACTAACATAATGTTAACAACCACATTCAATTACGAAAGAAATAGCTACGTCAGAATACGAACAATCACAGCAATGCAGAACAACTCAGCCCTTCACCCCAACAGGAAGCTTCTTCCTGCCCTTCACTTCTTCAGATCCTGAAGAACTGTGAGATGAGGAAAAAGAACTTCCAGAACCAGAAACTCCAGGCTGTGACCCCGGACCAGCGTGGCTGCCTGAGTCACTACTGTTAACGCTATCGACCACAGAGGCTGAAGAACTTCCGGAATCTGCTTCAGAAGAGCTTCCGGAAAAAGTGCCAGTTTTTTCAACAGCACTGTCGACAAATCCAAAGCCATCGAAAACGCCAGCACCTTTGGTTTGAGATCCTTCAGGAGCATCACCACTTCCTCCGTGGGCTCCACCCAATACAAAGCCGTCAGTTCCGGTGACAATATTTTTATGTCCACTGACATTTTTGACGAGACCTCCGGATTTATCATTATCGCTGCCGCCGAGTCTTTGAGCTCCGCTTTCAGTAACGACGCCATGTCCTCCTCTTTCGTCATCTCCAGGTTCACCAACATTGCCGACTCCCCTACCACTACTACATCTAGTACTGACGCCGACTATGTGAACCCCTGTTTTGGTTGAGCCGTCATGACCTGTACTTCCACGTACTCTGTGAACTCCAGCACTACCGGCAGTTTTAACTCCGCTACCACCTAATCCGTATGATTCAGCAACACCACTGCTGCCGTGTTCGGTGTTCCAAGAGACTCTATGATTTCCAGCTCCACCCATAAGACCAGAACCAGTACCATCAATTCCATGCGACCCATTACCACTTTTGACATCAATTTCTCCTTGTAAATCAAGTCCAAGAGTTCCTGTTCCACCGACGGAACCGAGACCTCTACTTCCACCTTTTATGTGAGCTTTGCCGCCACTGCTAATCTTAATTCCGCTCCCACCAAATCCGTGTGATCCAGCAAAGCCACTGCCTCCGAATTCTGTATTCCCAGCTATTCCGTGGGACGCAGCACCACTACCGTCACCTCCGTGGGACGCAGCACCACTACCGTCACCTCCGTGGGACGCAGCACCACTACCGTCACCTCCGTGGGACGCAGCACCACTACCGTCACCTCCGTGGGACGCAGCACCACTACCGTCACCTCCGTGGGACGCAGCACCACTACCGTCACCTCCGTGGGACTCAGTAGCACTTCCGGCACCAGTTTCTGCATTTCGTCCTATTCCAACAGCTGCTGTTGTATTGATGCCACCAAGACCAGCTTCGTGATGTCTGGCGTCACCACGAGTTCCGAGAGCCCATGTGTCACTGACCTGGCCAAGTTCTGAACTTTCTTGTATTTTGCGAGAACCACTAACACTCCCATCATCAGTGCTGCCAGAGCCCGCAACACCATGAGCTCCAGATCCATCTACAAAAACAAATACATTTACAAGTTGTTGAATAGTCATCTGAATCAGATGCCATAATCACTTATTTGATTTCTGCTGTGTCACTGATTAAATGTCGTTTGAAAATTTACAATACCTACGAGAGTTTGAGGTTACGTTTGGATTTATTATTCTATCTGAAGTTTAAGAAGAAAACACCTCTTATCCTCTGATTTCATGTAATAATTGTTATAAATTATATATTTAGGATGAATTTAATTTTTGTATAAATGCTGTTAGTTCATCTGGCTGACCAACGTCCAGTGGTTAAGCTACTGGACAATACATATCTGATGTAAATAGGATAACATTACATTTAATTCTAAAGAACCGAGCGAGCTGCTAAAGCTCTAACGCTTCTGCCTTGTATTGGTGAGCTGTCCTATTCGAATCTAGGCCGGAACACCGTCTATCCTGACTCAGACTTATTGCGGCCTTTGTCAGACTCTCCAGGTACTGGTAAATTACAGGATTGAACTGCGCGAAATCAGGCCAAGATCACTTTTGTCTATGATCTTTCCAGTTCACTGTTCACTGATCGTCGTAACACTCTATTCTGTATTAGTATCAGGCACTGACAGCGTCGTTATACACTCGTAAATACTACGGAAGTACTCTTATGATATGGGCATGATTCATCAGGGTGGAGATAGGGACTTGCAACGGGCCTTTGTTAGAATGGCAGTAAGCAGCAGACTTAGAGAGCATCTTCAATCTATTATCTTGTAAAGAACGACACTACGCTGTTTACTTGGTGTTGCATGCGACATTTTCAGTAGCAGTAAGAGTAGTAGTAGAGGTAGTAGTAATAACATAAAATAATAATAATTATAATTATTATTATTATTTTATTACCGACAGGTCAGAACTACATTGCAGACGCCTACTGACAGTGAATAACAGAGAAAAATGTTTAATGCAGTAAAGATATTTTTAAATTACGTGCGTCCAAATCAGTGAATCTCAAACCTTTTTTTTTCACGATTCAAATCTGTAAACGACGTCGGTCCTGCGCCCGACACAGCACCGCTGTCTGCCCGATACCGTGTTTACGTTCGCGTGATTATTTTGGGACTTCACGACCCATCAGAAGAATTTCGCGAACTATAGTTGGATCGACACCCCGGATTTTGGAATCCCTCCTCTAAAGGCTTACCCACTGGTTCAAATGTCAACTTTTCATGATACCTGCTGGCGTGTGAGGAAGCTGGATATCTAACAGACAATAATTTATATATATATATATATATATATATATCAGCATACAAATTAGGTTACGGGTTTGATGACCGAGGAAACAGGATTCGATTTCCAGCAAGGGTAAGGCTATTCTCTTCTGCAGAGCGCCAAGACAGACCTTAGAGCCCACCCAAAGTTCTGTCGAATGGGTACGGTGGATTCTGTCCGGGAGTGAAACGGTCGAAGCGTGTACCTGAGCAGTAACCTCCGACTAGTGTCGAAGTCAATGAATCGTGCAGTTACAGGCCTCCCTTCACTGCCCACACGTCTAATTAAACACGGGCAGCTTTACGTTATGTCAGCGTTTTAATGTCATGCACCTAATATCTTACTTAGAAGAAAAGCTGCTTCAGCACACAAAACGTTTCGTGCACTCTGTGTACAGTTGCAGGCACACAAGACGTTTCGTGCACTCTGTGTACAGTTGCAGGCACACAAGACGTTTCGTGCACTCTGTGTACAGTTGCAGGTACACAAGACGTTTCGTGCACTCTGTGTACAGTTGCAGGTACACAAGACGTTTCGTGCACTCTGTGTACAGTTGCAGGTACACAAGACGTTTCGTGCACTCTGTGTACAGTTACAGGTACACAAGACGTTTCGTGCACTCTGTGTACAGTTGCAGGTACACAAGACGTTTCGTGCACTCTGTGTACAGTTGCAGGTACACAAGACGTTTCGTGCACTCTGTGTACAGTTGCAGGTACACAAGACGTTTCGTGCACTCTGTGTACAGTTGCAGGTACACAAGACGTTTCGTGCACTCTGTGTACAGTTGCAGGTACACAAGACGTTTCGTGCACTCTGTGTACAGTTGCAGGTACACAAGACGTTTCGTGCACTCTGTGTACAGTTGCAGGTACACAAGACGTTTCGTGCACTCTGTGTACAGTTGCAGGTACACAAGACGTTTCGTGCACTCTGTGTACAGTTGCAGGTACACAAGACGTTTCGTGCACTCTGTGTACAGTTGCAGGTACACAAGACGTTTCGTGCACTCTGTGTACAGTTGCAGGTACACAAGACGTTTCGTGCACTCTGTGTACAGTTGCAGGTACACAAGACGTTTCGTGCACTCTGTGTACAGTTGCAGGTACACAAGACGTTTCGTGCACTCTGTGTACAGTTGCAGGTACACAAGACGTTTCGTGCACTCTGTGTACAGTTGCAGGTACACAAGACGTTTCGTGCACTCTGTGTACAGTTGCAGGTACACAAGACGTTTCGTGCACTCTGTGTACAGTTGCAGGTACACAAGACGTTTCGTGCACTCTGTGTACAGTTGCAGGTACACAAACGTCCACTGCGTTTCTACACAACAAAATATACATAACCATGCAGATGAACTAAACTGTGAATGTCGCAGTATTATCACTCTGGCAGCCCAATCCTGTTCAGCCGGCATAATTTGGGCCTTGCAGCTAATGCTTAATGTCAAAACGCACACCAACGTCGTAGTACAGTAGTTAGCCTTCTGGAGGTCTAGGGTTCGAATACCGGCGAACCCTCTTGCCTAAGTTATTTTATGTATTTCAGTCTCTCCGGGCATCGATTAATACCCTAACTAGCGTTAACAGTTTGAGCTTACGTGATGTTGCAGTTGAACCAAAATGGGACGACGATCCTAAATGACCAGAGTGCGATCCAGTGTGACCGCCATCATGCGATGAGGAACCACTCGGGCCTCCAAAATTGAAGGAACCTGATTCGCTGGACGATAACGATGAAGAAGCAGCCTGAGTCAAGGATCGAATTTGGCTTGAGGAGCTAGAGATGCTTCCTGAATGATCGGACGACACCGGGTCACTCTTGAAGGAGCCGGAACTGGAGGAAGAATATGAGGAAGATTGGGCTGAAGAGAAGGAGGAGCTGCTGTCATAGTTGTCGCTGAACTTGTACTCTGGTAAGAGAAAGTAAGTATTGTTTAATCACTATTAATATCAGCAGCAGCAGGTTATAAGCCAGCCAGACTTGTTCCGTCGTCATGCGTGTTGGTACTGATCTGTCAGTTACCACCCTAACATAAAACGGGTAAATTTGAAAGCTACAGATCTCTTTATGTTTTTCGTTGTAAATTTGTATTTATCAGTCATTATTTGAGTTAATTCGTATATAATTTTGCTCCTGTCCACCCGTCTGACTCCCGGAAGTGAACTTGTGAAAATTCTGGATGGATTTCGACCAAATTTAGGCCTATTACTGGTATTGGATTATACACACAGTTCTCGGACTTAAGTTATGTAATTTTTTTATTATTACAATCAGTACGTTATATGAAAATCAACCCGAACTTGGCCTTCTCACAACCCATACAAACCTATGGTACAGTACAACACAACATAGATTACACTTTGAACCGTGCTGCCTGTAATAATGGATTTGTATGATAAAGGAACACTTCACCCTAGAAAAGGCCCTGGAGGCCCAGAGGGGGAGTAGAGGTATAGCTCTACTCTTTCTTTAACCTCGGCGCTAGATGGGGTGAAGGTCAACCCCACGCCTCGGCCGCTTTACCCCCGGGAAAGAGACCCGGTACCCATTGGATAGGACGGTGGGTGGACCCCAGGGCCGGTTTGGACTGGTGAGGAAAATCTCGCCCCACCGGGATTTGATCTCCGAACAGTCCAGCCCGTAGCAATTCGCAGAACATCGGACAGACTGAATTTAGAAAGTTATTTACGAATATGTGCCGTATATGTGCCGTATATGGGACGAAACAGAAAAATACTATTTAATAATTTTGTAAGTATTAATATTAAATAAGCCTACATAAAATTATTACTATTACTTTAAATTTTAAATTGCTTTACCAAAAATTATTTTAAAAATATATATATTGTGCACGTAATATTGTGTATTGTGCACGTAATATTGTGTATTGTGCACGTAATATTGTGTATTTCGTGTTATAAAACCAACAGTTTGCACACACAAAATACATATAATGATAACAGTATTTCTCCTACATGTTTCGGTGGTCGACCGCCATCTTCAGGGAGTAAGACCAATATTTACAATCTGATAAAGTATGACACATTTGTAGTGAAACATAAATTACATCATAGTAATATCGCAGCCATTTAATGGTGCAATAACGTCAAAATATTGTGTATGTTGATTAAATGTGGGCAGTGTACAGACGTTAATGTTTCGTGCCGAGACAAACATGTGGAACGAAACTTTGACAGTGACCTTCATTTAATGGAGGCTGACTTGCGTATTATTGTTACGTGGCAGAAAAGTTATGAGTATCTACAAGGCGAAACGCAAGGTGAAAATAAACTAGTGACAGTTTTGATGGTAATAAGATTGACAAATTGTGATAATTTTTTTACACAAAGAGAAGAAATTACGTCTTTCAAGCCTTGAACCCTTTTTTCGAGCTGCGTCAGCTAATTATGTTTACTTACGTGTGATTTCAGATTATGCAGCGTGATTTAAAAATACAGTCAATTTCCTTGTTGCCTAAATACATAAAATTAATTTCTAGGAGCGGTTTCGTACTGCGCACTAGACGTAGCAGGTCAGCAGATGTACTGCGCACTAGACGTAGCAGGTCAGCAGATGTACTGCGCACTAGACGTAGCAGGTCAGCAGATGTACTGCGCACTAGACGTAGCAGGTCAGCAGATGTACTGCGCACTAGACGTAGCAGGTCAGCAGATGTACTGCGCACTAGACGTAGCAGGTCAGCAGATGTACTGCGCACTAGACGTAGCATGTCAGCAGATGTACTGCGCACTAGACGTAGCAGGTCAGCAGATGTATTGCGCAATAGACGTAGCAGGTCAGCAGATGTACTGCGCAATAGACGTAGCAGGTCAGCAGATGTACTGCGCAATAGACGTAGCAGGTCAGCAGATGTACTGCGCAATAGACGTAGCAGGTCAGCAGATGTACTGCGCAATAGACGTAGCAGGTCAGCAGATGTACTGCGCAATAGACGTAGCAGGTCAGCAGATGTACTGCGCACTAGACGTAGCATGTCAGCAGATGTACTCGTATCACGTCTTTAGTTTTTTGTCGTTAGCTCCAAAAGAATGGTCAACCGAAATATTCGTATGCAAATTCAACTACAAAAGTAAATACTTAAGACGTACAAACTTTCAAAATATTATTAACGCTTACTTCACGTTCGTAACGTGAAACTAAAAAAGTTATCATTTTAGGAGAAAAGTGTTTGTTACAAAACGAAGAACAACGTGCGCGCCCTATTTTTAAATTAAGTAAAATGTCACGAAACATGTTATTTTGCACACAGAAGATAAACAACAATATCATTTTCTGCTTTGAATCTGATAAGTTGCTCAAGGCTGTGGCCGCACAACCTGCACTTGTTACGTTTCTATCTGTCTGTCTGTCTCCGCCAAAAGTAGGTCTAACAAAGAACGATATAAAATCCAATTATACTCTGTAAAGTACATAAAGTTCCGCATTAACAATTCCTCATCAACACAGCTGCGTTAAATGGAATTGTTAGTGAGGTAATTATTAGCTGCAATCGCAGCGGAATGCAACAGTTAAAATTACATAAATTTCCCTTTTGTTTCGGCTTCAAAGAAATCGGTATATTTTCTGTTTTTGGAGAGTAAAGATATATTAGTGACGTTCTGAAAGTTATAAACAAATTGTTTCTTTTGTTCTTCTGACACTAAAATGGCGTTTGGCAGCACGCAGTGCCGCGCAGTTGCGCAAGCTGCCCTAATGTTACTGACGTCTGTCGGCAGTCTGCGAGTGAGGTCGCTGCTCGGTCACATGCCCACCGACTGCGTTACATTTAAGCGCCATAGGCCCGCCTATCGGATCCGTATAGATACAGAAACACTCACCTCCGTCAACGAATCTCGCTGAAGGTGGCAACACCTTGACACCTTTCACACCTGTGAAGGAGAAAATAAGTGAACTTAGGATTGGATATCCTTTGACTAGTTCCTTTTAATCTTGCATTTTGTTTCCCTTGGTCTGGCTCAATAAATTCATAGGCCTATAGGTCTGTCTCGTATGTCATTCACTGTTGACAGTGGAACCTCTCCAGATACAGTTGAAAGCATAATACCAGTCACGATTTAGGATATCATGCAGGGATTTACTACATATTAAACCCTCAACCCGAAATAAAATTAGCATAAAATAAAGTACGACTCTCATAAAATTTTATTTTCACCTGCCTGTTCAACGTATTTCCTATATTTATGGAATCCGAAACTTCGTCGCCGTATTCAGACGCCTTCCACTGACCGCAGCTAAAGTGTGCAACTTAACACGCGGTTTCTCCAGGCTGCATTTTAATATTACGCACTACAACGCAGCTTCTTCAAAATGTTAAGTTTAATATTGCTGGACGACGGCACAATACACATTTTACAGCTAATTATTTGCACTGTGTACGTCATTATATTTTTATTATCAAATAAGTTAGGAAATGTCCGCAGAGCATAAAACTACTGGCGCGTTCGCTCTATAATTGTTCCTAGATTTCAAATTCGTAATTGTTTTGAATAAGACACTGAAAACATGGGTATTTGAAAAGTGTCCTACATTTTACATAAAACACATTACAAATTTTCTCCCAATAATTAATATATCAACCGACTTATGCACTTCAGAAAATACATTCAGAAGCAAGTACAAAGTCCTACATGTTTCGGCACCGCGGTGCCATCATCAGGGAGTTATTCAGAACAACGGAGTACAAGGCCAACAGCTGATCTATGTATTGTGTCTCCCTTCTTAAAATGATTAGAATTCTAATATATACAAAATTAATAATTATACAATTACAATGTTGTAATTTAACATTTTTAAAGTGAGCCGTTCCAGGTAGAAGTTTCCAGTTGCTGCAGAACGTGTGACGTGTGTCGTGTCAGGCGGTGCAGTATACCACACCGCCTGACAGTGCAAATGGACGGACAGCGTCAGAATAACGGAGAGAAAACATTAATGAACTTGTGTACAGCGTCTTCGTCTGAACCTTGTTTACCACAAAGCAACGCGTTTGAAACGCAACGCAGTGTCTGTCTGTCCGCCACAGAACGAACGGACATCACGTTCGTCTAAAATGCTACGTTCTTAGAAGATAATAGGTCTAAGTGTGGAGTTACGAAATTTCGTAACTTGTTAACTTTATCGATTGCTGAGTTACGAAATTTCGTAACTTGTTAATTTTATCAATTGTTGATTTACGAAATTTCGTAACTTGTTAATTTTATCGATTGTTGATTTACGAAATCTCGTAACTTGTTAATTTTATCGATTATTTGTTATGTGGTGCTTATTCACATTTTCAGTTTAGTGACATTTTGTTGCCTTATTGGTCGCAAAGTCGTTTTGTGCTTTGCACGACCAGAATAAAGCAAAAGCTTAATGTCGTTTTTCCCTCCGCAATATCTCCCCCCTCTTACCTTATTTTGATAACAGTATTTGGATATGAGCCAAAAATTGTCCGGCGAATTTTATGTCATAATAGCCCGATATTAAATCTCATATGAAAAGCAAATCTAATTTCATAAATTTTCTCTGGATAGGAAGGCAAATTATGTAAAAATGTTTAATGTAACGTAAAATACAGATATCGTTACGGCGTTTAATAACTCCGATTTTGCGCATAAAAGTGCAGGTAAATATATATATATACGTTATGCAGCATGTGATGTGTGTAGAATGATTGGCCTTATACGAGTACAAACTTCAAGTGTAGGCAAACTATCTAAAAACACATTTGGAAATCAAGAAGTAACAATGTGTACAGTTGTAGCTAGCTACTTACTTGCGACCCCATCGTCCCGCGGTCTGCAATCGACAACAGTGCCAACCACTGATATAGCCAAATAAAACACTGCTCCAGACTTCAACGGCATTTTGCTTATTGCTTTAAGCTACCTGCACGAGCAATGTGCAGGCCTTGGACAGTGCCGAATGAAGTGTTTGATCAGTCAGGCCGCTGCCGTATATATAAGTAACTGCAGCTTCTTACTGCTTGTACTTAGCCTTACGCTATCTTTTTTTTAACAAAACAACATACTGCCTGTAACAAAACAACATACTGCCTGTAACAAAACAACATACTGCCTGTAACAAAATCATCCAGCTTAGAGTTCGTCCTTTGTGTTTGCAGAAATTCGATACATTGTAAAGCCCCTCGCTTCTAAGAACGAGCCGTGATGTCAGCATGTTCTAACTTACGAGTAAGGCTTGAAGTATGTATTAACAAATAAGGCAAGTGTAAGGCCGTCCACAATGTGTTGTGCCAAGAACTGACAAACGGCAGACGAGGAATTTATAGGTTCGTTATATCTTTCACCAGACCAAGAAACCTCTGACAGGAGGCCCTATGCTCCGCAAGGAGCGACAGGAGGAAAACTAACTAACTAACTAACTAACTGTATCTTTCACTTGAAAATTCGTGGGGATTTCCAAATTAAGTTTTGAATTGAGTCATGACGACATAGGCCTATAAATCTGTAAGGGGAAAAAGATGCACAACTAGAATAAGAATGCAGAGTAATGAGGGTTATATGATAATAGAACATTCGTTGGATTAAGTAATTCTTAGACGATGTATTATCAATATATGATACGACAGTGAATGGAATATATGCAGATAATTGAGACCTGAAAGGCTATGATAACCTGAATTTTAAGTTAGTAGTTTTATTTACTATCAAGCTGTGACAGATAGATCAAGTTCACAATACTGCGTAATATTCTCTGCTCTTCATAACTCGAGAATAACGAGAACATTTTCTTGTCCAGCGTTAAAGTAGCGGTTACTATATATACCACCAAGTTTAACATTCAAACATTCTATAATCGGTCCACAGAGCATATTTTTGTGTTTTGTGTGGATCTCAGAACAAACAGCTATCTTTTTCTATACAGCATTAAATTATAAAACAGTAAAGATAAAAAACTTGATGGCAAAAATCAAACTACAATTTTTTATTATAAAAATACTTATCACATAGGCTGACAAATTATATCACTAAAATAATTCACAAGCCATCTTCAGTAACGAGGCCGACATCCTTATGGAAAGTTTGATCGCAGTCATAAGTTGTGAGAACATTCTATACAGCGACAACAGAACGGGGGGGGGGGGGGGGGGGGGGGGGGGGGGGGAAGCGAGAACTTTACATGCAGTTCTAAACACGAGTGGAATATTCGGTTGTTTTATTCAGCCAAATTCCATGATAAATCAATTCAATCCGAAGGGTCAGTACCTAGTAGCAGAAGGGAGGATAATTAACTGAACGTTAAAAGGAACTGAGTGTGAGATTGTGATTTAAGGATAAGTTTGAATTGCAGATTCTTGTAAACACGGCAATTAAATTTCGGTTGCATAGAAGAAGACGAATTATTTCATCAGCTGAGCGACTATCAGCTTTTGAAATCTGTTACTGTGTCCCGATATCAATGTTAATTACATACAAAACAACACTTTTTACTTACCTTTCTATTCTGAATGTAATGTTCTGTACAGGATGGCCCAAAATATAGTAAACAGTTACACAAATTGAATCCGCTAAATTGCTTTACTCTTTAGATGTTAAACTGGCTTCCATTTTAAGGCCGGATTTGCCTTAACTCTACTTACAGCACGCTTGGGGATCACAGAATTTCGCTGCGAGATTAACTTTCCCATAATCCCATGTGATATGTAGAGTTGCCTTAGATCATCAACTGTATAATTAAAATTATTGGTCACTCCCTAATAAACCTCAACACGTAAACTAACCTCAACCTTTTCAAGCTGAGTCCAATTTTCAGTTTTGGGATGTTTATTGTTGCAGACATTTTCGTTACAAACGGTCATATCTTACACGAATGTTTAACTTAGCAATTTTCCACTTCCGCCAAATATTGTATACAGAAAAAGGTTTTACTGTCAATAAATGACCGTCTAAGCGAAGTGATGCAAATTCCCTTCATGTAACGAGACAAACTGTACTTTACAGTATTCAATTCACTCGATGACAAACTTTTTTTGTCTGTTTCCTGGTAGTGTTATAAGCCTGAATAAAAAAGCAATAACTTCATAAGGATGGACAAAGCAAAGTGAAGACAAGCGCTCGTTGCCGAGACAAAATCAAGGCAGTACAGAAGAGGCAAGCTGATGCTTACAGGGGCAGAGTCCCATAGGAGGCTTTCACAGCACTTTCACTAAGACACGACACTCTGGTTCTGGAGGGTGTCTGTCAACATTTGCATTAGTCTCAGCACCAGTACGTACTGTCACGTGATTGTATGTATGTATGTATGTATGTACTAGTTTAGTTTACTTTATTTAGTCATCCATTTAGTCACCAAAAATGCAACACTGGACATGTCAAATTCATTGTACAATATAAATTACAAAACAACTTATAATACATCTACATCAATACAATATATAACAAACAACACCATCTTAAAACAGACACAACTTATAAGACTCACATAGTCATATAAAACACATGTAACTGGAATGACATACATGTATATTCATCCACTAAATAAAATGCCTGTTGTAACAGATAGATATAACCTATGAAACTCACACAGTCACACAAGACACATGAAATTAGAATGACATACATGTATGTATATCATCCACTGAATAAAATGCGTGTTGCAACAGAAAGGATCTCAACTCTCTTTTAAAAGCTTTGTCTTTTTCCAATTTTTTAATGTAATTTCGAACCCTGTTATACAGTCTAATTCCTCCGTCTATGTCACTTTTCCTAAAAAGATCTGTATTGCATAAATGAACATGTAGATCCAGTCTTCTTCATGTATCATATTTGTGAATTTGTGCATTTTGTTCCAGAAATTGTTCATGTTGTTTAATGTAATGTACTATATCAAGTGTGTATAACAAGCAACTGTCAGTATACTGCAACCCATTACATGCCTAGCATTAAGGCAGGATTACACTTACCCCACACTTCGCTGAGCCATTTGGCATATGACCACTCCAAATTCCATTATTAGGCGTTCTGTACGAAATAAAAAAGGAAACCTTATGTGAAGGCCATGTCCATCCGAGGGTCCGTCTGTGACCCAAGTATCAGTTACTAAACCTTCTGTTGGGTTTCATGAAATTTGGTGCAGGAATGAAAGGTAAAATTATTCCTATACCTGCCATGAAGACATACAGGAGGACTGAAAATATAGCTCCATGCATTCTTACCCTCAGCAGTAGAAGTAGGCGAGTGGTAAGCCTCATGCCCCGCTTGCTTTACCAAGGAAAGAATAAAATGCTGAGTGGACCTCAGAGTTGGTCTGGACGTTTTGGAGAAGAGATAAATCTCTTGCACCATCGAGACTTGAACCTCGAAAGTGTAGCAGAAAAACTTAAAAAATAAAGGACGGACGCCCCTGCTCCCCCTTTACCTAACCTAAAGAATATACACAAGAACAAGAAGATAGCAGAATTTAATTTTAAATGACGAAAGTATATAAGGTAAGAATTTTGGATTTGTCTGTTTTGTGGATAGTGAAAAAGTTGGGGTGGGGAAACCTAAAGGAAGGACACCACTTGGAAGACTTAGGCAGAAGTGGAAGGACAAGATATGATGAATCTTAACAAACAAATAGGATGGCAGTATGCTGACTGGATTCACCTGGTTCAGACAGAGACCAGCAATGTACTCTTGTGAATAAAGTAAAGGAATTTCTCGACTAGAAGAGAACTGTGAACTTCTTAATACAATCTCTGCTTCATGGAATTAGTTGGTTAAATTGAATACACAAAAATACAGTAACAATTTCAACATGCATGTGAAACTTTAGCTTTAATTTTAATGCAATCACATGTCAGTGTTAAGTTATGTCTTAGTTGAGGCCTCCATTCTTCTGGGATATGGTGTGGTGTCATTGGGCGATTGGTGCCCAGCGTTTCAAGACTACATTGTGGTTTCACCTTCAAGCGTCAAACAGTCCATGAATACTGTCACAACAGGAGGATGTGTGAATATGTATCTTAGTCATATCATGGTCTAAAGGCAGAAAGATCTTGGATCACTCAAACACTAACCACAATTGCTCATGGATATTTATCCAGATCCTGTTGTGTATGTAGGCAGTGTGACCTCTAATTGACAGAGTCCTACCACCAACATGTGAAGATTACAAAAACTAGTAAAATACAGGTCTAGGCTTAAATTGGTCTGTAGCATTAAGAGGCAAGGTATAATTGACGTCCTTGTATAGGCACATCACAGTGACAGCAATTACTGAAATATGCTATTTCAATGTTCTTCTGTACTTTATTCAGTACTTACAATTTCTGCACCTAAACTCTATGTACCTTAGGTCAAACACTTATCTAAGAGAAGTGAAAAGTTCCACAGCTCTTTTATTCACAACCATTAATATTTAACAGTTTAATAAAAAAGAAGGCACTGCTATTTACTTCAGAAATTAATGCTACACAGCCTCACATTTGATAAAGCACTGTCCACTTGATACAGCACTGTGCAATAAACTATGACTCACTGACTTCAACACTGAGTTCCTATCCCCAGTTATGGTTTCAGCCCTTGGGATAATACTGATGTTGCATCTTCACCTGACAAAACTGCCAGTGTTGTGTGGTACCAGTATTCTGAACTACTGTTTGGCACTGCATAATGTCCACACTCTCTGCTGTTGTTAAGCCCTGTCTTTCATCCACTTCAGAGATCAAGAATTGGGTTGGTTGGGTGTGCATCTGACCTATTTCATGTAAAATTGGGTCAAGATTTGCAAGTGCTACAGTTGGAAACAGATGCAGGCCAGGCGATGACACAGGAGGTGCCTGTGCAAGAGCAGAGGCAGACTGCTGTTCCAGCATGAAATCTGAATGGAGATTAGAGGATGATGGATGTGGATCTGAATTCTGTTGGTGAAGACTGGAAGAATGTTGATCAGTGGAGTTCTGTATGTGCAGCGTTGTCACTGCCTGCTCAGAATAAAGCATATCTGCTACCTGAGCATCTTCACTTGTGATGGACGCAAACAAGGTCTCCAAATTGAAGTCATTTGGATGTAGCCTTCGAACATGTTCACGACAATGCTTGCGTTCTTTATAACCCTTACCACAAGTTGGACACTGAAATGGACGTTCAGTTGCATGGCTACGCAAATGACTCTCATAATGACTCTTCTTCATGAAGTTTTTCCCACAGGTAGCACAAGTATGGTTATACTGGCCAGTATGAGCCTTCCTGTAACCAAATAAATAGGATGAGGATGGTTACATTACATCCAGCAGGTTCGGTCATTTTGTACATCAGGCAAGATGGCGACATCTTGGGATTCAGTATAATGCAGACATCAGATAAAAATGTAAAAAATGGAAAGATCAGAAACAATATGTGGCTTTCATTTAGAAACGACTGATTTTTGTGAGAACTTAATATACTTCCCAGTGAATGATTCTAACAGTGTACAGATCTAGTGACCAAAATGGCTTCATTATATTTTAAGGTCGCATTATGATGATAAAGTAGGTGTACTGCTACTTCACTGACAATCCAGCATATCAATACACATTGCTATTATTGTGGACACTCTCTGGCCTCTCAGACTGTTTCAGAAACTGAATGTTTCTGTCATCAGGTACACAGATTCGTACTCATGTGGGACCCTTAAACAGAGCTAGTCTCAGTCACTGGATATCAAAAGCAGTTTCAAACCATAGCATATACTGGGTTAACATCAATATCATTATCAGGAGATGAGAACAGGAAAACTGCCAATAAAAATATGCATGGGAGGAGGTGGGGGGAGGAGGAAGAATACAGGAGGAAAAGACAAGAAAAATGACACTACAGTCATGCTTTCATTACCAGTATGTCCAGAAAGGTAGCGCAGCTACAGTATCATCACTAGCCCTGGCAACAGCCAAAATTAAAGCAAGAAAATTAACAACACAAGTCATTTGTTTTTCCACATAATACCCTGAAACATGAATACACTTGTCCAATCATTTTACCAACTTCTCAAAAAAAGATGCATAAAGCTGCGTCAGCTGCTGTTACAACCACAGCCATCCCTCATGCTCAACCTCTGTATTTCCAGAAAATATCTTTGCCATCAGTTGAGTGAAGATGTGAAAATCACTCGGGATGAGGTCCGGGCTGTAAGGTTGGTGTGGTGATCAGTAAGTTCCCATTTGAGTTCCCAGATTGCTCCTGGGTTGCACATGCTGCATGAGGTCTGGCATCATTGTGCAAGACAAGTAGTGTGCTTCTCAGTAGTCCATGCCATTTTCTGCAAATTGAGTCCCTAAGTGTCCACAGAACTGCACAGTACAATGTGGCAATGACAGACAGTTGCACCAGGCTTTTGAAAGTAGACAAGCAGGGCACCTTACAACCTCAGAAACACTCAGCATAACCTTGGACATTGAAGGCAAATCTTAAAACATTTTCGGTTACTGGTGAACGAGGATGGTTCCATTGTATGAATGCATGTTTTGATTTCAGCTGGAAGTGATGGACCCATGACTGATCACCGGTAACAATCCTGTTGAGCATGTCTTCTCTCTCAGCCTCGTAGTGACAGGGGTGCTCCGAAGCAAGCCCATTAGTTATTTTATGCTCAGTTTTTAGTCCTCCAGGAACCTACCTAGTGCACACATTTTTAAAAGTGCAGATCACGCATTACGCTGTAGGCTAATCCATAAGAACAAGCAACACACAATGTATGGGAAACCTACCCATATGCATGTTTATTTTCATGAAATTACACCACTATCAGTCACCAAAGCACGCAGTAAAATTACACCACTATCAGTCACCAAAGCACGCAGTAATGACTACTTGTTCTGCATGATGAAAAATCCGGCACCTGAAACAAACATTCTAACAAGAAAGACAAAGAAAGCAGATTTAAACAAAGCTGTACACTGAAACAAAACAGGACTCTGCAGATTGACAGGCATAGCCGCAATACCACTTCAATACACATCAGACAGGATCAGCATATTTCTGCAAATATTCAACACAAAGACAGTACATTATCCCAACCAGAGACATTTTGTACATATTAAGATCAATAAAAAATAATTTGACTAGAGGTACCAGCAATCTAATAAGTATACCATGTGAATGTGAGAAGGTTTACAGATACGAGACGGGAAGGACATGGTTGACATCTACAAACCGCATCAACTGGACAAATCAGCAATGTCAGAACACAGCAGGGAAACAGACCACCAGATTGTTTCAGGACATTAAAGTACCAGCAAAACATCATGCTATTTGGACTGACTAGTTAGAAGCCATAGAAAGAAACCTACACCTGAACAATTCCAACAGAATAGTCAAGCACAGAACCCATAATACCCAACTTTCACAATAAATGAAAAAAATTACTGGCAGTTCCTGGGGGGGATTACACCACAGATGAACATGGTAACGGTGATCTCCATGGTCATAACTTAAACCTTACAGGTCAAAAGGCAATAAAAAAACTAATACTGTGGGCATTCTGGTCTAAACCCTATCAATTTTATTACCTGTTGACAGACCAACCAATAAACAGTTCTAGTGCATGATACAGCTTGGAACATCACCTGTGC
The DNA here is from genome assembly GCA_021186555.1 of Reticulitermes speratus. Classification (NCBI taxonomy): domain Eukaryota; kingdom Metazoa; phylum Arthropoda; class Insecta; order Blattodea; family Rhinotermitidae; genus Reticulitermes; species Reticulitermes speratus. Next base: position 13,332,916 of record JAJKFL010000010.1, read on the forward strand.
AGGGTGAGGGAACTCCGATGCCGGAATTTCTTGCCACATTCGGGGCAAGGAAACTCAACCTGTTGATGACCAGCATCACTTGGGTGTGTGGCGAGATGGGCGCTCAAATTTGACTTGAACGCAAAAGCTTTACCACAATGCGCACAACTGAATGGTCTCTGCCCTGAATGCAGGAACATGTGATTTGCTTGGACATCCTTACGATGGAAACGTTTTCCACAAATGTTACATCCATAGCCTGGTTCCTGAAAATTAATCACAGTTGGAGTGACTATGTGATAGAGGTATACAGCATTCAATGAAAACACATTACAGAACTACATAAGTTTGGTCTGCCAGTTCATACAACAATATGTAACTCTAGATCTGAGTCCTTGTTAGGAGCGATTCATTAAACTGCCTCGATAATCCCACCTGCAACATTCATACTATACAGGCTGCAATCTATCACAAAGGGTCAGAACTGTTGACCAGGAATGCAGCTGTTGCTACTGCTCATGTATCACTGTTACTGTCTGCTACGTTCCAGTAGCAATCCCTTTCTCAGTTTGTCAAGTGGAAAGACAAGCTGGTACAGTGACCTTGTCTGAGTTAATAATACATCTAGAAAGTTATTACTGTATGCCAGACAAAGTCTTCCAGCTGTTGCAACTCTGAAAGGAAGGTTGCTTCACAGCCAGAGAAAGTAGTATACAAGTTAACAAGTTGGCAAAATAAGCCACAAAAGGGTCTTTTGGTACCATTCCAACAAGTTCAGGAAAATGTAAAACAGCAACATTTTGTTCCTTCAGAATGTACAGTGACTCAAGGCAGAAGGAAAACTGAATCTCATTGTAGTACATCATTCGAAACTGCAAACAAGACAAGAAAACATAACAGTACACTATTGCAGGTGGACAAATTTGATGAGGTTGTAGTTCAAAGGGCACTCTACAATTCCTATACAGCAGAGAAGTACATTCCAACAGCTGGGGCTGTGAGTAAACCAGAAAGTGGCTATCAATGTTAAAAAGGTGGGAACACCAGTATAAGAGTTTTACTATAAAAGTGAGTAACCAGTGGGACATGATAAAATCAAACAGGTTACTTTTGACACAAAATTCAGATATTCAAGAGAAAAGAATCACACTTGTAAAGGTCTTTACACCTTGATGCATTGCATATTATCCTCTCATATATAAGGAAAGTCTTTTAGTAATTAACATCCCATGTCCCCTTGCACCCACATAAAAAAGACGGATTATGATTTGTGTGACAGATAATGGTTTGTTTGTAATGCCTAACTTATGTGAAAATCTCAACAGACAACAGGTGGCTACCACAATCACATAAATCAACAAAATCATGAAAAATGGGAGTGGGAGCTCATTCGTAACTTAAGGTTACATTTGGTCGTGGTTCTTGACAATATGGCCTATCATAATGTGATACTAAACAAAGATTCAAATTCTACTCTTAATACACCAGCAATAAATGACGACACTACTAAATGAAGAGGGAATTTCATTTAGTACAGACAAGTTAAAATTCACATCACAAGCACCAGTTACAAATACAAGCCCAGGTCTGTCACACACACTCTACTTCAACTGCCTCCACACCACTCTGATAGAAATCCAATTGTTAAAAACTGGGTAGCATCAAGAAATGTATCTTGTAAGTTAGAATATGTGAAGAACTTCTGTGAAGAATGTGTCATGTGTAAAGATAACTGGCTCTCTCTTTGTGAGTGCATGAAAAGAACTGACCAGGAATACAAAGAACACAATGTACCCTTTAATGACATTGACACCATAATTATTAAATGTGAAGAAAGAGACAGTGACTGCAACGGAGGTACTGGAATGGATAGTGGTTACAAATCAGATGGTGTGCAAGAACCACACAGCAGTGACTTGGTGCTTCAGGTTCTAATTATAGAATGTGGCTTGCCTCATTGTTGAATATTCTTTTATTTCAAAGAGCATAGTCAGCATAGTAAGTACAGTGCCTAGGCTATAGGATCTGGATGATGTGGAGTTCAAATGCTGGTGGGAACAAGAGCTCTTTCTCTTCTCCAAAACACCAAGACTGGCTCCAGGGCCCACCCAGCCTCCTATTCAATGGGAACCAGGGTTCTTTCCTGGAAGTCAAGTTGATATTATGCCTGAAATATAACAAAGCCAAAATTTACAATGTAAGGCCCAGTTTAAAAATAGATGTTGACTGAGTTTGCAGCCAATTTCTCTCAAGACAGATGATATTCTGGTGAGATAACCAATATAAGCAGTTCTGTCTAATACTGTCTCCTCTCTAACTAAATTTGGTTAATAAGTGGACCTTGCAAACTCTATGTGTGGCACATTTTTTACTTTCTGACATATGTGTCAAAAAATAAGAAGAGATTAAAAGATGAAGGTTGTGTATTTCAGGAAAAATGGGGAAAACATGTTTTCTTCAGTGTAATGTGTGATAAACTGTTTGTCTCAGTTGCGACAAGGGGATATTGTTGACACAAGAATATATTTTGTAACGTCATTAGCAAACTTTACACAAAGATAAGGTTGGCATTCTTGAAGCAAAGCTAAGAGAAAACAACTTAAAGAATTTTAAATCTGATATGCAACAGCAGCAGAATATACTTACAGTTGGTGCTAAATCAAATAAAGCAACAGTTCATGTAAGTTTTACTGCTTCACAAATTATTGCAGAGAAATCAAAGCCCTTAGGATGGTGAGTATGTGAAGGACTGTATAAGGAAGGCAGCAGAAATATTCCGTCCCCCTCCCCCCAAAAAAACAGAAGCATTTCAGAACTATCAGTCTCTCTACAAACATAGCTGCTGATCACGTGAATGAATTGGCAGGAGACATACAGTGTCAGCTTAAAGAAGTGCAAGGAGTTTTATATATTAAATTGTAACTGATTACAGAGCAGATGTCACAGATGCTTTATAGAGATCACAGATTTCTTGGGTTAGTGTCCTTATAGTAGTGTAAAAATATTAACAAGGAAAAGTAACAAACACCACAATGCCTATTTACCTTTCAGGTTACCTGGAGATTTCTATTTGCAGTAAAAACCCCAATTTTACACTTCTGCGGGGACCACCTCAAATTGATGTAGAATTGAGGAAAGTGTAAAATGCAGAAAATGAAATCAGCACTCTAAAATAATGTGGGCTGCCATGCAACAAAACTTCGGCAAGCCGTTTGATGTATGGACTTTTGAACATTTTGTCAACGTAAATAAAACGTGGTACACACAGTATAATTCCTTCTATCCAGAAGCCAATACTCTGGCAATCCTGATACTGCAGCAGCTAAAAATAGCCCCACGTTTGGAAGTTTGGCATCTATGACATCTAGTACGCATAGTGATTCTGTGAGTGTCTCCACATTGACCATTGTGGTATCTCCTAACCCCTTGTTTCCCATTCCATCAACTTCTTCAGCTATGAAGAATCCTGATCCACAGTCTCCCATCCTGCAGCATTCCTGGTTAAAACTGAAAACCCTCCAGAAAACATACAAGGGGACCCTAATGCCCCTTAACCTTTAAACAACCTACATTCACATATGTGAATACACACAAAAACACCCCTAGAAATCCATTTTATATATTTAGGCAACAAGGAAATTTACTGCATATTTAATACATGGTGCATAATCTCTGTTTTACTTTCCACAAAATACCATTTATTTCATAATTTTGTCTTTTCTTGTTCAAATAATAGTCACATTTTTATAAAGCATGCACTAAAATTTAAATAACAACCTGGTCACTTAAAGGTTAACCAGCAGCTGAAGGAGATATCTAAATTGAATACTCCTCCAATCAGTTGTGCAGCTCAAATATACAGTAAAACCCCTATTTAATGAATTGCTGGGGGATTAGAATATATTTCACTAAATCGAGGTTTTCATTAAATGGAGGTTTATTGTTTACATGGAGCTACTGTCGGGACATGAAAAAATCATCACTAAATCTGGGATTTCACTAAATGTGGGAACATTAAATCGAGGTTTTACTGTATGTGCAGTTCCCAAAGAATTACCTGCAAGAACTTAGGTCAGTATAGGTACAGTTTAATAACTCGATAACGTGGCACCTGTCTGGTCCATGGGTGCCAGGTTAAAGGAATTCTACTGCATATGTAAATTTTAAACAACTTCCTTCATACTATTATCATAACATGATGTCACACATGACACCATGATAGCTGGATACCCACATCGGACATCCTCATACATTTTAAAATGAAAACAGCAAAAATGGGGAGGTTGCTACACACAAAGTAACGATAATGCTCTAGTGATGTATTATGATAATAAACACACAGCAAGAGCAGATTTCAGTTCCTCCAGTGGTGAGAATTTCAATAACTTCTGCCGTTGGGAGAAAGGCCCACACTGGCTATCATTACTTTCAACTGCTTCACAGTTTTGCACAATTGTGTGTACTGTGGGCACTGACAGTCACAACTACGATACCAGGTCAACACAAGTGCCAGCACGTGCATCAACGTTTGCTAAGATACCTGTTTTGTCACTTATTGTAAATGATTTCCACTTCCTTTTTTTTTAATCCATATTTCTCCCTTAGCTATGAAATTACACTTAGTCCACAATATAATATGGTCTACTAAACTGATACATACTACATGCTTATGGCTAACATGCCAAATACATATGACTACAGACACCACGCAGTACTTACCATACCACCTTGTAAAATTGATCGCTATTGATTATATACAATGAATTCAAATTCTAGGTTTGTTCCCATCAAACCTACTGTCATCTACACAAAGCTCTCTTAACTAATTCAACATTTAGCTGTCGCTAGCTGTGTTATTCCGGATGCCTTTCTCGTTCACTGCGCCTATTTTTGACTGCACCTGTTTTTTGCATTCATATGCTCTTGGTGCAAATAAAATTTCTGAGAAGAAAACTATAAATATAAAATCAGATAAATTCCATAGTCAGGACTAGGAAAATGAAGTGTAAATTCTGGGAAAACATAAAGTCAGGAACGTAAAATCCATTACATGATAACACTGTTCTTGTGTGCATTTGGCCAGGACCATACAAAACATGAGTAAAATCATGGAAAACACAAAATGTGGGAGCATCGATTCAGGGTTTTACTGTACTTATTTCTTTATTCATGTATTATGTAAAGTCCAAACAAATCAATGCAAAATGATTACTAAGTAAATCCACACACACACACTGGAATCAACTTGTGCAACTTTCTTTCTTCTGTTTCCTTATCTATCTGAACCCTTTAACATGAACAGATTCTGCTGGTGATTTTAATGAAGTGGATTTGAATAATGGTGCGCCCAAAGGAGTGAATTTCAGTTTCACAGATTTTAGTTACAATACATGTAAATTAAATTAAATGTGTTCTACAAGTAAATACTACATTAACTAAAGTTTTGGAAATGATTTCAGTAGGGAGTGAATTACTGCAGTTACCATCATTGGGCCCACCTGTAAGTGTGTTTTGATGTGTGCGCTCAGCTTTCCATTACGTGCAAATCTCCTTGGGCAGAGATGACATGAATAAGGCTTAGCTTCCTCCACTGCTAATTGTTTCTTGTGAAGTTTCTCATGCTCCAGAAGACCTGGTTTGCTTCCAAACACTTGGCCACACTGAAATCAACAATTATGTTGTTGTTAAAGGCAATATGCCAGCAGTTTGAAATGCGTATTTCGTGCATCCCTCAATGTGGATACAACAAATTTTGGCTTAACTTTTCAAGATTTAAATAGGAATATTTTAATTTCCTGTTTTTACGTTCTCTCAACTTACAAACTTAACCCCACAGTGCAATATCAACTGGTGGGATGTTATGGTTCAAACGTAACTTAACTTAATCAGCATAACTGTAAAAACACATTTCCCAAAAAAGGTTAAGCCTATTTTTACTATGGTGGGCCTATGGTTTTTAAAAGATGGCCTGTGGGACACAACACACTAAAGACTGAGAATCAGTGATGCAGACTATGACTTCAAATTTACAGCACTGAGGTCATAATTACTGAATCATTTTGCAGATATCAAACTACATGTGACACAAACATTTGTTGCTAATTTTAATAAACATAAACACAAAAGCACAACCTTAAGCAGAAAACAATTTCATTCTTATAATGTCCTCAGCATGATTTGACTAAACCTAGTCATTATAAAGAAATACTGTTTGTGTGACAGAACAAAATCAGTAGTTTCACATTTTGTTGATGTTACCACTGGCATGTACTGTATCAATCCAGTATTAGTCTTTTAGCATTGTAAAATTAATCATTCAGCATAAATGATTACATATTATGGAACTTATGCTTCTCATATTAAAATACTGATCAATTAACCGTTTACAACTGTATATAGTTACATTGCTCAAACATATTAAAACACACCTTGCCTATTAAACTCACCCATACTTATAGTTACACTAAAACCAATGAAGTTAATACAAAATCAACATCATGAAATTGGTATATATATGGTGAATTTATTGATCTGTTCTCCGATATTTGGATGCTTGCATATTTGTGATGCATTCATGCCTCACTCAAATTCGTAATCACCTCTCATGGTGCACGTCTCTATTCAAACACTATGCGGCAATGTTTAAATGTTAGGTTACAGTATATATTACACACACAATATGAAAGGAATTCTGTAATCAGGGTTGTTCTTTGATAGTTACATTTATTAAGACTCATGTACAGCACACAGCATGAAGTTGGATGTAAAGAAAAGAAATCACTACTATTTGTTACATCTTTCTTAACATCTTATATGCATGGTACCATCACAAGTTTGACATGCGATGTGATGTTCAACATTGCGATCCATAACTACATGGCAATTCTGAAGTCCATGGCACACATCAAGGCAACTGGCTTAGTTACATTCAGCCTCCAGCTGATGAAGGGATCAAGAAGAGCAGGGATCAAGAAGAGCAGGATCAAGAAGAGAGGGATCAAGTGTGCCAGGTCATGTGTGTGCTTGTTCATCCATTGACCCACATCCTAAAACTCACCAAACGTAATTTTCAGAAGAGAACTGCTCGCTACTGGGAAAACAGCAAAACCTCAAAGATAACTTGTGTGTACTAAACGAGTTGTAAGAAAGAAATCCATCTGTAACTGCCTGATTGTAAAGCTGCTTTCTGTTGTAATGGATATTGTAACATTTACCACACAAACCTTCACTTCTAACCTTCTTCATGGTGTTCCTCTCCAAGTGCGTCTGAATAATTAAGCAATATTGTACGTCACTTTCTTTTGAAAGGGTTGTAAACATTTCATCTGTTTATTTTACACAGATAAAAATTTATATCAATTTAAATTATGTGTTGCAAAAATTAAAGCGACGTTTAAAAAATACTCCTGCAGATAGGACAAGTGTTCAGTTTTTAAATGCCCATGCTAAAGGGTTAAAATGTGACTGATGAGTTAAAATCATTTAAAGCAGAATTCATACAGTATTACAAAACAGTAACACGTTTTTAGGTTTACACTTCTAAACTTTTCTGCTCAATGAGCCTGATATGCTGAGTCTTCCAAAAATGTCAAGTGGGTTTCACTGTACACAGGAAGGCAAAATCATTCTGGAACACTGTCAAAAACACTACTATATGACATAGCAACTGAAGGAATTTCTGCACCAGAAAAGGAGGCCAAGCCCACACAAGGTGTGCAGTTTGCTGCAAGGCATCTGGGAAGGAAAAAAAGACATCCATTTTCATAAGGACTATGGGAGTAGGTCTGTGTCTAAGACCTGTGGCAAGACCTGCCATACCAAGGCTAAAAGACCACCACATGGACACCACTGAGAGGTATCACACATACAAGCAAGCACACCTTAGCCCTAACCCAATTCTCAATGTTACAGTACAGGTCATTACTGCAGAGAGCAGCAACATGTAAGGAAAAAACCTGTTCCCTTACCAGTACATCCTGCAATCACAACCATGCAACAGGACAATAACAACAGCAGGATACGGACGTCAGCATCTATACAAGACCAAATGCCAGCAATTTTAACAATTTTAATAATAATAATTTTAATAATTTTAACAATTTCAACAACTACCAACGACATAGTGCCCCATATTCACAATTTATAGTGCTATACTATATACATCAAATGCAAGATAAGTACTAAATACACCAAGACATTTCAAGAAATAACTTGAAGAAATTTTGTATACTGGTGATTGTCAATGTAAATAGTAGCCTAAAACAGTGTAGCAGTGCTGTGATAATACCAAATGGACCAGTGAACAGTGAAGTGAACTTATCAGTGTACCCCTGATGATGGCCGAGTCACGGCCGAAACATATGTAGGGTGAATTGAACATAAATACGAAAATAAAAATAAAAAAGCGCATTCATTGGTTCAAAAACTGAAAATCCTACAATCAGTTTATAGCAAAACATGTGCACAGAACAACTTTGACCCAACCACCAACTGTAAGTGCAATAGTTACACAACTTAGAATACCTTTCCCAGTTAATCCACTGAAAGCCTCAATAACACACTACTGGACAAATACTTACAACTTCTCAAAAACATGTCCGATATATACAACAAAAATAGAATCAGATGCCAAATAACATCAAACCTTCTCCCACTATACACTGTAATCACAAATTTAACTGTGAGCAATATTTATATACAGGAAACCCTTGCTGTTTATTGAGGATACATTCCTGAAAAATTCCCTAAATGGTAAAACTATGATGCATGAAATTAAGACATAGGAAAAATGAGAGCAGGGGAACTAATGACAAATGAAAAGTGATAAGGTGCAAATTAATTAATGATTAATAAACAAGAAAACATTTGCGTTGGTGTTTACTGAAATGATATGGACATTCCTCGCTGAAAGCTGTAACAGTGATTGAATAATGTATACGGCATGGTGTTGGAGGAGACTAAAGATTCAGAGAAAAAAAAGAGGTGATCTTCAATCGTTTTACCTTCTTCTGCATGTCCTTACACACTTCCTTGTAAGGTGCCATGACAGCCTCCACCTCATGTTCAAATTCACGCACTTAACCATGAAATGGTCTACCTCAAAAACACAATTGACTTGGTCATCTGCCATCTGGAGGCCTATCTTCAGAGCACTGGTACTCAGCTGAGGCCTCTCCACAACAGCATCAGAACCTTCATTTTGTGATTCAGTGCATCCAGATGGCACTTTTAGTGCGTGACCAGTTCAGATCACATGTTAATAAAGGCAACAAAAATGACTGTTATGGAACTGACCACACAAATAGTTGTGATTCACGATGCTATATTAAGCAAATGCAACCATTGCACATCTCAATTAACAAACCGTTTAAACATTCATTAGTATGGATCGGACAAAACGGATGAGGAAATCAAATAACAATTTTACACAAACCAGATGAAATGACCAACCATATCAAAACTTTGCAAACAAGCACAGAATTGACAGGAGTATCTAAAAGAGAAGCCAAGTGTGAAAGTGTGAAGTCTTTCAAGAAATGGGTAAGTAATGCACCTGATGGTACTGAAGATGAAGTACTGTTTGAAGAAGGCAAAAGTTTGGACAATAAAAATAGTAATGATCAGTGTAAGAGTAGTGACGAAGATTTTAAGGGATTCTATGACTAACAGAAACCTCATACTGCACTGCCATTTCACTGACAAAGCATTTGTGAAATTTGGGCTCCCAATGTGAATACAATATTTTTCCCCTAAATTCATCTTCTAAAATGTTGTGTCATCTTATGGTCTGGAGAATACACTATAACTGGGAAATAAATGTCCTAGAAGTGTAACAGTTACTGTTCTATAGCATCAAGAACCTGTTAAAACAGGGGTCCACAAACTTTCCAAAAATTTAGGAGCCACCTCAAAATTCTAGGTGCCAGAAGGGTGGCATGAAGTAAGTTCCATACCAAGGACCCACAAATATTACACACCACCATGCAAGATCTAGTCGCACGGATGACCTGGTGCCAGGGATTTGTGCATCCCTGTGTTATAAAAATAATTTGCACAATGTGTCACCCCACACTTTGAATGTTAAAAGTAAAGGCAAAAAGTAGGAATATTACACAAGCAAGTATGGAAAATATTTTCATGTACAGTCAGCACTAAAGTTACTTCAGGAACATTAAGAATAAAACAAAGACACACTTATTGTGGCTTACACTGGCACAAAGAAACTGCTGATGGTGACTTAGTACATGATTCCGTAAACTGCGGGCTAGGAGAAATCCAACCTCTGCTCTTCTGCAGCCAATCACTGGACATGACAGCAGTCCTGAACTTGCATGACACTTCATGTGTGCAGAAAGACTTGACTTATGTTTGAACTTTGACCCACACTGATGGCAATTGAAGCCAGCTACTTCACTGTGTGTCTGTAATAATGAAACAAACAAAATTAGATCATGAAAAGCCTTACTTTGCAAGACATTTCGACAGTATTTGCTGTTTTCTTAATACAGTTCCACTCTTTTAAATGTACACACTTTCCAGTGAAAAATCAAGACTTCAACATCTGTTTCCACTGTAAGTTACACATCACACACCTAGTGATTTGTGTATACAATCGTGTTAAGCAGAGAAAAATGCAAGTGTAATCTTTGTTTCAAACTGATCTCATAACAAACAGAAAACAATTAAAGCAATTCCATTTACTTTCACACTTCAGAACCTAAATGTATAATTTACTGAAACAAATACATGAATTTTTGTGCCTAGTAAGTGCTGAAATCTCCAGTGACAACTTTGGGTATTTATAACAGCAAGTGATCACGGATAAAAATTAGAAAGCAGGAATGTGCAAACAGTCTGGAATATCAACTGCTCATGAACTTCAAAGTGGTAATTCAACTTCTGAAATTTCCACTATGAGACAGCAGTTTACAAATTGTAAATTATTTTGAACAAACCACCACTAAGCAGTATGTTCTAAGAAACTCGATAGTTGTCTACCAGGGAATGCTTCCTTGGTTACTTTACTGCCATACTTACCTGCATATATGAGGACACACCCACAAGTTCTCAGACTGAGTTATAATAAAATATGGATACCTTTGTTACTGTTTGTTGCTGTCCCCATCAAAGAAGTCCCCTTCCGAGTTTACGTGGCAGGCCTGCGGTTTCTGGTGCTGCTGGAGCACCAGTGAAACTGACTTCTTGAAACTGTATGTATGATAGCAACTGTTCCTGAATTTCAGTGATATCCAGGAAATTATGGTCTTGCAGCTGCATTTTTATTCTCAGAAACAAGAAGATATCACAAGGGGCCAAATCAGGCAGGTGAGAACAGTGGGGGATCACAGCCATGCTCTTAACAGCCAAAAACTGCTGCACTGACACAGCAATGTGCACTGGCACACTCATAGTGAAGCAAGCAGTTCTCATTCCACCATTGTTTGAGATGTTGTCAGTGAATGTGCTCCCTCACTGTAAAACCTCCTGATAGTAATGCTGGTTAACTGTTTGGCCTAGAGGAACAAATTCCTGACAAACAATACCTCACAGTGCAAAAAAAGACCTATCAAGGGATAAACTGAATTCTCAGAATCTTCTGACTTAGGTGTCCCCATGGTAAGTTAAGTAAACCACTAAAAACTCTATTTTCTTCCCACCGCCTTGTCAAAACGAGCTGTTTTGAGCATTTCAGGCATTTCTGATGCAGTTTTCCCAAGCCTGAAGCAAATGTGTTGCTCCATCAAATGAGCCCTTAGAAAACACACACCAGCGAACACCCACCGAAAACCAACGCAAAACTCGGCACAATGGTTGTGAAGGTAGCAATACTATGGTACCTACAGGCAGAAAGCTGCATTACTTGCTGTTCTCCATCCTAGCAGTGCACTGAGGAACTTTGAGATATGCTTCCTTAGGCACTCAAACTTTACAAAACTTAAAATTCATGGAAAAAGATCCTGTTACAGCATGGGAGGCACTATTCAGTAACATCATATTCTGCTCAGCACACCCTGCTTGCTTACATGCCTGCCATACATATGAAAGTACCTGTTCGTGAAGACGAAGGCTGGATACCATGTAGAAGGATTTCTTGCAGAGTGAACACTGAAAAGGTCGCTCCCCTGTGTGAATCCTTCGATGTGTACGAAGTGCATCCTGGCGTACATACATCCGCCCACACACATCACATCTGAACCGTGGACTTCGATGTTGGTGCATATGCTCGTTGAGCTTTGCACGTGAAGCAAACTTCTTGCAACAGACATTACAGTTGTGATCATACCTTCCTTAAAGCAAACAGACACTCTGTTTATGAACATCATTCAACAGCAATCCTGTGTAACAGCACTATTATTAGCTTATGGCAGAAGAATGCAGCCTTTTCATGTTTCAGGAATCTCAGAATTACAACAAATCCAGTCAAAACACAACAATTTATTCCATTATTTTCAGTTACATGTTTCAGCCTGAAAGGCCATCATCAGGTCGAACGCAAGCATAAAAAAATATATACGTACAGTTAAAATGGAATTGAGATGTCAAAACCTCGCCATTTATGTTCTGTGGGAATACACAACATGGGAAGAATAGCCTTGGGATTATAAGTATGTATTATAGTTTTAAAAAGACTGGATCAAGAGTATATCAATATTAAAGATAAACAATAATGCTAGAAAGTTAAAATGTTGAAAGGTACAATCAGTATATGCATAGGCAATTCTTCAGAGGACAGCCAATATAAGCTCATAGTGGTCTCGTGTATTTGAAGGTGGGATTTTCTCGAAGACATGGTGTCTAAGTGGGATGTTCTTATATTGATATTTTAGGTGACCTGAAAATAGCATTTACTTATGATAAGTTAAAGAGGGGATGGGGTGATTTAAATTAAAGTTTAGATGGAACAAAAACTTTTTTAGAAGTAACATCTTTAAAACATATGCGTATCAGAGATTACAAATATTTCCAATGCTTTTCACTATTATTTGGAATACGAGTATGGTTCCATTCCACTATTGATTCACTTGGTTCTTACATTTATGAAATTAATATGATGAGACACACTTGTGTAACATGTTGTAGAGACTATGGCAAGTCTTATCTTTGTCACTGTCTGAAGGCCTACTGTAAGAGTGTTGTGAAAGGACTGAGGAGGAAGGACAGGAGAGGGTATGTCTTACATTGCACGGCTTTCACCTTCAAGAATGATTTTGAAAACTTTGTTGGGTTGGATTGTACATGTCATTTAGTTGATTATCTTTCATGCTTTTTTTTGGAAATACAGAATTTTTCAATTGTGTCCATACGAGTCCCATTTTTGTTAAAACGTAGGATTTGCATGATGTTCTCCAACTTATGAAAAAATTGCCTATTCTATAAGGTTCTGTGCGAATTCTGAGGTAGAGTTATTATTTCTAAAGGAGAGAAAATGTTCTTTAAATCTTTCAGTAAAGCTTCTACCAGTCTGGCCAACATATGCCTTGCCAAAATCAGGGCACATATGCTTGTAAATTCCGCTGGAGAGGCATATGTTGTTAATGTGAGTGTATTGTCTTTAAGGTCTAAGTTTGAATTCTACAGAGTTGTTGGTTTTCAAAGAAATTTTCAGATTAAATAATTTGGGGATGAACATGTTTCCTTCCCTGTACATGTAAAGGTGGCCCATTTTTGTTTAGTTGGATTGTTAATATGATTTACTTTGGATTGATTAATATGTGGTTGCTGATTTGGGTGAGGGATGGGAAATGAAATGTTGTACAAAATGTTATGGATAATATTCCTTTCCTGTTGTTTTGCTGTTGGTCTTAGGTTATGTATTTAGGTGGTCATACATATATCTGATTATAGCGTGTGTTCAATGGGATAGCACTGGGTAAAGGGAATAATGGTGTCAGTAAATGTGGGTTTTTGGTAAATAGTAAAGTGAAAGGTACTTGGTTGTCTTTGGCTGGAAAGGTCAAGGTAGCTAATTATGTTGCCATTTTCTGGTTTTAAGGTAAACTGTAGCTTTGGGTGGATCTGATTATAATCCGTGAAGAGTATATTTATATCGGTTTTATCTCAATCATACATGATGAGAAAGTCGTCAATGTAGCAAAAGTAGTCAAGAATCAAAAACCAAGACCAACTAGATGCACATGATGATATATACGAGATGCACGGTGAAAACAATATTAAGTAGTCAAGAAGGTTATGTTTGGAAGATAAATTCATAACACGTTTTCATTCAACAACATGTAAGAAAATTTCTGAAAGCATGATAGAAGATGGAGCACCCATTACAAGACTTTCATTTTGTGTAAATAATTTGTTATAAAAGAAATTATTTTGTTTTCTTATTATACCATAACAATTTAGCAGCTCATGTCTTGTCCTGTTTAATTCCAGGTGTCATTTAAAATAATTTTGGTTTTGAGAATGGTAATATTGGTATACATATTAGAAATGTATATGGAAGCCAATCTAGTGTTGGGTTTACAGGGATTTCTTCCAAATTTTGAAGTAACTGTGTTGAATTGTTTTATGTTGAAGGCATATGGCAAAAGGATAAGATCATTGATTTTTCAGAGAAGAATTTAGATAACTTATATGCTGAGGCATTTTTCCAATTGACAATAGGCCTTTTATTCTTGTGTTCAACTTGATGATGGCCTTTTAGGCCAAAACATGTAGTTGAAAATAATAGAATTGTTGTGTTTTGACTGGATTTATTGTAATTATATTTGTTAAAAAGCACAAGGGGATAAACTCTCTTAAGATTTCAGGAATCTTATAACAAACTACTGCGATTAAAGATTATTGAGGTTTTGTACTTCGTCCATTGCTATTCTGAACACAGTGTAATTGTCTGAACACCGGATCTGTTTCCATACAAGGTGTGCTACTCAGAATACCAGATGATGCACAAGTGTAGAAACCCAGTAATTGTACAAGTAATACAGCAGTCTGAGCTACTGTGATGCTGGGCATAATACCAGTTCTCTTCCTAATTTTGTTGAGACAAGATATTTAAAATTCCTAAAATTTAGTAGCATTTAGTAGACTGTACTTGAATTTCCGTGAGTTCTCTTTGTTGGACGCAATCAGAAAGGTTATGTAAGTATGTCAGATACTGGAAATTGAAAGGGGAAGCACTAGATCACACAGTGTGGAGAAATCACTTGGAAGAAGCTACGGACTTGTCGTAAGACAGATTACAGAATGAATCAATCAATTGATTAATTAATGCATGAATGTAAGTCTGCAAAACTGTGAGAAATCTTAATGTCAGCTGCAGAAGTCATGAAGCATTGAATGAGGTGAGATTATCTCATGAACTGTCTGTAGGATATGGAAGGTTATGACTGTCTTATTTAAGGTACTATCCAAGCATTCATTCACCTGAAAAAAAAATGAGGAAAACTATAACAAACCTCAATGAGGTAGCCATTGACCCAACTAAAATTATATCTGGGTACTATACTAACTTCCTGCTTTAAGGAATTATATGTCACAGCCTGATTACATAGGATTTACAAAACCTTATGGCCCATACATGGCTCTGTAGTACTCAATAAACAAGGTTCATCACTGAATCTTGATTCTTAGGGCATTTAATGGCATTTCAAATGAAGAAGTTATACAGCATTACATTCTGAGAGGAAGGTGATCATGTAGGGTGAGTTGTTAAGGATTTGGAATGAAGCCTGATTTCATGGGAATTACAACCTACCACAGTCCTTGTGTGGTTTGTAGCATTCAGTACAGTTCACAGACAGAATGCAGCCTTAAATTTAAGGGGAAAATGTTCACTGCATGAGGCATTATTTAGGAATGACTTACCATCAGTAATTTTGTGGTACAGTGTTCAGTTTATGAAGTGCATATATCAGATCTCAATCACAGCACAATTCTTTTAGTTTTTTTGGCAAATACTGTCTTCAGAATGGGCTGCAGCACTTCAGAACAAAGACTGTGCAAATTAAAACAAAGACTGGGTGACAGGTGCACATATAAAGCACACAGTAGAACCTTGATTTCAGGCTTCTGCCGCGATGTTGATGTAATCTGTGGTCTTCTGGGTAATTACACGGCGTCGTGTGGTAATTATTTACCGACGTTTCGGGACAACGTGTCGGTCCCATCTTCACAGGTCAAGATTCCAACTTGGAATCTTGACCCGTGAAGACCGACACGTTGTCCCGAAACGTCGGTAAATAATTACCACACGACGCCGTGTAATTACCCAGAAGACCACAGATTACACACAGTAGAAGCTTATGGACAAGATGCCTGAAACCATAATTACCCATTAAAAGTGTAAATGATAAATGATGATATTCATCTAACAAGCGACAATATTTCTGTTAATGTAATTTACCTGTATGCCTGGCCAAGTGGATATTTCGAGTAACTTTCTGTGAAAATGTCTTTCCACAGACATCACATTGGAAAGGCTTGTCTTTGCTGTGGGTTATTAAGTGAACTTCAAGAGCACTACGACGCACAAACAGCTTGCCACAGTCCGCTGATGACAGTACAAATACCATTACCAGTTCACTCTATTCCCAAGCTTAACTTTTAACCACCAGGGTTGCACATTTAAATTGTAGCCTAAGCTTTATGTAACACATGAATATTGCATGAACCAAAAAAGTTAACATTATGATATACAAGGCACTTTGTGTAGTAAGCATCCTTACTACATTTTTAAGACATGCAGCACAATTTCCCTTTCTCCCCCTACAAAATGCTGTGTATTTAAATTTAAGATTAAATGTCCAACCCCCGTGGTGAAAAGTTAAAAACCAAACAAAATCTTGTATATTTATTCTTCCTTCGTGGCTTTTCTATGTCAGCACTAGTAACAGTCGGTTGCATGTCTTTTGCAGATAACAACAATTAAAGGACACAGCATGGTTCTGTACAGTCACATTCTATTACATTACACAGGGTCCTTATTTTATTTGACAAATATCCTATGTTCCTTCCTGTTGGCTCAGTTATGTTATACACACATGCCCACTCACTGCCAGTCTGAACCTTTTCTTATTTGAGTGTACTGAGTAATGTGCCAGCTTCTTTCTGTGCACATTTTGCATCATACACAACAAACTCTAAGGTGCAGATTGTGAAACAAGACAGAATTTAGTGAGCTGGTACCTTCATGAAGTGCATGATACAGAAATAAACCCCACACTTTTTTTTATATGACTTTCACCGTGCATTTTCAAATCACTGTCTAATAACCAACTAAATGCACTTTCACTTTCAACTGTTTAATTGTTTACAAATTTTCCCCTACATATGTTTAGGTCTCTGTATAGACCAAAACCCCACACTTATTCTGTTTAGCAGTGAAGCTTGATTTCAACTAAGTGGAGAAGCAAACTCTCAGAATAACAGGTGTCCAATGTTAACCCATGAAGTTCCATTACATTATATTAATGTCTGTGTTGTATGTTACGGGTTAATGGGCCCATTTTATTTTCTGACATCACAAATTCACACTAGTGTTACACACATTCTGATACAATTTTTGAACACCTATCTGATTGCAAGAGACCCTATGCCTTTCTTTCAGCAAGACAGTGCAAACAGTTCTAAGCATTATTTTAAATTTGTCCATTTTGTGCATTTTTCAGATCAATGTATTCAATTTTATTGTATGAAATAAATGCACATTATTAGTTACATATGAGTGTTAAGTCAAACATGTAGCTCTGACTTGTTTCAGATGGTACGCTTGTACCGAAACATGTCGGACCTACGTGTTTAACACTCATATGTAACTAATAATGTGCGTTTAGTTGGTGCAATAAATTGAATACATAATTCTAAGCATTGTTCAGAGTGTGTTTTTTTTGGTGACAGTAATAAGCAAGGAATTGTAGTCTCCCAGTTTGCCAGATCTGAACCCATGCAATTTTAATTTGTGGGATATGTTAATGGATGGAGAGTATAGAAATAATCACTGCACTGAAGAACATCCCAAAAAAAAGCATCAAATATGTAGTGTCTTCAATTTTACCAGCAGATCTGCAACATACAATGAAAAAAGGTGTTTGTTATATGCAATGCATTTCTGCAGGCCAAAGGAAACCATTCCCAACACCTTCTTTAAATATGGTGAGCATAAAGCTAATATCAACTGCTGTACATTGAACTACAATGTGTGGACCCAACACACGGGAAAACAAAACAGTGGCAATTCCTGCCATGCAAAAGTCTGAGAAGTGAAAATGATATTTACTTATTATTTTTTAACCAACATAATACACCATATCAGGTAAAATGCACTTAAAGTCTACGTTACACCTTTACTCCAACATGTTTCAGTTCTTACAGAACCACTATCATGGAGCCATAAATAATGTACGCAGTAGTGTATGAGATACACATGCACGCAGTTGTATTGCTACTGTGCAGCCTATAGAGCAAAGTAATGTGAAGTACCAAATATCCACTCAATGTTGGGTAGATTCAGTATTTTATAATTTATACACAATCTGCAGCTAAAATCACGATTTTGTCCATATTTACTTCATGTATCAAAACACTGTTTAGGTGAAATGTTAAAATAATTACATATTAAAATACACATAAATGTATACATTAAAATATGCATATAAATATAAATGTATGCACTAAAAGTCTTTTGCATGTAAACATTTACGCCTTTTAATTAATACTGTCAATTCAGTGACAGTGGAATAAAGAAAGATGTCCAGCCCTGTAGAATAAGTAGTTGTATAATAATGAGAATTTAAATTAATACAGGTAATATAATACAATGGCTCTTGATCATGGTTCTATAAGAAGCGAAACATGTCCAAGTAAAGATGTAACATAGACTTTCAGGTCCATTTTACCTGATATAGTGTATTATGTTGGTTAAAAAACAGTAAATATTTGAACTATACACATGGAATATGTAAAATTACAAGAACGACAAACCATATTTCTTAGATAAAATAAGGATCCTGTATAATATTTCTAACAAATACGTAATCCACTACACACGTATGCATGAAGTGCTGGATATAACTGCTAATTGCTGTCACCAGTTACAACTTATGACTTTGCCCTGTTCTAAGACAAGGATGCACACAGTTGAATTTCTGTCCTGCTTTTGGGGCATGAAGAGAGAGGTGGGGGGGAAGAAAAATGGTATGAATGTTTGAAGTTCTCCTCACGCTGAATTAAACATCACACTATGGTACTGTATGGGAAAGTGGAGACAGCTCCATCCATTCATAACCTTGGTACTACACAGAGGTGTCAGCGTCAGCTTTATACTCTCACCACCTTATCCTCAGCAAAGGCCATCGTATACATTTATCCACACTGTGAATCAACCTTGGTCATTCAGCCTGTAGCCACTCACTCTACTGCATAAATTACTCATTTGTTTGCACTGAGATTGGTAATGTGGATTATAAATGTAATAATGGCACTTACTGTGCACTGATTTTAAACAACCCTATAATATAGATGACACATATAATATTTGTATGAAACATTTAAGGGAATTTATCTGTAGGCAATTGGCTAATCTGATTAAAAATGCCTTTACATACTTGAGTTGCAATGTCACAATTCATGCCCAACTATCAAATGTGTTTAAGACAAAAATTGGACTTCAACAAGGAGATGGTTTATATACGTTTTACTTAATATTGTAGTACAGAAAGCAACTAAAAATACTGAAACTGACCCTAATAGAACTACTTTAACATAAGAAGACAATATGTAGCATATGCAGATATGAAGTATTAGCACAGCCCAGTATGGACCATTAACGGCTGGATAAGAGATGACAGAGGTGAAAGAGAGCAAAACTTCAAGATATGTGTGGGGAATTTACCCAACCTTCAACAGGATTTGAATGTTTATGGAAACAGTTAGAACATTAAAATATTTAGGGCCTTTCATCAGAACAAAAATAAAATCATTGAAGAAATTAATATACGAAATGCTGCAGACAATCAACGTTATTATGGTTTACACCATATTTTAAGTCGAGAACTGTATGCAGAATAGGAAAAATTAAAATGTATAAAATAATGTCACAACCACACAAGAAAAAAGTCAGTGTAAAACATGGTCCATGACCAAGTAGAGTAAAACAATAGTGGAGGAGGGACATTCTAAGGAAAAGGTGTGGACAAGTAACTGAGTTGGGAGTATTATAGTGAAGAACTGAAGGAATCATATACATCCCCAATATGATGGTAGGTATTGAAACAAAAAGATACCCACTTGAATTTGCCAATAAAAACTGGGCAACACAATGTTGAGAACTATATGCTGCAGAACACAAATTTATCAATATTTTTAGATGAAATTTGGTAGTTAAGTAGTACATAGTACAAACTTGCCATTTTAATAGTTCTGAAGTGTGTGGAAGTTCCTGGAACAATCAGGAACATGCACTGGCACCTCACACTTGTCACATTCCCAAGTCATTTTCAATGAGAAGTATACAATTTACAGGCCTTGGCAAATTGGCCCAAGTCTTTGCTTGCAGCCTTACTGGATTTCCACCATTTGACAACACTCCTCTTCTACTGTAACTTGGTAATGTTACATTTTCAAGAATCTGTTCGGCCAGTCTTTGTAAACAGCTGTGTATTTCTTCTTAAGTTTTCCTTTCATCAGTTTCAGAGTGGATTATGAACATGGTGAAAAGCATAATGGCCATGATATAAAATATACTTTCTTGTGGCCCTTAAGGAATTTTCTCATGATTGGAAAGGAAGCGAGTATTTGATCATGCTTGTCCACTCCACCCATCCCTCTATTATATTCCATTACACATTTTGGTTTGATTACATTTTCTTATTCAATTTCCTGAACTTTTCCTTTTTAGTTCTTTCCCCCTTTTCTTCCTGTGTCCACCATTTCTGCACTCTTGTTCTGACGACAACATGTACACCTCTTTGCTATCATGCCATCACTTCCTTACACTAGATCATCATCAACATAAATTTTATAACTTACACAATAGCCAAAATTGGACTTACATAACTTATACAACTTAATTACAAATCTAGCACGTTTGGAAGGATTGAACTGTATATGAGATAAACGTCCCCTGAACTTCATAAGACTCTCGTCAATGGCTACATCTTCTTGAGGTAAATAAATTGTCTTAAATCGATTGTTAAGGATTTAAATAACACTTCTCACTTTTCTAAGTTTATCATTTGCATCTGCAGTTGTGTTGTCTGTAAAGTGCAGAAACCAAGAAATGAGTAGGAATCAAACACATGGTATTGTTTTATCAAATGCAGAAGTTTGTACAATATTCCTCTTTGACCAGTTCATTTTTAATGTAGCTTACTTCACTACAGTCATTATAATGCAAAGCACAAAGTAGGCCTTCATTTCATCTCCTGTTGCATCAAATCAATTTTCATCACACATTTTGTTTGTACGCTGGACTATCAAAGCACTGCTTGGCATATTTGTTTCTGTAGTTACCATTCTCCAAAATTCATCAGTCAAAAAACATCAAAACACATTTGTTACGGAAGGGCTGTCACCAAAACTACGACAAACTACTGAGCCAACAGAAGATACTGAACTGAATTTCCACACACACACACATGGCTGGGTGTCAATATCATCCTACGCCCAGTCACTTTCATTTGGTCCTGTTCCACGTTTTTTTTTACTTTTACATGGGGAAGGCTGCACAACATTTACATTATCTGAGGCACTTCCACTCTCTGGTAAAACTTCACTGCTTTCCGTTTACTGAAATTCATCCTTGTCAATTTCTGAACTGCTGGAAGGCTCATCAATAACAGTTTCATATAAATACATAACCCCAATTTTATGTTCCTGCATTTTGAGTTTACCACAATTTTACGAATTTTTGCACGGTCCTGGCTAATGCCCGTAAGAATGTTTCCCAGATTTTATGCCATTTTAGGTGGTCCCCACAAAAATGCAAAATCGGGATTTTACTGTAATCACGTATTTCTTGTGAACTGATAAGTTTGCACCCGAGAATGGCCATCTTGGCAAGCAGACACATGTGCAGCACATTCAAGGGTATTTCGATAAATAAATTGGTCTGAAATGCATGTACTGATCTTCACAATTGGTAGCCTAGAGATCTGTGAGCGACTGCTATCCATGCCTGACATGTTAAACTATTAACACATTCTCATGGAAGGAGAATCAACACATATCAGAGACGTGGTCTGGCTCTTTGGATGTTCTGGCAGACATTTCCAAGATGACATTGGCTGCCAAGGGCTTAAGAAAACTTCTGAAAGCCAGAAGGTAAATAAAAGTGAAAGGGCCATGGCTCAGATAACTGGACAATACACAAAATGAGAGGTGAAAATGAAAAGATGGAGGCAAAAGGCAATAGGGAAGAGTGTGCACTACTGTATACTTTCATAAATCGTTTTCTGTCACATGCTTTATAAAATATTATGAAATGGGGGGTTACATAACATTCACTCAGAAAACTCATTTCATTCAAGTGAGGAAATAACATACACATGCAACCAGGCAGTCACCTCTCAAGTAACACACTCACGGCAAGCCAGTGCAGACTCGGTATTCAGATTGTGTTCTCGCAGGAGATGTCCTTCAACACTAGTTTTAGATGCGAACGTCTTGTTGCAGAAGTCACAAGGAAAGGGTCTCTCCCCTGCAACACACACAAATGGACTCAGAAGTTTCAAAAAGAAATTCTGAAATTGAAACATGTTGGACTGAAAAAGAACTGTTCACTGGCATAAAATCTGTTGCGTGGATAATACCTTACAAATTTGTTCAACATAACAGAAGAGGACTGGTTATAATCAGACAGCAACAAGACCAGAGTGGTGGGGGGGGGGGGGGGGGTTAAAAAGTATGTAACATCACAAGAAAAAGTTCTTTATATGAGATACCATTTACATCAGATAAATAAAATGCACACTTACCAGTATGTGTCCTGTGGTGTCGAACAATGGCTGACGTCGTATTGAACATTTTGTCACAGACAGGACAGCAGTACTTCCCATCACGTAGCTGCACAAATTTTATAGACTGCAAAAATATGTAACACAATCAAAATCACTTTAATAAGGACTACACTATATGCAACCACTTTGTGTTCATATCTACCAAGTACTTCGTATCAAATTAATGGGCAATTTTCCATCAAAAGCACCCAAGTTACTTTGATAACTATATGGAGTCCAATGCGGTGCTGTATGTGGAGTGTTCCAACTGTGGACAACAGGTTTTCAAGGTAAATATTTATATCACAGGGTTATTTACTCCCTGCCCATAATGTAGTTGTACTAGTTCATAAAAAACATTGTATTCCCCATCTCTCTGTTCACAAATTAATTTTTATTTCTTTTGTAGAAATAAATATAGAAGTTTTTTGTTACATTTGTAACATATCCTCATTTTACAGCTGCTATTTTTCCCATTGTGTCTTCAACTGCACCATTTTTCAGTATGTGGGTGGCATATCCTGAGTGTTCACACTTAGGTCTCATAATGGATACATTCATTACACTTGACCATTAACGTTATGATACATTTGACTTATGTACCCCCTACTGCATTCTAGACGTGCAAATTTCTACATTCAACTTGTTAAAATTTTGGATATCATATCTCTCAGTTTTAGCAGCTTTTGAAAGACACTGATGGTGTGAAATGGTATTTTCAGATTTATATTTGAAGGTTTTTGTGACTTTTCTTAGGTATGTATGGACCTAAACAAGCAAAGGTGATTCCAACATGTTGACATTTGCAGATTTTTCCTCAGGTTGGTGTTGCGTTCTCAGGAATATTTTATTATACAATTGCTTCATCTGATTCACTCTACCAAATGTGACTTTATGGACATAATATTGTGGTATTCCCTTTCCCTACCATATTGGTTCAGTGGTAATGAATGGCATGGTTTACCATATATCTGCATGCATCCATTTTTTGCTCACTTGAATGATTGTACAAATTATCGTATAACTATATTTGCAAAACGAGGATGAGCTATGAATATAACTGAAAGCTTTCACATTTTTCCCTACAAAAGAAATTATAAATTAATTTCTGAACATAGGTGGAAAATACCATAGTCTTTCCAAACTAGTACACTAACTACATTATGCACATGCACCAAATAACCCTCTGACATACATATTTACCTTGAAACCCCATTACCCACAGATGGACTCAAAACTCTCCACTATGTATCCTACACCAAACTGGGCACCACACACACATATTCATGTATGTGAAAAAATGAACAGTGGGGTATGTATATATGTAACTACAAAACCTACAGGAATGATGCAATACAACCAGCATATGTAATTTAAATCTTCTGAAACTCCAAAGCGTAATTACTTACACCTAATATATTTGACAGATCATATATAAACTGAAACTGATACCATGCAGGGGGTGGGGAAGCTTACATCACTGGGGTTTATAATATTTAAATTACACCAAAAACAAATTCTGCAGAGTTCTGCAAACATTAGCTTTTAAGAGTTTTATGAATATTTTACATGTCTTGTGTTTTTCAGGAGTATGGTATTTTGCAATATATGTTAATCCTAATCTCAAGTAACAAAAAATACTGTGATCTGTTATGCATGTGAAATCAAATCTACATGTATGAATAATATTGTGATCTAGAGTTAAGATAAAGTGTGTAGAGCTCTACAAAATTAGCTTTTGATTAATCAGAACATTATACAGATCTAACATATTTCAAAAGTATTTTGCAACATATGTTACATGTAACCCAAATATATGAACAGGATTGTGACACTGATGTAACTGAGCCTAAAATGTTGTGAAACTACCTTCATGATGATTCCATGGGGAAATGAAACACATCAGGTAACAAAGTTATCAAAATAACTTGTGAGCCTTTTACAGAAAATTACTGATTAATTAAATAATTACTTAAACTAGTTACAGTAATCTTCCTTATGTCTACATCAAGTCATCAATGAGAAATTTCACTGTGTGAGTCAAATATCTGGTGTTTTCCTATTAGTATCCCCCTTTCTAGAAACCACCTACCAACACTGCACAACACATACATTACACACTGCAAACTACCAGGAACACACATTACAAAAGAAATATTCTGCAAACTACCAACTGTACACATTATGCCATACATAAAATACATTTTAACTTCACAACTCAAACAAACCAGCCACAGATGAGGGGGCATAATTTTCAATATTTGCAATTAAAACAAAACTGTTTAGCTAATGTCTTGTAACATCTGCAACAAAAATTCAGCAGCAATAAACACAAAACATGATGAGATTACGATTGGAATTCTCACACAAAATAGCACAACAATAAATCCAACAAACATGTAGTGAAACTATCTCAATACACTATATAGTTTTCGTCTTCTTGACGTTCAGATGCTGACCTGTCATTGCATCATTCTAGTTTGCTCTAGTAGGGTAAGTACAGTAAAACCCCGATTTAATGTTCCCGCATTTAGTGAAATCCTGGATTTAGTGATGATTTTTTCATGTCCCGACAATCGCTCCATATAAACAATGTAACCTCCATTCAATGAAAACCTCGATCTACTGAAACATATTCTAATCCCTCAGCAATTCATTAAATAGGGGTTTTACTGTATATATGTTCAATGGGACCTAGCATTCACCCTACAATGAGCAATCCTGTGTTCGTAGCATCGTCATTTGCAACAATATATCATACTACTTCACGTAACTTACAGAAAAATAAACACTTGTTCAAATCTTTCTTTGTACATAACATGCTTGTAACACTTCATCTGACTCAAGCTGTATGTGTATCACATTCATTTCGCAACTCAAAAGAGTCTGATCTACATGGCACACAGCATACCACTTAACTTACCTTATCTTTTGAAACATTTGTATCATCTGCCCTGTTTGCTTCTGAGGACGAATTTTTAGTATGAAGGTCTTCAAGGTTTTCACCATGTGTAGTATCAAAAACCACCATGCCAAGCTTTGACAAATGTGACTTGCTGGGATCATTAAGATCATCAAGACTGCCACCATCTTTATTTTTATTATCTTCAGTGTGACTCTGGAAACTGTCATGGCTATGGCCTCCAAATTCAGACCAGCTGGTGTGGCTTTTCTCATCAAGACTCACATTATTTATTTCACCTCCAATTTCTTTACCCAGAGGCCAATCAATATTTTCTTTGAGTTCCGTCTCAAACGTTATTACATTTGTATCAGCATTCTTTGTGCTAGGCTGAAGCACTTTAAATCGCTGAAGACTTGACTAGAAGTAAAACAGAGAGATGAATTCTATACATAGTTTAGAATAGTTTTGTTTTATGTGAAATCTAAGGAGACAATACTCTCCATTTTAAGCTGCAGGGGATTAAAACAAGAAGGAAATGTATTAACATCATTAATACAGCATATGTGTAAGCTATGCTGATATGATGTGTCACTCATGGTCAGCACACAAACTGTAGTACATATGGTCAAAACTGAAGGTCCTACATGGTGCGATCAAACAGTTTCTGGAGGAACCACACAATGACACTACTGCTGTGAGCATGAGCTTCCACCACTAGTTGCAGACAGACTAGTGTTTGCTGAGTCATTTCCTGCTTGGAATACAGATGTAGTATGTGTGATGGTTTAATGTCTTTTTAATTACAAGTGTGTGTTTTTCCATTCGTGGTTCGTGAAAATGACAACGTTGAAAGAACAGTGTTTGCATGAAATGTTGCTTCGAACTGTGGAAAAATGCTATGGCAACTTCTGAAATGTTGAAAGTAGCTTTTGGAGAGCAGCCAATGGGAAAAACATAAGTTTTTAGTGGTTTTCCAAGTTCAAAAGTTGTGTGACCTCTGCTGAATAGCCGAATGCTTGGGACATCAATCAACAAGCAAATCAGATACAAATGTGGATTATGTGATGGAACTTTTCCTTTAAAACAGAAGAACCACTATCCATAAAGCTGCTAGCATGATGGGGATTTCACTTGGGTCAGTTGCAAGCATTTTGAAATAAATCTGAATATGTGTTGGATTCCTGCCATATTCTTGAACTACCAGCTAGGAGAGGAGGAGGAGGACGAGGAGGAGAAGGATGGGGCGGAGAAGGATGAGGAGGAGAACGAAAAGGGAATCAGGAGGAGAATAAGGAGGAGGAGGAGGAAGAGAAGGAAGAGAAGGAGGAGAAGGAAGGAGAAGGATGGGGCGGAGAAGGATGGGGCGGAGAAGGATGAGGAGGAGAACGAAAAGGGGAATCAGGAGGAGAATAAGGAGGAGGAGGAGGAAGAGAAGGAAGAGAAGGAGGAGAAGGAAGGAAGGAGGAGGAGGAGGAGGAGGAGAAGAAGAAGTAGAAGAAGAAGAATCGTGTTAACATGTGTTTGGACCTTCAAAAGATGCTTAAGAGAAACCCAGAATTCCTTCTGAAGATATCACAGGTAATATGTAATAAGACATGGATTTATGGCTACAACCAACAAACCAACAAACAGTCATCTCAGTGGAACAGAATATCATCACCATGCCACACATACACACACACAAAGGCAAATGTGAACAACATGCTCATTGTTTTTTCCCCACACTCATGCAGTTGTGCATAATGAATTCATTAAATAAGGACAAAATGTAAACCAACACTATTACACTGCCATCTCATGGCATCTAAGGGAAAATGAGTGGCAAAAACTATGTGAAAAGTGGAATTCATGGGATTGGTCTCTCCACCACCATGATAATGCATCTGCTTACTCTGCTCTGTCTATGCATGAATTTATGGCAAGAAAAAAAAAGAACAGTCCTTCCACACACTCCCTACCCACAAGGTCTTAGGTCTTTAGCAAAACTCAACAGAAGGAGATTTAATGATATCACCACAATTCAAGCTAAACTGCAGGGCAAATTTGCTGAGTTTCAAACATGAACTTCACAAAATGCTTCAAACGTTAATGTGATCACTGAGCTCACTGGAGACAGGGGACAACACTGCTTAGAAAGTTAGTGTTGTTGTCAGAAACATAAATTCCGCCTGCAAACTATGTGATCGCACCATCTACATTCTAGTTCCTCACCCTTGATATCATCACTTTTATCCTATGTTGGGAGCACGCCCATTCAAAACAGCATCACATAAACAATTTCACAGAATTAGGTCTATATATATCATCCTATCACTATCAACCTCTACCCTCTTGACTGTTGAAATTATTTCCTTATGTATGAAGAAGCCTGTCTAAATGATGATGATGATGATTCCAAGCTGGTTAAATGCCACCCTTGACCAATCTCACTTCCTGTGTTCCTACTAAATACAATATACACTTTTCCATTCCTTTCCCTACCACTTACAATGAACCTACCCACAGAAACTCCTAACGTTCCTAGTATCAAATATTATACACATTTTCCATCGTTTATATCATGCCAAAACTGTTACTGCTCACCAAATATTATTAAGTCATCAAATGAAGGTGGATAAGATAGGTGGGACATGTGACACATATGGGAAAGAAGACAGATGCATACTTGTTGCTGGTGGGAAAACCTGAAACAAAAACAACTTTGAAAACCTAGGCATAGAAGGAAGGATAATATTAAAATGGATCATGAAGAAGAAGGATGGGAAAGCATGAATGGGATTCATCTGGCTGAGGAAAGGGACAAGTTGAAGTCTGTGTGAACACAGTAATGACCCTCTGGGTTCCATAAAATGTGGGGAATTTCTCAACCAGCAAAGGAACTATTAACTTCTCAAGAAAGAACTCTGTTCCATGAAGTTAGTTACATAATTACAAAGAATCCAATCAAGTTGATGGTCCTGAGTAAGAGTTCATAACATGCTCATTTGTAATGGTGAAAAGTTGTTAACCCCTGTTTAACCTGGAAGCTGGAGGACCACTCCTATTCAACTTTCCATGACAGCTTATATAAAACTACCCTCTACATTTGAAGGCTGTCTCTTTTATCTACAATCTGCAAATGTGCTACACTGTGTTGATGAGGGACCATTTACAGCTTCAATCTCCAACCCACAGCCCGCCAAGCTGTGTTACATGGCCGGCAGTCACATTTGTAAATTATGTATAGATGCTAAAAATTACACAATAATTTAGGCAGTTAGGTATAACACATATTATTTTTCCATGTGTGGTCCGCGAACCAGCCCACAATAATGGGTCTGGCCCTTTACCATAAAAAGGTTAGAGGCCCATGATTTACAGCATGGTCACTGGGCAAATGTGTATCTCCAAACATGAGAAAAATATACATATTTATTTATTTTAACTCAACTAATACAACTACACACATATATATAGTGTCAAACAGTCTAGTGTAAAAACATGGCATAAGCAAAACGCGCACTAAATGGGACCTGCTACCAGCTAGTCACCATACTGTGAAGATATTCCAGTTACGGTGTCAAAGTAATCACAGCACACTCACCTTCAGGTATTCCAGAAATGAAATCAGTCTCGACAAAAATTCCTCCTTCCTTTGTGTTTCCAATATGGCACTGAGATCTGAGTGAGAAAATGAGTATGAATGCAGCATTCCAGCATCTTTCAACTAGAAAGAAAAAGATGTGTCACACAGAAGACATCGGTTGAACATGCATGCAGAGCACACACATGCACATACACACACACATATTTACTTTAATAGGCATTTCT
The DNA here is from genome assembly GCA_021186555.1 of Reticulitermes speratus. Lineage (NCBI taxonomy): Eukaryota > Metazoa > Arthropoda > Insecta > Blattodea > Rhinotermitidae > Reticulitermes > Reticulitermes speratus. The sequence goes on from JAJKFL010000010.1 coordinate 13,362,556, forward strand.
CTGCATACCAGAGGTAAATTATCAGACATTATTGTATTAATCATAGAAGTACTGGTAAAGAATGAATCCTGTATTCAACCTTCTTTTGCATGGCTTTGGCACATGCTGATGTAACCAAGTTCATCAAATTACACATCTGTCTTGAGATTTATTTTCTGGCAACTACTGAAGAACAGTGCGGTCATCACAATAAAAACAACAAAGCTGTAACAGGGACTGAGCCACCACAACCAGTCTATTATAAAACACAAAAGGTAAAACTACCACACAATCTCTTCCTACACATCTTCTCATATTATTCCAATGACAAGCCCTCCTTACACACACCAAGCGGTGCAACAATCCCAGATGACTCGTCACCCAGGAGATGAAATCCGTTACTGTGGCATCTAATAATTTCAGCATAATTACTGAAGTCTTTCCTTATATACGAAAATATGTATCAGTTCACATTAATCAAGCAGAAAACAGACAACAGTGAGGTTCACAGGTCACTTCAGAATTGTGGGACTTGCTTCATGTCACCCTGTTGGCCCAGAATTTGGAGGTGGCTCTTAGATTTTTGGACAATATGTGGACCCTTCCATGCACCACACTTCACATCGCCATCCCATAAAATCATACAGTCTATGCAATGCTGAAACAACTAAACCCACATGGTCTTGAATCAGAAGGTGAAACACTAACCACTACACCAGGGAATTAACCTACAAAACAGAAGTTCAGATGATGCTCATATAATAACCCATATCACAGATAACATCATAATGTATGCACATAAAACATTCATCCTTCACTGAACCAGTATGTTGTAACGCTTTTACAACATCCAGTTCTAGCCAGTCCAGTGCAGTGGTCTGAACTACATATGTATCTGGTATTTTTCCATGTAATTTTTATACTTTGTAAGCACAATGAAAAATTGTATGAAACTAAACTAGTGCTGATACCAAACCCTAACCATTCCGTGATACAAAAGAACCATTGTGTGAATTGTACATGTACTGCATATATACTGTTATGTCTTGAAGCTTTCACAACAATCAAATTCAATAAAATCTTCTTGGACTGACAGATGGATCAGGCAAATCAAATACAATGTCACAGAGACAAACTCTTGTCTCCATCACCCAACACCCAGTCTATCTTGCCTATCTACTTGCACACAGCCAGGCTCATAGTAGATTATGAACCAGTGGGGTTAGCGCACGGTGCCCCAAGATTGCTGTGCCTGACCTTGATTTTCACTGGATGAATCTCACACCTGTCTGAGCTCAACCGAACAGCTTAGTATGAAGCTACCCACCTCCCCTCCACAAAAATCTCTGTAACTTCACCATGTGATCCATATAGCCTGCTGCCTTATCTAGTCACCATATGCTCTGAATTTCATGCTATGCCCCATACCCATAATATGTTCTGACATGGCCAACTTCTCCTGCTGGCCAAGACATAGTTGCCTCACATGTTCCTTCAGTCTAGTTTTTATGGTTCTGCCTGACTCACATACATCTTATCACAAGCATGCTGATGGTTTTTCTTCATTGGAACACAGTTTTGTTACTGTGTTTAGCAAGGGACCTGCTGGTCATGTTTCAAGCTTGCATGTCAGTAAAGAAGCATGGTTATATGTTTGGGTCTTTTAGTCTATGTCCAGGGCTTATTTGTGGCATGCAGAGAATGCTTGATATCCTGCCTGCTGCAACCACTCTACCTGAAGGTCTTCTTCAAGTGTTCCAATTTTTCATGGACACTCTCCACATTGTACATGGGCCTTGCATGATGAATGAGTGCTTACTGTTGAATGGAAGAATGATCACAAAGTACAGAACTGAGGGGGGGAGACAATACTAGTTATGGCACTAGTGTATAACAATGTCAAAACTTACTTTGGTCTAATAATTTACTCTTGATAATTTAATTTATTTTACACCAACTAATGCACACGTAAAACCACTTTTTTTTGTAGTTTTTATTGTAAAATGTACCCCTACACGTGTTTTGATCCTCGGATCATCGTCAGGGTTTTTTAAAAAAGCCACTATCACTTCAACTGCATATTTTGAAGGGTCCAATAGCACTCATGTCTTAATATTTGTTTTAAAATATTTGAATTTTAAAATTCATAAAACATTAAAACTTATGATTTATAAGTTAATGTTGTAGTAGATATTTTAAAATAAATATTAAGACATGAGTGCTATTGGACCCTTCAAAATATGCAGTTGAAGTGATAGTGGCTTTTTTTAAAAAAAAAACCTGACGATGATCCGAGGATCGAAACACGTGTAGAGGTACATTTTATAATAAAAACTACAAAAAAAGTGGTTTTACGTGTGCATTAGTTGGTGTAAAATAAATTGAATTAGTGAAAATGCATGGTGACAGTAAAATAAAATTTACTCTTGACAGTTCTTTATTCATTAAATGTTTAAGATAAGATTGTTTAACAAAAGCAGCATTTATAGGTAAATGTAATCAAATATTGCTTTCATCCCATATTAGATCACTGTCAGAGATGCTGACGTCAGTGCTGCAAAAAGAGATAAGTAGAACAGAAAAAGTAATACATTAATCAGACCTAGATTAGACTTTGGGTTTTGTGTATAAACCTAAACCAAGGTTAGGTTTCGGTTATTGGTTATGCTCACTAACTATTGCATCTGTTACTCAAAAACGTGTCCTTCAGTGCATACAACAACAAACAAATGCATATGGTTCGGTATTACCAGAAAAATAACCACTGACAGTATCACACATTCCTTCCAAATAATGTAGTTTGCAACACATACGATTCCACACATGAACAAACTCGGATGCTACATTCGCTTTGCAGCTAACACGGCATTATAAAATGAGAAAAAAAAATTTCAAATTAATCTAACCTAAAATTTGGTAACATGAAAAGAAGAATTAGATGGTTCCACACATACGTATCTTGACAAGAACCCCCACCACAATTCTTTTCTCCCGCCTGTTTGGTTAGAATAGAATAGAAATATAGGTCGGGCCCTTTATGGTCCCGATGCACGTAGGCCTTTAGCAGGCCCTTTGTGCCCTTAACCAAATCTAGGTCAGGAGCCCTGTCCTTATAATAAAGGTCCAGATCGCCCCTAGGTCTAGTTCTTTGATATCTTCAGGGTGTAAAAAGAAAGACCCCAAGTAAATATGTCTATGTGTTGCCAAGGCTTCACATTCGCACAAGACATGAGCTGAGGTTTCCTCCTCTGCTCTGCATTTCCTACACATGGGGCTATCACTTAGTCCCATTATGTGAAGATGTCTTCTCAGAGTGTTATGTCCAGTAAGTAAGCCAACAACCACTCTGGACGCCTGTTTGGTTAGCTTCCAGGACTGCAATATTTACATATTCAAAAACGGAATTACTTTATGGAAATAACATTCCCCCGAAACGTCAGTAAATTTACACCAGTTACGTACATCACATTCCACAAAACAGTGTTCTTCGAGTAGACATTAATGTGCTACCATACTACATTTTCTGCAATTACACACAGAATGTAACGTATCGCTACTTACAAATGACAGAAATCTCGGAAAGAAGTTCAACAATTCTTGTGCAACTTCATTCCAATCAGCAGCCATTGAATTTGGCGGTCCGTCGGTCTTCCTCAGGCGAAAAATGAAGTTTCACATTTAAAACAGTTCTTTAATTAATGTACTTGACACCATAGGTCGGTACTTGACGTATACAGCTACACAGTGAGTACCTCTAAAGTAACTTGCTTTGTACTTTTCCAACAAAATAACAAAGTACCACGATACATCACGTACGAAGAATCTTTTTACATGAGCCAACCACCTTAAACTACGTAACTGCACTCCATGCTTGTTCATGATGACTTGCACAGATTACAGGACAGCTGAGAGCTAAGACGTATTAATCTGTGGATGAGAGCACTAGCATCTACCTCTTATTCACGTGGGAAAGCGTCATAAGTAGAACATCTCTAATGGTGCAATGAATACAAGGGCATTAAATCGCTCATAAAACGGCACAGATAAAAATCGTGACCCACACAATTCGGCGAACTGAGAGTCCCTCATTACTAGACATCTGGGTTACAAACACACCTGTCAAAATCTTGTCCACAAAAAATTGCTTGTCTTTATATTTTCGTAAAAACGTAACATGCTTAAGTGCTGGTCTGTTGAGGATCGGTCAAGTTGTTTGTGTCTCGAGGTAGTCTACGTGCACTTAATTGCCCCCCTCCTCCCACTGACAGAAGATTTTAAATAAATTAGCGCCTTTAAAATATCCTGACAAGCGCCCGACCAGGAAATGTACCTTAAAATCAAAAGAAAAATCTTACCACATCTAGGAACCTTCTACACTATTTCTCGTAATTCCAATGCAAATACTCATCAAGGAGGAGCTTAGACCCGAAGTCGTTGATCGTATTGTAAGTGATACATTAAAATTACAGCATGATTTTAATACACAATTGAATACTTTAACTTTCAACTCACTTTCGGCCAAAATAAAAACAAACCTACCAGAATAACTGTAAGATTGAGATCTCAGTCTACTTAATTGGCATTATTTTGAATAAAAAGCAAGTTTTCTCTTTTATTTTTACTTAACGAGACGAACCCCGAGTTGTTTTACGCTGCCGTTGGCATACGAATGTCGCCATTGGTGCAATCGACTCTTGACTGGCCTTCAAAGCTAATTTTATTTGGTGGTTTTGACTGGTAATAACTGCAGTTCTGTCACGTGTGTCAGACTGTTTTCTGATATGGTGTGTCCCTGCCCTTAGCGAGCACCATGCAAAGACAATATTCTTTTATGTGATTGAAGGCTTCCGCCGTGGTCGTAGTATTGCTTAAATGTTTTTGGGTTGTAGCCTGGCGTCAACGTTGGTTATACACCAAAAATTGACGCCGGGCTACAACCCAAACACTTTTAAGCAATGTTCTTTTTATTTCTCATGTTAATGCAGGACAGTCCATACTTCCAGCAGGAGTCATTCACTGACTGTTAGTAACACTGGGATCTGCAAGATTACTTCCGACTACAATGGGACGTCCTCACCAGGCTCCTGCCTGTGCATTTTTGTGGGGTGCTACTCTCTGTCTTCCGATCTTCCACAGCCGGACACCCTCTCACCTTTGATGGGGTTAGTTCAGGTCAAAGATCATATATACTGGGTTCAGTTTGATAGGCAAGACTCAGTGGGAATACAGGTGTATGCATATTGTAAAGCTATCATATACCTGTCACAAGAAAAGAGGACATTTCCCAATTGTCGGCTATATAAGAAAAGGGCATATCAGCCAAAAAGGAGGTTAAAAGGACTTATAAATCATCACAATTTTATTAAATAAAAATCCCTCACACTGTTTCTCTGCTAATAGTTCTTTAAATTTCATGAGTATGAAATTCAGACGGAGGCATTCTTTAGCATATTGTTCACTTAGTACAAGTTGTTCATAATTTTTGCAGCAAAGGTTTCCGAGACATTCTACAGGTCAACTGCTGAACCTGGATTTTTTTTGACTTGGACAGTTCTAATATAACATTATGATTACATATTTTCTAAACAAGTAGTAGAAATATTCTTTTGCATTTTCGGTACCATTAAAATATGCAAAATCTTTAAGAAATAACAACCTGTCAAAAACCTGACATTTGTACAAAGCGAAAAATGCCACCAGGACAGAAATTTTTGGGTAAAAAACGAGGATGTATGGTAGCCCTAGCTCATACAGCCCACTGATGTTATGCACAAAGTTAAAATGAATTACACCACACAAACACACAAATGTTTGTTCAGAAGTCATACCTGTTTACTGAATTCAAAAACCAATAAAATAACATGTTAAGACATAGTCCTAATATTGATGGGACAACTTTAACACATCCACTGTTTGTTACAGAAGTTCTTCAAGAGGAACTCACATAAATGAAGTCCTATTGGGTCGCCGTGGTATTTGGGAACACACCACTTTGTAATTTTTAATCAACATGTGGTTTTTTTTGATTCCTCACATTGGTTTTATTCTGACTGCTGGGTTCCAGACAACCTGGTTGCTAGGAAGGACTTCCTTAGCAATGACATGAAATTGTTGATTGGGCATTTTTACTCTCCCTCTTACTAATGATTTAATGACAGTTAAAATTTTAAACCAAATTAGCGCAGTGAATTAAATGTGTGCAGTTAATGACTTTCAGACTGTAGGTATTGGTATTGATATTCAAACTACAAGACTATGAAAGCAAGTATCCTAGCTGATAGCTCTTGCTCTGAAATAACCATTTCTACTGGTAGGTTGCTTCGTTTGACTTGTACCTATTGGGATGACAGACTTGAAACTTCAAGCCTCCCATGTGGAGGGAGTTAAACCATTTTTCACACACACATATTATCTGTTGCTCATTTTCAACCAATTTCCAAGAACAGACTCAAACCAGGTCTACCAAGGGATGTTGGGTTATGAGATTAAAGACAAATACACTGACTAAATACAGCTTCCCTTAAATTGTCCATACTTCAGATTTAGTAGATGATGAGTAATACTTAAACAGCACATACGTTACGGCTTGAACACGTTGGTCACTGCACACCTGCCTTCTATTTTCAAGGTCCCAAGTTGAAACATCAGCACCAGGACCAACTATGCTGACTCAAGGCTTTCAGGGATTCCCTTAGTCACAGCAGGTAACTGCCAGCATGGATCTTAAATTAGGTCTCAAATCATCATTTCATACATTTCCAGTTATTCTAACACTCAACATGTTAACTGGCTATGGACCAAAGTTTGATTCCTGGACATGCTTCTTAGGATGGAATAATAAACTGGGAAACTTGCGAAGGAATCCACTTTATGTAGTGATAAATGGTTGGTGTAATTGTCGCTTTGAGTTTGAAAAGCCATGCATCACGCAGGTCTAGTATGAATGTCGCTGAATTTTCTGTGGTATGCATGCCATGAAAATGACACATAGAACCCAACTACTAAATAAATTTTAACATGTGTTAATTTCCACAGCAACTGGATCACATGACATAATAGTTCACTAGCCAAGTCTGAAGCAGCTTCATTGCTCAATAAAGCAGTTTAAATCTGAGTGGTGCTGAGCTAATCAGTGAAGTAAATTCCAAATTTATAACTTTTTTGCACTAAGAATCACATTTTTGTAGTGTGCTCCGGTGCATGGGCACGCCATTCCAAGCAGGTGCGACAATGAGATACATGACTGGTGTTTTGTGTGCCCGTCATGTGTGATACTTGGATGAGCAAATACGTAATTTGAGTGTCATACATGGGCAAGTAATCATACTTGGAAATGTAATTATGTACTCTATAAAGTTCATAAAGAGATGTTCACAGATGTGTGAAAACGTTATTTTGTGTTTGCATTTTTCTGACGTGCACTTCTTTTTGCTGCTGTCAACAAATGAATGTAATTGCCAATTGCAATTAAGTGTGGTAAATTAGCCCAAACAGGATGGAGGTGGGCATATATAAAGAAACTTTTATAATGGTGTCAAATCTAATGGCAGATGTTATTTTATGAGCCAATTTCTTTTGTGATTAACCTGAAATGACAATCAGGGGCTCAACAGTGTGAAGGTCATATTAACTGAATAATTTCTCATGTGCATTGACCACCTGCTCTCTGTGACTGTGCACCTATCTCATGTTCAGTGCTGATGAGATGATGACTGCATCAGCTAACTGGCTTTCATAAGCCATCATCTTTTCCTGTGCTTGGGGACATGAGAAATCTGCCTCTGTCAAACAAAAATTTCACTGCAAAGAATGACAAAACAAGGGTGCTACTGCAATTCATATACTGATGTATTCATCACAGTGGCTTTCTCTGATGAGTAAATTAGGCCAGAAAATGTATTTTTCTACATAACTCTCTATGCATTCTGAGGAGTGTTTTGAATAAAAGACTGTCCTGTCCCCAAAAGAGACCTTAATTGCAAACCTTCTTTTCATCCTAATTACATTATGAATACAGGAGGTAAATAGGATACCAGTTGAGAAAACAATAATGCAACACATACAAGTCTTTTTTCTTATTACAGACAGAATACTTAGAATTTCCATTTGAAGGAGTGTCTACTATTTAAAAAATTATTTGTGTGTGTATAAAATTACCATTACATCACATAAAGTACCTGCATAATAAAAAACAGTGCACAAAAGTAAGTGTATAAGTACCACTGTCTCCTAACTCGGTCACTCACTGCCAAATGTTGGATTATTGAATGTTGATGTTGCTTGCTTGTACAGTGGGTTGTCACCCTAAAACAAACAAATATAAAACATTAAATTATTAAATACTAAATATACTAGACACTTACAAACCACTTTTCTTACCAAACTTTACATTACAAAATTACATAATTTTGTTTAAAGATGTGATACCAGTGTAAATAATGCCAGAGGAAAGCTGGACAATGAAGCTCACCAGTAACTCCAGGTAACAGAATGCTTCTTGAGAAGCTAGCAGTTCCTTATTTAGTCAAGGAGTCCCTGCACTTTAGGGAACCCACATGTTGATTACCATGTTCACAAGAGCTCACCACCTGTCCGTTCTGAGGTAGATGAAAACAGTTCCCACCCTCCCATCCTATTCCTTTGAGATGCATTTTATTACATACAATTTTCTTAACTACAAAGGTTTTCACATTATCACCGTGCATTTTGTATAACTGACTAATTCGCACCAACAAATGCACAAAGACAAGTTATGTCATTTAATTCTTTATCAAAAGATCACCCCAACACGCATTTCGGCACTTCTACATTGCCATCATCAGGGGGATCGTTGGGGTTTGTACATAGAACAATGTTCTTATAGTTTAAAGTACTTTAAGAACATTGGTCTATGTAAAACCTTGCATACATTTCTCTTATCCCTTATGCATGCCACATGAACTGTCCATATCATCCACCTTAATTTGATCATCCTGACAGTCAGAGGTACAAAATCATGAAGCTCCTCAGTATGTATTCTTCTACAGCCTCCTGTTACTTCCTTTCCATTATGTCCAAATATTCTCCTCAGCACCCTGTTCTCAAATACCCTCAGTCTGTGTTCTTCCAGTAACATGAGAGACTTCATTCCACACTCCTGCAATCCATCTAATATCACTACAAAACCCTCACAAAAAGGGAGACATGGCTTTATGACAAACTATAAGCCAGTATTTCTGTTAATATTCCAGAATATAGAAGTACTAAGTACCATATTGCACAGCTACTTCACTTTTCAAAGCTATGTTTCAATAATAAAACATCAAGAACCTGCCTCTCAGGGTTTTCGAACATGGATTACGTGAATTACGATTTGAATATAATAGTCAATTCAGTACTCACTTCAAACTTGTCATATAAAACAGTGCCTCAGGTAAATTGGTCTTCAATTCATAATATACGTAGTAGAAATGACCTCCTAGCAACTACAAAAGCCTAATGAGAATCCAACAGTTGCTAATAACACTAGTGTCATAATTTCTTATTAACACTTTGATGAGTTTTGCATAACAGCAAAGTTGTAGGTCTTTATAAATAATATAAGTAAATGGTTTCATGTTAATAACTAGACCTAAATTTAGATAAAATCAAAGTATACAATTTGTAATCATAACTTCGTCATAACCTGCATTAAGTACAGGATAACATGAAATATTCATAGCAGCGTAGGAAATACAGAACTCCTTGGTTTACAATTTGACAGGCACCTCAAAGTAGAAGAATGACACTGGGCGAAAAAAGGTTTTGTAATTAAGACAAGCATGTTAGGCACTTCCATCGTCTGAAGCAGGGGGACAGGCAGGCCCCTACCCACTTTACTCTTGCCTTAGATATGTAATCAGCAAACATGCTGTGGATACCAGTAATACCTTGAAACATAAGTCTGTACAGATCATATGGGAGGAATTTAAGATACATTAGAGGGAGATTTGAAGAGCTGGAAATAGCAAGACAGAATGTCAGGTTGAGTTTCAAAGAAACGAAAATAAAAGCAAATGACTCAGACAAGGAGAAGAAATGCCAGACCGAGACTCTCAATCTCGGATGCTACAAAGTTGATGTAGTGTCAACATTTACACATCTGGGCTGCTATCTGATGAGTAAGAGTGATGAGAGTACAGAAGTACAATGCAGAATTAGTGCTGCAAATACAGCCTATTTGTCCTTACTGCCTCTGCTTAAAACAAAAATGTCAGCCATGGAAGCAGGGTTGTTACTTACAAAACACTAATCTGACAAATTGTTCTGTATGAGAGTGAAACATAAATGCTTTCCCAGAGTGCCACACAAATAATCAGTTCCTTTGAGAGAAGTACAGCTTAACATACAGCAACATAACATATAATATAGAATACAATTCCAGTGGACAAATACATAGTAAGTGTCATAAATTTAGTCACCATCTGTATGATTCAATGGCAAACCTTGCACAATCCTACACATGTCTGTTATTAAGTCATTCTTATAAAAACAGTCTTCAAAATTGTGAACCCTAACACAATATACAAATATTGTGATTAAATTATTCCTCTAAGGTGTAAAATGAATTATTGTAGAGAAACCATTTTTAGGCTGGCCTAAATAATTTTACATTTTTACACTTATGCTATTCATCCTCTACAAATCCTACTGGGAGCTCAAACCCCTGTGCATGCGGAAATTGTTCCATCCCACAACACAAACAAAACACACACAGCACAATATACAGCAACACAGAATAGAATGAAGAACACAACTTACAGTGTGCAAGAACATAACAATTGTCACAAATTACCACCACTATATGCATCAATGACAAACTTTATACACTTCTAAACACAATGTTTTTGGAAGTCATTCATTTTCATTTATTATAACATTCCATAAATCCATAAAATTCATATAATGTCATATGCCAGATCCAGAACATGTCAACAGAAACACGTACTCAACAATCAACAAACATACATAGAAAGTGTAATAAGTAAAATTGTTAATATAGAGCAGAGTTAATATAGAGTAGGTCAATAGTTAATGCCTTCAGAAGGATTTATAATGAAAATATTCCTGCAATGAATAAAAAGAATGTAGATGTAAAAACTGTTTCAATTGTGCTTCAAAATTCTCAAGGTCATCTGAAGTATCCTTGATGTGTTGGTGGAAGATTATTGTAAACCTTTAATCCTGAGTAGCAAATTCCCTTTTGATATTTTGTCACACTTGTTAAGGGTTGATGAAGGTTGTTTTGTTGTCTGGTATTTATTCCATGAATCTCTGAATTTACTATAAATTTTACTATTATAACTATAATATGATGTCAAAGGTAAAATCTCCAGTTTCCTAAATAGATTTCTGCATGAGACCCTCCGTCTACAACCCAGCATAATTCTAATTACATTCTTTTGCATTCTAAAGATTTTTATGCTTTGGGGTGAGTTACCCCAAAATGGTACACCATAATTTATAATTGAATTGAAATAGGAGTGATATTTTGAAAACTATTTAAAAAAGACTGGCCGTGTGGATAAAGAATGGATAGAAGGGTGTGTGAGAAGGTACAAACTTTTAGAAAGTAAGAACCCTGGTCAGAATGATGCAACCCTACCTCGAATTCTGGCCATATTCTCGCACGCTGTAGTGTTGGGAGTCGCACGTGGTGAATTTGAACCTCCCATTACGCCCGCCAAAATAGAAAACCCAGAGAACAAGTTCATCCCAAGGGCCGTTCTATGTTCCGTTTTCGGCTCCATGATTCCTGAAAGCACCCCTCTCTTTCCCCTTGAGGACAGGCAGTTGCTAGTGACTGCCTGGATGTACCATCAATATAAATACGATCGGCTTATAAATACAGTCTCCAACTACAGCCCTAAAGATACATTAATTCAATATGCTAAAATTCAGATAGACCAACAGTTCCACCATAACGCTCGGCATCTACATGTGATGAGCAAATCAGGTCTCTTCACCGAGGACTTGAAGCTATGTGAGGGAGTGCGACTGGGATTGTTACACTTGAAGAACTTGTGGGAGAACATACAGTGGTAGACAGCTTACCCACGTACAGAAATTAGGAAATATTTGAACCAGTGTAAGTTAATGGTGTCTGTAGAAATGGTACAAAGAATTGTGCAGGCTGTATGAAGACACTAATCCCGTAAGGTATGTGCATGTTAAAAGATTACAGTCAACTGGGCATATAGTAAGAATGGTTGAGAACAGAATCGTGTGACAAATTCTGGAAGGAAGTCTCAGATGAAGAAGGCCTTCCAGAAAGCCAAGGAATAGATGGGACGTCAAATTATGAAAGGATGCCACCAAATTGCTCAGTACCAAAATGGGCATGCAGCATCAAGAAATAACAGTGATTGGAGGAAGAAAACAGCCATGTCCAGGAAATGGGGTGAAGAGCCACAGGAGGAGGAGGAGGAGGAAAAGATAATGATGAATGTTATGCAGTTACAGTGACGTTACATATTAGCAATACTGATGCACTGACATCAACATACAGAGCATCCCACTGATTGTTCACCCGAGCAAAGGGATATATTAGCCAGCTTCTGTTAAGGTCAGCCTGCCAAGAACTCCTGGTCTAAACACTGGAACATGAGATGGTTGCCCAGTCATGTTATGTCTGATACACACCAGGTAGTCATGTGAGTACATGTGAGAAATGTGTTCTGTTGAGCAAAGAGTGTTCATTTGCAATACTTTTGCAAAGTATGCATCACAGGTGGAAAAAAAATGCTGCCAAAAGTTTTGTCAGAAAATATAAAAAATAGCCCATGTCAAGTGTCATTTGACCTTTAAACGACCTATGTTCGCATATGTGAATGCAAAACGTATAGGCAGCCATATCTATTTTTGCAAGTGCAAATACACATGTTGCAATGCTGGAAAATCCATTTTCTTGTCTGTCTGTATATGCTGGCATGCAGAGTGAACTATCTAGACATCTTCATTTTGAGAGTAAATAATGATGAAAACATTCAATATCTAAATTTCTTACTTTCTAAGGAGGATTGGATGAATATATATCGACAACATGATGTTAATATAGCCTATAAAGAGTTCATGCATATATTTACATACTATTTAGATATTGCAATACCGATTAAGAAAGTAAAAATGAATAAACAACAGAAAAAACCCTGGATTACATCTGGTATCCGCAAATCAAGTGAGAAACTAACATTTCTAAATAGATTAATCAAAGGCATAAATGTTTCGATAGATTTAAAGAACTATTATTATAATTATAAACAAACTTATTTAAAAGTACTTACTGCTGCTAAAAAAATGTATAATAATAATAAAAAATAGCAGAATCAATTAATAAATCAAAAAGTATATGGGAGTTAATAAATGAGGAAACAGGTAAATTGAAAGCAAGTTATGAAACCATTAACATTAAAGAGAATGGGGAATTCATTTCTGATCCAACAAATGTGGCACAGTTATTTAATACATATTTCACAGAGACAGTGGGGAAATTACAAAATAATTTTGAAAGTGAAGCAATGCAACATAAAGTTAGTAAACTAAATCTTTCAACCTCAATATTTTTAACACCTACTGATGATGAAGAAATTATATCTGTTGTCAAGGAACTCAAAAACAAAAAATCCAGTGGATTAGATGGGATTTCTAGCTCTCTCGTTAAAAAGTGTTACATACACTTGATTAAACCGTTAACCTTCATAATTAATTTATCACTTAATACTGGTGAATTTCCAGAACTTCTTAAAATTACTAAAGTAAGACCATTGTTAAAAAAAGGATCCAAGTACGAAGTACAGAATTATATACCTATTTCTATGATTTCAACTTTTTTAAAAATTCTAGAAAAAATAGTAAATATCAGATTGATACAATTTTGGGAAAGGAATAATATTTTTATAGAATGTCAACATGGATTTTGTACAGGCAGATCCACCAATACTGCCTTAAACAATTTTTTGGAGTGTGTATACAAAATGTTAGACAAGGGGGAAGCTTGTGTAGGTTTGTTTTTGGATCTAACAAAAGCATTTGACATGGTAAATCATGATACATTATTACAGAGGTTGAGGTAGGTTTTATACCTTGGTCATAACTCAGTACGCACAATGAAGAAAAAATGAATGTATCAAACAAACAAATACAGTCACTTTTCAGTCTACTGGTTCTGTTTTAATGCTTATTGCAATTTATAAACATAAATTATACTAACCCTGTTCCAATCGGACATGGCACGTTCCCTTTCAAACTTTGCATATTCTCTGCGATCATGAATTGAAGTGACAATCTTCCAAATCAGAAGCAGCAGCAAGCCAATCAATACAATGCCACCAATCACTCCAAGAACAAGAGCTGTCAAAACAAAATAAACCATAATCATTGGTATGTATAAAGGTATGCCAGGTGTGCCCAGGCACACCCTAACATCACAAAGAAAGTAACTTTGCGTTTTAATTTAATCACATATGTTATTTTAGTTTTAAAGTTTGGATTACTGTATTATGTAACAAGTGCCCATAGTTAAGTTTCAGTTCCTTTAGTTTGTCTCATGAATAAAAAGAATGTCCTTTGTGACTGAGTATTCAATAAATGTTCATCATTAAATAAAGAAAAATAAAATTTTTTGCATGCACACCCTAGTGAAATGTCCTGTGCAGGCTTATGATAATCATCAGTAACATCATTGATTTAGCCATTTTGCCTGTTGTAACTTCACAATTAAAACTGGTCCTTCTATCATGTCTTAGATCTTCCTTTCTGTTTGTGGTACAGAAGACTGTGTGGTATACAATCTGATTTCATTCCTTATATAAACTCATACCAATACATTCTGTAATCTCCTATGGTTTTGACAACATTCCTAATGTTGTGCTTCAATTCTATGTCTTCTTTATATGGATAATTATATAATGCGCATCTTACTAATGGTCTTAATATATTAATTTCTGAGGTCTCCATTCCTTTAAACTGCTGTGTTATTAATGCCCATGTTTCAGATTCATGTACAAAAACTGGAAAGACCACTGTCTTATATAACTGTCTGTATTTCTTTAATATAGTTTGTTTAATTACTCCTTACAACCATTGGAATTCTTGTAATTTATTTTGTGTATCTCTTGTTTTGAGATAAGAAGCTGACAATACTAGTTTAATAATTACTGGTTCTAACCCTGTACAATTTTTGACTGAAGTAAATACAGTCTTTGATGATATTAATGAATGGTTTAGGAATAATTTGATGTTTTTAAATTTCGATAAAACCCATTTCTTACAATTCCGGACTAAGAATAGTCAGAAGATCGATTTAAATATTACATTACTAAACAAGCATATTGCTAATACCATTAACATTAAGTTTCTAGGATTGACTATTGATGAGAAGTTGTCATGGAAGTGTCACATCAATCATGTTTTGACAAAGTTGAGCTCTGCTTGCTATGCTATTAGGATTGTCACGCCCCTTATGGTGGAAGAAACTTTAAGAATGATTTATTTTTCACATGTTCACTCAATATTATCCTATGGCATAATTTTATGGGGCAATGAACCGCATAGTATTAGTGTTTTCAAGATGTAAAAACGAATAATTCGAATCATGACTAGGTCTAGATATAGAAAATCTTGTAGACAACTGTTTAAAAAATTGGGAATCTTACCCTTTTACTCTCAATACCGTATATATTTTCTTTATTGTTGTTAGTGGTGAGAAATATGGATCTATACATAACCAGCCAAGAAATCCATGGCATTAACACTAGATATAATACAGATTTGCATTTTACTACTGCCAAATTGACAGCATTTCAAAGGGGGCGTATTTTGTTGGAATAAAGCTATTTAACCATCTCTCCATAAACATAGAAAGACTATCAAATGAAATAGAGTTATTCAAACCTGCATTAAAGAGATTCCTTCTTCTACAATCATTCTATTCATTAGAAGAGTATTTTAATTATGATAATTCATAAATCATGATTTTAATACAATATGAGGTCAATTGTACTGTTTCATTGCTTATTGTGCATTATATATTTACTAATTTTATTATTGTACAAATAAATTCAACTAGTTATTATATACATAATATCTTATCTTTGATAAGTATCTACAGATATACTGTATGTCATAATTTTTATACAGTGATTTAAGTGATTGTACTTATATTGTATAAGTTTGACTAACTCTACATCCTGTGGGTTGTTTAAACCCTTGTGAGGATCTACTGAGTTATTGAATGATGATTAAATATTAAAGACTAAAGATCCCAAGCAACTGAAGGAGTGGACTTATATTCTTTGGCTGTTCATTATGATTTTGAAACTTAATACTGTATTCTGTTCCTTGGAACTTTGGTTTTTCTTTTGTTGGCATTTGTAAGGTGTGTTTGCTTGTAATAAGTTTTAATGAACAGGAAATAACAACTGTTTGTAGATTACATAATAGTGCAGCACCTCTGGCATTGTGTGTCCTGATATATGTATCTAAAGCCACTGTAATTACATGTCTTGGAATTTTGCTGAGTTATGAATCCTACACTGTCATATGATAGTGAAATTTTTGCCTTAAAGCAATATGACATCAACATGCTACTGAAATGAAGTATTTAAATAAAATAAATAGAAATACCATTTAAAATAGATTCAGAATTAATAAATAAGAAACATTACAGGTACTGGCAGTCTCAGGGAATGAAACAGAAGATTACATACAGACAAAACTGGATGGAAAACACACATGCATCCTCAACAAGCAGTACTGAGTAAGCCTTGAAGTGCAGAATATTTCAAGCCCATTAACACTCACCAAGGATATTAACATCACTGCCACACTGCTTGGTACGTTGAACCTCTACTGTACTGTTGTCAATTAGGTACCGGAAAATAAATGTGCAACCCTGATCATCTGGAAAACTACACACTCGCAACTGTGTGTCATTCTTCACTTCTTCTGGATCTGCTCAATAATGCAACAACACAATACTGAATTTCACATACACTGAATACACAACAGTCTGGGGAAAAAAAACAAGAATGTCAGACATCTCAAATTAATCAGTTTTACACTAATTTCTTGACCCTCTAGTGAACTCTGCCAACACTTGGGGAAATAATATTCCATTTCATTGTTAGATCAATGACAACAATTTAAAATTCATGAAAACAAGTTTAAGCTGTGCTTATGACACAAATCTCATCTTCTTTTGATTTACACACCCTAACAAACTATACAGCTCTGAGTCAACTAATTTTCTCCATGGTCCTTTTGCTAGATATCTTTAAAAAGACAGTAATTGTTTCTTTTTATTTTTCTATCATCATCCTATTTGCAATTGATATTTCCCTTAACATCTAAAAACATCTTTGCTATATTTGTATCAGAGCCATGGTACAAACCTATGTGATCCACCTCCACTGTTGTAATAGATGTATCCACATCACACTCCTCTTTACTGAGTAATCCTGTCCCAAATACTTTACATGCCACAAGACTTTGGTATTTTTCACACTGCTGCCCTGGACATGACTATCAACAAAAATAATAAACAGCATCATTATTACTGATAAGTAAATGTTGATGTCAATGTTAAGATACACAGCATTAGAAAATCTGCTACAGAAGAGCTGTAACAAGAAACAACTCTACTCTTCCAAGTATTAGAGTCACTTTCCTCCCCACCCCCACCCCTCCTACAAGTTACATTGGTTCCATGATCAAATCTCACCAATATGCAGGAGACAGCTCCATCAAGCAAAATACTTTATAAATAAAAAGTTCAGTGGTGTATTATTAAACGGACAAATACGTTGGACATTCTGTGTTGTATCATTTTAGTTAAGAAATGCTTTTGGAAACTGTGTCTGTTTCCACCTTCAGGTAAAGGTATGAAACCCACTCAGTTGGATCCAGTAAATGGAAGTCCAAGGATAGAGATTATACCTAGAACTAATTTGGTTGATTGGCTTTACCAGCTATTGGATGTATATAGAGTTAATGAAGTTAGGCACACTGAAATACATACTTGAGTATGGTATAGATTGTTTGAGGCTGAGATTCCTATTGAAAATTCAAGGGGGTATAATTTGCAAAAATTAATCAAATTCTGATCCTAGCAAGAGATGAAACACTGCATTCAGAAATCCATGCACTTATTAATGCTGTCTGGAAAAATGAACTGCCAAAGCATCAGAAGGAATCTACTGTTGTACATGTTTATTTTCATTCTTGTTCAGATTTTGTTCATAGTTAACACTTTGAAGCATCAAAGTCATATAGATGTACAAAAATTTAGTCGTACCTCACAGCAGACATGCTGCAACCCCATTACAAACACAAATCAGTTCATTGTGTTTAGGAAAAATCACAATTTTACAATGAGAACCAAATAAAACCTACAATATACACTCTGCAGGCAAAATGCAGAGTTTCTGAATGTTAAAGTAGGTTATACATATAGTCACCACTGGACTTGAAACTGTTGACAGCTAATGCACTCACCGGACACTCCTCACAGTATTTCCCTGAATAGTTTTCTTTGCACTTGCAGACTCCACATTCACATGATCCTCTGCCCATACACTCTTCAGCAGAATCAGATGGGTAACAGTTGTGTTTGCTGTCTGGGCACTCGCAAGCTTCACCTGACCATCCCCATCGGCATACACATGTTCCACACTCGCATATCCCATGGTCTGGTCCTGAGCACGGTAACCCACCATGTCGTCGGCATGTGAAGTTGTCACACTCGCAGAACTTCCCATAGTATTGCTGGTACAACACAGTTACTATGATGCTTACCTACATTTCAGTGCTCAAAAATTTAAGACAAGTGTAGAGAATTGTACTCCATTTCTGAATGTTGAGTTCATATAGCATTCCTTAAGATGTCAAATCTCCATCAACATATAATTAGGTGGGAAAACAGGATATTCATGACAAATATTGTGCAGAAACATCTTGAAAAGTGTATATTTGGAAGATCAAGGAGGAGCTGGAAACTTAGTATCAATACGAATCTAGCAAAGTGCGTTTTAAGAATGCAAATTAGATGGAACTGACTTCAGTCAAGATGATATACAATAATCATTTTGGTGTTGAACTTTCTGGTTATAAATTCAGAGAATGAGTAACACAGTAGGCCACATTAAACCCTCTACACCAAAACTCTTAACTTCCCACGGAAATGGGTTTACTATTAGTACCAACCGTAATGCAGTACACAGTGTCCGATATACATAAATGTAAAGTTCACAGGAAAAAGGAAAAGGAAAAGCAAGAATAAAGTTTGAGTTTGTGAATATAGTTTAACATGGTGCATTTAGTACATGGTGCATTTAGTACACAGTGCATTTAGTACACAGTGCATTTAGTACACGATGCATTTAGTACATGGTGCATTTAGTACACAGTGCATTTAGTACACAGTGCATTTAGTACACGGTGCATTTAGTACATGGTGCATTTAGTACATGGTGCATTTAGTACATGGTGCATTTAGTACACGGTTACCTATCAATAAAACTGCATACTATCACAAAGCAGAATGCAACAATCCAAATATTTGCTAACTTAAGAACCTCAAATATCACAAATAATAAAAACTGACTGAACAAAGATATGGAAGGGAAAGGGACAAAATTAATGTATAAAATTAATGTACAGAAGGAAACTGAGAGCTCAAGACAGGGCGACTAGTTTGTACGATATGTGGCACTGGTGTTTTAAAAAACAATCCCATGTACTCACCACAAATAACAGTACCCAAAATTAATTATTTGTCTCACAGGCTGTGTATAACTACATAAGAAGAGAAGTATACCTGAGATACCACCAAACATTGAATCAAGATCTCAATTTTTAATAATATTATGTATACAGTGATACATATAGCTTTTCACCATTGTCATAAATTTGCAGAACTGGTCGGCTTTTTTTCCCCTTATGCTTTCTCCTGAACATCATATTTCTAAATGGTTCAAAAATAATCAGTTGGTATTAAATACTAATAAAACATATTCTATTAAATTTTAATCTTATAAAGCTCCAATCTATCCATTATATTTAATATATGCTGATCAAACTCTTTCTGTAACTGATACTATTAAATGTTTAGGTCTGCATTTGGACAGCCACCTGTCATGGAAGTCTCGTACAAATGTATTAGTAAAGAAGTTGAGCTCGGTTTGTAATGTTACGAGAAAATTATTTTACATATTAAACATAGATACAATGAGAAGAGTTTATTGTTCACATTTTCAATCACTTATAAATTATGGTATAATTCATCATCATCAACCACGCAGAATGTTTCAGCAGATGGTAACACGGCCGTGTTACCACCTGCTGAAACATGACGAATAATTGTGTTGATGGTGAGTGCAAACTACCTTGTAATATATACGAACACAACGGCATATAGAAAGTAAAAATGAAAAATTTCTTTGTTTTAGGCCGAAGAATGGAGGTAAATATTTAAATATGGGCTTAAATATACACCATTATTTAAAAAGAGGGGTTTTATTTAATAAGAAGATATTGTGACGACGCCTCATATCTGTTCTTACCTCATTTGGATTGGGCCGCGCACTGCAAGTACAGACGCCACATTCACACACACCAAATCCTGAGCATACTGCAGAATTATTGTTCATCCGGCAGGCATTCTCATTGAGGTGCACGGGGTTTGCAGAGTTTCTCTGACACTGGCATTGGTCGCCATACCAGTCAGTACTACATTCACATACTCCACATTGCAAATTCCCATGCAAAGAGCAACTTCTAGAATTCCTTTCGTAACCCTAGAACAACAGAAAGTGTAATGAGCACAGTCAGCACAGTCAGCACAGTCAGCACAGTGAGTTCACTCTTCACACCCAAAAACAAATAAAAATCTGCTCTCTCAATAAAGCCTCGCCTAACATCAGCGTCACGTAGCCGAGCCGTTTGTTGCAGCAGTAACATTTTACACTTGTATTTGTCAGATAACCATTTCAGATCTCATGTCAAGTCATGCTAATTGTTACTCTCGGTTGTAGTTTTTATCATTCTCTGCAGGCAAATACCACAGTGATTTTGATTTCAGGCTTCCGCCGCGATGTTGATGAAATCTGTGGTCTTCTGGGTTATTACGCGGCGTCGTGTGGTAATTGTGTACCACACGACGCCGTGTAATTACTCAGAAGACCACAGATTTCACCACAACGATTGCTAATGACTGCTTCCCGCACTATCGTGTGTCCATCCCATTCAATGCTGTATTATCGATGAATGTCAAGACACTTTCTTAAATAAAATCGCGATCCCACAAACGTACACTCTTTATTAACTGCTATTTAATAAGTCTATATTAAAAATAGTCCAACGTGTTTCGAACTATGTTGCAGTTCATCTTCAGGGACACAATTGTTTATTACACCAGCTATACATGTACGGTACTTATTAAAATATATAGGTTAGGTAGATAAAATGTCGCTAACTGTGTTGAGTTTGTGGACACTGAAAACAATATTAAAACATTCTTAAGCTGAAATATTTAATATTCAAATCAAAATTATATAATGGTTATCTTTGCTAGAACGGCTGTTGAAGTGTTATCATTGTACATACCTGCATCAGCTACTTCGTGTTCACCATCTGTTTGTTAGTGGTGTACTAACTGTATTGTATCCAAACAGGAGTATATATAGGTCAAATTCAAGCGGTAATGTGACGACTCTGTAGTTGTAAACAAACTGGTATATAGGGTTGAATTCTCCTGGGGTTTCTTCTGGTACTAGTTTTTTGTTGTGTGCATGTAATTGGATATAGAATTGTTCTAAGGAGTTCATGTGTGGTCCTTTATTTACTTGTTTGAGTAGGGACATACAAACTGTTACTAATACTTCCATACTCATTTATGTTATTGAGAATGTGGGCTGCATAGGCTGATTGTGGGTCATTATTCCTGATGTATCTAGTGTGTTCTAAATATCTTTGTTTAGATTCATCCCGTCTGGCCAACATATGAACAGTCACACGTGGTACATATTAATTTATAAATGCCACTTTTCATGTACTGATCTATTGTGTTGTTTGTCCTGAATTTCAAGCAATTACGTAATGTATTGTTACTACGGAATGCAATGTTTATGTCTGTATTCTTAAACAAATTAGTAATTAGTCGGACGGAAGGGTGATAGTATGTAAATTGTATGTAATCAAGAAAAATGTACGGTACAAATAACATAATGTTTCTTACATAGCTTAATAAATTTTCTTACACACATTCCCATAAATAAAGCTCTGGAAATCAAGCGACAAAAATACTTTGCATGAGGCATGGAAAGAATTACAGTAAAAATGTTTAACTTTAGGTAAAAATACATTTTTGTAACACGTTGTGAAGGAGTACGATAGTATAGTAAATACTACAAAATATTAAAACAGTACATTATTAGAAAGGTATCCATTAAGATCCAAAATATTTCGGCAGGCCGTCATCACCAGGGATCAAAGGAGTACAAATGGGAAGACTTTCAGGCCATACACACCCTTCCTTAGCCAACCGCGGTGGTTATGTTCCTGAAATCTGCCGCGGTTGATTAAACCGCAGTTGGTGAATGCACGGATATATGGTTCTATGGGTATTAAGTTCTCCAAAAAATAATCAATATCATTAATGCAATCTGTCAATTCCATTGTTATGGGTACTGAAGACAGTAATTTTCGTCAACATTTGTTTATCTGCTTCATGTTCACCGTCACCGTCTTGTTATTCTCCCTTGTCAGCTGCGATCAGCTACTCAAGCTGTCCTTCTGACGAAGCCTCAGCGTGAGCCTGCAGAAGCTCCTCAACTTCAATTACAAATCTGCAAATCCCTCACCACTCAGTTGCCTTGCAAGAATGGTTATCTTATTGACGTCCTCGCTAATTTCAGTGATTCTTTTTAAATCTTTAACAACTTCCTTCCATAACTTAAGCCAACAAGTTGATGGAGTTGTTCGTCAACCCCATACTTAATCATAGTGATGCAGTGTGTTGTGGTGGAAGACTTCCAGCACTCTCTCATATTCATGGAATCATTGTTTTCCATGATACCCAATATGTATGAGAAGGTGAGCCGTGTGTAGCAGCTCATAAGGTAGCTATAAAACCTTGGTTGAGTGGTTGAATGAGGGAGGTTGTCTTCGGAGACAGAAAGATACCTTAAATGTTTGGTTGATTGGTTGAGCATGCTAAACCGTTTCAGGAATACCAGCAGTATTATCCTGGCTGCGCAGCAGATTGAAAATTACTGAGCACGGAGAGACCAGGGAGTAACAAACTCCGCTGAGAAACGGGGGAGGCGCTTGTAAATTGTATGGACTAATATCAAAGTAAAAAAGAAGGATACAAGAAGATTAAAACTATAAAATGTAAAACATTATACGTACACAATGAACGCCAAAAAAGTATCGAGTTTGTACATTTACGTACTTCACGGAGTGTTGCGCGCTGACCAGTATGGCTGTTTTTTTTGTAGCTCCTTGATGTCGTGCATATCAGGTCTGTTTTTCAGATATGCTGTATTTATATTGTAAGGTCTTTATATCTGAACACTTCTCGGCTTCTTTTTTGATCATATTTCCATCTTCTGAAATTTCAATGTCTGTTAAGAGACATGTTCTTCTTTCATTACCACAGATTATAGTGCCCAGTTTAATGTTAGGGATGGTTCTGTTAGTTTTGACTTATTGGTTGCATAATATGGTTACCTTACCTCCATGACTTGTTTCTTATGGTTTTGCTACACGCTCATACCAGTGTTCCTTGTCTAATTTTACCCCCATGTCCTTGCATATGTTACAGTGCAGCTGAGCACGCGTTCTGTCTTGGCGCTTTATATTATTATTATTATTATTATTATTACTGTTGTTACCTTGGACAATGCTAGACGATTGTCTTAATTTCTTGGAGCGGGAGGGAGAGGGACGGAGGGACAAAAGACGTAACCTCTGTATCACGAATTGCTACAGTTGTGCTTAGTTGTGTGAACTGAACATACTTCTGTGTAAACTGAACATACTTCTGTGTAAACTTAATATTATTCATTCCGTACATTTTAACGTTATATTTAAAGTCCGACAAATGTACCATTTAATCACATCAAATGTGAAATTCCACTGTCCTACATATTTCGAACCCTTAATTTGGGCTCATCTTCAGGGACTCATTATCTAAAATCACACACTATTTACACCAACTGGTACAATTGTTTGCACGATTTCTTTACAATTGTGCACATACACTATTTAAAACAAATAAAATTAGAATATTGTGGTTGTTGGATATTTCAGTCTTACATTGGTTAAAAATTGCATAAAAGTTGAATAATCTGTGCTGTTTTGTTATCCTGTTTATCGGAGTGGTGGGTGGTGAGAACAGTACTTCTTTGTGTTTGAATATCTTTGGCATGGGAATTCTTTTCATGGCAGTCGACGAGTGAATATGAGTAACAGTTGTAATTAGTTGTAATTAGTTGTCGCCACAACAAGTAGGCAGATTAAAGTGTGACGAAGCCGCATTACTTTAAGCATCGTCAGCGCAGCGACGTAACAGTCAATTATCCCGCAAAATGCCATTGAATGAAGTTACTCGCTACGGGCTGGACGGTCCGGAGATCGAATCCTGGAAGAGGCGAGATTTTCCGCACCCTCCCAGACCCATCCTGGGACCCACCCAGCCTCCTGTACAATGAGTACCAAGTCTCTTTCCCGGGGGTAAAGCGGCCGGGGCGTGGCGTTAACCACCCACCCTCATCTAGCGCCGCGGTCTACTTCCCCTCTGGGCCTTCATGGCCTGTTGTAGGGTGAAACTTGCCTTTACCTTTCACCTTCAAACCAAGTGTGACCGCAGCACTACTACTACTGTCTAGTACCATCAGCAGCACTACTACTACTGTCTAGTACCATCAGCAGCACTACTACTACTGTCTAGTACCATCAGCAGCACTACTACTACTGTCTAGTACCATCAGCATCACTACTACTACTGTCTAGTACCATCAGCAGCACTACTACTACTGTCTAGTACCATCAGCAGCACTACTACTACTGTCTAGTACCATCAGCAGCACTACTACTACTGTCTAGTACCATCAGCAGCACTACTACTACTGTCTAGTACCATCAGCAGCACTACTACTACTGTCTAGTACCATCAGCAGCACTACTACTACTGTCTAGTACCATCAGCAGCACTACTACTACTGTCTAGTACCATCAGCAGCAATACTACTACTGTCTAGTACCATCAGCAGCACTACTACTACTACTGTCTAGTACCATCAGCAGCACTACTACTACTGTCTAGTACCATCAGCAGCACTACTACTACTGTCTAGTACCATCAGCATCACTACTACTACTGTATAGTACCATCAGCAGCACTACTATTACTACTGTCTAGTACCATCAGCAGCACTACTACTACTGTCTAGTACCATCAGCATCACTACTACTACTGTCTAGTACCATCAGCAGCACTACTACTACTGTCTAGTACCATCAGCAGCACTACTACTACTGTCTAGTACCGTCAGCGTCAAATTTGATCAGCCGATCTCGGCTTTTTACAGTAGCGCTTTATGACCGCAGTGCAGTTCCTGTTTTGCTAATTCTAACAGTTCTGACAACGCGAGACGTCAGGCCCTCGCTGCGGTGCAGTTAGTCTTCGTTCTTCTTGGATTTGGCGCCGCGTCACTGGGTGGTTGGTGCCCGACTTTTCGAGACCACTATACTGTCTCGAAACGTCGGGCACCAACCACCCAGTGACGCGGCGCCCTATATCCAAAATGAACGAAGATCTCAGTTCTGACCAACGTATATTGAACTTTGGGGTACCGGGGTTCGGGACTTTGTGTATAATGTCGTGTTGCAACAAGGTAGGAAATATCCGCAGGTGGTAACACTTCTGATTGTTTTTTCTGTGTTTGTTGCTATCATTCTTACTGTTTCTGTTCTACTTGAATACTTTTACTTCAGTCTCAACGCGGTCACTATTCTTTTAATTGACTGATATGTTTAGATCGTAAACTGTTTTTCCGTGCACTCTTTCATATACATATCTCGTAAAAGTCAAGATTTCGTATTTCTTGAGCTTCTCTCAGAAGCGGGGAGACACCGCGTTTCCTGCGCCTATCTCATATAGGGCGAAATATTCCATTTCCTTTACTCCTCTCATAAGAGGCGAAATGTTTGTATCGTACATTGCTTCTTAGGCACCATTTTGTAACTCAAAGAGAACACAGTGTACCGTAATTATGACATGAACGTACACAGGTCGTCATGTGCAGTGTCTGCCACACTTGTCCGATTTTAAACAATTTGGAACACGTCAAGAAATTGTAGTGACCATCTCAAACATGAGATTTCAAGAAAATCCATACATTGGGAGCCGCGCTGTTTCGTGCAGGCAGGTGGATGGACAGCAGACATTTGGAGATTACGTATTGTTCGTTCTAATGTTCACTTATGTTATATAATTAACTGTTTCCTCTTGTTGGAGGAAGTACAAACATACACATGTCTATAGAAAAGTTTGCTCTCCTCATGTCGACTACTCTGGAGTAAGTTCCCAAATTTACCTCACTTCCAGGCTGCTCACATGAACAATCACAATCCACTTCTAGTTCGACTGTAACACTGTCTTCGAGCGCTCTCGGCTTTATCAGAAATATCGGATTGTTGTGGTTCTCTGGACACTGCAACACCTGAAGAGCAAAATGATCGATTTAAAACACATATAATAAACATGGTCATCTTCTGCACTAACACAAGAACTCGTCGGTGTGAATTATAGCAAGCAGTTAATAACAAATGCGTGCTACAGAACAGTGGTTTCCTTGAAAAAACTGACATTTTAGTCATATTGTCAAGAAGATTATCTACTTTTATGTAAGGGCTTGGCATTCAATTCTGAGCTAGTTTCAGTTATTTTGCATCTTCAGGTTCCATTGCTGTTGAACAATTTCAATTCTTTTGCTGGCCCATGCATTGCTGCTGTTGAAAACTTTTCACTTGCAACTACTCTCCATATGTGCAGCATTTAAATATGTTCACAGGACAAGATTCGGTCTAAAACACTGAAGAACACATTCAATGATGCATATGGAAACATATCAAAACTAGTATAAAGCTCGTTGAGTTCCGACTAATAATATCAGAACTTAGGTCTTTTGCACCTACTTTATTTGTACAAATATTTAGTTCATGCAAAGATCTAAAGAGAATATTGAAGAAATCTTAAAGTTTTAAGTCATCTGCACCAAAAACTGAATAAATATTATTTCTTGCTGTACTAGATCCAGTTATGTGAGCGAGTTTTTGGGGCGCTAAACAATTTGCATTTTTAAAGTATCATTGTGGCTGAACAGTTCAAGTGACTGTATTCAGAGCTGGACTAAATTCCTAACATTGTCCCTAAAATTAATAAGCCCAAGTTTTTGCGGCAAGAGCAGAAAGGAGCTCAAAATAATCCAAACTAACATATGCGACTTGATCACCGGATTTTATAGACAGTAGAGTAGAGAGGATATAATATTTTTATGAGGTTGCAAACTTTCCATGACTGAAGTACTTGTGTCTTATTTTATCTATACGGTTATGTTTTGACAGGATTTATCCTGCATCTTTGTACTTGCGTGTGTTGGTTGCCTCTGTTCAAGTTTATACTAAATTCTGCATCTTTTAACGTTACTTCGCAATACCCCACGGCGTGCAAAATAAAAACATTACACCATTACACTTTCTGAAGATGTTTTCAGTCTTACGTTTGAAACTTCAAAAATATAGTCTAGGGCTGTTTCTTTTGTACCTCTGTCATTTTCATTAAGGTAGAACAGAATATGCAATGGATAATCCTGTAGTGTAGATGTTACGTTACTTTATTTTGTTTTGTTGTTCTAAGATGCAAGGCCTAGCGACTGCTGACTTAGCGCATGGCAACAGGGAATTGAGTTCGCATTTGGTTGCTGACCGGAAGTTGGTATAGCGGGAGTAGGTGGAAATTTGTAGATTTGTGGGCATTCTCAGGGTGGCGGTTGTGAGTGATGCACACAGAGAGACTGACCGGACCGGAAGAACTGAAGAGATGTTCAAATTATTAATTGTGCTTTTACTTACCGCAGGTAAGCGTTGTTAAATATATTGATCACCAAAAGCGAACCATAGTATTAATTTTGACGTGATGGAAATTCCGGATGGTGGAGAGGAAGTTAGAACAGGCACGCTGTTCCCGTGCCGCCCTAAAGTCGGCAGTGACTAGACCTTCAATTCAGTAATAGTCGCATTCATTTATTAATTCATTCATTGTTGTAGTTTTATAGAATAAATCTTTGTGTGTTTAACACTCGTGCTATGTGTGTACGTGCCAGGTAGGGCGACGATCAGAACACTTTAACCAGGCATCAAACTTCATAAACCGCTCGGACCCTTCTTCCAGAATCCTATGTGGGGGAACTTACGCTACCTAACCACGAGCGTAACCAGAGTGCAAAACTAACAAACTTACGGCAGGGATAGCGGTCGAAATCTCGCACCGCAACCCCCGCCGTTACAATCCTTTGAGAACAGATGTACTGAAATAAAAGTGACGTCACACGATATTCCTCTATCGACTGTGGTTGTAGTAAGAGAGATAGTAGAAGAGATAAACGCTTATTTTCTGACTGCAAAATTTCCCTCCAACTCGCATGCCAAAATTTCTGTTTTATGTTTTATCCGTTTTAACATTGCAGTTTATAAACTTTTTGTACATTAATTAACCAACAACTTTTACATAAACCAGCAAACTTTATTTTACATAAAAATGTTGACGCCGTAAAGTCATCTCCAGTGCCTCTATTAGTTAATAACATCACATTTGTTCACGTCTGTAAGCGATTATTTTATATGGTAAGAATGGTAACCTTATTGTAACAATACAATCTAGTCTCTGTCCTGAGACAATGGATCTAGTCCACAACAAAAAACAAAGACTATGCACTCACGATCTATTTAATATTAACCTACAAAAGGACCTGAATGTTCTAGGCTACCTCTTCCTTCAAGATTTCAGACCATACGTTGGTATGCACTGCTCTTTTCTCCTATGCATGCTATATCCCCCACCCATCTAGTCCTTTTTATTTCATCATCCAAATAATATGTTAAGTGTGGAAGAAAGAAGCCAGAGTGCAAATAGGATCGTTGCTAGGAAAAAAAAGCCGTTACAGCTTTACTGGTGGTTTTGATTAGTGCAAGAACACGGAATTCATGAATTTGTTCTGTGTTTAAAGACTTTATGGCTTTTAAGCTTTTGGACGAAACTAAAGCAATTGCAAGGCACTGAAACATTTCACTATGTAGGTACCTGTTTTATTACTGTTACCTAGGAGAGGTTTTTTAAGTAACCTTAGATAGCATCAAAAAATATTAGAGTGATACTTATTACGGCGTGAAATGTCGCTTTTAACGAACACCGAAATAACGAACCTTGAGTAAAACGAAATTTATTTCTTGGCCCATCAGTTTACTTTCATATGCCAGCAAGTTTCACCTAATGAATACCATTAATATAGCGAAAAATTAGTTTAACGCAATAAAATCTCACTCTTGAAGAAAAAAGTAGGATCAGTATAAGGAGATTTGTAAAAAGATCTTTGAACAATACGACGCACAGTCTGCTAAATCCGCTGCCTCATGTGCGAGACAAGAAACTGGCGAAAGAGGAGTTACGACGAATCGTAGCAGTAAGCTCATTGAGGAGAAACACTAGTTGTACACAGTAGTCACTGCCACAGTGTTGTGAGGCAGAACCACAAGATGTACACAGTAGTCACTTCCACGGTGTTTTGAGGCAGAACCACAAGTTGTACACAGTAGTCACTGCCACGGTGTTGTGAGGCAGAACCACAAGTTGTACACAGTAGTCACTTCCACGGTGTTTTGAGGCAGAACCACAAGATGTACACAGTAGTCACTGCCACGGTGTTTTGAGGCAGAACCACAAGTTGTACACAGTAGTCACTGCCACGGTGTTTTGAGGCAGAACCACAAGATGTACACAGTAGTCACTGCCACGGTGTTTTGAGGCAGAACCACAAGATATACACAGTAGTCACTGCCACGGTGTTTTGAGGCAGAACCACAAGTTGTACACAGTAGTCACTGCCACGGTGTTTTGAGGCAGAAACACAAGATGTACACAGTAGTCACTGCCACGGTGTTGTGAGGCAGAACCACAAGATATACACAGTAGTCACTTCCACGGTGTTTTGAGGCAGAACCACAAGATGTACACAGTAGTCACTGCCACGGTGTTTTGAGGCAGAACCACAAGATATACACAGTAGTCACTTCCACGGTGTTTTGAGGCAGAACCACAAGATGTACACAGTAGTCACTGCCACGGTGTTTTGAGGCAGAACCACAAGATATACACAGTAGTCACTTCCACGGTGTTTTGAGGCAGAACCACAAGATATACACAGTAGTCACTGCCACGGTGTTTTGAGGCAGAACCACAAGTTGTACACAGTAGTCATGCCACGGTGTTTTGAGGCAGAACCACAAGATATACACAGTAGTCATGCCACGGTGTTTTGAGGCAGAACCACAAGATACACACAGTAGTCACTTCCACGGTGTTTTGAGGCAGAACCACAAGATGTACACAGTAGTCACTGCCACGGTGTTTTGAGGCAGAACCACAAGTTGTACACAGTAGTCACTGCCACGGTGTTGTAAGCCAGAACCACAAGATGTGCACAGTAGTCACTGCCACGGTGTTTTCAGGCAGAACCACAAGATGTACACAGTAGTCATGCCACGGTGTTTTGAGGCAGAACCACAAGATATACACAGTAGTCACTTCCACGGTGTTTTGAGGCAGAACCACAAGATGTACACAGTAGTCATGCCACGGTGTTTTGAGGCAGAACCACAAGATGTACACAGTAGTCACTGCCACGGTGTTTTGAGGCAGAACCACAAGATGTACACAGTAGTCATGCCACGGTGTTGTGAGGCAGAACCACAAGATGTACACAGTAGTCACTGCCACGGTGTTGTGAGGCAGAACCACAAGATGTACACAGTAGTCATGCCACGGTGTTTTGAGGCAGAACCACAAGATATACACAGTAGTCACTTCCACGGTGTTTTGAGGCAGAACCACAAGATGTACACAGTAGTCACTGCCACGGTGTTTTGAGGCAGAACCACAAGTTGTACACAGTAGTCACTGCCACGGTGTTTTGAGGCAGAACCACAAGTTGTACACAGTAGTCACTGCCACGGTGTTGTGAGGCAGAACCACAAGATGTACACAGTAGTCATGCCACGGTGTTTTGAGGCAGAACCACAAGATATACACAGTAGTCACTTCCACGGTGTTTTGAGGCAGAACCACAAGATGTACACAGTAGTCATGCCACGGTGTTTTGAGGCAGAACCACAAGATATACACAGTAGTCACTTCCACGGTGTTGTGAGGCAGAACCACAAGATGTACACAGTAGTCACTGCCACGGTGTTGTGAGGCAGAACCACAAGATGTATACAGTAGTCATGCCACGGTGTTTTGAGGCAGAACCACAAGATATACACAGTAGTCACTTCCACCGTGTTTTGAGGCAGAACCACAAGATGTACACAGTAGTCACTGCCACGGTGTTTTGAGGCAGAACCACAAGTTGTACACAGTAGTCACTGCCACGGTGTTTTGAGGCAAAACCACAAGTTGTACACAGTAGTCACTGCCACGGTGTTGTGAGGCAGAACCACAAGATGTACACAGTAGTCACTGCCACGGTGTTTTGAGGCAGAACCACAAGTTGTACACAGTAGTCACTGCCACGGTGTTGTGAGGCACAACCACAAGATGTACACAGTAGTCACTGCCACGGTGTTGTGAGGCAGAACCACAAGATGTACACAGTAGTCACTGCCACGGTGTTTTGAGGCAGAACTCCCACCAATAAAACCGTAAGACAGACACCCATCCCCATCTCAACCGAAACTCAAGAGTTTCAACCAAGCAGTGCATTTCACAATGTTACGGCGGAACAGAGTCACTTCAAAGGCGTGTTTACTTTCGTCGATAGCCTGTCTTTAGCTGCAAGAGCAAAACTGACAACTCAAATCGTGTTCCGACGTGATCAGACAGCTGACGTTTCGATTGGACTGCACTACGAAACAAGCATTCACATTCGTCGGTCTGAGTCGAACGACTTTGTGTTTCAGCGCTATCAATCAGCCAGCACTTCGATTAAACTGAAGTAGAAAAAGTAGTAAGAACCTCCTTTCGTCAGATTCGATCGTTGGTGCACTAATAAATTCACCGTATAATATCCGCGCTAACCACTAAAAGTGTTGTACGACCTCACCGTGGGAACGACAGGTCTGGCATTAATGCGGTTTCGCTCAATGATACAGAGTTATCAGACAAATTCTGATTATTGTATTCTCACGGCAGCTCTTGCAGCAAACATTTCCCCATCTTGCAGGTAGCCACAGCTGAGTTCGACAAGCATCGGCGTGTTCGAGACTAACTGTTTACAGCACCGCGGTCTTGTATGGTTATTAAAGAGGTGGGCGGGGCGGAATGTATTTGCGCTGTAGATTGGGCGCGATTACGTGCAGAGAGACACAGGCATTGTTGTGTTCAAGAAAGAGTAGCGTCCAGGAGCGAGGAATTTAAATCAATTTCGATTCACGTGTTACATTTTATATCTTTCTTTGCTACTATTGTATTTTCATTCCTCGGTTTTGTTTTTATGTGCAGGACATTAGGGGAGAGGAAAATACGAGCAAGCAATTTTCTCTATTAGATAAGAAAAAATGCTATAATAGACAGGTGCGACGTCGCAAGAGAATATCGATTCAGCTCGTCGACACTTCCTATCTTTCTGAAAGACAGAAAATCCAGTAGAGCATTGATTCCGAAACAATTAGACATCAAAGGAAAAGAATTGGCACTGCAAATAATGAAGTGCACAAAGCTGCATACACGCAGTTTATGGATATACGATCGAAGAACTTTCCGGTGAATGGCCGGCCCTACTGCTGTGCGAGCGAGCCCGATTCTTCGCACGATCGTTCGGCATGACGGAATTTAAGCGAAGTGCCGGTTGGCTCCGTAAATTTAAGCATGGCGCCACGTCTTTCCGGCTTCGGAATGACCAAGAAAGGTATTCTGCATCATAAATTAGAGAGCAGAAAAATTCTCGAAGAATTTTCCACGAAACAATTGCTACAACAGGCTGCACAGAAAAAATATCGGACTTTTTGACGACGTAAATATTGTAACTTTGTCTTTTTTTCCCCTTTTTTTTACATGCTTGTTAAAACCGTTCTGAAAATGGTAATGCGGTTCAGTGTAACGAAGTTTCATTATAACGAATATAATTTCGTCACTCGCACGCTATCCTTATACACCGACGTTTCACAGTAATGATAATGGCTGTGACAAGGAAGTTTTGTTTCATCCTTTTGCTTTATCTTTTGTTTTGAGAGAGGTAAAAAATGTAACACCAAAGCCGTGGAAAGGAGTGAGGCAATAAATAATGTATTCACGAAGACCATAATGCTGTACTGGTAATTCGGTTTTCCCAACACGAAACATGCACACTTTGGAAGTTAATATACTTCGGGATTTTATCTCAGGTTCTCACAATGGAGAATATGCATAAAGTAATACAAATAAGGACATCATTTAGTCCGCTGAATGGTCATTAAAGTTTCGGCGGATTATACCGCCTTCATCTTCAGCAGGCTATCTGAATGTGGAACTGGCACGTTCCTCCAAAACGCTGCTCATCTACTAGATTAAGT
The DNA here is from genome assembly GCA_021186555.1 of Reticulitermes speratus. Taxonomy (NCBI): domain Eukaryota; kingdom Metazoa; phylum Arthropoda; class Insecta; order Blattodea; family Rhinotermitidae; genus Reticulitermes; species Reticulitermes speratus. Next base: position 13,396,378 of record JAJKFL010000010.1, read on the forward strand.
TGTCACAGTGCAGGATTCAGTTTCATAGACTTTTGGATTGAGCATATATTTAAAAAATTGTGGGGCAGGGGTGCTGATATAGTACTTGACTATGCGAGATTTGAGGTTTTTACAGAGGTGTTGCTGAAGATTCAAGTCTTCTGGGATGTTATGCTGTGTCACTGGGGTTAGAGGTCCCGATGTCTTCAGGATCAAAACACAAGACTTCTGTGAATTTATCTAATAAAGGCACCATCGCTGGACAGAAGTCACAATAAAACTACTTCAAAGAGACCAGCATGGAAAGAGGGTTAATAAAATTATAACAGAGAAATAAATACAGCTTTGAAATAATAAGCCCACATTACATAAGTAAGGTAGACAGGCCTTCCACAGAGTTATATGTTCTGAGGGATAAGTTAAATGATGCATTAGCATTTATTTCACATGAGAGGTAAAGTTCTGAGTTAAATAATTACGGCCTCTATTCACATGCAAGAGAGAAAATAAACACAACGCTCACCTTAATCGTTGCTATAAATCCAACCTCACTTCCTGGATGAAGTCCATCACATGTGCTTGTCTCTTTCCAGTTGTTACTGATGCACGAAGAATTGAAGCGAACCTCCACCAATTCTTTGTTGACAGTAGAAATCAGTCCTATGCTGTCAACAATTTTCTGTGAACACAACATATAGTAATTAAGAAGCAAAAAGGACTGTTTTGCTGTGTTGAATTGTTACAACATATGAATGCGGGACGATAATTTAAAGCTACGTACTTCTCTTTAACAAGTGCACGAATAAAGATTGTGTCATTGTCACAAAATTTAGCTAAGCTTTAAAAGCAGTGTATCTTGTAATATCCTTACGTATGGTATAGACCTAAAAGTTTAGAAAGTCCTATTCAAAAATTACTTGGGATAAAACTATAGTCATGGGAAATAGTGGTGGAATGTTGAATTACTCCCAGGTGTCTTTCCAGGTATTAACTAATAGCAAAGAACACGCAGTTTATCACAGACTAAAAATACGCACCTGATACTCTTCCCGAACAAGTTTAACTACATTGGATGAATCAGCTGAGAGAATCCCATAAGAGGATCCTTCAATGCTGCCTACCAAATTTTTATATATTCTTGATGCACTTTCTGTTATTGCAAATATCAAGTTGATGTTGTGCTGCTTTGCCACTTGATTGATCTGCAAGAAGAACAGGAACCACTACAAGCTTCTCATTGTCTTTATTAGCTCAGTTTACATACATACATACATATTTTACTGCATAATGTCCATCTCTCAGCATGTCTGTCTCCACTAATATCGTCTTAGCAGACTGATAAATGTGTATTAAACTCGTTGTCCTTCCCAGTGAGACAATAAGCAGTACCAATATAATCGGTGTACCTACATCCGATCCTGAAGTTGAGAATTATGGTTGTGAAACATGGCGTGGTAATAATTATGGTTGTGAAACATGGCGTGGTAATAAAACGTTTACAAAAATAAAACTTTTGTTTGGAGGACACTTTTGTGGAATACAAGACATCAATCTTGTAGTAGAATGAAATTTGTATTTAGCTTTTCTTTCATTGATGTTAACTAATGAACAATTGGATCTAACTGAAAATATTGCATGACATTTCTTTTCGCGTGTTAAATTTAAAAACACGGTTAGAGAGCAAAATTTTAAAGTTAAGTCGGGAAAATTTAATGTAGTGAGAATAACATGTAGAAATGGAACTCAAAGTTGTCTAATTATTAATTTATAATTTCTTTCAGCCTCCCGTACACAGAAATTTGATTAAAGGTAGGCATCCAAAAGTTCATGAACATGCAGTCACCATACTTAACCAGCACATTTGCCATAAGTCGCAATTTTTTCTCCGCTGCGCAAGTTGTTTCAATATACTTGCAACAACAATAATAATGGTAATCCATGAAGTGAAACTGAAACTGTCAAAAAATAAACCTAAGTTATTCACCAAAATAAAAGAACCATTAATAATATGGCATTATGAGTTGTTATACAAGATCAGTTGTCTTGTATGTGGATAGGCATTTTTGGAGGAAAATACAGCCTCCTACTTCAGGCTTGAATGTTGGTATCTGCCTACAAAACCACGCAGCGTTAGACGCCACATACCATGATCTGAAGACACCCTACCACCTTGTAAATTTCAATTCTTAACTTTTTCTCTCATGTTTTTTAATTTCGAAATTACAGCCACTGACCTGTGAAATGGATGGATAATCAAACGCTAAGGAATGTGTGTAATTGCCATCATCGTCGACATAACACTGCATATCGTTGGGCTCAACAAGTCCGGCCAACTGTAATAACAAACAAAATATCAGCAAAACTGCCTTTAGAGTCAGAATGGCACACACTAACGTGCTTCAGCTCAGACTGTCTTTAGAGTCAGAATGGCACACACTAACGTGCTTCAGCTCAGACTGTCTTTAGATTCAGAATGGCACACACTAACGTGCTTCAGCTCAGACTGTCTTTAGAGTCAGAATGGCACACACTAACGTGCTTCAGCTCAGACTGTCTTTAGAGTCAGAATGGCACACACTAACGTGCTTCAGCTCAGACTGTCTTTAGAGTCAGAATGGCACACACTAACGTGCTTCAGCTCAGACTGTCTTTAGATTCAGAATGGCACACACTAACGTGCTTTAGCTCAGACTGTCTTTAGAGTCAGAATGGCACACACTAACGTGCTTCAGCTCAGACTGTCTTTAGATTCAGAATGGCACACACTAACGTGCTTTAGCTCAGACTGTCTTTAGAGTCAGAATGGCACACACTAACGTGCTTCAGCTCAGACTGTCTTTAGAGTCAGAATGGCACACACTAACGTGCTTCAGCTCAGACTGTCTTTAGATTCAGAATGGCACACACTAACGTGCTTTAGCTCAGACTGTCTTTAGAGTCAGAATGGCACACACTAACGTGCTTTAGCTCAGACTGTCTTTAGATTCAGAATGGCACACACTAACGTGCTTTAGCTCAGACTGTCTTTAGAGTCAGAATGGCACACACTAACGTGCTTCAGCTCAGACTGTCTTTAGATTCAGAATGGCACACACTAACGTGCTTTAGCTCAGACTGTCTTTAGAGTCAGAATGGCACACACTAACGTGCTTCAGCTCAGACTGTCTTTAGATTCAGAATGGCACACACTAACGTGCTTCAGCTCAGACTGTCTTTAGATTCAGAATGGCACACACTAATGTGCTTCAGCTCAGACTTTCTGTGGCTGCAGCTAGATCGTACTTCAGCGTCTCATAGCTTTTTGTGGATGAGAACGTTTCTGATCGCAAACACAAAGAAACATGCAGGCCTATATCTCTTGCACAGGGACATTATTTTATGTGACAACAGTCGCTAGTCACTTCCCGTCGACTCGCTTAATTTATAGAACGCTGATGTGCAATGAACAACGCCTTTGTTAGGCGTGATGTGTGTCTATCAGCCGTAGGAAAACATGGCGAGTAAATAAATCTTGTAAAGGTAAAGGTAAAGGTAAAGGTAAAGGTAAAGGTAAAGGTAAAGCAATCCCATTACAGGCCTGGACAGGCCCTTAGGGCTCCAGGAGGTTGAGGATTCCAGATTTCTAGACAATCGGCACATGAAGGTGGTAAGGTTTGTCAGCCGTACGCACCGGCCGCCTTTACCCCCCAGGAAATACTCCTGGTACTGATTTCTGTTAGAGGCTGAGTCAAATAAAACTATTAATAACTGCAGCACATTGAACCAAGACGCACGGCGTCCATCTCACGGTAAAATAAAACAACTACGTCTGCTGCGCTGTCTGCCGTAATAAAACTGTCTGAGTGAAGAGCGCTGCGAATTGTCAGGTAAATCAATGCCCTTGCAAGTGTTGACTGGTACATTTATCCTATTTATTAGCAGTTACTGACAGCTAAGGGAATTCACCAAGTAACTGAATTATGATCAGGTGGACAAAAGAGGCTCCAGTTTTATTAAAAACTTGAGCTCTAAGGAACAGAAGCTGACCTATTTTTGTATATCTTACTGACGGCACACTAATTACAGCTCAGAAAAATTTTAGTATTTTTATTACACAAATTCCCTGTTGTAATAGCAACCGAATTTGGTCAGCAGAAAGATTTTTTTGTCGTTAGTTCAGAAATTTTTAGGGAAGTTTTAACATGCACATTCCCGTTCGGGTATGTCCCGAAGACTGAAGGGAATCTTTACTAGTAGCAGAAGGTATTTTGGGAGTAGTTATAAGGTTTAAGAGCGGAACCATTTCTTATACTTATAACACATATTTGGATCTTATCCATTCTTATCCTAAGTACACAAAGAAGGTTGCTACCGCACCATCTTATCCATTCTTATCCTAAGTATACAAAGAAGGTTGCTACCGCACCATCTTATCCATTCTTATCCTAAGTACACAAAAAGGTTGCTACCGACCATCTTATCCATTCTTATCCTAAGTACACAAAAAGGTTGCTACCGCACCCTGCCATCACCAGCAAAATGGAAGTCTGCATCAGTTGAGAAGACAAGCAGGTGTCGTGCTTTTTGCCGCCAGCCAATCTGTTTCTGGCACACTATGGCCTGCATTACTGCATCAAATCCTCCTTCAGGAGAATCCAGATTTCCAGAGACTTTAGCTTCATTAACTCTCATCTATAGAGTGAGAAACAGACATCCACATTAGGTTAAGGAGACATAGTCTGTGATGGTTTTATGAACACAGTTCAAAATAAAATGTTCTTGCTTTAGCGGTATAAGCCTATATGAGTGATGAAATGGTTGCATCCGTAAAACAAAGCAGAACATTTCTGTCCGTAACACAGGAACAGTTAAAGTGGCCACCAAATAATATCATTGACATGTTGCTATACAGTTAAAGTGGCCACCAAATAATATCATTGACATGTTGCTATACAGTTAAAGTGGCCACCAAATAATATCATTGACATGTTGCTATACAGTTAAAGTGGCCACCAAATAATATCATTGACATGTTGCTATACAGTTTCTTGTCTTTTAAAATAGACTCACATTAGATCAAACAAGCTGCAAAATGTCCGTAGAGCATAACACTTCCGATGCGTTCCTTCTGTTGTTCTTCCTAGATTTTAAATTCGTGATTAATTTCAAGAACAGCACTGCAAATGCGACTATTTTAAATGTGGCTTTCCACTTTTCACACAACACACTCTATAAAATACCTCCGTATTTTAGCAACAGATTTACAATTCATCATTTCTTTCTTCGTTTTTAGTGTGAGTCTTATTTACTTCGCTATAGTAGCTACAGATTCACACTCGATCTCCATATCCCAGCAAAGGATTTCTTGTAATTAAGTCGCACACATATCACAAATATATTTAGGTACTTATGTAATGGCATACTGAATTCTGATTGTGTATCTCTTAGGACAATTATGAATAAAAGTCAAGTGCACTTCTAGAGATTTTGACACAAATGTGATGTGTCATGCAGACGTATAGTTTTTTTCAGGATGCAGTGGCCTAAGAGAATATCTGGTGATCCCGTGGAATATTCGGTACTGTTCGTACTGTGTTAAAAGACACACGTTTATAACAAGTAAAATGTGGGCCGTGTGTACGTGTATATGTGCGGGTTGTGTGCATGTAGGCTGCGTGCAGTTGTGATCTGTGTGTACGTGTAATATGGGCCGTGTGTATATGTGCGGGTAGGCTGCGTGCAGTTGTGATCTGTGTGTACGTGTAATGTAGGCCGTGTGTATATGTGCGGGTAGGCTGCGTGCAGTTGTGATCTGTGTGTACGTGTAATGTGGGCCGTGTGTATATGTGCGGGTAGGCTGCGTGCAGTTGTGATCTGTGTGTACGTGTAATGTGGGCCGTGTGTATATGTGCGTGTAGGCTGCGTGCAGTTGTGATCTGTGTGTACGTGTAATGCGTATTAATTGAGGGTCTTGAATACATTTATATAAGCTATGCACACGAGTCTGCCTACTGCACTCTGAACTTTACCCTTGACATTGACAGGAGGTGACCATTTCTTTATCGACTTGCGTGCTTATTGCTCAAGAAATACTTTCAAGTGTCACCTGGCATTACAAACAACTGTGATATTAAATGCGTGTAATGAAAGGAACTAATCATCTTTCTCTTCATCTCCATCATAGGGTTGTACAATAAGCCTTAAGGCTGCGGTGCATCCGTAGCATCTGCTGCGGGGCCCTTGACAAAAAAAAGTGTATCACGCTACACGTACGTGAGGATGGTCATATAAAACGCGACATGAACCTCGGTACTGAAGCTATTGCGCAAGTATAGATTGAGGCACAAGCCAACATGTCAAGTCAATTGCAACCGCTTTTTGTTAGTTCATATTATTACCGCCAGGGTTTGGTGCAATTAAGCTGTTGCTCGGTTCAGTTCATCGTTCGCAGTTCCACGTGTAATTTCCGGCCCCGCCCCCTTACCCTGGAGCAGCGAGCGAACATAAAATTTTATTTCAAACAGGAGAAAACAGCTACAGAAAACAGCTACAGAAAACCGCGAAATTCTTGAAACGTTTTGTAGAAATGAAGCTCTATCTGCATGCCCGTCTTCGATTGGATTAAGAGGTTCAGAACAAAACGTGAGGACCTTGGAAATGAGCTTCCAACTGCTCAAAATCCGGAAACAGTTTCAAAAGTTCGTGAACTTGTGGCCAGAGACCGTCAAGTGACTAAACTTTATGGAGGATTAAACCAATAAACCAAGAGACGTTCGTCAGATTCTTCATGAAGGTTTAGGAAGGGGAAAAATCTGCGGAAAGTTTCTTCCACGCATTCTCATGGACGAGCGGTCACAGATTGTGAAGACCTGTCAGACCAGTTCATATGTCTCACTTGCATCTATACTGGATATAAATCTTGGGTGGTTCATTACGATCCTGAAAAATAAACCGTCAGAACATGGAATGGACTAAAGTAACGTCACCGAGGCCCAGACATTTTCTTTTATGAAATTCGAGGATCAAAACGATGTTGATCACTCCTTTTGTAAACAGGGTGTGATTCACAAGGAATATGTGCCTGAAGGAACAATACTGCAAGGTGATTCCCACTTACGGGAGCTGATTTTGAGGATGAGGCTTCAATTTTGAGAGAAAGGAAATTGGTTCCTTTTGCAGGACAATTTTCCTGCTTCTTCTGCCATGATAGTAAAGCACTTCCTGGCGAATCGCGGCGTGGTGGATATAAGCCATCCATCTTAAACACTTGACCTCGCGCCAGCCGACATTTTTCTATTCTCCGAAGTGAAAATCGACCTCAAAAGAAGAAGATTTCAGGACGTCGAATACAGCAAGAATAACGTAACTGCCGAATTAAATTCATTTCTTTGGGAGCCTGCGATAATTGTTTCATACAACTCTTAGAAAAATGTACAGTTTTTTGCAGTCACTCTGAAGGAAAATCTAGCATTTATGCTTATTTCATATGCAAGTCTTCTTACAGAGCGAGTGCCGGCAATTCATATTTGACCTCATAACAAACATACAAAGTATCCGTTATTTTTTAGATTTTAACCACAACGTAGAAAGTGTCGACAAATATTTGTAACAATCCCAAAATGAAGTTTCACGAAAATCCGTTTGGTGAGAGTCGGGTTGTTGTATGCGGACAGACAGACAGACGGACGGAGATATGACGCTTTGCAAAGGCGCCTAAAATGCTTTCCAGCATTGTTTTACACATGCAGTATTGCCTGAAAAGAACCAAATTTTATTAGTACATCTGTTGAAATAATCTTACTGAGAAGAGGCTGGTGTCTGTATCAAGCTTCAGATGGTTTTTGAATCCATATGGTGGAGCACATGGTTGATGGGATTTCAGTTCACAGGGTTCCTTCAACCTAGTAAAAAAGAAACAATATATATATGTGAAACTTTTTTATATTCGTTACAGAAGTGCATTATAATTTACATGTCGATTATGTTTCAATATCACGAATATACATGAAGAAAAGGAAAATGAATCTGAAAAATTCTGAGATCCAAAGCCAAAGTAACACACACAGACGTCGGAGTCACAGAAGTAGTAGAAGTAATAGTAGTAGCAGCAATGCTGATAATAACGATAATAAAGTAATGTTTATTCCATGGACTTTACTATATATTGAGTATTGATTATTTCATAATACATACAATTATCAAGTTATGTTTAACATGGCTTACATTTTACAGACTTCGTTACATAAATCACAGAAATACAAAGGAGTTACAAATAATAAGGCAACAGATGTCCGAACTTCATTGTAATGCTATATACACATGGTACATGGACAGCAGATGGTACGCACGAGACCTCCATGTCACCACTGTGGCACCAAGGCTTGTATCCTGGAATAGAAGAAAGTAGTTCCAAGTGTCTGTAGGCAGACGGTAAGAACTCTCTTCGCGTCGGCGTCTGCTAAAAACTGCTTGCCAGCCAAGTGCTTCTTACGAAATGCAAAGACACTAAAATCATTGGCCCGGGATTCTGACTGCAGGGAGGGTGCTCCATAATCACCAAAGTTGTATCGCCATAAACAGTCACAACTCCAGTTGCTAGAATGTGACCAGTGATTTTCATTAATTTAGGCTTCTTCAGATGCACCTTGCTGGCAAGCGTTTAGTAACTCGCTGACGTCAAGTGAAGAACTCTCTCCTGACTACAGACACTTGAATTTCTTCTAAGCTTGGACACAAGCTTTGATGCCACGGAGGGACAAATGCTTAGATATCAGCGGTGACTACGTTGAGGTCTGATGTGTGCCATCTGCTATCCATGTGTTACGTACACATCGAAGTCAGAATAAACTTCTTGGCGTCAAGGTGTTGTTTAACTTTGTTTTTAAATTTCTTTGTACTTAATAAGTGTACATTACCACCGGAAGTGGCTATTTTTATGTCGTTTCATTACGTCAAATACGTATCATCAGACTGCAGTAGATGTCAGTCCTTATGTATTTTAAAGGCATCGTGTGGCTTCAAAACGACTCTTCTGATAAGTAAAGAAAAATATAGGGGAAGAAAATATGACTAGCAGTTTTTGTTCCATCACAATCTGAGCAAGTGTTTGGAAAATGCGCGAGTTTGTTTTGCGTGTAATAATGCCACGAGTGGTAGCACAGTTTCGTATACTTTGCTTCTTCGTCATAAAATTGCCTGTCAATAGTCTCTTCACCGTAGTGAAAAGTACATTATCCTCTTTATTCAAGTGTGATAGTATTTAAGTACTAAAACACTGCCCAAATTGTTCCCCTATGCACTACATTTCCTCAGCTTCTTGTCCCCGTTTCACGTTTCTACGCCAAGCTTTCAGCCGCCCGCCAAATATCAGAATAATGACGAATATTTTAAAATCTTCTGTGACCTGTTCTTGAAGGTTGGATAGGAAGACATAAATATTTCATAATCGAGTGCAACAGTTTTTCACAGGCTGCTCTTTTTGAGATCTGGTCTGACCATTCCTTCTCGTAATGTGACGAAATTTATGTTTTATGCTTTCCAGTCCCTAATACTGTGCATGACAAATTTAGCACTAAATCCGGGTGAGTAATGTTGCCATCCGCCGAAAGCAACGCCTCTGAAAGTTTCAGTGACTCTACCAAATTTCGTGTTACAGAGAAATGTAGCTGACACTGAGCTGAAGGCACTTACTTGTTTATTGTCACAAGAAAGGCAGTTTTGCCAATGAAACACAAAATGGATGCTTAGCAAAATGTTTGGAAAATCTCAAAACCGAGGCCGTATGAACTAAAAGCTGATAAAGGTGATGCAACACTTAGATGTGTTATTCCACATTTGGTTGTGATTTTCAAACATATCTGTGACCACTGACATTTGGCAGAAAATTCGTGCTATTCTAGCGGTGACCTTTGTGACATCCCACACTAGGGGATCGCAGAAACGAAATAATGGTTGCATATATTGCAAGTAAAAGTATATATATACATACGAGTACATATATATATACATTTACTGCTGCTCCAGATAGATAGACTCACAAACCTGTTTTCTCATACATACCAACAAGATTCAAGAGTTCAACACCCTTGTACTGACAACACAGGGAGTTTAGAAAAGCAAAAGACAAGCCATACGTAAACATTTCAACAAAACTCAATAACAACAAAGTTACGCTACATGCAATAAGGACGTATAACAGCCTGCTGTACTACAACACAAGGTCGTGTCCACTACACATTTACACATGTTAAAAGCAAATCTGCTTTATCAAAACATAGCAGCACAATCTGACTTTAATCACTTTTAATCACTTGTAACCAATTTTAATTATTAAATTTCACATTATATCCACCGTGCATTTTGATAATAATTCACAATTTTAATTATTATTGTACCTCTATTATTCCGCTAAGTGCAATAGTAACTAACTTATAAGTATTTTACACTTCCCCATGGAGCTCCATGGAGCAGAGTATTATTAACTAACTAACTAACTAACTCCATGTAGTACAGTCCTTCTTGAGAAGCTAACAGGTCCTCAGCTAGTCAAGAAATTCCCCGCGTTTTATGGAACCCGAAGGTTCATTACCGCATTCATAAGAGTCCGTCACCTGTCCCTATCCTGAGCCATATCAATCGAGACCACGCCCTTCCGTCCCACTTCTTGAAGATCCATTTTAATATTATCCTCCCATCTACAACTGGTACACTTACTGATTGTAAAGGAGAGGCCTTTATCTCAGTATACTTCCTTTTATGTAATTGTGAAACTACCTGATAATGGCCGTAATAGTCGGACGAAACATGTCGCAGTAAATAAATGAATATACAAATATTCATTGTGTTGTGTCGTTCGGAAAGTGAAAACTGACAATATTTTGATAAACGTAACGGGATGATGTTACGCAAAAATAAAAGAACTGGCCTTGGAGCATAAAAATACACTGAATTAAAATTTGTTGAGGACAATTTACAATTATGGTAAAACAGTCAACAGAATATGATTCAGTTTTAACCCCCGCTAGTGTAACATAGGCCTACATTTAATAAACATCCTTGGGTCAGTGGGCATAACACTTACACTGTGCAGTTTCTGTACCAACGTACGTAATTCTTTAAAAGGAGATTTAGCAGTCTGAGTGCCTAACACAAAGTACACAGCAAGAAAATCTTCATAATTGTTAGCCAGTAGCTCCTTTACAATAACAAAAATGAAATGTTGTCGTCACATACTCACTTTTCTGGCACTGTGCTGACATATGGCATCTCCACCTTGTCGACAAAGCTGCCAAAGCCAAGCCGAAAGTCCCTTGTTAATGCCTGCATTTCTGTTGCCAACTTACTGCCAAGTTTGGAAAGATTATCTTTGTCATCTTCCATCGATGCAGACAGATCCATTAAGTAGTACAAATCCACGGGATAATCACGAGTGTGCCTGTATCTTAGTTCTAATGGATACGACTCTCCTGCGAAATAGAGACCCTTCAGTTTTAATGAGGCAAAACTGTTACATTTAACTTAAATTGTATTTTAATAATGTGAGAAACGATACGTAATTATAAAGTTCCAAGATTTATTTATATCGTATCTAAATTACACATTTAATAGGAATCTTAAGCAATAGCACAGTGACCAAATTTCCTGGTGTTACCTCAGTCGTAAGGGAAATGCCATTGTGAGCACAAATGTTTTATTCTTACATTGTTTTGTGAGACAGCTGAAGGAAATAAGCAGTTCTTGTTCTTCAGATTCTGTATACAACTGAGGAAGGGGCCAAACATAAGGGCGAAATGCTGAAATTGCACTTGGGGACGAACCTCTCATCCATTCAAACGTTTGACTGATTTTTACTCTTTGACATTCGGCAAAGAAGATGCATGTTCAGGCCACAATGAAATTTACACACTAATTTCTGATGACAGACTAATATTGATTTGAGCAATTTTGGTAGAAGTTACATCTGTTGTAGTAAATGTCGGATATTTTTAATTCGGGTTGTGGAAATAAGGAAATTCTAGCAAAGGCTTTCCTACTTGGTCATTTCCTTACGCTAGTAACACATTCCAGTAATTTTTTTCAACAATCATAATAATTACGTTTGACATTGAATGGCATTTTTATGTTCCCAAACGAAAATGATCACAAGTGGAAAGACAATTCTGGAAATGACGGCAGTCATACAGAGTGCAAGGCGGAATTAGAATTTCTCCTGAAAGAAGAGGACGGGACATGCTTCAGAAAACTGCAGGCTGAAAGAATCGCTCAGTATCATCGGTGAGAAATCTTGTGACGTTAATGAGTTAGATGTTTCTTCGACCTTCAGTTTCAACTGAACATGTAAGGACCTGTAGTCACAACACAACATGTAAGGACCTGTAGTCGCAACTCAACATGTAAGGACCTGTAGTCACAACTCAACATGTAAGGACCTGTAGTCACAACACAACATGTAAGGACCTGTAGTCGCAACTCAACATGTAAGGACCTGTAGTCACAACTCAACATGTAAGGACCTGTAGTCACAACACAACATGTAAGGACCTGTAGTCGCAACACAACAATTCCGGCTGGTCCACTCCTTGTTGCTTCATTATGTAGAAAATCACAAGGATTATGTAAATAGCATGAGGGAGAAGCAGTGCGTATTTAATATTTTCGATTGTTCAAAATGTCTTTCTTTCTGACAAATGGGCCGTTTGTTTTTGAAAGTGGTATATATCGCATTATTTTTTTTTTAGTATATTAACTTTTTCATTCACTTGATTCAAAAATACTGCTAAGCCGATGGCTTTTAAGTTTCTGTAACTTTAATTAAATTGTTTGCAGTCGATTTATTTTACGGATTGTTAATCAAAAGAATATGTCTTGCCCATATATAGATTATAAATGTAAATAACGAATTGTCAAGAAGATGACTTTCATAATGCTTATATTAGGATTTTTGTTAAAACTCACTCTTCATTTTATGAATTATTGAGATTTTGTAATAATAATTTACTTTGTATATTTATATACACATTTTAAAAATTTACAAAATAATTTTTATTATCATCCAAAATTGTGGTAAAGTTCTCGACACCTGTTTTTCCTGGTAAACGTTTTTAAAAATTTCAATACGCTGGCTGTATATAAGATAGAAAATCTATAACCAGTGGCACAGCTACGGTTGAAGCACTCGGAGAGGGTAATCACAACGGCAGCTCTAGCAGAAATTATGGACTTTAAAAAACGTAAACTACTTATTGAATTTCCTTTTCTTTGGCTCAATAATTTAATTTTTTAGAAAAAAATAATTTTTTTATTTGAAATATTAATTTTGCCACCAATTTTTCCGACCTTTGGAATCTGCCACCCGGGGCGTCTGTACCACTCATCCCCCTCCCCAGCTACACCTCTGTCCATAACATCATTACAGTTTCTAAGAGTGACAGCTCGAATATTTATTTACAAAGAAGTAATTGTATTTAACGTATTTTTCTTCCTCGTTTTGGTGATAAATATAAGTAGGAGAATTCCGCATGGGGCTCCACAGGTAACTTACGGAACACTGTGTAGGAAGCCTTCTTAAAATCCTCATCCTATGCGTATTTAATCAATAGCAGTTTCTCCCTAAGAATTCTTCAACTTTTTCTAAACGTCATGCTCTAGAAGTATTATGGGAAAAAAGGTATTCTCTTTTCATCGGATGTACTGAAAATTTATATGTTTGCCTCACTGTTCCACAAATTTGTAGTAACCTTCTGGAACATAAAAATTTCTTCTTATGATTGCCATTTCAACAGAATCAAAATCACAATCACTGGGCAGAAACAAATATACTGAGATTAAAATTCTGTAATCAATAATTGTCATATTATTATCCGGTGACTGAAGAACCTTCACCCACATCAAACTTTGAACTAAGGTATTTTCCGGGACACGAGTCGCTTTCGCTGTATTCTGTATCAAGTACCTTAGTTGATCTTAGTAGTGACATTGAAGTGTTCTATGCGAGATCCCACTTTATGAGGAACTCTGGATTGTCGTTGAAATTATGGAAACATAAATTTAAACCATAATCATTTACTTTGTAATAGGCAATGGAAACTGAAAGCTTGGAATAAGATAAATCTATTTTATAGCTCGAAAGCGAAGACGAAATATTTATAACAGTTTGTAATGCTCTTCCTTGACCTCCTTGTAGAAATCTGCTGCAAATTCAGCACTTTTAAACTGAATCTCGCTTCTTCTTCAAAGTCTGGGTTTTCTTCATTATTGGTACACGCTTTAATATTCACATTCAGCATGTCATGCTTCTACCACATATCTTTCCGTGGATTGTGATAATGCAAGTTATATTACAGGGGTAACCAACCAGCGGCTCGCGAGCCACGTGCGGCTCTTTGACATATAATGTGCGGCTCGCGGAGATATGTTGGCTGAGCTCCTTTTTGTATTACAATTCATATAAAAGGTAAATAAAAAATTTTCAAGCTCTATAATTATTTACCGGTATAAACTGAGAGTCCGCTGGATTAAAACGTAAGTTTAATGTTCATGGCGAGTAAATACATTTAAGAATTTTTGTAACAAAATGTGCGTGTAACAATAAAAACGTGTGTGTAATATTTGTTCATGTCTTGCGGCTCTCAAACATCTGACGTTTATCGTACGAGGTGTGTGGCTCTCACGTTAAGCAAGTTTGGCCACCCCTGGTATATTACTCACTAAACATTTTTGGTATGTCCCGTCATTAACATGGGGTACGTCATTTTCATCACATTTTTCAAAACGCAACATACAATCTAGAATATATAGTATAATTTAAAACGTTTCATAGTATCTGGATCAGAGTTCAAATATTTTATTTTTATGTTATAAGATTTTGTTGAATGGCTTTCAAGTGCAGGGAAGTTTTGAATACTTGTGTTGTCTAAGAATAATTATGGTTTCTTCCTATGTTTGCTGGGTACATCCTTTCATTTAATACGCAAGTCTTTTCTGGGCACAAATGCATGAACAGCAAGATCCGTTATTCTTAGAGGAATATTAAACCTGCCCAGAAAAACTGCTGTACTTTAATTCCCCTTGAAACTTCTCGGTCGCCTTTTTTTTTCACAATTCCGCATCCAGTACATAAAATACAACATTATTTTTTATTTTTTATATTTCCAAAAGATTCAAAAACGATTTCTCCTTCTTTGCCACCTATGTGATAGACATGTTCCATTAGCAATGGAAGTTCTTATATTAAAATTGTTTGCAGCAACAGCTTTGGATTTTTGTATGTACTGGTCTTTTTGGGTGTACTGGTCTTTTTGTGTGTACTGGTCTTTTTGTGTGTACTGGTCTTTTTGTGTGTACTGGTCTTTTTGTGTGTACTGGTCTTTTTGTGTGTACTGGTCTTTTTGTGTGTACTGGTCTTTTTGTGTGTACTGTTCTTTTTGTGTGTACTGGTCTTTTTGTGTGTACTGGTCTTTTTGTGTGTACTGGTCTTTTTGTGTGTACTGGTCTTTTTGTGTGTACTGGTCTTTTTGTGTGTACTGGTCTTTTTGTGTGTACTGGTCTTTTTGTGTGTAATGGTCTTTTTGTGTGTACTGGTCTTTTTGTGTGTACTGGTCTTTTTGTGTGTACTGGTCTTTTTGTGTGTACTGGTCTTTTTGTGTACTGGTCTTTTTGTGTGTACTGGTCTCCACGATCATTCCTCGCGGTCTTTTTATTTTCGCGTCCCTTTTCATATTTTCATTTATTTTCGAGCTATTCTTTGCTCTGCGGAATTACCATCCATTATCCTTTAACCATTGTTCTCACCTGACGGGGAAAATTCAAAAGTTATTCGTCTCTTCGTTGTTGTTTAATGGTTTTATGGGCCATATTTATAAAAAATATTTAACATTTTTTATTATAGCTCTGTCTGATGTTTTAGATGCTTATAGTCATTTACATACACCAATTTATTACATCTATTTTAGAGTTCAATATAATAGTCAGATTTTCTCACCCACCCTCACACACGATTTTTAACTAAACTCCCTGAAGTCTTCCTTAAATAGACAAAGCTTATCATCTTGCATGCCTAACTAACATAAACTCAAGTTTTTCAAAATTTTACTTACACAATTTCAAAATAAATGACTAGAATATTTAGTGAGAAACATTTTTGCTGCATACAGGAACATGTAAAGTATTTGCTCTTGCCTCCATTTTCAAACATTACTACAATTTATGAACAAGTTTAAGTAAAACTGCCAAATTTAATGAAAATCTGTCCAAGCTTAGGCCCATAGACTGGCGGACAGACAGGTGTTGTAAGCAAACAGTCGTATATTTACAGTTTTAATAGGGAATGCACCAAAAGTCATTCTTCAAAGCTTTCTATCAAACCTTTCTCTGTTAACAACCAGCCGTGTACTGATGGAAACGAAGAAAGAAAAACGAAAGATAAAGCATTTTTTTGCGGGAAGCACAAGCTTGTCCCCTTACTAGTAACAGTAAAATTAATTATTGTACCCATCGAAAAGCGAGACAGTACACACTCACCAACATGTAGTTTCACAGTACACACTCACCAACATGTAGTTTCAGGTGGACTCGCTGAGGACGGAAAAGTACGCCAGTGCTGAAGTTACTATTTTGCAGAATCTTAAACTTGTTTTCGTTTGGTTTGGGATAGATGTGACTTGTTGCACAGCGGACCGTGCCGGCTTCAAAACAGCGATTTGTGGTTTCTGTGTTGAAAGTCTGTAACAAATATCACAATTGTACATTTTACAGATATTTAACCCACTGAGGGTTATTTACCCTAAAGTAATACCCTACCAAGTCAAGTTTATTTCATCTAAATATCAAAATTGTTGTGCTTACTCTGACAATGATTCCACAATGATGGATGGACGGATGGATGGATAGATGGATAGATGGATGGATGGATGGATATATGCATACATACATACTTATAAGAAACATATAATACATATATACATATACGCACGTTCACACATGCCACAGACATACATACATCATACATAGAAACATGCACGCGTACATACATACCTACATGCTTGCATAAATACATACATATACGCATGCCTTCATGCATAAATACGTATATACTTTCATACATAAATACACTCACATACACAACTATATATAAACACACACATACATACATGGATACATATATACACGCATGCATGCATGTATGTATATATATATACATACATGCATAAAACTTATATACATGTATTCATAAAAAAATCCATATATACATACAACCATATACACACCAATATACATAAACACATACACACATACATACATACATAAGTACATACATAATACATACATACATCCACACGTACATGCATACGTACGTACATACTTATATACATGCATTCATACGTACATACATACATACATACATCCATATGTACATGCATGCATACATACGTACATACTTATATATATGCATTCATACATACATACATACGTACATACACACATACATACATACATACATACATACATACATACATACCTACGTACGTACATACATACATACATACCTACGTACGTACATACATACATAAATACGTACATACATACATACATAAATACGTACATACATACATACATACATACCTACGTAGGTACATACATACATAAATACGTACATACATACATACATACATAAATACGTACATACATACATACATACATACATACATACATACATACATGAGGATTACCTCGAATGATGATCGTACGAAGAAACTCGTGATTTGCAGTTGTAACCAAAAATTGTCACGCCAATGAAATTAAGGAAGTTATGATCGGCTGAGCATATAGCTCGGATGAGAACACGAAAAGCACCTGGTAGCGAGCGAAAACCGAGAATGTGGGAGGATGTCAAGAAGAATCTTTGAGAAACAGGCTGAGAGCATGGAGATGAAAATTAGCGGATTGTGGTGTTGACTGGGCTGAACAAAGAGGAGAGTTAGTTAGGAACATAATACAGCGCACATCAGCGGAATGTGGCAGGCCTGATCTTAAGACGGCCCTTCAACAGATCGAGTATCTGAAAACAGCAAAAATTGCAAGAGGAGAGCTTTTTTGACGGTCCGATGTCATAAAGTTTCACGCTATTGATATTAGTCTTATGATGAATGTAGTGATCAGTATCGACGTCTATGCTGCTTTGTTTCGGAATTATCCCCACGGTACTCTATCGAAGCGGCGAAACCTCCTCCTTACACCAATAACAGAATAAATCGCTGGCAACAGAAATATAACTTTTATAGTTTAGAATGCTGTCCTTGAAAGATTCCAGCCAAAGAAAAAGGCAAACGTATATTTTGTGAGCTCTGAATGTTGATGAGTTCGGGTCCTCCAAAACGTCGGTAATAGCTACCAGACTACACTACGTCACATTACAGGAGATAATTTTCAGCAATTTACATTTTCTGCTAGCAAGCATACAGATTCCCACACCCGATGTAAAAGAAAGCTCTATTCAACGGGCAAAAAGATTTTAAAAATATTTGTACGTGTCTTTATTAATCATAAATATACCAGATTCGACGCGGCTAGAGAAAAAGTTTTAAACAAAAGAGAAAATATTAATTTTTCGTGTTGGTCCCATTATTTTTTACATTCAACATAAAACGGCGCGAACAAAGTGGCAGAAATAGTAATGTGTCGTGCTGCCTATCGAACTACTAAGTTACAATATTACGTATGGCAATGTTGACTACAGCAAACATTTTACACGGTCTTTCCTGCATGAGAATTAAGCGCTGATGTTGCGTAAATTGGCGAGGAAATACTTCCACTCATGACCGGATATCCTTCTTGATATTTGTGTGGTTTTCCGAGATATTGTTTCAGTTCCTACTGTAGCAGATTTAACAAAGCGACATATGGTCTAACATTCGACTAATGAAGGAGATCTATTGAGTCTATTATGTGACTTTCTCCAAAGCTCCCTGATCGTAGATTTATATGGCGTGTGAATATTTGATAGAGAGTTTTTATTAAGAAAGTGGCAGCAATGTAATAAAGATAAATTTAATTGTGATTTAATTTTAAGTACGCTAGGATATCAGTTTGGTAATTAGAAAGAATTATCAATTTGTTTTATCTCGAGAAATTTTCTGGAATATGTTCATATCTCATAAACGCTACAGTCACGTGCGTCTAAACTCGCTGCTTTCTAAACTAGCATTGTGGCGGCAGAGCCCGAATGTTCAAAACTCGCGATAACAATGGGGAGCGGCTACGATCCTGAGCCAGTTCTGTTCACTTCCTATCCTCATAACCTACTTCGTGATACCTATCTTAATATTATTCTCAAACCTCCCTATCGGAGTTCCGAGTGAAAGTCTACCATAAAACTGAGGGCGATCCTGTGAATTTTCGTGGTTTACCTCCGTCTCTCCAAGCAAATGCCGAGGCAGTGGCTCAAGACAGACCACGACCGCTGCCTTCCACAACACTTCCAATTCATTATTTGCTAAAATCTTATTTTCTGTGCTTTATAGTCGGATCTACTGAGAGCGTATTTGTTTGTTTTAGCCTTCAGTTGCTGGATTGGTTACGAAGTATCTAAGGTCAATTTTAGCAATCATTTATTTTCCATGTAAATAAATAAATAAATAAAAAATAAATACATAAATTAATTTTCCAAAAGTTTTAAACAACAAAATTCTTTACGAGTTCCTTGCAACCCGGCCCCCTTTGTTACCAACACATCCAAGTGGTCGGGGCGTGGAGTTGACCACCAACCCGCATCTAGTGCCAGGGTTAAAGAAAGAGTATATCTATACCTCTACTCCCCCCCCCCCCTGGGCCTTCGTGGCCTGTTCTAGGGTGAACTTTACCTTTACCTTTTACCGTCGGTAATGTTTAGTTCAGTTTTTTTTCTTCAGCGTGACAGATCCCGCTCAAAGGAGTTTTCCTAGACTTACATTCGACAATTTAAAAAAATGTACAGCCGCTTCTCCTATTCAAGTGATTGTCCTGGCCGTTCCCAAAATTTGTATTAGCCGGAATTATAGTGCGATTTCACAACATGAAGTTCATTCTTGCAGTACAGCTGATATAAGTAATAAGACGCACGAACCAAATAAGCGTTCAAGTACGAGTATAAAAAAACTCGAAATAGTTCCCGAACACAAGCAGCTCATACAGTGATAAATAAACTCACCGGTTCGGCACACCACTGGCATCCTGCAGTACGGATACAATTCTTACATTGTTCGTGCATGTAGCACTTATCCTGAGGCACCCCGGGAACGATTAGTCCAAAGAACACGCACAGTATGTGTATGATAACATGCATGTCTGACACTCAGCCTCACGCAACTTGCTACGCGCTTCACGCTAGAGCACTCACTATCACATAATCTCATGTACAGGAAACTTCACGTCACCTTCTCCTGAAGCATTCTAACTAACTAACTAACTAACTAACTCCATGCAGCACAGTCCTTCTTGAGAAGCTAGCAGATCGTCAGCTAGTCAAGAAATTCCCCGCGTTTTATGGAACCCGAAGGTTCATTACCGCACTCACAAGAGCCCGACTGATGCATTCAACAATCGTTTTACTTCGTCATTTATAATTAAGGGGAGGGAATTTAAAAAATAGATAGAGGGGTAGGGATTGAGAAATACGGGCAAACAGAGAGAGAAAGAGCAATCAAAGGAAAAAAGAACAAAGCAAAAAATGAGTGATAAGTGGAAGAAATAACGGTAGGAACTAAGAAAGAAGAGAGAGGGGAAGGAAAATAGAAAGAAGTATGGGAGGAATAAAGACAGAAAGGAAAGAGGAATAAAGAATGGCAAGTACAAACGAAAGAAAAGATCCGCAGCACAAGGAATCTCGCGGAAGTACGTGGACTGTTCAGAAAGCAACACCTCCATATTTGTATCTGTACATCCATACAAGCTATCGAAATGAAACACAACAAAAAATGTATCTCAGAAACATTGCTTTTATTCTGTACCTCATTTTGCCATGTAGTGTCCCTCTAGTTCGATACAACGCCGCAAGTGTTGAACAAGGTTTTCCAATCCATCGGTATAGAATGCTTCAGGCTGTTCTCGAAACCATTTTCACGTAGCAGCCTGAACTTCTTCGTCACATGTGAATTGAATTCCCTTGAGATGCTTCTTGAGAGCTGAAAATAATCAGAAGTCAGACGGTGCCAAATTCGGGCTGTAGGGACGGTGTGGAACTACTTCTAATCCGATATTCTCTATCGCCGCTCAAGTGCCAGCACTAATGTGGGGTCTGGCATTATCATGTTGAAGAAGTATCGGCGTTTTTCTCCGACGAATGCGACTATTCGTTCTTTCAACCCCTTTACGGACTTCACATAAGTCTTCGAGGTTATTTTCGTACCTTGGGCCATGTACTCCTGGTAAATGATGCCTCTGTAGTCTCAGAAAGCTGTGAACATGCATTTTCCAGCAGAAGATTGAGCTTTCAATTTTTTTCTGAGAGAATTGGGGTGACGATATTTTTGTCATAGAAGATGGTAATCTGTGAGAAGTTAAGGCACTGTCTATTGTTAATTATGAAGCATTATTCATTCACAATTGTTACAAATGCAATAAATCACTGTGGTGAATATGGTACTTACTTACAAGACAGTAGCTTTTCAGCTTACCTTACGCATGGCTGTTTTCTTCCGTTATTTGCAGCTACAAAAGCTTGTGCAAAATGTCCTGCCAACATCAACTAATCTTACAACTTCCTTTCTTTAAAAATGGACAGCAGTACCCACTTCACTGCTTCTACGTTTTCGTACATGAAGCGAATTCTAAAACTGACTCCATTCAACAGCTGACTAAATTTCACCCTAGCTTACTGCACTGTCCTTTCTCTTTGTGACGTTTATTACACAATCCTAATTTCACATAGTTATTCAAGCTTTGAGGTTTTCACAGCGGTGCTGATAAACGTGTGGCATCATATCCAAGAAGGTGGGACCCGTGTGATAAGGAAAATAAACCTGTACAATGCAAGTTCAACTTTTAATCCATACCTCCCCCACAGACCAATGAAATTAAACACGCTTCATTATAGGTGCAGCAACCAATCACGATTACAAGCGTGCAGTCATGAGGCAATGACAAGTCGTTTTGACTACAGGGTCAATGTCTGCCAAATTTCAGGATGTAATTGTATGAGTTCTTTTGAGTAAAAAAGTTATGTCCACGTATTTCCGATTATCAACCGTTATATTGCAACGAGCAGTTTAATATATCAAGATACTGTACGATACTGCACGATACTGTATGGTATCAGTTCTTATGAATTATCTTCACGCTTACTCCCACCTTTGCCAAATGCTACTTCCTCGTAATTCGCCTTTGAGAGGGCAGATTTGTTCGTACAGAAGGGTGAAGGTCATTTTGAAATGTAATCAGTGTAACATAACTGAAAATTGTCTGTCTTTGATATTATCTCATTAAAACTGTTTTCTTTCTTGCGTCTTTTAACATAACTACTTACACTAAAATAAGTAACTCGGTACCATAAATAAATATCGATGTACGAGTATTTCTTGTGTGGTGTTTGCTGACATATAGTTGTACATGCAGCAGGGTAAGACTTAATTGCTGTCTTTGTGTTTTGGTGTTATCGGATTCATGTTGCACAATAGGTTAAGACTTGATGGACTTCTCTCTTTTCTGGTACTATCTGACACACAACTTGATTTTTATTTGTGCAGTATGATAAAAGGTACATATTGTGAAATATTCCGTTGCCACCATGTACATACATTAAAACGCCCCTAGCGGTGTAATGGTTGCTAATTGGACATGTATTGATATAACATTTTTTAATCAAAATGACTCATAATATAACATCCTGAAGTTCGGCATACCCTATGCGGAACTTCTGTATTAACGTGACTCAACGTGGTGAATGAGGCCTAAAGATATCACAACTACTGGCATAGATACGGATTTGCAAAGCAGTGGTCGTATAGGCCTACTGCATAGTGTGTTATAGTGTCACTCATGACTTGAAGCTCTTACGATGCTAAAACTCCGTAAAATCTTCCCGGGATGACAGCCGTGTTAAGTGCTTTAAAATACATTTGTGGAGACTAAACATTTACACAGTGCTTGTGTAGCTGACGCTGCCACTTTCCGCGGGGTTTGCAGGTGTAACTGTCCGCTTTTATCCATGTGTATTTAAATTTTTCAGCTCTCGGCAATTCTATCCCATACATTTCATTAGGTTCAAACGCTTTTATTCAAAACCGCCCTGGGAAAACCGCGTTGGGCAAGGGTTTTCTGCATATCGTAACTTGTTTTAATTTTCCGCAAGGCAGGCATATGCACTTCTATCGTTATATCAATGTCGATGTAGCATACATTTTGTCCACCTTCTCTCTGTCTTTTCTTTCTAATATTAACCTCTTTAATTCTCTTCATCGTCGTTCAAATTCTCCCTTCGTCCATCACCCTGACTCCTACAATTTTGCGGTGTTGAAATGTTTTTTTTTTTCGATGAGAATTTGCAAGAATCGTCAGTACACAATGTTGATTGTTTGGGGGATATAGAAAGGTTTCCATCTTGTGGTAGTGAAATTTTCTGCCGACGTTTCGGAGGAACTGGCTGCATATATCTTTAAACTCGAATGCAGCAGGAAGATCAAGAATGCAGCTTATATATAGGAATGCGGTCACTCAGATCCACGTGAGGAGTATAAGGGGCTAGTGTTTTTAGTGTAGTCGGTATTGCGACTCGCTACTGGCTGGACGGTCCGGGGTTCGTACCCCAGTGGAGGCGAGATTTTCCGGGCCGATCCGGACCGGGTCCGAGGCCAACCCAGCCTCCTGTACAATGGGTACTGGGTTCTCTTACCCGGGGGTAAGAAGGCAGGGTCGTGGCGTTAACACCCACACCCTTTTCTACCGCCGAGGTTGATTATGGGTAGAGCTATACCTCTACCACCCGTTAGAGCCTGCTTGGCATGTTACGGCACAGGTTTGCCTTTTCTGATCTGCGACAATACGAAAGGTGAACTGTTCACTCTACTCACTTTGACCCTAAGGCGGAGGCATCGAGTAGCTCCGAAATGCTGGTAACACCGCTCACTGCCACACCTTGCAAAAACCCTTGAAAGGGCCAGCATTTCACAAACATTCATCCATTTGCACTGTCCCAACCCGTTCAAGCAGCCCACCCAGCTTTCTGTAAAGTAGGCATCGAGGTTTTCCTTCTTTACGAGGAAGACCAATCTTGGAAGCTGGTCACTCACCTCTACGTCTGCTAGTACGGAGGTCAAACGGAGTTTTAACCTTCCCTTCTCCATACGTCTTTATGGCGTTGCACTTACTTAAGCACAAAAGTAAGTTTGCCAGTGCCGTTTTGAACCTACATGTCTAAAAGCTGCTATAGCTCTTCGTTATTACGATATTTGTTTTCAAGAACATATCCACCGAAAATCGAGAAAGGCTCATCTATTAAAACCTTTCATTGTCTACGAAAACTTTGACATTCAATTTTCGTTTCGACAGTTTATTTGTGTTCTGCTGGAAAATGCCTTAGCGTGCTTGTGGCATTCATTATGTGACAGTGTAATGAATGTTTAATTATGTTCACAGCAATACCGGCCCACTTCATGTAGTCGTTTTCATAACAGAGTGATTTATCAGTCTGCTCTAGCTAACGGAAACTTCCGGGTGTAAAGCTTAATAATTATCCTGGTGCAGGTACAAAACAAGAACATATTTTCAGACTTTAAAAGAGCGACATACAATTTAAGAGCATAGAAATAACCATTCGTTGCTTGTAGTGTGAATGTATACTTCCATACTACTGTTCTGACACGGAAAAAATTTTGTATTCTAAAAGTTGTTGCATTTTTGACACAATACTGTTCTTTCGTCTTATAATTTGCAGGTTCTCACACTTACTTGATGTCAAGGACTGGATATTTGTTGTATGTTGTATTGGATTAAAGTGCTACATACATGTTGACTTTGTCTGCTGCTGTATAGTCAAGTGGAAATACTTAGCCAGTGGTGTCTAATGTTTAGAAATACTGTGAGAGAATATTTGGTGAACACAACATTTCATGGCCTGCGGTTCATTGCTCAGCCGGAAAGAACATGGACAGAAAGGTGACTGTATGCACAATTAAAAATATTTTGCTACACATACGTCTTTTTCGAAAAATAATAACCCCAACATTTATAAAAATTGTTGGATATGGAAGGCATTTATAAAAGACAAATTTTACCCTCCGTGATTTATTTGCAACTGAAACACAACATTACGTAAGAAGTACGTATACCATTTCTTTTTTGTATGGTGAAATGCAAGGTTCCAAAAGAATTGTACAATTTTAAACAACACACAGTCAAACCCCGGTAAAGCGCCACTGTTCGTTCGCTGCAACTTGTAGCAGTAAATCGAAATAATGTATAATATGAAATGTCTTTGTACAAACTTTCATGGGCGCTAATTGAATGTGGCGCTATATTGGGATTTCACAGTAATTTATTTGCAGAAATTCCCAAAATTATCTATGAGTATTTCAATCAAAACCTCCCCTTGACAAATCGTTAAGAATATTTCAGTAGGCCTATGAACAAGCCTCGGCGGTCTCGGCACTACCTGCGCCGTAACTACGGAGAATGTCTGTGTTCATTAATGATCTTTGATATACAAAAAAGCAACTTCGATATTTGCTGATGGTGTCAAAATCTTTTGCGCTTTACGCTCGTGTTAAGATTACACTCCTCTGCAAATTGACATAGGCCTAGATCTCGTACAAGACGGTGCGCTGCGAACTTCATGACGCTGAACATAACTGTACCCAGGGTTATTAACTACACTAGACAAATAAAGGATCTCAATTATATAGACTAATATTTAATCCAACAAATTGCATAACGAATAATAAATAATAATTTGTCATTTATGATGTACCACTTACATGTTTTGGCCTCTACAAAGCCATCATCAGGGAGGTTGTATACAAAGGAATACAGATACAGCAAATTCTGTCGAAGACGTGCATGTGTAAAGCTAAAATACAATATTATCAATCAATCTGCTAAAAATGTTTAAAATATAAATCAATTAGAAATGTTTTGAATTTTTAACAATATTTTACCTTCCATTGCTGACAAACCTCTATATCAGTTTATTACATTACATGTAGACCTACCATAAATTGTAACTGCAGAATAGCTGCAACATACATACCCTAGGTTTGTTTCGGCATTATTGTAAATACCCTACATAAATGTAACTAATAATAATATAATAATAATGTTTACAATTATTATACGTAGAAGTAAAAGAACGAATATATGATGACAAATAATATTTTGTCCTTATTAGCTCTTCGTTGTTGTTTTTGTTTTTTGTTGTTGTGTCATCGTCTGTCTGTGTGTGTGTCTGTGTGTGTGTGTCTGTGTGTGTGTCTGTGTGTGTGTCTGTGTGTGTGTCTGTGTGTGTCTGTGTGTGTGTCTGTGTGTGTGTCTGTGTGTGTGTCTGTGTGTGTGTCTGTGTGTGTGTGTCTGTGTGTGTGTCTGTGTGTGTGTCTGTGTGTGTGTCTGTGTGTGAGACTACTTGTCGGTCTCATCGTATTTCTTCTAAATTCTGCTTGGGAAAAAACACACCAAACGTAAAGACGGGAAATTGCCTTTTTGTAAATACTTCCATAAGAATTTCCAGATATACACTAACTTACCAGCTACCTAACTAAGTAACTAACTCCACGGAGCACAGTTCTTCTTGGGAAGCTAACAGATCCTGAGCTAATCAAGAAATTCCCCGCGTTTTACGGAACCCGAAGGTTCATTATCGCATTCACAAGAGCCCGCCATCTCTCCCGATCCTCAGTCACATTAATCCAGTCCATACCCCATTCCATTTCCTGAAGACACATTATAATAATATCCTCCCATCTGCGCCTAGGTTTTCTAAGTGGTCTCTTTCTCTCATGTTTTCCCACCAAAATCCTGTATGTACCTCTCCTCTTCCCTACGTGCTACATGCCCCATCCATCTCATTCTTGTTGAATTGATCAGCCGAATAACATTTGGTGAGAAGTACAGATCATAAAACTCCTCGTTATGCAGTCTTTTCCATTCCCCTGTCACCTCGTCCCTCTTAGGCCCAAATATCCTCCTCAGCACCCTATCCTCGAACACGCTCAGCCTATGATCCTCACTCAGTATGACAGACCAAGTTTCACACCCATACAAAACAACAGGCAAAATTGTAGTTGTGTATTTTAATCTGCATGTGTTTGTACAGAAAGCTGGTAAACAAAACATTCTGCACCGAATAATAGCAAGCATTCCCTGAGTTCAATCTGCTCTTATTTCTTCAGGATTGGAGTTTTGATTTGTTTGGGTTGTTTCCAAATATCTGATATGTTTTACTCTTTCAAATGATTTATTTCTTATCTTTATGTTTTGACTTTATCCTGCATTCCGTTAACGAGGCATGAACATACAGGCCTACTTAGTTTTCTCAGTATTTACGTCTAGACCAATCGCCTTACTAGCGACTAATAAAGTTTCTGTGTTTTTCTTTATAATGTGTATGCTTTCACCCAATATACGTCATGCTCGAAACGTCCAAACCCACAACTGAGAAGTATATTTAATTCGGCTAGTACTTTACAGCAAGAAAATTACAGTTTAAAGCTATATCTACAACGGATATCACAGACACTGCATTTGTCATACTTACTAACTGGTATTAATTCGGGCAGAAAAATAATGAAGTACAAAAGCAAGTTCATTTCACTCGCCAGAAATTACGTCAGCCTCTGAGTGCAAAAGTATGTGCGAAAGTGTTTTTATCTTCAAAATCGTGTTTCATAGAAGAAAGTGAAAAGGAATGAATACTTTGTGGGTTTGTTCTGCAAGGAAGGCACTGGACTTCAGACAGAGTTTGTTCAAAATCTCCACACTGAAATATCGTTCTCTAGACCGCCAGTCGGAGAGACAAGAGAATAGGAATAAAATATTTTTTCTCGCTTGCCTTTTTCGTACAGAAATATTGAGTCTAGGGTGTTTAAAAAGAACCTTCAGAGCAAAGTTATTGTGAGCCAATATACAAGTAGCTATCCACGTGATTTTAATATGACGGACCAAGGTAATGTTCATGTGCTTTCCCACGGCTTCTTTTATTAGTCATTTGTTTATTCTTAGTTCAAACCAAGTGTTAATTGCATCTATTGTAGTGCTGCCATGTGGTTGTGCTATGCAGTGTTGTATACACGATGCTCAAGTCTTTCTTCAGCTTTTACCTTACATGAACTGTTTCTTTGGCCTCAGCACTTACCTCACAGAAAACTCAGTCCTCTCAATTTCTAGCGTCACGGTGATGAGTGTCCATTATTATCGATTATTATTAACTGTTAGGAATTACAATAGATTATTATCGAGGTGGATGGTAAGTTTTCACATAAATAGAATTTTTTCATTGTTCATTTATCAACAAAAACTAAGGAAGTGTTACAGGATCGTTAAGCGACTACAAATTATTTCTGCCTAATTTATGTGAAAACGTATTTCTTGCGAGGTGGGGTTCTCAACAACAAGGTGGCAAGCATCTTTCGGAAGAACACACGAGGTTATACTATGTTATATTATGTTATATTATGTTATAATATGTTATATTATGTTATATTATGTTAGCCACCACATTATGGACCTGTGGTTATTACGGCATGAAGAGGGCAATTCTGTTACGACTGTTTTAACTGGTCTCGCGCTTTTTCATTTGTCGTTTCTTTATCCTTAGATAAAACCAAACGTTAATTAGCGCATACCTCACAATGAACAGTCTCTCAACCTCTATCGTCACAACGGAAACTGTCGATTATTACAGTGTTATTCATATCGATTATTATGTATTATTGAGCCGGGGGGTGCCTCACTCAATAACTCATACCGAGCACATTACATAAGGTCAATTACAATTTTTTCTTTGGCCATATTCATGTGATAATCCACGGCCTCTTTCGTCGGTAGTTTCTTTCTTCTCAGAGCAAACCACGGGGCTGCTGCCATTTGGTTATGCTGTGCTGTATTACATGTTCGATGCTCAAACCTTTCTCTAGCCTCAGTTCGTACACTACAGAGAACGACACATTATTTCAAACATGAAAACCGTTTCTGGGGCTTCTGTCACTGGAGTGCTGTTGTCTTATTGTGCTATTCGACGCTTAACGGGAACACAGTCCGGTAAATATCGAACACACTATACTCAAACCTATATAACAATACAAAAAAATTCGGTAGCTATGTTTGCCATGGAATCTAAGGTGTAAGAGCACTTACCTCACAGAGAACACATGCTGCGGTAACAATGCTTTCGATAATAAGCACGGTGACTCAGTCAGTCACACAAAGTGTATCGTATAAGGCAGAAAACACTAATGTAATTCGTAATTAAATTTAAGAAATTTAACTGAGGTCTCATAATTTGACACAGGGTTTTAATTAGCCAGGTATTCTGGAGCTTAAAAAATGAAACAGTTTACGGATAATTTTATATAAGGTACCGAAAAGTTGACACGTCACTGCATTTATGACCACGATTGGAATATGTGAATATGTGTTATGCCACCATATAGGCCTACGTACCGAACGGTGCATCGCAGAAGCTTCGTAAAAGCAAATTATGCATCACGTTAAGAGTGACGTGCAGGACAATGGAGGTATGTCTCCACTCCTTTTAGGTTTTTGCGCTTGATGGCAGTGAGTGGTTATGTTCACGTTCCGGCCGCTAAACCTTCAGGGAAAGAGGTCGGTAGGAGGCTTGATGATCTCCAGATAGTGTTTGGACACAGTGGCAAAAATATTTTGCACTGTGAATCAAACCCAGATTTTTCTGTGTTCAGTCTACTCATTTCTGTGTTCAGTCTACTCATTTCTGTGTTCAGTCTACTCATTTCTGTGTTCAGTCTACTCATTTCTGTGTTCAGTCTACTCATTTCTGTGTTCAGTCTACTCATTTCTGTGTTCAGTCTACTCATTTCTGTGTTCAGTCTACTCATTTCTGTGTTCAGTCTACCAATTTCTGTGTTCAGTCTACTCATTTCTGTGTTCAGTCTACTCATTTCTGTGTTCAGTCTACTCATTTCTGTGTTCAGTCTACTCATTTCTGTGTTCAGTCTACTCATTTCTGTGTTCAGTCTACTCATTCCACCGCCTAAGCTGCCGGGTCAATGCAGACTAGGGGTTAGGAACGAAAATATTTTGCACGGAATATTTTTCTGGGGGAGGGCGGATGTGATTGACTACAAAGTTTTGGTACGTGTGTGTGAGAAACTGACGTGTCGCATTTCGCGTTCATTTTGCTTAGTGCGAAGTAAATAGGACATGCAGGTCTTTTGTGAGTTTATGCCTAACCGGTGGTCAGGATTGCTCGTGCTTGTTGCTCAGTTTTAGTCGCATGACAGGAGTACGTCGCATGACAGGAGTACGTCGCATGACAGGAGTACGTCGCTCTTATCGCTACAAATGACACGCAAGCAGGCGCAGGCGACCGAATCCCACGCGTTCTTTTACTAAAAAGTGCAAACATAATATTATTTATTTCTTATATCTAGAAATATGAAATTTCGTATGTGGATAGATTATGAATACACCTACAAATTGTGTACGAAATACTGTTTATAAGTCAGAACTTACAAAATATTTAATCGGGCTGAAGCTTTGACGGTATATAAGACCCATAAACTCAACAAAACAAAATCAGCGTAGATATGTAATGTTTTCCGAAGAACTGTAACAACATACCCTAACAAGAGTACGTAATAGTATTCTATACTATATGTGCAAAATGTGAACAAAACAGTGTAACCCCAGTGGATAAAATGGCATGTCCATCTGAGAAGAGTCCAGGATGCAAAGATGCGAAAGCGCCTCAATGTTAGGTTATGCGTACACTTCCAATACGTTCATTCATTCTGTAGTCTGTCTTACGACAGGCCCGTAGCCTCTTCCAAAGCGAGTTCTCCACAGGGTGCGATCTAGTGCTTCCTCTTTCAATTTCCAGTATCTTTTATTTTCCTTAAGGTCATCCAGTTGCTGCTTATGTCTTCTCCTACGTCGTCCCGTCATTTCTATCCTTCCTTCTAACTTTCCTTCAATCACGTGTTTCAGAAGGCAGTTTCTACGCAACATGTGACCAATCCAGTTAGCCTTTCTTCTTTTTATTGTATGTACGATATTCCTCTCCTCCTTCACTCTGTGTAATACTTCTTCATTTCTCACACGATCGGTCCAACTGATCTTCTCCATTCTTCTCCAGCACCACATTTCAAAACTTTCCAGATACTTCTGATCCACTTTCCGAAGTGTCCACGTTTCAGCACCATACAAAGCTATGCTCCAGATGTAGCACTTTACTAGTTTCTTCCTTAAATTTAATTCCAGTTTGCTGGTGAAAAGATTTTTCTTCTTGTTGAATACTGCTTTTGCCATTGCAATTCTGGATTTAATTTCACGTGTACACCTTGCATCACTTGTTATCATGCTACCCAAATAATTGAAATATTCCACATTCTCCAATTGTTTTTGATCTATCATAATTTTCATTGGGGATGGTTGCCTTGAGATTTTCATTACTTCAGTTTTTCCCACATTCATTTCCATTCCATAGCGTCTTCTAATTTCAATTAGTCTATCAATCATGCCCTGTAGCACCTTTTCTTCCCTAGCCAGTAACACAAGGTCATCTGCATATTTCACAGTGCGAATTACTTGTCCTCCTATTTTGAAGTCTCCAAACCCTTCAAGAGCTTCCTTGGTAATGTACTCGCTGTATAAGTTGAACAGAATCGGTGACAAGCAGCAACCTTGTCTAACTCCTCTTCCAATCTTCACACTTCTCGTCTCCCCTTGGTCCAGTCGTATTTTGGCACTCTGTTCCATGTACAATTTGCTGATCAATCCAATATGTATATATATATATATATTAGTTTTTAATTCACTTCTTTCCATGATGAATGCTGACATGGCTGACAAGTGTCTCACTGATACGTCTGCTGCTATAATCAAACTAATTATGTCCACTTTGAGTGATTTTGCAGTAGAGGAGAAAACTGTTTCACGTAGGCCTACTTACAGTTCTGGTAAGGACCTAATTTTTATAGGTGGTGTGGAGACAGACACACACACAGCACGGTGATCTGTAACACCTACTTCAGAAAATAGACTGAAAATTGTGCCGTGAGCATGCACGCACAATCTCCTGCGTTGCTTCTCCGTGTGTGTTGTTATTGTGCATGTTTCGCGCGAATCGCAGTTTTTTAATGGCTGATATGAAGGTAAAATGTATGTGCCTTAACATTTTCTCAGACTCGAGAAAGCTGCATAGCAAACGCATGAAATCCTCAACCCAGTTTCAGTAATAATGCAGTTGGCAGAACACAGACTTTTAAGTGATTTTCTCGATTCAAAATTGGGGAAACTACAGTTGAAGATTGTGAGCGTTCAGGTCGTCCCTCCAAGATCGCCGAGACGAAAACGCGGAGAAAGTCTCCAAAATCATCAAAGAAGATCGCCGAAGTAACGCTTCCGAGGTGGCAGTCAGGTTAGCCTCCCGTATGGATCATTCCAACGAATTATAAAGGAGGACGGATCTCTGTGCTTCAGATGCTCACTGACGAGCAGAAACAGCAGCAGCAATTTTTGGTCGCTAAAATATGGCTCTGGTCCCCCACCCTCCTTACTCGCCTGATTTGGCACCCTGTGATTGCTTCTTGTTTCCGAGAATTAAATCTCACCTACGGCATCGTCGTATCCAGAACGTCCCTAGCACTCGGGAGTCGCTGACCGTCCTACCCGCGATTCAAAAAAGTCAGTTTCATCTGTGCTTCCAACAGTGGCAGAAACGCTGGACCCGTTGCATAAATTAGGAAGAGGGATTACTCGTACTTTGAAAGGGACAACAATGGCCAATAGCAGAATAAGCACATATAGTTATCGACTCAGTCCACGAAAATTTTGGAAACGCCCTCTTATGTTTCTAAATATCTTCTATAAACCAAGTTAAAACAAAAAGTTAGCAAATATATGCACAGCGTAACAATTGTGGTGTATCGCTTTGTTACTTCTTGATTTTAAGTATTCATTGTGTTCAAGTACTTTGAAAACCGCAAACTTTGGTACGTAGAAATTGCGTTGGATATGATGGGACTGTGTTGGATATGATGGGACTGTGTTGGATATGATGGAATGTGTTCCACTTTTCTCTGCACGTGTTTTCCGATAGTGAGATGTAATATATTTATGCGTCATGTTGTAATCATTCACTTAACATTATAAATCTGCCACATACAAATTATATGAGAATATATATACGTAGAATATTATATATATATATATATGTCGTTACATTTTTCGGTACGACCGTACCGACCTCAGGTGAGCGTGCAACGTTGCCTTCAAACAAAGCATTAAAAGAAACAAATACTCATATCGGAACACTGTGTTCTAGGAAGTTAAAACACATACAATTCAATAGATCAGATTATAAAAAATACACGTTGAAAACTTTAGACTCATATACACCTAGTAAAATGAAGGGTGGGGGCAGGCAATATATACAGCAATAAATATCAGCATGTCACGTACACTTGGTGTGTTCGCATGTTGTACCCTCGAACTTTCTGAGTCCACAGACATACGCAATACGCTGAGATAATCTTGATATTATCAACTTTTTCGTCGAAGGTTCGGGATCACACGTTGCTTTTTTTTTCACACTTTATGAAACGGGGTTTAACTGGTGATCTAACATGCTAGCGATTCCGCTAGAGGTAACTTCAGGACAATTATATTCTTAACTAATTGCTGCGTCTGGCTTTCGAAAGATAAATTGCAAAATATTGTCACTTTTATGAATTGTAATATCAAAGCACTGTATATGAGTAGTCTCTCTTTCTAGGCGAGGTCGCATAATTGCGAATAGCGACTATTAGCTTTGTCATGTCTGTCTGTCCGTAAGTCCGTCCGTCTGTCAGCCTGTTTGTCCACATGGAACAACTCGGCTACCATTGGACGGATTTTCTTGAAATTTGATATTTGAATACTTTCCAAAAATCTGTCAAGAAATTGAAGTTTCATTAAAATCTTCCAAGAACAAAGGGTACTTTACATGAAGAACTAACTAGATTTATGACAGCATCTCGCAGAATTCTTCTTGGAATGGGAAAGTTTTCATATAAAGTTGTAGAAAAAAGCAAAATACACATTTTGTTTTCAATAGTGTTTTCGAAAATTGCGCCACATATGACGATATAATTCTGCATAGAAAAGATACGCTTTGCATGCCGGATAACTAAGGCAAGCATACAGACACACACTCGCAATATTTAATACTTATTGCTTCATAATTGATTAATTCCGTCTGATCTCGTAAAATGTTTTACGGCAACACTTAACCAAAACTGCAAGACTGCGCAACGACTTGCGTGTCATTACGATCTGTTTAGCCAAATTGTGTGTCTGAAGAAGGCCACGAGCAAACGAACATTCTTTTGTTTCAATGCAGCGTTTATATGTAACGTGTGAAAAGAGTGCAAATTACGAGTAGTTGGAATATAATTTATTTCAAAAACTGGTACGTATAGTTTGCATTGTTACTGGTGATATAAATTTACCATAAAAGCATTGTTGTGCAACATTCAATATTTTTATATAGTTGACAGTAATATGTAACTCAACAACACACACAAATGCATTGTTGTGTTTCCACTGCAAAACGGTTACGCGAAAGCGCCATAATGTTATGTTATACGTGCATTGCCTATCTTTTATAAAGTAAAAATAAGATTTAGGTGAACACCGTTGACCTTCTGCTACATTGTATCTACCCAGGCATGTATGTTTTGCATTGCATAAAGCAACTAATAACAGCACAACACTTTCTGTCATTCGACACACCATAAATTATCAGCAACAGACCTTTTCAGTCATAAAATGAATAATTATCCCTCAAGTCTAGAATAAAGAGCAAAAGACAGTCGTACAATAAAATATATCTTATATGAGAATCGTCTCTTCGGTTACAACTTGCGTAAGACGTATAGGCCTATAAAGTTTCGTCAGTGTAAATCCCTAGACGCATCTGATCACAGTGAAGAAATCGTTGAAAAGAAATGGCCCACTTTCGCACAGAATGACAAAGAAAGGAAATTTATAACCAAGATCTTTCGAGATGCAGACGTGAGTAAAAATTTTAAAATTAACAATACTAGCAGACACTAAACAAATTAACGAACTGGCAAACGAAGTATGACAACAGTGGATGTTACGAAACTGAATGCTTAGATTATCACCTCCGTTAGACAGGAAAACAGACATGTCATTTTTTGTGCGTGTATGAACAAAGAGCATATTCAAGCAAAATGTTTAACAAAGGTATCTGCAATTATACCGAATAGCATAGCGCCATACCTACAGTATGCTATAGGCACCAATGTAATTACACGTTGTAATAAAAGTGTTACGTGACAAATACACGTACACTTGTACAGTGTTAGTGGGTTACACACTACAGTGGCGAAATACATGTAGGAGTGTCCGTTGTGCTGCCCGATTGTAACTAAACTTGGAATGCATCAACAGATTTTAGTGAAATTGCCTAGTCTCAGTTTCTATGACAATCCGTTCAGCAGTTCTGTAATTCTTACATACAGACAGACAGACATGGCAAAGATGGTAATTCTGCTTTGTGACCTCGCTGCGACCCTACCAGAAACTGCGTGACAAATACGAGTAAAAAGGTAAAGCAGTCTTTGTACAGACCTGGACAGGCCCTGAGGGTTCCAGGAGGTTGAGGCTCCCAGATTTCAAGACAATCGGCACATGAAGGTGGTAAGATTGTCAGGTCTACGCACCGGCCGCCTTTACCCCCAGGAAATATTCCTGGTACTCATTTCTGTTAGAGGCTGAGTCGACCCCAGGGCCATAGTGCCATCGGAAGGATTATGTCAACGAAAAATTCCGACACCATCGGGAATCGAATCCGCGACCTTCGGCTTCTAGCATGATAAATAGAACCCATAAATTAAGCAAAGTTTAAATACGTGTTTGCAGTTCATTAACGTTCAATAGACCACACACATGCAGAGACTACATTCGTAGTTCTTTCCAGTCCTTTGGCACCTTATTATGCGGTATAAGACACATACAACACTGCCGTTCGCACCTTATTATGCGGTATATGACACATACAACACTGCCGTTCGCACCTTATTATGCGGTATAAGACACATACAACACTGCCGTTCGCACCCTAATCCTTCTTCCGAATTCTCCATTACGAATCTGACCTCAGCAGCAACAGAAGCCACGTCTTTAAATAAAACAAGATACGAATTTTAGATTCTTACAGTTGTTAAATTTTACACGCACAATCCTGTTTAAATGTGTGGTACTGTCCTTGTTCTAGGTTCTTTTGGTTAGTCTGTGTTTTGTTGTCCTGGTATGGCTCATCGTACCTTATCAGGCAGTCCTGGACGGCTTTTCAGAACAATCCAATCAATTTTGGGGTCGAGACTACATATCTAGACTGGAACACTAATTTCCCTTCCGTCGCAGTCTGCGAAGAAATGGATCCCGGACGCATTGCTGAACTTACTGAAAAGCAAGTATTAATATCTTGTACTTAACAACTTAGTTTCATTAAGCAAAGTCTTTCTTGAGAAGCTGGTAAAAGCTCAGCTCAACAAGAACTTCCCTTCCTTTTACGGAAGTCAGAAGTTCCTCATCATTCTAACAACACCTCAACACTGATACTTATCGTGAGCCAAAAGCATCTGTGCAAGATTTGAGGTGTCACATGAGTGACTGACATGTGACAACTACTGTCTTCTGAAATGTGACGAGGCATAGACCAGTGCTTTTCAAACTTCTCTTCCTCGTGTACCACTGTCACGAACAAAATATCTATGCGCACCACCAGGTACCGAAAATATTAAAAACACACTTGATACTTTCCTACTTTAACTTCAAAAATACTATATAGTATTTTTCTTATCATTTAAGTAATTCAAACAATTTTAGTAATGCGATAAACATCTTTAAAATTAAATTATGAAAAGTATTTTAATTCCCAAATACCGTCGTGTACTAACAGATAACGCTCCGCGTACCACCGACTGAAAAGCACTGGCATTGGCTGTTACCTCTGTCTGCAGGGTAGCTACACTGAAGCTGGAGCCAGGATACACACACATGCACGAACACAGATCTGTTTTAACGTTATTCTGCCAAGTATGCCTAGGAGTGCGTAATGGTCTTTTCCCTTAAGTTTTGTGAGTAGAATTTGCTATGCATTTTTTGGTCTCCTATGCATGTTACTTATCTCACCATTTCATCACTTTTGTTTCAATTCCTTAATGTTTACTCATGAGTGAAACTTCTGTCGGCGTCCGCCGTAAGTCCTTCCTGTGCCACACAGATTACCTGCCTTCACAGCTTAAACTTCCATACGTGGACAAGTGAGAATTCAGTACGTGGTCTACGTCTTACTGGCAAGCATAAGGTCTTAACGGGACGCCTTGGCGCTGGCGTCGTCACTCGCGTTGTTCACGCTGTAACAAGTAGACCTACATAACAGCACTGCGTTGGAATTATAAATTTTGTGTAGAATATAAATGCACTCACAATACACTTAAAGAAACACGGCGGATAACTTCTTGGTCTGTCTGACTGAATATTGACCAACGAAATGCACCTTCACTATCAAATTTTAATAGTAGTATATAATTTTCCCCGACATATGTTTCGGTCAACTTTTGACCATCATCAGGGGTACAAACTACATTTACTTACGTCCATAAGTTTACTGTGTTGTCACACATTATCGTTCAATGTTTATGTAAGTAAGAGCACTGTATAAAAACTTTTAAAAAAACACTTTCTAAAATCACTATGTAACGTATATTGCGTCATATATAAAAACACTGTTTATAAAACTTTGAGTGCTCGTCGATGTTTAAAAAGTTAAACTCATCCACCTGGAAATCACAATTGGCTTGTTTTATATACAGTGTTTTTTATGTATGACGCAATATACGTTAAATAGTGATTTTAGAAAGTGTTTTTTAAAAAGTGTTTATACAGTGTTCTTACTTACATAAACATCGAACGATAATTTGTGATAACACAGTGAACGTATGGACGTAAGTAAATGTAGTTTGTACCCCTGATGTTGGTCAAAAGTTGACCGAAACATATGTCGGGGAAAATTATATACTACTATTAAAATTTGATAGTGAAGGTGCATTTCGTTGGTTAATATTCAGTGAGTTAAAATGCAAGGTGAAGGTCATATAAAATGTTCTTGGTCTGCTGCCCAACATTTTACACTAAACCGCATTGTCTCTTGTCCAAATTTCTTTCACATTACTCCCTAACGTAATTAGATAATGTCTGACCACTGGTTTTTCTGATTGCCCACTCCGACTACAGTTTCTTGATTCTCCTGCCCTCATCAGTCTGAATACTGAGCGCATGCTGTCACAGACCCGCTGTCTGGTTACCAACGTGGTTACTTTCCTGATTACCATCTGCCTATTCTACCGTCTGATTAATTTCTCACTGTGTAAAACTTCAGACTCCCTTACTGATTACTGACTGATTACTCTGCCTTTACATAACCTATCTCTGCTTCAGAGTGACATTTCTGATAAACGTGCCTTCGAGTTCTGTGATTGGTCCGGCAACAAAAGGACATCTTCGGTTACTGGCTGAACAGTTCTTAGGAGACATTACGTACATTTTATTGGTTAAATTGTAATTAAGTTTTCTTTTGAACAAAAACTCTCACGGAGTAAAGATGAAAAAGTCATATATGGCTTCGGTTCAAAGGTTAGAACACAAATTTGTCAACGCGGAATGTTGATCCGAGTGAAACTTCCAATGGTCTGGTTTCTCGCACGGTAGTCATAAATGTCAAAACTGGAGAGAAAATAAGTGAAATCCGAGAGGGTCAGAAGGCTCTTTGCTATGTAGGGTGCGGGCACAGCTACACACATCTGCACTCCCTGCATTGTCGAACAAAAATTGTAGAATATTCGAAAGAAATTAATGTTCGGCGAAACTGTGAACGTCCTAAATGTATATTTTACATCCAGCTTTCTGTTATTTCCTCCCTCTGAAATCCAAATTTTTTCCTCAACAGTCTCTTCTCAAAGTTTTCAATCTATGTTCTTCCGTTAAAGGTTTGCACCCATACAAAACAACAGGTAAAATTACAGTTTTGTTCTGAAGTAATAATACCTGGTGAAGAGTACAAATTTTAGAACTCGGATAATTCCAAAGAATTTGCTCAACTTTGAGACCCTGTGTAACGGTTCAAATTGTAGCAGTAGTGGGGAGGGGTTTGGATATTTGGACACACTGTTTTCAACAAATATATACACCTTCAATTTGCCCATCTAAATTTTCTACCAACTACAAAGTTACAGTACGAGTACGTACAAATGTGAATAAACTAAAGTGTAACAGCTGGTACATTCTCGTCATTAATCTTGAATAATCACTGTACGTATGCAATATATCTATACGTATATCACATGATTGTCTTCTGGATTAACTTCCAGCAGCATGTGCCTGATGACCAGACTCGGCCCGAGACATGTGGGCGCACCAGGCAGGTTAATAATTTGGCATCATTTAAAACCGATATTCTTTAAACTTTTTCGGCCTAGGACAGGGCTCGAGAATATTTTTGAGGGCGTGTGCACAAACTGCGGATAATTTTCGGAGAAACTGTTTCGCGTGTGGAAACCAAAGTTTACTAGCACCATAATTCCAGTTATTCTAGTGACGTCTTAGCGCAGCTGCCCGGTCAGCCCGCTCCTTAGTCCAGCCCTGCTGATGACAGAAAGCATAGCAGAACTGCAGATACATAGTCTTGGTCTTTCAAATTGAGGAAGGAACATAGGCTGGGAGTGTTCAAGAACAGGGTGCTGAGGAGGATATTTGGGCCTGAGAGGGGCGAGGTAACGGGGGAGTGGAGAAGACTACATAACGAGGAACTTTGTGCTCTGTACTCCTCACCAAATATTATTCGGGTGATCAAATCAACAAGAATGAGATGGTCGGGGCATGTAGCACGTATGGCGAACAGGAGAGGTGCATGTAGGGTTTTGGTGGGGAGACCTGATGGACTGGGACCGCTTTGAAGAAAAGGCGGAGATGGGAGGATAGTATTAAAACGAATCTTCAAGAAGTGGCATAGACTGGATTGCTCTGGCTCAGGATAGGGACAGGTGGCCGGCGCTTGTGAATGCGGTAATGAAGTTTCGGACTTCATAAAATGTGGGGAATTTCTTGACAAGCTGAGGATCTGTTAGCTTCTCAAGAAGGACTCTGCTCCATGCAGTTAGTTAGTTGGTTGGTTGGTTAGTTAGTTAGTATTCATTCAGCTCTCTGCATGAAAATTCCTCGATCTACGCATTTCCCAGACTCATGCATCGCAACACAATGTAAATATCAGCGCTTTAACACTGCTTAGCAATTATTTCACTGTTCTGAACAAAATTTCCTGTTGCTGTGGGATCAGAAAACAACCTCCACAACATATAATTCCACTGAAACATGAAATTGACTACCTCGTATTATCAGTAAACTTGCTTACCACTAGCACATTGAATGATACAAAATTGGATTTATTTTTTATAACATTTGCCCTTTGCAGTGAAGTGTTGTTTAGCCTAACCAACAAAAACCCAGGTTGGAAGTAGAATCACCTGACACCAACTGTCCTTTACCTGCTTACTTAATGTATCCAGAGCTGCAAGCCATGCAGTGGTGACAAGGGTGAACGTTTGGTGCATAATTTACGACGACAAAAGCAATTAGCAGCACTGTTCTCGTTTCTAATTCAGGAGTGATCACAACAGTCAGTTTAATTTCTTTGTGTAAGATCTGTGCATATTGACATTTACAGCTGATAACTGAAAAAGCCTACAGAATTCGCGTGATCACTTCCATTAAGATTGAGATTATGCTGGTAAGCATATAATGAATTAACTGAAGGCCGTGTGTTCACAGATACTTTCCACGTTACTACAATGATCAGAGCGCATTCTATGAGTCGAAACTCGAACTGGAAGATGTCATTGGTGAGATTGCTTTCTTTGAGGGAAGTTCGTATAAAATAAGTATTAACTGTTTCGATGGAGATGAGTATGACATGGACATTCAGTGTCCCTTGGGCAACTACAGTGAACTTATTAAATTGGTAAGTTCAGCAAGGTTTATTTTATCAACATCATTATTGTTGCAACTCTCTGTTACTTTCTTAATTGCTGAGACACACGAGGTTCAGGTGAGTAGTTTTACAAACTGTCAGGCGTTGTAGTAGGGGGGGGGGGTGGCAGTATGAGACAGGGAACATCTCCTTCATGTTGAAGTCGATGTCGGCACAGTGGCTGGGGTGGTGAAAACCCGATGGCGCTGACTTCCGAGATCAGAACTGTTTTAAATTCTTTCTTTCGTTTTCATAAATGTGTATTGGTTTGCATTTTTCTAGAATTGTTAATGGCATCATTTTTAATTAACTCATAGAGCTGTTTGTAATGCCGTACATTGGGCCACTGACCACAATGCCCATCTGCCCTAATTATTGCAGTTTTATGCAATTGCACTGTTCGAAGTGGCGGCCACAGACGCCATTGCAGGCATTGCAACGACGCACCGAGTTCCCGCGCACCCTCTCAAAATCCCGGGCCTGCTCGGATAGTTTCACGAGCTGTTAGAATTTTAAGGTGTTCGTCCCCGTTGTGTTTTTTAATACAACATTTGTTAGAATTTTGGCTACCACAGCGGCATGCTAAAGTCTACTTTTGAGGTGACTCACAATGAAGAACTCAAGTAGGGCCAAGTCAGGGGATCGCGGTGGCCAAACGACACCCCACCACCCCCATCTCTACCATCACCCCCATCACCCCCACCACCCCAACACCCCCATCGCCCCCACCCCCCCATCACCACCACCACCATCATCACCACCACCATCACCACCACCACCATCATCACAACCACCACCACCACCACCATCATCACCACCACCACCCCATCACCCCCACCACCCCATCACCACCACCACCATCACCACCACCACCACCACCATCATCACCACCACCTCCATCACCCCCACCACCACCACCACCATCACCACCACCACCATCATCATCACCACCACCATCACCACCACCACCACCACCATAATCACCACCACCCCATCACCCCCACCACCCCCATCACCACCACCACCATCATCACCACCACCACCATCATCATCACCACCACCATCACCACCACCACCACCATCACCACCACCATCATCACCACCACCACCATCACCACCACCCCATCACCCCCACCACCCCCATCACCACCACCACCACCATCATCACCACCATCACCATCATCACCACCACCACCATCATCACCACCACCACCATCATCACCACCACCACCACCCCATCACCCCCCCACCCCCATCACCACCACCACCATCATCACCACCACCATCATCACCACCACCACCATCATCACCACCACCATCATCATCACCACCACCACCATCACCACTACCACCATCATTACTACCACCACCATCATCACCACCACCATCATCATCACCACCACCACCATCACCACTACCACCATCATTACTACCACCACCATCACCACCACCACCATCATCATCACCACTACCACCATCATCACTACCACCACCATCACCACCACCACCATCATCATCACCACCACCACCATCATCACCAATGCAGCGATCATGAAGTGCAGCCTTAAACTCTCCTTGAAATCCCGCCAACTCCCCCCCTCCACACACACAAGATGCGTGTTACGAGCTCCGTGAGCGCAAACACATCCCTTCCAACGTTCAGAACGGACGTTCACATTGAAACATGGGCCGTGCGCTGAACATACAGGTGCAATGCGACGCCTGTCGATGCGCTAGTGTCACGTGGCAGCCCAGCTCGGATTTTAGAGCAAGCGGGTTGCCTACTACCCCAGCCACACTATCGATGCCAATTTCGGTACGACGGACACGTATCCGACCACATGTTCCTGTCTCAAATTGTCCTCCTTGACCACTTAAAACTCCTGAAAGTCCGTAAAACTATTCAGTCACACCCTACATACGACCTTGTTTCAAGTACCGATAATACTTAATTGAATTTTCCCAATCAGAGGTTGGGCTAGCGGTCCTGTTGTGTGTGTTATCAAGCACCACAAACAGAATCAGTGATACCGCACTGTAAATTGTGAGTGCCTGAATATCAGTAAAGTAACAGGTGCTGAAATTATTGGTGTGATATGTACGGGCGTCAATTATTGGTGTGATATGTACGGGCGTCAATTATTGGTGTGATATGTACGGGCGTCAATTATTGGTGTGATATGTACGGGCGTCAATTATTGGTGTGATATGTACGGGCGTCAATCACGTACCCGCCTTAATTCTTCTGCAGAAATAATGTAATTAATATGTCTGGTCTCTGGAAAATATGCGATAGGTGTCGTACATACAGTGACTAAACCTAATTAATTATTGCTAACATTATGTCTAGAAAATATGTTCACGGGATAGTTAATTTCAAACACATGTGTCAGAGAGAAAAGAAACACGAAAGCTGTAGTTATAGGTATATTTTGAGAAATAAAAACGAATTTTCAAAATATTTTATCGGATGATTCACATTTTATATAAATCGTGATCTGCAATAGACAAAGGTTAATGACAGCTTGAAAAATTAAACTATTTTTTGGTAATCAGTAAAATGGATTGTTTCATATTTAACCGTGCAATTCAAACATTCCATCAAACAATCATCACATTACACAAACTCTGTTACATCATGCCTTTTATTTATCTCCCACACGGTGTCTTCGCAACCGACCACCTCAGGGAGAACGTTACAGTACAGGTACATATTATGTACAATTTGTCAGACCATGTCAGAATATCGCTACTAAGCATAACTTTAGTATCTAGGTTTACATGAAAACTATATTGGATATTATATGCACTGTGGTGAATCCTGATCCGGAGGTCAGGTCAAG
The DNA here is from genome assembly GCA_021186555.1 of Reticulitermes speratus. NCBI lineage: Eukaryota > Metazoa > Arthropoda > Insecta > Blattodea > Rhinotermitidae > Reticulitermes > Reticulitermes speratus. The sequence continues at coordinate 13,440,427 of JAJKFL010000010.1, forward strand.
CGGAACGGTGAACTATGGTTTCCAATTACCCGCCCTCCCCCAGAAAATGAAGTGTCAAACATCCAGCACCGTCCAAGGTAGCAACAGTAAGAATAATTGTCAAACATCCAGCACCGTCCATGGTAGCAACAGTAACAATAATTAAGTGTCAAACATCCAGCAACGTCCAAGGTAACAACAGTAACAATAATTAAGTGTCAAACATCCAGCACCGTCCATGGTAGCAACAGTAACAATAATTAAGTGTCAAACATCCAGCACCGTCCATGGTAGCAACAGTAACAATAATTAAGTGTCAAACATCCAGCAACGTCCAAGGTAACAACAGTAACAATAATTAAGTGTCAAACATCCAGCACCGTCCATGGTAGCAACAGTAACAATAATTAAGTGTCAAACATCCAGCACCGTCCATGGTAGCAACAGTAACAACAATTAAGTGTCAAACATCCAGCACCGTCCATGGTAGCAACAGTAACAATAATTAAGTGTCAAACATCCAGCACCGTCCATGGTAGCAACAGTAACAACAATTAAGTGTCAAACATCCAGCACCGTCCATGGTAGCAACAGTAACAATAATTAAGTGTCAAACATCCAGCACCGTCCAAGGTAGCAACAGTAACAACAATTAAGTGTCAAACATCCAGCACCGTCCAAGGTAGCAACAGTAACAACAATTAAGTGTCAAACATCCAGCACCGTCCATGGTAGCAACAGTAACATTAATTAAGTGTCAAACATCCAGCACCGTCCATGGTAGCAACAGTAACAATAATTAAGTGTCAAACATCCAGCAACGTCCAAGGTAACAACAGTAACAATAATTAAGTGTCAAACATCCAGCACCGTCCATGGTAGCAACAGTAACAATAATTAAGTGTCAAACATCCAGCACCGTCCATGGTAGCAACAGTAACAACAATTAAGTGTCAAACATCCAGCACCCTCCAAGGTAGCAACAGTAACAACAATTAAGTGTCAAACATCCAGCACCGTCCAAGGTAGCAACAGTAACAACAATTAAGTGTCAAACATCCAGCACCTCCAAGGTAGCAACAGTAACAACAATTAAGTGTCAAACATCCAGCACCGTCCAAGGTAGCAACAGTAACAACAATTAAGTGTCAAACATCCAGCACCGTCCAAGGTAGCAACAGTAACAACAATTAAGTGTCAAACATCCAGCACCGTCCAAGGTAGCAACAGTAACAACAATTAAGTGTCAAACATCCAGCACCGTCCATGGTAGCAACAGTAACAATAATTAAATGTCAAACATCCAGCACCGTCCAAGGTAGCAACAGTAACAACAATTAAGTGTCAAACATCCAGCACCGTCCATGGTAGCAACAGTAACAATAATTAAATGTCAAACATCCAGCACCGTCCAAGGTAGCAACAGTAACAACAATTAAGTGTCAAACATCCAGCACCGTCCAAGGTAGCAACAGTAACAACAATTAAGTGTCAAACATCCAGCACCGTCCATGGTAGCAACAGTAACAATAATTAAATGTCAAACATCCAGCACCGTCCAAGGTAGCAACAGTAACAACAATTAAGTGTCAAACATCCAGCACCGTCCAAGGTAGCAACAGTAACAACAATTAAGTGTCAAACATCCAGCACCGTCCATGGTAGCAACAGTAACAATAATTAAGTGTCAAACATCCAGCACCGTCCAAGGTAGCAACAGTAACAACAAGTAAGTGTCAAACATCCAGCACCGTCCAAGGTAGCAACAGTAACAATAATTAAGTGTCAAACATCCAGCACCGTCCATGGTAGCAACAGTAACAATAATTAAATGTCAAACATCCAGCACCGTCCAAGGTAGCAACAGTAACAACAATTAAGTGTCAAACATCCAGCACCGTCCAAGGTAGCAACAGTAACAACAATTAAGTGTCAAACATCCAGCACCGTCCATGGTAGCAACAGTAACAATAATTAAGTGTCAAACATCCAGCACCGTCCATGGTAGCAACAGTAACAATAATTAAGTGTCAAACATCCAGCACCGTCCATGGTAGCAACAGTAACAATAATTAAGTGTCAAACATCCAGCACCGTCCAAGGTAGCAACAGTAACAACAATTAAGTGTCAAACATCCAGCACCGTCCAAGGTAGCAACAGTAACAATAAACAACAATAATATATTAGGCCTAATGCGGTAAGGACTGTTTGCTATATCATGACATATCGAACAACCGAACGGATATTTTCAATATAGACATTTTTAGAAAGCATATGATTCGGCATTAATGGAAATTTCCTTCGTTTTCGTTAATTCCTGCCCAAAAAATTGTTTTCAACAAAAAAGCTAACATTAAAAATTGATAGTGCGGCTTCTACCGGAAGCCATGGAAAGTACATGAAGTATGTTAGCTTCCCTCGGCCTCTGGTGGCGCGAGCACATGACCGTAAGGGGCGTGGGTCAGAGTGGTAAGAGCTGGCACAGCAGTGGGAGTTGTTGGCTCTAGACAAACTGTCCTTATACCGGCATGGGTCAGAGTGGTAAGAGCTGGCATAGCAGTGCGAGTTGTTGGCTCTAGACAAACTGTCCTTATACCGGCATGGGTCAGAGTGGTAAGAGCTTGCATAGCAGTGGGAGTTGTTGGCTCTAGACAAACTGTCCTTATACCGGCATGGGTCAGAGTGGTAAGAGCTGGCATAGCAGTGGGAGTTGTTGGCTCTAGACAAACTGTCCTTATACCGGCATTCAGTTACGTCCGTCAGATCCTACCGTTCCCTTCAAATTGTGCAGAACACGATGTCCGACCAAAGTCGCGTTTGCTATAACAATCAGTAAGACACATGGGCAGACGCTTAAACGTGTTGCAATAGATCCACCATCTTCTCCCCCCCCCCCCCCCGATCCTCTTCATTTGACAACGTCGCTGCTGGAATTTATTGAGGGGTTACAACAACGTATAGAAAATGAGAGATTGATAACGTCAAATATTTTATATAAAGAAGTGCTTCAAATATACGAGTATAATAAATCTTTGTTGAGTAAATATTTTATTGTTTCTACGTGCGAATTATTCGAACGGGTACTAATACTGCTACTACTGCTACCACCACTAATACTACTACCACCACCACCACTAATAACAATAATAATAATAATAATAATTTTCCATGGCGCAACAACCCCTATTGGGCCAGGGCCTCTTCATTATCGAGGCTTCACGATCACACTCAGGCACACCACACACCGTAGGACTGCTCTGAACGAGTGATCATCCCGGCACAGAGACCTCTACCTGACAACACACTTACAACAGACCTCTACCTGACAACACACTTACAACAGACCTCTACCTGACAACACACTTACAACAGACCTCTACCTGACAACACACTTACAACAGACCTCTACCTGACAACACACTTACAACAGACCTCTACCTGACAACACACTTACAACAGAACTCTACCTGACAACACACTTACAACAGACCTCTACCTGACAACACACTTACAACAGACCTCTACCTGACAACGCACTTACAACAGACCTCTACCTGACAACACACTTACAACAGACCTCTACCTGACAACACACTTACAACAGACCTCTACCTGACAACACACTTACAACAGACCTCTACCTGACAACACACTTACAACAGACCTCTACCTGACAACGCACTTACAACAGACATCCATCCGAAAAAATTCCCATTTCCCTTTACTTTATTAAAGTAATATTTTTATATGTGTGTGGAATTGACGTCCAAATATTATGCGCAATTTATCGTCTCATTCTTTCATAGAAAATCAATCGTGCATCAACAAAATACAATAAATAAGGAAGATAATCTAATCAGAGATAAATATATTCTTAACAAACAGAAAAATTGTGATTTGAGGTTTCCACCACGTGATTTTTGAGGAACGACTTGTTCATGGTTGTTACGCCGTCAGTTTGGGTAATTTATTGCCACAGTTTCGAAGAAAGGTACCGCCTTCACTATGGGTTATGACTCAATTCACGGACTCATAACACTGTAGATGAAGGCGGTACGTTCTTTCGAAACGTCGGGAAGAAATTACCTACCCACACGGTGCAACAATTCAGAAAAGCTGCTTCTAAAATACGAAAACAGGTTTGCAACTAATAAAATTTTTCAGCGCTGTGTCATTTCCATTGGGTAAGTGGCAAGCTTCAGCTGCACTAACTGTATCTTTCACTGTGGTATTCTCCTCTTTCTCGCTTATTACAAACGCAATAAGAAGTACAGATGTTATTATTTTCAGGTTGTGCTTACATTTAAATAGAGGCTGTGGAGAACACACCACATTGCTTACTCTCTCTGTCTCTCTAAGTCTCTCTGTATCTCTCTCTCTCTCACACACACACACATACACACACACACACACACAAACACACACACGCTTCAAGCGCAAGATGTAGCAGGTAATACGTGGCATACCTAGCTTTTTAGCACATGCACTATACCGATTATATATGATACAAAGTAATAATTTTCGGAAAAAGCTTTATAAGTTTTCTCTCTCTTAGAATAAGGAAATGAAGTCATTTCTCCTGGTTCAGTTGTGCAGCAGCGCAATAGTAGCTATATCATAGAATTAGCCATCATACAACAAAAGTCTTATATTTGGCAGTTTAGTTGGAATGTATTAAAACTCATTAAAATATCATTCTTGTGGCATGGCTTGCGCTTCATGCAGTTACAGCTGGAGTCTGCTGGACATGTGCGTGTGATGTATGCACAAACTATGCCACATTGTCTGTACGGTGCAGCATTCATTCAATGTCTGAAGCTAGAGCACAACTTGTGCAAATGCTACATTGGTAAATGTGGCACAGACAGCATTGTTTAATAGATGTGTGCAGTTGTTTACTTTGTTTTTTTCAGTTTGTAACTTTTACATTATTGCAAGAGATCTAACACAATCTTTGGAACCATATTTATACTGGCATACATAACATTATGTAACATTAAGGGTCTTCATGTGGTGTTTTGGACCATATAAGCTACCAAAAAGTGGCCCACATCTGGATTAAACTTTAAATGATGTTATTGCATACAGAAGATTTAATTTTATATTGTACTTTTGTATTATTTATTTTATTGTTTCCACTACCTATGTTAATATCTACCAATTTTTTTAAATTTTTTCCCCTTATTTTATATAATCTGAAGGCAGCCCATATTTGGACCATTGTTTTCGACAGGTTGATTTGCCTTTTTTTGTAAAAATGATAAATCTTTAAATCTCATCACCAGTGTCATAATACCTGTGCTAAAACATTATAGCCAAAGGAACGGTCTGTGCGCAAATGTATTTACTCTTGAGTTGATGCAGTAGCTGTCAACCATCAGTCCAAAAAATGATAGCCCATATTTGGACCTTCTCCTGTACAAAATGTTGCAAATTTTGGTTGGTGTATTTGAATGTTGTCCCTGAGAGTGGCTTGTCATGACCGAAACATGTAAGAATAAAAAAGAGAAATGATATAGCAGAGTTTCTGAATTGTAGTGTTTGTTTGATAGAATATATTAATACTTAAGTGTTCAAAAATACTGAAATATTGAACTGAAAATATGAAATTTTTTAATGGTGGAAGTGTATGCATATTTGTTATTTAAAGTAGCTGTCTTAGAGCATATTTTTATGGTTAACTCCAGATCTAACACTGACTTTGATGTTTCAGTTCCGAATAAACTGCACAGAAATGTTTCATATTTGCAGCTGGAATGACAAAGAATTTGATTGCTGCAAATATTTTGTGCCACTGGAAACTGAATATGGAATGTGTTATGCTATCAACAATCTCAATAGCAGGTAATAAGTGCACAGTATTAGCCGATCCCAGTGGCCGCATGATCTAAGGCATGGGTCTGCAGCCGCTCACTTGCTGGGATTGTGGGTTCGAATCCCACCGGTGGCATGGATGTTTGTCTCTTGTGAGTGTTGTGTGTTGTCAGGTAGATGTCTCTGTGTCGGGCTGATCACTCTTCCAGAGGAGTTCTACTGAGTGTGGTGTGTCTAACTGAGTGTGATCATGAAGTCTCAATAATGAGGAGGCCCTGGCCGACTAGGGGCTGTTGCACCATGGAAAAAAGAAATGAGATGGTAGTCTGAATGTGCTTTGCTATAAAAGGAAACTTAAGTGTATGGTATAATTTTTACCCAGTAGATTGTTTATCATGAAACTGATTAGAAGGTCATGTCACTTAGAAACTACAACTCTTCATACTTTTTAAATCTCCAGCATGACTAGGCTGCTGGTTGGATAACCAAGGAACTGTGGTTTAATACCTGGCAGGGGAAAGACATTTCTCACTCTCCAAATGTCCTGATGGATTCCTGGTCCCATGCAGTATCCTATTGAGTGGGTTCTTGCGCCTTTCTCACCAGGGTTTAAAGCAGCCTGCCTGTAAAGCTTACCACTCTTCTCCATCTAGTACTAAAGTTAAGAATTTGTGGAGCTTGACCTATAGTTTCCCATGTGCCTTCATGGCATAATGCTTAATTACGCATAGGGATAACTTTATTTTAGTATCAATATCACCAAAGTATAACGGTGTGTACTTCATGGGTGGCAAAGATATTATGGTCTGTCTGATGTTTAGAAAAGACAACTAGTATTAGGCGAGATACTGCAACATAATGCTGGCACTATACTATAGATCGAAAGCTATCGCCATCGCCAGTACATGCTCATTCTTAAATGGGAGTCTATAATCTTTGTCAGCAATCTGAGACCGTGGATTTTCTTTTACATGCAGAAATAAAAATTGTATGTGGCTGAGAATTTATTGTGAAAAAATTGTCATTACTATAGACAATACGATTGTCAAACTGGCTGCAGTTTTAGCAGCTGAGCCTGTATTTTCTTGAAAAATTTACCATCATCAAAACAATAAGTCATTTCAAGATTTCAGTCTTCTTGGACATGATGCCACGTATATAGGTGCATAAATACCACTGTTTTGGAGTAGCTTGCTGTCCCTAGCTTATGTTAGTATTCTTGGGTATATTGAAGATGGAAGCACCCAGCTTCTCTGAAACTTTGGTGCCCATACACCAACCTACACAGTATCATCATGTCTTTGCCAAAGACCGAAATCTTCATCAACGGTGCTGTAAGAATTTCAAATCCCCCTCAGTTTGTCATTCCTTGCTTCTAAGCAATTGTCTAATTGCTTGTCTTACAACATCATCATTAGCTAGCTGAGAAGCTTTTAACTTCACATGATTTTGGTTAATTATTTCAAGTAGCTCAGACAGTGGTGCTGAGCTCTAAATCAGTTATTGTTCTTCTTGTATGATTAAATACAGTCCCAGCTGTCTGCTTTTGTTTCACTTGGTATGTCTTCGAAATATAGAATGTTATATGTCTATTCCAGGACACAGAGGCACTTTGAAATGACATCTAACAGCAGCACTGGACCTGGTATTCTATATCTACAATTAAATGCACAACAAAGCAAGGTGAGTGCGGATGTAAGGTATTTTATTTCACATGTATTCCTTATATTTGTACTTTTTCTCATTTTCATCCTTGTAGTCCAGTTAGCTGTCTCTTAGTTCCTTTTTTTTACACTTTCTTAGTACTGCTATTTCTTACGATTGTTTTTATTTCCATTGCTGTTGCTTGAGGGAGACAAAACGTTTCACTTGGGAACCTGAGGAGAAGAGACCATTTAGAGGGCACATATGGGAAGAACGCTATTAAGATTGATTCTGCAGAAACAGAATGTGAGGGCCTGGGCTGAATTTGTCTGGCTCAGAACAGGGGTCAGTAATGGGCTTTGTGAATGTGGTAAGCAACTTCTGTCATATATAAAGTAAAATTCACCCTAGAACAGGCCATGAAGGCCCAGAGGGGGAGTAGAGGTATAGCTCTACTCTTTCTTTAACCTCGGCGCTAGATGGGGGTGGGTGGTCAACGCCACGCCCCGGCCGCGTTATCCGCGGGAATGACCCGGTACCCATTGTACAGGAGGCTGGGTAGCCCCCAGGGCCGGTCTGGACGGGTGCTGAAAATCTCGCCCCCACCGGGATTCGATCCCCGGACCGTCCAGCTCGTAGCGAGTCGCTATACCGACTACGCTATCCCGGCCCCCTCTGTGATATATAAAAGTATGAAATTTCTTGATCAACTGGGCAACTGTTGGGCCTACAGGGTTTCGTAGTTCCATCCTGTTCTTGTCCCATTTTATGTCTTACCTTGTTATAATTTTCTTTCCTTAGCTTCAGTTCAGTATTCCTGTCCTTCATGACACTGGTTCTTTAATGTCCAACATAGGTGGCTTATGTGAGCTTCCTAATTCTTATCCACATTGAAATATGGGTACTAAAATTTCAAGATAACTCAGCTGATAACATATTTTAGATGTGTCTGCATTCATACATATTTTCTAGTTGATTCTTATGGCCACCATTTTGATGCAATAAGTCGGTTTCATTTAGATTATTGCTGATTGCCTATTTTAATATGACTTTGTTATAGGCATCAAGCATTAATAATAGACTGTGAGGTTGTATGGGGTTTCATTTCCAGTTGCATCACCTACTTAGTCACATTTTTTATAAACTTTCTGACACTGAGTTGTAACACAGTTGTCTTTAATCTATAAGCCCACAGTTGAAGCAAGTCACAGTTAATCATTTAAACAGAAGTACTGAATTTGTATTAATGATAATGTGTTGCAGTTCTAGATTAACACTGCTAAGCTTGCTAAATAGAACAGCTCGTCCACCACTCCACCCCCTCCCCCTTTCCAAATTATCCTCCAGTGAGTCCTGTACTGTACATAAAGTTGCAGCAATATCGTGGAGTTAAGTGTCACTAGAAAATAGTTAATAATGGTTTTGCATCACCAGTGAAACTACTCTATTTCCTCTGTCTTTAAGCATTTGAAGACCAATGGCAACTATATGTACCAAATACTAGAATACAGAGAAACTGCAGCTTGCTCAGACAGTGTATTTATACTTCACTGTCTATAAACAAACTAAATGCACTTTTTCACTTTCACTTTTTATTTACAAGTTCACCTCTACATATGTTTCGGTCCTCTTAAAGACCATCATCAGGGGTACAAAATTACGTTCAATCTACACCCATATGTACTCGTATTCACACTGCGGTCACAAGCAGTTCAGTCAACCTGTATATAGGCCTCAATCACTTTTTTAAGTTACAATGTAAATATGTATCAAAATGAATCTTTTTTAAAAGTCTTATATACAGTGTTTTGATACATATTTACATTGTAACTTAAAAAAGTGATTGAGGCCTATATACAGGTTGACTGAACTGCTTGTGACCGCAGAGTGAATACGAGTACATATGGGTGTAGATTGAACGTAATTTTATACCCCCTGATGATGGTCTTTAAGAGGACCGAAACATATGTAGGGGTGAACTTGTAAATAAAAAATGAAAGTGAAAAAGTGCATTTAGTTGGTTTATAGACAGTGAATTGTTAAACAAGATGCATGGTGAGATTAATATAAAGTGTATTTATATGTTTTGTATGACTGTCACAGTAAACAGTGTTGATTGCCCTAAAGAGCATTAACCAGTAGTCTTTATAATGGACACATACTCTAGTCTTTGTGGAGCAGGAACTCAATTTTGTATATAACATAGTTGTATGTCAGTCTCCAAAGGGTTCATCCAGCCTTATATTCATAATGTATAAGATTTAATAAATTGCTTTATCCTGCATATGAAAGCAGGCGTGGCAGAAGTGGCATTTACCAATTGCAATGCCGGATTGTAAAATGACGTATACAGGACAAACTGGAGGGTCTTTCTATGAAAGATTCAAAGAATATTTTAATGATCATCAATATGGTAATGGTCAATCGACGTTTTCCCAGCACTGATTGGACAAAAAGCATTCTATAGGACCAATTGAGAATACCATGGATATTGTTTATATAACAACTAAAGGTAATCACATGAATATTGGAGAAATTTCATATATACAAAGTAACAGCACTGGACAACTAAATAAATGATATGAACACAGTCATGCAAAATATGTTATTCGATGTAATCATTCAGAATGACGATAAGCTAGGAGTACACAGAACAAAGTAAGAATCAACAAAACAGACATATGAACAGACGTCAGCATGTAGCTGTCACCCACAGAATTAACATCAACAGTAGGACGAGGTGAATGACCCCACAATAAGGCTGTGACGTGACATTAAAATACCGACAGCGAATAAAAGTCCGTGAAAAGCGAGTTGAAGGCAAAATCGTACGTAAAGTTTTAAAAATATAAAACTATACACTACATAGGAAAATAAATTTATAATAATTTCATTAAAAACTTAAATATAAATGTCGTTAGACGTAATAGAAGTAAACAAACTCAGCAACGGAAAATATGGTGCCAAATACGTAACTTTAACAGGGCCTAGAGCGACATACATTGAAGCGGACAGCAAATTACTCAACTTATATTGGACATTAAAAAAAAAAAAAAAAGGATTTAAATACAAAAAGAAAAGAAAAAAGTTTAAACGTCATTTTAACACTTCTTAAATAGGAACTGGTATCCTACATTTTTAAATTTTAAATTATACACCACGTTGTATTAAATGACACACCATCGAGAATTACAAGTCGATGGTAAGTTTTATTTTACATCATTTGTGAGATCTTGCAAAAATTTACATGTTTACTTTGAGTTTTAAGTTTTGTATAAAATAAACGCCTGATGATGATCGGCTTGATCGAAACATGTAGTGTTTGAGAAAGTACTAATAAGTATGGGTTTTGTCAGACAAAACATAAGGTTATTTATGTAATTCTCTATACATAACGGGATGGATAGTGTCAAATTAACCTCAGACTTACCTCATTGCTACCCCTAATTAATAGATCCACAGTACATGCACCTGCATTCCAATGCAGTGTGACCTGTATACTTCAGCTGACACACCATTTTCCCCTAACTGTAACTGTTGAGAATCAGAACCATATTGATGCAGCATTTCTGACAGTGACTTTGCAAATAACGTCCTGATGTCGTAACATAAATTTGTAAAGCACTTTGTATATATGTTGTGTATACTTCTAATGTCATGCCCTTAGTAGGCAGTAATCACCAATTTCACTGGGCCAATAATGTAAACCTCTAGACACAGACAATTTATGAGGCATGGCAATTTATTTTGTGGACTCTCCCAGAGTGTAAGAACTACAGCTGAGAATAAACTTGTTATAGCTAGAATATCACAAGGAAAGGGCTGTGAGGCACTGCCTGTTGGGGACATAGTGCATAATCGCCTCTTATTTCACTATTGCAGCAATCTGGCATATTTTGTGACTAACTCCATAAATTAAAGTCCTTACTGAGAAGCTAACACTCGCATCTAGTTATGAAATTCCCTCCTTTTTATGCACCGAAACTTTCATTAATCTATTCACAAAAGTCACATTTGGCTTATATCCTCAAGTTGTTGAATCAAGTCCACAGTCTTAGATCATGTTTCTGTAAAAGCAATTACAATTGTATCCCCCCCCCCCCTACAAATTTCCTCAGAGAAGGTATCTTCCTTTGAGGCATCCTGAATAAAATTTTGTAAAAAATTTTCATTTACCCCAAGCATACTCCATGCTCCTGGCTGCACCGTGAAGTGCCTCATGTGACTGAACTCAAATCACGTGTGTGGTTCTAGTGGCTCTACTGCTGCTGTCACAAAGGTGCACATCAACACGTACTAAGATGTGATCACCCTAATCCTGCTAACATAAAAAAAAAGATTCAGAGGTTTTAACACTTGCACATATACTTTTAACTTTCAAAGATGAAACAAAATATTGTTGTACCAGTAATTAATACAAGTCAGTGGAAGTGGTACTGTAAAATGAAAGATTAGATCCAAAACCTGCATTCCTTTTGTACTTTTACAGAATTACGCACTTCAGAGTTAGCTGAGTTGGGAAACCACCTATTCATAATTGAAGCATGCGAATGCAATTTTCTGAAGCTTCCTACCACTTCCTCTCTCAGGTCCAAAATTCTCCTCGTCACCCTAATTCTATGTTCTTCCCTCAGGGTGAGAGACCAAGATTCATACTCATAAAAAACAAAAGATAAACATATGTCATGTCACAGAATCTGCAATGTATGCTCACCTAACAAATTTATCCTGGCCATGTAAAACTCATTTCTTCCTTCTGTACTAACACTTGGAATCCCTATCATAACAACCTGCATAAAAATGCAAAGTTGAGAACAATATATCTGAAAATCTTGATACAGTGAAACCTGTCAATAACAGAAGAGCAAAGAACCAGAATTTTTTCTGTTACAGACAGGTTCTGTTTAATAAAGGTATTTGATGCTTGGCAAACCAGTCTGCTATGGCTTTTTTTTTCTTGCAAACATCACCAGCTTCACCACAGATTTCATAAAACATAATTTCATGTCTCTTTCTGAAACTTCCATAAGGTGCCATAAATTCACTTTTCTCTAACATTTAAGCCAAATATTTTGCATGTTCCAGTACCACTGTTTCAAATATTGAAATACTTCTGGCTCTTGCACTTACAAACCTCTCCAACACATCCTCATTTCAAGTTTTCCTCAGTTTCCATTTCACTGAATTACTTCAATGTAACCATTTGTTTTTTATTTCCGAATTCGCTTTTAATACGTCATACATGTCGAGTTTTACGAACATTAAACTTTGCCATGATTTGAAGAAGGTAATATAGGAACCGTCAATCACAACTCGCTCTATAGTTTTTAATATCAAATATACGACAATTTATGCTTTGATACCAAACAAGAAAAGCAATGTACGTATAACGTAACATTGTGGCGCTTTCACGTAAACACCGTGTCCGTGAAAAAGCAGTAAGTCTTAAATATTATGAGTGTGTGTCTGTATTCTTGCCTTAGTTATTCGGCATGCAAAGCGCATCTTTTCTACGGAGAATTATACTGTCATCTGTGGCCTGTCTAGCTGTACCATATTTTTCCACATTCTCTTATAAACCGCACGATTTTCGGAAAACAATTATTGAACATAAAATGTGAGTTGATTTTCTCTACAACTTTTGTCTGTATCATTTTGACTCTAAGAAGAATTCAGCGAGATATTATCATAAATGTACTTAGGCCTTCATATAAAGTACCCGTTATTCTTGTCAGATTTTATTGAAACTTGAATTTTCTCAACAGATTTCAGAAACTATTCAACTATCAAATTTCAAGAAAATTCGTCCAGTGGGAGCCGAGTTCCTCCATGCGGACTGACATACTGACAGACGGACGGACAGACAGACATGATGAAGCTAGTAGCGCTTTTCGCAATTTTTCGAACGCGCCTAAAATCTTTGGCTATTTTAACATAAATGTCATGACTGTCTTTCTATTCAGTCCAAACTCTCTCCCACTTTTCTTCTCGCCTAGCTACACTTCCTAACAATATCTCTCACTGCTGATAAACAACAGACAAGAGAATGGTACGGTCGTGCTGAAAGTACAAGACAGAACAGAATTAAATAAAAACATATTCAATATTTTCCGTTAAAAGTCTTGTCCTTGCTTTCCGTTTCCACATTAGACAGTGTCCATTTATTAAGGGCGGCTTTATAATGTTTCTTACACCAGAACAATGGGACTGTAAAAACGTTTTCCGCTAAAGACACGTTTCCGTTATATCCAGGTTTCGCTTAAGACAGGTTTCACTTCTGTTGTTACATCACTTTAAAATGCTGAAACCATTTGTACACTAAGAATTGGTGTCTCTTCTGCACATCCAGTTCCCGAGTTACAACTATAACAGATGACTTGTACTAGAGCTGACTTCATTGTTCCAGCACATAAACAGAGATTATAATATTTTTCATTTCTGGTACTGAATTATTGTACAAGTATCTAATACTCACTTCACAGGTGCAGTTAGCAAAAGGATTTGTTAAGGCTTGAAAAAATATTCATGCCATTCAAAGTACTTAAAAGGATATTATGTTTTATTTTTCTACAAATGTATGAAGAAAATTGAACTGGTATAAAAACTGTTCATTTTGAGACACACTAAAAATAATTTTGCCCAGTACATCGTTTAATATACACTTCAAAGTTGTGTTCTAAGAGGAATATAAAAGTATCTGAGTAGACACGGCAGAATGGGTATATTCGGCTAAAACCGGTGTTCCTTGTTCAATACCTTGTAAGTTCAGAAATGTATGAACAGTGTTACTACCGTTTAATTACCTCAAAAGCCCTAAAACTTCTGCAAAAATGTGTTTGGCCACAAAATGTGTGCATCATTCTCCTCTACAGTTGTGGAGGTATTCTCGATACACGATTAGAAATGGATGAATGTCTTCATGTCAAATTGTCTGTAAAACTGAAAATTCAAATTGGTGTACAATTTTGCATACAGTTATTCAGTATCAAATTTTGTGAAAGTCTGTTCAACGGTTCTCTAGTTGTTACATGCATATAAACTAAAATATAAAACCATAGTTTGTTACATGCATACTTATGAAGGGATGGAGCAGTTTTAGTAGGTGCTCTGCAAGGAAGGAGCACACCTATAATCTGCACATAAAGTCCCATTTTACATGCTTTTCATTTTTCTAGGAATTAAATGCTGCACTTGTATGTGAAAGAGATATTGTGCCCATTTCCTTTCTTTTGCCTGTCTCTGCTTAGCTAAACTTATTTCATCAGTACTATGCTGCTTAACAGAACTTAAATTTCCTAACAGGTATTTGTGTTGTCAAAGGAAGACGTTCCACATTTAGGTACACCAACAACAGAGAGAATTAAAATGCCAGATGGATGTGCAGAAGATTTCTACATTAAGATAAATGAAATCTCAAATCAAGACGAAGTGCGCAGTGTGGATATTGCCAAACGCAGCTGCCGCTTTTATGATGAGAATTACATTGACTTTTATCCTGTATACTCAAATTCAGCCTGTCTGGTCAATTGCCGCAAGAAACTGCAGCTCAAGCTGTGTAATTGTACCAGTTACTTAATGCCTAATGGAGGTAAGCTACATAGGCTCTGTTCAGGGGTGTGGTGCAATATAATGCACTTGTACAACCTTGGGATTTTTATATTTTAATAATACATGAAGGCAAACAATAAAAACTCTACAAAAACAAACTAAATTTTGTAGTTCCTATCGTTTTATTCTAAGGATTCATTAAGGATTTTAATTAAATCACAGGTACATTAGTGTCTTGTCCAGCATTGATCATTAAAAAATTTAGTAACTTTACATGTACTGTTGGTAATGTGTACCTCCTGGAAAAAAGAATCCTGCTGGTGTTCTTGGCTCTGTTAGTTCCTTGACATGAAAATAAGAAGGTAAAGATATGTTTCAGTGTTCAAACACATTTATTATAATTTTGTATGTCATAGGTCTGTGTTCATATTTTTCTTATAATAAACTGTACAGAAATGAAGAGATTAGTTATTGCTTGTATCACATACCTTTCATGTGTACATTAACATGCTATGTGCACATTTAATCAAATTGATGAACAACATGAACAATAACAGAACACTGTAACATATATATATATATACACACACACACACACACACACACACAAAGGGTAACATTAAAATTCCACTCATGATGAACATGAGATGAGATTAAACTCTGGGAATGCTTTACGTTATATTGACCGTGCATTCTATAGCAATTGGAGGTTATTTATTTATCATACCAACTCATGCACAATTTTCACAATATTATTACTTCACCCCTATACGTATTTCGGCATTCAGAACGCCATCCTCAGGGGGTCACAGTGTTAAAAGCATAGACTATACATCGATTGTATAAAAAGTCACGTCCATATGAGTAAAATGTTGAACGTTAAAATACCGGTCCACTGTTTTGAGTTCTGATTGAGCTCATACACCACATGTGTATTAAAATATCACTAAAATGTTAAAATTGTTACACATTTTTTGAAGTTTTTTTTAAATTAGTGGCAGATTTGGCCTTGTATCCTTTTTTTACCATAGGGCTGTAGTATTCTGTAGAGATAATAATTGTAATTAGAATCATGGTATCGAAATCGTATCCGAAATCGGAAGAAATTTATAAGGGTGTATTTATTAATGCGTCGACATACCTGTATATGTTGCTGTGTGTTACGTACATATTACATATTTACATATACATATACATGCATTATATGTAGGTAAATACAATTTTGTAGGATATATGTCCACTGTGCTCTTTGCCCTTCACCACCTCAGTTCCAAAAATTCCATGAATTTTGTGGGATCCTATAAAGCCAAGATAGCTCAGACAGTATAGTGACTAGGCCAGGGGCCGGACTACTGAGAAACTGAATTTTGATTCCCAGAAAGAGGAAGAAATCTGAGGCCATCAAGCCTTCTATTCAATGGATAGAGGGGGGCTCCTTCTGCATCGATAAAGCAGGCAGGCCATGAAGCTCACCACTCACCTTCATCTAGTGCCAAGGTTAAGAATGTGTGAAGTTCTACCTCTGCTCCCCTGCTGCTCTACCTGCCAATGGCATGGTGCTTAATTGATCAGGAAGATACCTATTACCACTTCTAGCACTACTTATTTTATTCCAGATCCAAAGCTGTATTGTGACCTAAATGGTCTGGTGTGTTTGGGCAAGCATAGTGAAATATTTAGAACACGAAAGGTATCACAGAGCTCATATATAAAGGGATTCTATTGCCCTTGTGTGGATAGCTGTGACGCCATGACCATAGCATTTGTACGGTGGGTCCAAGACGTGAGTCAGACGTGAGTATTAATAATGAATGGAGAGATGTGTGTTCACAGTGTGTTCTTTGATACTAACGTGTTTCACTGGGCTTATGAACCCTACTGTTCCAAATCTTATGGTATTGTATTTGCTTGTGTGTCATTAAATATTCATCATGCCACAAAGTGTTCTTAAGCGTAATTTCAGGCTTGCACCGTGATGTAGATGAGATCTGCGCTCTTCTGGGATATTATGCAGCGTTGAGTGGTAGTTATATACCGACGTTTCGGGAAAATCTATCGGACCTATCAGGTGCGCACCCAGAATTTTTCATTGGGGGGGGGGGGGGGCTGAACCTGAGGCTATATGTAATTTGTGTTTGATTTTAAAAATTATATTATAAAAACCATGTCGTATGTACGACATAACACTGTTTGCAACGGCATTTTTACACGAATGTAACTACATGTTCCGTGACTCAATCACAGTGTACTACCTTCTTGTTTTTTTCAAATTTTATTAACTTATTTTTTCAAAAGTCTAATGTACTAGTTATCAGACGATTTCAGTGGCTCATTTCGGTTGAAGGGTAAATCACATAAAACTTTTGATATCATAATATCTACCAAATGTGTTTTTTAAATTTCGGGTTTGGGGGGGGGGGCTGTAGCCCAGCAGCCCCCCCCCCCCCCCTTGGGTACGCTCCTGGGTCCCATCTTCACAGGTCAAGAAGTCCATGAAGAAAGCTTTCTTCTTGGACTTCTTGACCCGTGAAGATGGGACCGATAGGTTACCCCAAAACATCGGTACAGAACTACCACTCAACGCTGCGTGTTCCCTTTATGGTTAAGCATTTATGGGAAAATGATTAACGTTTTTTGACCTTCATGTCTACGTAGTACATGGTTATATTTGACCAATACAAAAAAATTTAATTTAGTCTGCCACATTTTGTGCAGACTTTTAATACCAATTTAAGAGGATTTGCAGATAACATACGCACACAGACTTGTATATCTTGTGCAAAAATCAAATGATTTCAAGATCAGTAGAAATAACTGTGTTACTAACATAATCAACAAGTGAAATATCAAAATATGTAGTCATTCTATCATTGTCAAAGAATGCCAAGAAACGTAGGAAATATTTTTAGTCTTTCATGTATTTCCAAAGGATTTTATATATTGATGAGCAATACGCCAGCAAAGTGTTAAATGCATATATGGCTTCTGCAGATGTAAATTTTGAAGTTCTCACGGTAATTACCATGAAGATTACTCTCTTCTGGGATATGATGCCCATCTAGTCTGGTAGAGATTTATGAACATTTTGGGAAAACTGCTGCCTCCACCTCAGGGTAGGCAGCAGGTTCCTCTGCAACACTGGGACACCTGGATGATATGACGTGGTATCACATCACGTAAGATGGTAACCTTCTTGCGCAGAAATGTTTGAACTGACTTTTACTTGCCTCACTCCCCCCCCCCCCCCCTCCAAACCCCCAAATGCAGTGCAACACTCTTAACATGTTTTGGAAAAATTAAACAAATTAGGCTTATTTATTGGGATGGCTTAAAAGGGTAAGCCTGAAAACATCATTTTATAACTGTGTAATGAAACTGGCATCCTCTTTACTAGAATAAAGCTACAGTCTGCATGTTCGGGGCATAATTTCTCAGTGTAAAGTAACTGTGCACTACCATTGTGATACAGCATTAAGTACTCACACACAAACCCCTGACCATAACTGAATTGCGTGAGATATGCATGTGGGATACTGTGTGAACTAGGCATGTTGTTCCCATCATTTAACTGTGTCTATCCTTGTGTACTGACATTCATATATAGTGTAAAGTGAACTATCAGTGGATCTTAACTTACACCGTTGTTGTGTTCCTGAGAAAGGGGGTGTAAATAAAAATATGTAAATCTGACATGATATTCCCATACAAAATAATGGAATAGGTAGGGGTTAGGGGAAATCAGATCAATGACAGCCTATGTAAATTATAATGGGATTGTAAACAACAGGGGTACACTTATGTTAAGTGCTGGATGAGGTAACTTTTTCAGCATTATCATGAATTTATGTACAGCACTCTTGGTCAAGCCAAGAAAAAGGCAAATATGAAAAATTCGTTCACCTTTCCAAACTGATCTATTACATCTAATTTATTTCTGTGCTGATTGCCTTTTGCTGTTTTTGCATTAGGATTGCACTAGGGGATGTAATTTACATTTCTCACTCAAATTGATACTGTTAAATAAAAGCAAATAAACGCACCACAGAAGATCACTGTGAACTAAACAAGAACGCACAAGAACTGAGGCAGTTTACAGTGGGCACACTGCCTCCTAGCCTTGCTCTAAACGGGGAGTTCTGTACACTTTCAGCGTTAAGTTTACGCGGCAAATCCTTTCACATGGGAAGTGTATTAAAAGAGCGATGTACACATTAATCATATGAGAGAATTTCAGTACTCAATTATCCCAACGTTCAGGGTGAGAGAAGTTCTTAAACAGATTTCACATCAGCACTTAGACAGCAAGTGCACAAGCCCATACTGGACAGAACGCATGGAAGTATGTTTTTATAACATAATGTTGCCACACAGAACAGTATTTTTGATAGATCAGTACTATGAAGTGAACTGGCCCCTGGAATCTAAGAATGGGCTAGTAGCCATGTCTGTTGAGGATCAAGGTCTTCAGGGATATGATATCATATTTCTGGGTTAGCGACACAGAGTCTCATGTCAGGAGACCTGGGTACTCAACAACACCACTGTGGAAACCTCAAATCTCATACAGCCCTGTCTGTTATACCCAGCATTATCATATCAGTCATATAGTTTTAGGACTACCTGTCATCATGGGAAGCAGTCATCCCTATGCATGAAGGTACTTCGGCCATGGAGACAAAGCTCCATACATTCCTATCCTAATGTGTGTGTAGTAACACACATGGTTATTTCAAGCTGTTGTTGCCTTTAACTAAGTCCATGGACAGAACTCTTTCTTTAGAAGCTATTATTTTCTCATTTAGTCAAGAAATTCCCCACTTTTATGGAAATCAAAAGTTCATTATTGTGTTCATGAGAGCCTGACACTAAACCCTCTCCTGAGCCAGATGAATCAAGTCACCATTGTCATTAACAATACCCTCCATCTGTGCTTACATCTCCTCTCAGGGTTTCCAAACAAATTGTGTACTTTTTAATCCTTCCCAAATATGCCACATGTCCTTTACTACATATACAGAATAAACAGCAACATCTGTTACTTAAGATTGTGGGAATGACTGAGCTTTCAAATGTGGTGGTGGTGGTCACATAAATCATAGTGTCCCAAAGAGAATTAAATCATTGTTGTCTAGTTCATATACTACCATTTTACAGACCTGCAGTCTTTGCTGATGATGGCTACCTAAACCAACATTTTAATTAATTCTCTGTAACACATGTCTGCACACATTAACTCAATGTTAATGTTTTGTAACCTGGTTTTATCAGTTTGAGATTTGCATATGATTACTTCCAGCATAATACTAGGGAGGTTCCTACAAGTAAGACATAGTTGTTTATTTTTTTCACTAGTCATCATTCACCAACATTTTTACATTCCAGCTAATGCTGTATCACTTCTGAGGGCAGACATTTGTTTATGAAATCAAAACCACTGAACATCATAGTTATCAATTTGAATCTTTACATTCGACCAGCTATCCTAATTGAGGTTCTTTATGGTGTTTTCTCAGACCATCCACACATGTGTTGGGACACTACCTTAAAAGAGACCATGCCATATCTTTCACCATCCTTCTCATTTCTTCATAGACAGTCATTCTAGCATTTAATGCCATATAATCTACACAATTGATAAAACAAAGAAATAAAACAAATTTAATTCACACACCTTTGACAGGCATTTAATTTACAAAATTCTGACAAAAAAATTTCATGATATGAAGGCCAAATATATGGAATATAGGAAAGAAGACACTTGGTTGCAAATACATAGAAAGAGGTCACATAAATTTTGTTAAAAATTCTTTTATAAAACCAAACCCTATCATTACTTTACAGGAGTGTGAGTGGTAAAGCAGAACTGAAGATAAAACTGGATCATCTGCCAAATGAACTGTTTAAGAGAACAGTGGTCAGAGGAAAGCTTGATCTAGTTGGTAAGTTCCCATTCAAATTGTGAATACCTGACTGCCATAGTGAAACCCCATTCCGTGCATAAAACATAACTATTTATCACAAGCGTGCACAGAGGGAATTTTATTTTTATTTTTTTAAAGGACAAATATTTACTGAATACTGAGTCATGAAGGACATTATTTTTATTCACCAAACAAATTACAGAAACTTGAACTTCATTGAACTCTTTTAAATTAACAAGTAAATTGCTTTAAAAACACAAACATAAGAAAAGAGACATAAAATACCAAATTTTGATACGTTAGGGTGTGCCTGGACACACCTGGCACACCCTGTGTGCATGTGCTCTTTACATCAGTCTTTTTGTCTCTCTTAATTATGAAAGTAGAGGTCTGAAGGATATCTGCCTCTGTAAGTAGTTAGCATATTGAAACACTTGCATATTGGCATTCTTTAATTATACCAAACAGGCTCTTTACAGAAATAGAAAGCAGTGGCGCAGTTGGTTGAGGCACTGCGCTACAAGCCGGAACGTCGCGGGTTTGATTCCCGATGGTGTCATTGGAATTTTTCATTGACATAATCCTTTCGGCCGCACTGTGGTCCTGGGGTCGACTCAGCCTCTAACAGAACTGAGTACCAGGAATATTTCCTGGGGGTAAAGGCGGCCGGTGCGTAAGGCTGACAACCTTATCACCTTCATGTGCCGATTGTCTAGAAATCTGGGAGCCTCAACCTCCTGGAACCCTAAGGGCCTGTCCAGGCCTGTAATGGGATTGTTTTATAGCAGCCACCTCAAAATTCTAGGGGACAGAAGGATGGCATGAAGAAAGTTCCATATCGAGGACCCACAAATATTTGGTACTACCATACAAAATTTAGTTGCCCAGGCGACATGGCACGTGGGACTGTGCACACCTCAATTAAGAAACAGGCGCTTGTAAACCTTTCCTTTGTAAATAAAACTGTTTGTCTACATTCACATTCAAACATAGACAAGTTAGATCAGAATTCCAAAGAACACATCATGAAAGAGTAACAGAAATGCCCACCTTCCTCATACTTCTTGGCTCAGCAATACATCAGAAATAAACTTCTGAAAAATACAGTTGAATAATATAACCACAATATTTGAATGAGAATTTGTAGGATGAATATGTGTATATGGGGGAAAGGGGAAGAAAATAAAAAGAAAGAAGAAAACGAAAAAGAAAAGAAAAAAGGAAAGGAAAGGAAAATAAAAAGTAAAAGCAGAGAGAAAGAAAAGGACAAGAAAAGAAAAGAAAGTAAGAAACTTTGCCACTAACATGACCCAAAGTGGCACATTTTACCTCCAAAGCACAAATTTCTATATCCTTGTCTACCAGTCAGCATGCATATTCAAGCAAAGTATAGTCTCCACCTTGGCATTTCCAGGGTACCTGTCACGTGGCTCAGAGATGTCTTTTTTTTTTAAATCAGTCTTAACATATATCAGCATACTGTGTCAACCAAGTAAATTTGGTGTCTCATTTGAGGGTGGAAGCAGGTAGCTTCTATATGTACCTACATAATACATACATACATATATTAATACATACATATATTCCATGGATCCCTAAGTGTGTCACAAAGACAACAGGATGTGGAACAAGTCATAAATACAAAGATATACACAACTTTTGCAGTGTAAAATACTATAAACATTTTACAAAACAGTATTACAGATCATCTTTACACATAAAAATATTCATCTAGAGTAAAAGGAGTGTGTATTTAAGTATTTTCTTAAGGCTAATTTAAACTTTTACCTTTTCATTCTTAACTATTGTCAGACTACGTGGTTTTGCTTTTGAAAATTTTGATGCCAGCACAAAACATACTTTTTAAAAACAGGATAGGTTGGCATTTGGTCTATGCAGGTGGTGCTTATTCCTTGTATTAATATTGTGTATATATATATGAATTTGTTTGAAAATTTTCTTGATTACTGACAGTGAAGTTCATTAATGACAACATATATTCGCATGGAACAGGTAAAATCTCTAACTGTTTAAATAGACTTCTACATAAAGTTCTGGGTTGTGCATCAGCCATAATTCTGACAATTTTCTTTTGTAAAGTGAAAAGAAAATTGTCCGAATTATGGCTGGTGCACAACCCAGAACTTCATGTAGCAGTCTATTTAAACGATTACAGATTTTACCTGTTCCAAAACCCAGTGTCTGTTTTGAATTTTGGTGACAATGAAAAGAGTCCTTGTGAATGTTTGTGATATTAATCATGTAACAGCATTGTCAAAAATTTGTATGTTACAGTTACATAAATTCTAATTCATAGCACCTAACCTTCTTTCAACAGGTGTTTCCAGTTTTTTCAGATCAACTTCTTTAGTGACAGAACAATTACAAATACAAACTAAATAATAAATGTTATTCTGTGTACAAATTATTCCTCTTGAGCTTGAGCACTGTTCAAGTTCTGGTGCAAGCAAACATTCTGAATGTTTTCCAATTCTACATCATATTTTATGTCCTTACGAACAGGCTTTCGAAATGTACTGTCTAAAATGATATAAATGGGATACAGTACTCTCTATAATATTCCACTATAAGGTTACATTCTTTTGGTTCTAAAAAATTTGCAACTATGAGTAAGAGCGAGTCTATAAAAATGTTCTACACTTCTGCAACAACACGAGTTTTTACATTTAATCAACTGGATTTTCATGATATATTGATGAATAATGGATGCACCACATACCATAAGGACACACATCTATAGCACTACTTTCAAAGAATCTATCACAAAAAAGTGGAAAAAGTCTCATACTAATTTGAAATATATTTTTACCATTCTTTTGTAAAATCTTATTCTACTTTTATATTGGCAGGTTTTAGTTTAATCTGGGATTCTTCAGTCTCTGTTTAATCTGGAGTTCATCATTATTTTTGGAAAAGCCTGCCTCAACTAATCAAATGTCTTGAAAGCAGGGTCAATTATTAAGATATGAATATAGAGTGTGACATGAGCTGAGAAAAAAACAGATATATCTGTAACAGCATAAGTCAGCCTTGAAGTTAACTGTGCACAAGAATGGTTACTTCGCACACCTACAGATAACCGTATAAATGTTGTTTGCAGTTTCAATGGGTGGAGCTGCTGGTCTATTTGTTGGTGCAAGTCTGCTCAGTTTCATTGAGCTCATCTACTACTTCACAATAAGGCTGTTTGTGACAGTAAAGAGGAAGCACAGACAAAGCAACTAGGCACCAGAGATTTCACTTGGCACAGATATACTACAGTCTAATTAGAGATAATCTGCACCTGGCAACTGAAAGGCAAGTTGTGAAGGAGTGTAATTATTGAAAGTATAGAACATCCTAGTGAAGATTTTATGCGGTACTTGCAAGTCATTCAGGAAAGGAAATTATATTTTTGGTAGTAGTTCTGAAAATAGACAGAAATACATACTTCAGCTTGAAGTAGCCTACATGTATTTTAAATACGTATTCTTTTTCAACTTGGTCTTTATGTATATTTATTGTACATTCAAATCTATCATTTGCACATATGACTGTTGATAATACAGATGCCATACAGATCTGCATAGAGGCAGATAATCATTATCCTTGTGTTTAATAAAACATGCATACTTGAAACTGCTTCAGTGAAAATTTATTGACTTTAAAGAGACCTACATCTTACTCTTATTTTCCAGTGTACTACATGAGGCATCATTTCTTCTCAGTTACATGAAACTTCATTTGTTATACTGGAGAACTTCACCACAAATATAAAACAAGGAGACCTGTGTGAACAACTGCCTATAAAATCACTGCACTTCATATCAGCTACTAAAAAATAGTATCATGTGGTACTGAAATAATTTCCACAATGATGTAACCTGTACTGTAATATCTTAATTTTTCTTGGCTTCCTGAATGAGATCCTGAATATTACTCATATTTCTTTATTGCTGAGGATTCTTCTTTGTGCAGTTAATTTGAGTGTTACACCTATTTTTATCGGCACAATGCAAAAATAAAATTATATGTACGCTGTGTCCAATGTGTTTACTTGATTCTTGGCAGTGGAAGTGATATTCTCCTCTCCTCAATATCCAAACTGCCCCTTGAACCCACCCACCCTCCCACACAGTGGACACCACGGTCTCGTACACTGGGTTCAAGCATCCAGCTAGTGCCAACATTAAGAATGTACCTCCACTGCCCCACACACCGTCATGGAGTGATGATTAAGCACAAGAAAAAATTGACTTTTACATTTCCTTCTCAAATATTTGCTTTCCCCTCCACTTTTCTGAAGCCTGTTTAAATTAACAATTTTCCAAAGTCTGCATTCTTCACAATATTGCTATTTTCCTAAAGTTTATTTATAGTCACAGTTGCCAAAGTTGTACGTGTTAATTTTCAGACACTCTTGTCTTGAAAGATTTTATTAACACTATTTTTAAAATGTATAGGGTTGGGGCTAGTAATAATTATGCTAGTGTCATCCGCAAATAGAACAATTTTAGAGTTTTCATCTGTAATTTTTGATAGGTCATTAACATAAAGTAAAAAAATGGTGCACCAAGTATTGAGCCTTGGGGGACACCATATCTGTATAAGACATACATACATCCACGCAAGTAGGAGTGGATATGGAATTCGTCAAGAACAGAGTAGACTGCAATATGCAATCAAGTCAAAACACTGAAATACAAACTAGATACAAAGTTACATAAAATTAGTAATACACTAAAAATAACAAAGAGAATTCATACTTACTCACTAAGACAAGGTAAATATATGGATTACAATAACTAATAACAAGTCAACATTTTAAAATTAAGTAGAATAAAGGACATACACTGAATACACATATGTATATGTTGCTAATAATAATGAACTACTAAAGCAGTGCAACAGCAGTTGAAAAATTATTGCTGGTTAACTATTACAATTTTTAGAAAGAAATTCGTTTATAGAATAAAAAGCATTCTTAACAAGATAATTCCTTAACATAGTCTTACAAATATGTATATTGTTATAAAGTTTTGAAATATTTTGTGGAAGGTGATTAAATATTTTAACAGATGAATAATATACAGGTCTCTGTACTGTGGAAGATCTCACAGAAGGTACATGCAGTTTAATTTGTTGCCTAGTATTCCTGCCATGAACTGGGGTGTTGGTTTGATAGATTTTAGGAATTTTTAACTACAAATAACATCAAAACAAGACCTTCTTTCCAGGCACAGAACATCTACCTTCCATTGCTCCATTGAACTTGCAACCATTGACCATCTCGGATGTGGGTGAAAACCTTAATCTATGGTGATAACTGCCATGGATTAGAGTATTACTGCACTCCGTACAGAACTTTGGTCCGAATTCTCGCTATTCCACGGATATAAGAACAATGGATGAAAGGACTGAACTATTTCGGCTCTTCTGTATGCATACTGCCCATCAATATTGTTGAACTACCTAGTACAATTAATGAACATGAACAATAGCTGGCACATTCAGCGATTAGCCATATAACACCGATTAACTGAGATCTGGAAGCCGAGACCCTTGTCGATCGAAGTACACGGATCCGCGAAGCGGCGAACCGGAACCCACCAATCCGCTCGCTCATTCGTTGGTTCAGCAACGAGCGTAATCTGTGGCAACGAGTACGTAACGCATCGCGCAGTCTTATGCATCTGTTGTTATATTCATGTCCCTGTATTTCTTTGGCTAGGAAGGAATGGTATGTGGTCGTACTAGGGAAAAAGGTTTGCAAAATACAGCATATCAAATGCGGAAGAATTGAGGGAGCTAGTGAGGAAGATGCACTGCTCCTGCCAAATATCTGTACATGTAAGATGACAAAGATAGTTAAGAATAACGGTCTCTTTTGTTCTTATGTGGAACTGGATGGTATAATACATGCATTCCCGATTGGGCATGTTAAAAATAAGTGTAATACGCATGTACGTGTCGTGATGAAATCTTGTGGTAAGAAACTTCAACCCACTGATCAGAGGTAGTTTACGCGATATGAATGAGGATTGCCAACATTGAAGACGATTCACGTACTTCACGGTTGTGAAAACAACTTTGGTATCCATTCGCCACAAATCATGTACTTATAATCGGGAACAATGTATTGCTTAATTTTCACAAGCTTTATAATGATATTCATGCATGTAAATTGGAGTATGATAGTCGTATCCATGAGTGCATGCTTGTAAATATTGGCTAGACTATTTTGATATCCGTTCCAAATGAAATTTTAAGGCCCAGCATATTTAGAGCTACAGTAAAGCATATGCTTAGAAATATTGAAGGTTTGATGGCCCATTTGAATGTAATCTGAGCTTTATTCTAAGCTCAGGACATAGATAGTAACCTAGATTTCCTAAATGTAGTGGATGTGGTAGATGTAAATGACACCTTTAAAATCCTTGTTGCAGAGAATATGGTTGTCCAGGATGACTTATGAATGCAGTCATGAAAAATTCCTGTCATTTACATTCTTCATGTAAGAGGCTGAGTGGACCATTATTTAACAAAGGTAGTCAGTATTCATAACGAAGAGGCGTCTGACATATTTGTGATTTTTAAATTGCACATTTATTCAGAAAGACAATCTAAGGAATATAGTGAAACACATTTTCTATTTTTATTAATTTATGTGTGCATAAAAGAAGAATACAAAGAACATGATAAAATCATGAAGCACTGAAGAACGAGGTAATTTGTTGATGCACTGCACACCAGTTTTTAGGTGTGGTCGCAAAATTGTGAGAAGTGACTATTAGCTTCATGTCTGTCCATCTGCCTGTCTGCATGGAGAAATTCACATCTCACTGGACAGATTTTCAAGAAATATATTTTGAGGATTTTTCTAATGTCTGTCAACAAAATTCAAATTTCATTAAAATCTGACAAGAACAACAGGTATTTTGCATGAAGACGTACATACATTTATAATAATATCTCACTGAATTCTTCTTATAATAAGAAATTTTTCATACAAAGGTTGTAGGGAAAACTAATACACACATTTTATATTCAATAAATGTTTCCCAGAAATCATGCTGTTTGTATGATATAATGTGGAAAAATATGGTAGAGCAAGACAGGCCACAGATAACAATATAATACGGCACGGAAAAGATGTGATTTGCATGCCAGATAACTAAGACAAGAATACAGACACTTATAATGTTTAATACTTATAGCTTTTGCATGGTAACAATACTTATGCGAACCCACCTCAATGTTACATTATACATACATTGCCTGCCTTGTTGAACTATTGAAACACACATTATGAATTCAACTTGTATTGCCTGCAACCCATGTGTGTTTTGTATTGTGTGTTTGATTTTGGACTGTCCATGTTTTTAGTTCTGTTGTTACCAGTATTATCAGTGTTTGGTAACTGATACCATGTCATCAAATGTTGCAGTGATTGTATCATATCACATATCATTTTTAAATTGTGGCTTTTTATTACATGATGTGGCTGTGTAATAAAATTTCACCAAAACCACTACTGTCTCATTTTCAGATTCACACTCTTATGATAACTTCTTGATTCATCAGGTCCTATCATACATTATGCTGATATATTGGCCATTCTGAAGTATTTTACTCTCATACAGTTACAGTACTGTGGTTGGAACACATGGATTTTTGCCCTTGTACCCAAACCCTTTAAATCTTTAGAATTTTTCCATTCTTTATTTTTTAAACCTTAAATTTTCCCTTAATCTCTTGGCACACTGACATCTCTATGAAGTGCCTATTAAAATCTGTCTGTAATCATATAAAAACTTGCTGAAAAAATTGCTGAATTTCACTTCATGAAATTTAGTACTGGAGAGTTTTATGGAACATTGTTAACCCATGTTAATTTTCATTTTGTTTGGACAGTTTTAATGACTACTTTATGTTCAGATCTACATATGTTTCTGTGTTTCATGAGTGTTCACATCCCTGTTCTGTGCATACACAGTTCCTTTTAAGCTTGAAACCCATACACAGGGTAGGAAATTATATTGTACTTCATATTATTTAAAATCTGTGTGCCAAAAATTGAGTTATGGCACTCCAGATGTTTTGAATGTGCTCCTTTTCGTAGCAGAATTGCTGTAGTAAAGCATAATCAGAACTGCTTATTGATTTTAAAGCTGTTGCTAGGAATAGTAAAGTTGCGATTGCAGTATAACCGTTTGCTGTGTGTACACTTAAGAACTAGTTTGTTTTATCTTGTTTGATTTTTGCTGTCCATCTCAGGAGTCATATCTAACTAACACTTATCTTTAATCTTCTCTAGTATAGTATCAGTTTTCAGCTTACTTTCCTTATGGAAAAGAAAGCAGGCATATGCAATCATGGTACTTGGTTCTGTGCATGAATTTATGTGTGCCTATGTGCTCATCTGTGCACCTTTCAAGTTGTGAATCAATTGATCATGGGTGTTACACCCTTAATGGGTACCCCCTACCTCAGTTTCCTACAGTATTCAGTAACAAAATCCTAAATGCATGAACTTCAGAGGTGGGACCACCATGTAATGTAGGGTCCTGAAACAAAATACTGCCACCATCCTTCTCAGCGTCAGAGTGTCCCAGATACCCTTCTTACCTTGTAGTTGAAGAAGATGTGGCTGTGTAATTCATGCTGCTTTAGAGGTGTGGGTCAGGTATCTAGTCAGAATCGGTAGGCATGGGTCTCATCTGCAGGGAGTGTTGTCTGTTGTACATAACAAAGTGCGGTTCTACACTTCAGTGCTGTAGCCAGAAAATAACAATAAGTAACCTCCTTACTTAATTTATTGGTGATGTATAAATGATTTGTTTCCAGTTGCTACCACAAATCACTGTACAAATATTATCCTGAACTTGGCACTTTGAAAAGAAAAAAATCATGTATAGTTATTACTCTTAAACTGTTATACAAATGTTTAACTTTTAAGTTTACTTATGTATCTGGTCAAAACAAATTACTCTTTATGTTCACCTTCATTCCCTGCTCTTGATATTGTGTGTCAAAACTGTTTTCATTTAGCACCACTTTCTGGTTATCGCTTAGCTGTAAATTGTTGTAAAAAAATTACGGAGCACAGAACTTTGCATTCGCACTACTCCAACAGCCACAACAGAGCATCCTCTGTTCACCCACAACTCAGTAGCTTCTTGGAAAGAAACTTACTCTCCCCTCCTAAACTCAACAATGACCCTACTGGCCGAAAGCAAATTTCTAAGAATTTCGTAGGCTGAATTTAATTTTTAAAATCCTCTAACCTAATTGGTCAAACTAAACCTCACACTAGAAGTCTCTGAATTAACTACGGAAAGCACAAATTCACGATTAACGTTTAACTTCCTCAAAGAAATTATAATGTCTACTAAGACTCTGCTCAGGACTCGAACCTGAACTGTCCGGTAATACTATATTAAGAGATATTTGAAAAATGTGCATGGAAGCTGCTTGAAATTTATATTTAGGGCTCAGTTTGATGATGAGGTAACTATGAACCATTGGAGCAAGACATGTGGAGCTTTGTGTGGAGACAGAGCATTAACATTCCTATGAATTAATGGAAGCTGGTGACTGGGATTTTGTCGGCTATTGTTCACTAAGGTGACACTCTAATAAAGCACTTTGTCTGTGCAGGAAATATGGAGGGAGGTTGGAGATCTTCAGGTTCAGTAGATAGGGAGGGGGCTTTGATCTACATGATCTTGACTGGTGTTATGATGTGGGCTGGTCTGATCGTAACATGTGGATTCTACCAGGTTTTGGGTTAGCACAGTGGACCCATTAGTGGTCTTAAGTGCTTGGGGCACTGGTTGACTGTTAAATACAATACAGTTCCTACAAATTCTGTATGAAAAACTTGTTTGTAATGCAGCAATTTGAAACATTTATGGTGAGAGACTTTGGGGTGATATTTGACAAATTTGAACTAAAAGCCATGGACGTACTTAAGTAACAAACTCTTCTCAAGATGGAAATGAGAACCTAGTCCAGAACACAGGGCCAGTTCATGTTGGCAATGCTGATGTGTAATGTATACCTTACACTTACATTACCATTTTCATTAAAATATATTGCTTTGGATAACAAATAATAACTGTAGCAAACACAAACAATAACAGTGGTAAATAATAATATTATTTGTTACCAAAAGCAATATATTTTAGTGAAAATAGTACTTTACCTATGCCATATTATGCCTTATACGTCAGATTTACCAACACTAACTGGTTCCTGTAATAAATAGTGCTGCTGCTGCAACAACAACAACTATTACTACTACTACTACTACTACTACTACCATCACTAATAATAATAATAATAATAATATATACCACCACTACAATGACCTCAACCACCAGTCAGTAACATACTAAGTTTCAGTCTCAATAAAGACTGTTATATGACCATTTCAAATCCAGCATGCATTGTGTATATTGATATAAATTTATGACTATCAACACAGATGTTGTGGATTAGAAGCCTTTGCCTAAACAAGGGAAGTTGTATGAGTTCTGCAGGACTCCTTGTATTGATGTCTGTTGACTTAAAATGTAAGTCTCTACACAGAAATGTTTAGGCTGGACCAAATATAATGTTGTTATGTGTAAGATTGTGGGGTACATAGCAGTGTTATTTCCTTGAATGCATCACCTACGCTAAACAAAAGTACCTGTATTCATATATAAAATACATATGTAAAGTCCTTAATTATGTTTTTACAAAATGATTATCACTTGTTAATTGATGTACTGATTTGTGTGCTTTTAGGAAAGTGTGATGGATGATGATGATGCAGATACATATGAAGATAGCAGTGACAAGGATGAAGTGGAAGAAGAAGAAGAAGAAATGGTGAAGGATGATGATGAAGAAAGTCAGGATGAACAGCAGAGTTTATCTACTGAAATTGATGAACACATGACATCCAGTTCTGACAGTGAATCTTCTTCAGAACAAGAATCTGGACAAACCATTACTAGGTCGTTCACTTATCAGAAGCGACAGGCTGAAATAAAGTGTGCCATGCCTTCACAAAAATGTCGTCGCTGTGGCAGAATCCTCTCCACAGACTTCTGTCTTTGTGTGTACAAAATTCCATTTAAGTGTGAACGTTGCAATTTAACATTTGCAGGTCTTCCAGAGTTCAAGTCACACATGCAGTCAGTCCATACCTGTGTTCGTGGAAGTGTTAATGCCAGTAATAACATTTCTCTGAATGTTACCAAAGAAATAAGTCAATCAAGTGCACTTTTTCACCACAATAATAAACTATCTAAATTTGAGTCTGAGCTTTTAAGAACAGAGCAACCGCAGGAAGTACACACATGCCAAACATGTAGGGAAGCATTTAATACAAAACTTGGCCTTATGGCACATACTTTAAATCACATTGAACATGAAGAAACTAACACACACAAGTGCAATCATTGTAATCGTGAATTTACATCAACTGTTCGATTGTCTATCCATGTGACACGAATGCACATAGAAGAAAAGAAATTTGTGTGTGATGTGTGCAACAAAGGTTTCAGGTAGGAAATGAGAAACCTACATCCAGTGCATGAAAACTAACCATCCTGGTTTAGTGCCTAGCACTTAAGTTGTGTTTTAGGGCGGTATCCATTTAAATACAGTGCAACCTCGGTATAATGATGATTTATGATGTTCATAAAAATGTGTGTTGTGATGTGTATCCATAATATCTGAAGGTGGTTGAAATACTGCACCTTCCAGCCCAGTCCCCAACTTCACAGTACATATATCACAATGTGGCAGGAGAGCTTAAAAAATAATCCAGGTATGGCAATATTTTTTTCTTTTTTGAAATGAATTCCACAGAGATGTGAGCGTAACATAATAAAACTCAACATCTTTAGCTTACTCTTGACTGAGACCAAGGAGTGTCTATTTCTGTATTTTGATATACCCAAATATAAGGTGAGAATTCATCATGAGGAAAATGGGAGATAGCCTTATAATTGTGCACAAAGTTAAACACATTTTTTGAACAGGGTGAATGTTTTGTATGTGCTGTGGCTAGGGAATAAAGTCATGTGGTTTGTCCAGTAGTATAGATATTAGTTTATACTTGTTATTTTATTACTTTTTAATTTAATTTTAATTTAGATTACTGGAGTGAGAATTTGAAGTTAAATCATTTTTATTTTGTTGCCAGAATTAGGGTAACACTTTTTTTTTTTTTGTAACTTACCACACTGCTCAGTAATAGAAACACTTTCAACTCACGTAAGCAGATGTGTGACACAGTCCACAGTGAGATAAACTGTTGGGCTAAAGACAAATTCAGGTGATGTTATTCAGTGGAAATTTCTCATTGGCTGCAGTTTTAAGTTTGACCTTGAAATCAGGTTGTGCTAGATACAGTTCTAAAATCATCCTCTGTGACTGTAACATTTTCAGAAATTGACTGATGCTTTTTTGATTATGTACTGTGATGCCTCTGTGCATGCACACTTGGGACTTCTGCCTCAAGATCAAGAAATTTTCTCTTCAGTGTAGACATACAGAACTCAGATTCTGGATTGCAGACTCTACTTGGGAAAGGTTGGTTAATGGTCCTTATGTGTTGCCTGCTATAAATTGTTTGGGAAACAAATTTGAAAGTATTGTCAGACAATAAAAGGCATGGCTTGTTAATCTTTTGGTGCAGAGCATTGCAAATGTTTATCAGACTGCCCATGTTATATGCTGCAGAATCCCAAGTAAATAGCATTAAATGACAGGATGGCAGCAAATACTGAATTGGCAAGGATATGACATGAAATGGTTATGGCATATTCTTATGTTACCATCCCATAGTTTGCCTGGAGATGCTGAGGGAAATCACGAATATGTCAGGATTGCTGATCTCTGGGCTGAGATTCAAACTCAAGACTTCCCAAGTACAAAGTAGGAACATTGATCACTCATCCATGACATTGGTTAAATCTCATCTAAGATACAGACTATTCTGGTGGAATATATTCATGGTTTTGCCTGCAGGAAATTCTGGGCCAATACCTTGAAAGATGTGCTGTTTCCTTAGCATGCTACCCAACATGTACATAATTACGTATATAGATTCTCATTCTACACTGTGTAACTAGTGCAGCTGACAAAATATTGTTAAATAAAGAACCAACAAACCTGCCAATGTTTGAAGTGAACTGTTCCTTGTATTCAGTTCATTTGTTGCATGGTGTAGACCATTGTCTTGACATTACCTTCACACTAAATGGTCTGATATTACTTTCTATTTGTTGTCACCTTGTCATTCTTTTCGTAGTTAATTCCTGAGGTAATTGGTTTGCAAATTTTGTCACTCTATTAACCCCCTTCCTAAGAAGAATTAAATTACTGATCATCCCTCCTAAAGTGATCCATTTTTCTTACAGGTCTTCTCTGTGTCCTATTTCATCCTTTCTGTGCCCACTTGACCTGGCAGCAAATCCTTTGTATGGGGTGTCTAGTCATTTTCATGTCAAAAAGAATCAGAGCCAGTGTACAAGTCAAATGTGTACATGTCAAATATGTAACCGCAACAGACTGCAAAAGATAATTTTATAGCTGTCTCTTCTTGTTTTATAAGGTAATTTGGGCTTGCAGTATCATTGTACCCATGTGTCTGTGGGAAATTCACCAGTACATCAAAACAGCAACATACATACTGTATTTACCCAAATGTAATGTGATCCCAATCTCAAAGCTTACCTTTGTAGAAAAAACAGTTTTTCTTCTCGTTCAGTGCTGAATCTGACTATGTTAGAATCACTGTTTAATATACATGGTAGCTCCAGAAAGTAACAGAAGTGCTATTTTGAATCTTAGAGGTATTCAAGGGCCAGTGAATGCAGTTGTCTTCAAAACGTAATATCTGCTCAAAAAAGTATTCATTCTGAATTCGAGCTAAAATAAATAATATTGCACAGACACTTGGCTACGGTGAACATGTCCCAACAGGTTACTGCCTGTCCAAGTATGTTAACAACTCATTTCATTGCTTCACATGTTGTGCTTAGCACTGAAAGTCAGTTATATATATTACATGTCGGTTAGATGATATGTCAGAGTGTAATTTACGGAGAACAGGAAGACATTGCCCTGAGTATATTAGCTGATGTAGCCCCAGGTATCATGTGGTTATACAACAGTGAGCTGAGCATGAGTTTTTGGATGATGATGTTGCTTTGAAGAGAGTCGTGTCTGTTGCAAGTAATGGGTATTCTGGATGCCCTTTGCCCAATAGAAACAATGAATTACCACATTTTTCTAGACCTTAGAGCACCAATATATTAGAAGGCAAAATTAGTAAAAAAATATTTTGTGCACATTTGAAGCTCAAATTCACAACTTCATTACTCAACAAAATGGCGATGGAATATGAAGTTCCTACTGGTCATAAAAGCCCCTAAAATCTTATCACTGCTATGACATTCATCAGCATCATCATCATTCTTTCAATAATGTAGAAAAGAACACCATCAATCACAGCTAAGAATGTTTATTTTATATATATATATATACATGAGAAATTTGCTTACAACATGTTTCCACTGACATGGACCATTGTCAAGTAACGCGTAATATCAAAATATATTAAGAAGAATTACCGCGCTGTACGTTGTTTAAATGAGATCTCATTTATATTCAAACAACTTATAGCGCAGCATTTATTCTTAATATATTTTCATATTACGTATTACCCGATGATGGCCCATGTCAGTGGAAACATGTTGTAAGCAAATTTCTCATATACATATAATAAACATTCTTAGTTGTGATCAATAGTGTTTTTTTTCTGTTATTGTATATTATTGTAACAGAATGAATCAAAATCATTCTCTCACTTTTTTAAAAGACTACATCATCTTCAGTACAGACATTACTGATATGTTTCTTAAAAGACTTCACAGTTGTCACATGCTTCACAGTCTATGCTTCTTTATAAATCTGCAAGAAGAAGAAGAAGTTCCAGCAAAATCAGTGATGCCATATGTGGCATGTGTGCTTCAAAATTTATAAGTTTTATAGACACAGAAATTCTGTTGTGTCTATGGTCTGTTATCCAGTTCTTCACCTCTGCTTGTAGGTCAGGCCATTTTACATTATGCATATAGAAAGAGTGATTATTCTTCTCTTAACTTCTTTAATAACTCTTCCTCCTGCCTTCTCCATTCACATATCATTTTTCAGTTGGAAGAAGAACAAACTGTCTTTTAACTGTATTATTACCATGCTTTTTTGCATACTTCATCACATTTGATTTGAAGCTTACAGTATATGTAATCCTCATCTGTTCATAACACATTCCAGGAAAAATTTTCAGTAAACTCACTATCACTGCATGCTACTCAACAATAGTACAAGGAACAGTGCAGCTTTGTTTCTGTCCCTCCAAGGACAAGTTGTATCATACCCAGCATTGTCCCTCCAGCAGATGTGGAAATCTCAGTTGTTTTGAAAGTCATATTTATGCCACTTGTGGACCATAAGATGTGAGAGAATTTTATGCGTTATTTTCCAGGAAAGAAAGTATGTCTTATGGTCTGGAACATATGGTAGTAACTCAGTTATATACTTTAATATGATTGATCGAGTGTTGGACACAGTGAGTATGCACCATAATATCACAGTATTGGTCAGCATTTATGTTAACAATTGTGGAGACCATTCCATGGTGCATTGTGGCATAAACAGCTACACAAATTGAAATCTAGCTATTGTCAAAGTGACCATGACAACTTACCTGCACACTCAACCCAATTTGTATGACAGTTTTTAGATAAACACAGTATCCACAAGTATGTGAGCCTATTTGCTTAACATATTTTGCTCCCTGTAACATTGTGGACCCCTTGAACTTAGAGAAAACATGAAAATAATAATATATGTTGATGTAGAAAGAGTAGACCACAATGTAATGAAGCAGCTTTTTGTGATTCCAAAAAGTTGTGTTTAAGAGATACTTTGAGTACTAACAACAACAAAAGATGTGCATTTGCTGAAGGAACCTATTTTCTTTGGGATAATGGGATTAACCTCCCATCCCTGTAATTTCAGTATCTTAGTTTTTGTAGATATTGTCTCAGTACTTTCTGATCATGCCTTACATTTGTTCAGAAGCTACACACTTCTGTCAGCATTTGTACTGTTGTTTGAAACAATTTTGGATGCCATGATGTGCAGTTTCCCGCAACACAGTATTCAAATGCACTTGAATGTCAGCTGGATCCGTGAAGTTACAGCCCTCAGTTCTTTCTCCAACAAGAGAAGTAGTGAAGAGGAGGTTAGGAGTGTGTAGTTGGTAGGAAAGCACCATGGTACCATGCCTGGAGAATTGTTGCAGTACAAGCAGCCATGGATGTGCCAGAGCAGTGCCATGCAGGAGCACCCAGCCTTTCGTCACATTACAGGATGCTCAGATCAACTGCCTGCTTTGTGTGTTGTAGACGTGCAGGCACATCTTTATTCCACGTCTTGTTGACCATAGCATACTCACGATGAAACTTGTATTGCATGATCTCCGGGCAGGTGAAAAAGACTTTCACCATCATCTGTTTGTAGTAGTCCTGTCCTAAGTTTTGTCTTGTGGTAACCATACTGTAAAGCAGTAATACTGGTTGTAAACTAATGTAAGACACTTTGTATTACTTGTGACAAAAAAATTGCCCCAATGAATTGTTTTACAGATGCCAAATTGGGAAATCAATTCTTATTTAGAACCATTCAGTTTTTGGACTTCATCACTTGTCCAATATCTAAAACTACAAAAACTGAACACATTTAAGAAACTCGTTTCCATCATCAGGTAAAAATTTGGGGAGAGAGACCTATCCATTTGGACCTGTTAGAGCTATTCCAATCTGAGTAGGCGCCTCCCCACCTTTTTACCTGATAACAACAACAGAACCGGTTTCCAAAACTGTGTGTTAAATTGTGTTTTTAAACACTTGATAATAGACTGTCTAACAACTGGGTGGTTTTAAATTTGATGTACCATTATCTTATTTGTATCTCCACCTTGCTGTGGTAGAGGGGCTTGTGAGTTCCAGTGACCCTGAGAGCTAAGCCGGTGGTAGCATTGCTACCAGGAGGGTCTCCCAAGCTGGACAGATCAAGAGGGTAGGAACCAGACAAAGACAGATGCCTAGGAGATGGGAAATCCAATCAAAATTCCCCTGATGCCGTAAGCAGTGACATCAGTAGCAACTTGAAGCACAGAGAAAATGATTCTCGAGATGGTTCATGATTGTGTAGCAACAGGCGTGACCAGAGTGGTTTGAATGGCTGCTGTACTGCGATGTCAAAAGGAAATGGAAAACCTACCACATTATTACTTTTCCTGGATAGTCTCTTCCAGAAGCAGAAACAAATGCGAGATGCTTCCTCTGGAGACAAAGCAATCCGGAAGTAAACTACTCCCCCATTCGGATCTCCGGAGGAAGTGTTTCTATAGGAGACACCACGCAGTAGGAGTTACAGCAAGGACTAAAAACAGAAGCAGAAGGAACATCACAGCTTCAAGATAGGGACTTGGAACATAAAGACCTTGAATCAAGGAGGAAAACTCGAAAATTTGAAGAAGGAAATGCAGAAGAATGCAGTGTCTGTGCTAGGTGTTAGTGAAGTGCGGTGGAAAAGGCAAGACCAATATGATTATAATGGGAGATTGGAACACTGTGGTTGGAGATAAAGCACATCACAACACTGTTGGACCATATGGACTGGGAAGGAGGAATCAGAGAGGTCAAATGCTCATAGACTTGTGTGAATGAAATGGACTTGTTATAACCAACACATGGTTCAAAAAGCCTAAAAGAAGATTGTACACCTGGAAAGCACCAGGGGATAGGAGTCGACATCAATTGGACTACGTACTAGTGAAACACTGATTCAGGAACACTGTGAAGGATGTGCAGATACTGACTCTGACCACAACTTACTGGTTGTAAAGATCTGCACCAGATTGAAGAAAATCATAAGGTTCCAAAAGCAAAACCAAGATGGGATTTGGAATTGTTATATGCTCAATGATAGAAAGTGCACGATAGTCTACAAGAAAAATCTGGTGCAATCAAATGTGAAAGTGGGAATGTGCAAGTGCAGTAGAACAATATCAAGAAATGTGTGTTAGATACTGTGAGTGATTTGGTTGGAAAGTTGAGAGGAGAGCAATAAAGCCATGGATTACACAGATGATCAGTAAAATGGATGAATGAAGGAAATGGAAGAATGTCAACAATGAAGAAGGAAGGAAGAACTATAGAAGACTGAGGAATGAATTGATAAGAGCCATGGACAACGCCAAGAAGGAATATCTGGAGAGCATATGCGACGAGAGCATAGAATTTCAAAGAACAGGACGTTATGATCTAATGCACATGAAGACATAAAGGAGCTAGGGTGGAAAGAAAACCATGGAATTCAAAACATTGGCATCAAAGACTGTCAAGGGAATATAATAATAGATCAGAGACAAGTACTGCAAATTTGGGAGAATTATATTACAGAGCTCTACGATCGAGCTAATCAACCAGAACACTTAGAAGTCAAACCTGAAGAAGAAGTAGATGAAGACGAGAAAGGCCCTTATATTTTGCAAAGTGAAGTGGAAAAAACTATCAAGGAGATGAGGGATACGAAGGCTACAGGAGATGATGATGCACCTGGGGATGTACTCAAATTGTTGGGAAAATATGGTCTCAAACCAATGACATAGAACTGGAGAGTGGCCCTGAGATTTCATTGAATTTACAATGATTGCCTTAAAGAAGAAGTCCAAAGCTACAAAATGCTGTGACCATCACATACAGCATACAGCAAAGATAGTAGTGAGGATACTTAGAAG
The DNA here is from genome assembly GCA_021186555.1 of Reticulitermes speratus. Lineage (NCBI taxonomy): Eukaryota > Metazoa > Arthropoda > Insecta > Blattodea > Rhinotermitidae > Reticulitermes > Reticulitermes speratus. Next base: position 13,480,208 of record JAJKFL010000010.1, read on the forward strand.
AAGGATTGAAAGGAAAACTGAGGATGCACTTGGAGAAGGTCAGTTTGGATTTAGAAGAGAAAAAGGAACTAGCAATGCAATTGGGATGCTGAGAATAATATCAGAACAAACCTTGGACACAGATGAGGAGTTGTGTGTTTGCTTCATAGACTGGCAAAAGGCATTTGACGATGTCAACTGGACCAAATTAATGCAGATCCTGAAGGGAACTGGCATAGACTGGCGCAAAAGAAGATTGATCAGCAAATTGTGCATGGAACATGGACTGGACCAAGGGAAGACAAGAAGTGTCAAGATTGGAAGGGAAGTTAGACAAGATTACTGTTTGTCACCAATTCTGTTCAACTTATAATACAGCGGGTACCTTACCAAGAAAGCTGTTGAAGGGTTTGGAGACTTCAAAATAGGAGCAAAAATAATTCGCACTGTGAAATATGCAGATGACCTTGTGCTACTGGCTGAGGAAGAAACGGTGCTACATGGCATGATTGATAGACGACTTGAAATTGGAAGACACTATGGAATGGAAATGAATGTGGAAAAAACTAAGGTAATGAGAATCTCAAGGCACCCATCCCCAATAAAAATTATGATAGATCAAAAACAATTGGAGCATGTGGAATAGTTCAGTTATTTGGGTAGCATGATAACAAATGATGCAAGGTGTACACGTGAAATTAAATCCAGAATTGCCATGGCAAAGCAGCATTCAACAGGAAAAAGACTCTTTTCACAAGCAAATTGGACTTAAATTTAAGGAAGCAACTAGTAAAGTGCTACATTTGGAGCATAGCTTCTTATGGTGCTGAAATGTGGACACTTCGGAAAGTAGATCAGAAATACCTGGAAAGTTTTGAAATGTGGTGCTGGAGAAAAATGGAGAAGATAAATTGGTCTGATCATGTGAGAAATGAAGAAGTATTATATAGAGTCAAGGAGGAGAGGAATATCCTACATACAATAAAGGGAAGAAAGGCTAATTGGATTGGTCATGTCTTGCATAGAAACTGCCTTCTAAAACATGTGATTGAAGGAAAGTTAGAAGGAAGGATGGAAATGACCGGAAGACGAGGAAGAAGGCGTAAGCAGCTACTGGATGACCTTAAGGAAAAGAGAAGATACTGGAAATTGAAAGAGGAAGCACTAGATCGCCCCCTGTAGAGAACTCGCTTTGGAAGAGGCTACAGACCTGTCGTGAGACAGACTACAGAATAAATGAATGAATGAGTACCATTATCAGAACCACATAGAATTTAAAAAAATATCATGTTATATGCTGGTAAATCTGGTACTGTTTGTATTCAAGGTCCAGCAAGGTATTTTCTAGTCTGAAAGATTGCCTGTGTTCTGTATAGGGACAATTTTAAAGTATAGTTTGTAGCTGTGATTCTATTGTGCATGCTTTAGCTGGTGGTGAAACTGGCAGCTGTTCTAATCAAATACGCTGGTTAGCAGATCAGTGTAGAGTGCTTTACATGGCATAGCTAATGGCTTCTAATGAAACACAGTCAATTCTGCTGTGTTGAATAGAGGCTTCATTTGAGAAGAAATATTGTGATCTACAAATATCTTCTAACTGTGATGTTTCTGTGTAAAAATAACACATATATTCCAAGTCTGTTTTTGTATTTCCATCCTAACTACTAATGTTTTTAGGTGGCACTTAAGTTTGTAATAAATTTACTGAAGCCTGCTATGAAAATGACATGCATTATAAAGTGCTTCTGATCTTCATTTTACACTAAGACTGAAGGTTATTGTGTAGTTGGCATTCATGTTTGATATTTGGGAGGTCACTTATTTGAATCTGAGGCCAGGGCCCATCTGGAAAGAAATTTTGTATGATTTTTCTCAATTCCTGAAGGGCAGAACGTGGATAGTATCTTAAAATAGGCCACCACCATTTCCTTTTTATGTTCTTATGAGTTTGCTGTTCACAGCTCATCCAATGGCATAGCATGACTTTCAAGAAGACTTGAATCTTCAGCAACACTGCAACACTGCTGTGAGAACCTCAAATCTCACAAGGTAAATGACTGTTCTTGTAATATTTAAAGTGATAGTATTACTATGATGTAAATATGTTTTATATTTACAGTGGTGCCAACACACTGGAAGCACATAAGAGGTTACATCTTGGCATCCGGCCCTATAAGTGTGACATATGTGGTAAATCATACTCTCAGTCTGGAAACCTGGCATATCACAAGAGCACCCATGACGGGGTCAAGTCCCATGTGTGTCATCTGTGTGGCAAGGCATTCCTCACAGCTGGAATTCTTGCAAACCATGAACGCAGACATACTGGACTAAAACCATACGTCTGTGATCAGTGTGGTCGTGCCTTTGCTGACAACTATACTCTCACACACCACAAGGTATGCCAGTGGCTGATGAATAAACTGTAAGAGGCATATTTTGCACTGTTATTTATACCATGCATTTTATTACTAAGTTATTGTCCAAACGTTTCCAACAATATGCACCATACATTTAATGATTTTTAAAAGTTATTACAAAATCAAAATACAGAAAAATCAAAATCAAAATATAGAGTGATTTTGCAGTAACTTTTAAAAATCATTAAATGTATGGTGCATATTTTTGGAAACTTTTAGACCAGTGGTATTCAACCTTTTTTGTTCGCGTACCCCCAGATATAATTTTTCTTCAACTTTGTATCCCCAAAGTTGTTGGTGCATAATTCAAGTTATACATAGTCTATAATCTACATCTAAAATAAGTTAAATAAATTACATCCAAAATAATATATTAAATAATAAGTTTTAAATGAGAAAAAGGAGAGTCAAGCTATTAAATAACAAATATATTATTGCGTATCATATAAAAATTAATAAAGGAACAAAGGTAATTTAGCAAATCAAAATTATGTGCACTACGTGGAATAAAATGAAACTAGCCGCCCAGATAAGAATCGCATAAAGGAGAGAGAGAGAGAGAAAAAAAATGGCGCTCCCAAATCGCATGTCCTTGCATCCAGGTCTCTTGTGGCTAACCCTAAATCTGGCCATGATTATTCAGTGTTTATCATGAAATAATATATTTATTTTTTTTTTCATTTTACGTACCCCGTAATATGTCTTCGCATATTTATACATACTGACTATTTGGACACACTATTGAGGGTGACTGATGTCACCAATTACCTGGTTTTTATACACGCTCAGGTCACGACTACCAAACAAAGGTTTTCTCCGAGCACTCCTGCTCGGTGCAAAGAAAACACTTCGTTACAAATGGTATAAATGTATAAATACGCGTACCCCAGGTTGAATACCACTGTTTTAGACAATAATTTAAGAGGCATGTTTTTATTTATGGATGTTTCTCAACCAGTTTGCTGTAGTATATCTTTAGTGTGCTGCAACATTTTTAATTCAGAAGCATTTCTGTATATGTGACAGTAGTTGATAAACCATTCTGGTTTCAGAACTAGGCATATTATCCATCCCCTAGGTTTTATGCTGAAAACACAAAATGTGGTAACAACAGTGACATCTTATTCAGCATGCTTTTGTTATCTGTCTGCTTGTGTTTTTCATTCAGTTGTTAACTATATTTCATAGTTCACAGTGGCATTTGTTTTCTTTGTATGCCTCTTTCTTATACACTGTGCTTTTTCAAAACTCTTTTGGGTGTCTTCACAATGAAAAGTTGCAAACATTTTCTGTTAACTTCACTATGCCTGTTTGTCCACGGAATATATTTTCATGAAGTAGTCTTAATTACCATGAAACACAACACATTTATTAGTTGTTGGTCATAATTCTCAACCCTTACATGTTTCAAACAATCATGTTCTTTTCATTATTATTCAAAGCATGTGTGCATTGGAAATTACAGCCAGCAACCAATATATATGTTGTATTTGGTGGTAACTAAGACTATGTAGATAACAGTACAACAGTGTGGCACTTAAGATTATATCTTTGTGAAGTTTTATATGAGGGACTATTCCATATTTGGTTAAAATGAAATGAAAATAATGGATGGTATATGTATACATTTCTTCATACATCTTGAGTGGGTATCTCACAGAAATGCTCTAATCATTATTTTTAGAGAAAAATAAAACACACCCATCTTATATCCAGTACACTTTTTCTGTAAGTCTTTCCGTTGTTGAGCAAACATTCCAGAATCATTATGCTGTCTGTATACATAATTAAAACAAGTTGAGCAACATGCCAGAATTGTTACAGTGTGCATGTACCTAACTTCTTAATGTTAGCCTTTCCCAATTGTTGCCATTTATGACTCATATTTAAATCATGTACACATGCCCAGATTCATAGATACAACTTTAAGTAGTACCTTTACATTGTAAGTAAGTGTTACAGATTTGAGTGCATGTTTGTTGTGAGACAGAGCCATGCTTGTCTTTATTTCCATTGGTGAGTAATGCTATATGAATTCAAAGTAAGGAAAAACAGTTTTGACTAGTGTAGGTTCATAAAGAGAAGAAAACATGGATTGTTTAAGGGTTAAAACCTAAAGTGGAATCACTCAGTTGTGTGTGGGAAGCCTCCTCCCCCCATATGCTGGGAGGTACTGTATATTTTGATCTGTGTATTCAGTTGGTGTATGCTAAGATTAAGTAGTCTACGTTAAATACATACTGTTCTATTGTAGCAGCATAGTGTGATGTTGATTTGTTGCCAGAATGGATTAGCATCTGAGGTGTCTGGGCTGTTTCTTCATGGATTGGAGATCGTCTCTTTGTTTGAACAAATTAAATGACTTAACTGTATATAAAAGTAAATATACATTAGTGTTTAATTACTTCTGTCCTCAGTGTGAACTTGAACGTGTACAAATTAAAATGGCAACATGTTTTGGCATGTGTGCTAACATCAGATCATCAAATTCTTATTAAATGTATGGCCACAGATTACAGGTGTTTCAAAATTAGGTTCTGATTTAGAAATTGTGACTCCAAGCTTAACAAAGCTGTGGACATAATGTAAAGCACATTACAAGGTCTGTTCAGAGAGTTCTTGTACTGACAAAATAAAACAGCACAGGAGAGTGTTTTCCATATTATTATTAAAAACTACATGGCACAGCTGATACTGACTTTCACCAGACCACAGCACACATGCTGCATACTGGTTGCCAATGAAATCCATAATTTATACCCTGAAATTACCAGTACCATCAGTGGGAGATGTTGGAAAAGAAACCAGGCAATATGAAAACTTTATGTTCACACCAGTGTTTTATATTCACAACTTTGTTCATCTCACAGTTAAAACTTTTTAAAACTTCGACATAATTTTGACTCATAATGTATTAAAATTTAACACCAAATATAACTTACAAACATGTATGCACAGTGTTCCTGAGATGTTTTATTTTGAAAGTGGGTCCACACTTTTCTCATGCCACAATCTTTTGCTTTCCTAGCTACATATAATATCCACAACTACACTAGCCATATACATATTTATGACACACAACTGAACAAGAGGAATACACCAGGATAATAACACTCAGTATTAAGCTACACAAACAAGAGGACGTTGGTAAAAAGGGGGGGGGGACTTTTCATTGCCACTGAAGACCCAGTTTTGACACATGCAAGGCACTATCAAAGAACAATGTGCATACATTAAATGTATACATAATTCACTGTGAACCTGATAATCTATATAGACAACATGTGCACTTTACCTTTTAACAAGCCCCAGAGATAAAAATCACAAGGCAATAGGTGTGGAGAGCAGCCTGGCCACAGACCTGTCCCTTCCTCAGTGAATACACTTTGTATTCAGGCGAGTGACAGAGCAGACATATGGCTTGTCATGCCATCTTGCTGGAAGAAGGTGTAGTTCAGTTCATGTGGAGTCAACTGTCCCATAAACTAGTCAAAAATATGCAGATACACATCCATGTTAATGGTCTCCTTGAAGAAGATTGGTCCAAAGATCCAGTTCCCTGAGACTGCACACCAAACACCAGTTTTTAAATTGTGGAGTGGTATCTGTCAGAATACATGTGGATTATCTGAAGACCAATATCATGTATTCTGTGCATTGACATATCATGACAGATGGAACCAGGCTTCATCGGTTGAAAAGAAGAGAGATGGTTCCACAAATCCTCCCACAACCATGTTCAAGAGCCATTCATAGTAAGCCACACATCTCTCCTTGTCATGTGATATTAGTTACTGTACAACACTAAGACGATAGGGCTTCAGTAACAAATCATGCAGTACATGCTGACATGACTTTCGTGACATACCCAGTAGTTGTGATAATCGCCTTGTCGACTTATGAGGATTTCTTTCCATTTGATCCAAAATGTCGGTGACGACCTCTGGGGTACAGAGGGAAGGGTTTCTTGGTTTCTGTGCATTGCTCATCAGTAGAACGCCACTTTTTCACCAATTGCTGAATTGTGCATTTCGCAGGAACACTAGCAACGTGATATTGTTCCATGAAGCCCTCATGTGTCAACTTGACAGAGCCTGTACGAACATACAGCTCCATAATAGAAATACATTGTTCCAATTAGTACAGCATGTCTACTCCCAGCACACACAGATAACCTACGTAACAAAACAAAACACTAGTGACAAATCCTCTGGCATCCCAGCTGCCTGTGGGGCTACCGTGATCATGTGACTAAGCTTGCTGCTGGTAAAACCAGGGCAGGGCTACTTTTTCGTGTGGCACTCTGTATAATGGTAAATTTATAATGTAATTTGTGGTCTAGTGCATTTTATAGAAACTTGTCTATATTGGGGTGGTTCTCATGTAAGATAAATAAGTGTTTTTGATACATTGTCTAAAGCTTTTACGGTGACTGAATTCAATCAACTTTCTCAGGCTACCAGCCATGTCAGGTGGAAGGTAAAGGTAAGGTAAAGTTCACCCTAGAACAGGCCATGAAGGTCCAGAGGGGGAGTAAAGGTATAGCTCTACTCTTTCTTTAACCTCAGCACTAGATGGGCGTGGGTGGTCAATGCCATGCCTCGGCTGCTTTACCCCGGTGATAGGACAGTGAGTAAACCAACATTTCAGGAACCATCTATGTCCTTATCATCAGGGAACTGAATACCTCAAATTCCAGTTGGTGTTATCTATATACCTGTGTGAACCCCTAGCTCATAGTTGGTCACAAGCCCCTGAGTGCTGGTGGGCAGAGTGAAGTGCTGACTGCTTGGTCCTGTTTCTTGTTCAACATGTTGGTCACCAGATGCCAGGCCCGGCTTAATATGAAGCCATTGTCTCTATTAAAGTTGTTTGTTGTGTTCAGTCATATCTCATTTGTTTCTTTTACAAGGCAGTCCATGTGTCCTGATGTTCTGTCTAATGTTGAGGTACCACTGAAACTGTTTTGATGGTGCAGACTGGAATTTGAGGTATTCAGTTCCCTGATGGCAAAGACAGAGGTGGTTCTCAAAGTGTTGGTTTACTCATCGTTCTACCACCTGATGCGGCTGCTAGCCTGAGAAAGTTTTATTGTGTGTGTGTATATGTAATGGTCTAATATTGGCTCACAGGTGCTGAATGTTACCCTTTTAACTTAAGAGTTTTTTGTTTTTACAGTATATATTAAATCTTAGGTTGAAGAGGTTGGAAGTGAATAATCAGCATGATATTTATTTAGTTGCATGTTGATAAAATAATATAGGACCCTCCTGCATTAACACTGGGTTTTTATGGGGTAGGTCCCTTCTGTCTAACAGTTTTATGATGCCTGAATACCTCTTCCAATGCATTCATCTTATTTACCCAATTTATTGCACACCACACTCATTTTTCCAAATTACTCTGTATTAATTACCTTACATCCTCTTTCACCCTCTTCAGAAACATATTCATTTCTATCCGTCTTCTAAACAAAACTGTTCTTGCAACAGATTTCTCCATTAGTAAGCCCTTCACAGTAAAATTAGACTGTTAATTACTGTTAAATGTGCCCTCAAATCTTCACGTTACCACCTGCTGTTCAAGCATCAGCACCACTCTGGCACACAGTAACTTGTCTTCTTGACTACCACTCCAAGCCTATCTAATACTTAGCTGTATTAAAAGATAACTCCAAATTAAAACAAACCAGGTCCTTGTCCTCCATTCTGTGACACTTCAAGTGATCTTTATGTAAAACATTTATCTTCTAAATCTATCAAAATAAAAAAAATTGTCACTTACCTACTATCACTTACATGCAGCTTATGCTATAATAAAATAAGTATCTTTCAAGCCACTTATAATAATATTCATATTTTACAGTAAACCCATCATCACTATTGACTAAATAACTAATTCTTTCAATATTTCCTTAATCTTTCATATGTTTTCCATTTTCTGTATGGTACATGGAAAATTTTCAATCCCTTTACACTTTGACAAAACAGTATTTATATTGTTAACTTTATTAAACAGATTTGTAGATAACTCATTACAATCTACCTAAAAAATTTACCTATGAAGAATCCCTTCTAAACCAACTGAGCAATGCTTACGACCTGAATGTGCATACTGTTGCCCCCTCTTATCCTTCTGTATGAGGGTTTGGAGGTATACTTCCATGCATTCTTACCTCCAGCACTAGATAGAAGTGAGTGGTTAGATTTACACTGCAGCTGCTTTACTTCAGGAAAACAGCCCCCATGGTACACATTGCATGGGAGACTAGGTGGACCCAAGAGCTGGTCTCATGTGCGAAGTATTAGTCCTTGCTACTGTCAGAAATTCAACCCTGGTCATTTGGCCAATCACACTACTGATTGCAAATTATATATACATATATGAAAGTGTGTGTGTGTGTTTCAAATATATATTTTTATTTAAGTCATACAAACACAAAACTTAGATTCTTTTGTCGTATTGTATGCCACTTGAAACAAATCTTATTGCAGTGTTTCAAGGTCTTGGTACCAGACACTATGTTGTTTGTCTAACCTCGATACATGGTGTGCAGTTGATGCACTTTGGCTACTACTTAGGCCTGCAGACAAACACTTCCTTCACTTTAACTTACATTCGTGGTTTAGGCATTTGTCATGAATTCACCATCTGGATGAGAATTGATCTGCTTATAGTAAAGTTTAGTGAGTTTTGGTAACAATTTTATATTGGTCTCTTAACATTTTGACAGGATCCTACAGATTTAATAATGTGTTATGGAACATTACCCTTACTACTTAATTGTGTTGTACTTCTCAGGTGGTGCACTCAGGAATCCGTAGTTACATGTGTGATGTATGTGGAAAAGCATTTGTGCACAAACATACACTTGCAAGTCACAAACGTATCCATAGTGGAGAGAAACGCTATAGATGCACCATCTGTGATCGAGCATTCACACAGATGTCGACTATGCTCCAGCATCGCAACACACATACAGGAGAGAAGTCTTACCGCTGTATTTGTGGCAAAGCCTTCACTCAGCAGTCCAGTCTTGCACGTCACAAGAGGTAACCTAGTAATATTGCCATTATAATAAGAAGTAATAATGTACTCATACAACTAAATGCACATTTAATTGGTTGTTAAATATTGAATGGAAATGCATGGTGAATGTAAAATAAAAAGAGCTGTTTGGTTACCACAGTAACCAGTGTCAAGAAACAAGATAGTATCTGGACTTGTCTCTAGTTCAGAGGAAGAACACATTGTTATTAAATTTCTCTTTAAAGGTGTAGGAGGGTCTGATTGCCATCAAAGGCTTCGAACATGGTATGGCTAGTATTGTCTGTGGCAATCTTCAAGTGAGACTGTGGGAGTGGTCATTTGGTGCAGTGGGCATGGCCATGGTGGTATGGGCAGGTATTGTGTGGCCAGTACAGAAAGGAAATAATGGAATTTTAAGATATACTGGGTGGGTAGAGATGGGCAACAGTGGTCTGGGATGTAACAAGGAGTTTCAAAAAATAGGTAACAAACACTTCCACATATTCATCCATGCCAAGGTGGGATAAATGCTTAAATGTCAATGGTAATTTGGAGGTTGCTGTGTATCATTTGCTACCCATGTGCCATGTAGGTGTCCTTTGAAGTAAAAATTAAGTTCTTGGCATCACAGTGTTTGATTACAACTGCAGCTGCAGGAAGTTAAGCACGGTGACAAGGAAAGATCACAGATGTGTGTGGCCCTTAATAAGGATCATAATGTTTGTTTTGTCCCCAAAAAGGGCCATAATACTAAGATATATCATCATGGGGAGGATTCCTTTGTTTCTTCATGGGGTGAATGAGTGGTTTCCATGGCCTACTTATCTCTACCTGTGTACTACATCCAAAAACCCCCTTATTTCCTATCTGTTCCAGCCACCCAGCACCATCCTGTTCCACCGTGGCTCTGCCCACTGCACATAACCACCATTCCCATTGGGTTGCCACTTACATCATCCTTCCTTGTATAATATACCCACACTTTCCGGCCTGTCTACTCTTCTTGGAGTGCACAAACCAGACCTGCTCTACCTTTGATGTGGTGCGGGCAACTTCGGCAAAATTTGGTCTGCATGTGGGCAACATGAACATCATACACAGATTGAAGATTGAATAAGTATACATATAAGTATATGCAATAAAAATATACTAATAATGATAGGAAGAATTTACAACCTAGGCTAGGGTGTCACTATTTTTAGCATATTTTGACAAAATGAATTAGTAATGTAATGTATGTCTCCATAAATAAACAGCTCATAGGTTTTCAAAATCTCTTTGGTGTTCTCGCATCTTTGCCAGGGAAAGGGTTAAGGGACATTTCCTCATTACAAGTGTCTCAACAGGCAACATAACACTGTGTAGTGGGCAACAGTTGCCCCATGAGCCATTGGTTGAGTGGGCCTGGCATGGACCCTGAAAATAGAGGCAGCAAGCTCCTCCAGAAAGCCAGTAGCTATTTAACATTCAACATGGTTTCATATCCCAGCAGACTTGAAATTTGAAATGAAATAATCTGTGTAAATGACCAACTAAAAATGTGGAAGGGAAATGAAAATATTTTGTAAATTTTAAAATCTTTTAATGTGATTTTTCTTTTACCTACATGTCATTTTGATGATGAAGGTGAACCAGAATGGAAGATGGTAAAACAATGCATTCATAGATGCCTTGATACAGTTGTCCTGAATGAAGAGGAGTTCAATGTTTGACACATTTCTGTACTAGTGATATTGTAAAGATGCTGTAACTCCACTTTACCTGTTAGAACAAAACTTCTCTAGGTATTCATGAAGTAATTTTGGCACATTCCATTCTTTTGTCAGAGATTTGATGATGGCTCAGTCCTAAAACTGTAATAGTCCCATGTGGTATAAGCTACTGTACAACTGCTTCATACTGTGTGTGCAACAAATAGTCATATCTACATGGAATACTTTCCTAGGGCTCCTTATACATGTGTTCGCGCATGCACGTTTCAAGCACACTGGTAAGTAATAAGTTATCATTTGTTTCAGGTTACATGAGGGAGGAGTTGAAACATTTCCATGCCACCTGTGTGAGAAGAAATTTGCATACAAGAGCACTCTGTACAAACACAAGCGTCGTACTCATGGTATAGACAATCCTCATGTCCCTTGCAATACTCCTTACAGTGCTACACAGCTGTAAACGTGTGCTCTACAGACTACAACACACCATAACATATTTTCTCATATCTATCCTAGTCTGTGAATTTCAAACAATTTGGCATCCAGCAAGAATCTTTATATAATGGACTTTAGATCAAAATGTTGTAATATTTTCAGTTTCATTAATTTTTTGGGCTTATCTTCTGCAGTGATGGCTGAGCTCATCCTTTATTTGGTGATCATAATAATATTGCATGAAGAGTACAGATTATGGATATCCTAATCATGCAGTTTTCTCCAGCTTCCTAATATTCTCCTCAGTATCTTGTTCCCAGTGCCCTAATTCTTTGTTCAATCTTCACGCGTTTAGATGGCATATTGGAAGAAAAAAAGATTCTGCACCAGTCGCAATTGTTTCTGGAATTTATTCCACTCTGAATTCCTTCATTAATGCAATTTTATTTGTTTCTGGCATTTTCAAATATTGTCACATTGTTTTATGAATGTACTGGCTGTCTTTATATTATGATGTGGCCTGCATTCTGGTAATGAGAAATAACATAAACTTGATATTTTCTGTATTTACTTTTATACCAGTCTCCTTATTATCATCTAAGAGCTTATGTGCTTTTGTTTATGGTGTTTATGCCCTTGCCTATTAAATTAACATCCTGAGCATAGACCAGAAGGTGATAGGTCCCATTAAAATCCAGTCCCCACAGCCAGCATGACAGCACAGGTAAACCAAGACACCATTAAGTTTTGAAACTTCAAAATGTTTTTTGAGTCACAAACTCTTACCTACATAAAAGATGATTGCTCGACTGGAAGCCAACTACACTGTGCTGGTCACTTACTCTCAAATGTGACTGCATCAAAAATCCAAACTCAATCCAAACTTAAAACCAGGGTACATTCTGTGTCCATCAGAATATAATTTGCATGACAACTTTTAACTAACTAGAACCCTGTTTTTTCTCAGTTTCACTCAAACCAGACTGGTTTGAGATTTCAAAGAAGCCTATGAGTCCAACTTTGATCTTCTGTATGGCAGCGTCCATAACTAACATGGCTCACAGTCATATTTACTTCAAAAGTTTTAGTACATAGGGTTTTTCATAATTTGTATTGTTCACCAAAAAATGATGCCACATCACTATCACATAATTTAATGACACTTGTTGGTCTCAGTGTGCAGCATCTTATGAAACAGGACATAACAGTTGATCATCCCAGACATCACTATTTCACAGATTTGATCAACTTTCAGGAAACATGGGGGAGGTTTGAAAAGTAATGAGACTACCCACACTATTCTGTATGTGACGTATCCTGAGGCTATGGCATCATTTCCATTTCATAGTAACCCCCTTCACAACCTATGCATTGTCTGTAGCACTCCACCCTACGAAAGACATGGTAAACAATATACAGCATTGCACTCCTACTCTGAAATAATTATATCTCCATAATATTATGTGAGTATATAAACCCATGTACCTCATACCAGGTAAAGTTATGTGTGTGTGAGCAAATCTGATCATTGAAAACAACTTCTCCTCTGTTTGTTCTCAATTTTGGAGCATAATTCTGGTGAAATGTGTATTCAACTTGTCCCACAAGAGTGCTGGGTACCTGTATGATGAGCAGAACATTGTTCACATTAACTCCAGTATCAATCATGTCCTTGGTCTATGAGGCAGAACAAATTTTGCATATATCACGTGGTCTGGTCTTTCTAACAATATCCAACCACCACTGACCATACTCAAGCAACATATGAAGAGATCATAATCCTTTGAAATGCCAGTAGGTCCAACTGTGTGGCTCAAATTTTTGTGTTATTAAGTGTGTTGTGAAAGGTGAACAGAGAGTAACAGCTGCAGTAATTGTCTTGGAGTTCAGTGGCTGGAAACAATTATAACCTTGAGTTCCTGGTATTGCAACTGCCATAGTAGACTGATCTGCAATTTTTGTCTTGTAGTTGAGAATTTGTTCTTCTTGAACATAAAAGAATGTAATATTGTGTGTCTTGCTGATGCTGCTGCTGTAATTGAATAGTTCATGAGGTGTTTGAATTTGATTACTGTATACACTATAGACTTGCCTTTTCACTGTTCTGGCTGGTCCCTTTCCATTGTTTGTTGCATAGAAGTGCTGTTGAGCATAGAGACCCAATCTTGTTCATGGCAGATATTAACTTTCCCTGCACTTGTATTGAGTTGCACTGCTATCACTGAAGTAATACCTTCTATAGGGTAATAATGATAATGTACTATGATCAAGGCAATCAGTAATTACACAGAACAAAGTTCTGCAGGTGATGAGCTTCATTCTTTGACCAATGAAAATCCTGTATGGCATTTTGGAGTACAAGAAAATTTTCACAATAAATCTGCCAAAATTGTGTACTAGTCTGATTATAGGTTTTCTTTTAACTGTTTGAAATATCTGGTCTGTTGTTTGGCAATACGTGATCAGTCACTTCAGTTTACAATACATGAGAGTTGCTGTGGCTGTCATTAGCTACAGTTTGTACTCTGTCATATAACCAACAAGTTCACTGCGAAGTAAAACTTTGTGATTTTGTACCAGGATATGCAGTCCACACATATTTATTTCCTCCACCCATTAACACCTGTTGCATGTGTTATAAGTTTCAAGTTCTGATGAACTGTTTACACATGTATGGTATGCGTACCATAAGCACCAGCTGGAAAACACTACTTTGGTTGTAGTTCAGGAAGTTTTGAAATGCTTACTGCAGTATCTAGGTATATGTCTTTGAATTGTACATAGGCTTTGGTGCAGTTACATAGGTAAACGTAAATGTGTTCTGTGCTTAAGCACCACACCACAAAGTGTGGAGGTAAGGGTCAGTGCATTAATGTCAGCTCTTGATGGAGGTAAGTGGTCTGGAAGTTTTAGAAAAGATAAAAGTAGCTTGCCTCTGCTGGAAATTGACCCATCCTGCTTATAGCTGTTCCTGTTGGTATACTGTCCCAGCCAGTTTCTCAGAGACAGTCTTCCCTGGGCATGTTCTGCTATCTCTTCACTTTAAAAATTTAGTTAACTGTGTGTATGGTAACACACCTATATATTTCCCTCTTTGAAGGGATTTTTGCATAAATTCTGTGCATTCATAACAAACCTCTAGCTTGCTACACTGCATGCCGTGTTGTTCAAAAGAACTCGCAAGTTTTTCTCATACCCCAGCTGCTGGGAACTGCTATAAGAATTTGATTTTCTCAGAAGTTATAGTTCCCAATGCCTGATACTTGGTCTTGAATGCATCCATCAAATCAGTGAAATCTGTGGCTGACATGGACAAGATTCTGAGCGTATTACATCATCAGGTATTCACAGTAAAAATGTCACGCATTTCTGTCCACTTTCATGGATATGCTTTAATTTACACCTGCTCATTCACTTTTTGGTTTTCTGCTGATATGGAAAATTTTAATTGAGACTAACCTCAAGGTTCTGAAATTTTCTTCAGATTACTGACATCAGATGAATGGCTAACATAGGATCAGCACCTGCAACTAGTGGGCTGTACTGTTGCTTCAGACAGATTTCACACCTGGAGCATACCTTTTATCCAGGTATTAAACCACAGAGTTTTGCAGTTATTTAATGTCATATTCCTCCAAAGATTTTTGAGTACAGATATATGTATCTGCATAGAATCACGAAAAACCTTAACAAATACATGGATGTATTCTGTATATACAAGTTTCTGGTGGAAGCAAATATTGTCACATGGAGTGCATAGAGCAATTTGTTCTAAGTCACTTTTGCTAACAGTGTGCTTATCCATAATACATCTTCTCTTGGTACATATGTATAATGCATTTTATGACACCTATCTTACTGGTATTCTCCTGCTTGGAATTTCTTATATTAAATCATGGTTCACTCAAAACACATGCATGAAAACAAATATACACAGTGCTTCTTGTGGTCTTCTTATGACTGAGTTTTCATTCAGAATGTTCACAGATTATGCCCAAGTTATTTAAATTAATGTATTTGTACCACTCCTACAGTACATAAACAGAACACAAAATTCGGGCCATATCCACCAAGCTAATTATGGATGGAAAACAAATGTCAGAAGAACATTTCCTGTAATTTTTAAGCAGTGGAGGGAACAAACTGGAACTTAGTAGGATGATAGTTTTCATGGTGTGAGAAACAGTGATAGGTGAGCCAGGACTTTGCGTGCCTTAGCAATGTTCTTGCCGGTAGCCTGTTTGGGAAGTTTGGGGCCAAAGCCTCTCATCCCACCAAGTTTCATTTCCTTCACAGAACATACACAACTTTGGTATGTGGCATTCCATTATGTTTTCAGAATAAGATTAAATAAATTTAAATCCAGTCAGCACAACTCTTTATTGTTGAAACACATTTCCTTTGTGCTTTAGCTTATGATAAAGCTGTCATCCACATAAAAGTATCTATTCAGGAAGTGTCATATTATCTCGTATTCTTTATAGTTTTCCAATAGTAATGAGAGCTCAAACCTTAAAATTGTTGGAGTTTTTGAAACACGTAAATACAGGATCTTCTATTTAGCCTTGCAAATATATTATTATTGTGCTATATTACATTACTTGCTGAACTGTGTTATCAGCTGTTCTCATGCCATTTTTTATTTTGTTTTCAGTTAAAACTGTACATTTTAAAAATGTTTATATATGCTTTTTAAAAATTTTTTTAAACTTCCCCTCTTATTTTTATTTTTGGCTTTAAATTTTCATCATTCCCTTTTGGCACTGTGAGTGGAAAGAGTTTTAAGTTGTTCACTCATCCAGATTCATTGGGTGTGAAGCAGGCCTGTATTTGTGTCAGTGCCTGAGTTTTCTGAATTTGGTGATGTGACAACCTTGTTAAAGTTTTTTAAAATTTGTAATTGTAACTGAAAACAAATTAAAAACTGCATGAAGAACAGCTGATGACACAATTTAACAAGTCATGAAATACAGTATAATGCAATTATACATGCAAGGCTAATTATAAAATACTACATATACACGTTTCAAAAACTATAAAAATTGTAGGGTATGAGGTCTCATTACCACTGAAAACTAAAGAATGTGAGACAGGGTACCTTTTCCTCAACATATACTTCTATAAGGAAGATTGTGATGATGGCTTTATCACAAGCCAAAACATGTTGTGCCTTACTGTAAAAACAAAGCAGTTTAGTTCCATAAATAAAAAAGTTGCGCTGATTGAATTTAGATTCATTTAATATAACATACACTCTTTATTTGTCTTAAATTTTTCACTGCAGAAGATGCTTACTACCAAACCTACCTCACAGAGGTGCCAAATATAAGTTATATATGACACCAACAGATCTAGTCCACAGCAGCCGGCCATCCCTAAATTTTCAGCTTCATGTATTTAGTTTACTTGTTTACACTGCACAGAAGGTAAAAGATAAATATGTCCCTGTCCATATTATGAAGGCATTTAGAGGGAGTAGAGGTATAGCTCCAGCCATTCTTAACCTTCATGCTAGCTGGAGATAAGCAGTCAACATCATGCACCAGCTGCTTTACCCTGGTACCCATAACACAAGCTGGGTGAGTCCCAGAGCCAGTGGACGTTTTGAAGGGAAAAATCTCTTGCCCCTGCTAGGAATTGAACCCCCAGCCATCCAGTCAAGAAGCCACTAGCCTGACTCCTATTTCAACTGCATATAAATACAGTGAATGTACCATAAGGTTATCATTTTACCTCTGCCCTACAAAAATAAAGTTATACTATAATTTTCACAACACTGTTCGGCCATATGGACTGGGAAGGAGGAATCAGAGAGGTCAAATGCTCATTGACTTCTGTGAAAGAAATGGGCTTGCTGAAACAAACACATGGATCAAAAAACCTAAAAGAAGATTGTACACGTGGAAATCACCACGGGATAGGAGTCGACATCAATTGGACTATGTAGTAGTGAAACAGGGATTCAGGAACAGTGTGAACGATGTGCAGACACTGCCTGGAGCAGATACTGACTCTGACCACAATCTAGTGGTTGCAACAATCTGCACCAGATTGAAGAAAATCATAAAGTTCCACAAGCGAAAACCAAGATGGGATTTGGAGAAGCTATATGCTCAACGACAGGAAGTACACGATAGTCTAGAAGAAAAACTTGGTGCAATCAAATGTGAAAGTGGGAATGTGGAAGTGCAGTGGAACAATATCAAGAAATGTGTGTTAGATACTATGAGTGATTTGGTTGGAAAAGTCGAGAGGAGAGCAAGAAAGCCATGGATTACACAGGAGATGATCAGTAAAATGGATGAATGAAAGAAATGGAAGAATGCCAACAATGAAGAAGGAAGGAAAACTACAGAAGACTGAGGAACGAATTGAAAGAGTCTGGACAACGCCAAGAAGGAATATCTTGAGAGCATGTGCGACGAGATCATAGAATTTCAAGGAACAAGACGTTATTATTTAATGTTCATGAAGATAAAGGAACTAGGTTGGAAAGAAAACCATGGGATTCAAAACATTGGCATCGAAGACTCTCAAGGGAATATAGTAAAAATTATAGTAATAGATCAGAGACAAGTATTGCAAATTTTGGAGAATTATATTACAGAGCTCTACGATAGAGCTAACAGACCAGAACGCCTAGAAGTCAAACCTGAAGCTGAAGTAGATGAAGATGAGAAAGGCCCTTATATTTTGCAAAGTGAAGTGGAAAAAGCTATCAAGGAGATGAGGGATAAGAAGGCTACAGGAGATGATGATGCACCTGGGGATGTACTCAAATTGTTGGGAAAATATGGTCTCAAACCAATGACATAGAACTGGAGAGTGGCCCTGAGATTTCATTGAATTTACAATGATTGCCTTAAAGAAGAAGCCCAAAGCTACAAAATGCAGCGACCATCGCACATACAGCAAAGATAGTAGCGAGGATACTTAGAAGGAGGACTGAAAGGAAGACTGAGGATTGGCTTGGAGATCAGTTTGGATTTAGAAGAGAAAAAGGAACTAGCAACACAATAGTGATGCTCAGAATAATATCAGAACAAACCTTGGACATAGATAAGGAATTGTGTGCTTGCTTCATAGACTGGAAAAAGGCATTTGACCATGTCAAGTGGACCAAACTAATGCAGATCCTAAAGGGAACTGGGATAGACTGGCACGAAAGAAGATTTATCAGCAAACTGTACATGGATCAGTGTTAAAATACAACTGGACGAAGGGGAGACGAGAAGTGTCAAGATT
Organism: Reticulitermes speratus; assembly: GCA_021186555.1. Lineage (NCBI taxonomy): Eukaryota > Metazoa > Arthropoda > Insecta > Blattodea > Rhinotermitidae > Reticulitermes > Reticulitermes speratus. The sequence continues at coordinate 13,499,028 of JAJKFL010000010.1, forward strand.
GGAAGAGCAGTTAGACGAGGTTGTTGTTTGTTGCCGATTCTGTTCAACTTATACAGCGAGTACCTTACCAAGGAAGCTCTTGAAGGGTCTGGAGACTTCAAAATAGGACGAAAAGTAATTTGCACTGTGCAATATGCAGATGACCTTGTGCTACTGGCTAAGGAAGAAACGGTGCTACAGGGCATGATTGATAGACTAATTGAAATTGGAAGACGCTATGGAATGGAAATGAATGTGGAAAAAACTGAGGTAATGAGAATGTCAAGGCAACCATACCCAATAAGAATTATGATAGATCAAAAACAATTGGAGCTTGTGGAATATTTCAATTATTTAGGTAGCATGATAACAATTTGAAACAAGCAGATGCTTTATCGCCATTGCTTTTCAACTTTGTTTTGGAATATGCCATTAGGAGGGTTCAGGCAAACCAGTAGGGCTTAAAATTAAATGGTACACATCAGCTTCTAGTTTATGCTGATGATGTTAATATACTGGGCGGAAGCGTACACTCTATAATGAAAAACACAGAAGCTTTAGTAGTCGCTAGTAAGGAGATTTGTCTAGAAGTAAATGCTGAGAAAACTAAGTACATGATCATGTCTCACAATCAGAATGCAGGACAAAATCACAACATAAAGTTAGATAATAAATCCTTTGAAAGGGTGGAACAGTTCAAATATCTGGGAACAACCCTAACAAATCGAAATTCCATTCAGGAAGAAATTAAGAGCAGACTGAAGTCAGGGAATACTTGTTATCATTCTGAGCAGGATCTTCTGTCTTCCAGTTTGTTATCCAAAAATACAAAGATTAAGATATACAGAACTATAATTTTGCCTGTTGTTTTGTATGGGTGAGACTTGGTCACTCACACTGAGGGAGGAACACAGGCCGAGGGTGTTCCAGAATAGGGTGCTGAGGAGGATATTTGGGCTTAAGAGGGACGAGGTAACAGGGGAGTGGAGAAGACTACATAACGACGAACTTAATGATCTGTACTCGTCACCAAATGTTATTCGGGTGATCAAATCAAGAAGAATGAGGTGGGTGGGGCACGTAGCAAGTATGGGGGAGGGGAGAGGTGCATACAGGATTTTGGTGGGAAGACCTGAGGGAAGGAGACCACTTGGAAGACCCAGGCATAGATGGGAGGATAATATTAAAATGGATCTTCAAGAAGTGGGATGGGGGGCATGGACTGGATTGATATGGCTCAGGACAGGTACAGGTGGCGGGCTCTTGTAAGTGTGGTAATGAACCTTCAGGTTCCATAAAACGTGGGAATTTCTTGAGTAGCTGACGACGTGCTAGCTCCTCAAGAAGGACTCTGCTCCATGGAGTTAGTTAGTTAGTTAGCATGATAACAAATAATGCAAGGTGTACACGTGAAATTAAATCCAGAATTGCCATGGCAAAAGCAGCATTGAACAAGAAGAAGACTCTTTCCACCAGCAAACTGGACTTAAATTTAAGGAAGAAACTAGTAAAGTGCTACATGTGGAGCATAGCTTTGTATGGTGCTGAAACATGGACACTTCAGAAAATAGATCAGAAATACCTGGAAAGTTTTGAAATGTGGTGCTGGAGAAGAATGGAGATCAGTTGGACCGATCGTGTGAGAAATGAAGAAGTATTACACAGAGTCAAGGAGGAGAGGAATATCCTACATACAATAAAAAGAAGAAAGGCTAACTGGAATGGTCACATCTTGCGTAGAAACTGCCTTCTAAAATACGTGATTGAAGGGAAGTTAGAGGGAAGGTTAGCAATGACGAGAAGATGAGGAAGAAGACATAAGCAGCTACTGGATGACCTTAAGGAAAAGAGAAGATACTGGAAATTGAAAGAGGAAGCACTAGATCGCATCCTGTGGAGAACTTGCTTTGGAAGAGGCTACGTACCTGTCTTAAGAGAGACTACAGAATGAATGAATGAATGAACTATAATTTATAATTTAACAACCAAACCACTACTACCAAGATTGGTTTGCTGCAGGCTGTGACATACTGAGAATTATGAACCTAACCCACACCAACATGCAACCATATCACAAGGAGAAACAATCATTTCAGAACAATGAATTCATGCTCAGTAGAAAAAATGAAGCAATATAGTAAACTTATGGATGTATATTTATCCACTTCTAAAAATTCAACAGGGTTTCTATTCCTTAATAATTGCAAATGCTCTAAGGGTTCAGACACACCAAAGCAGACCAGAATGGTGCCACAATTTGGAACTCTGATAACAGACTCAACTGCCAGTAACCAAACCGCGTAAGTCACAACAAGCTACAAGTCCTCTCTAATTTTTTATAAAGCAAGAGGGGTCATGTGCCAATACTTGCCGGTCACAAGAGCAGTTAAAGAGGAAACATGGCCAGTTCTGTCAGCGAGCATTTCACCGGGTTATTACATTTTTCCAAGTTTACTGACAACAGTTACACAAATATATGAAGTGACATCCCCATGTGTCAAGTCACAGTCAAACCTGTTTGCTGATGACACTATTGTCATAAATATCACCCTGAAAGTAACCTATTTACAAAATTGCATTAGTGAAGTCCTTGCTGAATTGAACTGTTTCAAGGAAAAAACTTACTTCAAATTGTGACTACAAACTTAATGAAATTTGCTACCAAAAATAAAAAACATGAAGTATTTTAATATAAGGTATGATGATGAAACAAATGACATAGTTACAACTTGGCCTCAAAATTGGTAATTTAAGTACATCTCATTACCTGTAAATGTAGTAAAAGCTACAATATCCAGCACTGAATGACCCCGAAAGCTCTATTAACTGGAAACTGACTAAGAGGCACATTACATTTCACTATTTCATCAACTACCATCAGTGTCATGAATATGATGATTAAACAGGTGAAATTTGGGTGTCTTTATCTTTCTTTAGATTATACACATACCATGTTCCATAAGTAGTGATGGCAAAGGAACAGAAAGAGTGAAATGGAAAACAGGACAGGGTATCAAGTGACAAATTAAATGGTCAGGTGTCCATGAGGCTGCTAGGTACACTCAAGGTACACATTGGGTATTATGTTGCAATATATGAAAAATTATATCCAGCAACCCCGGTCCCACAGGTACCGGATATCATAATTTTTACTGTACGTATGCTCATTACAATAATTCATTGTAGGCAACATAGGAAAAATTCAAACAACATTACTGAAAATAGCTGTACAGACACTTATTTCATATTTGTAATATGTTATATTCATACTGACAATATCTACATCATTGTATTACATAGAATATATGAAATTTAAATAAATTCCAATTCTAATTCTGGTGACAATACGAAGTAGCTTTACTACATATAATTATTCGCCACTTAAGTGTCCCAGCAGGTAAAATGAAATAAACTGTATATTTGTCTAACATTAGGAGCACTGTGTTATGAAGACTAAGCAAAAATATTTCAAAATTAAGTGAATCAGAATGAAACCTTTTTTTGTGAAGGGCTGTATATATGTCACAATGTTAATTAAATGTTGTACTCGGAAACTAATAAAATGTAGGTTAAGCACGTTCATTTTGACACCAATGCAAAACTAGACTGCTTGTCCTAGGTATTCAACTGAGGCTGATTGCAGTTCTATCTGGCCAGTATGCCTGGTCTAATCTACTTTGGTGTGTCCACACGCCAACCAAAACAAATGCCACCACACCAAGTACTTCAATCTTTGTATGGTCACAGAAACCAGCATGCTCCTTCCTGGGGGTCAAGCTAAGAAACTTCTTAAAACCCACAAACAAATTAATTCAGACATAACCATCACAATAATTACACAGGTATACTGCACTGAAAAGAAGAAAATTTTGCGGTTGCAAACAACTTGCAGGACGCCATCTCATTTTATGAACCACAGTACAGCAATCGCTGACCAACTGTGGATTTCAAGTAGGCCAATCTGGTTTTTCCATTTGTATATAGTTGTGTATTGTGTATCTATGGTTTTTTAATTAGTACAAACAAGAAAAACTGGTCACATACAGCTCTAATAGCATCCAAAACCAGTTTGCTGATTGCCAGATTACCAGTGTATTCTCTTTCAAACTCCTTGGTTATTTTAAACATGCTATTAGATACATTTTGTTTGTTAGGCTTTCATGAAGGTGAAAAGCAGCCATGGCTCTTCTATTCCCAATTTCCAATTGGTACTGAAAACCAGTGCCTTCCAGACCACAGTGCTTTCCGGGAACGAACACCCTGCAGTTGGCAAGGGATTGCCATACTACAAATGTGCTACATTCTAAATATGTTGCATTTTCTAACTACCAGTGCTGAGGTCAGAATTGGCTTTAGAACCTGTTCCTGACATTGTAACTGGGAATACTGGCGTTCGTGGCTGGTCACCTTCATCTGCAGGTGGTAATTTATTGCGACATCTGTACTCCAATGGTGAATGACACACTTCACAGGCACTCTTTCTGTATTATTTATCGTCACTGTAACCTCAAAATATTTGTTTTCCATCTCCATATTGGGACCACAAATTGGCTCCTCTGGTAACAAAATGGCATCTTCAGGGACGTGAATTCCAGCTTTCCGGAATGATATTCTAACATGCCATGGTTCAACTGTCCAAGTAACGTCCTTGTTCATTAGAACTATTACATTCATATTTTGTAGGATCTTCATTGTCTTCTCAACAAATGGTGAACTATATTTAGGTTTGTACTCAACTTCGTCCTTCAGATGAGAAAATTTTTCGATGTTTTCCGGAGAAGCATATACTGCTAATCCAGGAAGTAACAGTTTATGATACGCAGCGTTTTGCTTCATAGTGATCCGATCTCCGCGATTCCCAACGCCTGGTACGAAATCTGTCAATATAACCTCCAAATCTTTCTTTTTTCTTACATCTGTATCTTCTACAAGATCATAAACAAAGTGTCGAGCACGCATTCTCTTGCTCAAAGGATCACGGCCCTTTTTTACCAGACCAACTGGCCACCTCCGCTTTAAGACAAATGTTGTCCTGAGCTGCTGATATACCTTCAACTCTGAAAGGCACAACAGAGGATCACCTGAAAATCTCATTGGTATTACTGGTCTAAGTATTTGTCTCCACATATTTGTGCACCCTTAGAACGTACGTAACAACCCGACACAAACTACTGTCTTCCTAGACAACACTCACACCACACACTTGCCCCCACAGATTACTACCAATCCACAGATTATCTAGTTTACAGATTGACAAGTCAATGATGAAAGTTGGCTACGCGGCGCCTGCCATCAGTGAGCGGATCCATCCAACTAACACGCCCGTAACGATGATTACGATACCTACGCCTGAGATCCGTACTAACAGAACATGCCTCACTGCGTCAATCGGTAACAACATCCACTACTATCCAACCTTTAATATTCTCTTGTAATTACCAACAACCAACACGTATGTCCTATTTACTGACAAAAACGTTTCGATGCTAACTACTGCATTATCTTCAGTATCATCCTAACACACAGCCATTTATCGTATGCTGTATTATTTGCATAGTTTTCAGATTTTTCACTGTTTTTCTTCCTGTTGCACTTGTGATATAAAATTCTGTTCCATTTACTTCCTTCATTGTAACTCCCTCCAGTAAGATTGGCATTTTCACTTTTTGGATGCTGCCCTTATAACCGCCACAGGACACCCAACAAGTGAACAAGTAACAATAAAAGAAATGGAACACATGTAGAAAACAAGTAGCAACAAGAAGAAACAACTGGGTGCAACAGTGCAAAACATCAACACAGTAAGCGCAAATAATGCAACCACCTACAAAGGGCAAGATGTGTAACTAATGATGACAATGCAGCAGTCAGCACCAAAATGCAGTCAGTACACAGAACACTTACAATTGCAGGGTGTCAGCAAGTACAATATAGAATTATACTAACTACACGGTATGTACATCATAATTTAACCGCTCTGCCCCCTCACTTTATCACCCCGCTGCAAAGCTCAGAAACGACCCGGTGCACATTATAAAGCACGACACGACAAAAACCAGCGTGTGTTTACATCTACCAGCAGTTAGCAGACACGATAGCTGATAGTCTTCTTTACAAGGAATTATAATATTTTTAACTATACAATTGAGAGTCATACAAATTTGTTACTATTTATTTAAAAAGGTGTCCTAAAACACATTGATTTTCATCTCTTTACATTATAATGTATTATTAGTAAAACAAAACAAATAAAGGTAAATAAAAGTATAAAATAAAACAAAAATAATTCAGTTTCTTACAAACTTATTATTGATCCGTTATTGTTGTCTTAAAGCCATCACTTTTATGTGTTGTGAAGTAGTAGTTATAAATAACATTTAATGTACAAAACTGTCTCATTTAAAATAATTCAGAAGCGTTATTGTTTGTCTAAACTGACGTCCTAGGAATGCTTCCAAGTATTTTGTTCTCTCTGTAACAATTTTTATGATGATAATAATAATATATATGATTATAATATTTCAGTTAATGTATTATGTTATTCTTTTGATATACGTGGTAGTAACAGCCTCAGCTACTTTCATATTTTCCTCCATATTGCATTCCACGAGGATCCCCTTTTTATGATATAAGTACAGTCAGTTCTGCTATTGCGCGAGTTGGCTATAACGTGATTGATGAATAGGTGAACGCTGTGTGTATAACCCGAACTTTCCATATGCGTGTTGGCTATTAAGCGATTTCAGCAACCGTGTAAATACATCGTGCCGAACCTAATAATAATAATAATAATGATGATGATGATAATAATAATAATAATAATAAATATATTATTTTTATTACGCAATTTTGTACAACGCAAAGTCTCACAAGAACGCAACTATCATGTAATACCGGAAACAACTGTGTAGTAAACATAATATATAATAATGAGGTTGGAAGACTAGCAGAAACGACTTACAAGAATTGTAATACAATAACTATTTATTTTTTTATTATTATTATTTTTTTATATATTAATGATTTACCTTACCTAATAAATAAAATATCCAAACCAATTTTGTATGCTGATGATACCAGCATATTATGTTTTAATTCTGATTCCACTGAGCATGTAAATGTATTGAAAACGATACTGGTCAAAATAAATGAATGGATTACAATCAACTCACTATCATTAAATTTCAATAAAACCAACTATGTGCATTTCTCAACAAAACTAAATACAAAAACAGATATAAATATAAATTATGAGGATATTCAAATTAATAATACTTACAATACAAAATTCCTTGGATCAATTATAGACAACACTTTCAAATAAACCAATTAGTAACTAAGTTAAGCTCAGCCGGTTATTCTATTAGAACCCTATCCTCAGTTATGTCTCAAAAGAGTTTAAGGATGATTTACTTTGCTTATGTACATTCCATTATGTCATATGGAATAATATTTTGGGGCAATTCGATGCATAGTAATTTAATTTTCAAAATTCAAAAAAGAATAATAAGAATTATTATGAAGACTAGAAATAAAGGCTCCTGTCGTCCATTATTCAGGCAATTAAACATTCTTCCGTTATACTCCCAGTATATACTTTCAGTATCAATATTTGTAGTTAAGAATTTGGATATATTCAAATTTAATTCTGCTATACACAGTATCAACACCAGACAAGGCTCTGACTTACATCTACCAACTAATAATTTAGCTATAGTGCAGAAGGGTGTATACTACTCAGGGATTAGGATTTTCAATAACTTACCACAAGACATTAAGAACTTGTCAAACGATGTTAATAAATTCAAACAGGCCCTAAAAAAGTTTCTTCTTGTTGGCTCTTTTTATTCCTTAAGTGAATATTATGAATGGAATACAAGGGGTGATCTTGGTTCTTATAAATAGTCCATAAGTGTGATTTCAACAAGTTTCATTAATTATATACAAAGTTATACAAGTTATACAAACAACCAGTTACTCTAGGCTTGTGTTTATAGTTGCTATGATTTCTTTTACTGATTTTAATTTATAACTAGTTTACTATTTTATGTATATATATATATATATATTATAATATTGCAGTAACTTTACATGTTTTTATGAGACTGTTTACATTACTTATTTATTGTTAATATATGTTAGATACATTTTATAGTTTTAATTGACGTATGTGTAATATAACACATTATTTAATATTTTATTATTATATATGGAAGATTTCCATATCTTAAGGTCATTTCCTAATTGGATCATTGGAATGTATATAAAATAAATAAATAAATAAACTAACGAGGGTGGAAGACTTCTAGACCTTGTTTGCTGCCCAAAATTCCCATGGGCACGCGAAAGAATTTCTACGAAAATTATCGGCAGTTTTGGAACGCGCTCTAACATACTTTCGCCAACCCTGCGCTACGCGAAAAATTTGGAAGAATATCGGTTTGAAGAGGCGCCAAATTATTAATCTGTCCAGGGCGGCTAAATGTCTCGGCATCACCCGGATCGTGTTACAACATGGGTCTCCATCTCGCGGCTCGCGGCCACATTTGTAACTACTGTATGTAATATAAAAATTACAGAATAATTTAGGCGGTTAGGTATACCACTTATTGTTATTTTTCCACTTACGGCCCCCCAACCAGCCACACAAAAACGGGTGTGACCGTTTGTCATCGAAAGGTTGCACAGATAATCTGTGGGTTGGACGACCATGTGCTGCTAGATCATAGTACTAGACGATCTGTGACGTGCTACAACGTCGGTTTCTATGGAAACATTGATCGTCCAGAATAGCGGACCTCTGACGAGAAATTTTCGCTTCACTGGGAGAAGACCAACATGGCCGCATGTTAGTCTTGAATTTTCTTTACTGTTTGCCAATGATTTGAAAGGTTTTAAAGTACGTTAGGATCCATCTTTTTCATCTCAACCACGAAAGTATAGTTATTAAGAGGGTTGAAGTGAAACAGAATAGTGAAAAGGTGTGTATACTAGGCCACTGTTTCTAATTCCCATCTGGAAGTACAACCGGTCCATGCTATTGCGTACGCAATTTGCTGCTGCCCAAAATTGTCTTAGCATTCATTATGCAGGTTTGTTCCTCTTTCTAGTTACCACCTCTTGCAGTTAATTCCGGAGGCAATGTTACATCACCAGCGTCCAATGGCAGTGCCGGCAAACCAGCATAGAGATGCGAGGTTTGTAGTATATTCCAGTTATGTTTGAACAGCACTGTATGTAATTCCGTAATCCGTAAGACTTGAGTTCTGTTTTAATCAGCATAAACCGAATTTATAATTAATATAAATGTATGCCAAGAGCATGTGTATTAGTGAGAATGTATGTCCTGTAGTTGAATTGTTTAGTTTTGTTTTATTTATCGATGGTGTTATTGGTTAGCATGTTATGTCTTGTGTAGTATTATGGTTATATATATATATATGTATATATTATGAGGAACTGATATTGAAGGGAAGTACATAGCTGAAGTGTTTACCATTCTTTTTATTCAAACAGTTCCAAATATGTCTGCAACAGAAGTGTTATTTATGAGTGCAGATTGTAATGTAATTGAAATATGTATCTACTTTTATGTGGTGGGTTGATTTCATGTTTGATACAAGGGAAGTGATAATATATATGGTTGCCAATATACTAGCAACACCTAATGTGATGGTTAGCAATGTAGATTGAGTCTTTGGCACTAATGAAATGTGAGTGTCAAATTTTTTGTTTTGTTTCTTCATGAATTGGTAGGCATGTGTTGGGTTTTTGTCACTGACAGCACATACATAATTTTATCTGCAAAAATACATACTTTAAAAGCATTTTTGCTTCTTAAAGTGTACCACTAACACAAAAGATGAATTCATAGGCCCTTATTTTCAAGACCTTGCATCTTTAATATGATTTCCAAAATCCCTGAGCTTCAGTCACAGTTCTCACAGTCAAATATGAAGAGAAAATCATGGAAACATAACAAATACCTGATTTCCTCACACTTCAAGCCTTGCCAATACAACACAACTTCTGAAACATACACCTGAGTATGATTGTACCAATTAAGTGAGTAATTGTGGTAATATAACATATGTAAAGAAAAAATTTAAACTGCTACTAAGAAGTGAACTGGCTGATGTTACCTCCATATTAACTCAAATCTCATCTACCAGTAAATATGGATGTCTAAGCAAAGCGTAATCTCTATCTTAATTTTGCTGTGGAACATAGTCATATGGCCTAGAAAAAGAATTGACATTAATGCATGTTTTTCTTCAAATTGCTACTGTACTGAATACATATGTGGCAAAAGACTAATACAACCAACAGTTAATAATCCACAAGTGTTTGGCTTTCAAGTGTGATGATGAAAGAAAACCAGCTGTTAATTCTCACAGGTTAGGCTTGAAGTTTTAATTTTATTGTTAGAAACTTGTCTTTCAGGTTTCATTTTGTTGGCACAGACTTGTTGGAAAACATTTATAGCAGCAAGGTTGGGTTTGAGGTTTTCTTTTATGGGCATATGTGTGTGTATGGGGGGGGGGGGGTAGACCCTACTGTCTGTCACTTTATGATCCTCATGTGCCTGTGCAACTGTCATGTACATTACAGTCTGTTTCAGTGTTGGCAAGCCTGTTTGTGTATGGCTTGCATTCTTTGCAACACAACTCATGCTGTACAATAAATGTATTACAGTTTTATCTATATGTATATATAAGTTTATTTATAGCAACCACTGCACACCAATTACATATATTCAGTCTATATACTCCTACATGTTTTAGCTGACATTCTCAGGCATCTTTCATTTATTCATTCATTTATTTACAATCCATAAATCCAATATACAGTCACAAGACAAAACAGGATGTGGATTTGGTCAGCAGGAAGTCCTCTTCTATAGATTTATGCAGCATTCAGCTTGTCATTGAATGGTAAAATATATACATATATTACAGCCATAGTTATAAAATCCTATAATAATCCGTTGTGTTGTTATATAAATATTTGGATATAAAACATGTATATAACTGTCTGTTTCCAAACATCTGTCATGTAACAACTTGCAGTTTCTTTGGGGTGAAGACCTGTATTATTATACAATCATCATAAGTTATTTAAAATAATTTAATTGAAATGAACTCTGATAATTTGAAAAGGTTTGAAAATTTTTTTTGAAATTTGGAAATTTACTACTTATTAGTATATAATAGACCAAATGTATGTCTATACATACCCCTGGCTGTGGTATCTGAAGTTATTCGCGCTACACAGCACACAGTACAGAGATGTCACATAGCGGAGGTGGAGATTAGTTTTAGAAAGGTTAATTTTGACACTCATCATAGGCACACCCACAATTTTTCCTTTGGGGAGGGGGGGGGGGGGTGTTGACCCTGAGGCTATATGTAACTTATGTTTGATTTTAAGAACTATGTTACGAAAATCATGTCAAAATCTCTGAGCCGACACCTAGTTAGGTTGCAGGGAAATTAAAACTAACTGGAAAAATCTTCATATTTGTAAGCTTTTATAATGTTTCCCAATATGCCAGTGTACTAGTCATTACCTGATTCCAGTGGCTGATTTAGGCTGAAGCATATGTCATGTAAAACCTTTGATATCATCGTGTGTACAAAATCTGCCTTCTTTAAATTTCGCTTGGGGGGCTGCAGCATGGCACCCCCCCCCCCCCCCCACCTTTTGTGTGCCAATGATACTCATGTTTTTAGCAGAGTGATGTCCGTGCCTGTAAGAGGTGATACAGAAGTATTCAGCAGTATAAGAAATGATTTTTTAGGACAATCTGAGTTAATGCTTAAGTATGGCCCAGTAATGTGGAACATGTTACAGTAGAAACCGGATAAGAAGTCCCTGCATAAGAAGTTTTCTCCTGTAAGAAGTCTGACTTTTAAAGTCCTGAAATCCTATTGCTTTTCATAAGCTTCCCTCTTAATAAGTCTTCCTGCTGAAGAAGTCCCTAATCCTCTGGTCCCTTGAAAGACTTCTTAACAGGGTTCTACTGTATTTGAATGAAGACATTCAGATTGAAATTATTGATATAATTTTGAGTGAAATTTTAAATGTAAGGAGGAAGAAAATGCAGAAAAACAAATACTGCTCAGTCAGTGATGGACAGCACAGGAGACGTAAGTCACAAGGAACTTTGAAATGTAGATGTTTCTTTTTACAAAATTAAAGTTGAAGAGTGTTCTTTTGAATTTTTCGTGTTTCTGACACGACAGACAAAGGTTTGACAGAAAATTTCTTTTAAATATTGGCAAACCTTTCTATACAATTTTCAAATTGTTGTCTAGCCATATGACAGTGGCCGCAACATGACATGAAGAATGATCATACACAAACTCAGATTATTTGAACAACTCTGTATGCATGATATGTTTATTTTTGTTCACATAGCTTTGACGTAGTTGTCAGTGATTCTGTAAAATAGTCAATTAGTGCATTGAAATTCATTGCTGTGTTGCAGAGGATGTATGCACTTTTTGCTGCTTCTCTGAAGCAATGGGAAATTCTAAAGAAATGTATCTTTGAAGTATCTTTTAAACTTTAATGTATGACCAGGTAGGAAGTTGCACTTCCAAGCCTGAAAGCTAACAACTGTAACCACCTGAGGAAAAATGTGCCTTGTGAGAACTTGAAGAAAATGCGATGAATGCTACAGCATGTCATAGTTTGAGTCAGTAGAAGTTCCTGTTATACATTGTAGTGTGGAATGATACTGTGAACGAAGTACAGACAGTAAATTATGTCAGCAGGATGGCGTGCAGCTCTGTGTGGTGGTGAAGCTAATGAAATCTGTAGCAGCAGTCACTGAAAGGTATGGGTTTGATGGTTTTGCAGGAGTGAAGAAAGAAGCAAGGAAATTTGCAGTTCATATTGACATAGAAATGAATTGTGAAGAATAGAAGGGGCAGACTGTTAAAGAACAGTTTTGTTATGAGTGAAAGAAGGAGAGAATCGTCAGTGCAGAGGATTATTTCATGATTCTTTTTTCTCTTATTATTTGAGTTGTGGTTGGAACACTTGTGTTAGTAAATTGAAGTTTCAATCATATATGAATGCTCTAACACTTTCTGTGTTGTAGTATGTGAATGAATACAGAATATCTGAGCAGAATATGAAGGATGACTGACAGGCTGGCAAGAGTTGTGTCAGACAATATTCAACTCATTTATGAGATATTTCCTAAAGAAGTGAACACTTGTCTTTTGGTATTGAAGTATATTTATGATACAAAGTAGCAAGATACATTTCCATGTATGATGATTGCTGTTATCCTGTGCGTGCCTGTGTACATAGCTTCAGCAGAGCACAGTCTTTCTGAACTGAAACTCGTACAAAGATTTTTAAGGTCTACAGTGGGTCAAGAAGGGTTGACTGGACTAGTAAGAATTGCATTGAAAGGTGATACTGCTTGCAGTTTGGACAATGAGAAGGTGATTGCAACATAATGCAGCACAAAAAAAAAGAGCGCAGTTTGGTATGAGTTATTTTAACAAATATCTCTGTGTTTGTCAGTAAAAAAAAAGTGTAGTTCATTTACATGTTACCAGGATTTGTTTGTTAAATATCTTATACACTTGCCAGTTTAACGTGGAACAAACAACACTGTTTTTTATCAAATAATAAAACCAACGAATGCACTATATTGACCACTTTTATTATGGCCTATTTCCCCTCACCCTACACGTGTTTCGGAACTTTAAAGTTCCATCCTCAGGGGTTTGTCGTGTGCTACCAATTATTCACATATTAAAACAAATACACAATATGTACAGTAGTCTGTTAAAGTCTTAAAACCATAGGTAAATGAATATTCAGAACCCTTTTAAATTGTACGATATGTACGGTAGTCTGTTAGAATCTTAAAATCTTACGTAAATGTATATTTAAAACCTGTTTTAAAAAGTTGTGAACTGTCCGTAATATTCACTGTTTGTTTACGGAACTACTGGCGTAATTTCTACAACTCCTTGTTCCATTTCTTGTGTGTTGTGATGCTACTGTGCTATCTTTTCAAGGCTGTGTGTGTAGGGAGATATGGTTTTAAGACTTTAACAGACTATTGTACATATTGTGTATTTGTTTTAATATGTGAATAATTGGTAGCACACGACAAACCCCTGAGGATGGAACTTTAAAGTTCCGAAACACGTGTAGGGTGAGGGGAAATAGGCCATAATAAAAGTGGTCAATATAGTGCATTCGTTGGTTTTATTATTTGATTAAAAAATGCACGGTGGTAATACTGTGAAAAACTGTTTTTTATGTTCATAAAATAACTTACACGGCTGTTTATTTAAGAGGGATTATTAAAACAAATCATGTATATTATATAAACTGCAGAAATAACACGATAACAGCTGCTTATTCAAACTTAATAATCTAATTACATATTCAGATACAAGGAACATGAAAATTATCATTTTCTTATGTGAAGTGAACACCACAGCATTTATTAAATTGCATGTCGAATTTGTTTGCTCTAGTATAATTTAGCTGTCACTTCTTCCGTGAGATATTCCATGTATTACTCCATAATTTTCATTTGCATGTTACCATCTGCATGGTTGGTACAGGACTGTGTGTTGGTAGGATCCTCAGATTTATTTTTGCAGTGGGCTCAGAAATGTCTTAAACCAGCTCTGTGTGAGACCCTCTTCTAATAGTTGCTGCATGGTATCATGATATGATATTTTATGAATGCCATGGAAGGATTGGGAATAGAAATATGGGTGAAGATTATACTACCTGTTTTATTAGGAGAGATGAAACGTATTGCAACATGATTTTATGTTTTTTCTTGTCTTTGCAGTAATAAAATATGTCTTCCTAATGTATTTGTCTTAGTAGTGCCTTGTCTGTTACCAAGCCAAGTCTATTTAGGCATGGATTAGCACAGATGCACAAAAATTGTTCTTCATGCTTACAGTCCTCTGAAATGCTTATTCAGTACTGAAATTTAAAACATCTATGTTCTGAATGTCATATGGACATTAGGGAAAATAGATTTCAGTTTTTTTTTTATTATTTGCATACCATCTTAGGCTGAAGGCATTGCTCTGTCAAAACATTTTGCACACTGTACCACTTTTTTGGGAAAGGACCAGTTTGTCCATGGATTGTCTCTCTTCCTTTCTCTTTGCTGTAGCAAAAATACCAGTATTCAGTTCTTAAAGTTCTGATCAAACAAAGCTGTGCTGCTGTCAGTTTATATTAAGTGAGTGAGTTACCCAAGCTTATTCTTAACCCTTTGGTACCTAACATCAGGTATACCTGTCATGCAGTGAGATGCTTGAAGTGCCTAGCGTTAGGTTAAGGTGATGGTATTTAATTCCTTATGCAGCTCTCATTTACATTATGGTCTTCTGCAGCTCCCACCAGGCTCTTAATTCCAGCACCAGAGGGTTATTTTTTGAGACGTGCGACCAAATTTTCAACATTTTTGACTTAAAATTAAAGTAACTTATTGCATGGAAGTGCCATCATTCACCAGTTTTATAGTTTTCTAACTCCTAAGCTGTTCTTCTGTGGTGGATAAAAGTTGAGAAGGTTGAATTGCGGTGTTTTTGAATTTCTTGGTTGGTATGTTTGCCTGCTCCATTCCATGTCGTATGAATACACAAAAGTACCAAATTTAACTTGACTCCCTCAGGATTTAATGACATTCTGTGAGGTACTACCTTTCATAGGTGTGAGTTACCTTCCCAGTTTTTAGGCATGTATGTGTTCGAAAAAATACTATTTTGTTCATGACTTGTATTTAAATTTCTGTGACTGTCCCCAGTTGAGTAGGAAGCTCAAATTAGACTCATATTACAGGCTGTTGAAAACCGTTCAAGTGAGAAATTGTGTCACATTAGAGAAAGTAACCTTTTAAGGTCAATTGACTTGATCTTCGACCTTGCGCTCCATTCGTTTCTTTTATTAAAAAATATATTCTCTGCATATTATTGTGCTGTAACATGTGAAAGAGATTAACATGAACGTATGTAGTGGAAGTTAAGGCCATCTGACTTCTAATGCACAAAACACATTTTATAATGAACTTGTATGTACTAAATTTAATTCCTTATGGTTATGGATGAGCCATCAAACAGATGTTGTTATTTTAAGCGGTTAGGTGGACGTTGTGTTGGTGACATGTTTCCAGCATGAGTCAAGTTGTAGGTGTTTTGTGTTATGATTCAGATCCCCCACAATAAACACTGCCAATTGGTGAGTCACTGAAATATGAGTGCAATGGAGAAGTGTGCAGTAGAGTGGGAAGATGAGGATGAAGAAAACTGATTTACCCTTCTTCATTGGTTTCATTTTTGGACAGTACACAGCCTGATTACCAAAATGTTATTCTAAATGCACCAGAAATTCTTGAACATTTTTCATGTGGTGTCATTTTTTGTGCGAAGATAGATAGTATTGTACAAACTCAGAAGAGTTACGTCACTTGTTATTACAGGTAGAAAAGCTGATGAGCATTCTAGTCTGTGCATAATGTGTGGATTTTTTGTGCCCCATAGAGTCATGTTATGCATGCTCATCTTACTACCCAAATAAAAAAAATGTTCAGAAGGTTTTCACAGCAGTATTTTAGAGGATTCAGGTCTTCTGGGATGTGATGGTGTGTTAGTGTTTCCTGATTCTTGGACCCTCAACACTTGAATGTGAATGCACTTTGTTCCTCCAAAACGTTAAGAAATGCTAACCCAACAGTGTCACAGTCCAGAAGATCTAAATCATCAGCATGGGGAAAGTTTATTGACATGTGGTGGGAGGGACATGTAGCTTGTTTGATAAGTGTCGTAAAGATTTATCTAGACCTAATGTCATTGGTGCCTGCACAGTGTTGACACATGTGGATAGCCTTCTAAATTCCTTCTGATGTATAACTGTTTTTTCAGGCTGCTATGTGCTGTTGTGGCACTTGTTGTAGTGTTACTTTGGTTTACATTGGCACACACATCACTAGTTTTGTTATTTCATGTTTTGAAAAGTAAGAGGGATTGTAAAAGTTTTTGAGCTGATTAATGGCAGTATCTTGAATTTATTTCCCTAATGTCATCAGAAACCTTATTTGTAGTTGTTATTGCTGTACCACTGTGCTTATATTTTAAAATAATTTATTGTAACTGATCTAGTTAATTGGGAGAGGCAACATGTCCAGTGGCTGAAAGACTTAACTTTCTCCTATTTCCATTTAACAGATCAACTTACGTTGTGGAAGTAAGATCTAGTCAAAGGGTTGGTCTAGAAATAAGGGTGGGAAGAATAAGATGTATATTAGTATCTCATCACTGGAATGCAGGACATAGTATAAAGTAAGGTTAGGTAATAAACCATTTGATTATGTGGCAAAGTTCAGATATATGGGAATGACAGTATTTGCTGTCCTCGTGTAACATTGTCTCAGACATTGTTTGCTTTAATGCTGACACATTTTGGTGACGAAAAATTTGATGAACATTGTTCAGACTTAGATTAACATTTTTGCCAGCAGCTGGTGGGATCTTCAGTGGCAAGACTGTGGCATATTTTAATTATTATGGGGAAAAAGCGTTCTACATTGTTTCACTGTATGTTGTTTTGCTGTAAATTGTGATTTCCGGAAAGTAACAACAGCTTTAAAGGGGGATTTACTGTAACAAAGCTACATTAAACATGAAACAAGAGCACATTAAATGTGGGAGATGTTTGCTACCATTCAGTTCAAAATTTTATCATCTCACATCCTGTCTAAATATCTAATAAAAGTAGTACAACATTTTAATTGCCAAGTGCATTATGTTGTTATGAAACTTTGTCTCCCAGTCTGAGGGAAGGCACGATTTAGGGTGTTTGAGAATGAAGTGTTGAGAATGGACGAACTTACATGCAAATCAGTAGCTTTGTACTTTGTGTTCTTTGCTTAATATTATTTCGGTCATTCAGTAAAGGACGATGGGATGTCCAGGATATGTAGTACAAATGGAGAAAATAAGAAATGCTTACAACAGTTTGGTTTTGAAACCTCAAGGGAAGGAACCACTTGGGAAACCTAGGTGTAGATGGAAAAATAGTAAAATGGATCTTAGAGAAATGGTGTTAACTGAATTTAAATGATTTGGGATAAACTTCAAGGCTGCTTTTGTTAAGGTGGTAATGAATGTTGTAGCTGTTAAGTGGGTAAACGAGCCTGGTAGTAGGAATATGCTTTGAAGTTGCGTTAAGCATGGATTTGCAGATACCTGCTTAGCCGGGTATATGGCGTGGGGCAGTGTGACTTAAGATTGGAAGTAGGCAAGTGGTATAGTGTCAAGAAGAACAATAGTGAGCATTCAAAAAGTGTAAACTGAACTGAAACGTTTATATTCAGAGGCCGCAGAACATTACAAAGAAGAAGAGATTTTTTTTTGATAAATAAACCTACATTATTCGGTGAACTTCCATACAAAAGTGAAATATACATATAGTACAATGAACCTGGAACAATTTTTTTTTTACTACAACTGCAAAAGTAGCTGTCCTTCCCCACCACCACAACAAAGCACCACATATATTCCTGGGATAAGGCATATGCGACTGACTGAGAGCTCGATTGGTAACAATGTTTTGGTTTCTTGAATGCAGTTGTTCTAGACAAGCTGAATTCTTGTCCATTTTTAAATTAAGAACTGGTATGAATACTTACAGCATATTCAGAGGTTGGTTAGTAAATACTGTTTTGTCATTTTTAATATTCTCAGGTTGGGGCAAGTCCCTATGAGAATGCAGCAACAGCAACCTCTTCACAACAGACACAACAGCGACAACCCATTTTAATGGGTATGCAGCCTCAAGCAAGTGGTCCTGGTAAGGTTATGCATTTTTTCTTTGTAATAGTGGAATTATTATATATTAGATGTACAGAAATTGATTCATATTATTCCAGTCATAATTTTAGCCCAGTTGCTTCAGCTTAGTGGATCATCCATTTTGTCTTGTAGTTCTTCATTATGGAGCTGTCCAGTGTCATTTCTGTGTGGATGTAGTGGCCACTGAAAATTCTCAGTAGAAAATGTGTCTGTCTGTTATTGTTTACAGCTTAAGTACAGTTTAGTTGTAACATTAAATTGCCAACACAAATGTGAGATGGTAATAATGTGTACTTTTAAGGATCTATATATATCCTGTCATCTGCTTATGACATCTTTCTGTGTGCAGTGGTTTATTCTGTCAAGAAAAATTATTTATTTTGTATCTTCATCCAGCATTCCTTTCTCCTTTTCCTTTGTACATGACATAACGTAATATCCTTTCTCCTTTATTCCTTTCCCATTCCATTTATTTGTTCATCCTGTTCTTCCTCTTCCCTTCCTCCTCTTCCTCTATATTTCACAGTAGGTAGGACCCTGTAAGGATTAATGCCATCTGTCAGACTTTGAAAGTAACTGTCCTATGTGAGCACAGTATACAGTGGTCATTTCAGAAGTTCTGCACACTGTAGTCCTGTTTCAAAACCAAATATTTATTCAACAAAATGCATTTACTGACCAATGTAATTTCCATTCTGGCATATCACTGCCTTGTAACATTTGGTTAAGTCTTGGATTCCAGTCAAGAGACCTTGGTTGATGTGTCTTATAACTTGGGTCATTTCAGTGGATGCCTCTTCAGCAGGTCCATAGCCAGACCATGAACACAACAGGTGCAGCAGCTTCCAGTGCGGGTGCTTATATGTACATGTGTTTATATATGTATATGTTTACATATGCTGCGTATATGTATTATGTATACATAAGCGTAGAAAGCACCTTTGTGGGGACCACAAAACTAACACTATTTACATAATGTGTTCTGTGACATTGCACAAAACATCTTGCATATACATACGAGGTCTGACACAAAAAAACGAGACTGTGTCTGTAACTATTTCTGTTTGACAAATTCAGCAAATTAACTACGATCGCCTTCAATGTAGTTCCCTTCTGAGTTAACACAGCTGCGTACGATGCTGTCAATGTTTAAAGCAATTCTGCATGTCATTTTCTGTCAGACTTTTGAGGATCTCCGTCGTTTTTACTTTCACATCTTCTACCGATAAAAAATGGGTCCCTTTGAGCACCGACTTGATCTTTGGGAAGAGGTAGAAGTCACAGGGAGCGAGGTCTGGCGAATAAGGTGGGTGCTCCATCACAGTGATGTTTCTATTGGCTAAAAACTGCTTCACAGACAAAGCGTTGTGGGCTGGCGCGTTATCCTGATGCAAAATCCACCCGTTTTGCCACAATTCCGGTCGTTTCCTTCTCACACATTCCCGTAATTTCGTCAACACTTCAATGTAATAGTGTTGATTTACCGTCTGGCCGCTAGGTACCCACTCTGCCATCACAATACCCTGGATATCGAAAACAATCAACATGGCCTTGAACCTCGAACGACTCATGCGTGCTTTTTTTGGTCTTGGAGATGATGTTGACTTCCACTGCATTGATTGTCGCTTGGTTTCCGGATCATACGTAAATATCCAAGTTTCATCACAAGTAATGACCGAATTCAACAAATCTGGTTCATCCTCAATGTGTTGCAAAAGGTCCGAACACAATTCCTGGCGGCGTTCTTTTTGTTCATCTGACAGAATTTTTGGAACCATTTTTGCACAAACCTTTGTCATGTTCAATTCTTCCGTTAGAATTAGTCGAACACTTTCCCTATCCAAATTAACTTTCTCAGCTACTGCTCGAACACCCAACCTTCTGTCTTTTCGAATCACATGTCGCACTTTTTCAATGTTGTCATCGTTAACAGCTGTGCGTGGCCGGCCTGGGCGATCATCATCTTTCACGCTTTCTCTGCCTTCCGAAAATCGTTTGTGCCACTCAAAAACGCGTGCACGAGATATGCAATCTTCACCATAAGCCTCAGTCAATAATTGAAAAGTTTCTGTCGCGGATTTCTTCAGTTTAACAAGAAACTTGATGTTAACTTGTTCACTTTTGCAGTCCGACATTTTCCGTCCGAGGGTAAAAACACGCCTATATTTGAAGATGCGTCAACTTGTACTGAGTGAAGCGATCGAGCTGAAACTTGTAACACTGTGACAGGACAGATCAAGTTCCATAGCCGTATATTTGTTACATCCCCCCACTCTTGGTTCCAGAGCTATAGGGTTAGTCTCGTTTTTTTTGTGTCAGACCTCATACATTAATGAAAATGAGTTATTTCCAAGCACGGCGTTCACCAGAGGCAACTCGTGGATGCAGTAGGGTGTCGAATGTTTTTTGTGGGCTGGTCAGCATGTTTGTTTTGATATTTTGCAGATTACTAGTAGGGTGAATCCAGATTTGTAGTTGGTGCACTGCACCCACTAGTACCACTCTGGCTATGGGCCTGCTCCTCAGTGCTACTGAAGCATTTCTCATGGAGTGGTTCCTTTAACTTTGGGAACAAAGCAAAGTCTGTAGGGCTCATGTCAGGACTGTAGATTGGGTGAGGAACCACCTCTCATCTATATTTATGCAGATCAGATATTACAGTTGCCATAGTCATTATGTAATATCCAAACTGAAAAATTTTTATCCTCCATTTTACAGTATTATTTTGTGGAACAGGAACAATGGAGGCAACAAATGAGCACACAGCATTCTCAGGTAAAGACTGGCCTGCAACTGATGCAAAGTTTGAAACTGTAGCATTGTCCTGCTGCCCGCATATGCACAGTGTTCAGAAATTTCAGGTGCCCTTTTATGTGACCACACTGTTTGCCCTTTTCTCTATGTTTTCTGTGACCATAAACAAAGATAGCAGACATACATAAAACCAGCTTTTATGTGTTAGATTACTTACCAAGTAGGTTTTATAGGATTACTGGCATGATTTGTGATTTTTTTTAAAGTGTTGGATGTTGTGTCTGAAGTGTGGGTTGAGTAAGGCTGGAAATTTTTCATTGTGTTGTCTTCCTTAGGTCAGCAAAAGTTCCTTGCTGGTATTTGAAATGTTGATGCATACATACATACACCCATACATACATACATACATACATACATACATATACACACGCACGCACACACACAAACAAAATTAGCCTTTGTGTGTGAGATTACTTACCAAGTAGGTTTTATAAGATTAGTGAAATGATGCATGATATATTGAAAGTACCGGATGTTGAGGCTGACATGAGAGTTGAGCAAGGCTGGAACATTTCCCAGGTATTGGACAGCAAATGTTTCTTGCTGGTACCTGAAATGTTGACTGTAAATGACAAAATTCAGTAAGGTCATCTCATGCTTAACAATCATGTCAGGTGGTTCACATCAGCTGTCATTTCTGAGACTGACTCTGTCTCCATTATCAGATTTCTGATATGACTTGACTCCCAGCCAACCTGGATTATACGAGGACTGTTCAGAAAGTAACCTTCGTTTATTTTTAGCAACTAACTGAATAAAGCGGCGGAGGTTGCGCTTGCGCAGTAACTTCATGTAACTCAGTAGCTAGTCAACCATCACTCAAACAGCCACCAGTTGTTCGTTCTCGTCACGTATTGAGTGTTTACAATGTGTGCTGCAATCAATAATCCCTCCAGCTGTAAAGTTCGCACTGTTATTCGGCTTCTTCACGCTGAACAAATGAGTGCTACTGATATCCATGGCGAATTATGCGTGGTTTATGGACCAAACATAATGAGTGAAGGATCTGTAAGGCAGTGGTGTAGAATGTTCAGAAATGGGCGGACAAATGTTCACGATGATGAGTGGAGTGGTCGACCTTCTGTAGTGAATGACAATCTTGTGCAAAGTGTGAACAAACAAATTAGAGGAAATTGGAGCTTCACAATTTCAGAGCTTTCATTGGAATTTCCACACATTTCACGCACCATTCTCTACGAGATTGTCACACATAAGCTAGGCTGTCACAAGTTTTGCGCAAGATGGGTTCCGAAAATTCTTACAGATGCGCACAAAACGCAGAGAATGGCCTCAGCTTTGACGTTTTTGGAGCAGTATTGCAAAGATGGAAATGAATTTCTCAATCATATCATAACCGGAGATGAAACCTGGGTTTCCTGTGTGATGTTGAAACCAAAGAGCAGTCTAAATGGTGGATGCACACACATTCACCAAACAAACCAAGAAAGTTCAAACAAACTTTGTATGCCAGAAAGCTGATGGCAACTGTTTTCTGGGACACTAAAGGAGTGTTGCTGGTTGATTTTATGCGGCAAGGGACCACAATAACATCAGAAGTGTATTGTGAAACGTTAAAAAAACTGCGAAGGGCCATTCAGAACAAAAGGCGTGGAGTGCTGACCTCCAGTATGGTGCTTCTGCATGACAACGCACGATGGCATATGGCAGCTCGCACTCGAACATTGCTCGAGCAATTCACCTGGGAATTGTTTGACCACCCTCCTTACAGCCCTGATCTGGCTCCTAGTGGTTACCACCTGTTGATGCACATGAAGAATTGGTTGCGATCAACAGCGCTTCAACAACAACGAGGAGTTGAAAGCAGACGTTGAAATGTGGTTGAGCTTACTGGCGGCAGACTTCGTTGAACAGGGCATACTACAGCTCGTCCCCCGGTATGACAGGTGCCTCAATTCCGGCGGTGACTATGTTTAAAAATAGGTTAAGCATGTAGATATTTATTGTATATAATAACATATTTTTATCTCATTGTGTGTTTTTTAACAGCTAAACCGAGGTTACTTTCTGAACAGCCCTCGTATATCAGTACCAGGCTGGGGTTTGTGGTAGGGTGCTAGCCAGTAGGGTTATTGGGTGGTGTCTGAAAATTGCTATGCCTGGCCTTGATGCCCATTGGATGTCTCTCTGGTCTGTTTGAGTAAATTAGTTATGGGCTACCATGTGCAATTTAACATGATACCCTCTCCCTACATTGTTTACTGGGATGCAACCAAACATATTTCTGTTGCCTCCATGATCATGCAGTCCAGGTAGCCTGTTGCCTTCTTCTGTGTGTTGTGCCACAACAGACATCTCTGATTAGCCAAGATGTAGGTGCCCCTTATGTTTCTTACATTTCATTTCTCTGGTTCTGCTTGGCTGTTCCACATGAACCTTAGCCAATTAGGATGGGATGCAGTACATGCTGGGGGTCTAGAGGCATGATCTATCCTTGGTTGATGTGAGTGTGTTGCTTTCTCCACTAGAATATATGAATAGTCTTGATTTTATGCTTGGAAGGCAACCTGCTGGCTTTATGAGAGGTGGAATGCTGGAATGGTAACAAGGCTGCACCTGCAGGTTTCTGTCTGTGTCCATGTCTTATTTTTTGCATACAAGACCTGCTTGATGTCCTGGCTGCAGTACCCATTTTTCTGGAGGGTCTGTTTTAGGTGCTGGATTTCTTTCTTAAGTTTATCAGGAAACGAACCCCAAGTACCCATTGAATAGGAGGCTGGTTAGGCCCCAGAGCCAGTCAGGACATTTTGGAGAAGAGTAAATGCTCTCCTCTTACCAGGAATTGAACCTTGAGTTGTCCGGCCTGTGGCTTGGTCACTGTACCAATTACACTGTCCTGGCTGTGCATACCTTAAATTTGCTTTGAGTAATAGAAGATTAAAATAGCAGAGATCATTTACAGATATTGGTCATGGATGTAGAGGGAAGAAGTAACTGTATGCTGCAGAAAACTGCATGTGTGAGAGCTTCATAATCTGTACTACTCACCACATATGATGATAAGATCAAGGACGATGAGATGGGCAGCACATATGGCAGGATTTGGGAATGCGTACATTTTAGTCATACATCCTTAAGGGAACACCTGGACATGTATTAGGAGTATAATATTAAAATTAATGGTAAAGAATAGGGGTAAATGGTGGAGACTGGATTCATTGTCTGAACACAGGTGTTAGTGGCATGCTGTTGTCAATACAGTAATGAACCTTCAAATTGCATAAAAGTCAGGGAGAGGGGGAATTTGTTGAGTAGCTGATCAACTGTTAGCTTCCTGTGAAGGATCTGATTCGCGGAACTAGTGTAACACAGCCCCTTGAAACAAAGCGGAACTTGAAAGTTTGGTGGATGATGCTCTTGGAAGGAAAATCCCTGAAAACACCACGGTTGATTCTTAATGTTGGATGTGCAGTGGCAGTGTGAGAGAATTCATTGCAGCATATTTCTTAGTAACAGTCCACATTGTCTTCATTGTGCATAAATGTATTGACTTGTGTACTTCACAAGAAACAATTCTATTGCCAAGGTGATCCAGTATGAAGTGGAACTGTCAGTTAATAGAATTTTTCGTTGTAGTTTGCAGTTGCTGTTAGGGACTGTGGTGCACTTTATCATAACCAGAATGGCATTGATTGCAAGTGGCAGTGTTAAAATTTGGAAGCTTCTTTTAATGGTAATAATACTGGCTTGTTAGAACAGACCCCCCAGATTTTAATATCCAAATACTGGAGTCTTACAGTTGTAAGATGCACATTCTGAAGCGTTTATATTTACTATGTAAGTCGAATTTTAATAGTATGCTTGTTCTCTTACCAAGCAGGTTGATATCAGGGGGCTTGAATTGGTGTGTGTTTTGTTTAGGACATGATGGCTTTTATTTATTTGACTGTTTGAAAGTAATGATTGTGTTTCTGTGAATAACATACTCTGTATGCTTGGGAAATTGTTTCAAACATTTAAACACATTTTATCGGTCACTTAAGATGTCATTAATCAAACAGTTTGTAGTGAAAATATTTTTTTGGTTATGTCTGTTTTATTTTGAATTGTTCAGAATCACTAATACAGTGTTTGTGTAGATTCAAGTCCTTGTATATATGGCCATGTATGTGATTGGTTTCCAGTGTGTTGAGCACAGTGAACATATTTGATTATGTGTTTTCACGTCCATACTTGATTTAATTTCTTCAGAGTTTTGTTGTGATAGTAATTGTCAGATATTAGAAGATGAATATTCACTACTACTGATATACTGTAATAGCCTACCAGTGGAAATGTTTCTAAATCAGTTTCAATTTGTATTAAAATACCGGCAATGGAAGATACCTGATTTCAGCTTCATGTAAAGTGGGAATTGTATTGGACCAGCCAGACAATGTTTATTGTAGACTCCCCAGCCAACCTCTTACCACCAAATTCCAAATTTCCTGAAATGTGTATAATAGTTTCAGGGGTGAAACTTTGTCAGATATGGTCATTATGAGCTTGTTTTGTGCATGTTGTGTAAAGAATGTGTAAAGTGTTTTTTGTTAAAGAATGTGTCTCATGGTTACAACTGTTACACAGTACACTCTAGAGTTTCAGAACAGTACGTTACATGCATCACATTTTATAAGTAAACGCTGAACAGTGGTATGGTGAACTTGGCAGGATTCCATTTTGTGTTGAGCTGAACTATTTCTTTATGATGTTACTTTGTACCGACAGTTGAAAGTGAACTGCCACTATGTGAAAATATTTTATGTATTTCAGCTCATTCTGTTTTGTATTATAGTATAGCTGCAAGAATTTTTTGTATGATGGAGAAGCAAATAATTTGTACTGTACTTATACATGTAAGAATCTGATGAAGAAAAAGATGGAAATCTGAGTAATTTTAATTAATTGGACGTCTTGGATGTTGGGACACTGACAGTACTCAGTCACCTGTGTGATGTCATGTTGGGACACTGACAGTACGCAGTCACCTGTGTGATGTCATGTTGGGACACTGACAGTATGCAGTCACCTGTGTGATGTTATGTTGGGACACTGACAGTACGCAGTCACCTGTGTGATGTCATGTTGGGACACTGACAGTATGCAGTCACCTGTGTGATGTCATGTTGGGACACTGACAGTATGCAGTCACCTGTGTGATGTCATGTTGGGACACTGACAGTATGCAGTCACCTGTGTGATGTTATGTTGGGACACTGACAGTACGCAGTCACCTGTGTGATGTCATGTTGGGACACTGACAGTATGCAGTCACCTGTGTGATGTCATGTTGGACACTGACAGTATGCAGTCACCTGTGTGATGTCATGTTGGGACACTGACAGTATGCAGTCACCTGTGTGATGTCATGTTGGGACACTGACAGTACGCAGTCACCTGTGTGATGTCATGTTGGGACACTGACAGTATGCAGTCACCTGTGTGATGTCATGTTGGGACACTGACAGTACGCAGTCACCTGTGTGATGTCATTCCAACACATAAATCTTCTGGGATATTTTATCTTGTGCAGAATCGTCAATCAAAATGTTTATAATTCACTGGTTCAAATAATTTATTAATTTGAAAACAAATTATATGCCTGTTAATTCTCTGGTATTCACTGATTGCTTCATGTATTAATGGTATGACTTAAAGAACACTTAACACTTGATAGTCCGAAAATTCACTGGATTTCACTTTCACAGCTGAACAGAAGCTAGCATCAAGGCTGAATTCTTGAACTTGTAGCAGGGTTGTCTGAGGCAGGAAACACAAACAATGGCAATGCCACATGACATAACACGTAAATAAATTCTACTCTATGGTTGTTAGTGGCAGAAGGAATGAAAATGCACCACTGGCATTAAATGAGCAACACTGGTACAAAGGACACACCAGTTGCCATTGTTTGCCAAGAACACTGGAGAACAAACAACTATGTCTGTAGGTGTAGGAAGAAACACATGCGTGCTGCAAGTTTACCTCTCTGCATGTGATGCCAAGTGTAGCTCAACTGGGTAATGGTCATGCGATCAATCAGTTGTGCCATACACTGCTGGTGTTAGTTGTTAGTTGGAGGGAAAAGCAGCCATGCTGGAAATACCAATTTATGCCAGTGAAAAGAATGATTTGGACACACGCGTGTGTGCGCACGTGCTCACACACATTTCATGGATGCTGAAGTGTGTCGCAAAGACAATAGAATGTGGAACAAGTGATAAATACACAAATATACACAACTTTTACAGTGTAAAATACTATAACAAATTTATAAAACAATTTTTATAGATGGTCAGTACCCATAAAAAAAATTCATCTGCGGAGTAAAAGGTGTGTGTATTTAAGTATGTTCTTAATGCTACTTTAAATTTTACCTTAAATGTACATTTTTGAAAACAAGATAGGTTGGTGTTTGGTCTGTGAAATGGTACTTACTCCTGTCCAGTGACTTAACAGGGATGTGATTTTCATGCAGTCTGACAAGTAGTACCAATCTTCAGAGGAACTTACTGCTTCCATCTTCAGGTTTTCTGTCCCTCATTTTTATTGGTGCATTCACAATAAATTGTGCAAAAATGTGCCAGTTTGCATTATGCTGATTGGTCTGCATGTTGCTGCTTTGAAACCACTGAATGAATTTTCATGAAATGTGACAGTAAGGAGTTTTACTGAAATTTGTCAATGTATTTCCATTCATGTCAAAATTGGGTAGCAGCAACAGACATTTCACATGCCCAACGTTCAGTTCTGTATGTTTCAAATGTAGCTTTTTTGTAACTGGCTAATTAATAGAGTGAAAACTTATGTGCATTTTATGCTGAATACACCTTTTGCACATCTTGGGGTTTTCAGAATAAGAAAACAAAGCAGTAAATGCACTATAATTCTTATACTGTGTGTTCATTTCCTAAGTTGTTACAGTAACCTGTACTGAAGTAATGAAATAGCTTATTTATTGTGACAGTCCTATGAATATATATTACCATTGACAGATGTTCTGTTATTAACTGTCATAGTGATTGCTTTATGCATTAAACATTTGCCAAACAGTATGTCTCTTTTGTGCTATCCAGTGGTTATGGTTGCCTACCAACCAGACCAGAACCAGAGAAATGGATCATAGGATTTTGTATATAAGGCAGTATGCAGGCTGGTAAAATTATGGTTCAGAGATCAGTGTTCAAGACATAACTGTTCCTGTTCATGTTTCTTGACCCCAGAACTTAGGACCAGCATTAAGGAAGTATGGTTTGCTTTGCTGCTGCTTTTTCTTCTTCCACATCGCCTTCTCTTTTTCTTTGGGAGGGGTGGGGGATTTAGGGTTGACATGAGAAACCCTGATTTTGTCTGTGTTGACACTAAAAGTTTGGAATCAGCAGTAAAATTGGTTTTCTGTATGAGATTTGAGGTTATCACAGCAATGTTGAAGATACATGTCCTCTGAGATGTTGTGCCATGAGGACTGGTGAATAATTACAGATATTTCAGAAGAGAGTAGTACCTACATCTTTAGGATCAAGCAGACCAAGAACTATTCTTTCTGCCATGTCAAGTAGTAAATAGTTAACCGACCTTTCAGAGGTACTACACTTCTCCAGAACATCAGTAACTCTTTACTTGTTCACACAGTATAACATCCCAAAAGAGCTGAATTACTTTGATTTGTTTTGCTTTCTTATATTTGTTACATACATGTGACGTTCAAATTTAAACGATTATTGAATTGTTTCTAAAAAATTATTCACAACAAAATGGAAAGGTTTTACACACTACTTTTCAATGTAGTCCCTGTTGACTGCAATACACTTGTGCCAACGTTCTGGAAGCCTCTTAATTCCAGTTTCAAAGAAGGTTTTCGGTTGCTTGTGTATCCAACTTTGCACAGCTGCACCTCATCATTATTCCGGAATCTCTTGCCTCCTAAAATCCCTTCATTGGTCCAAACCAGTGATAATCAGATGGAGCTAAGTCTGGACTCTACGGTGGATGAGGCAGGACATCCCACTTCAGTTTCAGTAGATTTGCCATCGTTAAAGCCGCAGTGTGAGGGCGAGCGTCGTCTTGGAGGAAGCAAACTGAATCCTTCCTTTTTCTTCACTTTGAGCGGATTGCTGGCTTCACTTTTTCATTCAGGAGAGTTGAATAGTACTATGCATTGATGGTTTTATGTCTAGTGCAAAAGTCCAGGTGAATGATACCCTTTGAATACCAGAACACAGTAGCCATGATCTTCCCCGCTTAAAAAATTGCTTTGGCTTTTTTTGGGGGGGTGGAAAATGGGTGTGTTTGTACTGCTTGCTTGCTCTTTTTGATTCAGGAGTGAAGTAGTGGACCCAGGTCTCATCACAGGTCACAGTTGAGTCCAAAAATTTGGCTCATTCTCTCTCGTACTGTTGCAAAAGTTGAGTAATGGCCACTAAACATCTTTTCTGTGCTCCGGTGTCAGGAGCCGTGGGGCCCACCTTGCGCTCACTCTACTGAGTTTCAACTCGTGCAGACTTCCTTTAACACTCCCTGCACTAATTCCTACTTCCTGTGACAGTTCAAGAACAGTTATGTTACGATAGCCCGAATAAGTTCATCAATTTTCAAAACGTTGTCTGGATTGACAGAAGTTCTTGGTCGCCGAGCGTGACGTTCATTTTCAACACAGTCTTGTCCTTCTCGAAATGATTTCGCCCAACTGAACACCATTGGCTGTGACAAACATTCATCCCCAAACTGTGCTTGAAACCTGGTAAAGATTTCAGAAGGAATGACACCTTCCTTCGTGAGAAATTTGATAATCATGTGCTGTGCAACACTGCTGGGTACTTCTTGCACTGCCATCTTGATTGCACCTGATGGTTGAGAGGGAGAGGGACCCGACTAGTGCGGGTTGCAAGTTTAAACATGTCATAACTTGTCAGCGCAAGCATGTTCATACAAGCTGATTTGTGCTTGAAAGGGAACTAAATTCTCGTTTAAATTTGAATGACCATAGTAGTTAAAATTTAAGTAAGGCACTAAAGTATGCTGTATTACACTGTATTTTCATTTTGATTTTCCTACCAGGGAGGGGCCAGTTACATATAAAGCCATTATTGCTGGTACTTGTAGTAGTCCTGTATATGGATCAGTCACTTGGTGCAAGTGTCTATACACTCGATGAAATTGATTTCTTATTTGCTGAAAATGGATGCATTGAAGGTATTATATTTTTGTTCCTTTTATTGCACATATACTGGGTGTCATATAGGTTGCTTTACTGAGGTAGTGGAATGTTTAACTCTGATTATTTTCACTTGTGTTCAGTTTTTTTTTATTTGCAGCAGGTGACAACACTGTGGTTACACCAGCTCTTGTTTCTATCTTGTTGTGTCATTGGCATGTTTACTCTTTGTCAGTTTCTGCAGGTGGCTGGTTGTATATAAAATAGTGTTTCCCAGGAATGTGAGCATAACCTCAGTAAAGTGACTTTTAGGACATTCTGTATATTTATTGCACACTGCCTCACTGTTGTTTTTATGTTGTCATCTTGCATTATGACCTTAACCATGGCAAATAGACATGACAGTTGACATGACTACCTTGGATTTCAGTAAGCTCTTGTAAGCCCACAGAGAATGATGAGTAAGTGATAATGAAATTTCTAATGCTGATGTCAATTTTACAGTTATGACATTTTGAAATTTTGAGTTTTCCTTAAATTTTTCCATGTTCTTATTCACTCATGCTCAGAACTCTGGTCCGTATAGTGGTAACTCATTGTTATACCATTTGAAATCTCTTAAGAGGGGCTTTCATTTGGCATGTGTTCATAGTGTTTCAGGATACATAAACATTTGACCTTAATTTATGAAAAACCTAACCATGTTTAATTAAGTTTGCCCAAAATGTTTTATGATTCTTCAAGTACATTTGTGGAGACTTTTATGTTGGGATGTGAATGGGTGGATGAGTAATTTATTTTTATAAACTGCAAATTATGAACATACTATTGTCCACTTGGATTAAAGAATACAGTAGGGTACATAGGTAAGGTAATAATGCCATTAATACTAAAGGCAAAAGAAACCTGGCAGGATTGCTTATTCACTGAAGTTTGTTTCTCATGTAAGCAAGAGTAGCTATTTACAGTCTGCAAAGCCTGGTTTCTGGTTTCTTAGTGGTGCAACAGGATTCATTTTCATTGCTATGGATGTGCCACCTGTTGCAGTTTGTGGATCCACTTTTGTAAGCTGTATTCAAGCTGGAACCCACAACTTATTGGGCAGTGAAGGATTCACAGAAGATGTAGTGGCTCCAAAGGAGTGACACAGTGATTGTTGAATTTCAATGTCATTCACTTGTAACACATGGAAGCCATTACTCTGTGTGTCAAATTTGAAAGTTACAGAACCTGTAGTACCTTGTGCATGATACTCTTCATACTGCAGGTGTACTGTATGTTTGGTGTTGATTTTTCTGAAAACACTTTAGTCTGAACTTTGTTTTCTGATGCAAGAATAACAGAATGAATTTTATTAGTAACTGTAGCAGTTCCAACCTGAACATCTCTTGAAACCTCATTTCTTTGGTATGTTGTTCAGTGGTACAATACACAGGGGTGACCTATGGGAATCTTTGCAACAACCCACATGTACAGGTGTTGTGATCTGCTCCTCGTAATGTTTTTACACACTTGCCTTACTTACTAGCCTCTGAATTGTTCTTACAGTCCTCTCACATGCACCCTTGCCATGTTATGTTGCTTGATATCCATACCATATATTCTTCGTGACATCGGTGGTTCACAAAATTTTAGTCAGATGTTGAATTTCTTAGAAATAAAGTAGTAGATGGTGCTGTTTTTTTTTCAGGCTACGTTGAATATTTTTGATTATGTGCTTTGTCTGTGTGCACATCACATTGTTCTTCGTAGAACATTATGCTGTGTACATTATGTGCTTTGTCCGTGTGCACATCACATTGTTCTTCGTAGAACATTATGCTGTGTACATTATGTGCTTTGTCCGTGTGCACATCACATTGTTCTTTGTAAAGCATTATGCTGTGTACATTATGTGCTTTGTCCGTGTGCACATCACATTGTTCTTTGTAAAGCATTATGCTGTGTACATTATGTGCTTTGTCCGTGTGCACATCACATTGTTCTTCGTAGAACATTATGCTGTGTACATTATGTGCTTTCTCCGTGTGCACATCACATTGTTCTTCGTAGAACATTATGCTGTGTACATTATGTGCTTTGTCCGTGTGCACATCACATTGTTCTTCGTAGAACATTATGCTGTGTACATTATGTGCTTTGTCCGTGTGCACATCACATTGTTCTTTGTAGAACATTATGCTGTGTACATTACAAAGAATTTTGGACAAACAGTTGTCATAGGTTTTAACAGCAGTATTTGTCAATCAAATTATGCAATTTTCTGGCTGGAAATATAAGTATCAGAGCCTGGTGCATGGTACAAACACAAATTGCATGCATACCACTCACTCCAGCCAACATGGTTTTGTGGCAATGACTGCAAACTTTGAAAAGCCTAACGTTGTCTCAGGATTCTGTACTTTATAACTTAAACCTCTGGTGCCAGAATTAGAAGCCCAGTGTAGCGTCCAAAGACGGGAATTGAAGTAAGGGCTGCATAAGAGCAGCTGCATTTGGCCATCACCAGTAGATGACATTTTGCATGTTGAGCATCATACTGCATATTACCAGTCGGTAACATTCAGTACTGAATTGTTAAGTAGGCTTCTTTTAAGTTTCACAGTATCAATCACCTTGAGAAATGTAATCTTTTGTTCCTGGCATAATCTTGCTAATTTCATCAAAGACAAAATTGCTTCACCATTTCATCTGTTGCCGGTGGCAGCACTTGCTTGATTTTTACATTTGGCATAATCAGTATTTTTTTATAGCTACAAATTCCTTGGCAGTCAGAACCACATAATTTGAGGCTTTGAACTTTCATTGGATTTTTCTAATTGATGAGCTCTTTGCACAAAGTGTCAAAATTTGAACCTTCTCATTCTTTTTGTGTGTGTATGTGTGTGTGTGTGAAATTTTTCTTCAGTTCAGCTATCATTTGCCTTTACCTGAACTGTTGTCACTGGAGTATGTTAAATTAAATACTTTTCTTTTTTATGACTCTTCTAACATTCGTGAATTTTTTCTTTGGGTACTTTACCTGCGAGATCTTTTCAACAGAAAGTGGTGACTTTTGCTGGCTTTGTAGTGTTGTTCAAGGAAGAAAGAAGGTGGGTCTGCTGAATTGTAGAACTGTCGAGGTCTTTTTGTTTATGCGTATTCTGAGCTCCATAAAATGACTGCTTTATTTCTGAAGCTCTCAAGCAAATTTGCACCAGTTGTCATATGTTTATCACAGATTTTTTGTCCTTTTTGAGTACTAGGAACCTTTATGATCTAGTTTGTCACTGGTCTTATGTTTTCTTGGAACGACACTGACTGCCATTCAAGGGATTACAACACTACTTTAAAACTTTCAGTTCTTTGACATGCATAACACTTGCAGCTATATCTGAAATTGGCAAAAATAAAAACTAATTTTGCACTAGACAAAACCACTACAGATCTTGACAGACAAGGAAATACAACATAACTCTACTGCAGTCAGGCATGTACTGAAAGACTGGAAGAGTCGTAGTGCCCAGCATGATGTCCACAGGTCACAACATGACTAACCCAAACCATCTAATGCGTTATCAGATCACTTTTATATCCAACATCAGGCATCTCTCACTTTTTATGGGGTTAGGGTCCAAGACCTCCACAAAAAGTGAAAATCCACAAATAATTGACCACCCCCACCCAAACAATATTTCAGTATTTTTTTAGTTTTTCTTTATAATAATGTATTGTAATGTTTATTTTTACGCTGAAGTACGTTTTAGTCATTTGACCACAAAATAATGAAAATGAAAAGCATTTAGTTTTCTTTTTACACACTATTAATGTTCAATCAAAAACCGAGACCAACTAGATGCACAATCACTATTAAAAGTTGGTCTCAGTTTTTGATATAGAAAGAGATGCATGGTGAAAACAATATTAAATACTATTAATGTTGTTTTGTGACTGGTTCACTTTTGCTGGTTGAAGTATGTACACGAAGCTTCTGGAACCTTCTGGAATGTTCTTGGAAGTTCAGGGAGTTTTTTTTATCTTTTATCCTTGGGGTGGCCCCATGAGTTTGCTAAACCGCAAAGTACAAAACCGTAAAAAGTGAGGGATGACTATACTTAACAGAGTAGTATTGCACTTCCCTAAATTGTTGTGTAACTTGAGGGTCAAAAAGTCATGTCCTAAAATAGTGTAATGGCGGGGTTTGTGGGTGCGAGATTTTGGCCCGCTATCCCTGCCGTAAATTTTACTAGTTTTCCACTCTGGCTGCGCTCGTGGTTAGGTAGCACGTGCTCCCCAATAGGGGGTTCTGGGAGAAGGGCCCCGAGCAGTATATGAAGATTGGTGCTCTGATTTATTCTTTCAAATTTAATTAGAGCGCTGGTTAATGATGACTATGGACTCTGGACATTAGGGAACGTGCTGGTTGAAGTGTTCTCACTGTCGCCCTGCCTGGCGTGTACACACATAGTACGAATGTTAATCACTACTATGCTTTATTCTATACGACTACACACAATGAATTAACTAGTAAAGATGAATGTGACTATCACTGAAAAAAGGTCTAGTCACTGCCGACTTTAGGGCGGGCATGGGAAATGAGTGCCTGTTCTAACCTTCCCCCCATCCGGAATTTCTGACACACACAAAAAAAAAATTGCACAAATCTCCAAATTCCTACCGTTGTTCACTTTTGATATGACAACGCTTTCCTGGGGTAAGTAGAATCAGAATTAAAATGTTGAACATCTCTTCTTAGTCTGTCAGGTCTCGGCCGATCTCTCTCTAACCAAGCATCACCCACAGCAGTTACCATCAGAATGATCTAAAATCTACAGAATTTACCCCTACTTTGGCTGTACAAACTTCTGGTCAGCAACAAAATGCAAACTCATTTCTCTGTTGCCATGCACTAAGTCAGCAGTGGCTAGGCCTTGCATCTGAAGGGGGGGGGGGGGGGGAAACCACACACACACAAACACACACAGAACAAAGTAACATCTACACTACCATAGAGTAAATGGCATAACACATGAAAACCCCACCAGAGAGCTTACAGCTGGGGATTCGGGTGCTCTGGGTTGTTATGCTGAGTAGCGGGGTTACTGATTCCAGGCATTTCAAAGGATCATACTGCCTTCACCTTCATGGTTCAAGGGCCCCTAGAAGAAATTCTTGGGCTCCTCAACTGTCGAAGATGAAGGCATTATGTTCTATCAGTATGCTGGGAATCAATAACCCTGCTACTCGGCAGAACAAACCAGAAGACATGAATCCTCAGCATCAGTGTTGTGGCAACCTCATATCTTGTGTAGCTTACAGTTGGTACAAGAATGAGCCATCTCAGTTGTGACAAGAGTTATAAGCACTGAAGTGAATCACAATGAGGAAAAACATAGAATACAGAAGGGCGGGTACCATAGTGGCCCGTGCACTTTGACCGTTATCGATCTTTTGTGCAACCCTTTAGCTCATTCATTCTGCAGTCCCACACCTTGAACAAAGTGTAGTATCTTACTGACAGAGATGTCTTCAAAGTCACCTGGTTTCATAAAATGATGACCCAGGTGCCTGAAGCTTAGTGTGACCAAAGCCTCACAATCACAAAGAACGTGTCAGGCCGTTTCAGATGCCTGTTTGCATCTATTGCACTTGGGACTGTTTACCAGCCCCAGTTTAAATTGGTGTCCTTTTAAATGACAGTGTCCTGTCAGCAACCCTGTCATTATTCTGAGCTGGTTTCTGCTCAGATTGAGCAATTCACCAGCTTTTCTGGAAGAGGGGTTTTTAAGAAAGTCCTTAGCCTGCTTATGTCCACGTATGGATTGCCAGTGCTCCTCGTGTTTCCTACTCGTCCAGTCCCTGATCACCCCCCTGGCAACCTTGCAGATATACCAAGTGCAGGCTCAGGTCCTATGAGTGGATGTGAGGAGCCTTGTCTGGCTAACTGATCAGCTATTTAATTTCCATCAATTCCCATGTGTCCTGGTACCCATACCAGTTGGATCCTGTTATGTTCTGCCAGTTTCACCAGGGATTGATGGCAGTCCCAGACTAATTTGGAATTTTTCTGGAAGCTGTCAAAGGGCCTTGATGGCTGCCTGATTGTCAGAAAGAGTATAGACTAATAGGACGATATGCCTGAGCCTCGGTATAGTTGGCCTTCCTGGGTTTAGGGATAAATGTCACCTTGACCTGCCTCCAAGCTTTGGGTATATACGCTCTTGCTAGGCAGGCTCTAAAGATATGGCACAGATGAGTTGTTAAGTGTGACACCTTGTTGCAAGAGAGCAGGTACAATTCTGTCAGTCCCTGCCGATTAATATGGTTTGAATGTGCTAATCGCCTATCTTATTTTAGACTGGTCATTGACCTTTTTAGACAGTTCCCAGTCCTCCCTGTGAGCAGCAAATGCTCTTAGGTTTGGCTGCCCCTGTCCTTCCAAGGTTACTTCTTCTCCAGCAGACCCTGGAAAATGAACTCTGTATAGTTCCCTCAGGGTCTGAAGATGTATGTTCTGGTCTTCTGGGTTATGACTCTGCAGTCTGGTAGGTGCATGCTAGATTGTACTGCCCCATCTTCAGGGTAGAAGTGGGATACAGAATGTTCCTTTGAAATGTTGATAACCACCTATGAGACTGTGTGTGTGTGTGTGTGTGTGTATTATACATCCCATCAATCCAAAATTTAATCTGAGTGACAATAGGATGCGTAATAAATCATAATACAATACTAAGCCAAATAATTCCAAATGTAGGAGCTGCAGCTTCTCTGTCAATGATGTCTGTCAAATTGAGCTGCGCAATAGATTTAGTGTGCTGTAATCAGTCGCATTGGAATTAGATCAGCAAAGCTCAGTTTTGTTGAAGCACAAAGATTACAAGGGCTTAAAATCATTTGCAGGGAAGTTATAAAGTAAGAGTAGGAGAAAGTTTTCTTGCTTGGAAGCAGTAATAGGAGGACAGTTGGATCTATGCTGTAAGAAATTTTGGACAATGAAACTGATGTTGTTACTATTTTTAAACCAAATGCTGCGCTTGCAAATGTTGTTTGGGAACTGAGGAGCTTGGGTGTCGTGGGAGGGCAAGGAAAAGGCGTGGATAGAAATTACTGTTATTGACTGGAGAAGGATATAAACTACTTTTCGGAGAGGACGGCAAACACAAATGTGGGATTCATAAATCTTCTCCAGGGGCATGAAAAAGTATGGATGAAAGGGAGGGTTAGGAGCATGAATCTACAACTTGGTAGAGCCCTTTTGGGGCATGATGTGACTGACATTGGTGTTATCAGCGAACATGAAAACCACAATGTTAAGTCAGTTATGTTTACTAGTTATGTGGAAATGTGAAGAAGTCTCAGCCGTTAAGTCATAAAGGTGGTAAAAATCTTCCAAATGAGAGTACTGGTTGTGCTGTTGCCAAGTGAATTTTGTATGTAATGGATTCAGGTCAGCGGTTAAGGAGGTAGGGGTTCTTTGTTATGAAATGTCGCAGATGTAGACTTGTGACTTGTAAGTTTTAAATTTGGTCTTAATTTTCCACCTTAAGGTTAACGCCAGAGAATCTGTACAATTTAAGGATCTTTGTAAGGAATTACTTTTCATCATCAGATGTTATTTCCATATCCAACCCCAGAGCTAGAGTTACTTTGTTGACTGCCATTCATGGCTTTATATAGCTCATCTGCAGATGCCTGCATATCTGAAAGTCGTCTCCTTACTCCACAGTATATCATGAGAATATGTGCATTTCTGTTATGTTTAATTAAGTTCCTGTCTTGTTTCAGGTGTGCTAGTATCAATGCCAACTGCTCCAGTGGTGGCAGCAGCTGCCCCAATGAATCCACAAATGAACAGCAATAATAAGAATGGTTTGTCAGATGAGAGTCTGTATTACTACCATGTTCTGAGGCATGAAACTTAGTAGTTAACCTCATGTAGTGTCAAGGATTTCTTGCTTGGAACTACACCATGATCTGTAATCACATTAATGTACATGGGCATGGACAGCTTAATTTTTTACCCTTTTTATTATAGAATAGTTGTGGTGGTCCCAATTTATTCTACTGAAAAATCCTGAATGCAGCACACTTGTGCATGAAAAGTAAAATCTTTCTGTTTTGGGAACTTGCTTTGGCATCTAATACCCTTAAGTATGTGGTAAAGATGGGCAGTGTAACTCATACTTTTCTGTTGGCTATATATTTTGCTGGCAGTGCTGTTTAGTGGCTTAAGTATAATGGAAGTGGGGACACGAATGTCACAGAGCTACGAACGTCTGCTAGATGGTCACAGGTTTTGGTCATCACTAGATGTTATAGGATTCTAAATAACGGGCATACTGCGATTTAGATCTGACGTCCAGCATAACGTCAGTAAGCAACTTAGGACTGATGATGATGACAGTAATAATAAAACTTTTGTTAACATGCCTGAATTCTGACTTGCATCCACTAACATCTTACAGATGAAATGTAAGGACATTAGAATCCACTGTGTAAAACAGACATGGAAAAATGAGTCTTGTGGGGATTCACCAATGGAAGTGAAAACCTGTCAAACTTGCAGTATTTTCAGTTTCATTGGCTGTGGTTCCAGGATAATTTCACATATTGTGTAAGCAGTTTGCTTATTATGTTTGGTCATGATATAAGATACAGTTGATAAGAGTGCAGTTAGGTGCATCAGTGACTATGAACTTTTAAAGCACTGCAGATTTAAACCCCAGTGTAGCTGCTGGCTGACAGCCATGGTTCTTTTCTCTTTAAATGACCATTTCTGTGCCTGCTGATGTTGTGCCTTGTATTTCATATATTTTTTTAACCCTAAACACTTCAGATCAAAAGTGCACTCTTAAGAATGGATCTGTGTACCCATTCGCTAAATTTTGAAACAGTCCACTTATTTTTGTGGAGCTTATTTTAGGATTCTTTTTAAATTTTTCCATTTTCATTTTAAATTTTAGTTATAGAATAATTCTTTTCAGATATCTGTTTATGTCAGCTGAGTACACTGTGCTACAAAATTTGGAGCCAACTGTATATGAGTATATCAAGCTGCGTAAGTCAGCAACCTGTTTGTTTCATAGAACAGTGGCTTATCTGAATTTTCATGAATCAATGGGGGAAGAAAACCCAAATGCACCTGCATCAAATTGGTTAGTGTAATATGGGGAAGGAACAAAGGCAAATTTACTTCCTTGTGCTGTGAGGATTTGTATGTGACTTTTGAGTACTCTGGTTTCATGTTTTATGCCTGTTTCCTTCTCAGCAATTTAGTTTGTTCAGTCAGAGTGATAAAATACTGTATGGCAGGGCACTGTTTAGTCACATTACCTGAGATGCATACACAGCTAGCCTTCGTTTGTGTATGTTACTTTCCAGTACATCAGAATGGAAAGCTACTGAATGTGACATAACAAAGCTGATAGTATAATCTGACCGAAGCACGTCTGAAGTGCTATGAAACATTATGAAACACTGTGACAAGCGGATTCTTTCATGCACTCAGATTTCTGCATTTCAGTTATGATGAAAATGAACCTGACAAAACATATGAAAAATATGACCAACTGAGGAAAAGACGAGCTGAGTGATTGATAAACTAAATATTACAGCCCAACTGAACATTTAGCATTTGAAATTACTGTGCTGTTTAAAGGTTCAAACAGTGTAGACCCCAAGGAACGTTTGGCATAAAAATTTAAAGCCGTTTTACTTAAAGAGATATAGGCCTGTGTACAACATGACTGTGTTTTCAGGAAGGAGAGGTCATGTACAACTCCCTTGATGACAGCTACTAATTCTCTTCTAACCGGACTTACTGCAAGGACTGAAAATGTGGGGCTGAAATTGTACAGGAATAACTCATGTGCAGGGTCATTTGATGATTTATGTACTAAGACAGTGGGACTGTTAAACCAAATAGAGAAGTGATGCCTAAGAGTATTGGACAAACAATGAAGCTGAACTGGGGCAACCTAGAGAATAGGGTGAGAGCTAACTTGACAGCCATGGTGGCGAAAGACAAATGAAATGTAAACATAGTGACAAACATGCTTTCTCTGACAGAATAGGAAATTTCTATAATGTGCATGGAAAATCTATGATATCACCTGTATGAGATTGACATATGGGGAAAATGGACAAATTTGACTGCATGATGAACCTTCACTCCATTAGCAGATGGCCCTGGGATTGAACAAGGAAGCTATTTTTCTGCCTCCTGGAATTTACAGTTCTCAACAGGTTTGTCATTCTTGCCTCTTGTGATTCAAAATTATCACACTGACCATGCAGACTGACATTGGTGAGGGACCTCATACAAGGGACTGGAGGGATGCCTTGAACTCAGACCACAAGAGAAGAAAGACAAGCCTCATCCATCAGTCAACTACAAAGACTTGACACAAGACAACAAATGCTGGCCTTAGGAAGGGAAGAGGATTGGGTGCTGTGCATGTTCTGTTAAAAACAGAGAAACAAGAACGAAATTCAAGTGTCCAGAATGCAATGTGGTGTTTGTGCTAGCTGCGTTTTGAGGTGTGTCACATGAAACTGCTTACACTAAACTGAACTGAACTGAATGCAACGTGGTGTTGTGCTAGCTGTGTTTTGAGGTGTCACATTGAACTGCTTACACTAAACTGAACAAGTGGAGCACACAGACATAAATATTGTTGTTACTGAACAGATATTTGTCTGTGCCATTTTCTTGATGAAATTGCAGGGTTGAAGGGGACGTGAGTCTCACAAAATCCTTCATGATAGCACATAAACTCATCAGAGGGGCTTTTGTATGCGTATTTGTTTAGTTTCGCCACTTTGAGGAAAAGAAAACAAGAACAACTGCTTGGAAATGGCTGTGAACAATTCTCGAATACCACAATAATTGTAAGGGTGTTTGTAAGAAAAATTACCCCTCATAAGTGGACATTTTAACTAGAATTAATTTTCAGACAAACTTTTATACTAGGCTGTGAAGCTGACCACTCACCTGCATCTGGTGCTGAGGTTAAGTGTGAGTGAAACTGTACCTCCATTTCCCCGTTGCCTTCATAGTGTGTCTAAGGACAGCTTTACCTTACCGTATTACTAGTACATTATGAATACAAGAAGGTTTAGAGGGGTAAGGTAACAAACATTGCGATGCCAAGAACTTGATCCTGACTTTGATGTATACATGGCATATGGGTAGCAGATGGTATACATCAGGCATCGACATGGTTGCCATTGACATTAAAGCATAACCCTTGCTCTGACATCTAAGCTTGTGTCCTGGCATTGAAGAAATCAGTGTCAAGTGTTTTAAACCAGGTGATGACAGCTTGCTTCACGTCAGTGTCTACTGCAAATTGCTTTTTAGTCAGGTGCATGTTAAGGGGTCCAAGGAGGTGGATATCAGTGGGAGTGAAATCAGGACTTTAGGGAGGTTGGTCCATAACCAGCTCCAGTGCTGTAACCAGTCACAAATCTGGTTGGCTGTATGGGGCCTGGCATTATCATGCAAAATGGTGATTCCTTGGCACTGCAACACAGGCCTTTTGCAACGAGTGGCCTGCTATAGCCTCTGAAGTGTACCACAGTAACACTCAGCAGTTACAGTGTTGTTGCAGTCAGGAAAGTGCACCAGACACACCTTTATAGTACCAACAGGCAGTTGCCATGATCTTCTTGATTGATGATGCTGCTTTGAATTTTCTTCCTGCAAGGAGATAATGGATGTATCCATGTCATGCAGTTAACCTGTATTTGATCCACTGTAACAGTGCACTGCAAAACTGCTCTCCCTGTTCGGCATAAGGTGGCAAATCCATGAGTGTCCCATACAATGTGATTTGTAATCATCTGTGAGGTTTTGTGCAACTCAGCATGCACATGCTTGTTCTGTGATCCAGTTGGTTGTGGAAACTGCTGTGCACCCTACACAGCAAAATGTCTAA
Source organism: Reticulitermes speratus (assembly GCA_021186555.1). NCBI lineage: Eukaryota > Metazoa > Arthropoda > Insecta > Blattodea > Rhinotermitidae > Reticulitermes > Reticulitermes speratus. The sequence continues at coordinate 13,541,744 of JAJKFL010000010.1, forward strand.
GTCCTGGGTGGTCTGCTTAATGTGTCTGTCCTCTCTGATAAGGACATCTGCATGACACACATTGTCATCCATAGTGGACATGCTTGTGCATCTGTGTCGTTGCTTGTTAACATCTATTCTGCCACTAGCAAAAGCTTTGCATCATGTACACGCACTTCCGTGACATCGCACTTGCTGTGTGCACCACCAGCTGGCAGTGAATTTGCTGTGGTGTGACACTGTTCACACACAAAAAATTGAATCACACTGCATGCTTCAACATTTGAGCATGTTGTCAGTAGGCTTGCCGTCTTTGAACTGATTGTACAGCCATACAGCATGCTTATGGTGTCCTCTCATGGCTGTGTGATAGCACAGATGATCTACACATCCCACAGATGATGTTATTTACAGGAGACATTCAGTTACCTTATTTTTTAAAATTCCTTTGTCTGTGCATTTATGCATGCATGTCATGGGGAGTTAAGGAATCAGATTGCAAGTAGAGGTTTGTGTGTAACACTTGAAGCACCAATCCAAACAAAAATTAGCGTCACATTTGGGCACCATCAGAAGCCTTCTCTTCTCTTGTTCTCAGCAGACCACATTGTTTCTGAGGTTTAGATTTCTTGCACGTGGTAGGAATTCTTTATAGAAAGTGATGTTTAGTGAGTATTTTGGGTGGTTCATCAGATGGGTGTCCAGGTACAGGATGAAGTGTTTTCTCACCAGTCCTTTGATGAAGATGGAGCACGAATGTGTTAATTTTTTTTTCGTTCACTGACAGACAGTGATGTATTACCATTGAATTATTAATGGCAAACTTTGATAGCAACTTGAAGAATTCTACATACCACATGGAACTTTTCTTTTGTTCCAGTAAGTATGGTTACAGCATTTGATCTTCTAAGTAGGTTCTTGCCATGTGGGTGTTACAGTCAGATACATCATACAGTACCTTGTGATTTATTCCTCTGGTTACTGACACAGGTATCTTATCTGTGTCCTATGTACAGACGTGGCCACTGTCTTCTTATCATGCCAGATGTAAACTCCTGTGTCCCTACAACTTGAATATAATGTTCTCCTTGTTTCAGTATTTTTGCTGTCACCAAGGAAAGAACATTTTTTTTCTTCACTCATTCAACCAACGAATGCACTTAAGTGCATTCGTTGGTTGAATGAGTGAATATTAATACTAAGATGCATGGTGGGGGAAAGAAAAGAAAAGAAAAGAAAAGAAAAGAAAAAAAAAAATCAAATCTGTTCACATGATAGATGCCAACACTCTCTGTTTCCTTTGATTTGAAGAAATGTGTAGCCTGTCCACAGCAGTATCTTGGTTTGACATAATCAAGTTCTGCAAGTTTTTGTTGAAGTGTTGAAGAATTGAATCGGCCTTGAAAACATTTGGCAGGACCTTCATATTTGTTTAGTATGAAATTGGTTTCTGTAAAATTTGCATGTCATGAAAAGGGCCACAACAGCATATCTAATCATTCCACTGTAACCTACTGTCATTTTCTGATTCCAGAGCAAAATGTGAATGTAATGACTTTTTTTAAAAATTTGCCACAGTGCATGTTTGTTAATTTTCTATCCTGTATGTCACTAGTATTAACCTGTGGCTCACAAATACAATAAAACATATCATTAGTAGCACAGATGTTCCATATATTCCATTCCCTGCTCTTTATCAGTACATGCTTCAGTGTCATCTGTGTTGTCACTGTGTCTGATGTAATGTGTTCCTGGGATCACTGATTGCCCATAATCATCAGTGTCAGATCTCTTTTTCGTCTGAACTATATCCACAGATATTATCATTACCTAAAATGTTGTCTAAAAGTTCACTTTGTTTTAATTCTGTGAGCGCTAAATGTTTCAAAGACACAGCCATGTTGACTGTGATGTTATAACGTATGTAGAAGCTTCAGTTTCCTTATTTGGCAGGCCATTTGCTCCCTTCCAACAGTATTGTTAATCCAAAGAGTTGTGTTCCTTTTTTCCTGGCTGTTTTGAGACTGCTTGTCAGTATGGTTCTTAATTTTGTGGCTAGAGGCCATAGGAACATAATTTGCTGTCAGTTACACAGTGTAACCATGGGTGGATTTTTTAAATTCCTGATACCATCTACAGAAGCCAAGCTGAAGGGCAAATTTAATTTGTGTTTGTAGTTTTTTAAGTATCTCATTTTAATACACTATTGAGGAGGTCTGTGCCAGCTGCAGTTCTATCTGAATAGTTTCAGAAAGAACAAAAGTCAGCAGGTACTAGTGAAATGCAGTTGTCTTGAGCTTCCTGCTGATCTTTCAACCACTCAGGCAGGGGTCCACAGATTTTCAAATTTTCAAAATTTAGGGTGACATGAAGCAAATTCCTTGTTGACAACCCACAGTGCTGGACTGACTGTGAACCTGACTTATCTGGTGTTTCTGGCTCGGTGCATGTGAACTGGTACACATTTGGCATGTAAGGCAGAAACTGCAATAATTATGCTGAAAATGTTAGGCGTTACCATACAATAGTCACCCAGGTGTCCAGGCACCCAGGATTTTTGCACCCAGGCAGATTAGTCATGCATATGCAACTCAGTAAATGCAGGATTATCTCAAATGGTTTAACTGTATCATTGCACTACTATTGTGTTGGGTATAAATTGGAGATAATTAAAGAACAAGTTAGGATCTGTATGCAGAGCATAACCACTGTAACACTGGTTTTCTATTGGTAAATGTGTAACACTATCTTATAAATGGCATAGAACTGATTATTGCCATCAGCAGCTGATAACTGCTTGTATTTTACATGTATCTTCGAAATGTTTGTGTATCAAAGGCACCAGGATGGAAATCATGTGAACTCTACGTGAATACATAAATTCAGTTAAGATTTTCTTGTATTTTTTTGTACCAGTCTTCTGCTGAAAGGCACAGGCAGTTTTCCTCATGTCAAAGGTAACATGAAGAAACTACTGTAAAAGTATTTTTGTTTGAATTAATGCTGTAGTGAATGTTTGTTCCTTCCTCCTGCAAGGTAAAAGATCCGTTTGTGCTCATGTACAGGGATTGTTAAAAATGTTAAATCTAAATGAAATTTATACTAGGTCAAAAATTTTACAGTCCCTTATTTTATTCCCAAGCTTTTGTTTTTCATATATATCATACCAGATTTTATATACCTGTGAAATCATTCCTTAGGCTGCTGTATGCACTTTTCATTATAAGTGTCCTGGACTGTAGGAAGCAGTATGCGAGACCAATGTCAGAGGTTTAATTTCAAAGTACGAATTTTCTTTTTTTAGAGTCCTGTATATATCATTCATGCCTTTCAACCACAAAGATCACAAGAGAACAATTTGTACATGGTGCTCATATTAACTTATTTTATTTTTATGTTCAAATCTTCTTTTGAGTGTTTGAATTGCAGAAATGTAAAGAAAAACATTTTTTGCTGTTGTGCAACTAGGTATAGCATCACCTCTGCTAGGTGTGACGGCAAATGAAGGTGAAATAGCTGCCACTCCAGGCCACCAGAAACAGCAGCTGCAGCAGCAGACAGTAACGCAGCTAAATGGCATGACCTCAGCCAATAATGCAAATACCACTATTACCACTTTGGCAAACACAAAAGAGAAAACTCCCATGTGTCTTGTCAATGAGCTTGCGAGATTCAATAAGGTGAGGCACTCTATCAGTCGTTTCAGTTTCCTGAAGGAAGGGAACAGTGCATATTGTTTGCATCAAACTTTGTACAAACCTATCCTGAGCCACATGAGTCCATTCCACATTCTCCCACTTTATTTCATTAGGATTCATTTTAATGTTCTTCCATCAGTGCCTAGGTCTTCCAAGCAGTCACTTTTGTTCAGGTTTACACACAAAAACCCTGTATGGATTTTTTTTCTTTCCCATGTGTTCCACATGCCCTGCCCATTTCATGTGGTATGTGATATTCACATGTGTATTGACTTGAGAATAGTATTTTATGTTGTTTTTTTGTGAGGAGGGTACATGATGTATTGGTATGTGTTCATGATGTATTGGTATGTGTTCATGATTTTTTTGAATTTGCGAACATGTTTTAATGCTGGAGTATATACAGGGGACTGCAGCACTGCATGTAATATTGTGAACATACTTTATTAACACACACACGCATACATAGACATATACACCACTTTTCAACGTAATCACAGCCTCTGTTGAGGATTTGTCCCTGTGAGAAATTAATGTGTCACAGATCTTAGCGAAGCAATCTGCCTCAAGTGCATGGGGTGAATTGCTCACTCTTGCGGCAAAAGACTTTGAGAGGCCCAACTTCCTCCCAAGAGGTGAGACAGTCAGTGCTGTGCAGGACACTGGACAGAATGAGAAGAGCTGTTCAGACTTGGTGACATCAACCCTTACAACAGTATAACGCTTTGCCCAGCCCAGATAGCCAAACAGTGGCTTGGCCACCACAGGTGGGAGGTGTTGCAGCATTCACCACACAGTCCAGACTTGGTACCTAGGACTTCAGTTTTTAGGTGTTTCAAAAAGTTTTTTGCTGTGGGGGTGATCATCTTCATCTGCCTCTTTGCACTTGACATGGATTACTTCGCTCAGGGCTTTCATGCACTTGTTTCCTGCCGGGACATGTTCCTCAATAAATGAAGTGATTATGTTGAAAAATAGTGTGCATGTGTGTGTGTGTGTGTGTGTGTGTGTGTGTATGCGTGCGCGCGTGTATGTGCATGCGTGCTTGTAGTATTACATGCAGTGTCACGGGCAGTTTGTGCATTACTTTTGTAATATCGTCTTATGTTCATGTCTTCTTGAGATCTCTTGCTATTATTTAATTTACAGTTTAAATGAAAATACAGAAAGTATTACATTTAAAACAACAGCATTTAATTCAATACTGCATTTTGGTTTTGTGATCTGATGTAGCGTTCAAGGTTTTTTCTTGTGTTCCAAGTTTTAGTGTTTGTTAAAGAAAAAGATATATTTATTTATCTTGATAAGAAAGATGTCATGATAGCTATTCAGTTATTTTTTGTAATATATTTAATAATTAAAAATTGATAAATCATTGTCAGTGTTGGGATGTGTTGTGTGTCATTTTCTTATGGCACTGTGAATTGAATGTTTACGTCTTTCCAGTATAAATATGATGTTTTGACTTCTGTTTGTATCTAGCTACAGAAATGAGTAAGACAGAGTTTAAGCACGTATTTGTTTTAAGACTTTAGCATTATTCTGGAAATAGACTGCCTAAAATACTTATTCTGGTACTTGTTAGGTGAACATATCCTATGAGATTGCAGGTACTCACAGCATGATTATAAAGATATGACAGTCTGAGAAATTACTTTTTTATGTTGAATTCATGCAGATCCAACATCAGTACCGCCTGACCAATGAACAGGGACCAGCACACAAGAAGCGGTTCACAGTCACATTGAAATTGGGTGATGAGGAGTACTCAGCTGAAGGGGCAAGTATCAAGAAGGCACAGCACTCAGCAGCGAATGAAGCATTGAAGCATACCATCTACAAGCATCCTCCACCAAAAACACAGCGAAACATTCGGTTGAGCAAGAGTAAGTAGAGACAGATCTTTGGTGAGTGTAGGTTTTATGCTAGGTTGTGATTGTTTTTATTGACTTGTAATGTCACTGTCTTGCACTCTTATGATAGACAGATACAGCTGTTATGTTATGTTTACAGATTTATTTTGATGTCTGGAAATCCCTCCCCCTATAGGGTAGCCCAGATGAAGTGACTTTTCGCCTCTTGCAATCCCCCTCTCCATATAATAGAGTAGATGAAGTGAGAGTTATCAATCTTACTCACATTACATTCTGTTAAAAATGGTAATATATTGTGCCATGTTCTGTCTTGGGCTGCATATCTTTTTCTGTCATTTTCCTTACACTGTGTATTATTGGTTTCCTTTTTAGGCATTTCATAAGACTGTGGAATGCATATTAAAATTGATTTATCGTCTCATCTGTCTGCATGCAACAATGCAAAAGTGATGAATGAATTTTCATGAAATTTGATATTGGAGAGTTTCACTAAAATTTGTCAATGCTTTCCAATTTTGGTTAAAATGGACACTGTGTGAAGATCAATGTGCATTTCTGCATATATCTGAAACATAACTTCTTGAATATGTTTTGAACTGAAGTTTAGTAGAAAAATGAAAATGCCAGATTTGAGGCTTCCATTGCAATACAGTTGATATCTTCACTCTTGTGGGATGTTACACAGTGTTGGTTGGTAATATCTACAAGCCAGCACTGTGTAACATCCCAGAAGAGCGGAGACCGCAAAATGAAATGCATTTTTTTTTTGACCTGTGGACCTTTTCTTTATATCTTATACATTTTAGGTAATGAAATAAAAGTTTGTGTTTCTAATGTATACACACATTTAGCAATACACAGTGGTCTCCAGACATGCATGATTACCAAACAGTCAGTGGTCTTTCTGAACACATGCAAAGATATCAACTTTTATTATTATGAAAGATTAACTGAAGCTTTCTCCCACCTGAATTTATATGTCCACATATATATAGGAGCCAGGATAGTGCAGTTGGTGTAGTGACTAGACTATGGACTGGGCAAATGAGGAATTGTTGATTCTCAACAAGAGCAAGAGATTTTATTGTGGGATCTTTCCCCATGGACAAAACAACCAAGAAATGAAGCTGATCATTTATTTCCATGTAGTGCTGGGGTTAAGACTGTGTTGAACTATACCTCCCCCAATGCCTTCCTGATATTGTGCAGGGACGACTATCTTTTACTCTTGTGTAAAATTACATATTTAATTATAATGTAACTTTGTGTAGAGTATAAATACTTTCTGGAGCTTCTCTTAATAAACCCTCTTTAGATGTTTTTGGAAGAATTCAGCAGGCAAGTTGTGTTAAGCAGCATCACTTTTTAAAAGGGTAAGCCTGAAAATCTGTTGTTAGTTTGTAATTCTCTATTGAAATTGACATAAATTCTGCATGCACTGATTAATTTTTTAGTGTCATACCACATTTTTAAGTCTTCTTCTGCAGATTGAACACATTCTTGACCTTAAGGTAACGTTTTCATAACAAATATAGAGTTGTTCATAAATTTCTTTTCATATTTATACTATATACACATTAATAGGTGCAGTGTCATAATATTCAGGAAGTTAAGCTGCTTTGTGTTCACAATTTCTTACATGCATATTTGTTCAGAGTTGTTTGTTTGCCTTTTTTCCCAAAAAGACTGCAAGTATAAATTTGTAGGTCCCACATACTTTTAACAGTGTGCTCTGGGACACTTTAGGTGCCTTGTAGAAAATTATAGTAGGCCTCCAACAAATCTATAGTGAAAGCAGAATGACTGTTACAGATATCAATAACCAGGTACATCTAACGGCATTTTAAGAATTTTATATACCAATAATATAGCTGTTGTAATTTCAACGAAAGAGCCCCTGAAGATGAGCCTTATATAGGCTATAAGCATGTTGGGCAGCATTTAATAAAAATGGTGTTAAATAACATAAAACAGTGTACATTTGTCTGCATAAGATATATAAAATTATAGTTCTCCGAGTACTCTTTGCCCTTATGATGTTGGAAGTGGTTAGCAGTTAACAGCATTGTCTTCATTGTTCTTGTCTTTTGCTTGTAGCCAAAGAGCCCATTTCTAACACAACCATTCCCTAAGTTCTGATTTGACCTCATATGTTGCTGTTGTTTTTGTCTTTTTATAGCTCGTTTGCGTACTTACAGACCGAGTACTGTGTTTCCATTTGATATAACTATGCTTCATACTGACACAGAAATGACAAGTTCTTCAGCCACTTGTGTATGAGGAATGCTTGAAGTAGCACCCACCTTGTTTACAATATCCACCTTCCTTGAATTGAAAGTCTCTTATTTGTTATGCTGTTTTTTATGTTGTCACCATTCTAATAATATGTTTGGTAAGTGCTTGCTCTGCAGGATGAAAACTATACACACGCATGCAGTATGAAGTGAACACAAAAGTATATAAATCTCTGTCATAGAATACTTTAGATCATTGAAATTAAAGCAAATATCATAAAGTAAAACAGTTACAGTCACAACATGCTCACTTAGAACATACGCTTTTTCACCTTGTGGATTGCCAACATACCATAAGGTTTTGTGTTTCACATTTTAGGTTTTGTTAAGATGTCATAACATGTTGCCTCTCGTGGATCTGAATTATCTTTCTGATCGATAGTATTGGTGTAAGAATAGCTCACAGAGGCTTATATTATCATGGTCTGTTACAAGCTGTGTATCAACTGGTCTCCAGTACTTTCAGCTGTTATGAACGTGGCCCACTCACTCACCCTCCCCTTACAACAGGTGACACATCACAACTAAGGCACATACGTAATGTCTTGTGAAATGTGTGTGTGGTAATGACCTTGGCGATCATCCCTTAGGATTGAGTGCATCATTTTTTCACTGTATGTATGAAACAAATTGACTGAATGGCAGCTTAAGAAGTTTATTTAACATTTTGATGTGAATATCTATTAAAGGGGTGAAAAGTGTGTTGTGTCATGAACTTTGTGTGCCTTTTAGGTGGGAAATCCTTTTAAGTGGAAAATATTGAAATGGACAAAGTTTGAACATACAGAAATATTTTGGTATTAAATTACCATATTGTTTGACATTGGAAAACACCTTAGGCAGTGTTGCCTTAAACAAGATTCACTCTGCTTGAAAATATTGCCTTAAATACTTTGGTGTGGATACTAGTGTTTCTTGATGAGCATTTATGTTAAATGCACATTGTGTGTTACAGTCAAGTGAATGCTACATTTTAGAGGTGTGATGTGTGTATAGTTGAGACCTTCACTCTTCTGGGATGTTGTTTGGAGTTGGTTGGTAGTTTGTTACTGATGTTTCAGGACAGTGTATATGTCTCATCTGTAAGGGTCAAACAGTCCAAGAAGAATGCCAGAGCAGGTGGATGCATGACTACAGGGACAGTATCATTGGTGAGTGGATGGCAAACGTGGATTATGGCAGACTGATAGATTTGTTGGGGCCCTGAAAAGAGCTGTTCTAAAAGTTGTGGTTAGGTGAGGAGGGCATTGTGGTGCAGTCACCAGAGGATGGGACAAAGAAGGGAGACTGGAAAGTTGAAGGTTAATGGTGGGCACTATGAGTCAGCCACCAGAGGATGGGACAAAGAAGGGAGACTGGAAAGTTGAAGGCTAATGGTGGGCACTATGAGTCAGCCACCAGAGGATGGGACAAAGAAGGGAGACTGGAAAGTTGAAGGTTAATGGTGGGGACTATGAGTCAGCCACCAGAGGATGGGACAAAGAAGGGAGACTGGAAAGTTGAAGGTTAATGGTGGGCACTATGAGTCAGCCACCAGAGGATGGGACAAAGAAGGGAGACTGGAAATTTGAAGGTTAATGGTGGGCACTATGAGTCAGCCACCAGAGGATGGGACAAAGAAGGGAGACTGGAAAGTTGAAGGTTAATGGTGGGCACTATGAGTCAGCCACCAGAGGATGGGACAAAGAAGGGAGACTGGAAAGTTGAAGGTTAATGGTGGGCACTATGAGTCAGCCACCAGAGGATGGGACAAAGAAGGGAGACTGGAAAGTTGAAGGTTAATGTTGGGCACTATGAGTCAGCCACCAGAGGATGGGACAAAGAAGGGAGACTGGAAAGTTGAAGGTTAATGTTGGGCACTATGAGCCAGCCACTAGAGGATGGGACAAAGAAGGGAGACTGGAAAGTTGAAGGTTAATGGTGGGCACTATGAGTCAGCCACCAGAGGATGGGACAAAGAAGGGAGACTGGAAAGTTGAAGGTTAATGGTGGGCACTATGAGTCAGCCACCAGAGGATGGGACAAAGAAGGGAGACTGGAAAGTTGAAGGTTAATGTTGGGCACTATGAGTTAGCCACCAGAGGATGGGACAAAGAAGGGAGACTGGAAAGTTGAAGGTTAATGTTGGGCACTATAAGCCAGCCACTAGAGGATGGGACAAAGAAGGGAGACTGGAAAGTTGAAGGTTAATGGTGGGCACTATGAGTCAGCCACCAGAGGATGGGACAAAGAAGGGAGACTGGAAAGTTGAAGGTTAATGGTGGGCACTATGAGTCAGCCACCAGAGGATGGGATAAAGAAGGGAGACTGGAAAGTTGAAGGTTAATGTTGGGCACTATGAGTCAGCCACCAGAGGATGGGACAAAGAAGGGAGACTGGAAAGTTGAAGGTTAATGTTGGGCACTATGAATCAGCCACCAGAGGATGGGACAAAGAAGGGAGCCTGGAAAGTTGAAGGTTAATGGTGGGCACTATGAGTCAGCCACCAGAGGATGGGACAAAGAAGGGAGACTGGAAAGTTGAAGGTTAATGTTGGGCACTATGAGTCAGCCACCTGGGGCAAGGGGAAAGAAAGGAAGGCTGGAAGGAAGAAGGAAAAGGAAAAATAAGCATTTATCCAGCTGCTCTTCTTCTTGGACTGCTCAGTTCTTGAAGATGGGACTAACATATTGACCCAAAACATCGGTAACAAATAACCAACAAGTACTGTTCAACATCCCAGAATACCAAAGGTCTCAATTACACTGTTGGTGGAAGTCTGAAATCTTGCTTAGTGTGTAATGGTCTGTGAGTATCACTGATAATTGTTTAGTGACTCAATTTGTCAGTCTGCTTGTCTTTCTGGTATGCATGTGCAGTATAACAAATCTGGACTCCTTGATGTTTATGATAGATGCTTTCGCTTATATTCTTATTGGTCTTCCTGGTCATTTTCCAGAGATGAAGAAATTCATGTCTTCGGATACAACTACAGTCAGTAACAGGTTAATGAAAAAAGTGAAGTCAGAATGTGTTCTATGTTGACATATATCCCAGGGATAAAGGTTGCAGCCTGATTTTTTATGAACATGTAAAAAAGTTTATAATCTGATAATTTGACATCTGGAAGTTGGGACTTGTATGCTCAAAGTTAACACAGATCCAAAATGTGGTAATAGATTGTATATACTGTATTTTTGACATTTTAAATTTAGGGTTTGATGGTAAGAACAAGAATATTAGAGACTTGTACTGGGGCATCAATGACTTTAAGAAGGGCTATAGTAAAGGATGTGAAGGGTGATTTGGTTGCGGACTCCCACAGAATTTTGGCTGGGTGGAGGAATCATTTCTCTCAGCTATTGAATGTACATGGGGTTAATGATATTATGCAGACTGAAATACATACAGCATAGTCACTAATGCCTGAGCCCAGTGTCTTTGAGGTTGAGATGGCTATTGAAAAGCTAAAAAAGGCACAAATCATCAGGTAATGAACAAATTCCAGCAGACTTGATTAAAGCAGGAGATATCACAATTTGTTCTGTGATCCATAAACTTATTAACACTCCTGGAATAAGGGGAATTGCCTGAGCAGTGGAAGCAGTCAGTCATTTTACTTATTTATAAGAAGGGTGATAAAACAAATTGCAGTAGTTATCGAGGCATATCAATTTTATCAACCACATACAAAATTCTATCCAACATCCTTCTGTCAAGGTTAACTCCTTATGCAGAGGAAATTGTTGGGGATCATCAGTGTGCATTTTGACATAACAGGTCAGCTACTGATCATATATTCTGCATTCGTCAAATACTTGAGAGAAAAAATGGGAATACAATGAGGCAGTGCATCAGCTATTTATAGACTTCAAGAAAGCCTATGATTTAGTTAGGAGGGAGGTCTTGTATAATATTCTCACTGAGTTTGGTATCTCTATGGAACTAGTAAGGCCAATAAAAATGTGTCTGAATGAAACCTGTAACAGTCCAGGTAGGCAAACATATGTCTGACATGTTTCATTTAATCACCATTGCTTTTCATCTTTGCTGTCCAATATGCCATTAGGAAGGTTCAGGGAAACCAGTAGGGTGTGAAATTAAATGGTACACATCAGCTTCTGGTTTATGCTGATGATGTTAATATATTGGGTGGAAGCATACATACCACAAAGAAAAACACAGAAGCTTTAGTAATTGCTAGTAAAGAGATTGGCCTAGAAGTAAATGCTGAGAAAACTAAGTGTATGGTTGTGTCTTGACCCCAGAATGCAGGACAGAATCACAACATAAAGATAGGTAATATATATCCTTTGAAAGAATGGAATAGTTAAAATATTTTGGAGCAACTCTAACAGATCAGAATTCTATTCATGGAGAAGTTAAGAGCAAATTGAAGTCAGGGAATGCATGCTATCATTCAGTGCAGAACCTTTTTCTTCCAGTTTGCTATCCAAAAATATAAAGAGTAAGACATACAGAACTATAATTTTGCCTGTTGTTTTGTATGGGTGTGAAAATTGGTCTCTCACATTGAGGGAAGAATGTGGGCTGAGGGTGATTGAGAATAGGGTACTGAGGAGGATATTTGGGCCTGAGATGGATGAGGTTACAGGAAAGTGGAGAAGACTACATAACAAGGAGCTTTATAATCCATACTCATCACCAGATGCTTATTCAGGTGATCAAACCAAGTAGAATGAGATGGGCAGGACATGTGGCACACATGGGAGACAGGAGAGGTGCATACAGGGTTTTGGTAGGGAGACCTGAGGGAAAGAGACCATTTTGAACATCTAGGCTTAGATGGGAGGGTAATATTTAAATGGATATTCAAGACGTGGGTTGGGGGCATGGACTAGATTGACCTGGCTCAGGTTAAGGACTGGTGGTGGGCTGTTGTGAATGTGGTAATGAACCTTCAGGTTCCATAAAATGAGGGGAGTTTCTTGACTAGCTGAGGACCTGTTAGCTTCACAGGAAGGACTCTCCTTAATGGAGTTAGTTACATTTAGAATTTTCTTCTTAATTTAATAGTTTGTTGAGATGATGATGTATCTGTAGACTCTCTGGTACTGTGGATCTCATTAGTGTTGTGCATTTGTAATATAATGTGTGTAGCTAATATTTTGTGTAATTGTAGGACATTTGCAGGATTATGCATTGAGCTGAAAATTTTGTCTTTATCAGGCAACATCACACCCACTGTGGAGCTCAATGCACTAGCGATGAAGCGAGGTGAACCAGCTGTGTATACTTTTATGGAACCATCGCACCATCATGGTAATCACAGCGGGGCACCTCACAACCCATACTTGCCCCCACCGGGCCCTCCAGGACATAATTTCAATTACCGTGGCGTGTACAACCAGGTAAAACCCATTATACATGCCCTGTATGAACTCTTTTTTATCTTTCAGTTGTTGTGTGTGCATATGGGAACGTAAAAAGGAACATGAAACTGAAGGATATTGCTTTTTCACACCATTACTACCACCACTTAGTGATGACCTGTTACATGTCTTCATCTAATTTAAAGTAAAACAAGGAGAAGTAAAACCCCTATTTAATGAATTGCTGGGGGATTAGAATATATTTCACTAAATCGAGGTTTTCATTAAATTGAGGTTTTCAATTAAAATGAGTTAAATTTATCATTTTTTTGCTTGTTTATTAGTTCCATTATGGTCTCTATAATAAAAATCATTTTCCTACTTTGTATGCACAATACTTATATTAATATTTTTAAAATAAACATTTAGAAACAAATTCCAGTGACACGCAAGCCTTATTGCTATGGAAAATATTTTCTGTAATGAATCATGATTACAAAAAATAGTTTCAAAATTTTAAAAGTATTTTCAAAATTGACATAAATCTTTCAACAATTTTTATCCCTCCTTTAAAACAGGCATGCAGCAGCAGAGTAACTTCTAGATAAGGTAGACAGAGAGGTGACAGGCATTACGTCATCAGGATCGGAGTAATGGACTGGCTAAGTGATTACGTCACAGTTTGCCCTACCATTGCGCTTCCGCATATTTCACACTACTTTGTCTCACTTAGACATAGGCAACAGTACTGGGCACTCCTGGACGATCCAGGCGCTATCCCGGCCCAACGATGTTCGGTGATTAACGGGAGCCAGTGTTTCCATCGTGCAGGCCATTGCCTCAATGTTTCGAGCGTATATCGTAATTTTTACATACAATATGTATCTTTTGTGATTTTTTTTTGCTGATGAAAAAATTTACTAAATGTAGGAAATGTCAAATAACAATTGAAGTATGAGTACGTAATATTTTTCCACTAAATGCGGGTTTTTCTCTAAATCGGGATTCACTAAATGCGGGAAATAATACATTGCTTATATGGAGCTATTGTCGGGACATGAAAAAATTCATCACTAAATCCGGGATTTCACTAAATGCAGGAACATTAAATCGGGGTTTTACTGTTTTTCTTCACAGGGTAAAGTCTGATAATGTTGCCTATAAGTCTAAAATACTGTTAAAAAAATTGGGCTAAGGGATGAACATAAATGACAGTTTTGGTTTTGGGAAGTAGAGTGCTTGGTAAGGAATGAGTTGAAGGACAAAATTAGATTGTCATATATACAGATTGATGCCACAGAAAGAAGTTCATTCATCAAGCACCTTCACATCTCCCTCAAGTTGTTATGCTTCCGTACCATACTACCCTATAGTATCCTTCAGTCATATGGCAATTTTGTTTACAGGAATGTTTGTATTGATGAGCTTTGCTAGTAAAATGTGCTTTGGACTGATTGACATAGGGCAGAGAGGGCTGAAGGGGAAAACACCAGAACTCAGAATAGGAGAAGCATTAAGCACCATCATCCATCCATGGGACTTCTTTTTTTGGTTTCATTATAGTAAGGAGATGGACATGTCTGGAAAACCATGCATACAGAATTTTAGTGGGGGAAACTCCTTAGGAAGTGTTGGTTGTTTTGTTAGAGACAGAACTTGTTACTTGCTATATCTGAAATGTTAAATGAAGGTAACCTTTCACATTAAATTATAGTCATATTTTGTAAGTGTCGATCCATCCATCCATTTAACCATCCACTAACATTATTTCATATACTGCTGTGTGTGTGCAGCTGAGTGATGAATCTTCTATAGGCTGAGGGTCACTGGTCTGTTCTGTGCTAAATATATGTACCTGTGCATTGTTTTTAATGACTAAGAAGTGAATGCAAACATAGGCAAAGCATTGTTTTTAGTGAGTAGAAAACTTGATTTACAATGAGTTGACGGCAGTAACATGAGCTAAAAGAATCTGAATTCCATGAATCACTGTCCTTATGGCAATTACACAGTCTCATCTGTCTCATTGTAAACATATTGTAACATGACATCACACAAATATTGTTTTCTGCCATTTTGATGGTCCCTGCCAAGCATTTGTTTATGAGGCACTATTCTGTAGACCTTGTATACAAAATGCACAAATGTGTGGGAGTCCATGTGATTTTTATGTCACTCTTTATACTGCCAGTTGCTTTTGTAAACGCAAGTGTGAATTGTGGCCATTATAGGATTTATGTCATGCTTCTAGAAAGAAACTGCTGTGTTACCTTTTTGACACAACTAGCGATGAGACAGATTCTCTATTCATAATTTCAGGCTTCCACCATGGTGTAAATGAGATCTGTGCTCTTCTGGGATGTTACACAGCGTAGTTTGGTAGTTAGTTACCGATGTTTTAGGACAACCTGTTGTCCCATCTTTAAGGGACTGATAGGTTGTCCCGAAACGTTGGTAACTAACTACCAGTCTGCGCTGCATAACATTCTAGATGAGGGTAAATCCGAGATTGTTTATTACCCAGTAACGTTTAGGTGCATTCATAATAGTGGCTGCTAACCTCATACTTGTCTGTCCATCTGTCTGTCTCCTTGGGAACAGCATGACTTCCATCAGACAGACAGATATTTGTGACGTTTTGTATTTGGGAATTTTACTAAAATTTATCAACATGTTCTGATTTTGGTTAAAATCAGATGAGAATAACAAGCACTTCACACGGAGATTTATGTACATTTGTGTAGTAGGTCTTCAGAATGTAGGCAGACTGTATGTGTACTGTGTGATGTATGAACTGAGACCCAAGAAACAATTGATTATCTGAATGTATCACCATTTAAGAGACAGGTACAGGCAGGAGGATAGGGAACATAATATTTTACCATTACAAGAGAAGTCCAAGAAGTATGATGTCCTGCTGTAGATGACAAAAGTGCAAGAAATACAATATCTCAACCGTTATGAGATAAATACAAGGAATGAAGCAGGGCCTGAGAGGCTGGAGAAGCAGTTGATAATATAAACATAACCCATGCAAAAAATTAAAGAAATAATGGGTATGGTAGGGATAAAGGGAAAATAACAGAGCAAATGCACCAGTTGTGTTGCACCCTGTGGATGTTTCCTAAATTGTTTACTTCAGTTTCTGTTTTTTATAGGATAAGCCCTCCTCAGTTTTCCAGTTTTAAAACATTTATAAACTCTATGGATTTATACAAATAAGTAACACCGTGGTGGAGGGTCTTCCTTGGGAAGCTAATAGTTCTTGTGCTAGTCAGGAAATTCCCTGCGATTTATGGAACATGAAGGTTCATCATTGTGTTCAAAAGACCCTGCTGCTTGCCATTGTCCTTAGTTAAATTAGTCCAGCTCATGCCCCACCACCCTGTTTCTTTATTATTCTTTTTAATATTATCCTCCCATCTGTGCATAGGTCTTCCAAGTGGTCTCTTTCTTTCAAGTTTCCCAACCAGAACCTGGTATGCATTTCTCGTCTTGCAAATAACCACTGTGTTCATAAGACTTCATATTGCAGCATCTTAAAATAAATAATATATTATGATTATTTTGACCAAAAGAGATGCAGAAGCAAAGAACTGGACACCTTAAATCCATATGTTCTATACACCTGACTTCCCTGTACTCCTACTGTGAATATAGTGCTTATTCCACCATTAATCTTTGCCTTGGTAAGACCATGTGTGCTGAACATCATATGTGCCCAAAAGTACAACCAAACTTTATACATACCTGCCATTGTTTGGTTGTTCATTATTATAGCCATGTGGGTGAGTTAGGAAGTATCCTCAGTGTTTCATTTACATTTTTATTTTGTTGGCAGTGCTGCTAATTGTGTGCAACTGTAGGTATAGGCACTGTTAGTCACTTGTGGTTTTGATCGTGAACAATTGGTTGTGTTATTGTAGCTGTATTAATCAACATCGCGGCGGAAGCCTCAAATCAAGGTTAGTGTGCAGTAAGTCAGTTTTTTTGTGCTGAACTGTCCCAGGGGCAGAAATCTATCAAAGACTTTCAGCACGGTATGGAAACAATGTTTTACTGAAGTGGAGTGTGTACAGATGGATTGACAAGTTCAAAAACAGTAGCACAAGCACCTGATGCAGAACGACTGGGGTGACTGTCCATGTCCACTATTGATGAGAACAATGAATCCACACCATGATCCTGAGTAACAGAAGGGTGACTATTGATGAAGTGGTTCCACTCATGAAATCATCCAAAATGGACTAGGCTTTTGTAAATTTGTGCAAGATGGGTTTCCAAGCACCTCACAGAAGAGCACATGTGCAAAGGATTGGATAACTGCCAGCACCTTTTGATTCACAATTAGAACAAAAGTGATGTCTTTTTGAGATGTACCGTCTCTGGGGACAAAACATGAATGTGCTGCTGTGATCCAGAGATCTAACCCCAGAGTATGGAATGTAAACATCTGCAGTTACCTGTCAAAAGAAAGCTCCAAAGCAACCAACTGTGAGAAGGTGATACTCGCCGGTTTTTTTTTTGGGGGGGGGGGGGGTGGAGGGTAAATTCACAAGGGCCAGTGTTGACACACTTGGTGTGTGACCTGTTGAAACACTCTGTCATCTGCTGTTCATGGTGTTGGAACATCCTGAGTATAGCTGTGACATAGCCGCTTTTGTACTGCCACCTCTTCAATTCAGATTGTTTAAGAGGCCACAAATTTGTCAGAGACCAAGAAATGAAGGAATCAGTGAATTCATGTAGCAGGAGTAATGTAAATATATTCTGCCCAAACATAGCTTTATTTTTACAAATTAGAATTAAAATTGAAAGTAGCCACAGGTTTAGGCCAGCTAGGTGGCCATCATCAGGCTGAATATGAAGAATATAAAGGGATATATTACAGCTGTAATTACTGATTTGAGATCTCAAATGTACAAAAAGATAAAGTGAAGATAAAGTTCTCCCTAGAACAGGCCATGAAGGCCCAGAGAGGGAGTAGAGGTCTAGCTCTACTCTTTCTTTAACCCTGGCACTAGATGGGAGTGGGTGGTCAACTCCACACCCCGGCCGCTTTACCCCTGGGAAAGAAACCCGGTACCCATTGTATAGGAGGCTGGGTGGGCCCCAGGGCCGGTCTGGACAGGTGCGATAAATCTCGCCCCCACCGGGATTCGATCCCCAGACCATCCAGCCCATAGCGAGTTGCTATCCTGGCCCACCAGATGTACAGAAGGAATGTTATGTAATGTATATAAACATGTAAAAAATTATATGCACCTTCAAGAATAGTAAGTTATAAAAGTTCAAATTGTTTCATTGGGTGGTTGATTTTAGCTGTGTGTTAAAATAAAACATAGTGTCTCAAGTAAATTAAAGTTGGGGTAGCATAGGCAACTGTATGCATAGACGGCTTTGTGTGTATTCATTTTTGAGGTCTTGTATATTTTGGCTCGATTGAGGCCTATTGAAGCGTTATTAAATTTGCTCAAATGGTATTGTATCAACGACAAATTGTTGTTAGCTGTGTACATAAGACCTGAAATGATATTAGGTATTTTAGTAGTGAGTTGAAGTGAGTTAAATTTAATATAAATAAATTGGATTAAATTGAAATTAAAAAGTGAATTAAAAACTTAGGTGAATTTGAAATTTATGATGGTTAATTTTGTGTCATCATTAATGTATAAGAATTGATTTCTTCTTAGTGTTCTGGTCTTGAGTACATCTGTATTATATGTTCTTAGTAGACTTTTTATAAGACTTCATGCTTGTTTCTCACAGTGATTTTGAACACATCTCATTAGTATTGAGTTCAAGGCATACTGTGTAAGTTGCTGGAGGGGAGTGGGAATGGGAATGGGGGTGGGTGTGCATCTTCATGTCATGTGACTTTAATGATCTGTGATGGCCTTGAAAATGTTATTGGGATGTACTGTGTGTTTGTCATTTAGTTGATTATCTTTTACAGTTTCTCTACAAATATAGAACCTTTGTACAGTATACATATGGATACCGTTTTTGTTAAAGTGTAGGACCTGCATGATATTCTCTGTCTTTCCAAAGAAGTGGCCATATTGTAAAAGATGTTGCACAAATTTTGAGATGGTATTGTTATTCCTAAAGGAAAGATAGCAGTCTTTAAACCTCGTTATGAAACTTTTACCAGTCTGGCCAACATACATCTTGCTGCAATTGGGACATGTTAATTGGTACACACCACTGGAGAGAGAGTTGTGGTCAAGTTGTTTTTTGGGTCTGAGGTTGTGTTCTATAGAGTAGTTGGTTTTTTTAAGCGATTCTCAAGTTGGTATGTGTAAACAACTTGGTGATAAATGTGGTTTCTTTCCCTATATAAGTGAAAGTAGCACATGTTTGCTTTGGTTTGTTATTGTCGGAGTTTCTTTCAATTGATATTTTGTGTGGTTCTTTGGTGTGATGAATTGGAAACAAGATCTTCTGTAGAATATTATGGATAACAATTTGTTCTAGGTGTTTACCTGAGGTGCTTAAACAATAAGTGTTTAGACAGTTGTACAGATATCTAACTGCAGCGTATTTATGCTCAATAGGGTGGCAGGAAGTAAAGGGGATAATGTTGTCAGTGAAGGTAGGTTTCCAGTATATAGTGAATTGTAGACTATTTGAAATCTTTGGATGGAGAGATCAAGGTAATTGATTATGTTATCGGTTTCAGTTTCTAAGGTGAACTGTAGATTAGGATGAATGTGGTTGAAATCTACAAGTAGGATATTCATATCAGTTTTTTAAGAATCATAGATGATAAGCATATAGTCTACCTAGTGGAACTAACCCTGGAACTAACCCTGGATATTTTTTGTTCATAGTTGATGATGTGTTCCATTTCGATAAATTGTAGGAAAATTTATGATAGGAAGGCTGAAGAAGGGGCACCCATCCCCAGTCCTTCATTCTTACAAATACTTTCTGTTACGGGAGAAATAGTTTTCTTTAGGTGAAAAACCCTTGTTGTGCTTCAGTCAAATATATATATTTAAAAACACTGTCATGCACAACAAATTTTACAAATCTACAGGTTACTGGTTTTGACCTTTCAAGTAAGCCATCATCAGACCTATTCAATATGAAGAGCAATACAAAAAACTTACACCTTCCTGTGGGATTGAGATCTCATTCCCTTACTGTGTACATGATAAAAACTTGTGTTAAAGTACATAACACTTGTGTAAAATTATGAGTATAAAAACTATACTTTTAAATAAAGATGATAGGCAATTTATAAGTGATATGTAAGGCACACTTCAGTCTTATATTTTTCCTGGCACTGGAACCATCAGTTTATATGAAGGTGAGTTCACCTGATATTCATTACAATTCTAATTTAATATGTATAATATCCCATAAATGTTTCTACAATAGTAATAATTATTTTCCTGTTAGTGTCTTTTGGGCCTTGGGTTCTGTAAATATTGAATTTAATGAGTAAATTACTTTAAGAAATTTTTGTAAATTTTTAATAAATAATTTTAATGAAAGAATTCAGGTGATTTATTTTAAAAATAATGTACTTGCTTGTTTTTGTAGCTATGGAAACTTGTTAATTTTGTGTTTCCATGCCTATAGAAGGTCGTTACATAGAACATTCACGGCTCGTATTTGGTGTGTGCGCCCTGTCAGTTACATCTGCGTATTGCGATGTGGGGTGCTGATTACTGATTACTGGTACTCGTCTTATAATTTTACACAAGTGTTATGTACTTTAACACAAGTTTTTATCATGTACACAGTAAGGGAATGAGATCTCAATCCCACATGAAGGTGTAAGTCCACTCCACCGTAGTACTCCTCACCGCACAACACGTAGTACACTCCGCTCCACGCAAAAACATTTCATATGCTTTTAATACCACACGCCAGCAGTTCCACAATCTACCATCTACAGTGCTTTTATAATTTTACAACTTTTAGAGAATCTTTTCACAAGATTTTAACTTATGTTTCAAAGTGCAGATAGAATATTTTAAATCATGTGTTGAAGTGACTGTAGCTTTTAGCAATAAACCCCCCTGACGATGATCCTAGGATCGAAACACGTGTAGGGGTACAATTTTAACAATTTTATGATAAAGCTACTTAAAAAGTGGTTTTAGTGTGCATCGGTTGGTTTATAACTTAATTTAATATGACGAAGATGCACGGTGTCAACAGTGCGAGGTGTTATTGTTAAGTTTTTCTCTGATTTGTCGGATTCTTTTTTCTAGTTTTGCATTATGGTTTGTGTGTTTGTTTTTATGTGTACACAAGTAATGTTTTTAGCAGCTTTCCATCTAAAATGCTCTTGGTCGGCAACATGCAAATAATTTATAGGTAGATATTTTTTGTTGTTTCATTTTGTTAGTAGTTTCTAAGATATTAGTGTTGTTATGAAAGGTTGCATACATTTTCAAAAGTCTGCAGTTAAAAACTCTGACACAAGAACTTGACAGGATTTACATCTGGCATGTGAGGGTTAACCCTTTGGCTCTGGAGTTAAATGGCCTGGTGTGATGTGCAGGAGACCAATATTTAAGTGATAGGTGCATAAGGAAGGTCATTAAATGGCCGCCATCTGTGTCTGATGTTAAGTGATTTGAGCATCACGCTGTGTGACAGGTAAACCTGGTGTTAGGCACCAAAGGTTTAAACGGTTTTCATGACACGTACTGAACAGACTGATGTAACTCTCATCTGACTCTTGTAGTCTCAACAGATGGGATGATTGAAGTTTCTTGTTGTTTTCATGTGCTTCCAGGAAAATTGTGGGATGGGAATGTAAAATAGGCTATAACTAATCTCCCCTGCCCTACCTGACCCTTTTCAATTTATTGTGTATAGTCATCTTCACATTGCAGTTCATGTATTATTCATGTATTATATTATTATTTCAGTTTGGTTTTGGTCCAGTATAGCCTTTGTCCTACTTCATCTGGCACACAAATCAAATTTCACTGTAATTGTAAAGGATTCATTGCACAAGAAACTGGTCTCTTTAATATCTAAAACCTTTAAGTGCAACTTTTTTGTATGCTGTATATTTAGTGAAATAAGAAGAAAAATAAA
Source organism: Reticulitermes speratus (assembly GCA_021186555.1). Lineage (NCBI taxonomy): Eukaryota > Metazoa > Arthropoda > Insecta > Blattodea > Rhinotermitidae > Reticulitermes > Reticulitermes speratus. The sequence continues at coordinate 13,563,967 of JAJKFL010000010.1, forward strand.
TTTGCCTTTCCTCATTGTAATCTGTGCTGTTATTAGCTTTGATGTGTAACAGTAGAATGTGTGACCATATGCAGGTGTGTTATTTGTGCTCATAATTAGCTTTGCAGAAACGTATTTTATCTGTAGTAAATGATTATGAAGGTCTTAATTTTTGTCATAAGTTACTATTTTTTTTCGTTAGAGGCTGCTGACTAGATTTGTTCGCATGTGATAAAGACCCCTAAGCCTCCCATATAAGGTTATGAAGAACAATTGCTGTTCGTTCTGCGTATTGTATGATTCAGCACGGTTTCAGTTTTGGAATGTTTTGGTGCTTTGTAGAAATTTTTTAATTTTGTTTTATCAGTTTCTTAGTGTGCATTGTGTTGTGTTGGCAAGGTACGTGGATTCCCTAACTACGACCAAAATAGGCGCAATAATGGCCCACGAGCTCCAGTCTACACTCATTATGACCATATGGTAAGAATCTACACTGTATATTAAAGCTGAATATGTTTCAGTTTAGAAATACTGTACTGTCTCTTCTCACACTGATTGCAAATGAGTTCACAGAGGATCAATAAGTCATCGCCAACATTTAAGCAACATCTTGTTAAATACAGTCAAGTGTAGTATCTTATGTAAGTGCATTTTGTGGTTTTTCAGTTAGCACCAAAATTAATGCTTTACACAGACACAAGAAAAGAGGATTCACTTACACAAAACTTTATTTTACACTATATGTGTAAGACAGACTACTTGTTGCAGCTAATTAATTGGCCATTTACAGGTTTGTTACAATGATCACTGCCACATTTCCAGCGTCTTTGTCAGTATGTTTTTTTAAGATTGATATCTGTGCTTTTTACATTACTTGGCACAGAGTAAAGGGGTGATGGCCGTCAGTCACAACCAAGTTTTTTGTTGTAATATTATATAACTTCAGTGCAACATGTTTTGGCTTCAGTACAAAAAGCCATCATCAGATGAAATTGGAGTACCAAATTAAAGTTATCATGTAAATTACTTCCCTTATGACGTTAGTGAAAGGAGGCATACATAACAAGAGTCTGATGAGGGGTTTAACAACTCCTGTTTATATTTACCGTATACAACATTATGACAAACAAATATTAAATAACAATGAAACAAGGAATGGCTTGACATCCAGGTAAACCTCTTAATTCAGAACAGATTGTCACAAAATTACAAGATGTCCCCCTCAAGGTTGAACAGCAACATATTACAGAATCTTCACTTTCACCTGGAAGTACTGGATGTTGATTTTAACTTTTAGCTGTTCAGTTTTGAACGAGTCTCTTCATTACTTTATGTAATGCCTGCTGAGAATGTGTACTGAATGCGACTTGTCTTATGTTATGAAAAATGTAAAGTTGTGATCCTCATCTGTATATACTGACATGAACAACGGTTTAATGTAATTTACATGATAAATGTTCTTCTAAGGTATGTGTGAAGAAAATTTTGTGGTTCCTTTTCAACTTCTTGCGCATGCATAATGTATTTATGACTACCAGGCATATGGTGTTATCCTTGGGCCCTTCAAATCGGTGTGAGTTACAATGTAAGAAGTGTTCATAATTTTTGAACTGCAAGTAGGTTTCCATGCCCAACTGTCATAGAGATAAGTCAGATCAAGGGGTGTTAAGTTCATAAAATTGTAATGTAATTAAGTTCCTTGCAGGTATATTCCTGAAACGAGAAATGGTACAGCTGCATGCACATAATGCAGTACATCTCTGTGTACTTGGCTGCCAGCATGCTGCCTCTTGTTGTCTGCCCACCATTACTTGTGTTACCATCTGCCAAATTGTGTTATCATTAATTGAACTACAGATGCTACTGAAAGAGTTGAACACAGTGAGGAGCTGAAGTTTAGGGACCTTATTAAATTTATGAAGAGCTGAAGATTGCCAATGTCATATAATACTTATAGTACTGAATCCAGTGCAAGTACCCCATGAGTCAGTGACATAAGGTGGGGGGGAACATGACCTGTGTCACTTTTAGTGCTTTTGAAACTGCTCTGCAGCATTCAGTAACACCACTGTTACAACAGCTGGTGTAATCAAGTGTACAGTTTTGATGTACTGTGGTGCTCAAAGTATTAGATAGTAGGTTGGATACAAGTTTATGGAGCTTTAATTTTTTGCAGGTTCAGGTATGGAAAAACAACAAATTTTTAATCCTGCACTTGTGGCATATATGTAATATATTGTGTATGAAATAGAGTTTCAGGAAATGAGTTGACAGCATGTATTGCATGAAATAGCATCATATGGCTATGGATTTTACTGTGTAATGGATGCATGTAGATTGTCTGTCATCATACAGCCATGAGAGGGTGCCATAAGTGTGTTGTGCACCATGCAATCCATTTAAGAATAGCAGGTATACTGGAAACATGCTCAAGTGTTGAAGTACACAGTATGATTTGATTTTTGCATGTTAAGGGTGTCACACTAGTGGAAATTCATTGCCAGTTGATGGAGGTGTATGGACCACGTGATATATTGGGCACAGGTGGGAATATATGCAGTGCTTTTGATAATGGCTTGGCAGATGTTGGCAACAAGCAGTGACCCAGATGGCCAAGCGTGTCCATTACAGATGACTCTGTTTTGCAGATACCCTTATCAGAGAGGACAGATGTGATAAAATGACTAACATTGCCAAATCATAGGACATTTTGCTGGGTAGTATGCACATCACTGTCCATGACCAACTGGAATTTCACACAAGTGTGTGCATGCTGGGTGCTTAAGAACCTCAGATGATTGATCACAAAGTATGTCATATCAAACACTCCCTCTCCTGTGTTTGACATATTTTGTCAATCAAGGATAGCAGTTTTTGCAGTGTGCTGTTATGGGGAAAGACACATGGGTTAATCACATGATACCCAAAACCAAAACATGTCCATGATGTAGAAACACTCTTCATCTCTGCCACTGAAGACATTCATAGCAGTGCCATCAGTAAGGAATATCTTGGCACCTGTCTTGTGCAGCCATGAAGGTGTGCTGCTTGTGGATTTCCTTGATCATGGTGACACTGTAACTTCAAAGTGTTTGTGTGGTACACTGGAGAGTTTATGGTAGGCCATCGTCACAAAGCCTGTGTTGCAGCATCAAGGCGGCAGCATTTGGCTAAATGCCAGGCCCCATACTGCCAACCAGGTTTGTGACTGTTTATGATGGTACACACCGAATCTCAGCACCCAGTGTTTTCCATCTCTTTGGACCCGTTAAGAAGCACCTGGCTGGGAAGCAATTAGGAACAGACATTAATGTGAAACAAGCTGTCACTTGTGGCTACAGACATTTGACACCAGACAGATGTGTAAATGTTGATGGTGACTAGGTGGAGGTCTGAAGCATACCATCTGCTACCCATGTGCCATGCAGACACCAAAGTTTGAATAAAGTTCTTGGCATCAGAGTGTTTGTTACCTTATTTTTAAATCCTGTTATAAATAAAGTTGAATATCCTTGGTATGTGTGTATGCTGGCTCACTTTTTTTTTACTTAAAAATTTCATATAAAAATATGTAATACTTGTACATAATAAAGTTAAATTCTGAAAATTGTGATTTTATGCCAGCAGGTTGGTTCAGACTAACACTACTGACTGCAATTGAGGGATGCACGGTTCAAATCTTGGCTATAACACCAATTATCTTGTACGGTTTTCGTGACTTTTACAGTCCCTAAACACTAATGCTTTGAAATCAGCCATTGTCACTTCATGGGCATTTTCCATTCATCCTGTATTTCAGCATTGTAGTCCAAGCTACTGATAATGTTGTTAAGTGTTTTCATTTCTTGGAGCCATGTCTTAATACAAACCAGAACTTTCATTTTTTATCAACTGAAACTCTATGAAAATTAGTTCCAAGCATTTTATTCTTATGAATGGAACTGTTCTGCTAATCTTACCAAGTGATGGATTATCCATTTCTGTTTTTGTTTTGATTCTGCATAAAACAGGAGAATGTAAGAAACTAATTACTTAGACACAAATCAGACTCTTGGCATTACATGTTTTTGTGACTTTGGGAGTCAAATTATAAATGATATAGTGTGGTTGTGGAGTTATGCAATTATGGCACTTTAAGATCTCATGCCATTATTTGTGTGGCTGGACTAAGGAAAAACATGAACAACTTTAGGCAGGATAGCTTACTCCTGGGCCTGCAATCAAACCCAGAACCTCCTCAGTAGTAAGCAAGGGCACTAACTCCTAGGGTGCAGTGCTGAGGTTAAAGGTTTGGATATATACATGTGGATGAATATTTCTAATGGTGAACACATCACAGAGGGATAGTGAAGAGATCAGTGCTTCACACTAACTGTTTAGGATCCTTGTGTATGTGGGGGCCCCTAGAAATTATGTTTACTGTACATTTAAATTTAATCCATATTGTGGGGATATTGAAAGTTTGTTGTGAAAATAAGCAATGGCAGATGTTGTGTTGCTACATTCACAGAGATATAATCATTATGGGAAAGGCCCTGGAGGATTTCAGCCACCAACGTTCATGGTGTCACTCCGTGTGGGAGCTCGTGACTTTCTGGGTGAAGGTCGAACTGCCCAGGCAGCTCGCCATGATGCTGCCTCCAAGGCTCTTCACCAGTTAAAGTCTTTGCCATTGCCCGAAGACAGTCTGCAACATTGTGATGCTGGTATACAAGAAAATGGTAAGAACATTGCAAAAACCACTTGTAAGTGAATCCTGTGCTTCAAGTACCATCCAGAAGTTCTTCATTGTTACTTCTGCAGTAACTTTTACCATCCTTGTGGTCTGTCTGTTAATACTTTAATGATAAAAACTGCAGAATGATCTCTTCTGTCTTTGTGTGACACAGGGACTCACAGTACACTGTCATGTTTTGACACACACATATTGGCTGTTTTCATTTTTCCATCAGTTGAGGTTTGACTGCCGGTCTTAAGTTGATTCTAGATGCCATGGAGCTTTGTTAGTGTTTTATTTGTCTGTAAGTGGCACAACATTAGCTAAAAGGGCATACACATTGGGCAAAGTCTAAAGGTGTGTTCTGTAGGGGACACAGATATTGGACTTATCCATCATCTTGTTTGTTGAAAGCATATGTTATGGAAGCTGGCTGTGATTCTGTTATTGGGTAGAAACAAGAGTTATGAAATTTATTTTGTTGGGTTAGATTGAGCTAATCCTTATTCCTGGTTGTTTTCACATAACACACGAAACTCAAATTAATTCATACAGTTAGAAAGTAATGGGATGATAATATTCACTGCATACATTTTTGCTATTTCCTGTTTCTGAATATGGATGGAAACAGTATTCTCTGTGGTGTTCCCACAATGGAGGAATTTGAAAATAGCTCTTTGTACTGAACACTTCAAGAGGAGCTGAGCTTTGACGGAGCAGATGACATTTTATGCTCATTAGCAAGGCATTACTGTTTATAACATTAATATTCTAAATATTTTCAAGCAAAAAAAATTGAAACGTGTGAAAGTGATTAAATTAATTGTACAGGAACATAAACGACACTGTGCATGTAAAGGTTGTATGTTTCAGGACATTGTGCAGGTACATGGGTGCATTTCTGACAGTCTAGTTTTTGTTTGAAGCCTGTGTTATAATAAATGTAGTAAATACAGCTCACAGTACAGTGCTGTACAGATTTCAACATTTAAATACAAATTTATTTGTGTCAAGATCAAGCACGAAGCATTTGGAATTCTTGCACGATGCAGGTTAGTGCTTGACAGCACATTTGGTACTGGCCCTATCTGTGCACACATTTCATATGGGGAACTGCTGCACAAATTTTGACAAAATTTCATGTTAATGTTATGCCATTGGAGGCCACCTCACATACTGAATACTTTCCTACAATTGGTAGTAACAAATGACATGGATGAACTTCTGAGATGGCAGTGATGCTAGTACCTCTTAATGTAGGATCTTGAAATGATGTATGATATAAGGTATTCAAACAATATGCAACTTTTGTTGAAGTAATTTTTTGTGTAGAATATAAGATGAAATGGAGGCTGCATGGGATCTGCATTTAGCCTTTGGTTTGATTAGATATCTGAGGGATCACTGGAAAGAGTCTTCTTGAATTTGATATGGCTTGTGAACATATCTACAAAGTCTGTATGGAATATTGCTTATAAGATAATTGAAGGTGTAATGGTGCGAATCTCTCAGTTTATGCATCACAAATTACATGTAGACAATGTATTGCTTAAAATTCAGTTGTTCACAGGAATGAAGTAAATAATTGTACTAATAATACCATACTGATGTATTTTAAATTTTACAAGACAAGAATTTAGATTGACCATGTGCATGAGCTGAGTTGGTCTCTGAATTCACATTATTGAAATGTAGGTTGCCAAAGTTCTTTGTCTAATTTAATACTGAAAACATTTGATATGTATGCAGCTTCTTTTTTCTAAAAAATTTACAGGTGCAAAGAATGCATGTAGAAAATCTGTACTTCAGTGTGGTTTATACCTTTATGTTGCATTTTGTCTTGCAGGTACTACCTGTGGTTTGGAAAATGATCCTAATGCAGATCTGAAGTCTCCTATTTCACTAGTCCATGAGATTGCTCTGAAGCGCAACCTTCCAGTGAATTTTGAGGTGATTAGTGAGAAAGGCCCACCACATATGAGAACATTTATGACCAAATGCACAGTTGGCGATAAGGTGACTACTGGAGAAGGCAATGGCAAGAAGGTATGTTGGATGTGTTTAAAGTTGTACAGTAGTATTACAAGGGTAATTCAAATCAAAACTGGGAAAATTATATAAAGTGATTTTTTGTAAAAATAGACACAGTACAGTGACCTTAATCTTCAATGTAGTCGCCACCATGTCCTACACACCTCGTCCGACGTTCCAGTGGGCATAATTTCCTTGGGTGAAGAAGTCTTTGGGTTGCTGTGCCAGCCAGTCATGCTCTGCCTCGTTTACCTCCTCATCTGACCTCAAGTGACGTTTATGTAGAGCGTCTTTCAGGGGCCAAAAGAGGTGATAATTGCTGGGTGCCAAATGTCGTGAATATGGCAGATGGGGCAACACCTCCAATTTTAAATCCTGAATCTGATTCATGGTATGATGGGCTGTATGATGTCAGGCGGTGTCATGCTGCAGAGACAGGCCTAGGAATCCATCATGCACAGACTTTCCTGTAGTGCAGCTCCTCTGCAATGATTGTGTGCGCAGACCCAACACTAATTTTCATCTCCATTGCAATTTCACTAACTATAATGATGCAGTTTTCTCATGTGAGATCATCAACTGCTGCTTTCATTTTGGGCATTTTGATACAAAGTGCCTGTCCAGGCAATGGAGAATCTCAACAATGTTACCTTGTTCTTAAACTTCTGGACCCATACATGGACTTGCGTTTCACTCATACATGATGCGCCATATTTGGTCAACTGTCTTGTACAGATTTCCGTTGGTTTGACGCCTTCTGCATTGAGAAATCAGATCATAGGTCTTATCTTTTGCTTGGTGCACAATTACAAGGGAGCCGCCATCTTCAACAACTGATAATTTCAGCTTTTACCACCAGATGGCTCTGTGTACCCCTATATTGTTACCAGTGGACATCAACTTGTAACACATAGTTATCACATGATGTTTCATATTATGAGTTTTATACCCATACCATGTGTCCGGTTTTCATTTGAAAGATATTTGTAGTAGACAGTGGATATCATTTCTCATTTTTGTTATATGGTGGCCAGAATATGAATGAATATATAATTCAGCTATTTTGAAAATGTTGGAGAAGCCTATAAATGTGATTAGAATAGCATAAATTAGGTGTGTTCCACAAGATGTACCATGTTAGTTTGACTGCAGCAGGGGAGTCACTGCAGGAAAGAAGTTAACGTCCTTACATCTGCTTAAGCTCGAATTTGATTAGAAAAGGGAATACTAAGTGCAGAACTGTATTTGACTGTTGTTTTATGTCGCTGTGAAACTTGGTCTCTTATGTTAAATGAAGAATGTAGGCTACGGGTGGTGAGAGTAGGGTGCTGTGGAATGTGTTTGGGTTAAATGGGAAGAGGTAGCAGAAGACTGGAGGAAATGGCATAATGAGGAACATGATGTGTACTGCTCATCAAATATTATTGTGGTGAACATATCAAGACGAATATGGTTGGCAAGGCATGTGGCATGTATATGGGAAAGGTGCATACAGGGTTTGGTGGAGAAGCTGAGGGAAAGAGACCACTTGGAAGATCTAGGCAGAGATGGGAGGATACTATTTTATGGAATTTTAAGGAAAGAGGGTGGTAGGATGTGCACTGGAATGATCTGGGTCAGAAGAGGGACAGTGGCAGGCTCTTGCAAATATGATAGAGAACCTTCAAGTCACATAAAGTGCAGGTTCTCAAGAAGTGTGCTGCTGCATGGAGTGAGTGAGTTTGTTGGTTGGTTTGTTGGTTGGTTGGTTGGTTGGTTGGTTGGTTGGTTGGTTGGTTCGTTCGTTCTTTGGGTGGTTGGTTTGGTTTGGTTGGTTGGTTTGGTTGGTTGGTTGGTTTGGTTGGTTTGGTTGGTTGGTTAGAAATTGATTTTTTGTCCTCATGTATACCAGTAATATCCCTCATGTTTTCTGTATAACTGATTAACTGCAAAATTGGAGACATGGAGGTAGATAAGGAACAGCATGCTCAAAGTTGGACATAATTGAAGGTAACCATCTTCTTAGATGTGGCGTTGTGCGGTGCAGTATATATGTACCGCTGTTCGAGAGAACTTGTGCTTCCATAATCAGGGTGGCTGAAAATCACAGTGTCACATTCCAGAATGCAGTTATCATCATAGTCATCTCTGTGATATTATATCTAATTGTGACATATTAATTGCACATGTTATGCATGGTTGTGTTAGATAGGATGACAAGTAGTGGACAAGTAATGACATTCACTTGCCTCATTTTTAGTTTAAGGAAAAAAAGCAGGCCTTGCAAGATTGCTGTGTGTGTGTGTGTGTGTGTGTGTGTGTGTGCGTGTGCATGTGTGTGCGCGCGCGTGTGTGCATGCACGCGCTGTTCCTCCATATGCACATCCCACCTTTCAGGTTTTGAACCACTTAACCTGTTTCACAGAAATTGGGAATGAATGTTATGATATTGGAGACCCCACTAACCTCAATGATAGGTGTTACAGTCAGTACTAACAATGTGACAGGTGCACAAACCACAAGGTGGGAGTGATTAGCACCATTTAACAGTTAAAACACAGCAGTTACTATATGTACCATTTGATTTGAATTATAAATTCTGCCTTCTTGCACATGATGTACATATTCATATTTTTTATGCTTCTGAGAATAAACTAGTTATTGTTATAGCTGTATCAACTGGTTGGTCTTTGTAGTGGAGACATATGTTTTAGAGTGTGAAACAGTACCATGACAGTATGCAAAATGTTCATTTCATGTGCAGTTTTAGAATGGTAGCTATTGAAACATTACAGCTGGAACATGGAATTTTATATGAAGATAGACTCCAGACTTTTCTACACATTTGATATGTAGTATTATTTAAAAGTGAAGCATTACAACACGGCAATGGTGCAGAACTTTGTGACCACATACACTTGAGCCCTGCGTGCAAAAATCCGCTTTGCATTTTGCTGTTGGTGTATAAACTCTCCTTACCCCAATAATCTGAATAGACAGTTAACAGTCCAAAATTTGTAGGAACGTAAGCTTTATGATTTTTGTCCACATCTCCTCGCTTTAGTTTTCATTTTGTAAGCAAGCTGCTTATGTAGTAGTCAGCAAGACATGTTACTGTTCAAAATAATCTGTATGGAACTTGATGTACATAAATCATTTTTAGTAACACAGATTCCTTATTGATAATATGCAATGTTGCACTTGAGTTGGGATTTGAGGTTCTGATAGTGGTGCTGAGATTCAAGTCTTCAGGGATATGACATGTGAATTTGTAAATCGAAATGGTGTCTTATCCCAGAAGACTGGAATCTTCAGTTATCACTCCTGCTTCATAGTTTGAAAGTCCCAGGTTTGGGGCTAGCTATCGGTTGACATTTTTCTTGTGTTTCTTCAGTTTTTTCAGGCAGGTACCAGAATACTGTTGAAAAATTGGCCATAAAAACTTGTTTTCACATCTTTCAAATTTTTGTTAATCTTATGCAGTAAAGAAAGTAATTTTAACAAACTGAGAAACAAAGGAACTTACTGTCATGAACAAAATATCACTTGTTTTGCTCTGGTTTTAAAGAAATGGTATACCGGCAGTTTATACATGAATAAAATCATTTTAGAGGCACATGATTGTCCTTCTCTTAGAAATGTTTGCAAATTACAGAATGACATTCTGCAAAGACACTGACATAATTCCTTTCCACCTAGCCTTAAATGTTGGTATGTAAGCTATTGGCGATTTACCTGTCACTGAACTTTCATTAGCTCATTATTGAACTACCTGTGTTGGTCATTTTTCAGGTATCTAAGAAACGAGCAGCAGAAAAAATGTTGGACGAACTTAGGAAGCTACCACCCCAGTCACCCACCAACATAGCTGCGAGTATGGCTCGTCTCAAGCGTAAAGCCAATCCAGGAAAGAAGAAAACACGCAATCTCATCAAGGTATATCAGCAGGTTAGCTATGACAAAACTTTATGCAAACATATATGAGAATGTCAGCTGTAGCTCAGCGTACAAATTTGTACTGTTCAAAATAATTTCATATTCTGAGTGCCAGTCAGTAGTAGTGAAGCATAATGGAAACTTTTATTAGTTTGTTATACATCCTGTAATATTTTGGTTTCCAAGAATTCTTTTATTTGGGAAAATGGGTCTTCTGTTCATTTGGTACTCTAACAGTTGTAAGATTTTTGTGTTGATTTTATGAAACATGAATGAGAAGTGAAAATGGAATAAGTTATGAATGTGGCTTTTGGAACTGGTTTAATATGGTCAGATTTTCTTGAACTCTTACATTAATATTGATTTCAATCAATTTTTTGGGGGAGGATTTACTATTTACTTAACAGATTATTTACAGTACATCGGTTTCATGTCAGATAATTAAACCTGCCTAAAACGTTGTTGTGCGTAGAGGGAATATATATAATAAAATTTCCATTTAATCTTCCTTGATTGAATGTTTTCCCTTATTTATGGTTACATTTGTGTGGTCCTAGCCCATAATAAAAACCTTAAATGGATTTACTGCCATAGACACCTAGAAGATTTTTATCAATGTTTTTTTGGATAAACTGTGTTATACAAAACCCTTAAATGGAGTTTGGCATGATATGGAAGAGGTAAGCAATTGCCATTGTATTTTATGGCAGAATTTCTTTGAAGATAGTGAACCGTTATGCAGAACATGGTATTGAACATACTCGTCCATAAAATTGTCTGACATGGTACGAGATATGAATAGCAGTGAAGATATAAATTGTCTGCTAGAGTACCTGTTACTTTACAGTTGCTACACATGTATGTAGCTTGTAATATGTGACCATTATGATATTACCAGTGTAATGCCCATTGAAAAACTTAATGTTATTCATTCTGTGCATTGCTTCCATAATCATTCATTTATACCAACATACACACATAACAGAAATTAAAAGTCGTACATAATCTTGTACCCTCCTACATGTTTCGGGGACTTAATCATCGAAACATATAGGAGGGTACAAGATTATGTATGACTTTTAATTTCTGTTATGTGCGTATGTTGGTATAAATGAATGCCCATTGAAAAATCAGCAGTAAGTCTCGTCATGTGTCATGTAAAAAGTGTTGTGATTGTTTGCGTCTTAAGTACAGTTTTATTATAACTTTTAAGTTTTGTATGTGAACATGCACGTTAGGGACTTCCATGCAAAGGGTAGCAGTGAACTTCAAGCAATTGTTTGGGGTGGCCTCCTAGACAAGAATATAAGGTGGCCTTTAATGAATATGAAATTATTACTGTTTATCATTTACAAATGTAAGTTAGTATTAAGTGATAAATTGTAATATTATGGTGAATTGAGAGGGAGTAAGTGGTCATCATATATGTCATGTTACTATGTCATGGTGGGGGAGGGGAAGAGAGACAGAGAGATGAGTTCATTTAACTGCAGAGTGTCGAGTATACTCGCACCATGCAGGTAAAATTTAAATACCCTTAAATACTGCTCCCACATCATGCTCTGGGCTATGGTTTAAATACCGCCTTGTTGAAGGGTTAATAATGCTGTCAGTTGCCAGGATTATGTAGTGTTGATAGTTGATGAATAAATGTGCGCACATTTCGAGGGGCAAATTCTGATTCGGACCATTATTTAGTGAGGATTAGAATGAGAGTGGAAGGAAATAGGGTAACTAGAAGAGTGTTGGAATGGAAACCAATGGGAAGGAGGATGAGAGGGAGACGACGGAAACGATAGATAGACGATGTAGAAGAGGATGTGAGGACGATGGGAGTGAGAGGCTGGAGAAGAATTGTGAAGGATAGGACAGAATGAAAAAAATTCATCGAACAGGCTAAGACCCACACAGGGTTATAACGCCATAAGAAGAAGAAGAAGAAGAAGAAGAAGAAGAAGAAGAAGAAGAAGAAGAAGAAGAAGACGACGAAGATAGTTGATGAATGAAATATGAGTCTGGAGCATTGGTGGAATGATACTGACAGGAGAAACTGAAATACTTCGAGAAAAACCTGTCCTACTGCTGCTTTGTCTATTGGGCTAGGTTTTTCCTGAATACGCAGGGTTAAGCTGGAGTGCGGTCTCCAGATGTTCCACCTTCTGGTCGTGACTATGTAGCATGTGCTGAGGTTTAGGCTTTCAGGAAGGGTTTTTTTTTGTATCTTCATCTTGTATGCCTCTCTTCTTTACCTTTATCCTATTTGTACCTTTATCTCCTCCCTTTTATATTTCTTTCCCCGCCTTTTTATTTGTCTGTCTTATCATTGTTACTTTCCCCTTGCTCTCTTCATATCCTTTATATTGTAACAGTTCAGGGAAATATTGCTCAAAACATGTTGTTACAGAACAACAGTGTGCTGTGTGTTACATAACTGCAGTGATTTTCCACAGGTAACTGTTCTCTTTGAGCACACACATGTAGAAATTTATTTAACTTGGGTCATCCTAAATTTGTATATCTCACCAAAGAATGTAACAAGAAGGAAGTTTTAACACTTACCATTCTATGAAAAAGTTTTCCCACAGAGGAACACCAGCCACTTTTGCTGTGAATAAACTTTGCTGTTTAACCTTTAAATGACCTATGTCGCACATGTGAACACATAAAAAGCACCCCTAGAAATTAATTTTATATGTTTAGGCCACAAGGAAATTTACTGCATTTTTAAGCCTTGCTGCATAATCTCTGTTTTACTTTCCACAAAGTGCCATTTATTTCATAATTTTATCTTTTTCTGTTCAAATAATACATTTTTCATAAATCATGCACTACAATTTAAATACCAACCCAGTCACTGAAAGTTAACAGTATAAGTGCAGAAATACTCCCACAACAATTTTTTTGTTTATGCATATATATATACATTTCATTAATAGGAATACATCTTTGTTACTAGGAATACTGTGTGTAAGGCATATGTCAGCAAAAGGATAAAGGGGAGGAGGCTCATGAACATGCTGCCTTGAAGTGGAAGTTGTTGAGTTAATTTTTTCAGGATATTGAATGTAGTAGGAGACTGTACAAATGTAGTTTCAGTTAATTTTATTGTGACTATTTTAATTCCTTTTTTATTCTTTTTCAAACAAACTTACATAACTCTGGTGATCTGGAAAGGAGAGGTCAGGCATTCAGTTAGCCCTAAATATGTCTATAATGCAAAAGTTATGTATCCTTATAGTGAGGCTTCCTGTGTTCCATGACTATTTACCAACCTAAATGGAATCATGTTGCAAACGAGTTTAACAATCATTGTCATCATTCTGGTTGGCTTTTCACTGTGGGGGAAATTTACTTATAGTCCCTCTTTGAAGCAAGCATTTGGTGCGTTGTTTGCGGGCATGGGTAGGGCAGGACACGCATTACTTTAAGCTTTGCAGTCTGAAAACAGTTACTAAACAAAGTGTTTCTCAGCATGTAATTTTTGGCAGACCCTTACATGCTAATAAGCTATTGACATCCTTCAAAAAATTGTTTGTCACCAGAGAGAAAGCAATTTTATGACACACTGGCTGAAGCAGACTATGTACATTCTATTCTAAAGATTGTGGCACATTTCTTTCATGAATGTTCTCAAGAACATGCAGCACAAATATGAAAATACATGAAGTATGAATGGTTATAAAGAAAGGTAGTATAAACAGGTAGATTGCTTTAAAATTCGCTAGTGTGGTTAGATGGATTCATTCTTAATGTACTTTTTATTTGAACTTCAAAAATATATGGAATGCTACTTATAATATCGCCACCTGCAGAATTGGGCATTTAAATACAAAGGTGTGTTGGCCATGAATAAGTGAAACAAATTTTAAGGCACTGTAAGATAAAGGTTAGTGTCATAGAAGCACTGAGGTGTGTCAATAAAAGTGAATTTAATTCAACCTGTAGGGATAACTTAGTATAGTTAGTGCTTGCCTGTGGGCTGGTTGACCAACCTTCAATTCACAGCAGAGACAGAGACTGTTATCTTGCATGGCACTGAGACCAACCGTGGGGCCCACCCAGCCTCATATCTAGTGGGTACAAGGGAATACTGTATTTCCCCGGGGTTAAAGTTTCCCAAGTGTGGCGCTGACCTCCATCTGATGCTGATATTAAGAAGACATCTTTACCTTCATTCCTTCCTATGTCTTCGTGGCATTGTGCTTGAACATATGGACAGTTTAACATGTACTGGAGTTTCAGATTCTATTGTTATTATATTGTATATGAGTTATCTTAGGTTGTTTTGAATGCTGTGTAATATAAAATTCACTCAGATTACTTCTCTGAATACTCCTGTTAATTGTGATTGTACCTCAGGAGCAAAAGGCAGAACCAGAGTATGGCGAAGATATCAACCCAATTTCACGGCTGATCCAGATACAGCAGGCTAAGAAAGAGCGTGAGCCTGTTTACTCACTACTGGAGGAGAGAGGA